>CM041298.1:63404087-64875337 GCA_023052935.1 Piezodorus guildinii | reverse complement strand
TATATATATATATAAATATATATATGTGTGTGTGTGTGTGTGTGTAAAATTTTTTTAATATTTCAACAAACATTTTTATTTTCACTTACGTATATATGAAATATATCGTAAGGGAAGTATTGCAGTAGTGAAAATTTCAGTTTTCGACGAAAATACACATTTTAGGGTCTCCTGAGTCCAAATAACCAAGTCCCGAAAAAAGAGTTCAGCTCAAAAACAATAAGTCGTACGAAACTGAAATTTCATATTTAAGACAACTATACGCCCGACAGAAACTTTTACATCAAAATCGGCTAACCAGAAGAGCCACTCTATACCTGGAATTTTGCACCTTATTACGATTTTCTCAAAAATGGCTTTAACGATTTTGATTAAACTCGCTAATTTTAATTTATTAAATTTAATTTAGTACATTCCAAAATATTAACCATATCATCTTAATGACATTGATGAAAGCAAGAATAAAAGAGAAAAACTATTTTTTAATATAATATTTGTTTTTTTGAAAATAAGAACTGTAACATAGACGTATAATATACCGTTGGAAAGAGAAAGATTTTAGAAAAAAATATTATCTGATATATTTAATCTAAATCATATGTTTCCAATGATAAGGACTATAAGTTTTATAATAAACTTAAAATATTTTTCAAATTGAAGTATATTTAATAGTTTTTAAATTAATCATAACTGTCAAGCTAAGTGAAAGTCGTGTGTTGCCCGCACTAGATTTTTTAGGTTATGTTGTATAAGGTACATCTATAATTTTTTAATTGGGGGGGGGTCTAGCACGATATACATTTTTTATTCTAACGGAGGTAAGTTAAAAGTCGACGGTGGCCTCAAGACCTGATGAACAAATAAACATTGAAGTGCTACCGCTGGGTATATTCTTCTCAAGACTATTTCAAGCCAATTATCCGTAAATAGCTCATATACTTATTGTATTATGTACAGTTGTAAATTTCAATAAAAGAATAAAATATAAAAAAAAAAAAAAAGTTAAAAGTCGTGTGTTGAGCGCACCGGATTTTTTACTTCTACTTACCTATATATGGGGAGCGGCGTGATCTAGTGGACAGAGCGCTGCTGCGCTGGGTTCGAATCCCGGCAGTGGCAGAATATTATTTATTCTGTTAATTCAGTCGGGGGGCGAACCTAGGGTATAGAGATTCTCCTGGGGCAGACCCAGCCTCCATAAAGTACCCAAATTAATTGGGGAAAAACCTAGCGCCTAAGCGCGATTAAGGCCTAATCACCTCATTGCACTACCGTTGGCCTAGAAACAGTACGAATATCTATATGTACTGAGCCCAAGACCCTTCATGGGTTGTAATGGTACAGTTTTCTTTTTTTTACCTATATATGAAATATGAATTTAAGTATCGCGATCCTAAAAAAATTTCGATAAAACTTAAACCTAACCACATCGTTAAAAAAACTGTTAAATATACAAGTTGAACGAATTTTATAACCAAGTAAACCAGAAAATATATAAAACAATCTCAATATAATTTCTATATGTATATTATTAGTAAAAAATAATCATATAAATACTTTTCATTTAGTCCTTAAGATCTAGGGAAAAAAAAGGAACTTAAAAAAAAACATCTTTTGTCTCATACATTTATTGAAAAAAAATACAATTATAATTATTAATAAAATTAATATCACAAAACTTACAAACTATGACTTTGTATAGTACATTGAGATTTTTATATTATACAAGTGTTTTCAATATATTCAAGGGGGAAAAGAAATAATACCATTTCAAATTCAATAACTTATCACATGAATGTCAGAATGCGATTATTTTCAAAAAATTAATTTTTTACATGGTCATGTCTAATATATACAGATTTGAATTGGTTTTTATCTTCTAATACTTTGTAATATCCATCTTGATTATGTCCATTTATGAAAAAATACAAAAATTTGAATTAATCTACTAAATTTTATCGTGAAAGCTTATGGATGTTTTTATAAACTTAAGGGTCTTCCTGTAATGCCAATTATCAATTTATTTTGTTAATACCAAAACAGCCATTAGTTTTTAATGTATATAAATAATTAAGATAAAATTAACCGAGTGATGCTGATGCTATATGTATAATTATCATGAGAATATATACTGGCCAAATTTTCATGTACGTATGTTAAAAAAAATATATATATATATATATATATATATATATATATGTTATAATTTCTTTGATGTTTATATATATATATATATATATATTATATATATATATATATATATATATATATATATATACAAACATCAGTCACAATAATTTTAATTTCTATATTTTAATGAAACAATTAATAGTTTTCATCTTAAAAGATAGACAACTTCGAAATAATAAAGAAAAACAAATGAACCCTACTTTCAATCTGAGTTTTCACCAATTTGCAAACTTTTCATAATATATAAAAGGAGAATTAAGAAACAAAATTTTTTTTCATCATATTACTTTAGTGTAAATTATTCAACAAAAATATTTGTCTTTACTATCTGTGACTGTGAAAATAAAAAAAACAAAAAAACCTGTTCACTGTTGATAAAGACTAAAATATAGTCAAATTAATATTATTAATCAACACCTAAAAACAAAATTATATATGTGTCCATATAAATAATAATATAATTTGTAGACAATTAAGCACATTAAGTTTTAAAATAAAGTAATGTATCACAATTAATATCTAGAACTTCTAACTACAAGTAATTCATGATTTTTAAAATTTTCTCATATATGAATAAGTCTTGTCAAATATCTTACTTGTGATTTTCAGTATCGATTTAAAAACAAAAATTTCAAATAAAGAATTATGATAGATCTTTTATCTCTTCTGATATATTCTTGAACACATGCCAAACCAAATAGAAAAGATATGCTTTAATGTCAAGTCAAATTTTCATTTCATAAATGGATAAATCATTAGAGCTAGGTAGAACATCATGCATACTTAACACAACATTCAACAATGAAACTAAAATGAGTGCTTCAAGAACCATAATATCTAGTTCACTCGACAGATATGTACAGTCTTACAGAGTAAAAAAAATCATAATGGACAGAAACATTGTGAGCTGCATTTCAGGACGTACTCCCCTACCTGAAAAACAATGAAAAGCAATATGAGTAATTTATTGGTAATCATGATTTAAATAATAATAATAATAATAATAAAGAACAATATTAATGTATTTATTTTGGATTTAGGTGCTTTAAAAGTACAACGAGCTTAGCAACAAGTGATAGTAAAAATATCTGATTTATAATCTTATTTAAGGTTATAAAATTTTTTAAAAATTAAATGAAACAGTGTAAAAGATACAGATAAAAAATAAAAGAGATAAGGAGAAGTTGAATGGGGTTATGGTCATTGAACCACTTTAATTAAGCAACCTTTAATAATGGGCCTACATTTTGACCTAAATTTGAAGCCATCTTCAGGGCTAAAATATGGGCCGAAACATAACGACACAATAAATTTAGGAAAAGATCCGCCTCAATGTAAACAATGTTAGTAGTGACTCTCACAGTAAGTCATATTTTTGAAGACTGCTTTCGGTACAAAAGAGAAATTGAAAATTGTGGCGTACCATGTCAGGTCTTTGAGGCATTGAGCGCTAATGAAGAAATTATTAACAGTACCATCCAATATATAAAGATGATTCATTTATTTCATCTAATATAACTCATCCGTCTTTTTAATACAAATTATGTTATTATGCACTTCAACCTTTTTTTTTTATAATTATTATAAAAAAAAAATTATATTTATATACTTTTATTATGTATTAACTTTATTTTATTTATTTCTTTTTTGCTTTTCATTAACAGAAAATTAATTAATAAAACGTTTTTTTTTTTAATGTAAGGGTGATATTAATCATTGACATTTTTTCTCCTTAAAATTAAAACAACAATTAAGGTCACTTATATGAAGTGTTTAAATGACCGCACCCCAATCGACTTCTCCTTTTAATTTTATCTATGGTCAATAAAACTACAATCATTATACAGATACAGGTGAATTTAATAATGTAAATATGCATATTAATAGATCACATTAAGCATGGACAACATAATAGGTAAGAATATAAATAAAAAAAGGCCCAGAAAAATCATGTTTTCTTCTTCATAGTTCTTTGGTAATATGTTTAATTCTTTTTTTAATATAGTCACCATCTCTATTTCATTTTTTCTATTATCCATTCCCTCCATTTTCTTGCAATCTACATACACACCATATTGTTACGTATTTACTGTATTTAATTTGCTATTCATAAAGATTTTATATATTTTATAGTGTGAATTACTATTTTGGTATTTATATTTGAGAGCAATTTTGTATTTTGCATTTATTGTACTATACATCTACCAAATTAATAGAGGTTAAATTTTATTATTGTTTTTATATTTTATTGGTGCATGGTATCAAATTGGTTAGGGCACTAGAGAGGGATCTGTGGGTCCTAGGTCCGAACCCAGTTGAAGCACGATAATTATTTGGGGACAACCTATGCTTCAATCCAGTCTCAATAAATATATTATATAATAAGTGTGATTCTGGCCAGGCCATCGATTGTGAATAATGAAATAATTTCTACTATATATTGAGCCAGAGAAACTTCATTCTATTCACTATAACTTCACGCTATTATATTTTGAAAGTGCTGTTATGACTTGACTGATAACGCACTGCCAAGTATATTCTTGTGATTTCCCTCCAACATTCCTTATTCTTGTGATGTTCAAGATATAAACTTAGGATAGTGAAGGCAGCTGTGAGCAAGTTACAGTATGCTTATGGTGCTGCTACAACCATAACATCAATTGGTACACGTTAATAGAAAGATGTCACAGAATCAATAGATTTCAACAGTAAAGCTTCCACATAGACGGGGCTGTATGTAAAAGCACAAAGCTGTCCACACAAGCCAAAAGTCAAATTCGCAACTCCTTGGGTTTGCCAATATTTGGTATGTTCGAGCCAGTGTTATAGTCACTTTTAGGGCTTTATCACTAACGTTGTGCAATAGATTATCAATCTTAAGTCTGGCGTATACACTTAGGTATCTAATAGACTGTTTGTGATTGACATAATGATTCCTAATAGTTAAGTGTAATATTTTCTCCAATTTTCTACTAATAACGAGAACTGCCCCAGCTTAAAGCCCTACCATAGAAAACCAATGGCGAATCGCTACAACCTTCTTTGCACTTGACTGTATCTCCAGTATTTTTCCACAAACCACAATGACTACATCCTTAGCAAAGTGTGTGTGTGTATTATATTAGGTTTGAGTATTTAACCATAGTAATTAATAAGAAACCAACAGAGTACCGGGTAGTATATATTCATATTTAAACAGACACTCAAACTTAAATTTATCAAATAAATTATTGTAATATAAAGCCTGTCTATGATCAGTTCAATATTTAGCTCTATTCTCTAAAATAATTGTTTAAGAATCAGTGGAAATAAATAATCCATGCAATACTAAAATTAAAACCATGCATTCAGAATTGGGACTACCTCTTATTAAAGAATATATTACCAAGCTTAGCAAGCATTTCTATTTTAAATTTATAACAAACATAATTTATCTGACAAGAATATTGAAAATTATACCAAAAATAATATAAGGTGTTACATCTATAGATGAATTAACATATATTACTGTAAGATACTTTAGTTGTAGTTTTTTATCTTTCGAATCGAGGAATTTTGATATTTATTTTTTTCTTAAAAATGTCATTATATCCTATGTTTATGTTTATTGTCATAGGGTTACTTAAGAGACTGATATACTTTTGGTACAGCATTGTGTATGTGTAGTATATTATATTATATACCGCAATAAAGATTTATAAAAAAAAAAAATGGTGGCTACCTACACTGTATCAACCTTTCACAGTAATTATAATTATCGCATGTGTTTTATTAAGCATTATGTAAGTAGGTAAATTCTGTTATGGCTATCTTAAAAATTCTGTCTGGAAAGAAATGTCTTAAGTACATTTTCGAATAAAATAAAATGAGAATTTAGTACATTTAGAATCAACAACAATTTTCAAATAAGTCAATAAAGGATTTTTCAGCCTTTTAGTTAAATCTTATACAGGATATATATTGAACTAAACCATCAGAATAAAAATATGTCAAAATATCAATTTAAAATAAATGTCCTTCAGTACCCTTTTAGAAATCAACGTCTCAATTCATTTCCTATATGCTATTTAGAACCTCAACCTGGTTATCCCCGGATTTAAGGAAGGTAGGTTCAATTGTTTGGAACCATTTATTCAAGAAATTAATAACCTACGACTTTTATTCCAGAGATTTAGCCTAAAGCAGATTCCTGAGGAGCTAGAAGTTGACATGCCTAAAAATATGTTTTAGTACGTTTTGGAAGGAAACGTTTTTGGTACGTTTTGGAAGGAAACGTTTTGGAAGGAAACGTTTTTGGTACGTTTTGGAAGGAAATGATTTTGGTACGTTTTGGAAGGAAATGTTTTTGGCACGTTTTGGAAGGAAATGTTTTTGGTACGTTTTGGAAGGAAATGTTTTTGGTACGTTTTGGAAGGAAACGTTTTTGGTACGTTTTGGAAGGAAATGATTTTGGTACGTTTTGGAAGGAAATGTTTTTGGTACGTTTTGGAAGGAAATGTTTTTGGTACGTTTTGGAAGGAAATGTTTTTGGTACGTTTTGGAAGGAAATGTTTTTGGTACGTTTTGGAAGGAAATGTTTTTATTATGTTTTCAGAGGAATATTTCATTAAGTTTTGGAAGGGAATGTTTTTAGTACGTTTAGGAATGAACTAAAATTTTCAAATACGTTTTTAAAGTATTTTTCGGCTTTTTAGGTAAACACTGATACAGAGTATATATTAAACTAAATCATTAGTAATATAAAATATCAATTGAAAATGTACCCTTTTGGAAATCAACGTCTCAATTCATTTTCTATATGATACAACATGGTTATCTTCGGATATAAGGACGCTAGGTTCAATAGCTTGGAATCAATTCTTATAAAATTTACAACTTTTATTCCAGAATTATGCCGAACAATCGATACCTGAGGAGCCAGAACCTGATAATGACTAAAAAACATTTTCGATTCTAACATTGGATTTTTCATGGAAGCTCCTCAACTTCGCATTTCCGGATAGATGTCCAAATAACCTTTTTTTTTTTTTTTGTGGTTCAATCCTGAAGTCTGGCCATTTAACCCTAAAACACCTTGTAAAATGAAAAATTATAAATGTAGCGACTCACTGAAGATGTGGCGGAGAGTGTGTAGCTTGGAGGTGGCAGGGCCTAGAGTGGCTTCCCTGGAGGCCCAGTAGATGGATCCCAAGGAGGAGGCACACTTCAACCTCATCTCCCCACCTTCGGGGTCTTCGCTGTTGTACTCGGCTCTGATGCTGAGGCCAAGTCGGGAGGTCATCAGTCCTTCCTCGTCAGTCTCTGCTGGGTATTCCGCTACCTGAGAGTCGTTCACCTGTGCAAGGAACAAAATAGGTTTAAGACAACTGGAAAAACAGAACAAAAATAATGTGTGTGCTTAAGACAGCGTGGCAGAAGTGTAACCTTCATCGCGAATCATAATTTATAAATATATATATATATATATATATATATATATATATATATATATATATATTAAATAATATTATGTATTATGTAGTATTATTATGGATCGGATTAGTAGAAGAAATGAGAAACAAATCAAAAATTAAAGTTATATATATTCTACGGGAGCCCGTGGCCAAGTGGCTAGCGCATTAATCTCTCATGCTAGAAGTTGTGAGTTCGAATACCGTCAGCCATATGGTGGCCACTCACAAAATTAGGCGTGGGGAGTGATGACCCTACTCGACAAAATGCTTCGAGAAACGTGAGTGTAATCTCCCAGGAGATTACACCGCGAAGCCCAGGGCCTACACGACCTGTCGCGCCACTGAAAGAAGATATATATATATATAATATATATATATATATATTTTTTTTTTTTTTTTTTTATTCTTTAGAAATCAAATTAGTTATTTCCGTTTTCGTATTCTAGAAAGGACACAATGGGTTTGTGATACCTAAAATAAATACTTTTGATTGAATTTTTTGAAGAAAAAACTGCATCAATTGTAGTTCCGTATTTAGTTGATCTTTCATTTCTATTATTTGACATATATGTAGGGTGTATAGTCGACTGTAGAAACTATTAAAGCTGGAAATAAGCGGGAGTCAGTCTTTTTTTTTAATATTTTAATTTTTCCGACGTTTCGGATCAAGCTCAGGGATTACTGAGCCATGTCCAAGCATAAACTGAGTTTAAATGGTTCAGTAAGGCCCCGTTGATGGCTCATAAGGTCGAGCCGAAACGTCGGTCAAATTAAAATATTTAAAAAAAGACTGATTATTTCCACCTATAATATTTGACATATTTAAATCAAATGTCGTCTTTGAAAATTCCTTGATTTAAAGTTCCTTGTGAAAAGTCGATATTGAAATATCCACTCGAGAACATGGGTAATTTATCCAATTATTTCTACCTATGGTTTATTTGTTTGTTATTTTAAAGTGGAGCACAGATAACGGAAACTTTAATTATCCCATTTAAAGAAAACTTGATTGTAATGTGTGCATTCAAAAAGTACAGAAATAATAAATGTTCCTATCCTATTAGGTTTACAAATATTTAATATTTCAAATAAAATATTTAAAATACATTTTAAAGGTTTAATTTAATTTCCATAGGAATCCCATTTAGTTTACAGTAGAATATCTATTTTCATGAAATATTATTAAATTTGAAATTATTAATAACATTGTTAGTTTATAGATTTATAACAACTTACCTTTATGTTAACAACTTAGTAATAATTTGGTACGTAATATTGCTTCTACAATATTGCGAACAAAATGGAAGAATATAACTTGCACGATCCTGTACGACGTTGGCAATAGTTTAACTATTATAACCTCCCTCTTTCCCAATAACATATGTTCATAAGTTTATGGATTTACAACAACTTTATATTAACTTCTAAGATTTATTTTCTTGCAAATTAAATTTTCTAAAATCTTGTGAACTACATGGAAAAATGCAATTTACACGATCCTGTACAAAGGTGGCAATGTTTTAACTATTATAACCTCCCTCTTTCCCAATAACATATGTTCATAAGTCTATGGACTTACAAAAACTTTATATTAACTTGTACGATTTCTTTTATTACATATAAATGTTCCTAAAATCTTGCGCTTTCCAACGGTATATTATACGATTATGTCACTACTTATATTTCAGGAATAATTTTTTGATGACTTGGTGACGAAAAATTTATTTTTACTCTTTGAAGAAAAGCTAATTTGCAATGTATTTTACTTTTAAAAATTCAGGAAAGAACCCTGAATGATGAACCGTATCAAAATCCGTCTTGTGGTTAAGAAGGAGTTTGCGGATACCAAAATCGCGCTATCATTTTATTATAGATTTATAACAACTTACCATTTATCTTAACAACCTAGTTACATTTCGGTACGTAATATTGCTCCCAAAATATTGTGTACAAAATGGAAGAATATAACTTGCAAGATATGTAAGACGTTGGCAATATTTTAACTAGTATAACCTCCCTGTTCCTAGTAACATGTGTTCATAAGATTATGAATTTACAACAACTTTATATTAACTTCTACGAATTCTTTTCTCGCATATTAACTTTTCTAAAATCTTGCGTACTACATGGAAGAATATAACTTACAAGATCCCGTTCGATGCTGGCAATATTTCAACTATTATAACCCCCCTTTTTCCCAATAACACATGTTCATAAGTTTATGGACTTAAAACAACTTTATATTAACTTTTACGATTTATTTTATTGCATATTAATTTTTCTAAAATCATGGGCTTTCCAGCGGTATATTATACGATTAAGTCACCACTTATGTTACAGGAATAATTTTTTGATGACTTGGTGACGAAAAATTTATTTTTACTGTTTGAAGAAAATCTAATTTGCAGTGTATTTTACTTTTAAAAATTCAGGAAAGAATACCCTAAATAATGGTGAAAACCGTCTCAAAAGATAATATTCTCCGCTGAATTTTGATAAAGAAACTGTCATCAAATTTTCAATCATTGAACAGAATGCGTGTTTCATTTTTGAGGGTAGAAAAAAAATACATTAGCGTTTCGGAAACTCCTGAACACTTCGTCATCATCTGCATAGCGTTCCAGGCAATAACTACAGATGGGAACCGACGTCGTCACAGGAAGAATGTTCTCAGAATCGGTGACTAAGAATAATTACTCATACTAAAATGTTACGATTAGAGAAAACAGTGTCAGAAAATCATTTTAGCATAAATTAGTAGTATAAGATTATTAAGCATTTTATTAGATTCCTCTCTTGAGCCGAGTTAAAGAAGCTCAATCCAGTTTCTCGACGACAATATTTACTAGGAGTAAACCTATTTCGTACCTTTAAAATTAAAAAAAACACCTTATTTATTAGACCTACTCATCCCTTGTTCCTTGGTCTATTCGTTTAACACAAGATCCTAGCCCAATAAACTCTATATACCTTCACACAGAACATCTCCCATTAAAAAATTCTTTATTTTGCTTTTACTTCGTTCTGGAATTCCATGCCTACCTCCATACGCAAAGCATCATATTTGACTTTATTATTATTCCACCTTCTCATCCGAATAAATGTTGAAATAAATTTAGAATAATGTTACTGCTCTTATTCTATTCTAATATATTGACTACTACAAATAGGTAAATATAAAAGTTTTATTTTTCGATCGGCAATTTATTGTTTTAGAGACCAGTATAACAAAAATAACTCTATGTCCACACGTTTTTAAAAATTTTTTTTTGTCGTGTTTTCTACTTTTATATTTAATTGTAAGTCATATAGGTATAACTTTATATCTGTTATTTTAATTTTTTTTTTCTTTAATTCCAGAAAAAAAAATTTCGTTTATGTACACTACTATTATTCTTATGAGACTGAACGTCTCAAAATAAAATTTCCTTTCTTTCTTTCTAGTAATTAAAAATAAACTGGTGAATGGAAAGAACTATAATGATTCCAAAAAGGATATATATATAACTTATTTTTAGAATAATTTGGCCTGATTTATATAATTACTCAGGCATAGCTGGTCTAACTACCAATAACAATCAGCAAAATTTAGTTACATTCATATTAAAAGAAAAAATAATTCTTCTTTCCACAACAGTCTGAATTTTTAATATAAATTTTGACTAATAAGAAATACAATTTAAAAAAACAAAAAACAAGGCTTTTAAAGTTTTGAGAATATTTCGAACAATCCTTAGTAAGAGCAAAGTTATATAGATCTTAAAAGTATTTGAAATTATTAAACGAAAAATATGACTGGGATAGGATTTAGTTGATTTCAGGCGAAGTTCACTAAAAGCTCTTCTGTTAATTCTGAGGACTTCGTAATCTTTCAATTAACAAGTTGTTAAACACAAAACGATGTTAAATAAAGCTATTACTTGATTTCCATTTTTATTTTTGAAGGATAGGGTAAAAAAAACTGGGAATGTCAAGAGAAAATATTAATTATGGTGTGGAGTATTAATAAAAGGTAATTATTAATTTATTTAATTATTCGTATTTATTTTCTATCTCTCTATATATAAAATAATACCACGATTCTTGGTTTCCTTCTTCTAAACTACTTGACGGATTTTGATACGGTTTTCACTATCATTTGGGGCATTCTTTCCTGAGGGTTTATAAGGAAAATGAATTTCAATAATGTTTTTCTTTAAATAGGAAAATTATTTTTTTTTATTTTCTACTGTTAAGTTACATCAAGCACGTTTTTTCTCTCATATTTAGCAAGTTTGTAGAATGCTAATTTAAACTATTTGCTGGATTAAATACCATTATTCCATTAAAATGTGAGTTTATAAAATTTGTTTAACTAAATTTATGTTGCTGCAGGAAGAAATACTGTAAGAAAACTTAATTTAATTGACAACCTACAAGAATCAAAGCGACGGAACTAGGTTGTTTGAAAGAGCCTAAAAACTAATTATTAGTTTAAAACTATTGATCAAAATAATAGTAGTGATTTAAGACATAATAAATGAACCAATAAAGATACACAAAATGAAGAAAACAATAAATTAATGGTGATATTACGGGGTTAGGTGCTTCTGCCGTATGATAGGAAATATAGTACCTTTTGGAAGGAAATGAAAGGAAAGGTTATATCGGTTTACATAGGATATAGTACCTTTTGGAACGAAACATGGATATAGTACCTTTTGGGATGAAACGAAACGTGGATTTAGTACCTTTTGGAATGATACGAAATGTGGATTTAGTACCTTTTGGAATAAAATTAAAGGAAAGGTTATATCTGTTTTCAGAGAATATAATACGTTTTTTGGAAGAAAATGTTTGTTTGTTTATTTAACGTCACTTTATGCTACTATGGCTAATCGGACGATGCTACAGTGGGAGTCATAAGTTTTGCCTATCCAGATTTTATTAGGTTAGGGATCTTTAACGAGTACCTGGCATCGCACAGGCTCGGGACCACCTTTTAACGTCCCCTCCGAAGGACGGCGTAACTAAGGATTTTTTACTCCCATTAAAAAATCCTAGGTGTGGATTTGAACCCGTGACCTTTAGCATGGGAGGCTGTTTAGGGATGTTTAGGCTGTTTTTAGGGATCACTTGTAGCTGGGTGGCTAGCGTAACAGCCTCCTATGCAAAAGGTCACGGGTTCAAACCCGCAGGTGGTCCTAGGATTTTTTAATTTAGGATTATAGGATTATTATAGGATTTTTTACTGCTATTAAAAAATCCTAGGACCACCTGCGGGTTTGAACCCGTGACCTTTTGCATAGGAGGCTGTTACGCTAACCACCCAGCTACAAGTGATCCTGGAAGAAAATGTTTTTAGTACCTTTTGGGATGAAACGAAGTGTGGATTTAGTACCTTTTGGAATGAAATGCAATTTTTAAATACGGTTTTAAAGGATTTTTATATTTTTTATATAAAATATGTTGACGGATCTAGATAAAACTAAACCATTAGAATATAAATATGTCAAAATATCAATTTATAAAATAATGTCCTTCAGCACCTATAGGAAATCAACATCTCAATTAATCAACCTTGAAGTTAACCCGGTGTTATATCTAGTAAACAATCAATTATTAGCAAAACAAAATACGGTAAAAACGACCTTGTTGAACTAGCGAGCGTTGTCTTTATTTTTTGTCTTTCTTAATAAAACGAGAATGGACGCGAAAAAAGTGTACTATTTATAAACTCCATTAGTAGATGATTGTTATCTCCGAATCTAAAAGGCCTATAAGTGCTTAATATTTACTATAATATATAGTGCCTCACACGTCAAATAGATAGATGCATTTTATACTGGTGCTTGATACAGAGCATCCAATCTTCTTTTCAATAGGCCGAAACAGGCTCAGCCATTTTTGTTCTAAATTAAAAAATACCTATGCTCCCTACATTTGGAAATAGTTCCTAGCTTTTCTCTTTCATTTCTAGAAATCGTTCATTCCTGCGTTTGATTTGTTCGTTTTAAAAGTAGTATTTGTTAGGTAGTTGAATGTTTTAATTTAAAGTAGCATTAGACATGTTTAAGTTTAGATAACGGTAATTAATAGCATAATTAATAAATAATGAAAACCACAGGAGTAAAAGTGGCAAAACCCCTTCTCCCTAACCAAAAATAAATAAATACAATAATAATAATTAAAAAAACACTAAGAAAAAATGGCTGACTAAAAATACTACTTAATATACTGAATTTCAAGTAGTATCAGTACTACGGTGATAAATTATAATATAAAATGTGTCACCTATGCAATGTCGAGCTAAGCGGTGTAGATTCGAATCCGTTCTAGGCGGGATAAAATATGTTTCCTTAGATAGAACGGATTTCGACTTTCACACAATCTGGCATGAATAGACTACCACTCATTGAAATTACTAAAAACGTGAACAAAAATGCTGTATGTCATCAAAGTTTTGCAAAATGCATAAATTTAGTCATTTTCGGTTAATTGTTTTCAATAATAAACCTTTGTAATCGAATTTTTAGTCTTCGAAGATAGAGAAACGTAAGTATCGAGTTTCAGTATTTCAGTAGCTTAGTTATTTTTGAAGGTATAGAAAAATATAAAGAGAGTTTTAGGATCCGCAATGTTCAATGTGGTCCAGCTACAACTTTTAAGAGATGTAATTATCCCAGAACTCGGTTATTTTCAATGAGAGAGAACAAATTAAGAGTGTTTTGGAATCAGGAATGTTTTTTAAAAGTTATTTTAATAAGAATTAAAAGAATAGGAACTCTATTATAAAACGTATTTGGTTTATTATTTTCAATACTTTTTACGGTTTTCCTCATTACAGTAACTTTGCAATAGTGTAACAAGTTTTAATTTTTCCCGCTCGGTTTCGTCCGCCCGGTGTTTTAAACTTGAGCCTACATATGGAAAGTACAGTGTCGCCGCCTAGGAAGTACCGTGGAGGTACCGGAATTCCGCGATCTTAGGCCATTCCGGTAGAAAGTCTCGTAACGTATCCATGTATGGAAGTACCGAGTTAGCAGGGAGCAGTATAAGGATATTTTTATTTAATTTTCTTCCGTCATATATATATTTAAAATATACCCAGCGGTAAGCATCCTCTGTTAACTTTACTTTGAAGATTATTTGATATTATTTCCTTTTTTATTTTTAAAACTGATTATTATTTAATTAATTTTAGTTGGTGTTACGAAGAATATGTTTTGCCGTATGCTTGTATGCCACAAAGGAAATAAAGTAGAAGATCGTTAATAATTTTATTTTCTAAGAACCTGGACCTTAACCGTTAACCATGTCACAAATCTATGGCGCCCGAGACCAGGACAAGGACAATTTTTTAAGTTAAGTGCTGACTTTAATGGTTATTTTTTTTGTTAAAAGGAAATGAATAATACATTGGAAGAATTAAGTGACACTATTTGCATTGCAGTAATTCGCAAGCATGGTATTAGGTATAGTCAATTGCATCAACAAAGTTAAGACTTTTATCGAAGGAAAACATTTTATTTTTTTTTATTTTAAAAAATTGTAATATATTCCGTAAAACTTTATTGTATCGACAAAATATTTCTATATTGTTCTAATTAAGAAGAAAAACATTTTATTTTTATTTTTATTTTAAAAATTGTAATATATTCCGTAAAACTTTATTGTATCGACAAAATATTTCTATATTGTTCTAATTAAGAAGAAAAACATTTTATTTTTATTTTAAAAATTGTAATATATTCCGTAAAACTTTATTGTATCGACAAAATATTTCTATATTGTTCTAATTAAGAAGAAAAACATTTTATTTTTATTTTTATTTTAAAAATTGTAATATATTCCGTAAAACTTTATTGTATCGACAAAATATTTCTATATTGTTCTAATTAAGAAGAAAAACATTTTATTTTTATTTTTATTTTAAAAATTGTAATATATTCCGTAAAACTTTATTGTATCGACAAAATATTTCTATATAGTTCTAATTAGGAAGAAAAACATTTAATTTTTTTTGGTAATATATCTTCCGTAAAAGTTTCTTGTGTTATTTAATACAAAATATTTCTATATTGATTAAAATTTTTTATTTAAAAGTAACGTTTATTAAACTGTTTTAGTAAATTTAGACTGTTTTATTTTAATTAAAATCTCAAATTAAAAGGTTTCAAATTAGGATTTTATTTACTTGTATTTAATTAAGATTTAATAATTATGAATTTTGTGGTTGATAAGAATTATTATTATAATAACAATATCTTATTTTTTTTTTGTAAATAACTTTAGATAACAGAGAAAATAATTTTTTGTACAAAATAATTTTTTGTTTTTTATAAGGTATCTTATTAATCAAAATTTAGATTAATTAGAGTTTGAGAATAACTGTTATTTGTCTCATTAATTTATTTCTTAAACTTTTGTTTTGATAGGTTCATATAAGTTTTAAGACTTTGTTTTCCTGTTATTCAACTTGTACCTTGAATTTGTAAAGGACGCTTACCGAGTTTAATTTAATTTAAATTATATTTTGTTTAATCTTTTTTTACAGGTTTTTATTTTAATTGCCTTAAAGTAGGAATTTATTTTATTTTATCTTAAAGGAAATTTTCTCCTGGTTCTATTATCGGTTTCCAGAGTGCTAGTTTATTTCTGTTTTTTAATTTTTTTTACGTTTTGTTTGCTTTGCCATAATGGGTAATCCCGACGTCTTGATATCGGAACGGGAGGATATATTTGCTGCAGTTCAGAACATTTTTACTAAATCAAACTCCTTGAGTGTTGATACAGTAGTTGATTTTAAACCAGTTTATGATAGGCTGGTCAATTACGAGTCGCGTTTTGAAAAGATCCAGTCCAAAATCCGTGAATACAACTCAACCGTGACGGGTACTAAGGACAAGGTCGAAACCTCAGCTGTACAAAATTCATTTTTCGATTTAGTCGACACCACTAAAGCGAATTATTATAAATTAATTAAAACGTGTACTCCCACGGAAAAGAAACCTGATGTTTTTTCTACCCCTACTTACTCTGTTCCTCAGGAGCTACCAAGAATTGATTTACCGACATTCTCGGGGAAATTGGAAGACTGGAATGAGTTCTATTCTCTTTTTGATTCTATGGTTCATAGAGAGAAATCTTTATCGACCATAAGAAAATTCCATTATCTAAGAAGTAGTTTACGCGGGGAAGCTTTGTCCCTTATCTCGGGGTTCGCATTAGAGGAAAGTAATTATTCCCTAGCCTATGATGCGGTAGTTGCTCGTTATCAAAATAAAAGACGGCTAGCCCGATTTTACATTAAAAGAGTGTTGGATTTCACCCCTCTAAACAATTCGTCCGCAAATAATTTGCAAAGATTTTTATCCGAACATGAAAATAATTTTTCCGCCCTATCGGCTTTAGGCATCGAAGATATGGGGGACTTCATTAAACTTCATTTAGCCCTCACCAATTTAGACCCAGGGACCAGAAGATCGTTCGAAGAGCGGATAAAGTCGACTGAGATTACCTCTTATAGGGACTTAATAAATTTCGTCACGGAACGATCTAGAATCTCCGAGATGATGGCTCAAGAAGGCCGAGCGGAAAAACCGAATGGAAAAGAGAAATCCCGATTTACGAATCCCACTACAAATAGGCAGTATAAGAAAGAATCCTCGGGAATATATAGTATTTTACCTTCGGGTTCCTCGGTGCCAACAGATTCTGACGCTTCTGCCGACAAATCAAATTGTAATCCCGAATTCGAACGAATGAAAACCGAGTCAGTTGGTTGTATGGAAAGGTTATCCCCATCGACCAAAGTACGATCCAGAAATAGTTCTGAATCAATCGTTGACAATAAAAACATCTCAAAAGACTTACAGCCAGCTCTAACAGCTAAGAAATTAAATTGCTGGAATTGTGGTGGACCACATGTATATTCCAGATGTTCGCTACCTCGTAAAGTTATAGAATGAGACTTAACTTATAAATAATATATAGTAATTATTAATAACTTCCTTTTCTATACCTGAGGGTGTCACCCATAAACCTAGAAAGGACAGACCAAGTACCGACAAAGAACACATACCTGTACTTAGGACACAGAACCCAACATCTGGAAGCACTTCCTTTATGGTGCCGCCTTCCTCATCCCCTCTACAAAACCTTGCTATATATACCTTTTGATCCTCAAAACTCATCACTCTAGTTGTAACATTTACTTGTGTCACACTCATAGAAGGAGACCTCGGAATGTACACTTGTAGTCACCCTAACTCCTCAGCACAGTTTATTGTATTCTGAATATATATTGTATTCTGATAATAAAAGCAGTATTTTAATATCTTCATTGTGTGTGATTCATTAACTGGCGCCCGAGACAGGCACTGCAAGCATCAAATTAGATTTTGAATGACTTCGCAGTTTCCGAGAGGACGAAGATACTTCTGAAGAAGGATCTACAAGAAGATAGACACCAAGTAAGAAGATCATCTCGCACCCTCCTTCAGTCAAGACGATACTCACCCGAGATGTCCTGCTGAACCTCACTGGACTTCACTGCTCAACAGGTATCCAGGAGGAATGTTAAGAACTAACGCAGTAAGATTTTAAAATTATTTATTTTATATGGTTGTTTATGTGCTGTTTAATTGTGATAACATTTAAAATGTATGACATTTTATTAATACTAATATAAGCTGTATAAAAATCACATCAAATTTTTTTATAATCAGATAATGATTGTTACTGAGCACAATTTAAGTAACATTTAAATTATAGTAGACATAAGTAAGATTTTAATATCTGAAAAAAAAAAATAATAATAATAATAAATAAAAAATATGGAATCGTTACTTTTTCGAAACTCAGACTTTGAGCATATGCCTATGCCGTACTTTGATGGTAAACCGCATACTTTGTTTAATTTCATAAATAACGTAAAAGAAATTAAAGACACTTTTTGTGCAGAAAATAATCCATTTAGAATCGTTAATGAATTCAGGATATGTAAGATGGCCAAATGTCACATTCCTAAAACAGTCGCGGATGAAATTAAGTTTTATGATTTAAACAATATTGACGATTTGTTAAATATTCTAATACGTAAATTTAAAGATCATAACCCAACCGAGACAAATTTTAATAAACCTTTTCCACCAGAACATTTGTTGTCCAAAGACGCTGACGAACAGCCAAAAATAAAATCCGGAATTCCAAATAATAAATTTGAACAATTACCTAAAATTAATATTCAAGAAAAGAAAATAGCCTTTGAAAGATTACCGCTAAAACCAGATTTAAACTTATTAAAACCGGCTGATGTAAATAAAAAATTATTTGTGGTCGAATCCAGTAGTTTAAAACAGTTTATAATGAAAAATACGGAGTCCATGAAATCTTATCAAGAAAATAGTTCAATAACCACAATTGAAACTCATTTAGTTCCAAATACAGACTTAATAAATATTTCCCAATCTGAAGATAAACTTAATTATAAAACAGAATCTATTTTAAATGATAAATCACTTGAAAGCCCGAATTTCAAACAAAATTCATCTAATGTTAGTAAAGTTCAAACACAAAAACTAAAGATAAAGAAATTTACAAAACCTGAGGAACCCGGGAGTATTAGTGAGATTAATGTTAGAGAAATTAGGCCATTAAATAATAATAAAATCAAAGATGTATCATTTATTATAGTAAATCAAAAAAAGAACTATTTTAAAGTTAATCCGGAGCAGTTGTTAAAATATTCTTTGTTTAGGGAAAAAACTAAACTAACAGAAAAAAAAGTTACCTTTGGTGATATTGACAAAATTTTAAAAGGTAGAGTAAAAGATGAAATTCAAAATATTTCTAGATGGCCCAAGGGCAAGGATGAAATTTGCCTCTGGATGCTTAAACCTGATGAAAATTCTACTACCTATCTGGCGGGTCGAGGTGTGAAAAAAAAAAAAAAAATATAATAATAATAAAGTAAAATAAATAAATAAAAAAAAACAAAAAAAAACAAGAGAAAAAAAAAGGAATTCGAAAAAAATATATTAAAAAAGTAAATCAATTTGGTGCTAAATCGAAAGTTAAATTAAACAAATTGTCAAATCAAAACTTTAAACATAACAAACAATCTATGTATGATGACAGGACAAGCCAGTCTAAGGAGCCTCCGGCTATCCATACAGATGTATTTGAATTTAAAAATAATAAATCTCTCGATTATAATAACAAAATATCAACTTATACTGCGAGTTTACATAAACAAAATGTTATAATTAAAACGAAAGAGGTAATGAAATCCCCTCAATTAAATAAGAATTCCAGAAAAAAGGTTTCCTCAGGAAATATTCCCAAAATGGTAAAAACCCATTAGAAAAGATTTAATATATCTCTGGACGTTGAGACCAGATGAAAATCTCAACAGTGATAGCGGTCCGAGATGTATGTAGTTTTAAAATTATTAAAAAAAAAAAAAAAAAAAAAAAAAAAAGGGGGGGATAAATAATAGTAACAATAATCAGGTACTGTTAATAAATTAAATACAAATATTTATAATAGTGTATTGTTTATTATATTGATGGTTGCACTTAATGTTAGTATTCATTGTCAATTGTTTACACTAATTTGAAATGTTATTTTTAGAACTATATATAGGTAATAATACCTGTATAAGATAAACAGAAAAAAAGAAAAAAAAATGTTTATATAAAAATTGAGAAAACGTTTTATAGATTGTAATAAAAAACAACATAGTTCATGCTTTTGTTTAATTTAGTGTTATGGTTATGTTTTTAATTATTTATAAATAATAATGAGAAATTTTAGTTTTATATAATTGTACCTATAAGTTTCAAGACTATTAACAATGTATAAATTTCCACAGGAATAATGTAATGACGATTGGTAAAACTAATTAATTATTGTATATAATCTCAATTATTGTAATTAAGTTTCTTTTTAAAGTTTTGATTGTATAAATTTATATTCTTAAGAATTATTGTAAACTTTGGAAAAATGTCACTGTTCCCATTCCTGTAGTATCCTTTCCTACAATACACTTTCCTATCCAGAACCTCCATCTGAAGGACTACTATATCATAACAATATAAACTGACAAACTTAAACATTGCACTCAAGGGGCTTCGTGCTTAAGGGGGAGAGTAGTTATAGAATGAGACTTAACTTATAAATAATATATAGTAATTATTAATAACTTCCTTTTCTATACCTGAGGGTGTCACCCATAAACCTAGAAAGGACAGACCAAGTACCGACAAAGAACACATACCTGTACTTAGGACACAGAACCCAACATCTGGAAGCACTTCCTTTATGGTGCCGCCTTCCTCATCCCCTCTACAAAACCTTGCTATATATACCTTTTGATCCTCAAAACTCATCACTCTAGTTGTAACATTTACTTGTGTCACACTCATAGAAGGAGACCTCGGAATGTACACTTGTAGTCACCCTAACTCCTCAGCACAGTTTATTGTATTCTGAATATATATTGTATTCTGATAATAAAAGCAGTATTTTAATATCTTCATTGTGTGTGATTCATTAACTGTAAGTTGTTCTGCTATCGTTGTGGTAACCCAGGAGTTTCCATTCACGCCTGCCCTAAATGTACTCCGGGAAATGGGCGAGGGAATCGGAAGTGAGGGTCATTCCTATTCCTACAGTTTTGGCTGACCCACTAAATACCGTTCCGTATCGTATACCTTTTTGTACCGCTAAATCTGATCTCGTTTCCTCAAATGTCGCCTCGAATTCTTTAGAAAATTTTACCGTACCTCTTTATCCCGTATCGTTCCCTAAACAGCTTTACATGGTTTTCCAAATAGGAAAACAGTGCCGAAGAGAGTTGAATTACTTGGCCCTATTTGACCCTGGTTCAACCAACTCATTCGTTGGACCAGAAGGGATCAAAATTCTCCTTCAACTGGGTTATGTCGTTGAGGAAATTCCCGAGTTTAATATTTGTGTCGCTAATGGAAGTACCAGTATTGTGGATAAAATATTCTCTATTCCAATTACAGTTGGAGGTAGGTCGTACAACATAATACTGTATGCTTTAACATCACTTCCATTTATGTTTTTGTTTGGATTAGATTTTATAGTTAATTCTAATATGTGCATGAATTTTCGTGAAGCAACCTGGTGGTTTCAAGACGATCCTAGCCATAAGTTTTCGTTCCGTCAGGATGTTCCAATAGAGGGAAGGGAAACATCAATTTGTGGTATTAATTCACTCAGTTCCTCAGAAAAGTTAGATCTGGATAAGATAGTTAGTGAAGGTTTGCTAACTCTCCAAGATTCTCCGGGATTAACAACCCGTATAAGACATAAGATAGATGTTATGGGTGCTCAACCTATTAAGCAACGCTCCTACCACTACTCGCCTAAAGTTCTTGAGGCAATGTACCAGGAACTTGATCGGATGTTAGAAGAAGGCTTAGTTGAGCCTTGCCAATCTCCATGGTCATCTCCGGTAGTCATGGTTCGCAAGGGATCGGGTTACCGGTTCTGTATCGATTTTCGCAAGGTAAACGAAGTTACTTGTAAAGATTCATATCCCATGCCAAATATGACTTCTCTTTTAGACGGACTTAGACAAGCGAGATATCTGTCCAAATTTGACCTTAAGCAGGCATTTCTGCAAGTACCACTAGCTGACGAATCTAGTAAAGAGATTACAGCGTTTACAGTTCCGGGCAGAGGGTTATTTAGGTTTAAAGTTATGCCTTTTGGGCTAACCAATTCACCTGCTACCTTTCAGAGGTTAGCCGATGCCATATTTGGACCCGAACTATACCCGTACGTTGTAGTTTTCCTAGACGATATTTTGGTTTGCACGCCAACTTTTAAATTGCATTTAGACATGCTTCAGAAAGTATTTCGTCGACTTAAAGCTTCAGGGTTGCGTATTAATCCCGATAAATGCAAATTTGGTTGTAAAGAAGTTAGATACTTAGGGTATTTAGTTAATAGTGAAGGCCTGAGCGTTGATCCAGACAAAGTAAGTTCCATTACTTCGATCCCTCCACCCACCAATGTTGGGCAACTTAGAAGGTTCCTTGGAATGGCAGGGTGGTATCGCCGTTTTATAAAAGATTTTTCCGCGGTTGTCTCTCCCCTTACATCCTTGCTCAAACGCAAAGCTAAATGGATATGGTCAGGAGAGCAAGAAGCCTCTTTCAATGCTCTCAAGTCAGCACTGACTGAAGCACCAATATTAGCAAGGCCCGATTTCGAGCAGCCTTTTCAACTACAGACCGATGCCAGTGATACAGGTCTTGGAGCTGTCTTAACACAGATACAAGATGGCGAAGAAAGGGTTATCGCTTTTTGCTCACGTACCCTCAGTCCAGCTGAAAGAAATTATACCGTCACCGAAAAGGAATGCCTGGCAGTCCTGTTTGGTATCGAAAAGAATCGGCATTACTTGGAGGGATATTCCTTTACCGTTATAACGGACCATGCCAGTCTTAAGTGGCTTCTAAATTTGAAGAACCCTTCGGGTCGTTTGGCTAGATGGGCTCTTCGGTTACAACCGTATAATTACAAAGTGGAATACCGTAAGGGCAAACTGAATACAGTGGCCGATGCATTATCCAGAATTGCCGCAATAACTGTTTTATCTACAGGTATCGATCATGGCTCCTCTTCCAATGATATTTCGTCTTCGGGAACCCCTATATCGTCTGATGAATGGTACGATCAGAAATTTTACAGAGTCCAAAAGTTCCCAGAATTTCACCCTGGCTGGTTGATAAAGGACGGGCAGTTACTGTATCATCGGAAGAACTCTTTGAAAGGAGAGTTGGAGGACCCCAGTGAGGAGTGGAAAGTGGTTGTTCCAAGACACCTGCGGAGATCTATAATATATGATAATCATGATCTTCCTCAGTCTGGCCACTTAGGGATTGATAAGACGTTCTCGCGGGTTAGCAGACTATATTATTGGCCGGGTCTTTATTCGGATATAAGCCAATATGTGAGACAGTGTGAGTTGTGTCAAAAGGTAAAACCCAGAAATACACCACCTCGTGGATTGATGTACCCTCGCTATAACAAGCAGCCGTGGGAAATCGTTTGTGTCGACATTATGGGTCCCTATCCTAGAAGCACTAAAGGCAACGTTTATCTCCTAGTTTTCGTCGATTTATTTAGCCGATGGGTGGAATTGTGTCCCATTAGGAAAGCTACCTCTTCGGTTATAGTGTCGAAATTAAAGTCCCGAATATTATATAGGTATGGTGCACCTAGGAAATTAATTTCCGACAATGCAAAGAACTTTGTGAGTAATCTTGTTGATGAAGTAGCTAAGGAGTTCGGAATCAAGAGGGAGACTACTCCTCTTTATCACTCACAGGCAAATCCCACAGAACGGTCTAACCGTAATATAAAGCAACTTATCGTCACGTATCTTGGGAAAAAACACCAACGCTGGGACGAGAAGTTAGGAGAGATCCAATTTGCATTGAATTCCGCAGTTCAGGACTCGACCAAGTTCAGCCCTGCTTTCTTAAATTTCGGTAGAGAGCTAAGGCCTTTACACCAAGTTCTCGAGGGAGATATTCTAGCAGCTCGCGAAGAAGAACAGACTCGTTGGGCGGCAAAAGTGGCCAAATTGCCTGAAGTTCATCATGTCGCTGAGGAAAATTCTCTTAAAGCAAGCATAAATCAGAGTAGTCGTTATAATTTGAGACGCCGGAAAGATCGTTTCCATCCGGGAGATCAGGTTTTAAAAATGACTTTTCAGTTATCTTCAGCAGCAGATAAACTCGCAGCTAAACTTAACCCCAAGTATGAAGGCCCTTATACAGTTGTCTCAGTTACGGGTGGCGGGTCGTGTAAGTTAAGGGATCAGAATGGAAAGTTCGTAGGTTTATGGCATCCATCGAAGCTTAAGTTATTCCAAACCACCTGACGGACTTACCCGCTGGAGGGGAGTGTGTAACAAGTTTTAATTTTTCCCGCTCGGTTTCGTCCGCCCGGTGTTTTAAACTTGAGCCTACATATGGAAAGTACAGTGTCGCCGCCTAGGAAGTACCGTGGAGGTACCGGAATTCCGCGATCTTAGGCCATTCCGGTAGAAAGTCTCGTAACGTATCCATGTATGGAAGTACCGAGTTAGCAGGGAGCAGTATAAGGATATTTTTATTTAATTTTCTTCCGTCATATATATATTTAAAATATACCCAGCGGTAAGCATCCTCTGTTAACTTTACTTTGAAGATTATTTGATATTATTTCCTTTTTTATTTTTAAAACTGATTATTATTTAATTAATTTTAGTTGGTGTTACGAAGAATATGTTTTGCCGTATGCTTGTATGCCACAAAGGAAATAAAGTAGAAGATCGTTAATAATTTTATTTTCTAAGAACCTGGACCTTAACCGTTAACCATGTCACAATAGGTGTATTTATTTCTACGCGTATCATCTTGCGATACAATGCGTATTTTTATTACATAATATAAATTAAGTTACAGAACATATTTTATAAAAAACAGTATAATAATAGCTCGTAAATAAAACTAATAAATATAAACAGATAAATAAATCATTTGTTATAGGGAATTAACAAAATAATACTAACTAATTGACTAAACAAAGAAACCAGAAACAAATAATAAATAATTTATTTGTTATAACTAATTAACGAAATAATACAAACTAACTAATTAACTAAACTAAGAAACCAGCTACTAACTAATTAATTACTTTATTATACGTATTAAATGATAACCAATAAAGAAGAAAATAATAACAACTGTAGTGTCAAGAAGAGAAACAGTGAAAGTAAATAAAATAAAAATTAAAATTATTAACGAGTTATTGCCTGTTCCTATTTGTCTAATTCTGCATAGTCCACCCGGTCCACAAATTCATCAAATTTTGAAAAATATTTTGTAAGAAGGTCACACTTCGAAGTGTTCAATAATTTTGGAATCAACCAAAAAAAACCCTCCTTAAAATTTAAGGCCTAACGCTTTAAGGTAAATATAATTCAAATAACCAAAAATTGATGAAAACTCAGTGCTATTGTATTAAAATATAATCAAATTTTCTACAAAACAAAAAAAAAAAAAATTAGTCTGCACAGGATGGATTCGGACTAATACTGTTTGATTGCTGCTGAGCCACTTAAACCGTTTCTCCACGGATATCCGTGATTGTTCACAACATAGAGAAGACTGCCATAAAATTAAAGTGGTTCATTGAGTTTATCAGATCGCTACGGTAAATGAAGGAAAAAAAATCTGTGTTAAATATTACCACAATTGAGACGTTAATTTCCAAAAGGTATTAAAGGATATTTTTTACAAAGTTGATATTTGGTCATATTTGTATTTTCATTATTTAGTTTCATCTAAATCTTCTATTTGATTTTATCCAATGACCTCTCAAGTCCTTTAAAAACGGGTTCAAGAAATGCAGTTATTTTCTAAAGGTAAGAATCACGCATTTACTTTCGGTCTAAAGCATACTAAAACATTTCATTCCATAACTTTAATGTAATGTTATTTTTTATTCATTTTTTTTTTTATTTTATTGAGATATATAACAATTTGTTCATGAATCATGGTAATGGTGATATGAGACAGCACTCGTACAGTATTTCCAACAAACAATGATAAAGTCGAAAGTGATATTAATATAGCAAAAAAAAAAATTGTAGATTTCAATGCAAGAAAAAAAATATTAAAAAATCAAATAAGTTTGTTTAATCATATAGTAATCAGAAATATTGGCACTTCCTGTAAAATTTCGTAGAATGGATATAGTACTTTGTATAACTATGTAATATTTATCAACATTTGGTAGACATTTAATTGTAAATAGGTATTTTTTTCCTACACAATGTTCTGTTAATTCTTAACTTTTCGAGTTGAATTGGTCATTATTAATTGCTTATGTATGAGTAACAGATATTTTTCATCTTTAGAACTTTTTATTCTTTGAGTATTCATTTATGCTGTGCGGTGAAGCTGAAATCAGATTATAAGGAACAACTTTTAATTCCGAGCTCCCACAAAAAGTAGGATTAAAAAAAAATGATGCATACTCGATACTAGGTTTTTTTGACTAATGGAGCTCGTCAGAGGAAGGTTTTCATCACAAATATTGACACGTAGCAGACATTTTCAAATTAGAGGGCAGAACTTTTTTTTTAATACTGAATGACCAATGTAATCCTGGCTTAAAGGATTCGAAGTCAAATGATTATTTTTTCCCTTCATTATTTTTTGTTTACAAGTTTAATTGTAATATATCTTAATAAACTGTTGTATGAAACTGAGGTTTTATATTCATCGATCGAAAATTAATAATATTTGTTTAATTAGAAAAAAATATAGGGAGAACAGCTGGAGTTATAAGTTACAACATATAACCCCAACTCGTTCAGTTATTTAATAAGTTTTACTCAAGAAATTAGTGTTTAATCCTGTTATAAACTATGAATCCTAAGAATCTTAGCTCCTCTGTCAACACTGAATCTATCACAGACCAGAATGCGACGAAACCAGGTACCGAAGGTAAGACCTTTGCCTCCATAACCTCTAAGAAAGTAGAATCATTCCCGAAGCGAGACCAAGCTATTGTTTTTAACAGTATTGACGGCATTAAATTAATAGAATATCTAGAGAAACTCTCAGAATTCGTTGCTCCAAGGGACATTAGGTTTGCCTCAAGAATTTCCAACAACCGCATCTGTATTCACCTTAGTTCTAAAGATCACGTGGATAAATTAATAGAGACAAATACTTCCTTGAAACTAGAGGATAATATAATACCAATTAGAAGGCTGATTAACCCTGCTAAAAGAATATTAATATCCAATGTAGAACCAGGCATACCCCACAGTGCGATAGAAGAGGCATTGAAACAATTTAAGGTTACGCCTGTGTCACCAGTTCAATTCCTGTCTGTAGGTGTCCAAAAATCTGTTTTTTCCCACATTTTAAGCTGGAGGAGACAAGTTTATATCACTCCTGAAAGTCGCGAAAGTCTCCCAGAATCTTTAGTGATTAAAACCGAAGAAGGGTCGTTTTGTGTTTTCTTTAATGAGGATACAGGGGCGTGTTATAGGTGCAAAAAAGAGGGGCATTTCACCTCACAGTGCCCCACTCTCCGTTCTGATAACAAACCCAATGAACCGCCAGCACTCAACGAATTTCCGGCATTAAATGAAAATACAGGCAAAGATAAACTTTCGATTGCCCATAGTAAGGTTAACTTAAATTCCATTGTTTCAACACCCGCAATTGATAACTCATTCTGAGTTACAGATAACGGTTCGAAAATAAATTCAGCCGATCCCACTGACGTTTCACCTTCTATCGAGGAACAGGTTAACCAACGGGTACCAGATGCTGGCTTAAATCAAAATAAAAATAAAAATTTAATACCAATAGAGCACCAAACCACCGTAGACAGCGCTAGTGTCGGTCTGAATCAAACACCGGTGGTAGGTAATAGTAATCCAATTACTACAACTAACCAGACTAGTTCCGACAAAAATACCCTAGCTGACACTTTACTCCCTATAAAACAACTCCTTGATGCCCCGGATAAAAACTATCCTCTTTCGTTTAATCAGTTACTCACGCTGCTAGAAAATTCCATCATAACTAAAGATCCAGTATCAGCAACCATGGAAATAACAAACGATCTGGATTCTACAATTAAAATGTTTTCCGACCTATACCCTTCTCTTCCTACAAAAAGTTTAAAAACCAGGTTTACTAAAGTCATAAAAGCACTTCAAAATCATATTAAGAACACATCAGATATAAGTAAAAATGATGATACGCTGATATAACCGTACATGTTAAATATAACCTACCGCTTTTTTATCTTTTTCTAATAAAACACATGTTAATTCTTAATTGGAACTGTGATGGTGTATTTCACCATTATAATGACTTACAATATTTAATATCCAGATATAATCCCTCAATTGTTTCTTTTCAAGAAACCCATCTGAAAGACAACCAATCCATCTTACAACAAACCTATAACTGCATCAATAGGACCACCTCTCGGTCAGCTCGGGCTAGCGGTGGGGTCACTCTTGCATTTCAAAAAGGTATCGGTTACACTGAGATTAATTTAAATTCTAAAATAGAAGCTTTAGCCGCTGAAGTCCATCTTTCTATACAGTTCACGATCTGTTCGATTTACTTACACCCTACTGACACAGTTACTTACAATGATTTACGTGACCTCCTTCTCGAACTTCCATCTCCATTCCTTTTGATGGGAGATATGAATGCCCACAGTCCGACATGGGACATTAATAGGAAAACGGATGCCAGGGGAAAAAATATTGAGGCTGTAATAGATGCATTCTCTCTAATATTGTGTAGCCCGTGCGAACCCTATTTCTATAGCCGAGCCAACCAATCTTGGACCTCCATTGACCTCTGTTTAGCCTCTCGTTCATTTCCTAACATCCCTCAGTCTTATTTTCATTGTGATCTCGCCGGCAGTGATCATATGCCTCTTTTGCTATCTCTGGAAATCTTCCCATTTCTCCCACACTTTGTTGGAAGATGGAGGATCGACAAAGCTGATTGGGATCAATATACACGAACCTGTCATGACCATTTTAAAGACTTTAAAATTTCACCATGCCACGGAAAAAATCTTGAAAACTTTTCATCTACCCTTGTTCAAATTGCTAAACAATTCGTCCCTGTAACTAAAACCCCAAAACATTTAAGAAAGGTCCCATGGTGGACAACTGAGTGTCGCGTTGCCTTGACAATAAGGCATAAGGCCCTAAAGCAGCTCAAATCTCGACCTTCTTTGAGTAATCATATCGATTATCAAAAGTCCAAAGCAGAGCTCGATGGGTTATTAACCAGGCGAAAAAAACATCATGGTTAAACTTTATATCCTCCATTTCATCTACCATCTCTCCAAAAGTTGTGTGGAATAAGATAAGAGCCATTAAAGGGAGGCCAATAAATAGGATTCCGCGTCTCTTAACTTACAATGATGACACATTTACCGAGCCTACAGATATAGCCAATGCCTTTGGACGATACTTGCGCGACATTTCAAAAAATCCATTCACACCTGATCAAAACCAATTACAACCGACCATTATCTCTAATCATGACCCCGAGGCGTACAACTTACCTTTTACAATGGAAGAGCTTCAACACAGTATAAATACTTCTCGTTCGAAATCTCCAGGTCCGGACCAGGTTCATATTGACTTTATTAAAAAGTCCCCTACAGTAGTTATCGATCTGTTACTCCGATTGATTAATAATTTGTGGATCAATAAATCTTTCCCCAGAACATGGTCATCGGCCACCGTAATTCCTTTACTTAAATCCAATAAAGACCCGAAATTAATTCATAGCTACAGACCTGTTGCACTCACATCGGTTCTATGTAAGTTGGCCGAAAAAATGATTAATTGCCGCCTTCTCTGGGTGTTAGAAACCCGAAAAATTCTGGACAAAGAACAATGTGGGTTTCGGAAATACAAATCAACTACACACCTTCTTTTCAAATTTAACGAATTCTTAAAATCATTATTTGCCAAAAATCAGCATGTATTCGCGGTATTCTTAGATCTGGAAAGTGCTTTCGATTCGTGTCGGAGAACCAAAATTTTAGAATCTTTACAAAATTGGGGCATTTCAGGTAACCTTCTCTCATTTATAAAAATATTTCTTACCAATAGAAATTTCAATGTTCGAGCTAGCTTCACATTTTCTGAAAATTTTGATCTACCTAACGGAGTACCACAAGGATCTGTCTTAAGCCCTACCCTTTTTAACATTCCCATTAATGACATAAGAAATTTCATAACAAGACCTGTTAGAGTCGCACTATACGCGGATGACGTACTCATTTACTACAGCTCTACCGACGTAAAATTTGGAGAACATGTGATTCAGGGAACATTACAAAATCTGGAAACCTGGGCCTCTAGTCATAGTTTTAGGTTTAGCCTTACGAAATCAACTGCAGTCAATTTCTGTAAAATACGGAATTGTGCACAACCATTTTCAGTCTACCTTGGGAATCGTCGTCTGAATAGGGCTGACTCTATTCAATATTTAGGAGTCACATTTGATTCAAGATTAACCTGGAGATTACACGTTGATGCTCTTTTGGCTAAACTATCTAAAAGATGCAATATTATGAAAAATCTCAGGTTCAATCTTTGGCTGCGATAGAATCTCTTTGCTGAGACTATATAGGTGCTTGTTAATTCCAGTCTCTGATTACGCTTGCGAAATTTACGGGGATGCATCCAAAAAAATATTAAGTAGGTTGGACCCTGTTCACCACGCAATGATTCGTAGAGCAACCGGGGCTTTCAGGACTAGTCCTATCAGTAGCATACTGTGGGAAGCCGATGAGTGGCCCCTAGAGCTCCGTAGGCACTATCTTCTCTTAAAATTTCTCGGTCGCTTAAAAACAACGCCGGACTTCTTCGACTTTTCACGATATAACTTACCCTCCCGCCTTTCTAACTACCCTCCACTATCTGACACACATCCTTTGCCAAAATTTTATGTTTCCACTCCAAACCCCTTACCTCCTTGGACAAGTATCCCATCAACCTTCGATATTTCTTTGAAACCCATATCAAAATCAACGAATCCTCCAGAAATCTTAAAACAAAGCTTTCTAGCTCTCTTAGCCACCTATCAAGACTATACCTGTATTTATACTGATGCGTCTAAACATCTAGATAAAGTCGGCTGTTCTGTTGTTTTACCTAATGAGACCGTTCGGTACAGCCTCCCTTCCATTTATTCGGTATACATGTCCGAGCTTTTTGCTCTTTACCTATCCTTGACTTTAATTGAAGACTTAGCCCACAGTCAATTTCTAATTTGCAGTGACTCCTATTCGGCTCTCCAGGGAATCCAAAATTTTCATTATTCAGGAAATCAATTAATATTTCACATTTCGAATTTAATATTTAAAACAAAAAGAAAAATTATATTTATCTGGGTGCCAAGCCACGTAGGAATTACGGGGAATGAACTGGCTGACACAGGCGCAAAAGAAGCATGTTCCATCTTTCCTATTCCCAACGTCAAGACGATACGGACTGACTTCAACTCAGCCATACTTAAGCAATGCAAAGAAGCATGGTGCACCTATTGGTCTAAGGTTCCGGAGAACAAAAAGTTAAAGCGAAACTTTGGAGTTTCGCGACCACTACCTCAGATAGTTGGACAACGCATGGAGCAATCAATAATAACACGGTTGAGGATTGGACACAACCATTTTCAGTCTACCTTGGGAATCGTCGTCTGAATAGGGCTGACTCTATTCAATATTTAGGAGTCACATTTGATTCAAGATTGACCTGGAGATTACACGTTGATGCTCTTTTGGCTAAACTATCTAAAAGATGCAATATTATGAAAAATCTCAGGTTCAATCTTTGGCTGCGATAGAATCTCTTTGCTGAGACTATATAGGTGCTTGTTAATTCCAGTCTCTGATTACGCTTGCGAAATTTACGGGGATGCATCCAAAAAAATATTAAGTAGGTTGGACCCTGTTCACCACGCAATGATTCGTAGAGCAACCGGGGCTTTCAGGACTAGTCCTATCAGTAGCATACTGTGGGAAGCCGATGAGTGGCCCCTAGAGCTCCGTAGGCACTATCTTCTCTTAAAATTTCTCGGTTGCTTAAAAACAACGCCGGACTTCTTCGACTTTTCACGATATAACTTACCCTCCCGCCTTTCTAACTACCCTCCACTATCTGACACACATCCTTTGCCAAAATTTTATGTTTCCACTCCAAACCCCTTACCTCCTTGGACAAGTATCCCATCAACCTTCGATATTTCTTTGAAACCCATATCAAAATCAACGAATCCTCCAGAAATCTTAAAACAAAGCTTTCTAGCTCTCTTAGCCACCTATCAAGACTATACCTGTATTTATACTGATGCGTCTAAACATCTAGATAAAGTCGGCTGTTCTGTTGTTTTACCTAATGAGACCGTTCGGTACAGCCTCCCTTCCATTTATTCGGTATACATGTCCGAGCTTTTTGCTCTTTACCTATCCTTGACTTTAATTGAAGACTTAGCCCACAGTCAATTTCTAATTTGCAGTGACTCCTATTCGGCTCTCCAGGGAATCCAAAATTTTCATTATTCAGGAAATCAATTAATATTTCACATTTCGAATTTAATATTTAAAACAAAAAGAAAAATTATATTTATCTGGGTGCCAAGCCACGTAGGAATTACGGGGAATGAACTGGCTGACACAGGCGCAAAAGAAGCATGTTCCATCTTTCCTATTCCCAACGTCAAGACGATACGGACTGACTTCAACTCAGCCATACTTAAGCAATGCAAAGAAGCATGGTGCAACTATTGGTCTAAGGTTCCGGAGAACAAAAAGTTAAAGCGAAACTTTGGAGTTTCGCGACCACTACCTCAGATAGTTGGACAACGCATGGAGCAATCAATAATAACACGGTTGAGGATTGGACACACCAGACTGACACATGGGCACCTGCTTGAAGGGAAACCTCAGCCGAGATGCCTGCGCTGTGACTTAGAGCTAACTGTGGAACACATCCTGATGGAATGCCCACTGTATAGTTCAGGCTGAACATGGTCTCTTCTACAAAGTTATAAGGAAACAGTGGACCAAAAGAATCAAGAAAGTTTGTTAATTTTTCTGAAAAAAAATAAATTGTATCCATCTCTGTAAATAGTTTATGACCACGGTGCCTCTAACCTTTGTTGTTGTACACGGCACCTAAAACTGTAATCAAATAAATAAATAGGAAAAAATATATACTTTCTAAATTATACAGACTTTCTTCGGAAAAGATTTGAGGTAAGTTGAATATTAAATAGTTGATAGCGTGATTAATATAAGGAGATGATAGTAAATAAATATTAGAAAATAGTTAAAAAAAAGTATTTATCAACCAACTTTTCGAGTCACCATGTATGTTTTGAAAAATTAACACAATAAATAATAAAAATTAGAAAGTTAAATAAAATAAAGAAGGTTAAAATTAAACGATTAATAAAATGTTAGGGGTTAGTCACATAGCAAGCAACTAATCTGAACTGTTTTTTGACGGACTACTAACAAGCAGAGCAAGACAGTCATTGTCAATGCTCTATCCACTTGGGAACCTTTTCAATGACGAAGATAAAAAAAAAATGTAATTAACTAATAAGTAAGCTAAATAAAAACTAATGAAGCACTTTACTTTTACTTATCTATATAAGAGATATATAGTAAGTACTGGGGTCGTGAAAATTTTCGAATTAGAGTTTTCACCGGATATACAAGTTATAAGGTCCCTTGAGTCCAAATAGCCAAGTCCCGCAAAAACGTCAGTATGTAAGTCATCCCTAAGACGATTATTTTCATTAAACTGGAATTTACTATTTTAGAAGAGTATATGCCTGAGTTATTACAGCAACTTTTTCATCAAAATTGGCGAACCGGAAGAGCCATTTTATACCATACATTTTGCACCTTTTTTAAAATTTTCTCGAAAACTTCCAACAAATAAAACTTCCAGAACAACAACAAAAACACCATAGTGCGTCAGTAATATAACTTCACTTACTGATTTTTACATGCGAACTGTCAATGAGCACATTGACACATCAAGTCAATGAGCAAACGGTTCCACGACAAACTAAAAGGACATCCGAATACGCTTATCGACGGCATTTATGCCTGGTAATGCCCACAGAATAATAATAAAGAGTTGGATGAAAGACCTTAATAACGGACGCTGACTTCATGCCAGGAGTTGGTACCGCTGGATACTGCTCTCCACCATGCCTAATGGGTGATCGCTGTATAGTTCCAGTAGGCTTTGTAGTGCTGGGAGAGAGTCACTGCAAACTATATATTTGTCTCCCTCTTTTGACATTGTATACACTCAAAAAAGATGTCGGATTCCTCTGGACCCCTTCCCACGTGGGGATTAAATACAACGAGATAGCTGACAAATCAGCAAAAGAAGCCGCACTTAGTCAACAAGATATCGTTCCAGTTGCCATTAAAGCCGACATTAAAATATGGTTACGCTCGGATACTAAAGCTGATTGGCAAAGGATGTGGGACACCGTAGATAATAACAAGCTAAAGAAGATAAAACCAGATACACACCGATGGAAGACTTCAGTGAGAGCAACACGGAGAGAAGAAACTGCTCTAACAAGATTAAGAATAGGCCACTCAAGACTCACTCATATTCATCTCATCACGAAAGACCCACAACCAATATGCAATAGATGTCAGACAACCATAACCGTCAAACATATCATAGAGGAATGCCCGGATTACGAAAGTCTTATGCAGGAGTACAAGCTTGGCCGAGCTCTCAAAGAGTCACTTTTGGACTGCGAGGATGTCATAACCAGACTGATCAGATTCCTAAAAGAAACCAAATTAATTAAGGTGCTCTAGCCTCTAGGTGGCTTAATGGCTAACATTGTTCTGTTTTACAATTGTAGTACTTTTAAGTAACGCATTCTAAAAAAAAAAAAAAAAAAAAAAAAAAAAAAAAAAAAAAAAAAAAAAAAAATATATATATATATATATATATATAAATAATAATAATAAATAAATAAATAAATTAAAAATAATATCAAATAAATAAATTAAAAAAAAAAATGTATATGTGTTGTGTGTGTGTGTGTGTATATATATATATGTATATGTATATTTTTACTTAATCTGTATGCAAGCTATATAACTTCAATTTTATAAAGAGAAAACATATTTTGATTGTTAAAATAAAATTCATACCACCTAATTTACCAAACAATCAGTATATGGCGTAAAAAACCGCGCAGTTAAAAACGCCTAATCATCATTCCTAATCCTAATCCTAATCCACCATGCCTATCACATCATGTTTATTATATTTATTATAGTTCGCACATTCACTGGTTCTTCATTTTATTATTAACAGGTATGAAGAAAGATTTAAACCAAAAAAAAAAATTTTAATAGTTCTTAAATTGATTATAACAACGTAGGTAAGTGTAAGTCGTGTGCGAATCCTGCACTAGATCTTTTATAGATCATCCATTTTCGCGGTGGTGTAATGGATGATCCTTTTTCGTTTTTTCCGATGGGTTCTAACTTTAATAACAATGATGGATACGAAAAAGTCCTGGATTGGGAACAGTCGCTAGTTTGAATGGTATTGATACATCCTCAAGCTTAGATATCATTAAGAACACTATTTACTTTCGTTATTTCCATCCCAACTTTCCACATATCATGTACGTGTTTATGCTTAGGTCTGTGTATATATGTTCAGGCTATTCCCCGTAGCTCTTATACGAAACGAACCTTTCAACTACAGTAGGATTTAAATTTCGCAAAAACAAACTTTGATTCGCTGAATCGAAGTTAGATACGGCACGGTAACTCCACTCCAACTAAAAGCTACGCCGAACAAGGAACATATTAGCTCGAATAAAGCTAATAAAAGGACTTACCTTTGATAACCAATCTAACTAATGCCCTGGAACTTGTTCGTTCCCATCAAAAGTTATTGAGTTACACCGCTTGATGAAACCGGGCAGTTATTGTAAGGTAATGGCCACTACTTTTTACGCTGAGCCATATCAATCACCAAGATCCAATAACTCCAAAGGGGGAACGGTCGGTCTAACGATCGTTCGACGAAGAAGAAAGAAAACTCGAAGAACCAAAGAGATAAAACTTTCTTGAGAGAATAGCATTTTGTATACAATGGGAAACTCAAGTTTGGTTTTCAGCAATTGGCTCAGAAGTTAAATAAGGATTGTAAAGTGAAAAATATGGAAACATTTTTTATTAATAAAATAACCTAAAAATTAATTAATTTAATCAACTAGATTATAAATGACTATCAATTAGCACACCAATTAATATAAATGTGTCACTTTATATTGCTATGGCTAATCCGACGATGCTACAGTGGTAGTCCTAAATTTTGACTATCTAGGTTTAATAAAAAGGATCTTTAATAGTTGAAATAAATTTATTTAAGTTTCTTGTATACAGTATGTATGTATATAGTCATAGGCAAAAGACTGACATGGATGGCCCATATTAGACTTAAGAGCTAAACAGTTGATTTGGACTAATAATCAGGCTACTTGAGAGACTATCAAAATTATCCTTTAGTACCAAAATTAATATTTACATATAAATCATCAAGCCCTTATGGACATACGAGATGAAGCTAAAGATCTCTGCCAAAACCTCAAACATCCAAATAATTCAGTCTTTCCAATCCAAAAATATTACGAAAAATCGTGGATGAACCATTTTATGTGACAGACTAATTATTTTAAAAGGACTTGGTCTTACATTTTCGGATACTGCCACAGAACATTATAAACATTTTCACGACAGACCCACTTACAACATAAACCCATTGGCCCAATCATTTAAATCCAGCACCAACCCGTTTAACTCCCCACGCCGACTTTTAAAGCGGTGGCCTAGAGATGCTTTGAATTAACCGAATATATGGAAGGCAATATATTTGGTTATTTCAAATAGTTTTTTTTTTTTTCTGCAGATGGTAAATAGAAATTTGCCTAAACCAAACGTAAATAAATAATAATAATAATAATAATAATTCCATGAAAACTTTTTCCCTCTCGTATCAAGCCATAAAAGATCTGAATATATCTATTAAGCTGATCCGTTTAGCAAAGCTTACCATCAGCAGCATTGCGTATGTGATGAAGATTCCAGGGGTCTATCTGAAAGATTCACCTCTGTCAATGGAGTTCGACAAGGAGATTCCCAGGCACGTCTGCTCTTCAACATTGCTTTGGAAAAAGCAGTCCAAAAATCTAAGGTCCAGACGAGTGGTACAATCTTCAATGCCATGGTACAAATCCTCGGATACGCCGACAATATCGACATTGTGGGGAGATCAAAAGCTGCAGAGGAAGAAGTCTTCCTTGCCCTCGAAGATGAAATGAAATGGAAAACTTCATGATTATTCTGGTACTAAAGTCCCTTAAGAATAAGATAAAAATACCGATTTGATGACCGGAAAAATGTGGTCATGGGTTTAAACAACAAATTGCTAAACTAAAATATTTAATAAAGGTTGTAAAATATGTACATATTTACAAATCAGACTCTTGGAATGACAATAAAAAACAGAAATAGCTACTTCATCACTGATAATTGAAATAATATAAACACAACAAAATTGGTATTTTCTACCATCTGTTGGGAGTGCTTAGTGGAGAGCGGAAGATCATTTAGAATATGGAGAAAAGGGTAGGAGATAACAAGGAATCTTGGGTGCACCTTTTGTTAGAGGCAGTGAGTCGGAGCGGGTTTACTGGGAACTACAACATACTGGGAACGGCCGGTAAAGAATAATTGAAACCATTGAAGAGCGCCTGTGGATACTGGTAGGCTATGGAGTTTAAACAGGAGAATATTATGGAAGATACAAGATGCTACTAGGAAACTAGGACTTGCCGTTAATACTAACAAAACCAAATATATGATTGCTGGGTTGCTATAAGATCATATCGCTATGGGCAACCTAAAGATTATAGCTAAGACACTGGTCAGTTAGGATCTCACTCTTTCGAACAAGTAGACCACTTTGTGTATCTGGGGTCATAGGTTAACACAGAATCTGAGGTGTGGTAACGAGGCGAATAGCCTCAGCCAGCAGGAGCTATTAGGACTGCGTCGACACCTATTGAGGGTTGTAGCTCAATATCAAGACATACAAAACACTTATTAAACCAGTTCTTATTTACGCATCAGAAACGTGGGCTCTTTCGAAGACTGATGAAATAGACATCTTAATATTTGAGAGTAAACTTTTCAGGCGTCTATATGCCCAGTATAAGATCTGCTTGGAAGAGACGTACTAATTATGAAGTATGCCTGCTGCTAAATGTGCCTGATGTCGGGAGGATTGTCAGGCTTCGCTGGGCAGGTCATGAACTTGCAGGTCCTTGAGGAGAACATATTTGGAACCCGACCGAGAGCCCACCCAAAACTCTAATAGATGGCGCTGAAGAGGATGCAAGGACCCTACTCGGGGTTATCGTGCCGATTGAAGAATAAGAATAAGAATAAATTTCTGCTGTTATTTGCTTCAGTTATTCATGAAATTCTTTCATATTAATATAAATATGTAAATTCAATGAAAAAAAAAATTATAACTTTTAAATTAAATTTTATTAATTTACATAATAATTTTACCTCTGTAAAGAACGCATAAAACAATTAATGAAACATCTTACCGTAGTGTAACTAATTGCCAAGCATCCAAGTAAGGCAGACTTATTAGCAATGAAATGTATTATTAATGCTTTGTAAAACGTCGCTTTATTATTTTAATAATTGTTCTATCTTTCATGAATAATAATAAAACAAAATTGGAGGTCGGTACAATGTAAATAATTCTTGGAAGATTGTTATAAAGAGACTCGCAAATCGGTTCTGGTTCGTTTGTCTTTTATATTCATATCTGTTCCTTCACAGAGTGTCCTCAGTTAATTAATCTTGGCTTACTTTTCTTCAATTATAATTTGTAGGAAATTTAAATAAGATTCGGTCAACAGTCGCTTTTGATAGTTTAGAGTAATTTTCTTGTTTAAAAATTTATCTATGCTATTTATTTAGTCTAATTAATTATTTTTTCACTTAAAAACTTTCCTCTCTTACTGCGATTTTATAACATTTATCTTACAGCCGGATAACCTATTAGGTTAAAGAAAAAAAAAGGATAGCTACAATTTAAAGTTTTTTTTTGTTGTTTTTTTAATAAAATATCAAACAACGAATAATAAGCTGGGTGTGATAGTTACAGTTTAATATAATCAGAAGGTAAAATGTAGCCCACACAAAACAGCAAAAAGGTATAGAACAAGATGCCCGGCTGATAAAAAAAAAACATTAAGAAAAATTAAAAAGAAAAGAAGATAATTATAGATGTATAGAAAATCATACTAAAAAATAAAAATTAAATAAAAAAATATATGAAGCCAGATGGACAACACTCATAACTAAATCGTAGAACTTGTTAAGATCTGTTGAAATGCTAAAGAAAAAGCTCTGGTCATTTTTAAATCTTTTTAACATTTTTAATCCGAATCCTAATATTTTAATTTCCTTAACATCACATTTTAGCGCCTTTATTCCAATCGGTGTCACTGTTTCAATTTATTTCAAAGTGAACGGTGGACCACTGCCAGTATTTTACTCAATCCTTTACCAGGGGGTCATCCTAGACATGCACCTCAGCTTTACAAGTCACGTCCGGGAAAGACTCAAACTGACCAGGAGAAAGGGCTACAGGCTCTATCACCTACTTACTTCCCCATAATTATTACTGAGGCTGAAACTTCAGATTTACAAGGAAGTAATACGTCCGTCTATGCTCTGTGGTGCGCCCTTGATGCGGTATCCCTTCAAGTCCACCTTCAAACAACTACAGACTACCAGAACTCCATCCTTTGGCGGATTGTCAGAGGTACCAACCTACAGAGGGCCAAAACCACACTATACATCAGGAGCTAGCATTTCCAACAGTGCCTGAATATATCAACCGGAAGCACATTAAAATTTTTGATGGTCTAAAAGCCTGTGCTAACCCATTGTTTTCTGATATCACCCCACCACCCGAGCCTGGGAGTTGGCAAGGATCACAACCTCTCGATGGCGTTGTCGCCGAGGAAAGGAGTTATGGCTATGTCTGAACTCAATTTATTACACAAAAATCTGAAGAATGGTCCCTCCCCATTTTGATATTGTATACATAAAGGCATAAAAGCCCTTAAAATGTAATAAGTGCGTGCAGCGCACCTAGAATTAAAAATGTACCTTAGAATACCTTCGGGTAATAAAAGGTCAACTATCCTAAAAATATATATATATATATATATATATATATATATATAATATATATATATATATATTGTATTGTAAATAATAACAAGGCCGGAGAGTGTAAAAAAAAAAAAAAAAAAAAAAAAAAAAAAAAAAAAAAAAAAAAAAAAAAAAATCGGTATCACTGAGTATAGCAAAATGTAACTGGGGGAAAATTCAGATGTTTTGAAAATACCCAAAATCGTAATCAAGATGATATAAAATAAAAATAACACAAAAAAAACTGTACCTCTACAATCCTAATACTTTGCAAAAAGTCGCGGCTCAAGGACATACTAAGATTCGTATTAGTTCAAAGTCATCGGCCGCGCAATGATGTGATTAGGCCAAGATGACACTAAGCAGCCAGATTTTTATCCATTTATGGATACCCACTTTATAGATGGTTGTTTCCACTAATTGTTCCCCACGAGGGATTCTCTACCCCAGGGTCGCCCCATCAGGACAAACGCCGCAGTTAAGTACCTATTTCTGATATTCACCATTTTATTTTAAGGTCATAATTATTTTTTAAAATATCATTTTTATTTCTTCAGCCGTTATGTTGTAAAAATCAACCTAAATGAACAACAGTTATAGAGAAGATGTCAAAGGTTTTGTTTTATTTACATGGGTCAAATCATTCGAAATTGTCCAAATCTTGCCGATTAACATTTTTTTATTTTTAACTGTTATTCGCTGTCCTTTCCTGAATATAAAACCGTAAATAAATTTTTATTTCTGCATTTTATCACTGGAGTTAATGTTCTTTAAAGAAATGTAATTTTAACAGTGAAGAGGTATTTATCACTCCCGAACCAGCTTAGTCTCAATAACCAGCTTTAAACCACTTAAGCTCATCCTATAGATGGGTAATCTGTATTGATTTTATAATTTTTCATTAAGACTCCTTATCAGATATTTGTGTGTAAACATAGCTAAAAATCTGGTGCGGGCAACACACGACCTTCACTTACCTCCATTTTAAAAATCAATGAAAGAATTTTCAAATACAGTGAGAGATAAAAATACGTGAAAATATAAAAAAAATAATTAAATTGAATTTATATAGAAACATGAGTTTTATAATAATAATAGGCTTAGCGAACCCGTAGGTTCGATGCCGATACCACCAAATTCCGCCTACACAGACTCGTCCAATGCTCACCATTCAAGCCCAAGCTCCCGAGATCAGCCTTAACGCAATCCTCCCATAACATGAGTTTTATACTTAAAAAAAATATTTTTTCTATTTTCTCCTTTAGTTGGGTATCGAATTTATTCAATTTATATATTTACCTGTTTTTCATCAGCGTTAACAAGACAATATAGTTATTTTTATTGAATCTACAAAATTAAAGGTACTTTAGGGGAAGAAAATTTAAAATATTGGCATTTAAGCTCTGCCAGACCATTTTAATCAGAATAAAGCCTACATGATATTAAAGCCCATTAAATTTTACATCGATATAGCGAGTTTAATCAAAATCGTCGGAACCGTTTTCGAGAAAATCGAAAAAAGGTGCAAAATGCATGGTATAAAGTGTCTCTTCTGGTAAGCTCATTTTGATGAAAACAGTTTCCTCACGTCTCGGGCGTATAGTTGTCTTAAATATGAAATTTCAGTTTCATAGGACTTACCGTTTCCGCCCGGGAGTTATCACACACACACACACAGACCTTTTTGCGGGACTTGGTTATTTGGACTCAGGGGACCCTAAAACGTGTATTTCTGTTGAAAACTGGAATTCGAAAATTTTCACGATCGCAATACTTACCCTTACTATATATAGTAAGTGAAAGTAAAAATGAATTTTTGAAAATTAATATACATAAAAGACTATGTTCTCATGATCGAAATTTTTACAGCAAGGAGGACTAAGACTATGCTATATAGGAAAAAATAATCAAAGGTGAGTCTCTTTTCATTTATATACTTTTAACTGGGTAAAAGTCTCGTATTTGTTCATTTTCAAGATTTTTTTAACCACTTTCTTCACTAATTAGGTAATGATCTGTAGAGATACAAATACAGAACATGTTATAGTAAATTTTTGTTTTGATTAGATATCTACAAAATCATTAGAAAAAACAAATTTTCAACACATGTTTTTAGCGACGAATCTGACTTATAACGGCTGAAACACTAAAAGTGTTAGGCAGGAAATAAAAATTGTTGAGATGCAAAATTAATGAAAATCGGACAGTTTCAAATGGATTGACCCATATTATAAAATGATTTTTTTTTTTTTTTTAATTTTTAATTTTTTTATTTTTATTTTTTATTTTTTTGTTTTGGGTTGGGCCATTGCTGGCATACGGGGTTAGCAGTGGTGGGTTAGCACGCTATTATAATATAATATATAATATAATATAACATTAAGGTTAGCACATTAATATAATATAATTTTATATTATATAAAATGATATCTGTCGATGCTTCATATTCAAATAATGAAATTGTTATATCGATAGATGTTGAGATTTCTATTAAATATTTAGTTTATTTCTTATTCATCTACCCTTTTCCAATATTCTTCCCCTAACACATCTAAGAAATAAAAAAAAAATATATATAACATTGAAAATCAATATATTATAATTTCTACCTACATCTGTGACATTTCATTAGTTTCTTTCTTACAGTTACAGAAGACATGCCTTGAAGGGCAGTCCCATCGCTCAAGATCTACTATTTCTTTCACCGCTCGCCAACAACCTACTTTCCTTCCAGGGCAAAAAATAACCACTCAATTTTTCTTTTTTGTCCTACAATCGTTCTTTACCTTTCAGGGCTCTATTGAAAAGCTTCCAGTAGATGTAAGGACAGATATCATTACTAAAATGAACATGATTTTGCCAACCATGACTAACGGCAAAAAAATGTTAACTAACGAATTGAAGTGGCTCCTATCTTCCATACGTAGACAATATTTCCACGGAACATGCCTCTACCAAGTTATCAAATCTCAACATCCTCCATACATTCACAGTACAGGCTCCATACGGACCACGCCATTCTGACCTCTACATTCCTACCAATAAAACTAATATTTTGATAATTCCTTTCATATCCCCTCAGCAGCCCTCTGGAATTCCCTACCTAATCATATTCGCCATGCTTCTTCCCTTCTCTCGTTCAAATCCCATCTTTTACAACACATTCTATTGTAGCATCCCAATGAGACGCACATTTAATATAAAAATTTCAATCCACTATCCTACTTTCAACGTAAGACAGAATTCTTTATTTTATCAAAATCCTAGAGTTATGGAATAATTCATTTATTTTATTTAGTTGGAAATTGTTCAGCTCTATTATTTTATAGCAGATTTATTTCGTTTTTTTATATTCCATATATTTTGTATATATCTAGATAGTACATATGAGGAGTTAAATTCCGACCTGTACCTCCTCGTGGTACTCCTTGGGTCATGCTAACAAAGGCGGTGGGGCAGACAGAGCTCCTAGCTGGGTTAAGGCAATCTGTCTAGGGAAAGGTTACCCCGAAATCAAAACCCTGGTCCTCCAGGTTGGGGGTTTAGGTTTCGGGCCAGACACCCCATTTCCTTGGAAAAAAACAAACAAATCGCTTTCAGACTCAGCAACAGAAAAATCTAGATCCATCTATAGGATGAGCTTAAGTGGTTTAAAGCTGGTTATTGAGACTAAGCTGGTTCTGGAGTGATAAATACCTCTTCACTGTTAAAATTACATTTCTTTAAAGAACATTAACTCCAGTGATAAAATGCAGAAATAAAAATTTATTTACGGTTTTATATTCAGGAAAGGACAGCGAATAACAGTTAAAAATAAAAAAATGTTAATCGGCAAGATTTGGACAATTTCGAATGATTTGACCCATGTAAATAAAACAAAACCTTTGACATCTTCTCTATAACTGTTGTTCATTTAGGTTGATTTTTACAACATAACGGCTGAAGAAATAAAAATGATATTTTAAAAAATAATTATGACCTTAAAATAAAATGGTGAATATCATGGTACTTACTGCGGCGTTTGTCCTGATGGGGCGACCCTGGGGTAGAGAATCCCTCGTGGGGAACAATTAGTGGAAACAACCATCTATAAAGTGGGTATCCATAAATGGATAAAAATCTGGCTGCTTAGTGTCATCTTGGCCTAATCACATCATTGCGCGGCCGATGACTTTGAACTAATACGAATCTTAGAATGTCCTTGAGCCGCGACTTTTTGCAAAGTATTAGGATTGTAGAGGTACAGTTTTTTTTGTGTTATTTTTATTTTATATCTAGTGATACCGATTTTTTTTTTTATTTTTTTTATTTTTTTTACACTCTCCGGCCTTTTATTATTTACAAATACAATATATATATATATATTTAGGATAGTTGACCTTTTATTACCCGAAGGTATTCTAAGGTACATTTTTAATTCTAGGTGCGCTGCACGCACTTTTTTACATTTTAAGGGCTTTTATGCCTTTATGTATACAATATCAAAATGGGGAGGGACCATTCTTCAGATTTTTGGTAATAAATTGAGTTCAGACATAGCCATAACTCCTTTCCTCGGCGACAACGCCATCGAGAGGGCTATTGTGGTTGATTTTAAAGGTTCTATCAGAGATGTAGGACTGGAGGATGAGGAAGTATGTTGGATGGAGGAATTCACGGAGTTTGTACAGCAGTCCCGGGTGCCAGACTCGAATTAAATTAAGTTTCATTTCACTTTTTTCTTGCACGAAATATAATCATCCTCGAAAACGAAACACAGTTATAGGTGACATTTCAAAAACTGATTTATAGGCATATATAGAGGTAAAATTTCAATTTATATTATTTTCCAGTTTTATAATTCTAAAATTCTATAGAATTATTTCTCTATGTTCCAAATGTTTTTTCTTTTCCCTGCTGTTTCCTGATCCAAAAACTCAGTAATGTTTTTCTGTTTAAAATAACTGGTAAAGGTAAAATTTAAATTTTTTTATCTTTTTTATGATTAATCTCGATTCCTTGATTAGAAAACTCTAATAAAATTTTCTCTATCTTAAAATCTAACTGAGTTATTAAATAATCTTTAAAACTATGGTAATGAATTGATTTGTTTGTTTGTTTGTTTATTCGTTTAACGTCACGTTATGCTACTAAGGCTAATCGGACGATGCTACAGTGGGAGTCCTAAATTTTGCCTATCCAGGTTTTATTAGGATAGGGATCTTTAACGAGTACCTGACATCGCACAGGCTCGGGACCACCTTTTAACGTCCCCTCCGAAGGACGGCATAACTAAGGATTTTTTACTCCCATTAAAAAATCCTAGGGCCACCCGCAGGTTTGAACCCGCGACCTTTGCCATAGAAAGCTGTTATGCTAGCAACTACGCTATGGGTGACCCCCAATGAATTGATTTGAACTTCCAAGAATTAGCATCAACTTTGAGTGCCCTGGTATTTCTGAACCAAATTGAAAATAAATAAAATGGTCGAAGAATAGCTGATAACGATGTACGGGGTATGGTGGAAAAAACGATAATTTTTAATTCGGTTTTTGGTTTCTACGTATCTTGATAAGTAAGTCCTCGAATTCAGTTTTTTTTTTTTTTTTTTTTTTTTTTTTTTTTTTTTTTTTTTTTTTTTTTTTTTTTTTTTTGCGAATGCAAAGGTTTATTATTAAATATCAATATCAACTGGTTCCTTTATTACAAGCTGATAGATCGCCTTTCGTGTTCGTCTGTTGCTTACGCATGATATTCGAATGATGATTCTCTCGGTTGATAAAGGTCTTACTATTAAAATTTAGAAAAAATAGGAGTCGCGCTTCTTTAATTTTAAATGTCCTAAGGCTTAAGTGATTCGGGAGGAAAAATGCATAAATATAAGTCCTACCGGACTACCGTTGATGTACCAAGCAAGGGTTGGCGTAGGATGAGCAGGCCCTGAGGTACAGACCAGGTTCACTTGGTCGCCAGGAGCGTAGCGCGGTGCTGCTCCAGAAATTGTAGGCCCCACCGCAGGAAGAACTGTAACAGGAAACAAAAAAACAAATTAATAATAATAACGCACAAACCCTGTAATAAATATTTTTTAAAAGATGGATCGATTAATTTCAATGGTTAAGGTGTGTGTATATATATATATATATATATATTATATATATATATATAATATTACATACATCCATACATATTGTAATGTATTAAGAATACTGAGGGCTCTGAATTTATTATTGAGTAATTATTATATTTATTAAATAAATATTAATAAGCTTTGTTGGCAAAAGTTGAAAAGGCGTTTCCTACCCCCTTGAATTCACCATAGGTACCCCGCGATACCCCATGAAATTTCTAGACCCGAGCTACTAGCCGACAATAGTAAGGACAAACGCTGCACTGCTGACTTCCCATATCAGCCCTTTGTCATGAAAGGAGATAAACAATTTCCAAAATATAGTATTTTGGAAAATGAGAGGGCATAAAGGTGACGAGGGTATTCTATCTACAAGAAGAGGTCAGTCGTGGTCCTCGTAATAGTCAGTCGTATTACACAGACAGAAGAATGGAAGACTTTCCACGCAAGCGAGAACATTCTTCCCTTCCCATGTCCCCTTCACCGAAACCACTTTCCGAGGTATCAAAAGGAATTATGGAAATGCCGAAAAGAAAGACTCCTTGTTAAGACCTTATCACTGCTGAGGTGCTTCGAAAAATCCCCAAAAAAGCTTTAGTATTTCTCACTACATTATAAATTGCTATCCTCAGGACGACCTGATTCTCCATCCAATGAAAATATTCTACGATACCAATGATACATAAACCCAACAAAGACAAACACAGAACGGATTCCTATAGACCTATCAGCGTTCTTCCAGAATGTTAAAAAATATTTGAAAAGTTGTGGTAGGGACGCATTATTAACACTTCTGGGGCATTTTTGGATATTACTCAAGATTTTGATAGGGTGTGGCTCCAGGGTCTTCTTTTTAAACTAAAATCCATACTTCCAAGAACTTATTATTTAGTTTTACAATATTTTATAAATGACCGCTTCTTCTCTGTCCGACAGGGGTCAGAGACCTCATAAATGAAGTCAGTCTCTGCAGGAGTTCCCCGGGGATCTATCCTGGCCCAACTTCGGTAATTAATATACACATATAAAAAAAAAAAAAAAAAAAAAAAAAAAAAAAAAACCTGTACCACTACAACCCATGAAGGGTCTTGGGCTCAGTACATATAGAGGAGATTCGTACTGTTTCTAGGCCAACGGCAGTGCAATGAGGTGATTAGGCCTTAATCACGCTCAGCCGCCAGGTTTTTCCCCAATTAATTTGGGTACCCACATTATTGAGGCTGGGTCTGCCCCAGGAGGGTCTCCATACCCTAGGGTCGTCCCCCGACTGAATTAACAGAATAAATAATATTTCTGCCATAGCCGGGATTCGAACTTAGGACCCGGAGCACAGCAGACTAGTGCTCTATCCACTAGACCACGCCGCTCCCAATATACACATATAACATACCGAAAAACGAAAACATCGTAAATGTGACATATACTGACGACACTGCAATTATTACTAAAAACACAGACCCTACGAAGGCTAGTATGACTTTACAACATCACTTAGACAATGTAGAAATTAAATTATTAAGAATTTTAATAAATTAAAAATTAACCACGATAAGTCAATACATATAACATTTACACATATAAATTTAACCTGCCCTCCAGTTTACAAATACAATCACCAGATAAAACAATCAAACACATTAACGTACTTTTTTTTGTTGACAAAAGTTGGCTTGGGACCCAAACAGCATGACTAAACTAAAACTCTAAATTTCCGACCGAGACTATTGTAGCCGATACTTCTTAGACATTCTAAATTACCCATCAGACATAAACTTAACGAACTCACCACCATATGTTTCAAACGATACCCTTCATACTGACTTACGTATTCCAACTACAACCACATTCGATCGACTTACTAACGATTTCACGAAAAATAAATGGACACACAAACAAACTTGAGTAAAACATGCCTACAACTGACATACCTTCTATAACTCGGCGTAGGCTAAAAAGGAGTTGGATCAGAGAGGTCTTGACCTGAAAATATACTTCTGTTTAATGTGAGGAGGATGCATCACTGGATGGTCTCCCTCATGCCTGCCTACGCCATATTTCCTTAGATTTTAGCACATTTGCTTATTGTACTTTTTCTTTTTGTACAGGTGTGAATAAAATGTTGTGACAAAAAAAAAAAGCTTGACTATTTTCAAGCAGTCCTTGAGTACCTCTTGGAGGCAACCGTATACCACACAACCATAGCCAAAATTAGTGATCATACTATTCTTTTATTGATGAAAAATTAAAGTGTTTATGCTCCAATCTACTTTTATTTCTAAATCGTCACGCACCACTAAAAACCTCAACTTTCAGAAGACCCTCTCTGCTCCCTGGATCAACCCCGAAATTAGAGAGATGATGAGGGGAAGGGACGCAGCTAGGAGACGCTTCCGGCGTACACGAAATCCCGATGACTATTCCTCGTTCAAAATTCTGAGAAACCTTACCCAGTCATCCCTACGCCGTGCTATAGCACTGTTCTTCCACACTTCACTATCGCAAGCCCCGGATCATAAGTCTCGATGGAAAATCCTCAAAAATCACTCCATTGTGAAGACAAAGGCATGTATCTCCTACCCTGTTTCCTCCGACCAATTAAACTCCTACTTTACCAATCCTATCCAAACGTCTTCAACCTTTTCATACTCCATTCCAAAAATATCTTTCAACCCCGAAAAATTCTATTTCTCAAATATATACCCTGAAGATCTATTCACCTTCGTATTGAAATCCAGAACCACAGACCATGGACCGGATGAAATTCCCGTTAAATTAATCAAATTGTGCTTACCTATCATATTTCCAATCCTTTTGCATATTTATAACTACTCTCTACAGAATTCTACCTTTCCAACAACTTGGAAAAAATATATAATCCGTCCTATTAGCAAAGTTTCAGTTCCAACCAGAGCTTCTGATTTCCGACCGATTTCCATCCTCTCCAATCTCTCAAAGCCGTTAAAAGAATAGTCCATTCACAGCTCAACACCTTCCTAGACAAAAGTCCCTAATAAATCCCCTCCAATCCGGTTTCCGAACTCACTTCTCAACACAATCCGCCCTGTTGAAAATTACTCAAGATATCCAATCCTCCATAGATAAACGCAAAATCACAATCCTTGTTCTATTTGACTTTTCCAAAGCGTTCGACCTAGTGAATCATGATATCCTGCTTTCAAAACTCGAAAATCTATCCCTATCAAACAGTGTCTTAATGTGGTTCCAATCCTACCTATCTCATCGTTCCCAAACAGTTATTATTCCTGATAAACCTACTTCTTCTCCACTCTTACTAACTCGCGGTGTTCCACAAGGATCCTCACTCTCTCCGACTCTTTTCTCTTTATTTATGAATGATCTACCTGACTCTATCCATCATTCAAAATATCATTTATATGCCGATGATCTTCAGATCTACCTTTCCTTTTATCCCAGCGAGATGTTTGAGGCGATTCGTAAGATGCAGGAAGACATAGATAATATTAACGCATGGGCATTAAAGAATGATTTAAGACTGAACGTCGATAAAACTAAGGCCATAATTATAGGTTCCAAACATCTCGTTAATTCCCTTCCTTATTATCCCTTACTATACCTTAACGGACTACTATCCATTTCCATGCTACCGTTAGGAATCTTGGTGTCGTCTTTGACCAAAATCTTTCTTGGAATAATCATGTATCCCATATCATTCGTAATTCCATCTCTACTCTTAAACTGTTCTCAAGATTGCGTGATTCACTTGCCTTTCGATGTTCGTCGGCTCCTTGTTTCGTCCCTTGTCTTCCCCTATTTCGATTACTGCTGCTTGGTGTTCGATGGATTGTCTGGTGGACTCGAAATGAGACTGGAAAGACTTATGAAATGTTTCATTAGATTCATCTTCGGGGTCCCAAGGCGCTCCAGGGTTTCTGACAGGTATGCCGAGTTGAAGTGGCTCAATCCTGTTTCCCCGCGAAAGTATTTCTTGGGAGTTTTTCTATTCCGTACTTTCAATACCAAAAATCCATCCTACATTCTTGACCTACTCATCCCTTGTTCATCGGTACATTCGTTTAATACAAGATCCCAGTCCAGTAACCTATATATTCCTTTTCATCAAACATCATCCTTTAAAAAATCATTTAGTTTGCGTGCCACATCGTTCTGGAATTCCATACCTACCTCTATACGCAAAGCACCTTCTTTAACCTCATTTAAAAGCAAACTGTTCCTTCATCTCCTTAACCATCCATCTACAGATTGATTGTAAACAAAACGCTAGAATAGTGGTCATGTCACATTCTAAAATGAGGACCACAACAAATATGTAAACAATGATTTAGATATATATTCACCTTTCTCTTTCTTTCTTCTGTTTTTCTCGGTGACCTTATTATACCATAAGAAGCACAATAGTAATATATCTTTAGATACACATTAATGATTATATTTTTTTTATTTATTTATTTAAAGAAATTTACAACTGTATTAAATAAATACAACAAGTAAATAGGCTTTATATATGATTAGTACACATGATAGTCCTGAGAAGAAACTACCCATTGGTAGCACTCCAAAATGATTATATAATTATAAACATATATGCATACTAAGTAATCGTAGTTATTTATTTAACTTTATTTATTCTTATTTTAAAATAATATTATATCTTAAGTTTGTATTTCTTTTATGTTTTTGTTTCTGTGCCAGACACAAGCCAAAGTTTTGTACTTTTCTGCTATTTTTAGGGGACTGAAGGTCCCAGAATAAAATTTACTTTCTTTCTTTCTTTCTTACTATGAGTTCGCAGCAGGATACTGGAAGAAGGTCGAAGGATACACCTATCTCTTTAATTTCAAGGTAATTATCGACCGACAGGAAATTCGATTATGAGAGGTTTCCAGAATAGATTTTGGTTGAAGATGATACCAATGGTTTTTAATGAGGAGCTGAAAGGAATAGGATGATCATTACACAAAAAAGAAGGAAAGGTGGTGAAAGATCTGAGGAGGTAATTGAAACCCATAACAATTCGCTCAGAGGTTTGGAGAGGTTAGAAAAGAGATTTGTGATACGATGGAGTAAGGCAAGAAGTAAGGAAACTGAGCTTAGGAGGGAGAAATTGCCTGATTTCGGGAAAGTATAATCTTACAATCTAACAATAATCTTTTATTTTATCAAAACTAATAGAGTTAGTATGATATTTCATTAAGCGACTATAAGGAATTATATAAATATTACTTGAAGTATTTACATAATGTAAACTAAAAGTATTTACATAATTTAAATCATTTTAGCCCTTACCACAAGCTCCTAAAGGACATTATCATAATTAATACGCTGTTTGGCCACTAGAGGGCCATCCATTACTGACCAGTAAGACTACTCAGCCTGTCTATCGCAGGAAAACCATCATGGCCTCAATAATATGAATGAACTAATACTATGCGCAGGTTTGTTACTAATAACAAAACAAATTTAACAACAGAACAAATTTAAGAAGTTTTAGATAGGTACAATTAATAAAACAGCTGAAAGAATTACATTCAGTTTTTGGAATGTAATATATTATAAATAAATAAATTATTTATTATCCTGGAACATGTCCCTTTAGAAAAAAAAATACAGAATTTACAAAATGTGCTTTGCAGTCTTAGAGTAAGTTAAATACATGTTAACAAGTCAATAATTACTTATATAAAATTGGATATATTCAAATAAGAAGAATACAAAAACAACGACAAAAATATATATAGTAAGTGAAAGTAAAAATAATAATAAATTATTTACAATTCTATCGAGCCTGAATATTCATTAAATGATTAAATATGCGGAATTTAAAGGTTGAAAGAAAGTTGAAGTGACGGATGGAAGGAGGAATAAAATTCCATAGGATTGAGGATCGAATGAGCAGTTCGGTGGGCCGTACTGTATAAATCCGAAGGCCTGGAGTGTGTATAACGAGGATGGACAGAGGATTTGAATAAAAGATCAAAAATGTATGATGGACGGCGGGATTGGATAACTTGGTATAGGAATGACGCAAGAGAATACTTGCGACGATTGGAAGGGTTAAGCTACTTCAACTCGCCATAAAATTGGGACACGGGAATAGGTGACGGAGGGAATTCAGCCGCTGTAAGGTTGAAAAGGTACGACGGGAGATTTCGGAAATATGATTTTTGAAGGATAGAGTTTGTTCGAGGGTTACTCCCAGATTTCTGACAATCGGGTGGAACTTTATAGGATTACAATTTAAATACAAGGTCGGGATATGTGGAACAGTTTTCAGGAGGTGATGGGATCCTATTACAATTGCTTTTGTTTTTTCAGCATTAAGTTTTAACTTATTGACTACAGCCCAATGACTTATTCGATTCAAGTCCTCTTGTAGTCTTTTTGTAGCTGGTAATAGGTCGGAAGCTGGAAAGGAAAAGTATATTTGGAAATCGTCAGCATAGAGGTGGTATTTAGGGTGATGGATAAGGTGAGGGAGGTCATTAATGTAGGTAGCGAATAGAGTGGGGGATAGAGAGGATCTCTGAGGGACACCACAGGATAAGGGCAGGGTACTGGAAGAAGGTTGATCTGGCACTACTACATACTAAGAACGATCGGAGAGGGAGGATTGAAACATTTGCAAAGCACTGTTGGATACGGGAAGATTTTGGAGTTTGGTTAGAAGGATACTATGGTAAACCGTGTCAAACGCCTTTGAGAAATCTAGGAGGATAAGTATAGTTAATTTTTGGTTATCAATGGAATTTTGGAGGTCTTGTGTTATTTTAAGGAGAGTGGATTGGGTAGAAACCGGATTGGAGAGGACTAAGGAGAGAGTTTACTTCAAGGAAATTTGATAGCGGGGTTTGTTTGAACAAGGAGTTCGAGCGGCTTTGATAGATTGGAGAGAATAGAAATAGGACGGAAATCTTGCGGTGATGTAGGATTCGGAACTTTACTTAGTGGTCGGACGAGAGCGGTTTTTCCGGAAGAAGGAAAAGTGGAATTTCGCAGAGATAAATTATATATATGATATAGTACCAGTATGAGGGATGGGAGGCTAGATTTTATTAGTTTTACAGGAATGTTGTCTGGTTCATAGTCGTTGGTAGTACGTGATTTCAAAATTGCAGTAAGTAGTTCGTCGTAGGACACGCGAGAAAAGAAGAAACTGTCTGGATTAAAGCTTTGGTAATTAATATCAGGAGTTGTCGAAGAATTAGGAGCTGAGGATATAAAATGGTTATTGAGTTCGTCAGGCGTGGCTCAGGAAAAGACAGTTTTCGCAGGATTTTCCATTTAGAATTAGTATCAGGAGCATCGGAAAAGACAGAATGGATATGAAGGGATTTAGTACGTCGCACTGCGCTTTGGGTTTCATTAAGGAGTTCCCTGAAAAACTCATAGTCTTCTGGCAAACGAGTGCGTCAAAATTTACGTCTTGGCGCTTCCCTTCTCTTCATCATACCCTTTATTTCGGGAGTGAGCCAAGGCACAGAGGGACGGCGTAAGGTTCTGGTTTTCAGAGGAGCATGGATGTCAAGTATGGATCGGAGGTTTGAGGTGAGAGTGGAGACTACAGGATCAATGGAGTTGTTGGAATATATCGTGTCCCAATGGTAGAGTCCAGATCAGGTTGAAGAGATTCATACGAAAGAAGGTCCAAATTACGATATGAAATACTCTTGGATTGAAGGATTTGACAGATTGTTCATAAGTAATATGGATAAGGTCGTGTGATGATAAGAAAGGAACGGGATGCTGCGATGAGGAAATAATGTTTGTAGGAGAGTCAGAAATATGAATGTCCAACCAGGTATGTTTATGCTGAGAGAAATGAGTAGGGTGATAAGGAAAGAGGTATAGATTGAGGGAGTATATTAAATCGGTAAGGAAGGATTTATCGCTGAACTCAGATAACATATTTGTATTAAAATCACCAGAAATAATTTTATTATTATATTCTGAGACCAGTTGGACAAGGGAGGATTGGAAGATGTCATCGAATGGAACACGAGGAGGTCGGTAGACGACGGTGTATAACAAGGGGGAGGAGATGGTTGAAATTTCAACAAACATATATTATATGTGAGGAAAAGGAGTAGGAGGAGGCTTCAATAGGATTTTTCTTTCAGGCTATGATGAATATACAGCCCGATATATTATACAGTTATGAATATCAATAAATATTTTTAAAAAAAGTTGCGTAGGAAACATATATTTTAGGTTAAATAATATCTATATTTATAAGAATGACAAGAAGAGAATCCCAGATAAGTCATACCGATTAAGATGAAATTTTTTTTTAGGTAAAACTAGACATTAATCCTTTAAACTCTGCAAAAAAAAAATAGGGACCAACTCTCTTCTGGAGTCGTGCAAAAAGAAATCAGAAAGTTAGCGCGAGAATAACGCATTTTTTTAAATATATCTGGTTTTAGTGAAGGTATAAATAAAAATTTGGTGTAAAAATTACCCTATTTTAAAGCAGAAAAATAATTTTAATAAATGTCATCAAATTATTTAAGCATTATGCTTTGTAAAAGTCCTAAAAATATAAATAATCTCGTCAAAACAGAACTTATAATAAGGTTTCTTAAGAACTGTGTTCCTCACTCTAAAAGGGGAATCTTAATTTAAGCACAATTTCATAAAACTATCGTTATCATAGGCCACACACACACAGAACTATAAAACGTGTATTTCCGGTGAAAACTGGAATCCAAAAATTTTCACGATGGAAATACTTTCCCTTACGGTTTATTTTATATATAGGTATGTGAAGGTGAAAAAAAAAATAATAATAATAAAAATAACAATGGAATAAGTGAAATATGTTACTATTTTTTCAGAGGGATTTTCTCTAAATCTTCTTTTTCTTACCGATGGTGATATTTCTCGGACCATCGAGAGGCAATAAAGATATATAAGAACTCGTCTCTTTTCTCAGCATTTCGGAAGGAAAAGCCTGAATATTTGCATGAAAATAGTTCTAAGGGACAGCTTTCTCATGCACAAAGGGGAAAATGTTCTTTCAAAATTCTTTAGGGTGCCTCTGATATTCTACCAAGCGACATATTTTCAAAAGTCAAAGTGTTATAAAACAGTTTGTGTCATTTGTTATTAATTATAATATTATTGGATTAGCTGGAAAATAACGCAGGATATTGAGATTTAATAAAATATCCCTCTAAATAACAAACTTTACGTACCTGATAGCCAAAATTTAGGACTCCTACTATAGCATCGTCGGATTAGTCATGGTAGCATAAAGTGACGTTAAATAAATAAACAACCAAACTTTACGTTTACTGGACTATTCCTTTGTAAAAATGTCAAGTCTTTAATGTTTGTTTACCTCTGTAGCATTTTGCTGCTTAGAAATAATTCAGTATTGAATAAGATGTTAACGCGTAATTCGTATAATTTTGTTTGAAGAGTTAACAATAGGCCGGAGAGGGCCCAGATGCCCAGAAACATCAATCGAGATCGTTACGAGGGCAGGATTAATGAGTGCACATTTCAATGGTAGTTCGAAAATTTCAGCAGAAAAACTTAAGCCTTGAAGGCAAAAAAGATCTTGGAACAGCTTTCTATGTAGATGATGATGTCTTCTTTAGAATAAAGCATCAAAACAACTGTAACAAGAACTTGCATAGACACTTAACATCAAGTCTACTGTCAGTCACAACCTCAAGGTGATTAAAGAGGTAAAAAAACTTAAAGTTGGGTTCCACACAATTAAACGATCGGGAAAAAAAAAACAACAGAAAGTATCAACCTATGGTTGTTATATGTTATGATAAATGAATACTTTACGATAACAGCAAACTAATATTAGAGTTGGATAATAAATAGTTGACCGTGAGATGAAGGTATGAGATGGTTAGGTTGGCGGTTACAAAAAAAAGATGTAATAATAGCGAATAAACTATTTAATTTCCAACGTTTCGACCCGTTGCGGGCATTCATAACGGATAAAAAAAATCCGGTGCGCACAACACACGACTTTTACTTAACTCTGTTATTAATATCAATTTAAGACTCTTTAAACAAATTTAGAAACGAAAATAAATTATTAAAGAATTATTTACATTTGATTTTTATAGAAAGATGTGTTATATTAAATATTATTTTATAATATTATCTACGAAATTCAGTAAGTTTTAATAATCACTCCGTGTTAGAACTACTTGGAGTGTCCGGCGATGACAGCGCCATCCAGTGGCCAAGCGGTGAAACAATTGCATTAAAAAAATATTTTTTCAGTTGTCTCCTTTAGTTAGATATCGAATTCTTTCAACTTATATATTTACCTGTTTTTTATCAATGGTAATAAGATGATATGATTATTTTTATAGAATATACAAAATTAAAGGTACTTAAGAGAAAGAAAATTTAAAATATCTGCATTTGAGCCCTATCGGACTATTTCAATAAGATTGAAACCAACATTATATTAAAGCTCATTAAATTGTACAACGATATAGCAAATTTAATCAAAATCTTTAGAGCCGTTTTTGAGAAAATCGAAAAAATGTGCTAAATGTATGGGGTAAAGTAGGACTTCCGGTAAGCCGATTTTAGTGAAAGAGTTCATTTAACATTTCAGGCGTTTAGTAGTCTTAAATATGAAATTTCAGTTCCGTACGACTATTCGTTTTTGCGCTAGTTACCACACACACACACAGACCTTTATTTGGGACTTGGTCATTTGGACTCAGGGGACCCTAAAACGTGTTTTTTCGTTGAAAACTGGGATTAGAAAACTTTCAAGATCGCAATACTTACCCTTAATATATATTTCATATATTGGTAAGTGAAAGTACTATAACTATAACAGGATAGACATATCACAACAAGAAGTAGGGAACTATAATTGTACAAATTAAGGTTTATAGTTTGGATTTTATATATTGTAGTATAAGGAATCTTTCCAGAAACGCCAAATGTAGAAATTAAGAAACAGATATATAAACAAGTGATAATCTGTGGAGAGAGGCTATGGGATTTGCTAAAATGGAATCTATATAGTTAAGTTAAAAATTAATCGAATTTTTCCTTGGTAATCGCACTTTTTTGTAATGAATATATCAGTCAGGAGAAAGATCTTATAAGAAAAAAAAAATAAAAGTTACTTTGGTAGATAGTTTTTATTTTTTTTTATTTTAAAGGTAATAATAATCGCCTTGTCTATATATATAAAAATGAATCGCCTTTTCCCTTGGTCATCGCATCACGCGTGTACAGCTTGACTGATTTCTCTAATTATTTTTTTGTTGTATTTATACCAGTCAGGAGAAGGATCTTTGAAAGAAAAAAAGATGAAAGTTACTTAGGTGAATCGTTTTTTTTTTTTTTTTTTTTAAGGTAATAATTTTCGCTCTATCTATCTATGTATCTATTTATCTATCTATATTTATAATATATATATATATATATATATATATATATATATATATATATTAATATATAAAATGTAAATTTATATATAGATTAATCACCATTTTCCTTGGTCATCGAATCGCGCGTAAATGGCTCGACCGATTTCTATATTTTTTTTTTTTTATTTATGTTTATATTAGTCACAAGAATCTTATGAAAAAAAAAAAAAAAGATACACGTTACCTGGATGAATAGGTTTTTTTGTTTTGTTTTTAATTTCCTAAGGTAACTCTTTATCTGCATATATAAAAATGAATCCCCTTTTTCCTTGGTCATCGCATCACGCGTGAACGACATGACCGATTTCGCTAAGACATAGTTCAGACAGGAAATCGTCTGTCGGGTCAGCTAGTCCTTAATAATAACAGGAAGAATGATTTCGAGGATAATATACGGACCGAAAAAAGAATATGATAAAAAAAGAGTGATGGACTTCAAGTTTGATAAAAGCATATTGAAAATCAATAAAAAAATAATTAAACGGGTAAAGAAAAAATGAAAAAAAAAAACAAAAGAAAAAAAAAACGATCTATCGTACGTAGGCCTATATCGCGCATTGCTAAATAAACATCATCTTTCTGAGGTAGAAAATAATTTGGCTGATTTTATATTTCTTCCTAAAAACGTTTATTAAACTAGAAAACATTACTCAACGTTACACGGTATTTCACTTATCCCTAAGATCCGAAAAGCAATATCAATAAATCACTAAATATTCATTGAAACAACTGATTATAATGTAAATGATTAAACATTTATTGGTAATTTTAAATTTAATTTCACTGGAAACATGTGTTTTATTAAATATTCTATTTTATAATTATCTACAAAAACCAGTTTGTTTTATCGGCTGTTCATCACTCTCCATTAACTTTTACGATTTCGTCTATTATGTAATATTTTTTTCTAAAATCTTCAGCTATCCAACGGTATATTTTACATTTATATTACTATTCTTGTGTTCAAAAACACAAAAATTGTATAACCCCAGCGGACCACTTATTGGAAACCACTGTCCTAAGACATCATCGCCATATACTTTGTGTTTGTGCAGCAGATTTTCCTTTTCAGAAATAAAAAATTATTAAATGCGAAAATACCTTACACCACGACCGAAATATTCCATTAATTTAGACCTTATACTATGAAAATTGTCTAAATTCCATCAGAACCTCATCCATGACTCCAATTCGCTAGCTTAATCCCTATCCAGCTCCACACATCCTTACCATCCCTCTAGAATTTTGAAACGGCACCTTGAGACCTCCTGTAAACATGTATATTGGAGTTCTAGCATTGGCTAGATTCTTCACTAACGTGCTGTATGCTTGAGGAATGTATATAGGTATGAGTGACTTATGTACATATTTTTATTGATTCTTTATTGTATATATTGTAATGTATTGAGGATACTGAGGAGAGTAAGGATTAGATAATAATTATATTAATTATAATAATAATAATATGCTTAGTCGGCAAAACATCAAAATACGTTTACCTCCATGAGACCTCCTAGCGATACCTCGGGAAACTTCCTACACCCTAGGACAAATGACCCGTGGCTTGGGGCACTTCCCATATCAGTCCTGCTCGAGGTGACGACGGTGAGAAAGAAGATTCGAAAATGGCAGTCGGATTCTTGCCACGAATGTTGAAGTTCCATCTACAAGAGGAGAAGTCCGTCGGGGTCAGAGCAGGTGGAGGATGAAGCCGATAAGGGGTGCCTAAGACTGATTCCACCTTCGTTAGCCGACCAAGTTTTTGTAAGGTATTTCTTTATTGTAATATTTTATGGCAAGGTTAACAGTAATGTCACTCAGTATTCTCAAGTATTGTGTAAATATATTGTATATATTTAAGTTAATTTAAATAATAATGTCATCTATTGAAATATGGCTAATTTAATCTTGCTCTGCATGCTACCTACTTGGATCGGTAAACACGATACCTTTGGAAAGGAATGGTTTCATTAAATCTAGTGTGATATATATATATATATATATATATTATATAATATATATATATATATATATATATATCGATTAAAGATATCAGGTAAACTAATTTTTGAAGATACCGCCTTGTATGTATATTGTAATATTATTTTATAAATTTATTGTTTTGTGTATATTGTGTGAATATAGTACTTGATCACTATTAAAAATGTCTAATTAGGACAGATTGTAATATTACTTAATAAAAAAGTTTAAGATCGGCGAAAATGATTTTTTTCTCTTCCTTTTTGAGAAAGCAAAATACCACTTAAATATAAGGGATCTCGGTTAAAACTGATACATAAAAGTATCTTAACTAATCCTTTTTTAGAATAAGTAAACATTATTGACTAAGTAAACGTGATTTCATAAACACTGAGAGGATGAAATTGAAACACTACCAACTTATTTTGCAACTCAATATTTTTTTTTCTTTTGCAAAACGTTTAGTTTTTCGCTAAATAATAATCTGAAGCGTTTGAAAATTTCAATAACTCGGACCTGCATTAACCAAGTAACCACTATAAAATCACCACAGAGGTTTTCTGTTACCTAAGCATACCTCTATTTACTTATTTAACCAGACCTTCAGCTAATTTTGTGTTTTGAGTATAGCCCGTATATTTACCGCGCTGAAATGTTTAGGCAAACGCACATTTAATATTCAATGGAACGGTAAATGAACTAGATCAAGATAATACAGTTTATCAGAATAATTTACCCAAACACTCTAAACATTTGAAGAAAGGCCCTTTCAACATCCAGCGAGTCAATTCCACTTCTCTGAAATCTAATCTATTTCAATAAGAACAGCTTTCCTGGTAAGGAATATACCAGAAAATTGCATATTTTTCCTTCGCTGTTTAAACGTTTAGAGTCTAAATAAAACCGTTGGATAACTATATTGCCTCTCTCTGGTAGCTCTGAAATTTCATTATGTTAAGGAAATTTTGTTTCCACAAATTATCCACTTTTTTCACTGGTCATGAATAGTATTAGTGCATTTGTCAAATACCTATATGTGTTGAAACGCGACACACTCTAAAAAAAAAATAAATTGAAATGGCATAAAATATATTGTATACCATAGTTTCACACCACTAAACATTCTGTTAGGTTGGTAAGTAAACTTATCGATTTGTGTGGTCCCTTATTAATCAAAACACCTAGTCCTAATTGTGTTCATCTATAAAAAGTACATGGAATATGTATCCCTAAAGTGAGAGGCAGGTCGACAATTGAGATGTTGATTTCCAAAAGGTACTATATCCATTCTAGGAAATTTTACAGGAAGCGCGAAAATCTCTCATTACTATATTATTAAAATAGCTAATTTGGGTCTTTTTGCCTTAAAATGTAGAATTATTTTTTTTACTATAATAACATCATATTAAAGTTATGAAATGACTTTTTTTTAGAATGATTTGGAACGAAAATAAATGCGTAATTAGTACTTTTAGAAAATGACCTCATTTCTAAATCACGTTTTTTAAGGACTTGAGAATTCAATAGATAACACCAAATATAAAATTTAGATAAAACTAAATAATGAGAACACAAATATGTAAAAATATCAATTTCGTAAAAAATGTCCTTTAGTACCTTTTGGAAATCAACGTCTCAATTGTGAAAAGATTTGGAATCGAGTTTTTCATTTTCCCTGAACGCGAAAAAACTCATTTTTGCAAACTGATGTGAGTGTGCGTGGGTATAGAAAACAAGTAACGAAAAAAACTAAGAAACTCAGATAAACGTTTGAGGCGTTCATACAACTAATGTTTAACCTCAATCGACTAACCAGAAAGTCAACTTTGTACTAAGCATTTTACAAACTTTTAATATTTTATTGAATGAAGCTATAACAATCTTAATTAAAATTCTAATATCAATTCATAATTAACAGATGTATAATCAAGTTCCTCGGGAAGAATGGGTAAGGCAAACCTTCTTAATGACACAATGGGGAGACGTATGGAGAAGCAGTTCCTCAAAACTATTATTATAAAGCAATTATGAACCAATTAGAAACTGTACAAGCGATAGGAAATCTAGAAATAATAAAAATAATAAACCAAAAGCATTTATACACTAGATTTCTTTACTATTTACTTTTCTTTTCTTTCGATTTTCATGCAAAATGAATTTCTTAATTCCATGACACCGTACATTTTTACTCTATCGTCAATAATAACCGGGTTATCAGGGAATCACTTCTCTCATAAATTGTGGCTTGACCTTATAAGATTTTTTCATAGTTCATCGCGATGTCTTGATCACGATTTTTTTTTCTTTTTTGTGTTCATCGCACTTTACTAATTCTAAAATTCTACACAAATTTGTGTGTATTTTCAAAATAACTATGTTATAGGCGTATTTATGAATACAATTTCAATTGTCTTTTTTTTCGGTTAAAAAACAACAATGATATTTTTTTCTATCATCGAAAATAACAGAGTTACAAAGTAAAAATTTCAATTTTTTTTTTTTTTTTTTTTTTTGTTTATCGCACTTTACTGATTCCAAAACTCTATACATATTTTTCTCTATCTTCAAAAATAACTGAATTATGGACGTAGTTAAGCGTAAAATTTCAATTTTCATCTTTTTTTATTTATCTTTACTATATTTTATTTGCATTCAGAACGTCCCACTCCAGTGTCAAGCAATGTCATCGTGTATCGGACGTTGTCTCGTCTACATTGGAGCGCGGCTTGTATTTCACGGGAGCCTTCCTCGACGTAGCACCCGGGATTGCTTTATAAACTCCGCAAAGTCCTCCTCCATACATACGTCCATATTATCCAGTCCTACCTCACTGGCAGAGCCTTCATAGTATATTATAATAATTCCTATATATCCATTTTTAGTGAGTTTACTGGTGTTTTTCAAAGCAGTATCCTTGGTCCCATTATTTACACAGTTTATACAGCTGATATCCCGTCCCATCCTAACACTTTCCTTTCTACTTATGCTGATGAAACATGTGTGTTATCAGTCAATACTGATCCAGCTATTGCCTCTCAAAATCTCCAATCCCACATCAGAGACCTTCAGGTATGGTGTCAGAATTGGAAAATTAAAATAATTTCCAACAAATCCAACCAAATTACCTTTATCCTTCATCGTAAACATATGCCATTCTGCCCTACAGTGTCCTTCATTAACATTCCGCTAGTTCCTGTTGAACAGATCCGATATCTAGGACTCCACCTTGACAAACGCCTTACTTGGAACCCTCATACAAGACTGAAACGACAAGAAACTGCTCGACGTTTTTGGCTATTCAAACACTTACTAGACAAACGTTTTAATCTTCCACTCAAGATCTTAAAAGGTTCCTCTACATGACTATCATACGGCCTATATCGACTTAGGGAGTAGAGCTCTGGGGCTCCACTAAACCATCAAATTCTTCCCGTATCCAATCCCTACAATCCAAAATACTTCGTAAAATCCTCAATGCTTCTTACTTTGTAACTAATAAACTGGTCCATAAAGACCTTAATGTTCCGTATGTTGCTGATTTGGCCCGAACCAGATATCATTCCTTTCATGACAAACTCCACTTCCACTCTAATCCTTTCTTCCACTTCGATTCCTGATAATCCTCCGAGGCATCTGAAAAGAAGATGGCCTAGAGACCATCTAGTTTAGAATATTTATAGACTGCTTCCATTGGGAAGCTTCTCAACATGTCTTTTTCATGACTATTTTCTTTTAGTCTATTCACTAGATGTGTTATACAATACAGTTTTAAATATCAATAAATAAATAAGTATAAAAAATCTTTTAATATGTTTATCTGCCTCTACTCTTAAGGGCCATTGGCGTGATCGAAATATTTATATGCGATGGTAGAATCCTGCTATTTTTATAATGATGGAGTTTTTGTTGACCGTTGAGAAATTAGATGAGGAAGATGATTGGGGGTGCGGTCATTAAATAGAAACACATATTTAATTATGTGCCGACGTTTCGGCCTACATTGTGGGCCTTCATCAGGGTTGACTCTGAGACGGTGTCTAAAGAAGTCACTGACTTAAAATATTTTAGAGAACTCCCACTCCCTCAGCAGTATCTCTTCAGAGCGATGTACCCAGTCATCTATTGTGGTTTTTCTTATTTCACTACTATACACATATTTGATTACAAAAAAAAAAAAAAAATACTGTATTAATTTATTGTAATTTAAGCACAGAATTATTTATTCCAGCTTAATTTTTCTAGATAATTAATTGTGACGAGAATAGACAGTCGTTCATCATACATACAAGTTAAAAATCATATTTTATATAATATGTCTGATATTACTAAATATACAGCACATTTGCTTATTGACCAATAGCTTTTAAAAAGTGCAAATGAAGAAATAAGAAAAAAGAAATTGTAAATAAGAATAGCAAAAGTGATAAGTAATATAAAGTAGAAAAACTCAAGATTTTAGAAGAAACAAAACAAAACATGATGTTAATTAATTAATAGGTTTTAATTTAGAACAGAATAGATTAATAGAATAGAAAGTAATTTTTATTCTGGGACTGAGTCCCTTAAGAATAACAGATTAGTAAAGTTTATAATATACAACATGTCTGACCTACATACAAAATGAATATAATTGACTAATATTTACAATTATGGATAACTATATACATAAAATAATAAAAAATAAATAAATAAAAACAATCCTCAGTAAATAATTGTGTTGGGCAAAATGAAAAATAAATGAGTTTATATATTAAAAAAAAAAAGAAGAAATGAAATAAATTAATGTTTACTTTTTTCTGAAACTTAGGCTTCTAAGAATAATTTAGCTTGAAATTATAAAGAATCGTTAGTTGGCTATGAATTAACGAAAAATAAACTAATTAAAACATAAATGAAAATAACATACTACAAAAATAAGAAACGAATTCTTCTAAAGACAATATAAAAAATACTGTAACGATTGAAACAAAAGAAGTTTACAAAATAAAAAAAGTTGAAAAATCATAAATAAATAATAATAATAACAATAACAGGCTAAACGAACCCGAAGGTTCGATGCAGATACCACCGAATTCCGCCTACACAGTTCCGCCCGATGTTCACCGTTGTAGCCCAAGCCGAAGAACAACATGACGTCGGAAAGTTAAAGATTTAAAAAAAAATATTATTAAAGTAAGTGAGGCTCAGGCTTAACTTATGGTAATAGATAATAATATTGTATTTATTGTTAAATTAATTACTGAATAATAAACTTCTTTGTTTAAACTCTCTGTATTTTTTTTCTTCTAAACTTAATTTAAACTTCTAAACTTTATTTCTAGGAGGGAGGCAAGTGAAAATAAGGTAAAGGGCAGAAGAAATTTCAAAGTATATAATCTGACAAATCGGCTAAGATAAATTTTTATTTATGGTCAGTTTTAGATTAATAAGCTATTTCACTTAATTTCGAACGTGTTTTAAAAATGTATATATATTTTTTTGTAAATATTTATTTATTGAGATATATTACAATTTGTTTCATAATGAACAATAGTAATAGTGATATGAGACCATATTCATACAATATATACAGAAAATAATGATTATGTCAAATTACATAAAATAGAAAATAAATAAATTCATATATATACAATGAAATAATAACAAACTAAAAAACAAAAACAAATCCAAACAACAACCTATAACCGAGATTAAAAATATTTAATGTTATTTTTGGACATATTGTTCGTTTTTACTTATATTGCTCAGTGTTTGTTTCCATCAATATTTTAGTTATTAGCCTATTGGACTCACGAAATAGCGAAAATCCCCTTGAAATAAAGAGAGGAAATACAAAATTAAATGCAAATAAACTTAGAAAAATTTAGAATAAACTTCGTTAGAAGCAAAATAAATTTTCTGGGGTTACTCAGCGTAATTCTAAGCCACTCTTTTTATCGATTTTCTGCTTCATTTTGTTCACTTTTCCTGAGCGTAGATTACAAAATCAAAGAACTGGAGAAGTCCTGTTTTTTGTTTTTTGTTTTATTCAATTATTTAAATTAAGATATATAGACAATAAAATAGATTAAAAAAATGCCAAACCGAATATAACCTTTTTTTCTCGAAATAGTTAAAATCAAATGTAATCAGAAAAAATAATTAAATAACAAAACATATTCTACCGTATACTTTTACTGTGTTCTATCTGGACATCATGTTTTCTTCGGTCAAAGAAATACCGAAGAAAGCGATTGTTTCTATATTGAGAATATTAAAGAAAACTGGAACAATGTGTGTATGTGTGTTTGTGGTAAGTCTTGCACGAAATTAAAAAGTCGTGCGAAACTGAAAGTTCATATTTAAGACAACTATACGTCTGGAAAGTTATATCAACTTTTTCAACAATATCAGTGAACCAGAAGAGGTGCTTTATATTATAGAAGCAAAAGTCGTGTGTTGCGCGCAACAGATTTTTAAAATAATAATACTAATTTAGTGAATAAAGTTGGACCCTTACTTCACCACTCTTTTATTAAAAAATTATTGCACTACGTTTCGGCTAAAATGCCATCTTTGCGACCTAAATATTCCATTTATTTTAGAACTTATACCATCGAAATTCTCTAAATTCCATCAGAACCTTATCCATCAGCCTAATCCCCTGGCTCAATCCTTATCCAGCTCCACACATCCTTACCACCCCCTAGAAGGTTGAAACGGCAGTGGCCTCGAGATCTCTTCTAACATGTATATTGGTGTTCTAGCATTGGCTAGATTCTCCATTTACGTGCTGTATGCTTGAGGATTGTAGGTATGAGTGACTTTTGTATATATTTTTATTGATTTTGTTTTGTGAAATATTTTTATTGATTTTTTTTTGTATAATATTTTTATTTATTTTGTTTTGTATATTGTATTATTATTATTATTATATAAAATTTATTTTTTTGTATATATCGTGTGAATGTAGTACTTTATCACTATTCAAAATGTCCTAAATTGGACTGATTGTAATATTACTTAATAAAGAACTGTTTCTCTCTCTCTCAACAAAAAAAAAAAAAAAAAAAAAAAAAAAAAAAAAAAAAAAAAAAAAAAGGCATTTTCACTTCAGGTGCAATGGAACTAATTTATCTTTCAACCAAAAGCCTCATGTCCTATGCACTTAAAGATGGCATTTTAGCCGAAACGTAGTGCAATTATTTTTAATAAAAGAGTGGTGACGTATAAATCAGCTTCCAATTTTATTCACAAAAATTGACCTTCGCTTTAAATAATCTACACCTTACTAATTTAGTTTTATAATATACTGCTGGAAAGCTTAATATTTTAGAAAAAATACTATCTTATATATTGAGTTGTATAAGGTAATGGAGAGGGATATTATTTTTCTATATAATAATTTCAATTGTTATATAATTTAATATAAGACATATGTTTCAATTGAAACTCAATGTAGCTCATTGACCTTTTATTCAACTTAAACTTTATTTAAAAGTTTTTAAATCAATTTTAAGATGTGGGTTGTGCTCACCAGATTTTTATTATATCAAATAATATAAATTCGCTAAGACAGACTGTTGTAGATTTTCTTTTTTCCTTTAGCGTCGTTTTAAAGAAAGTTAGTGCAATTGAATTAGTTAAATTGTATTTCTAAAAGTATATGCACCATATATAGTGTGTGTGTGTGTCTTTAAACCGGTCAATTAAGTAATTATATGTAAATAAAGTTAGTGGTTTAGAATCAATATAAATGCTATCAGCAAAGTTTCTAATATTTGACAAACAGTGACTGTAAGAGTTTATTCGACAATCAAAATAGTATGGAGTTCATAGAATTAAAACCTAAATACAATTCCAGAAACATTCAGAAAAAATAGATTTTTATTAATAATTATAAGATAAAAATCTACTTGGAATAATTATTTTCTCTACAGTTACATTATTACCAATTATAAGTACTAATATACTTCATCGACATAATACAGTATTAGTTGTATTTATAACCTTCCTTAAGATCAATATTTTGTACGGTTCAAGAGATATTGAGTTCAACCTCTACAACTTGAGTCTCAAAAGGTTCGTGGAATATTCTACTGAGAAATGTACGGTCGATCGAATAAGGATAGAGTATTCCACCAAGGGTCACATATACTATAACGACTAAAAAAAGGTCAATTCTGATTACAATTTGATTCATAAATATCTACATATAATATGGTCTAAGGTTATATTATATTATCTTTAATTGTAATATAGTCCAACTATAATCCCACAGAACAAAAAAAAAATTGACTGCTCCTTTCTTCCCGTTTCAATAATTTCTGGAATTCGCTAACAACAAACATCCGGCATGCTCCCCTTCTCGTCCAGTACCTTCTAGCTCTTCTGACAATGGAATAATTGTTTGTTTATTTATTTAACGTCACTTTATGCTACTATGGCTAATCTGACGATGCTACAGTGGGAGTCCTAAATTTTGCCTATCCAGGTTTTATTAGGATAGGGATCTTTAACGAGTACCTGACATCGCACAGGCTCGGGACCACCTTAGAATGAAATAACTTTAGTCAGATTGTATTCAATATTTTAATTTTTTACACAGGTATTTATCTATGATTTTTCAACTTTCAATTTTTATCTAGTAAACTTCTTTTGGTTCAATCGTTACAGTATTTAAAAAATATATATATTGTCACTAGAAGAATTTATTTCGCATTATTTTAGTATATTATTTTTAATTGTTTAATTGGTTTATTTTTCATTAATTCCTGGGTAGATATAGATTCTTTATTATTTCAAAGCTTATTCTTAGAAGCCTAAGTACCGGAATAATGTTGACATTTATTTTTCTTCTTATTTTATATTTAAAGTCCGTAATCAATTTATTTATTATTTTGTTTTGTGTAGTATATATATCCATGCATAATTGTAAATATTAGTTAATTATTCTCATTTTGTCTATTAACTAGACATACTGTATATTTAAAATGTCCAAACCTGTTGTTATTGGGGACCCAGGCCCAGAAAAAAAAAAATATTTTTTATTTAATTCCATTCTAACTTATGTATGCGCAGTCGCACAACTTCCTGAATTCCTACTTCAAATAGATGTAAAAAGTTTTCCTTATATATTTATTTTCGATTAATCGATAAAACAATAGAACCACTCATTTGCTTTTTATATCCATATCCATTACATTTGAAAAAAAAAAAAAGTACTAGGAAAATATTATCATTGAGGATTTTGGTCTAGAAGGAAAAATGAAAGATTTACAACTATTTTATATAATCAAAATATTCTCCACTACTATGAATACGTTTCTTCCAAAGTGTAGGCAACTTTTTCCATTCCTTCCAAACAGAATTTTCCTTCGGAGCGGGAATAAACTCCAAAAACGCGTTTTCTAATTCTCTTTGTCCAATAAAGTTTTGGTCATCATAGTAGACATCCTGGTGTCTAAAAACGAGAATTTAAACGAAATCATAAGTCTAAAGCCAGGGTGAACTATGCCGGCTACTTTCGGGCAAGCAATAATGCGCCTCAACGTCCACACGAAACGAAGCTGATCGGGTTATTATATTACGTTTTAGATTAATTTAAACACAGAGAGAGGTGATTTCGTTGAAGCGAGACTTTTATGTAGTTTTTTTTATTTTTACTTTTACTTAGCCTATATATGAAATATATAGTAAGGGAAAGTATTGCGATCGTGAAAATTTTTGAATTCCAGTTTTGACGGAAATACACGTTTTAGGGTCTCCTGAGTCCAAATGTAGGTTACATTGATTGGAATAGTCAGACAGGGCTTAAATGCCTATATCCTTCCTCTAAACGACTTTTAATTTTGTACATTCTAAGAGATTAACCATATCATCTTAATGACATTGATGAAAGGCGGATAAATATAAAAATTGGGTGATGATGATACAGTCTCTAGATGTTTATTAAATTTCTCTGCTCATCTCTTCCTCGCATTTGGCCAGAGGATCATCATGAAGTTTTTTACTCTATGGTTATGTAGGTAAAGTTAATCGTAAATGTTATTGTAGGTAAAGTTATCGTCCTTTTCGCGTTGCTATAAGAAACTTACATCACACTATAGGATTTGATTTAATTAAAACGGAATTAGAAGATCTGGGCAATCGTGTATTTGGCGTCCATAACATCCTCCATCCAAAGACCCCATTACCCTTATTTTTTGTTGATTTAGAGAAAAACAATAAGAGTTCTGAAATCTTCTCGCTACAATTTCTGTATCATACAAAAATTAAAGTTGAAGAACCTAGAAAAACGAATGAAATTGCCCAATGCAAAAGGTTTCAATTCTATGGCCACAGAAAAACATATTGTAATTTAAAACCACGGACAGGGAACGAACCAGAGCTCAGTAGAAGAAAAAGAAGAAGCCATAAGCTTCGTCCAGAACAACCGATCAGTAAGTAATTTTGAGCCACCGCCACAATCACTAACTGACTGTGTTCAGGTTGCTACGCAACCAACATAATCACAAACCATGGCCAGGACACCTAATGACGTTGTACCAATACCTAACCTCACAGCCAAAAGTGTACCAGATGTGACGACACAACTTACTGACTTTATAAACGAATTTAAAATTGTTGTTACGCCTCTGATAAAGTTACTTACATCACTGTTGCAGCATGTCCTTCCGACGCTTAATAAATGAGAGGACTCTTTGGAGTGCCAACGGTTTTCTATCCCGTAAGAACGAACTCAAAATTTTTCTTAGCGACAATGACATAGACGTGGCCTTACTAACTGAGACTCACTTGACAAAATGTAAACCGTTTCATTTACCTTCTTATATCACCTACAGGACTGACCATCCTTCAAATACAGCCAAGGGAGGTACCCTCATTCTTGTTAACAGTTCAGTCAGTCATCACTTTAATGCTTCTGAGGGTTTCGAGGATTTTCAGTGTACATCAATAATGGTTAATGTACTCAATTTCAATTTGAACATTTCAGCTTTATATTGTCTCCCTCGTGGAACTTTGTCTATTCAAACGTTTGAGCCCTTGTTCCATTCTTTGGGTAACAGACTTTTATGTGGTGGGGATTATAATGCCAAGAACCAGGTATGGGGCAGCATGATAACAAACACCAGGGGCAGAGCCCTTCACAATGCAAATCTTGCTAGGCAATGCAAATTCCTATCTCCGCCCTCACCGACATATTGGCCCACGGATGTTAATAGGGTGCCTGACATCTTGGATTTCTTCATCACTAAGTGACTTAATTTGCACCACTATAACATCACTGATCTGACTGACTCATCTTCTGATCACTCCCCCTTCTTTTAACTATAAATTCTAAACCGCTAATTAAAACTCTGCGACCAACATTAACGCCTGGAAAAATTGATTGGTGTAATTTTAGATTATGCATTGAAAATTCATTGTCGCTTAATACTAATATACGAACACCAGATGAGTTAGACGATGCAGTATATCACCTAACGCGAACCATTCAAAAGTCCCGCCTAGGATTCTAATCTGTCCAATAAAACGACAGATAGACACCAACAAAATTATCTCTCTCAAGGTGTTTGTCACCTTGTTGTCCTGAAAAGAAAAGCTCGAAAATTATGGCAACAGACTCGTTACCCATCGGACAGCTTAAAGAGGAAATAAGACATTCAAAGACTGAAAACTTTGATAATTTCTTGAAACGTTCATCGACTGGTGAGAAACCATTATGGAATTTGACCAAACGGATACTCCAACATCACGAAGTTTCTCCTCCGCTTAGATATCCTGATGGTTCTTGGGCAAAATCAGACGCACAAAAAGCTCAATTGTTTGCTAATTATCTTAGTGGGATTTTTAAAACTCATGATGATATTAATGACAGACTACAGACAACTCTTGTTCAATCCCACCTTAACGTACCCTTACCAATGACATTACCTCCGAAATCAATTCATTCGTACGAAGTTCGTGATATTATTAAGAGCTTACTGAACAATAAAGCTCCAGGATTTGACTAAATTACGAGTTTCAATATTAAAAATTTACCATGGAAAACAATCCTTTTTTTAACTAATATTTACAATTCTATTTTCAAAAAACACGTATTTTCCAGTCTTGTGGAATTATTCAGAAGTTATCATGGTGCCAAAACCAAATAAATCCTCTGACTATTTAAATTCCTATCGCCCGATCAGCACTTCTTCCTTCGTTCTCAAAATTATTTGAAAAAATACTTCTTCATCGTTTATATTCTCTTGAAATATTAAAGCGTATACCTAATCATCAGTTCGACTTTTAAAAAACATTATTCCACTATACAACCCAAACTCATCGATTAGTGGATTTCATTTCAAATTCACTAGAGTCAAAAAAATATCGTCCAGGCGTTTTCCTTGATATTAGTCAGGCTTTTGACAAGGTTTGGCACGAAGGATTGCTTTGAAAACTGAAAATTTTACTTCCATTTACCATCTATTTAATATTCCTATCATACCTTTCCGATAGACATTTTTCAGTGAAAGTGGGGACCGAGCTTTCAGACATTTCAGCAAATTAAGGCAGATGTACCTCAGGGCAGTGTTTTAGGGCCAATATTGTTTAACATTTACATGTCAGATCTTCCCCAGTACAATGGGACTCTGTTGGCTACGTTTGCTGATGATAGAGCTGTTCTTTGTTCAGATAAGGATCCTTTTCAAGCGGCAATATCCCTCCAAAACCACCTTGATAAAATTTCTGCTTCGGCTTCTAAAGATCAACGAGTCCAAGAGTGTTCATGTAGTGTTCACCCTGAAACATAAACCTTCTCCTCCCATAAACTTTAATAATATTCCTATTCCGTCTTCCGACGAAATTCGATATTTAGAAAATCACTTGGACAAAAGACTGACCTGGAGGACCCACATTCGACAAAAACGCAAAGAACTCAACAGACGATACGGTCTTTTATCCAGATTACTTGATAGACGTTCTAAATTATCATTAACCAACAAAATAACTCTTTACAAAGTTTTGCTAAAACTAATCTGGACATATGGAATAGAATTGTGGGGCTCTACTAAACCATCAAGCATCCAAAGAATACAGTCTTTTCAGTCGAAAGTGCTGCGCAAAATAGTGGACGCACTGTTCTACGTAATAAATGACGTTATACATAACGACTTAAACATTCCGACTATTTCAGCCACTGCTACAGAGCAATACAATAACTTCCACCAAAGAATAACATACAACACCAACCCTCTAACAGAAACATTAAAATGCTCTACGAATCCTTATAGCCCACCCCGACGACAACCCAGGCGATGGCCACGAGATATGCTGATCACTTAACGAGCTATGCTGTGATGAGCCGCTGCTTCAGCAGTCCACAAATTTGCTTATTGCAAAGGAATTGCAGATGGCAAATTAAATTTTATGTCAAATTTCTTATTTGTAATAAATAAATCAATGAAATGTTTATGTAGAACAAAGGAATATCAGACAGTGAAAAAATGGGTAGGCAGTCAGAATCTGCAACCCTATAATTTTCTTGTCTGTCACTAGGAGCGTTCTACTTTTTCACCAGGCCGCGAGTTGGCGGCATGGTCCCTTAACTTTATCTTTTTAACACGAAACAGTAGTGTTTCAAACCAAATGAAGTCTAACAAATAGTAACCATAAAGAGATTGTTATTAGGGGTACTCACTACCTTTGCTATATCATGCTATTTGTGTTATTTTGCTAAACCCGTCGAGTTCTACAGTTATTTCCTGTATAAAATTGATGGGTTTAGCACAATAGCACAAATAGCATGCTATAGCAAACGTAGTGAGTACCCCTATTGTGTCGGGAAAGAAGTGTATCACAAACTTTAAGTTGTAATCAACGGTCGATCTGCTAAGGTTTAAGTTTTCCTGCAAATTCTCTAACCGCTGTTAAGGGATTTTCATCCACCGAAGTACGCAGAAAATGGACATTAAGAGAGGTAGTAGCCCTTCCACGACCTGATTTGCCTTTAAGGTTGAAGTCTCCCTCCTGATTTGTTTTAAACACTATTGGACAGTGCACTTATTAATACTGCCGTCGCGCCAGACATGACTGACATTAATAGCCATCTGGGCCCTGTTCGGGCCAAATTCAAACTCGTAAATAAAATTATACGAATATCACGCATTGACATCTTAGCAAAGATGAATTATTTCTAAGGAGCGAAATGTTGTAAAAATATTTCTTTAATTGTTGTAGATAATAACATAATAGACTATTCAATGATACACATATACTTGTCGAAACTCAATGCTATTATCTTTTGTCATGGATTAATTGATTTTAAAAACGGAGGTAAGTAAAAGTCGTTTGTCGCGCACAACATTTTTTTTTTATTTCTATGAAAGTTTATTGGATTTTTCTCAATATTGACAACACATTTTAGTATAAAAAAGATCTGCATGTATTAATTTTTCATGTACGGGTTTTTCGTGAACCACGGTTTCTACCTTTTTTAGTGAGCCAGAGATCTTTTTTTATCAGTGAATAATGGAATATGGCTATTTGTGGTAGCTAATCATTTTGATTTAATACCTCAAAGTGTGTTTTTCCCATCTATCATGTTTGAAAGCAGAGGGTGACTGAATTCCCGAAAGTTTTGCTTTGCGAGAATGACGGAGACAAATATCCCCTGTATTTATTAGATGTAAATTCTAACTCTATTTTACCAGATACACGTTTTTTTTCACTAATGATAAATGTATAATTTTAAAACCACCACTAAGAACTGTTTGTGGAATATTAAATTAGGTGAATAAAAAAATCCTAAGTAGATAATTAACACAATAAGAGAATATAGTAAACTGAATTTTTAGCTTTATGCAAAATTAAAAAAAAAAAAAATGCAAATTATTAGACAATGTTTATTATTTACAAATAACTATATTAAATTAAAGCTGTTTACAGGCTGTTAACTAATATGAAAATGAATAAATTAATCAAAGGAAAATATTACCATAAAAACATAAAATATACCAGTCACAGATTTTAATTTCAAAATGCTTTATCTGGATTATTTCCTTAAAGATTTCAAAGATTCTTTTTTATGTTTAGTCAGGAATTTAATTCTCTATATAATAGCACACTTGTGTTTGAGCTAATAAAGTTCCACTGTGGACAGATAGTTTTTTTTTTTTAATTCGTAATTAGGGTTCGACTGCAAAGGACGATTACAATTTTTTTTTTTTTTGCATTAAATTAAAAACTAAGACACGGGTTTTAAAATAAAAACAACTAAAATTAGTTTTGATTGCTTATTTAACTTTTAATTTAACTCACTAAAATAGGCGTAGGGTGTAATGGTACTACCGTACGGACACGTGGTGTTGTCCTGCACTTCCATAGAGCGGCACCGCGCCTGGTTGTTAATAAATACCGGGATCTACAGGCTCGCCGAGACGGGCCTTCCGCGCTTATTGGAGGAGAACTATTCCTCCTTCAAAGAATTCATTTATGCGTGAAACGAGATGGTTGACCCTTCTTACTTTACTTTACGAAAGTAAACCGCCCAGCGAGCAACATGAGACACAAGACGGATGCGGCAGACCTAGAATCTGGACGGATGTAGAGCAACAGGAGTGCTGGCATGCTATGATTAAGATGCGCACCCGCGCACCGAATTTCACCGCAGCAGCGGACAAAGTGCACCTCTAAGGTACACATCCATGCAACGGGCGCGCCATAGAACCTTTCCTTACAAATCAAATCTCCAAGAAATGTAATTAATAAAGAGTTGGTTATTGAGAGCAGTGGCATGCGTACATCTAGCGCACTACCCCACTGCTCTTCACCAAGAATGCCATAAATAAACTAGGTAGGGAGAAAAGAGGGGGGGGAAACAAAAACTTAAAAAAATGTCCGACGATATAACCTAGCATCGAGAACCGCGGTGTGAAATTTTAAGGGAACCCACGCTGCGCAGTCGGGAGCGACCACGCCTGTCGCGCCAACGAAATAAATAGTATTATACATTATAATAAATAGTATTTTTAAACAGACCTTAAAGTAACTCATAAGCATGACGCATATAGGAAGTAATGGAATTCCCGCAGATATTGGAAACTTTTCTTTGGAGAGGGGATGGGGAAAGAAAGGGTAGTTGTTTTGTTTTCATATCGAACTGATTTTTCTCAATTTAGATTCTTTTATAAGAGACAAAATTGTTTGTGCAATTTTCCTAGAACAGAGTTTTTATTGTTTTGTTTTTCTTTTCTTTTTTGTGAGAATACTTCAAAAAAAAAAGAAGCTCAATTTATTTATAAAATTAAGACAATACATTAGCCCTGTTTGTTTTAAGGGCTGATTTTCGATCGCAACCTTAAAAATTATAAATAAAACCTGAAAAGAAGTATTAAAAATTTAATACGCATTATAGAAAGCTCAATCAGGTTTATTTTTTATTATAGCCTTACCGAATAAAAATAATTGTTTTCTTCTAAACATTGGTAATAATAGACTATTAGGTGTTTTCCCTGCCTACTTAGTTCAGGAAAAAACAACCTTAGACAAGTAAGGATTGCTATGATAAGATTAAACAACAGGAAATACAAGACTGTTAGCAAGAATACAAGAATAGGACTTGTATAAACGGCATTATTTCAGTGGGAGAGAAGAGGGCCAACGAGCTAAGTGAGACTGTGATAAATCGAGGTGACTAGTCAAAGTCACGGATCCGAGTGGGACCAACGTTCGGTCGGGATTTCTCATTTTTCAAAAAAAAAAAAAAAAAAAAAAAAAACGAAAAAGACAGGTATACCTTTTTACCTTAGTTGCCAAAAGCGTAAGCATTTCTACTGTAGGCGAATAAAGTGAATAAATTAGTTTTCCCTTCTACCAAAAACCAAAACAACCAACCACTGAAGTAACCCCTTCAAGAGACTTAAATTCTGTAAAATTTAATTATCCCAATTTTTACTTTCACTTGCTATATATAGTAAGAGAAAGTATTGCGATCGTGAAAATTTTCGTATTCCAGTTTTCAACGGAAATAACACATTTTTAGGGTCCCCTGAGTCCAAATAACCAAGTCTCGAAAAAGGTCTGTGTGTGTGTGTGTGTGTGTGTGTGTGTGTGGTGGGTGGACTCCCGGGCGAAAACGGTAAGTCCTATGAAACTGAAATTTCATATTTAAGACATACGCCCTTTTTTCATATCCCGAGACGTTACAAAATCTTTTTCATCAAAATGAGCTTACCAGAAGAGCCACTTTATACCATGCATTTTGCGCCTTTTTTTCGATTTTATCGAAAACGGTTCCGACGATCTTGATTAAACTCGCTGTATCGATGTAAAATTTAATGGTTTTTAATATAAATTAGATTTAATTCGGATTAAAATGGTCTGACAGGGCTTAAATGCCGATATTTTAAATTCTCTTTCTCTAAAGTACCTTTAATTTTGTTGATTATATAAAAATAACTATATTTTCTTGTTACCACTGGTGAAAAACAGGTAAATATATAAATTGAATGAATTCGATACCCAACTAAAGGAGAAAACAGAAAAAAATATTTTTTTAATGCAATTTTTGTTTTTAACCATAAGGGTAGTAATATACATGTATGATATACCGTGGGAAAGCTAAAGATTTTGGAAAAATATATTCAAGCTTTTAAATGTTAATAGAGAGTGTTGAAAAGAAGATAAAACTAACTGATTATTTTAGATAATAATATAATAGATTTTTTAATTAAACACATGTTTCTATAGAAATTTAATTTAATTAATTCTTCAATTAATTCTTTAATTAATTCTTTAATTAAACGCATGTTTCTATAGAAATTTAATTTAATTAATTCTTCAATAGATTCACGTATTTTTATCTCTAACTGTATTTAAAAATTCTTTCACTGATTTTTAAAATGGAGGTAAGTGAAAATCGTGTGTTGCCCGCACCAGATTTTTTTAGGTCAATAGAAGTGGAAGATGATTAGGCCGGGCTAACGCTGGCTTTTCTTCTTCGTATACCTTAACGTGCCTCAAAAGTCTTCCAATCTCACAAATAATATAAAAGAATAAATAATTATTTACCTTGGCCGGACTTACGGATGAGGAGACAGTGATTTGTGACTATGTCTAGATACAACGAAAGCCATATTGAAGGGGATGGAAATCTTTCATCTGTTCCTTCTCCTCTCTTTCCAATAAAATATGTAAATATAACAATAGACAAGCCTAGGTAGATCATACTAAATTAGTAGTAACAAAATTTAACGAATAAAAACATGACTAACAGTTACTTCCGTTTTAAAAATCAATTTAAGAATTTTTAAATACAGTTAAGAGTATAAAAAGGTTAAAGAATTAATTTCATTTAGTTTCGAGAGAAATATGTGTTTTCTTAAATAATCTATCATATCATTATGTAAAACTCAGTTTAATCCTCTTGTTATCACTCTCTATTTCCTTTCATAACTTTGTGTATTAAATATTATTTTTTCTAAAATATATATTTATCTTTCCATCAGTATATATTATATATCAATGTTCCGATATGAAAAAATACCTAAATTACATTACAAACCATATTTGTTCTTCTCTCCTTTAGTTTAATAATGAGTTCGTCCAACTTATATATTTTCGCGTATTTAATAAATACTAACAAGCTTTTAATGAGTTTTTTTTTTCCAAATTATAAAATTGAAGGTTCTTTAGAGAATGAACATTTAAAATATCAGCATTTAAAACCCTGCAAGGCTATTTCATTCAAAATGAAAGCAATATGATATTAAAGGTCATTAAATTTTACATCGATATAGCGAGTTTAATCAAAATAATTAGCCGGGACAAATACTTCAGTTGTTAACTCTTTCAGCTTGTTATCAAGTTATTTCATATTGAATAATTCTGAAAATTAGAAATAGTTTTTTTTCGAATGAATAAAATAATATAGAGGAATTATATATAATTATTAATAATATATAATTAATATTAATTATTAATAATTAATAAATAATAATAAATAATCGTTATTAATTATTATTAATATATAATTATTAATTAATAATAATTATTACTATATAATTAATAGATAGAGATAGATAGATAGAAAAGTCTGTTTTTATTTTTCAAAATTACATCAAATAGCCAATAAGCAAATAAAAAATAAAATAAACAAATTACGAAATATAATAATAAAAATCAGACACACTACATGGTCTGTTGACCGTCCGTGGAGTCTGTGTTTATTAACAAAATTAATCCTTAATCTATCAATATAAATAATCAATAACAAAATAAGAAACAAACACTTCCCATGTTATTTATGTACTAAAATTAATTCACAGATATTCAAATTCACGATTAGTTAAATTTAATTTAACAAATTCACTAATAGTTAAATTCTCTCGTTAGTAACATTCTATAAGAAAAAGCCGATCTGGAGAAATTAACTAACGCCAGCCAATCTTTTCCATTTATCAACTCTAAAACTTGATCCCACGTTAATTGTTTAGAATTAAAATATTTTTTTCTGAACTCAGTAAGTATCGGACAGGCAGCCAAAAAGTGAAAAAGATCTTCTGTTTCATTTGTATTGCACAAACTACATTTATTATTTGTTTTCATGAAATGTTTGTAATTCAGGTTTAATACATCAGCTCTGATTTTAATTACCCATCTAATCACCTGCAGTGAACATTTGTCAGTAATGTAATTTACTGTGGTTAAATGTGGATAAAAGGGACAAGTGTTAGAATTTTTAACTTTAATAATATTTTGCGTATAAATATCTTTTTGCATTTGAACCCTTAATGCTGCTAGACTATTTTTCCATAACTTAATATCATCACAGTTAAATAGATTTAAGTTAAAATTGAATCCATGCGATTCTTTCAGATAAAGTATGTTTTTGAACCATGCTATTTTTTTCTTAATTATATGTAATGCTAATATCTTTGGATATCTATGTGGTGGTAAATTCAAAATTTTAATAATATAATCGAAATGCATCTTTAGGGTGAACATAAAATTGGATCTATTGTTGTTTCAAAATGAAGAAAATGAGTGGGAGTATATTTTGGCAATTTAAATAGTTTTTTAAGAAAAAATCTTTGTAGTTTTTCCACGGCATCATGACTAACCTCACCCCAGACTTGTGCTCCATAGCACATAACTGTCCTACTAATGGAATTAAATATCTCCAACTTTTTTGAAAGAACTATGTCTTTGTTTTCCATAAACTGGCCCCAAATCAAATTCAAACCCACCTTAGCTTTATTCAGTTTTTCTTCGAGGTGTTTTGTCATTGAAAGAAAGAGTAGGCGTAAGAGTGATCCCTAGGCATTTGTACTGCTGTACTACTTCAATATATTCTGAGCCTAAGAACCATTTTTTTTACGCGCTGGCCTACCACCATTTCGAAAGACCATTATTTTTATTTTTCCAGATTTATTCTCAGATTCCATTTATTGCAGTACTTTTCTAGAGAGTTAATCATATTCTGTAATATCGAGGGATGTGAGGATAAGAGCACAATATCATCCGCATAGGCTAAGTATTTAATTTTACAATTTTCTTCAACCAAAATACCGCCATCTAAATTCTCCTATATAATTAATATAAATATAATAATATGTGTGAATTTTAAATGAACGTTTATGACAAGTATGCGTAATGTTTCGCTACACCAAGGAAGCTAAGGTTTGTAGTAACTTAAGGTTGGGTGGTTTGCAAATGGAGCATGGACTAGTAAGATAGTCCTAAGAAGTTCAATATTTTTTTTTTTTTTATTATTCAAGTGACCTTCAAGATTTGAAACAGAATCCTATAAGGTTAATACATGTTTTCCATAATTTAATAAAAATCAATATTTTATTCGATAATTATCAGGCCGATTTACAAAAGAAATTCTTGGATATTTTTTTTAAACAATTTATTTAATCCATTATTTAATCAATATTTTATTCTTTTGTAATTATATCGAGTTTTTTCGTTGCAATAATTTGAACTGGGAGAGCCACGGTCTCTCTCATATTTTCCCCTTCCAACTTACGCTCGAGTGTACAAGAGAAAACACTCAACGCTCAGATCTAAGAGTGCAACCTTATATGTTAGGACTTGTGATTTGTCGATCCTCATAGAAAATGACAATAGTTTCAATCCGTTGACATAAATGGAGTGGTTGATTGTTTTATTTTTTATTACTATATTAATATTTATTTTACTATATTTTATATTTTGTTAAAGTTAAAACTAAATTTAAATATTTGATAATTACTCATATTTGCAGAATTGAAAAGGAGGATAAACAAAACATAATTTATAAAAATATAATGCGAAAATTGCCAAAAGATTGATATTGGAAAAACATCAAACAAATTAAAAACAAGATTACAACAACATAAAAACAATAGAAAAAATCTGGTGCGGGCAATACACGACTTTCACTTACCTCGACTGTTAAAAGCAATTTAAAAACTATTAAATATACTTCAATTTGAAAAGTATTTCAAAATGATTTTAATAAAACGTGTATTTATTTTCGTTAAAAACATATGATTTAGATTAAATAATATACATAAAGTTAATCAGAAATAAGTTTATTCCATATTCGTCACTTTATATCACCTTTTACAACTTTGTGTATCAGATAATATTTTTTCTAAACTCTTTCTCTTTCCAACAACATATTTTACGTCTATATTACTGTTCTTATTATAAAAACACAAAAATTGCATTAAAAAATATGTTTGCACTTTTCTCCTCTAGTTGTTTATCGAATTCGCTCATCTTGTAGGGGTTAGGGTATTGGAATAGGTGCTCAACCTCTTGATTATTAGCACCGAATAAATTTGTAATAACAGATTTTTTTTACTCTTTTTTCTTCTTTTTATTTATTTATTTTTCCTTCTATTTTATTTATTTATTTATTTTATTGTTTATTTATTTATTTATATTATTCTTTTGTTGACACATTCTGAATTAGTGAATTTATTCCAATTTTTTCTATATTTATTTATTATTTTTATATATTTTTTTTATTACTACTCTTATTTTTTTTTGTTTTCTTTCTTTCTTTATTTTTGTTTCTTATAGTTCCGGGAGCAGAGAACATTCTTTGACGAACCTAATCAGTGAACTAACTGTTTCACTAGAGTCCTTCAAGCTCTCACTCAACGATCTAGCTAGGTTAAGTTTATCCATTTGTACATGGAATTTGGGGCAGTTCTCAATTATGTGTTTTATTGAGAGAGTAATTAATCTCATGTAATTATATCTCCTCACTGGCCACACAACCCGATAACCCTGCCTACAAATATATATACCAAGCCAAGTACAAAATAGTTTATCAGAATAATCCGACCAAACCAGCACCATTAGGAATAAGATCGAGGGCTTACGTCGAAGAAATTCTTCACATGCATCTCAATAAGACAACAGAAACAATAGAAGCACCATGGGACCAAACAGTACCAAGAACAAACTTAACTCTGACAAAGTATAACAAAACTGACACACCGCACTATGTACTAAGAGAAAAATACAATGAAATTATATGTGATCATTCAGATTACACAAAAATATTCACAGACGGGTCCAAAATAAATGATCAAGTTGTGCTGTCTATTGTTACACCCGTAAGTATCCTTAAATTCAAACTGCCTAACCTAAGTAGCGTATATACTGCGGAACTTGTAGCAATATTAAATGCACATGAATTCATTAGGTCACGTGATGAGTCAGAGTTCGTTATATGCACCGATTTCCTATCCGCCCTTAAGAGCCTTCATAATATTTGCATTGATAACCCACTTATAAATAAGATCAGAAAATATGTGGGAGATTTAAAAATACTGAAAAAAGAACTTGTGTTCTTGTGGATTCCATCCCACGTAGGCATTGATGGCAATGAGGAAGCGGATCGGGCTGCGAAAGAAGCTGCATTGTCAAACGTCCAAATCCACCCAACTTACATCAAGGAAGACGTAAAAAATTACCTTAAGGACAAAATATATCAGGCATGGGAACAGATGTGGTCGGAACTTGACAACACCAATAAATTAGGAAATATCAAGCAATCGTCTGATCCATGGAATACATCATTGCGAAGTAATCGCCGCGAGGAAACTGCTTTGGCGAGACTTCGCATAGGACATAGCAGACTCACTCATCTCTATCTCATCCTCAGGCAGCCCGTGCCAATGTGTGACTTGTGTAGAGTGCCTCTCTCTCTCTCGCTCATCTTGTATATTTTGGTTTTATTTATCAATGCTATTAAGATGATGTGCATCATTTTTTTGAATCTATTATATTAAAGCTACACAAGAGGACGAAAATTCAAAATATCGGTATCTAAGTCCTGTCAGACTAATTTAATCAGAATGAAACCTACGCTATATTAAAGACCATTAAATTTTACATCAACATAGCGAGTTTAATCAAAATCGTTGGAGCCATTTTTGAGAAAATCATAAAAAGGTGCAAAATGCATGGTATAAATTGGCTCTTCTAGTTGGAAGATTTTGATAAAAAAGATCCTGTAACATCTCGGGCGTTTAGTTGTCTTAAATATGAAATTTCAGTTTCGTACGACTTAAGGTTTTCGCGCTAGACTTACCACATACACACACACACACACAGACAATTTTTTTTCGGGGCTAGGTCATTTGGACTCAGGAGACCCTAAAAATTTTATTTCCATCGAAAACTGGAATTCGAAAATTTTCACTATCGCAATACTTTCCCATACTATATATTTCATATCTAGGTAAGTGAAAGTAAAACAGAAACAATACGGCATTATCGAATCAATGAATAATTAACAAAAACAATTTTGAGTTTGATAAAACCAAAATTTTTTATAACAATATAAAACTAAAAGAAGAAAAATCTATGAAGCCATATGTATTACTACTAATCTAGATAAAACTCTGCAAATTATAATGGTTTACTATTTAAAAAATAACAACTATAAAACAAACAGATAATATTTATTCACAACACCTCAGATAACTATGGAAGTTCACTTATAAAGAAGTGTTTTTTCTTTACTAATACAAAGTATTGTTCAGATAGAAACGCTGCAAATTGTTACACAATGGTTTATTAATTCCAAATAAACTATATTAGGGTATAACTGTTTATTTACCTAATTATAGAAAAATAACTAATACGAAAAAACTAAATATTTATTAATTTCACTTTAATTAATTATTTTTTTTATTTCATTAATTATTAATTTTTAATTTAAAAAGAAAATGGCCACTACTAATTCCAAAACAGTATATCTCTGCTATTTCTGAACGGATTTCAATGATTATAAAACAGACACCAAAAATATCAATAATAATAATAATGCAGATAAATTATAAATTATTTATTTATTTATTGCAATTTACAACTGTATAATTGAGTAAATTTGAATAAAAATATAAAAATGCATGAAACACAGGTAGAGAAGCTTCAGAATAGAAGCACTCTAAAAACATTCTAAACAAGAAGGACTCGGGGCCATCTCCTTTTAAGACGCCTCGGAGGATTGTCAGAAATTGAAGTGGAAGAAAGGATTGCAACTAGATGATTAGGGTGGGAATTGAGTTAGCCATGAAAGGAATGATTTCTAGATCGGGCCGAATCAGCAACATCCCGTTAAGATCTTTATGAATGAGGTGTTTCGTGACAAAGTAAGGAGATAAATTATAAATAAATCAAAAATAACTTGAAATTTAATTAATAAAATTTAAGTTAATTATAAAATGATAATAAATTTTGAAATAAATGATGATAAACAAAAATTATACAAATATAAAAGTGTATAATGTGTATGATCTTCCCAACTCTATCCACTATCTATACGCTGACGATTTCCAGATCCATATATCATTCTCTCCCTCAGAATCACTAGTAGCATTTGCAAATATTCAAGAAGACCTTGATATAATTTGTGCCTTGGAAAACCTTAATAAACTGATGCTAAACCCTGTGAAAACTCGGGCTATTTTAATTGTTTCCAATTCCCTCCTCAGATCCAATACCACATTTCCAAGTCTCACCCTTAATGATCACCCTATCACCTTCACCTCCTCTGTCCAAAACCTGGGTATTACCATTGACCAAACCCTTTCCTGGAAACCCCATATTGCCCAAATTTCCCGAAGAACAATAACTACTCCCACATATTTCTATCGCTCCCGCCATCTTTTTCCATTTTCCATCCGTAATCTCCTTGTATCCGCACTTATTTCCTCCCCCTCCCTTTGACTATGGCTGCTTAGTATATGGTGGCCTCCCGACGGTGCTTGAGGACAGGATAAAACGAATCATGAACATATTTTTAAGATTTGTCATCAGTACTCCGAAGAGGTCTCGTGTAACCCATTTTTAAGGCGAGTTAAAGTGGCTCCTCCCCCCAACAGGCTCCTCCAATTTAAATCTTCAGTCCATTCACTTGAAACAAGATCGCGCCATTCCGACCTTTACTTTCCTATCCATAGAACTAAAAATTTTAATCGTTCCTTCCTTGCCCGCTCCTCTACTTTCTGGAATTCTCTACCTACTCATATCCGCCATGAAAATCCCTCTCCTCATGGAAATCCCAACTTTCCCAATACCTTATATTATCCCCAAAACACGCTTAAAAACTGTGATACTTATATTCCTGACATCACACTTTTTAAGAAAAGTAATATTTGTTCATTGTCTATATTTAAACGATGTTATTTATTAATTTATATTTAAGTTTGTTCAACACAATATTTTCTAATAATTGTTTCTATTTTATTTTATCAATGTATATATTTTTTTGTATATATGTGTGAATATGCGTGTGTGATATAAACACATAAATTAACCCATAAATGTAATAAGTAATTAATTATGTTCCTTCGGTCTATTGGCCAGACATGTTGTATATTTTAACTGTACAAAGCTGTTATTCTTAGGGGACCCGGTCCCTGAATAAAAATTATTTTCTATTTCTATTTCTATAACCGGGATTATAAAACATCAGGAGAACATTTGAAGACCAATGTTATGCTTAAATAAATTGTGAAATATGTGTAATGGAGTTAATAGAATATTGAGGTTAATCAAAATTATATATAAAATGATTTTTGATAGATATCATGTATGGTTACATTTCAAGACATGTAATATCATGATAAATTATTTAATTAATTTTTATAAATTTATTCATTGATAACAATATAAGTAATTAAATCATGATGGTAAATATAGTTCTAGGATATACCGGAAGAAGAGGCAAGGCCTTAAAACGTAGTTTAAAAAACATGTTGATATTATATTATTATCAAAACTAAAATCTATCATTTTCATAAATGTAAACAAATTAAAATTGTTTACATTTACAATAAAAATTAAAATTTTTTTATTGTAACGTTGAATCTATAGAAACAGTTACCTATTATAACTACTTAGGAGTGCATTTTTCCTCTTCCGGTGTTTTCTATCAAGCATGCAACACTCACAATCGAGAACAGCCTGTGCTGTAGAAACCGTATTAGATATATGTAGAAAATCAAAACTGTAATCTCGGGGATGTAGACTATTATTAAATGAAGCCGTTACTGATAATTCCCTTTTATATACCACTGAAATATGGGGCCTTAGATACCTCGACGATATTAAAAAGCACATTTACAATATTTTAAAAAGCTCTTCAACTTAAATAAAAATGTACCTTTCTGGCTTATGAGACTAGAGTTTGGTCTTGAACATTCTACCATAAATGTATTAAAACGGATATTAAATTGCATTAAAAAAATAATCAGCATGTCAGACGATAGAATTACTAAAACATGCTATATGACCCTCAAACATAAACATCAAATTAGATCATCAACAAAATACAATTGGTTCAGTCAAATATACAATATCTTAGAAAAAGTTAAAAGTTCGTACATACTATTTGAAAGCAACCCATATATCTTCCAATCCAATATTCCGAAAATTCTTGCTCTTTTTAAAGAACTACTATTAAACGATGACCTAAAATCTTTGAAAACAAGTCAGTACAGCCCTCACTATAATTTCATTTATCAACCAACTCTACAGCATCCACATTATATAACAATAGACAATATTCCATTTAACAGAATAAAAATAATAATACAGGCCCGCCTATCTGGTAAATATCATATTAAATTCTCTCATGATATTACTATAATATCAAACCCACAGAAATCTGTACCATATGTAATATGAATACCTATGAAACCCAATATCATTATATCGCAGTATGTCCAATCTACTCCTCCATCAGAAACTACAACATATACGTAAATATATTCCAGAAAATCAGTTCCCGACAATATTTATAATAGAAGACCAAACTAAATTAAACCAAATATATTATTATATAATTAACTGCCTAAAAATGAGATTGTTCATTATCAACGAATAAAAACAATATGCTTACATACGAAATCTAAATAAAGCAGTAAAGAAAAACAATAATATGTCAACAATAGTATATCCCCAATGACTGTTTTTATGTATATAAATCGATGATAAACGCATAAACAATACTATCATACTTAAAGGAAATATTAACTTAATATAAATATAACTGATGTAACGAGACTAACCGAACTTTATCAATATTATGTAAAATTTCAATCTAAAAAGTCTTAAAAGATATCTAAAAAGATATCTAAAAAGATATTTTTTTCTTTTTCTTTTTTTTTACTTATTTTATTTTATTTTAGTTTTAGTTTTTAAAACAGATGTATTATTATTTTGAAAACATATGTATTTTTGTTTTTAATTTTAACTCTACTATATTGGAAAAGAAAAAAGGAAAAAAAAGCAAAAAAACTGTTAATTTATCTTTATCAATACACTAATTTATTTTATTTTATTTTTTTAACAGATGTATTATTACTTTTAAAAACATTGTATTTTTTTTCTTTCTTTATTTTATCTCTACTATATTGAAGAAAAAACAGAAAAAAAAATTTAATTAATCTTTATCTTTATCTCTATCGTATTTCTTTATTTTATCTTTACAACCAGATGCATTATTATTTTAAAATCATATGTATTTGCTTTTTGTTTATACAGTGGAGTATTGAAGAAAAAAAGAAAAAATAAAGAACTGTTAATTTATCCTTATCATTATCATTTTTTATTATTTTAATTAAACAGACGTATATGTATATGTGTGCGTGTGTGTGTGTATCTATATACACAACTTAAAAAATGTATTGTGAATAGTCTAGCCAGGCTCCATTTATAAGGGGACCTCACACCAACCCCAAAGACAAATAAAATATATTCTATACTATTATATTATTATTATTATTATTGATAACAAAATATTTTTGAAAGAAGAGAGGTTCTAAATCTTTTTATTTTAATATTATAAGTTTAGTTTTAACTGTAATACTATATCCATTGAAATAGATACATTAAAGGAAACATCTGTTTTCATGAAATAATCTTAAAATAATACCATAACTTTATGAGCCCATAATAACTTTATATTTACTTGTACGACGAGCTTACAATTTTTTTATTTTTTTTTCTGGAAATGTATATAAAATAAAGCAATGCTGATGAAACATTTTTTTTTATTTGTTTATAGTAATTTACAACTGTATTAAAGAGCACAATAAGAAAATATAAGGAATGAAAAAAAAAGTAATGAAAATGTCTCAAGAAAGAACTACCCAGTGGTAGCACTCTAACGAAACATAGTTTGGTTACTACAGAATTTCAATTCAGTGAATAGAAATCAAACAAGATAATGCATTCCAGCTGTAAATGCATAATTAAAGAAGTTGATGATGGATGTGAATCGTATATGAAGGTTGCGGAACACGGCGAGACTAGTGTATATAAAATATGAAATTGTACCAAAGGTTTAATGGGATGTCGCCGATATTCTATTATCATACGTATTATAATACTCTCACACACGTTTAACATATTGTAGAAAATACAATAACCGTATTTTCTATAAAACTTTATCATTTTTACTCTCACTTACTATACATAGTAAGGGAAAGTATTGCGATCGTGAAAATTTTCGAGTTCCAGTTTTCAACGGAAAGTCCCGTAAAAAGGTCTCTGTGTGTGTGTGGTAACTCTTGGGCGGAAACGGTAAGTCCTATGAAACTGAAATTTCATATTTAAGACAATATACGCCTGAGAAGTTAAAAAACCTTTTTCATCAAAATGAGCTTACCAGAAAAGCCACTTTAAACCATGAATTTTGCACCTTTTTATGATATTCCCGAAAACGGTTCCGACGATTTTGATTAAACTCGCTCTATCGGTGTAAAATTTAATGTGTTTTAATATCATTTAGGTTTCATTCGGATTAAAATGGTCTGACAGGACTTAAATGCCGATATTTTAAATTTTCTTTCTCTAAAGTACCTTTAATTTTGTTGATTCTATAAAAATAACCATGTTATCTTGTTACCACTGATGAAAAACAGGTAAATATATAAATTGAATGAATTCGATACCCAACTAAAGGAGAAAACAGAAAAAATATTTTTTAAACGCAATTTTTGGTTTTTGAACATAAGAACAGTAATATACATGTATGATATACCGTTTTAAAGCTAAAGATTTTAGAAAACATATTATCGCATACACAAGCTTTTAAAAGTTAATATAGGGTGATAAAAAGAAGATAAAACTAACTGATTATTTTAGATTATAATATAGTAGATTTTTCTAAAGAAATTCGATTTAATTAATTCTTTAATAGTTTCACGTATTTTTATCTCAAACTGTATTGAAAATTCTTTCATTGATTTTAAAAATTGAGGTAAGTGAAAGTCGTGTGTTGTCCGCACCAGATTTTTTTTTAAACTTTTACTATAAATAATCTTTCATTTCTTAAAATAAAGTCTTTATATTAAAACACAAACAACACACACAATTTGTATATTACAATCGTTTGTTTTGATATAACTTTATCGTTTAGTTTTGTCATTTTTTTTCAAATTTCTCTAACTTATATATGAAATATATAATAATAATAATAATAATAATAATAATAATAATAATAGGCTTACCGAACCGGAAGGTTCGATGCCGATACCACCAAACTTCGCTTGCATAGACTCGTCCAATGTTCACCGGTCAAGCCCAAGCCCCCGAGATCAGCCTTAATGCAATCCTCCCATCGACGCCTCGGCCTACCTTTCGGACGCCTACCAGTCGGTTCAGCGAATACCAACTTTCTCGTAATCCGTTCCTCACTAAGCCCAACAACTTTACGCGCCCATTTGAGTCTCCGCGATGCTATCAACTCAATTATATTCACAGGGTACAAACTCCGCAATTCCGCGTTATGCAACCTTCTAAACTCCCCAGTGGCCTCATCTCTCTTTGGACCAAATATTTTACGCAATACCTTATTTTCGAAAACCTTAAGCCGCTGTTCATCCTTTAAAGTAAGCGGCCACGTTTCACGTCCGTAAAGAACCGTTGGAAGAATAATAGTTTTATAAATTCTAATCTTTAAGTTTTTAGATAGAAGCCGCGAACTAAGTAACTTAGCAACTGAATAATAACACGCATTTCCCACCTTTAACCGGGACTTTATTTCTTCCTGGATTTCATTTTTTCTAGTTATAATTGAACCTAAATACTTGAATTTCTCTACGTGTTTCAAAGTATGACCTGATACATCAATATCACCAAGATCGACACCGTTTCTGCTACTAATCATATACTTCGTCTTATCGGTATTTAATTCGAGTCCTATTTCTTTACCGGTTTTTATTAACACACTTGTATTTAGTTGTATGGTTTCCGTGTCTTCACCTAGCAGTACCAGATCATCGGCATACCCCAAAACCGGAATCTTGTCACCCATATTTAAGCCTTTCTCGGTACACATCACCTTTTCTATGACATATTCTAAAGCTATATTAAATAACACAGGTGAAAGGGAGTCACCCTGTTTCAAACCCGATCGCACCTCAAATCTCTCGGAGTAATTATGACCGATTCTAACTTTATGGAATGTTTCCGACAAACACATCTCTACTAGGTTTACTAACTTTCTAGGTATTCCCTGTTCAATCATGATGTTATATAGCTTCTGACGGTCTATTGAATCATAAGCCTTTTTAAAATCGATATAAAGTTGATGGACTACACCGTTGTATTCCAATTTTTTCTCTAATATTTGACGTAAGGAAAATATTTGGTCAATAGTCGAGCGATTCCGCCTAAAACCACATTGGTAATCTCCGATAATTTCCTCAGCGTATTCCGTTATTCGACTAATTAGAATTGACGAGAATAATATGAAATATATAATATGGTAAATTATTGTGATCGAGAAAATGTTCGAATTCCAGTTTACAACGGAAATACACGTTTTAGGTCCTCTGAACCCAAATAACCAAGTCACGCAAAAAGGTCTGTGTGTGGTAAGTATAACACGAAAAGTTGTACACAATTGAAATTTGATATTTAAAACAACTATAAGCCAGAGATGTTACAGCAACTTTTTCATTAAACATGGTTAACCAGAAGAGCCACTGCATACGAAGAATTTTGCACCTTTTTACGATTTTTTTCAAAAACGGCACTAACGATTTTGATTGAACTCGCCATATGGATGTAAACTTAAATGGGATTCAATTTGATGAAGGTTTCATTCTGATTGAAATAGTCTGACAGGGCTTAAATGCAATATTTAAGTTTACTTCCATTAAAGTACCTTTAATTTTGTAGATTCGAAAAATTAATTGTATCCTCTTAAGAAAACAATAAAAAAAAATAGTAAACATATAAGTTGAATTGATTCTAAATCTAACAAAAGGAGAAAAGTGCAACCACAATTTATAATGCAATTCTCGGTTCTATAAACAAAAGAGCACTAATATAAACGTATAATATACAGTTAGGAATCTAACCACTATACTACCGAGGATTGATATGTTTGTTGTGTATTTATTTAGTAAATAAAGTTGGAGGATAAGAAAAAAAAAAAAAAAAAATATTAGGAATCTAAAAATTTAGGAAAAATTATCGTCTTGTACACAAAGTAGTAAAAGGTAAATAGAGAGTGACGAAAAGCGGATGTTTGCATCTGATTGTTCGAGAAAATAATATAATATATTATTTAATGGAATACATGTTTCTTTCGAAACTCAATTTAATTACGTGTGTATATCTCTAAAATGTATTTAATTGATTTTAAAGTTATGAGAAAGCCTAGTGTTGCGCGCACCACAATTTTTTTAGTAATTAACATTTAATGGTATTGGAGGTTTTTTAAAGAAGCAGTATTTGAACTTATTATCCGAATATATTTTTTAATAAAATAAATCCTTTCCCCCTCTCCTGCTACTTTCATGAACTCTCACAACCACTCGCTTTCACGAATTTTTATCTACTTCTACTCTCACCGTGTTTCGCAGCCTTTAACGTAGGTTATGTTGGACCATCAGGAGAGGGGAATGTTAGCATACCAGTAGCCATGATATCCCTATTTAATTCAATACTCTGAAGTTAGAAATAGTTTTAATTTTTTAACTACAACTAAATCATTATAATTATTTAAAAAAAATATCCTGTTTATATTATTTTATACTTACCAGTATGTAATTAGCCTTATTTCATTCCTCAATAGTCCGAAGCATGAACGAAGGTGTATATTCACGATATGGCAATGTCTTGAGTTAGTTTAAGGAGTAGAAAAAAAATAAAACAAATACCATTCAGAACGGCTAATAACATATTTCAACAATTATATAAAGAAAGAACCATGCATATATTCATAGTCATGTTAAACTAACATCATTTATATGCATTCAAACACGAATATAATAAGCTTTAGAGTGGAGCATGATAAATATTCAAGAGATTGAACAAAATATTATTTGAAAATATAATAGACTAGTAAAAGAATAGAAACAATTAACGTTATTCGTTTATAAAAAATAATTGGAGGAACTAAAACATCCTAAAAGCTCTAATCAAAACCCCGATAATACATAACAAACACTTTTTTTGAAGGAAAATACTTTGTTTTTTCTAGTATTAGTTCTTTGAAATCATTTTCGTATCATTATATTAGGTTATAAATAAGTTTGTAGCGTCTTTTAGTGGTGATTTAAAAAAAAAAAACAAAAAAACTTCAGATTCTTGTAAATATTTTTAATCAATTATATATCCCGGTATCTCCCGGAGTGACGCTTGCCAGTTAACAATGCTTAAATTTGGTCATCATCAAAAGTTCAAGGACGACCCTAGCGCTTTGCGTAGGTGTTTTTTCCTAAAGCATCATCGTCGTACTCACTTCGAATTTCGTAAGCCATCTGCGCAGCGCATTTTTCTTTTCAGAAATGAAAAAATGGTTAAATGGCGGAAATTAATGTTTTTCTCTTCCATTTTGGAGCAAGATAAGGAACCTTGGTTAAAACTGATGCATAAAAGCATCTTAACTTATCATATTTTAGAATACGTAAACATGATTTTATAAACACAGAGAGGATTAAATTAAATATTGAAAAACACCAGATATATATTTTACAACCCAATATATAGCTATTTTTTTTCTTTCTTTTTTTTTTTAACTAAAAAATATTTTCGCACACAAAAATAGTTTTTAATAATCTCGAATATAGATTTAAATGAAGCTATCATGAGTATAAAAAAAAGAGGTATCTTGATGATTCATAAATTACGGAAAAATCCATTTTTAGGAATTTAATAAGTCTGCAGTTTTCATTATAAGATTTAATTGAAAGGTACAATAAAATCCAATTTCAATTCAACCCCCACACTTCAAATTAATATATGTAATAGCATACACAACCCACGTGTATTTTGTGCTTGTTTTCCTCCCGCCTACAGAATATACATATCAAATTATTTTATTTTTTTAATTTATTAAAATTTAAGGACAAAAATAACTTGTAAAGGAACCCACTCAATGGTAAAACATCAACTACTTCACGTGAAGAAGTTCTGCGGTCATTTTATAGCATTGTCGTCAGAGGTTACGACCCAGAGATGGTTTGTCAGGTCAAGGAATTTCAGAAAGGGAGTTGAAGCGAAAAATGTGTTGATAAGAAGAAAATGTTTGTATATTCAAGCCCCAAGCACTCTCATTATAGCCTGTATATATAGACGTCTATCTTCCTAAATCGTTCTCCATAAAATTTTATTGGTCCACCAACACAACCAATATATATTAAGTAAAGATCGGGTATTTCATTTAACTTCCTTTACATTATTGAACCGGTATACTTATATTGCCAGACTCTGAAAACCAGCGAAATTTGGGTAAACCAGTATTTTTTTAAGTTATGCTAAATATTTCCTTTTTTAGACAAACTAACACAATATGGCTATGTTCCGTTTTCAATTATTATATAATAATGTATTAACTTTGTTAAGTTTTGTTCTATGGAGTCAGTGGAGGGAACAAAATAAATTTTTAAAAAATTACTTGGCTTTCAATATATATATATATATATATATATATATATATATATATATATATATATATATATAAGTTATGGACCGAGACGAGTCGGTATCAGCTTAATACCAACTCTTATCATGTAAACAAAGAGATAATGTATAAATAGAGGATTTATATAGAATAAAGTCAGTCTTAACACAGTTGCCGTGTGAGTTATTTACGCATCCCTTTCTCTCATTTATTTTTATTTTTTTTATTTAAATTGTCCGAGTCTTCATAACTGGTGCCGAAACCCGGGAACTCAGTTTGTAGTGCTTAAAGTTTTTTTTTTTTTGATAAGCTTCTTCTTTTACGTGCGTTTTTTTTTTTTGAGTCAACGACTGACATGGCAGAAAACGTTTTAAGACCAGCAACCCTCCAAGTACCAGGAGTACCAGTGGAGATCCCAGTCCATCCAGTGGAAATGCCTCCGTTACCACGGGAGACTATAGCAGAGGCCCACGCAAACACTTTAGCCTGGCTAAAAGTGAAAGCTGCAAATGCACAGGACCTGAGGTTGGCGATTTCAGATGTAGAAAAATTTACTGGGCAAACGGGAGAACTAAATCATTTCCTAAAAAACTGTGACCGCATTATGTCCCGCATCGAGATTAAAGTAGCGGATGGGATACTAGGAGAAGGAGATGCGGAGTCGCTGAAAGCCGATCTGGTGTGCCGCGTAAAGCGAAGCGTCCTCAACTTTATACAAGCGGACGAGGAGACCCCATGGGCTGTAGTGAAGGAACGGCTCAAGAAAGCTTACGGGGGCGGCAGATGGAGTCCCGAGGAAGACATCTTCCAGATGTTCAGGGAGGTGAAACACCCCCGTCAGTCCAGCGGACAGTACGCAGGAGAGTTGCTCGTGCGGTTCCACAAAATAACGGAGAAGTTACGGGAGATCATGAGTGCAGTAGAGGTGACAGCTAGAATGGACTTCCTGTCACCAATTCTTCTAGTACAGCTGGCCAGGGAAACGGGAAGAAAGGACGGCTTCCCTAAAGGTCGTTCCTTTGTAGAGTGCGCCCAAGAGTTAATGGACGCTAGCGCACGAGATGATACACCCAGAGGAGAACCAATGGAGGTAAACGCTCAAAGGATGTGGAAGAGGAGCAGAGAGACAACAGATTCCACGGACAGTACTGGAACATCCGGGACGGACGACGACGAACCAGGATGCAGCAGTAGAGAAAGACGCAACGGAGGTCGGCGTGGCGAAAGACGGGTGGCAGCAGCGGAGAGGAGAGTACAAGCAGAGGCCTGAGGAGCGTGTCGGTGGAGGGGCGACCGCACGATAGTAAACCACAACATCAGAAGCGAGTGCGGCGGTCTGCCTATCATTAGAGTCGAGAAAGGTGTGAGATGCCTGGTGGATACGGGGAGCTCCAGCACCATCATGAGTAGGCGAGCAGCGGAGGTGATGTGTCGTGACGGCGGGGCAATCCAGCCACAGGTATGTAGATGTAAATTGATCACCCTGGGTGGGCCGTGCGACGTAGAGGGGGAAATACGTCTGGGTTTAGAACGGTGGGCGACGGGGGAAGGCGACATTATAGTTCATACGGTCGGAAGCATGCCCCGCGAATATGGAGGGATCATAGGATGTGATTTGTTAGGGAGGGTAGGGGCCAGAATTAGGAGTAAAGGGGGGCGTTGGAGTATAAAGATTGGAAAGAAAACCTACCGGTGCAGGGATCTCGTTAGAGACGGGAGGATAGGAGCGGTAAATAGAGTAAGGGACTGGAGGACAGAATTGAGGGAGGAGTATCGCGACATCTTCTTCAACGAACACGAAATCCTGGGAGCGACCGGAAAAACCGTGCACGAGATTCCCTTGAAACAAGATAGGATAACCTATGTGAAGGAAAGGCGGTACCCTCAAGCACTCCGGGAACACATCAGGGAAGAAATCCGGGATCTGAAGAATCAGGGTATAATTGTAGATAGCACGTCCCCTGTGGATAGTAAAAAAGAAGAGTGCACCGGGAGAGAATAAGGAGAAATATCGATTGGTGGTCGATTTTAGAAAATTAAATGAAAATACGGTGGATGAAAAGTATCCCATTCCCAGATTTGATGACATCCTCGACAGGCTAAGTGGGGCTACTATATTTAGTACGCTCGACCTTCAGGCGGGTTACCACCAAATCAAGATGCACCAGGTTATCAGAACTCATCGTCCCAGCTACATCTTCCAATCCCTTCAATTTAAATCATCAATTCAGTCCCGTTCTACTAGATCCCGTCTTTCTGACCTCTACCCTCCTCCTCACCGTACTGCTGCCTTTGACAAGTCCTTTCTAGCCAAAGCAACCACTCTTTGGAATTCTATTCCTCCTGAGATCCGTCATGAAAGTACTGCTTCCTCCTTCAAATCGCTACTTTTCAACCACCTTCTCCTTACCCAGTCAAACAGACAATAACTTATAACTGCAGATGCTATAAATACCAATTATTATTATTATTTTTTTTTTTTTTTGTGTGTTTGTATTACTCAAATTATCATTGATGAACCAGCTATTTCTGTTTTTTTTTTTTTGTTTTTTTTTTGTTTTTCTTATTCCGAAAATCTGACTTGTAAAGATGTATATATATTACTACCTTAATTATTTTTTAGTTTAGTATTTTGTTATTCTAAATCATGACCACACTGTTCCGGTTATCAATTATGTATTTTATTTTATTCTTAAGGGACTTTAGTCCCAGGATAATAAAGAAGTTTTTTCAATTCATTTCATTTCATTCACCCCAAGGATTGCCACAAGACGGCTTTTACGTTCGAACGCGGACATTATGAATTCCGGAGGATGCCGTTTGGCTTGAAAAACGCGCCGATCACGTTCCAAAGATTAATGGACGAGTTTTTGAGGGGGATAGACGAATCGGTCTGTCAAGTATACATGGACGATTTAGTCGTTTTTAGTAAAACAGAAGACCAGCATATCGTCCACCTGCGGAGTGTATTTGATAGGGTGAAGCAGTTTGGTCTCAAGCTGTCCCCGGACAAGTCTTTGTTGGGCCAAGAGCAAATTAATTTTTTAGGCCACACAATTTCCAGGCAAGGGGTGAGCCCCGATAAAACGAAGGTTGAGGCAATACAACGGATGGCGGTGCCGCGTGATGTCAAAGGCATACGGCGGTTACTGGGGACTTTGAACTATTATCGGCGGTTCATTCCAGAAATGGCCGCGCACTTGGTACCCCTTAATAACCTGCTAAAAAAGGGGAAAAAGGTGGTGGTGACGCCCGAGATGGAAGACAACATCCGACGTTGTATGGGAAGGCTGCAGGAAGAGCCCGTGCTGGCGTTCCCTGACTTCTCGCGATGCTTTAACATCACGACCGATGCCAGCGAATATGCGTTGGGTGCCGTATTATCTCAGGAGTAGGTCGAGGGGTCCGCCCTATCGCGTACGCTAGCCGGCGCCTCACGGATGCGGAAACGCGGTACAGCGCCCTTGAACGCGAATTGTTGGGAATCGTCTGGGCCATCGAACACTTTCGGCCTTACATTTTCGGAAGGAAGTTCAAGGTTCACACGGACCATCGTCCCTTACAATGGGTGGGCACTCTGAAAGAATCTTCGGCGCGGGTCACCCGGTGGAAAGAATTTCTTAGCCAATACAATTTTGACATTGTGTATAAGCCGGGTAAAGAGAACGTGGTGGCGGACTGGTTGTCCCGGGCCCTTGTAGTTAACGCGGTAGAACAGGAAGTGGGCGAACCGTCTGGGGAACTCCAGCGTTTTATCAGGGATTGGACGCCGGACGGGGAAGGCGAGCGAGCCCCTGCAGAGGAAGAGGATACCGAAATCGAGAGTTCGGCGGACGAGAGAGTCGCGCATATGGAAGAGCTAGAAGAAATTATCAACGATAAGTCCAGGCAGATCATTTGGAAGACGAGGACGGTGGGGTTGCTCAGGCTGGACTATAGCCAGTTCGGTAAAACCAAAATTACAACCATTTGGTCGCAACCGGGTATTAGTGAGGAGGGGATCTGCCGTGCGCTTAAGGACGCCTCTAAGCCGGGACGCACGCATTATCTGTACGTCGGGAATAATACCGTGTGGGACAAGATCAAGCGTCTCTGGCGTGAAGAGAAAATTGGGGTGAATAGGTCATTCGTTCGGTGCACGCTGATGGTGGAATCAATCAGAGACGCGGAGCGTCAACGGGAAGTGACGTTGGCATACCACCAGGGTAAGACGAATCATCGCGGAGTCACCGAGACCCTACAAGCTCTGAAGCGGAGGTATTTCTGGTGGGGCATGCTGAAGACGATTCATGATGTCATCGGGAACTGCGACGTCTGCCTAGCTACGAAGTATGATCGTCATCCCCCCCAGGCCTTACAAGAGGAGACACTTACCGCGGAGGCCCCTTTGCGGGATCTACAGATCGACACGTTTACCTGGCGGGGGTACAAGTGGGTGACGGTCCTGGATACCTTTAGTAAAGTTGCGATGGCGTACTTGGTCCAGCAACGGTCGTCGGAAGCAGTGTTGGAAGCCTTGCGGACGTGGTTCCAATTCTACGGAGTCCCCGAACGGATAGCGTCTGACAGTGGCATGGAGTTTGACAACGCGCGTGTGTGGACGGAAGCTAAGGCCTTGGATTTTACGTGGCACCTCAATACACCGGGGCACCCGAAGAGCAGGGGAGGGATTGAACGGCTGCACAGTACATTGAGTGACCACTTGCGGGTCTATCAGGTGGCCAACGGATTAGACCCAGATGTAGCGATGGCGAAGTCGGTCGCGGCGTACAATCACTCCGTACATACGGTTACGGGCTTCACGCCGTTTGAAATTCTGTTCGGGTTGCGGGATCGCCAGAGGGACTGGTCGGGGACCGTTGCGGGCGCGGAACCTTTGGATCGGGCAGTTGCTAACCGCGTGTCGCTGGTGAAGCGTTGGGACAAGGTCAGAGAGAGGATCGCGGCCGAGAAACGGCGACGGGTTGCTAAGCATAACCTGGGTGTAAGGGATATTGCGGGGGCAATTAAAATCGGGCTGGTTGTGTACCGTCGGAGGGGTTCGAACCGGGGAAAGGAGTTAGAGCGGTACGAAGGCCCGTTCCGCGTGGTCGCTATTCGCGAACACAATGTGATGACCATTGAGAGTCTAAAAGACCCTAGGAAGCGTAGAAACGTGCACCTGGAACAGTTAAAACTTCCACCTTCTGGTTCACCGCATCCCTAGGGACCAGGTTTGCCCCGTCGGCTCGACGTTAATCAGTGTTTCTTTCTTTATTTCTTATTTATTTTTGGTTTGTGCTATGCTTCCTTTCTTTTCCGAGTTTGCCATATGTGTTATAAATTTTGTTTCTTGCTAATTGTTAGAGAGATTTTCTTTTCCTTTTTTATTGTATTTATGTTCTTTTCGGAGTTTATTCCGGTTATATTATTGTATATTATATTGATTCTTATTGTGCTATTGTATAGTATGTTCTTTACAGAGTTTCTTCTTATTGTATTATTGTATATTATGTTGATTCTTATTGTGCTATTGTATAGTATGTTCTTTACAGAGTTTCGTCTTATTGTATATTATTTTGATTCCTATTTTACTATTGTCTATTATGTTCTTTTCAGAGTTTAGTTATGTATTTTTTTTCTGTACATTATGTTTTGTCGGATGACCGATCGCACCGGCTCCCCGCTTTGATCTGTAAGTTTACGAGGGATGTTCGTAAACTGGCGGGGGGGGGAGTTATGGACCGAGGCGAGTCGGTATCTGCTTAATACCAACTCTTATCATGTAAACAAAGAGATAATGTATAAATAGAGGATTTATATAGAATAAAGTCAGTCTTAACACAGTTGCCGTGTGAGTTATTTACGCATCCCTTTCTCTCATTTATTTTTATTTTTTTTATTTAAATTGTCCGAGTCTTTATAACTTATATATATAATATATATATATATATATATATATATATATATATATATATATATATATATAGATATATATATATATATATATATATATATATATATATACATATATATATACATATATACATTTCTTTAGAATTTGAAAAACAATGCTAGTATAACAATAAAGTTGGAGGCTGATATTCAATTTCACCACTATTTTATTAAGTATTGATGCAACCACCTGTAGCATGGTGGTTAGCATAACAGCCTCTTATGCCCAACTACTATACTTGTTCAAACCCCCAGGTAGCCCAAGGATATTTTGATGGGAGTAAAAATCCTTAGTTATGCCGTCCTTTTTAAAGGGAGTAACAAATCCTTAGTCATTCTATCTTTTGGAGAGGACGTTAAAAGGTAGTCCCGAACATGTGCGATGTCAGGTACTCGTTAAAGATCCTAATTAAACCTGGATAGGCAAAATTCAGTACTCCCACTGTAGCATCGTCCGATTAACTACAGCAGCATAAAGGGACGTTAAATAAATAAACAAAGAATATTGATGCAAGTATTTACACCTAATGCTAGTGTATTTTTTCACAAAGTTACCGTCATTATTTGGTTTTAGCGACAAAAAATGTTATTTAATTTGTATCCTATGTTGCGGTTCAAATCTCTAACTAACTTGAAATAATATTAGGTGTAATGAATATTAAAGACATTTGTAATATTTTCATTGCAACACAGTGCTTCTTAAATTCTTAACAATCAAATTCATAATAACATTGTCAGCAATCTAAATGTTTGTTTATTTATAGCCGAACGATGCTACTATTAAGTGGGAACCCTAAATTTTGCCTATTCAGGTTTAATTAGGATAGGGATCTTTAACGAGTACCTGACAACCAACAGATTGAGACCACCTTTTTAACGTCCTCTCCAAAAGATAGAATGACTAAGGATTTGTTACTCCCTTTAAAAATCCTAGGGCCACTTGCGGGTAACCTACGGGTAACCCCAGGCATTTAAATCTAATTTCAAATCAATATTATTTTCACATTTCTGATTTTTATTTTAAATTATTCTCTTTCTTTTCTAAATATAAAATATAGAGAAAAATTCTTTTATGTAAAAACATTTATTTTTGTAGCCATTTAAAGTCAGCTTCGCGGATGGAACGAGTAAAAAGAAGTGTTATTATATAAGAATAAGTAACGAGAAAAAGAAAACAGTTACTAAATAAAATAATATGATAAGGAATAGCTGTACATTTTTGTTCTCACAACACACCACCTAAATAGTGAGGAAAAAATTAAAACTTTTAGCGAGGTAAAAGTTCACTAAGGAAAAGAGACTCCAACCACGTGAAATGTTTTGAACTCCGAAACTGATTTAAAATTACAGCAAGACTAAAATTATTAACTAGAAAATGTTTTATGCATGGTCTAAAATTTATGAAGACGATTAATTATTTATTATATTATTTAGCCGTGGGGCGACAAGGGATATGGAGACCTTGGGCACACTCAGCCTCTATAAAGTGGGTACCGAAAATGATGAAATACCTGACGGCTGAGTGTGTCTCAGTCTAATCACCTCATTGCACTGCCGTTGGCCTAATACAGTACGAATCTTTATATGTACTGATCCTAATGCCCTTCAAGGGTTCTAAAGGTATAGATTTGTATTTATTTATTTGTTATTTTTATTTAGGAAAGGAAAGATGATAGCTGGTAAAAAAAAAAAAAAAAAAAAAAAAAAAAAAAAAAAAAAAAAAAAAAAAAAAAATTGAGCGGCATGTCCTTTACATTTCCGAATGGACTGACCCATAAATACGATTGCTATAATTTCCTCTCTATTTGGTCTGTAGCAATCACATACGAATTTCCAGAGTTTTTTACTAACTAATTAGGGCATTTAAGTTGAGAATATATACGCTCAAAGTATTATTGTGCTCCTGATCGGTCTAGGCAAATCACTTCTTCAACGCGTAGGGGATGCTTCATCCGGTAGCTGATGCTTCACGTCCGTCAAGTCAAGTCACGCCCGAATATAGAAGATGTATTATTTAATGATATTATATATTGTGACTTGTTCTTAATGATTGTAAATATCATTGTCCATATTACTATTTCACCACAATAAACAAACCATTCGAGGTAATGTGACCTAGGGCCAAGACACTACTCTGGTAGAGAATCTCTCACCATCAATTATTAACATTTTTAAGCAGAGTTAGCTCAGCTCTTCAGATCACCACCCTGCTTCTACTAGGAGGTATCTCTACCTAGGTTAGAGTATCTGTGCCTTTGTATCATGATGCAGTCTATCTTTATTTCAAATCATTCATCTACCTTATCTCTCCTCCCCACAGGATGTGGAGCATGACTTCTACCCAGGTGCATGAGGTGTCTTATCCACTGCTGTCGAGCTTCTACCTCACGGGGTATTTCCTTCCTAATTAGTCCCCTCTGCTCATTAGATGATGCGGGTTCGCCCCCTGCCTGACGCTGCGGTACATGCTTCTTCCACGGCGAGCACCTCCATAGCCTCCATCCTATTCTCTTCCCTACATGAATGCGCAATTGTCAAGGCTTTCTGTCACCCTATCTCACTCATTATAATAACCATACTTCGACAATCTGGAGGAATGTGGAAACCTCATTGGAGCTCATCATTTCTTTCACTGGAGAATATTGGTGATAAGCAAAGAACGTAATATGGAAACATCTGTTGGATTCTATCTTGCATACCCTTAAGTTGGAATCCATATCAATTTAGTCAGTGAGTGGAAAACAGATTAACATGAAATATGGTTGAGGGAGGGACAGATGGATTTAGTAAAACAGACCAGAGTACCATTCTCAATCATAAGCCTCTTCTAGACCGAAAAGATCTCAAATAGTAAGACTCGCACTGCAATATTTCGTATATTGCATTAACCACATGATGATATTAAATTGATTAACTTGATATTTTATGTAGTACTAATCTTCTTACATGAAGTGAAAACAAGCACGTAATGAAATTTGCTTCAGACTTAAGGAAGTTGCAATTAAAGGAGCTGAGAAAGGTCATTATTCAGTAGTTAAACACTGTTATTTTATTTTTTTTAATTATTTTTTTTTACACAATTGGATTTGTTAAAAAAACTTTTTTTTTGGATGTTAGTATCTACCGTTTTGCTAAATTTTATTTGAGTACTCTTGAGTAACGAGAAGAAAAAAAAATCATGGATCATTTAAAATTGATCCTGTGAGTGGGTTTAAAAATTTAATTCTTTCATTGGACCCACCCTCTCTGCCTTCTGAAAATTACACGAGCCCAAATCTAAACCACTTTAGATTGTATGCATCATCATCTCGATTCTCCAAGGTTTCTTCTTATTTGACATATTCCTTTTTTTTCCGGAAAGTTGTAAATTATTTCCGGTTTAATCAGATTTTTTTTTTCAAATTTTAAGCAAACATTTGGTGATAGTTGTATTCGGTTTACTACTTAGGCTGCGTAAACATGGTTACCTATTTGAAAATAAATTAATGATTCGGGTTTATCATAAATTCTGTTTTTTTTAAATACGATTTTTTATCTAAAAAATCTGGTGCGCGTAACACATGACTTTCACTTACCTCCTTTGTATAATCAATTTATGAAATTTTAAATACAGTTAAAGATGAAAAGAAATTGTTAAAGGATCAATTACATCAAACCTAAATGGATCACCTGTAGCTGGGTGGCTAGCATAACAGCCTTCTTTGCTAAAGGTCATAGGTTCAAACCCGCAGGTGGTCCTAGGATTTTTTAATGGAGTAAAAAATTCTTAGTCATGCCGTCCTTCGGAGAGGGCGTTAAAAGGTGGTCCCGAGCCTGTGCGATATCATGTACTCGTTAAAGATCCTAATCCTGATTAAATCTGGATGGGCAAAATTTAGGACTCCCACAGTAGAATCGATTTAAATAAACAAACAACATTGAACATAATATAGAAACATGTGTTTTATTAAATACTTTCTTATATAATTATCTTTGATTTAATTAATTATTTAGTTAGTTTTATCCGCTTTTCATCACTTTCTATTAACTTCTACAAGCTCGTTTATTAGGTAATATTTTTTATAAAATCTTCATCTTTCCAACGGTCTTTTATACATCTATGTTTCTGTTTCTAAGTTCACAAATTGCATACAAATACGTTTGCTCTTTTCTCCTTTTGTTGGGTATCGAATCCGTTCAATTTATATATTTAACCGTTTTTTTTATCTCTACTAACAAGATGATATGGTTATTATTTTGGAATCTAAAAAATGAAGGTATTTTATAGAAAGAAAATAAAAAAATTCGGCATTTAAGCCCTCTCAGACTATTTAAATAAAAAAAACAAAAAAACTATATAATATTAAAGCTATTAAAATGGTATAGCGAGTTCAATCGAAATCGTTATAGCCGTTTTTTAGGAAATCGTAAAAAGGTTTAAAATGCATGGTATAAAGCGGCTCTTCTGTTTATCTGATTTTGATGAAAAAAATTACTGTAACATCTCAGGAGTGTAATTGTCCTAAGTACAATATTTCAGTTTCATAGGACTGTTAGTTTTCGTGCTAGATTACATTCCTGACTTGGGCATTACTCAGGGGACCCTAAAACGTGTATTTCTATTGAGAACTTTAATTCAAAAATTTTCATGATCGCAATACTTTCCCTTACTATATATTTCATATGTAGGTAAGTGAAAGTAAAAATAACTTTATTTTACAAATATAGATTGCAATATACTCAAAATCGTATTTCAGTGCTTAAACAAAGTTCTGTAAGACAACTCATCCCCTAGTTATTAAGTTTAATTAAATCGGAAGCAGGCTACAATGGGCAGATGACGTATGAGCCCCTGAACAATAACTATAAATAACAATGTCACAATTTGTGGGAAGTTCAATAGTTTGGGGGGAGGGGTCTAATATAATTTGTGAAAGGAGGGGGGCCCGGGTCAGGAATTCAAGATTTATTGCGACCCACTGTCCCTAGCTGTGCAGACAGCTCAACTCCGGGCTAATTTTGACGGTCAAGTGATTTTAGCTTTGTCCGCGTTTGTCCCCAAGTCTCCAGTTACTGAGCGGTTCCTAATGAAGTAGAAGATAATTGAAATCGATCTCACTGCCTTTGGCAACTTTTAAAGTAAAGCATTACTTTACTCGATAGTTAAGTTGAAGTTTAATGGATCACATAGAAGCTAATATTGCAACAGCTAACGGTGATGGTGTTGGTTTAAAACAAACCAGTAAACAACTAACCTCAACTTGATGAATAACTAATTTAAATGGAAGTGACCTGTGTGGTGTTCTGCATAACAGTTTTCTATACCCAAGTTTACAGGTTACTACTAAGATTTTTGATCCTTACCTTTCCTCCCTACTGAATTTCCGGACTGACGAAGATTGGCATTCCTCATAAATAATACTTTCGTTTACCTAATTCCTATAAATATATAATATATAAATAAACTAGATATTTTATTTGTTGAGTGATATTTTTATAACATAAAAATAAGGAAAAGGCAATACCATCACCACCTACCCACTAACCATTACAGTATACCAACAGATTAATAACAGATAAACCAAACACAACCATAATATTAGTAACAGGCCAATGGAGAAACCCAATCGCCAATGACACAAAAGAAGGCCCCTTCGTCCAATCAGGCAAGTAATAATCCCGGATTTTCCATCGATTGACCTCCACCAAAGTAGGTTTACTGTCAGCAACCTCATATATAATCTATAATTATTATTTTTCGTTCATTTAATTTACTATCATAGCTAGTAATAATAAAACATTAATAGTGACGAATACTACTATAATATCCAGTTAAAATTTTTTTTTTTTTAATAATATTTATTGAAATTTACAACTACTGATACAGTTAAATCAAATACAACAAGAAAATTTGAGGAATAAATTAAATCACTGTTTTCCAGCAAAACATTTTCGACCCTTTAACCAATCATTTCAATGCCAAGGACTCCCTAAATTCTAAAAATCTCTAGAAGCTTACTTCATTCTGCGAAACAATAAATTACTATAATTTAAATATAATACTTACAAATAAATCAAATAGTGATCATTATGTTATATTTTATATATATATATATATATATATATATATATATATATATATATATATATATATATATATTGTTAATAAGCAAGCAAGTATCCAGCAACTATCCTTCCAAAACGTTTTATATTTTTATAAAAAAAAAAAATAAATAAAAAAAAAAAAAAAAAAAAAAAAAAATATATATATATATATATATATATATATATATATATATATATATATATATATATATATATGAGTGTGTGTGTTTTATATTTGGTATTTTTTAAATCTAGCTCAAAAACGAAAACTATTTTTTCTGGCGCGACAGGCCGTGTAGGCCCTTGGCCGCGTGGTATAGACTCCTGGGTTAATATACTCACGTTTCTCGATGAAATGTTTAGGGTAGGGTCACGACTCCTTTTAGCGAGTTGCCACCAGTAATCTGACCAGTCTCACATACTCTGTGAGGCTGTGAGTGAATACCAATTTAATTATATTCTTATAAAAGTCCCGCTGGGACTGGGATTCGAGCTCACAACTCTGGTGCGGGAGACTAGCACGTTAGCCACTCAGCCACCACATCCCTTTTTTTTTTCTTTTTTTTTTTTTTAACAAATTTTAAAAACAATATTGAAATTACATGTTTTGTACCTCTAAAGTGCCTTTAACTAGAATCGTTTGAAATAATTAACATTCTCTAATAAAAATGTGTAAATAAAATCAATCAAAATATTTACTAATGAATAAAGATATTTTTATTGGTAGAAGCATTTTTTCTGAATAAAAAAATTTGTAACACAGATGGTTTAGAAAAAAATATTTTCTAACAACAAAGAAGGTAGTTAACTCCTATATGTAAGTGATTATTGTTATATTAATAACTATTTAATGATTTCCATGAAAATTTAAAGGAATTCATAAGGACTCTAAAACTAAATTTATTTATTGTAACTTATTTAATATAAAGTATATTACAAATAATTTATATTATTTTTTCTTTTACAACATAAATGCTGTTTACTTCAATAAATATGCTTAAAAGTATTGGGTTGTGTCACATGAAATGTCCGTCTTCAAGGTAAAGGACTTTTATTAAAAACACGATATGAAAACAAGATAATTTTATTCCAAGTATTTACCTTCTTTTTCTACACATTTTACCCAACGTGACACCAACTTTTTTATCCCCGAACTGAAAAACTCTGAGCTTTGAAGTAAAACAAAATCTGAAAACGCACTTTTCACTTGATCATCATTTTCAAAAAGTTTTCCTTTGACGAAGTTGTCTAAATTCCTGAACAGGTGGTAATCTGTTGGAGACAAGTCGGGAGAATATGGTGGATGCCGACGAACTTCGTAGCCCAGTTCTTTCAATTTTTGCACGGTATGTTTTGAAACATTGGGTCTTGCTGCCGCTCAGTGTGATCATGAGGTACCCATGTATCGAGCTTTTTTACTTTCCCAATACACATTAAATGTCTGGTAGATGCACTTGCATTTAGTTGTGCTGAGAGTCCTTTAACTGTTTGGTAGGGGTTTCCTTCTACTGTATGTTTGAGGACATCCTTGTCTATTACGGACGGAGGTCTTCCTCGGGGTAAGTTTTCCAAGTCGGTATTCCCAGCTGAAAACTTAGTAAACCAACGGCGAATGGTCTGTTCATTAACACTCCCTTTCCCAAACGCCTTGCAAATATTTCTAGAGGCCTCAGCTGTTGAATGGCCGAGTTTAAACTCGTAAAATAATATTACTCGAAAATCGCGTGTTTCCATGTTCATATTTGGATGTATACTAAAAAAGTGGGTAATTGATTGGGAAGCTAATGTTTATAATACAAAGGTAGAGGATTAGTAACTGTTTACTTTAAATATGTAAACATTCGGAAGAAAACAACCTGCAAAATCCTTTATGTATCTCAGAAACTATAAAAACGGACATTTAATGTGAAACAACCCAATAGTAACGCACAAATTTCGATCCGTGAACGTTTTAATATGTGACAGTAACTATAGCAGAAACTAAAATATATATCTTGCAGTTTTATATTTCGATAAGTTCGGAACATAATATTTTCATTTTTTAGATTAAAAAGAAGGATGTTATTTCAAGAATAGAATCAATATTTAATATATTTGCTTTTATATAGGCAGGTCAATTTTTGTATATTTAGATTTGTATAGAGTTCAGTGGCAGGAAGTATAGAGGAAATACTATACGTAGATCGACGGAGGGACTCAGAGTTTTTTACATATTATGTTTTTTTAATACAAATTTCAACTATTTAAAAATATTACATATTACATACTTGTTATGAAGATTTGAATAATACGAACACTTTTTTCCCAAATCTGATAGATGAATTATGAATATATAATGGTTCAATAACACAACATAATTTGAAAAATCAAGTGCGCGTAACACTTACCTCCCTAGTTAAAATCAATTTAAGAATATTTAAAGATACAAATAAATTGTTAAAGAATTAATTATTTTGAATTTCAATAGAAACATGTGTTTATTTAAAAATCTATTATATTATTATTTAAAATAATCAGTTAGTTTTACCAGCTTTTCATCACTATTCATTAAATTTTACAAGCTTCTGTATAAGATAATATTTTTTCTAAAATCTATTGGTTTCCAACGCTATATTATACATGTATATCACTATTCTTATGTTCAAAAACAAAAAATTGCATACAAAAATCTTTTTTAATATTTCTCCTTTAGTTTTGTATCAAATTCGCTAAACGTGGATATTTAGCCGTTATTTATCAATTCTAACAAGACAAAATGCCTATTTTTCTTTTACATCTACAAAATTAAAGGTACTTTGGAGGAATAAAATTTAAAATATGGTCATTTAAGCCCTGCCAGACTATTTCAATCAGGATGAAATCTACATCATATTAAAGCCCATTAAATTTTACATCAAATGGCGAGTTTAATGAAAATCGTTAGAGCCGTTTAAGAAAAAATCGTAAAAAGCTGCTAAATGCATTCTATAAAGTAGATCTTTCGGTCAGCAGATTTTGATGTAAAAGTTTCTGTAACATCTCAGGCTTATAGTTGTCTTAAATATGAAATTTCAGTTTCATAAAGCCTTTTGTTTTCGCCCGGGAGTTACCACACAGACCTTTTTGCGGGACTTAGTTATTTGGACTCAAGGGACCCTAATACCTATATTTCCGTTGAAAGCTTGTATTCGAAAATACTTACGCAATTCTTTCTCTAACTATATAGTTCATATATAGGTAAGTGAAAGTAAAAATACATATTTAAATATAAATCTAATTAATTCAATTGAAATATTTTTACTATGAAAGTATAATATGACACGCAATGTCGGGAAACTCAACATCACTCCAATAATAATAAATAATAAACCAACCAGAGAGTTATTTAAACATTAAAAAAATAAAGAAAAACTGAAATATTGAAGAGAGGTTGTAGCAGGCCCTAATGGAATTATTACAAAACCTGGATTAAATTTCGACACACCTAAATTATTTAAAAGCATGCATAGAACCAAGGCAAAAGAAACAAAAAACGTTTTTAAAAGCATACAAGATTCATTTGGACAATAAACGATACAGAATACCTAAAAAGCCTTTTAAAACAACATTAGAGCTACGTACATAATTTATTTAACTTTCCCTTGGGTTTTCTCTTTAATATTTTTTCTTTGCAAGGCTATTTAAACTAAAAAGTAGTAATGAAAAAACTTTAACATTACTAACTTTAAGAAAAATTCAAATTAAAACATAACATATAATTCACATGATATGCCAAAATATTTTTTTCTAAATAAAGTGTTTGTTTGATATAGTTGAAGAAAACAAATATAATTAGTCTTTTGATCCAAATAAAAAAAAATAAAAAAATAGTTAATTACATTCGAAAATAAAGTAATTGATTTTTCTCATATTTCAAAATGATACAAACAAAATTCCTTTAAAAGCTGAATACTTTTTTTTTATTACTTTATATCAAAACATACGAAGACTAAATCAGTATTATTCAAAAGATAATATTTTTTTTCTCAACGGATTTTTTGTATAAATTTATTTTAGGTCTATCCTCCTTAATACTTTCACTAGATGAATGTATTATTTTGATTATAAATACTTTGTCCGGTAACCCTCACATCTGCATATTGCCCTCCTAAACATTCCATTTCCTATTCCGAATTTGTATCCTTCCTGGATTCCTTAGGAAATTGCTTCATTCTGGGTGCAGACTTAAACGCCAAGCATCAGCAGTGGGGTTCCAGAACCACGAATTCTCGGGGACGAAATTTGCTGTCTGCACTCAACTCCCGAAATTTTAATATCCTGCTTCCTGACTCCCCTACCTACTGGCCAACCGATCCTAACCGCAATCCTGACATACTCGACTTCTTTATCCACAGCGGATTAGGCTCCCTCAACTTGTCTGTAACTCGCCTTGATGAACTATCCTCAGACCATAGTCCACTGATCCTAAAAGTATCTCTCACTCCAATTCCAAAACCCATTCCACCATCATTCATCCGAGGCCCTGTCAACTGGAACCTTTTCCGCCAAATCCTAACCGATAATATTGACCTCAGAGTAACCCTCAAAACCCCAGATGACCTAGATAATTCCGTCTATTCCTTTACCACCGCCATCCAACAAGCTGTCTGGACTGCCTCCTCTCCTAAACACTCCAATATAAATCCTCACCAAAATCATTTTCCACAACATATTATAGACCTCATCCATACCAAACGCCGAGCAAGATCATTATGGCAGCGCACCCGACACCCAACAGATCGCCGCTCCTATAACTTCTATTGTAGACAATTGAAGAGGGAGTTGGCGATCTTCCGTTCCCAGTCCTTTAATTCCTACCTCTCCTCTCTATCAGCTCGTGATAATTCCCTTTGGAATATCACGAAAAAGATCCTAAAATACCATCAAGTTTCCCATCCTCTCCGACGTGGTGATGACTCCTGGGCTTGCGTCTGATGAAGATAAAGCCGAGGAATTCGCCACACACCTCTCCAAAGTTTTCACTCCTCACCCGGAATCCCACGCCAATCACACCGCAACAGTGCAAGACTTTCTTATGTCACCAATTCCACTTTCCCTACCTCCTAAAGCTATTAATCCCTCTGAGGTCAAATATCTTCTCCAAAAACTGACCCTCCGTAAATCTCCTGGACACGATCTCCTTACTCCCCAGATCCTCCGACAACTTCCGCAGAAAGCTATTATATTCCTTACTTATATTTACAACTGCATCCTACGCACCACCTATTTTCCTCTGTTATGGAAACATTCCACTATCATTCTTTTTCTAAAACCAGGCAAACCTTCCAACAACACTTCATCCTACAGGCCTATTAGTCTACTCCCCATCCTCTCAAAAATCTTCAAAAGGCTTCTTCTTAAACGTATCCTACCCATATTAGAATCTCACAACCTTCCTTCCCACCAGTTTGGTCACCGCCATCCCATCATCCAGTTCCGATCCCGAAACAGCATCCTTAATCCTGCAAAGACACCTTTCTCTAATCGAAGACTGGTGTAATGCTTGGCGCATAAAGGTGAACGAAGCCAAATGCAAACACGTAACCTTCACTCTTCGACGGAACTCCTGTCCACCAGTTTATTTCAACTCATTACCAATTCCTCTCTCAGATACAGTCCGGTATCTTGGCTTACTGTTAGACAAAAGATTGACTTGGAACCCACATACAAGACTTAAAAGACAAGAACTCAACCGACGATTCGGACAGTTATACCGACTACTTAACAGAAAATCTGAACTTACAGCTGACAACAAATTATTAATCTACAAGACAATACTGAAGCCCATTTGGACCTACGGACTTGAACTGTGGGGGACAGCTAAACGTACTAACATCAAACGCATACAATCCTTTCAATCCAAAGTCCTCCGTACAATAGTAAATGCTCCTTATTATGTCTCCAACTATACCTTGCACCACGACCTTAATGTTCCATTTATTTCGACAGATTGTAATTTACTCAATAAAAATTGTTGTTGTTGTTATAAATACTTTGATTTTCAAAATGTACTAAATTCATTTTAGGAACCGAAACCGCATAAATCACTCATTAATTTATTATTGGCCCAATTAATCTGAATTTTTATAATAAAATCCAGAAATATTTTCTTTTTATTTCTATAATAATAACTTTATTTTTAAGTCATGGAAAGAAATATTTACTATTTAAAACAAAAATGCGTAAATAAATGTAATGTAAAAAAATTTTTTTTCACTTTTCAGACCGAACTGTAATTCTGAATTATGTTTTTTTTTTAAGTACTTGTGTTTCGTTTAGATGATCTTAGAGATTTTTTTTTTGTTGAAGTTTTGTAACATTTTTCTTTTTACTGTCCCCATTTTGTTTCAATTTTTCGAATTATAATTTAACTTACTGGGAAATGACTTGGTGCCTAGGACTCCAAACGATAAGAAATTCCTCCTTGATGTCTGCCAATACAAGAAAGACACTTACTTGATAAACGCTACGATCTCAAAGGCTACAACGAAAAATAAGTTATATCACCAGTAGATGTAAAATGCCGGTTCTGGCCCAGGGCTTCGGTGCCGAGCTGGCCCACTTTTTTGTGGAGCCAACCAGATTCCAGCATTTGGTCACGTGGTCTATGGCGGGAGATTTGAACTTCAACCACGACCTAACCTTAACAGGGCTTCGGTCCAAGATGGCGGCGCCCATCATTTCCCTCCAAAACTGGTAGCCTTTATTGAACGATTGTTCGCGATCGATCTGTCGTTCATGATCTATCTAATCCAACCTAACCTCATATTGTTAATTTTATTTATCGATTAAATATTCGATTTCTTTTAAAATATAAACAAAGGAACCTTCTTATCACTATACAATACTAAATAAATAATATATATAAAACTCTGATAGTAGATAAGAGTTGGGCGAGCTGGCACACCGATTCCTCCATCCCCTCCCCAACCACTCTTAACCACCTATGACGTCATCACGACCTAACCTTAACTACAATGGTTCGCGCCAACAACCCAACCTAAACCACTAGGCCACGCCCCTTTTCAGTCACCTGGCCCACAAAGATATAACCTTAACCATTCAGCTACCCACTTTTCAGTCACGTGACCCCCCTCTACATTAACCAACCAATCACAGCGCTCCATTTGAGGGTTCCTCTCGGCTAGGTCCGATGGTCTAATTGTAAAGTTTACTTTTATGAAACCTCCCTCACTGATTCATAACCTTCTCAATGTTTACATTGTCTGAAACCTCCCTTACTGTTACATAACCTTCTCAATGTTTTCATTTTCTGAAACCTTTCTTATTCTCACATGGCCTTCCTATTGTTTACATTTTCTGAAACCTTCCCAATGTTTACTTTTTATGTAGCCTTCCTATTGTTAACATTTTTTAAATCTCTTTATTTACTTTTATTTTATTTCTTTTACCGATGGTAAAATTGTTGTTTACTTTCATGAAACCTCCCTAACTGTTACATAACCTTCCCAATGTTTACATTTTCCACATCCTTCCTATTGCTTACATTTTCATCAACGTTCCTATTGTTTACATTTTATGAAACCTTCCTAACTGTTACATGACCTTCCTAATGTTCACATTTATTTTAAACTTTTTAATGTTTACATCTTCTAAATTTCTTTATTTACTTTTATTTTCTATTCACATAGTCGTATTGCACACTCACCTTCTAAAGAATCCGCAAGAGCGCAGCACCCACTCTACTTCGTAATGTGTCCACCAGAGTGCATCTCTCCGGAATTTTTTATGTTATCTTTCCAATAATATTTTATACTTTTTTTAAGTAAGTTTTTCCAGCCGCCATTTTGTTTTGAGGAAGCAACCATTGCAATAATTTAAACAGGTATGAACATGTACAAACAGGGTTGAATCATGTTTAAGCATGTTGATAAGTGAATAGGGTTCCTTAAGCTTAAACGTAAACATGGACTTTGAACCTTCTTGGTGGCTTAAATATAAACATCGTAATAGTGCTTCCTAATCCTATACAGCATTGAACTCTGATCCTTAATCCTACATTTTAAGTTGCGATAAAAAGATCCTTAAGCTTTTAAACTTTGAACGATTAACCTCTTAAGTATCAATATTGATAATGCGCTTCTTAGAATTATGGGCCGTCAATGGTTAATCCCTAATAACTTAATCGTAAACAAGCTCAATTTAAGACGTAAACATTAACTTTGTGATGAGAATTTCTTAGTGTATAAATAAACAATAATATAAAACTTTTACCTACTTCGGACGGAAATTTATTTTGTTTAAACATAATACTTTCAGCATTTTTAATTGTTTTCTCACCTTATCACTCCATATTGTACCATTTCCAGGCATTATTTACTAATAATTAACTGTTTTGCTATGGAAATGCAATTTTGCGATGTCTTCGGGACCGTTCGGCTATTCCCGGTCATCTTCGGTCTTCTACCTAACTTCGCTATAATCCGGAGTTATATCTAAAGAAATAAACAATGATAACGTTAATTCCATCGAAACAACTTCCTTATCTTCTCTGCATCTCTTGATAAAGTATAAACAATATTATATTCTAGTAAAATAATATAGTACATCGTAAACATTTTGTTCATTTTCGTTAAAAGTATTATTAGTAAACAAAGTGTTGTACCTTTTTTAGTTCGGCGTTAAGCCTTAAGCCTCTTCACCACGTCAAGGTAAAGGTACATCGAAGAGGTTTTTATTTAATTTACAACGTGATTTTTACAATAAAAATGTGTACAAATTAAACGAAAAAATAAAGTTTATTGAATATCAGAATTCATAAAATATAATTTCTAACACAATCAAGAATTAAATTAAATTTATGCTTATGGCGAATAAAATCATCTCTTTTTTTGGTTATGTATAATCACATTGAAATTTAATTTTTCACCTGATGGCATAAACGAAATATTTGCTGTTGAGATGGTCGGCAAGGTGCGGTAATGACTATTTAATCTTCAATAAATTAACAACACCATATACTTTATCATTTTTTTTCTTTATGTATTTGAAAGAGAAATATGAGCATCGAAATTATTCTGCAGGGTTATTCTATTCACCTCACATTCACTCACACATTCAGGTTTAGAGGCTGTTAGACCATGCCATTGACCTTCATTCAGGGTTTATAGGTGTTCAAACCGTGACAGTGACCCCTTTCATTCATGGTGAATAGATTTAAACAAATTTTTATTTACCCATACAGACAAAACCTTTGTTTGATACTCTGTACATTTCTCTTTCGAGACATTATGATAAATGCAATGGCTGCCTTGCTGAGATGGCTTTATTAATTTAAAGACCACCAAAATATTCCAAATTCATTAGTGAACAAACATATTGCCACACCATGAACCATCATTTTTATTATTTGTTACCTTAGTTTTTTTGTTTGTTTTTTCAGCCCAAAGACAAAAATGGTAAATTCGCTTTTTGTGTCTTATTATTTCAAAAAAAATCCTTATATTATTTCAATTCATTTAAGTTATAATGACCATAGGCCAAAGTATTGATTCCGTCTACTAGTATGTGTCTTTTATCATCAAAAGGAGACAGAGAAACCTTATTTATTTCGGAACTAAAAATATTATGCAGCTTAGATTGTATCATCCTCATTGGCGTATGCATAATTTCCTTTTTAAATAATACATTTTCATAATCCTCAAAACTTATATATTGTTTTAATGAGGCTGTTTTTACGCCTTTAGCTCGCTTTTTTACATCGTTTTCTGTCATAACAGCGTACATTTTCGCTCTTAATCCCACATATTTTAAAATTATTTTTGAATTGAGCTCATCTTTAAACTTTCCTAACTTCTTTTTATTTTTATTGGAATAACATAAATGTGTTTCAGGATAGTCTGAGAAATCAAAATATTGATTCATTTTTTTCATATCTTCATAGACATCATCTGTTAAGACTCTATAGATAAAGGAATCTGTATTAGTATACATCATCTTCAAGTTTTTTCCAGTATATGTTTTCATCATTATGTCATAATGAAATTGATACATTACAGTTTTTGATAAGTCTAAAATGCACATTCCTATGTATATAGGTTTATTAAACAAGACTTTCGATTTTCCCATGTGAACAGCCACTATATTCTCATTGTAGATTGTACGGTCAATGAAATTTGGTTTAGCAACAAGTTTCATCAACTTTTTACTGTCAGTTACTAGTTGAATATTCTGGCGGTTCCGGATATTTTCCATCGTTTTGCCGAAGACTGCATTGTTAAGCAACTTATAAAAATCTTTTTCAAAATCATTGGATGCTCCTTTCCTTAGCTCTGTATTGTATTCTATATACGATCGTAACCATGGTGCTTGTTTAAACTTTAGAACACGGTGAATTTTTTCCAAATTTAGCCCATGCTGTAGAGCTTGAATCAAATTCTTATAATGTAAGACGTAGCGATATCTTTTTCCAAAATGTGTTATTAATTTTTTCGAATTAGATTTTTCTCCTGGTGGTATCATCGCTTCAGGTAAGAACGGTAAATCATCATGGAAATGGTGAAGTTCTTGAGGATAACTGATGTCAATTTCAAATATGTTACCAATTTCGTCATCATCCTTAAGCTCGGATATGATTATACGTTCCGGATTTTTAACCCATTCAAATCCTCCGTATGGTAAATTCATGCTAATCGCTTGTCCATAAAGATTATTAGCATCTAAATAAACTATATAACTGGATTCTTCGTTTGGATTAAAATTACTCATGTACTTATTATTCGCTTCTGCATACCTGTGGGATACCTGGCACAAACCTCCTCGAATACCATGTTCTATCATTAGAATCATATCATAATCCTGTAAGAGCTCTATATTCATTTTTGTATATTTTAACATAGCGTCGAAGGTCAAACCAGGAACGGTAAAATAATGAGCTGGATCAAGTTTATGGGTCTTCATCATGACGTTTCGGAAAGATTCGAAGACGTCACAAAGTAGTAGAACACCACTTTTAACGTAAAAATCAGCATATTCACCCAAAGATTTACATTTAAAGTGTTCCCATATGTTTTGAGCATGTCTATAATCTTCTGCGCTGATATCGCTCTCATTCAATTTATTGTAAAAAGCTTCAATTGGTGGTAACTCTGTTTCATTTAACTTTTCTTCATTATCTAAATAATCGTATGGAAACACACCTTTTCTGGTAACCAATGCTAATTGCTCATCTCTATAATATTTCGATGTTTCCTTGAATTTATCCAAAGAAAGAGATTTTACAAGATAGTCCAGGCTTCTCGGCATGAATCTGTAAGAATCTATAAACCTCAGTTTCAGTTTTCCAACATGCTTTGTAAAAGATATGTATTTTTCTTCACTATTCGGTATTACCTCAACTTCTCCAGGGGTATTTCCCAACTCTCTAACTATAAAATGTGCGTCATAATTGCTCAAATTGTGCATTATGACGGGTAAAAACGAGGGATTAACGCGTTTTAAATTACAATTATTACAAGAAGCTCCTAAGTAGGTTCCAGTTAGATGGCAGTGGTCTCTAACTTTTATGTTGTTTTCTTTAAATTCGTCTTGACACATGTAGCATGTTTTAGCTTCAATCCAATCTCCCTCTTCCTGAGATGAGATCCGCATCGGTTTATTTACTTTGTAAATTTCTTGAATTTTTTTAGCAATATTTGTAATACACTCCATGAAGTGAGAAGCGGCATTGGCTCCCCTATAAACGTAGGGTTGGTTTATTGGAACATCAACTCCTTCGATTCCTTTAACATATACACAAAATGATATCGGATCGTGCCTCTGATATTTAGTCGTGTTCTTTGAAAATTCGCTTATAGGAACTAATATCGATTCAAAGTCGGCATAGATCACAAACGGTACTTTGCTTTGTCGCTCCACATTTGAGAATCTGTTAAAGTGATCTTTTATCGGTAGTTCTATTCTTACTGGTTTATTTTCTGAACAATATATCTTATGTTCTTCAAGTTTCCTACAAACTTCTTTTCCAGAAACGAGGTTGAAGTGTGTAAAACAGCGTTTACATATTGTTAATTTATGTTCATGCTGACTGATTTGATTGATGACCAACCTTTCAAAATTCTTTATGTAAACATAATGGGAAGTTTCATCATTAGACACGAGTAAAAGATCGCGGTGGTCTTTCAATTCTGTTTTACAGACTTTTAGAGGGTATATCTTATCTTTTTCATCGAGCCCATAGACATTGATGGAGATGTTATTTACCTTTTCAAAATTTCTTATCTCACTCAGCGAAGTTGGAAATGAAACGCAAGTAAAGTCATACACATGTTCTAAATTTTTATACTTAGTAACGCGTTGTGCATCCTTTTTCACAAATTTTGATAAAATTGAATACTTAAAACAGTACATATCATTATTCCGCACATTAATGCAAGCTTTCTTTGATTCTATAAATGGGGGCGTGGAAGATACGTACAACCCCTTAGTGGCAAATACTTGTTAATTCTTAATCTGATCCCATCAACTCCACTCAGCTTCCATCCGCTTTTTTTAAATTGAGATTCCTCAGCTTCAGTTATGATTTTGTTAAAACTTTTATCGATAAATTTACTAAGATCGATACTTTTAAAGACACAATTGTTTCGTGTTTTAAATGCTTTATCCATCTGTTCGCCAACAGAATTTGAAAAAGTGCATTCCAATAGACAATTCACTTTTAAGGCACCATGTTCATTTAGTGAATCTCGAATTTTATACACTAAGAGGTTCTTAACGCTATCCAGAAACGAGTTAATATCCATAGAATCGGACGATCTGATGAAGAATGATGCCAATCGGTTCTGAAATGCTGTCTCATACTCAACAAGTCCCTGCTTGTCTGGTACGAGTGCTAAAATGGCATTCTTTTGTGGCTCAGATAATTTTAATTTTTTTATCAACGGTTCCTGGGTACATACACTTTCATGTCTTTTACCGTTATAAATATTTGGAAAAACACCTCCACACCTGATGCAAGTATAAGTCGAAATACCGTTACAAGATTTTTCATGTCTACGAAGGCTCTTCAAATACTCATACGTATTACCGGAAAGGTAACATTTAAACTGACTCATTTTTAAGTGTTAAATTTCAAAATTTCTGAACGGAGATAAAATTTAATAATTTATTTTATGCACACAACTTACCTTCCGTGAACAAATGGAGAAATATCTACCAGTTTAAAATTAACGGAAAAATGTCAATGGCATCAAGAAATTAGGAAATATTTTTAAACTCAGATAGCAGCAACAGCAACAAATCAATGTGTTCTCTTTGAAGTCTGAAGCTAAAATGACAGTAAATACAAATGACAAGTAACTCCTTAACTATCAGCTGTTGCTTACCCCCACCACCTCGTGTTTACCCCCACCACCTTCCATTTTACCCCCACTACCTTCAATTTTAACCCCACCACCTTCCATTTTACCCCCTCTCCCCCCCTGCCCTTGTAGTGTATCCGAGGATACCCAACTCAAGTTATGGGTATCACTCTAATTACGGATTGAATGAGATGGTCAGAAGTGGTTAAGAGTAATCAGAGAGAGTCGGAGAGGTTCACATGTGAGGAAAAGTCGAGGTTATGTCCAATTAGAGCCGAGGTTCTAAGAAAAATTATTGGACACCCCACACAGGTAGTGGGGGTAAAATGGAAGGTGGTGGGGGTAAACACGAGGTGGTGGGGGTAAGCAACAGTTAAGAACCTCTTAGTGTATAAAATTCGAGATTCACTAAATGAACATGGTGCCTTAAAAGTGAATTGTCTATTGGAATGCACTTTTTCAAATTCTGTTGGCGAACAGATGGATAAAGCATTTAAAACACGAAACAATTGTGTCTTTAAAAGTATCGATCTTAGTAAATTTATCGATAAAAGTTTTAACAAAATCATAACTGAAGCTGAGGAATCTCAATTTAAAAAAAGCGGATGGAAGCTGAGTGGAGTTGATGGGATCAGATTAAGAATTAACAAGTATTTGCCACTAAGGGGTTGTACGTATCTTCCACGCCCCCATTTATAGAATCAAAGAAAGCTTGCATTAATGTGCGGAATAATGATATGTACTGTTTTAAGTATTCAATTTTATCAAAATTTGTGAAAAAGGATGCACAACGCGTTACTAAGTATAAAAATTTAGAACATGTGTATGACTTTACTTGCGTTTCATTTCCAACTTCGCTGAGTGAGATAAGAAATTTTGAAAAGGTAAATAACATCTCCATCAATGTCTATGGGCTCGATGAAAAAGATAAGATATACCCTCTAAAAGTCTGTAAAACAGAATTGAAAGACCACCGCGATCTTTTACTCGTGTCTAATGATGAAACTTCCCATTATGTTTACATAAAGAATTTTGAAAGGTTGGTCATCAATCAAATCAGTCAGCATGAACATAAATTAACAATATGTAAACGCTGTTTTACACACTTCAACCTCGTTTCTGGAAAAGAAGTTTGTAGGAAACTTGAAGAACATAAGATATATTGTTCAGAAAATAAACCAGTAAGAATAGAACTACCGATAAAAGATCACTTTATCAGATTCTCAAATGTGGAGCGACAAAGCAAAGTACCGTTTGTGATCTATGCCGACTTTGAATCGATATTAGTTCCTATAAGCGAATTTTCAAAGAACACGACTAAATATCAGAGGCACGATCCGATATCATTTTGTGTATATGTTAAAGGAATCGAAGGAGTTGATGTTCCAATAAACCAACCCTACGTTTATAGGGGAGCCAATGCCGCTTCTCACTTCATGGAGTGTATTACAAATATTGCTAAAAAAATTCAAGAAATTTACAAAGTAAATAAACCGATGCGGATCTCATCTCAGGAAGAGGGAGATTGGATTGAAGCTAAAACATGCTACATGTGTCAAGACGAATTTAAAGAAAACAACATAAAAGTTAGAGACCACTGCCATCTAACTGGAACCTACTTAGGAGCTTCTTGTAATAATTGTAATTTAAAACGCGTTAATCCCTCGTTTTTACCCGTCATAATGCACAATTTGAGCAATTATGACGCACATTTTATAGTTAGAGAGTTGGGAAATACCCCTGGAGAAGTTGAGGTAATACCGAATAGTGAAGAAAAATACATATCTTTTACAAAGCATGTTGGAAAACTGAAACTGAGGTTTATAGATTCTTACAGATTCATGCCGAGAAGCCTGGACTATCTTGTAAAATCTCTTTCTTTGGATAAATTCAAGGAAACATCGAAATATTATAGAGATGAGCAATTAGCATTGGTTACCAGAAAAGGTGTGTTTCCATACGATTATTTAGATAATGAAGAAAAGTTAAATGAAACAGAGTTACCACCAATTGAAGCTTTTTACAATAAATTGAATGAGAGCGATATCAGCGCAGAAGATTATAGACATGCTCAAAACATATGGGAACACTTTAAATGTAAATCTTTGGGTGAATATGCTGATTTTTACGTTAAAAGTGGTGTTCTACTACTTTGTGACGTCTTCGAGTCTTTCCGAAACGTCATGATGAAGACCCATAAACTTGATCCAGCTCATTATTTTACCGTTCCTGGTTTGACCTTCGACGCTATGTTAAAATATACAAAAATGAATATAGAGCTCTTACAGGATTATGATATGATTCTAATGATAGAACATGGTATTCGAGGAGGTTTGTGCCAGGTATCCCACAGGTATGCAGAAGCGAATAATAAGTACATGAGTAATTTTAATCCAAACGAAGAATCCAGTTATATAGTTTATTTAGATGCTAATAATCTTTATGGACAAGCGATGAGCATGAATTTACCATACGGAGGATTTGAATGGGTTAAAAATCCGGAACGTATAATCATATCCGAGCTTAAGGATGATGACGAAATTGGTTACATATTTGAAATTGACATCAGTTATCCTCAAGAACTTCACCATTTCCATGATGATTTACCGTTCTTACCTGAAGCGATGATACCACCAGGAGAAAAATCTAATTCGAAAAAATTAATAACACATTTTGGAAAAAGATATCGCTACGTCTTACATTATAAGAATTTGATTCAAGCTCTACAGCATGGGCTAAATTTGGAAAAAATTCACCGTGTTCTAAAGTTTAAACAAGCACCATGGTTACGATCGTATATAGAATACAATACAGAGCTAAGGAAAGGAGCATCCAATGATTTTGAAAAAGATTTTTATAAGTTGCTTAACAATGCAGTCTTCGGCAAAACGATGGAAAATATCCGGAACCGCCAGAATATTCAACTAGTAACTGACAGTAAAAAGTTGATGAAACTTGTTGCTAAACCAAATTTCATTGACCGTACAATCTACAATGAGAATATAGTGGCTGTTCACATGGGAAAATCGAAAGTCTTGTTTAATAAACCTATATACATAGGAATGTGCATTTTAGACTTATCAAAAACTGTAATGTATCAATTTCATTATGACATAATGATGAAAACATATACTGGAAAAAACTTGAAGATGATGTATACCAATACAGATTCCTTTATCTATAGAGTCTTAACAGATGATGTCTATGAAGATATGAAAAAAATGAATCAATATTTTGATTTCTCAGACTATCCTGAAACACATTTATGTTATTCCAATAAAAATAAAAAGAAGTTAGGAAAGTTTAAAGATGAGCTCAATTCAAAAATAATTTTAAAATATGTGGGATTAAGAGCGAAAATGTACGCTGTTATGACAGAAAACGATGTAAAAAAGCGAGCTAAAGGCGTAAAAACAGCCTCATTAAAACAATATATAAGTTTTGAGGATTATGAAAATGTATTATTTAAAAAGGAAATTATGCATACGCCAATGAGGATGATACAATCTAAGCTGCATAATATTTTTAGTTCCGAAATAAATAAGGTTTCTCTGTCTCCTTTTGATGATAAAAGACACATACTAGTAGACGGAATCAATACTTTGGCCTATGGTCATTATAACTTAAATGAATTGAAATAATATAAGGATTTTTTTTGAAATAATAAGACACAAAAAGCGAATTTACCATTTTTGTCTTTGGGCTGAAAAAACAAACAAAAAAACTAAGGTAACAAATAATAAAAATGATGGTTCATGGTGTGGCAATATGTTTGTTCACTAATGAATTTGGAATATTTTGGTGGTCTTTAAATTAATAAAGCCATCTCAGCAAGGCAGCCATTGCATTTATCATAATGTCTCGAAAGAGAAATGTACAGAGTATCAAACAAAGGTTTTGTCTGTATGGGTAAATAAAAATTTGTTTAAATCTATTCACCATGAATGAAAGGGGTCACTGTCACGGTTTGAACACCTATAAACCCTGAATGAAGGTCAATGGCATGGTCTAACAGCCTCTAAACCTGAATGTGTGAGTGAATGTGAGGTGAATAGAATAACCCTGCAGAATAATTTCGATGCTCATATTTCTCTTTCAAATACATAAAGAAAAAAAATGATAAAGTATATGGTGTTGTTAATTTATTGAAGATTAAATAGTCATTACCGCACCTTGCCGACCATCTCAACAGCAAATATTTCGTTTATGCCATCAGGTGAAAAATTAAATTTCAATGTGATTATACATAACCAAAAAAAGAGATGATTTTATTCGCCATAAGCATAAATTTAATTTAATTCTTGATTGTGTTAGAAATTATATTTTATGAATTCTGATATTCAATAAACTTTATTTTTTCGTTTAATTTGTACACATTTTTATTGTAAAAATCACGTTGTAAATTAAATAAAAACCTCTTCGATGTACCTTTACCTTGACGTGGTGAAGAGGCTTAAGGCTTAACGCCGAACTAAAAAAGGTACAACACTTTGTTTACTAATAATACTTTTAACGAAAATGAACAAAATGTTTACGATGTACTATATTATTTTACTAGAATATAATATTGTTTATACTTTATCAAGAGATGCAGAGAAGATAAGGAAGTTGTTTCGATGGAATTAACGTTATCATTGTTTATTTCTTTAGATATAACTCCGGATTATAGCGAAGTTAGGTAGAAGACCGAAGATGACCGGGAATAGCCGAACGGTCCCGAAGACATCGCAAAATTGCATTTCCATAGCAAAACAGTTAATTATTAGTAAATAATGCCTGGAAATGGTACAATATGGAGTGATAAGGTGAGAAAACAATTAAAAATGCTGAAAGTATTATGTTTAAACAAAATAAATTTCCGTCCGAAGTAGGTAAAAGTTTTATATTATTGTTTATTTATACACTAAGAAATTCTCATCACAAAGTTAATGTTTACGTCTTAAATTGAGCTTGTTTACGATTAAGTTATTAGGGATTAACCATTGACGGCCCATAATTCTAAGAAGCGCATTATCAATATTGATACTTAAGAGGTTAATCGTTCAAAGTTTAAAAGCTTAAGGATCTTTTTATCGCAACTTAAAATGTAGGATTAAGGATCAGAGTTCAATGCTGTATAGGATTAGGAAGCACTATTACGATGTTTATATTTAAGCCACCAAGAAGGTTCAAAGTCCATGTTTACGTTTAAGCTTAAGGAACCCTATTCACTTATCAACATGCTTAAACATGATTCAACCCTGTTTGTACATGTTCATACCTGTTTAAATTATTGCAATGGTTGCTTCCTCAAAACAAAATGGCGGCTGGAAAAACTTACTTAAAAAAAGTATAAAATATTATTGGAAAGATAACATAAAAAATTCCGGAGAGATGCACTCTGGTGGACACATTATGAAGTAGAGTGGGTGCTGCGCTCTTGCGGATTCTTTAGAAGGTGAGTGTGCACTACGACTATGTGAATAGAAAATAAAAGTAAATAAAGAAATTTAGAAGATGTAAACATTAAAAAGTTTAAAATAAATGTGAACATTAGGAAGGTCATGTAACAGTTAGGAAGGTTTCATAAAATGTAAACAATAGGAACGTTGATGAAAATGTAAGCAATAGGAAGGATGTGGAAAATGTAAACATTGGGAAGGTTATGTAACAGTTAGGGAGGTTTCATGAAAGTAAACAACAATTTTACCATCGGTAAAAGAAATAAAATAAAAGTAAATAAAGAGATTTAAAAAATGTTAACAATAGGAAGGCTACATAAAAAGTAAACATTGGGAAGGTTTCAGAAAATGTAAACAATAGGAAGGCCATGTGAGAATAAGAAAGGTTTCAGAAAATGAAAACATTGAGAAGGTTATGTAACAGTAAGGGAGGTTTCAGACAATGTAAACATTGAGAAGGTTATGAATCAGTGAGGGAGGTTTCATAAAAGTAAACTTTACAATTAGACCATCGGACCTAGCCGAGAGGAACCCTCAAATGGAGCGCTGTGATTGGTTGGTTAATGTAGAGGGGGGTCACGTGACTGAAAAGTGGGTAGCTGAATGGTTAAGGTTATATCTTTGTGGGCCAGGTGACTGAAAAGGGGCGTGGCCTAGTGGTTTAGGTTGGGTTGTTGGCGCGAACCATTGTAGTTAAGGTTAGGTCGTGATGACGTCATAGGTGGTTAAGAGTGGTTGGGGAGGGGATGGAGGAATCGGTGTGCCAGCTCGCCCAACTCTTATCTACTATCAGAGTTTTATATATATTATTTATTTAGTATTGTATAGTGATAAGAAGGTTCCTTTGTTTATATTTTAAAAGAAATCGAATATTTAATCGATAAATAAAATTAACAATATGAGGTTAGGTTGGATTAGATAGATCATGAACGACAGATCGATCGCGAACAATCGTTCAATAAAGGCTACCAGTTTTGGAGGGAAATGATGGGCGCCGCCATCTTGGACCGAAGCCCTGTTAAGGTTAGGTCGTGGTTGAAGTTCAAATCTCCCGCCATAGACCACGTGACCAAATGCTGGAATCTGGTTGGCTCCACAAAAAAGTGGGCCAGCTCGGCACCGAAGCCCTGGGCCAGAACCGGCATTTTACATCTACTATCACCACTTTCATGCCTATTGTATGGTGTTATGGAGCTCAACTAAACCATCAAATTCCTCTCGCAGTGAAACATTAAAAAAATTTTATTCCTTCTAATTTAGTTACCAATAAAATCATTCATTAATACTGCAATTTCCAATTTTATTTTCATAATCAGCACGAAATAGATATACTTCTTCTAAAACTAAACTTTCTGCCCGCACAATTCTTTTGTTGCTTGTCATCAGTAGGTATTCTTGTTTATACTCGAGGCGAATAAAAAGAAGATGGCCACGGGGCCTCATGAATTTGTATTAGGTTAATTTCACTATAAGCCGTAATCATCTATTTAAAGCATACTGCACATATATTACTATGACGTTTCATTAACCTTTTGTCCAGAAGATAACTGGAAGTTTCGGTATGTTTTCTAATTAATCGTTGCATCAGGATTTCAAGGATGTATCAGATTGGATTTTGGGATACCCATAATTTATTTACAAACCTTACGTCGTGATATACATATATATATTATTTGATTTTTTTTTTTAAATTTTATTTAGTGATAAAGTCCACTTAGAATTAAGGCAAGGAACAAAAAGAAATCCTTATGGTCCGGTTACATTAAAAAATAAAATGTATAAGATCAACTATTAAATATATCTATAAATCTTTGCAATTTTATACACACTTATATATACATATATTTTAATTTACACTGGAACGAAGGATTGAGATACAAGTAGGTAGTGGAAGAGTTGATGTTTGAAGGAAGAAAGAGAGGTGGCTTTACGGATAGAGATGGGCAGAGAATTCCAGAAGGACGAGGAGAGAACGAGAAACGATTTGTGAAAGGTTGCAGTTTTATGTGATGGGGTATAAATATTGAGTGATTGAATTCTAGTATTTAATGAATGGACATCAGAGCGGAGGGTAAGGAGCTCAGTTATGTAGGAAGGTTTTCTATTTGTTAATGTTAGGAATAGATAAGAACCATGGCAATATTGCCGTCGTACAGAAGGATAAAGCCATTTTATGTTTGTATAATAGCCAGACATTTGGTCACGTCTACGGCCTCCGAAAATAAATCTTATAAAATAGATCATTAGACGTTTTAATTTTATTTCCAGTTCATCAGTTAGTCTCCCGTACACCAGCAACCCTAGTCAAAGTTGAGGAAGATAATAGAGGAAACAAGTAGCTGATGAGTTTTTGAAGGTAGGGATTCACGGAATCTATAGAGCTGTTTGAGTATGGAAAGGAATTTTCGGGATATTTCAGATACATGGAGGGGGGATCACTTGTAGCTAGGTGGCTAGCGTAACAGCTTCCCATGCTAAAGGTCACGGGTTCAAACCCGCAGGTGGTCCTAGGATTTTTTAATGGGAGTAAAAAATCCTTATTTACGCCGTCCTTCGGAGGGGACGTTAAAAGGTGGTCCCGAGCCTGTGCGATATCAGGTACTCGTTAAAGATCCCTATCCTAACAAATCCTGGATAGCCAAAATTTAGGACTCCCACTGTAGCATCGTCCGATTAGCCATAGTAGCATAAAGTAACGTTAAATAAACAAACTACATGGTTATTCCAGGATAGGCTTTGGCTAAAGGTAACTCCATATCTTAATACTATTTAACTTATTAATATTTTTAATTTCAAAAAAAGAAACAAAATATACAACTTATGAAAGGTCTTTGGTTCAGTACTTATGAGATTTGAGAGCAGGAACCAGGTCCTTGACGCAAATATTGTAATTATAACAGAATAAATAATCCTGCCACAACCGGGGATCGAACCCGGGGGAACCTTGAGAACAGTAGACTAGTATTCTATATTTTTGAAGATTAAATTATTAATTATTTGACTGCTGTAGAATATTTTGAAAAAATACGACAAAATTATAACTCATAAAAAAACACAAAAGTATATAAAAAGTTTAAAAAGATAATTAATTGTTATCTGTCAGAGTAGAACGATTATTCTTTTTCGGACGCTTACTTTGCGAGAGGCTTGAGAAAAGTAAGCTCCTTCAAAGCTCTAAGTCCCTAAGGACTTGAACTAAATGATTATCCCATAGCATGCAAAACATCTGTCACCAGCAGCCATTCCAGTAATCTATATTATATCAAAAGCCCCTTAACGACGCATTTATTCCCTGAATAGTGAATAGGTTTTTATTCATGATTCGTAAATGTAGGAATATTAAATATTTGTCACCGGAATGTGCACAAAGAAATATGGGATTCTGTATTTTTTATTCCAATAGAGTTTTCATTCCTTCTTTAATAGCTAACTTATATTTGCTTTTGTAGCTTTTCAGATGGTGGTTCTTAATTTACATCTTTACATTTCTGTTTATTTACATTCAAACCTTTTTATTCTAAATTATTGACTATTTTGTTTATGAATAGTTATCTTTAATTACAAAATATTTATTTGAATAATTACTTATCAACTACTTATATAGATAAATTATTAAAGTAAATATTTATTGGAACACTAGCTATATCCCATGGCCTCACTTACCAATATTTCATTTTGTTTTAGTACACTTGCGTTAATGTTAAGAGTAACTACGATACACGCAACTTCCCTTTCGGTCAATTTAGAGAGAGAAACAATACTTTATTGAGCAATATTACAATCTGTCCAAATCAGGACATTTTTAATAGTGATAACGTACAACATTCATACTACATTCACACGATATATACAAAACAATAAATTTATGTAATAATAATAATACGGTCAATTAGTTACCCTTAACACTATGCTTAACGAAAAAAAAGTTATTATTTATTGCTAGTTCTTATTTTATTCTCTCAAATTTATAATAACACACTAGTTGAATGAGGCATACAATTACAAAATATTATTTTAAATTCTTAACATAATCGTTGAAAATTGTCACAACTCGTTCGTTGATCCTGAGCGCGGTTGAAGGTTTTTCGCGAACCGATTTCAGTGATTCTTTATTTGGAAAATTCTCTATCAAAGAGCACTAACAACAGAAATATTTTGGTGTTTAGATATTTATTTATTTATACGGTAGACAAGGATTTTTTTTTAAATTTTTTTATTTGCTATCTCGTTCCTACGTAATTTGAAACGGTCCTCAATTTTTTTATTTTACAGCAGCGTCCACCAACAGGCCTTAGCCCAATTACAGATGGTACATTATAAATAATAACATAATAGTAATAGTAACTAATAGAAATTAAAAATAGTAACTAATAGAATATATAGTATAAATAGTAACTAATAGAATTAAAAATAATTAAAAAATTACCCAAATTTAAGGAGGAGAGGTAATTTCTTTTTTGTTGGATTTCAAAGATTCATTCTTTTTAATTTTTCATTATCTTCAAAAATAGCCGTGTTTTGGGAAAAGTATACTCTTTTAATCTGCAGCTTTAATTTATAGATCAATTTTTTATTTTATTATTATTATTATTATTTTAAAAGCTTTACTGATCTTATAACTCTTTACATATTTTTCTCCATCAACGAAAATAACGGAGTTATAAGCATATATATCTATATCTATTTATCTATCTTTCTATATATATTATATATATATATATATATATATATATATATATATATATATATAAGATCCTAGCGGTGTCCTGGTCCTAAAACTCAGTACAATGGTTTTTTTTATCTTCATTGCAGTGGGATCAGCCGATAGCATTTTCCCCTATTTTCGGGCACTTGAAAGAGACTAGGTAAGCCCTAGAAGGGTCTAACTATTCTTGGATCATCTCAAAATTGAAATAAAAAAATATCTTACCACCTTTGGGTTTGAATTTGAGGCCCGGAGAACAGTGTTCTAATCATTGAAAGGGATTGAACCTAAATTCACGATCTCATATTATTTCTCTTCGCCTCCAAATATCTCTTCATCCTTTCAGAATGTTCCCTTTTCCTTTTATCTGTCTATTTTTATGCAGGTTATAACATTCTCAGCGCAAATTTAACATTTTTTAACAATTTCATTTCGGCATTCAGACCTCTTTCGGTCATTCAGTCCTGAATTCACTGAATTATAACATTAAAGAGTTTCCTTGTCATTCTCGAATCATCCAGTTATTTTTAATGTTATTTGAATTATTCAGTGTTATATCATAAGTCTTATTTGGTTCTTCCACAAAACTCAATATTTCTCCGGTTTTTGTTTTTACCTAGTTTAAGTGGTAACGTTTTATCATAAGCTATCTTGTATTTATTCCGTATCTTGAAAATTAATTTTAGGCAGTGGCTTGAAAGTTTTATTTTGTAATTCAGATTTTATTTTGAGTACTTCCATTACATACGTTCTGATGAGGAAGGTTTAATGAAATCTTTACTTGGTTTTCGAACTTCCGTGTCTTTAGGATGCTCATACACTTTAGGCTCCGTGAAAAACATGGGCTGTGTTTCTTTGAGGGAATTGAAAGTTTTCGTTGAAAACGTTTGTTCTGCAGCCTCATCACAAGAAAAATCCTTTCTGTAGTTCTTGGCCCCTTTCCTTCAACCCTTCTACTACCCCTTAATATACGTACCCGTCTAATTTTAGATCCAGGGCACTCCGTTTCAAGGTGTTTATAATACTAAGGGTGTTATGTTTCCAATTTTATCATAAAGTTGATTCTGATCATATAACTTTGTGACTCATTAGCTAAAGAACTAGAGTATTAAACCAGAAACTAAACTACTTATTACTTATGGAAACAATTAATAAAAAATCTGGAGCGGGCAACACACGATTTTCCCTTACCCCGACTGTGAAAATCAATTTAAAACTATTATTTATACTTTAATTTGAATAATATTTGAAGTAGATTTAAATAAAACGTGTAATCATTTTCGTTGGAAACATGTGATATAGATTAAATAGTATAACTATATTAAATTGCTAATCAGTAGTAAAGTTTATTCCCCATTCATTACTTTATATTACCTTTTAAAGCTTTTTGCATCAGATAACATTTGTTCTAATATGTTTCTCTTTCCAACGGTATATTATACGTCTAGGGTTAGGGTTAGGGTATTGGAGTAGGTGCTCAACCTCTTGGTTATTAGCACCGAATAAATTTGTAGTAACAGATTTGTTTTACTCTTTTTTCTTCTTTTTATTTATTTATTTTTCCTTATATTTTTGTTATTTATTTATTTTATTTATTTATTTTTTTATTGTTTATTTTTTTTTTATTTATTATTCTTTTGTTGACACATTCTGAATTAGTGAATTTATTCCAATTTTTTCTTTATTTATTTATTGTTTTTATATTTTTTTTTATTACTACTATTATTTTTTTTGTTTGTTTTCTTTCTTTCTTTATTTTTTTTTTCTTATAGTTCCGGGAGCAGAGAACATTCTTTGACGAACCTAATCAGTGAAGTCCTTCACTAGAGTCCTTCAAGCTCTCACTCAACGATCTAGCTAGGTTAAGTTTATCCATTTGTACATGGAATTTGGGGCATTTCTCAATTATGTGTTTTATTGAGAGAGGCACTCTACACAAATCACACATTGGTACGGGCTGCCTGAGGATGAGATGGAGATGTGTGAGCCTGCTATGTCCTATGCGAAGTCTCGCCAAAGCAGTTTCCTCGCGGCGATTACTTCGCAATGATGTATTCCATGGATCAGGCGATTGCTTGATATTTCTTAATTTATTGGTGTTGTCAAGTTCCGACCACATCTGTTCCCATGCCTGATATATTTTGACCTTAAGGTAATTTTTTACGTCTTCCTTGATGTAAATTGGGTGGATTTGGACGTTTGACAATGCAGCTTCTTTCGCAGCCCGATCCGCTTCCTCATTGCCATTAATGCCTACGTGGAATGGAATCCACAAGAACACAAGTTCTTTTTTCAGTATTTTTAAATCTCCCACATATTTTCTGATCTTATTAATTAGTGGGTTATCAATGCAAATATTATGAAGGCTCTTAAGGGCGGATAGGGAATCGGTGCATATAACGAACTTTGACTCATCACGTGACCTAATGAGTTCAAGTGCATTTTATTAAACGTCTATGTTACTGTTCTTGTTATGAAAAACCCAAAAATGATATTAACAAATAGTTTTGCCCTTATAACCTGTAGTTGGTCATAAAATTCGTCCAACTTTTATATTCTTTTGGAATGTACCAAATTAAAGGTAGTTTAGAGGAAGAAAATTTAAAATATCAGCATTTAAGCCCTGTCAGACTAGTTCAATTAGAATGAAACCTACATGATATTAAAGTCCACTAAAGTCTACATTAATATAACGAGTTTAATAAAAATAGTTAAAGCCGTTTTTAAAGAATTCCTTAAAAATCGCAAATTACATTGTTTAAAGTGGCTGTTATGGTTAGGAGAGTTCGATGAAAAAGTTGCTGTAACATCTCGGGCATGTACAGTGAGTGTCAAAAGTATTCGGAATTCGTATTTCTTTTCGTTTAATTATTATATTTCACAACTATTAATTTGTATAATTCTTTCAAACTACCAAATCTTTAAAAGAGACTCCCATAAAGGAATGTCACTGACCAGATAACCGAATAGTTTATTGTTTTTAAAAATATCCGATTAATAATGTAAAATTACAAGATCAGTTAGTGTCAAAAGTATTCGGAAATCGAAATATCCTGTTGATTAATGGTTTCAAATTTTAATATTCTCACCAATCTTCGACATAATTTTATGTTCTAAACAATTCTCCTCTCTCGTGTTATATATATCCAACCATTAAAAGATTTTTTTTTTTTTAAATAAGGCCCTAAAATAAAAACGCAACGATCGTACAACGCCCTCGAATAATTTTTAACACGTTAACACTAAACAAAAATAGTTGAGATGTTGATAAAAATTGATGAGAATATATGGATAGCTATGTACAGTGTAGATAATATAATAATAAAATATAAAAGCAAAAAAGTAAGCGTCCAAAAAATATTAAATGTTAAAACTGAATGACTGATTATTCATCAAATAAGAAAGCATTACCTCAAATGAGTAAAACTTAACTTATTTATGAATTTTTCAGAACTTCTTGATACACAATAAACTTTTCAACTGTTCGCCACGTTCTAAAAACATTTTACGAAAAGGAAAACATGGTACAAGAAGTACGGAAAACGTCTATCAGCAGGCAAGGAAATAAGAGAATAGGCTGAATGTTTTTAACGTTTTTTAAAGAGAAGGTTGGTGAATTAAAATGTTTATAGATGAGTCCCATACTAAAATATATGGTTCTTATGAAAATATTATGGTTTAAAGGAAACCAAATAAAGAATTTATTATGCCATAGTAAAACACCTTGAGCGGTCAGTGATATTTACGTGCGTTTTTCTTTGAAAAACTTTGATAACATTGGATTCATGGATAGAATTATTGATAGGTTTGTGTATTTTTTAAGTATGAAAAGCCAAAATTAAAAGTAGAAGAAAAAATTGGGATAAATCAACTTATTAACATTCGCGCGACCATGACTCTGGACATATATACGTTATCTGTTCATATTTAGTTGCTGCAAAATTTTCAAAAAGTTCTCGAAATGAAAATGGCCTCAAGATACAATAAGTGTTTGTATGGGGTAATATTTCACACTAAACAATTAATTAATTAGTAAGATCATTTCCTAGTTGGCTAAAATCTATAATTATACAAAAGTTTTTACCAACAGGATGTTTAGTTGTGATCACAGCACTAATACAACTAGGAAACCACGAAACTCCGAATACTTTTGACACCATTAACATACACTATTTCTAATTTTTTCGTAAATAAACGTTCAATACGTTAGTAATAAAATGATTGTTGTCGTAATTTTTAGTTTTAGCTATTATATACCTTCCTTCTAACATTATAAAGTGGTTAATAACTCTTTAAAAACAGGCCGGGGCGTATATCTACGCTGTCTTAGCTGCTTACGCTTCGTGAGGCGGGGCGACACTCGTGCAAGTTCCAACGTGTTTAATGCCAGATCACAACAGTTCCAGGCTTTCAACGCACTAAATGCGAGATTGCAATAGTTTTGACATACATATATGACGTAAAGGAGTCATTAATGGAAGTATTTCAATATAAAAAAATCTTATATTTTTTTTTATCATTAAAAAGGATTCCTATATTATTAATATCATATATTATATTCCTATATCATATTATGGGAATAAAAATATGAAAAGAAATCTCGCACAGCTAAATAAAATTATTAAAGAAGAGTAAGCAAGTGAAATTAACCGAGAAGAGTCCTTTGTGGAGGGATGTAGAAAGTCATAAAATATTTAATATATATACCCTTGTGCTTGTTAATTCCTACAACATATAATGTTACGAAAAAATAGAATAAACTTCTTTTCAAAAAACAAGTGACTCACCTGTGATGCACGTCGCCCAACGGGATAGTTAAGCGTGACCCACTGGTGGGTCATGGCGGCGTAAACGTGTTAAATAAGAAATTTCAGTATTGTACCACGCTTCGTTTTCGTGCTAGACTTACCACACACACACACCCGTACACACAGATCTTTTTGCGTGACTTTGTTATTTTTACTCAGGGAATCCTAAAACGCGTATTTCCGTCAAAATTTTCTCGATCGCAATACTTTCCCTTATTATATATTTCATATATAGGTAAGTAAAAGTAAAAAAAAAAGTATTATAAAATAAAAACCATTTAATTATTTGACGAAATGACAAGTAGTACCAAAAGCACGTTACTAATCCTCAAAGTAAATCCTTCCTCCAAGAGAAAATTTGTCCTTCTATCAGGAAGTTTGATAAGAAAAGTCCAAGCCATCAGTAGAGAGGTAGGTATTACAGGAGCCAGGGGACCTGACTTTTAATTCAGTTTGGCCAGGGACCTGTGAAGAGGTTAATAGCTAACAAAATCTTATTAGGTCACGTGAAACCCAGGGTTTCATTTCGAATCTCTAAAATGAAAGAAAAACCCGAATCCGGCTTCCTTGAGGACAATACCAGAAGTAATTTGTAATAACTATCTTGAGTGAGGTTATAATATATAAATACACCTGAAATAGCCGTGAGTTAAACTTTTAACAATGTCTATGAATCTGTGATTTATGAAAACATAAATACAAATTGAAGCCACAGCTAAAATGACACAATACACTTACTTTTTTCAGAGTATTACTCTATAAATCATGGCAAATTATCTTATGTTGAAAATTCACTTTGTCTGATTCATGATAGCTGTAAAAGAAACTTAGCATAAGCAAATAATAAACATTGTTTGCAAATTAATTAAATAGCAGTCATCAATATAAAGATTTTATTGCTGTTTTTTGTTCACATCTTCTTGGAATATTTAAATAAAACGGACTACTGGTAACCAGATAACGAGAACTTCAGGACAGACTATATGACAAACTTTTTAGGCTTTCACTAACGACTTAACTACTGCTTTACAACAACTTTCAAAAACCATTTGGGACGAAGATTGAAATATGCAGGGTGTGGCCCCCAGAAAAATTCACATTCTCACAAAAAATGTCTTTTTTTCATTTATTTTTTATTTTATTATTCGTTTTGTTTTTTCAAATTCACTTAGTAGAATTCCGAAATCGTCCATACTCTACTAGAATATAAATATTGATGAGATTTAAAATAACCCACCTTAAAAAATTAATATTAGAAAAGGATTATTTTCACACGATCGAGGTTTCTGCCATGATTAGTGAAATAATATGACTATAAAAGAAAAAATAATCAACCGTAAGGCTCCTTTCTAAAATGCTATAGCGCGCTAAAAGTTTCAGTTTCTGAGATCACTTGTAACTGGTTGGTTAGCATAACAGCCTCCTATGCCAAAGGTCACGGGTTCAAACCCGCAGGTGGTCCTAGGATTTTTTAATGGGAGTAAAAAATCCTCAGTTATGCCCTCCTTCGGAAGGGACGTTAAAAGGGGTTCCCGAGCCTGTGCGATGTCAGGTACTCGTTAAAGATCCCTATCCTAATAAAACCCACTGTAGCATCGTCCGATTAGCCACAGTAGCATAAAGTGACGTTAAATAAATAAACAATAAAAAGTTTCAGTTTCAATTTTCGTGAATTGTTTTACCAATTTGCTTGGCTAATTATGTAAGGTGTAGTAAGGAACAAAGATGTTGATAGTTCTCTCACCATCTTTCTAGTTTTTGTTTCGGTTAGAAATATTCCGTATTACTGAAGTTGATAATTTGTACAGAAAACTTTTTTTTTTTTTTTACAGCGAGATAAATTTTTTTTTTCAACTCGGAAACGACCTGAGTCTAAGTTGCTTGATTTATGTCCCTTATAATAACCATATTGGTGTGTAATCTGTATTAGTTTCATAATTTTTCACCGAGTCCCTTTTGAGATATTTTCGTGTTAAAATCGTGAAAATGTTTTGTCATTTTGAATATTCACAAACGAAAAATGACTATATTTTCAAGATCGATATTTTTATAGAAATATCGATAAGCTATAAAAGAAAAATGAAAAAAACAAAAAGTTGTCTCTTTTCCTTTATAAACTTTTGACTTGCTATAAGTCTCGTTTTTTTTAATCAATTTTTGAAACTTATTAACACCAAGTTCTGCACTATTTAGGTGCTGATTTGCAAGGGAAGAAAAATGTAGAATACACCCATATTGTATTAAGTTATGTTTTGATTTGATGTCTTCAGAATTTCTAGAGTTAAAAGACGTTTTTTCCAGATTTTTTTTTCAGCCGTGAAGCTGACTTATAATGGCTACCAAATTGATAGTATTTGTCTTCTTCTTTTTTTTTCTTTTTTTTATCCACGATTTCAGATTCAGGAAAAAATAGAAAATAATGAGTAAAAATATCATGAAAAGGAAAAATGTTAAGCGGCAAAATTGATGAAAATCGGACGATTATAAAAGGATTAAAATTATCATTGGAATAATACGTTATAATGAATTTTCTTTGTATTTGACATGTATATATTTACTGTTGAAAACATTTGAAAATGATTATTAATCAGAGTTGTGTCAGTTGTAGAGAAAAAAAAAATTAACTAAACGGAGTTTTCAGTTTTTCACGTCAAAAACACCAACATTTTTTTTATTTTTTTATAAAGAACGTTAAAAAAATTAGGAAACATTTTAATTGTTATCATCATTTTATACACCGATCATTCTTTTTGATAAAGATAATATGGTTATTTTTATAGAATCTACAAAATTAATAATAATAATAGGCTTACCGAACCCGAAGGTTCGATGCCGATACTACCAAACTTCGCCTGCACAGACTAGTCCAATGTTCGCCGGTCCCCAAGCCCTCGAGATCCGCCTTAATGCAATCCTCCCATCGACGCTTCGGCCTACCTTTCGGACGCCTACCAGTCGGTTCAGCGAATACCAACTTTCTCGGAATTTGTTCCTCACCGAGCCCAACAACTTTACGCGCCCATTTAAGTCTCCGCGATACTATTAACTCAATTATATTCACAGGGTACAAACTCCGCAATTCCGCGTTGTGCAACCTTCTAAACTCCCCAGTGGCCTCATCTCTCTTCGGACCAAATATTTTACGCAATACCTTATTTTCGAAAACCTTAAGCCGTTGTTCATCCTTCAAAGTAAGCGGCCACGTTTCACATCCGTAAAGAAACGGTGGAATAATAATAGTTTTATAAATTCTAATCTTTAAGTTTTTAGATAGAAGCCGCGACCTAAGTAACTTAGCAACTGAATAATAACACGCATTTCCCCCCTTTAACCGGGACTTTATTTCTTCCTGGATTTCATTTTTTCTAGCTATAATTGAACCTAAATACTTGAATTTCTCTACGTGTTCAAATGTTTGCCCTGATACATCAATATCACCAAGATCGCCACCCTTTCTGCTACTAATCATATATTTCGTCTTATCGGTATTTAATTCGAGTCCTATTTCTTTACCGGTTTTTATTAACACACTTTTATTTAGTTGTATGGTTTCCGTGTCTTCACCCAGCAGTACCAGATCATCGGCATATCCCAAAACCGGAATCTTTTCACCCATATTTAAGCCTTTCTCGGTGCACATCACCTTTTCTATGACATATTCTAAAGCTATATTAAATAACACAGGTGAAAGGGAGTCACCCTGTTTCAAACCCGATCGCACCTCAAATCTCTCGGAGTAATTATGACCGATTTTAACTTTATGGAATGTTTCCGACAAACACATCTCTACTAGGTTTACTAACTTTCTAGGTATTCTCTGTTCAATCATGATGTTATATAGCTTCTGACGGTCTATTGAACCATAAGCCTTTTTAAAATCGATATAAAGTTGATGGACTACACCGTTGTATTCCAACTTTTTTCTCTAATATTTGACGTAAGGAAAATATTTGGTTAATAGCCGAGCGATTCCGCCTAAAACCACATTGGTAATCTCCTATAATTTCCTCAGCGTATTCCGTGATTCGACTAGTTAGAATTGACGAGAATATTTTATAGCATACTGGGAGAAGAGAGATCCCACGATAGTTGCTACAATCCGACCTCGGTCCTTTTTTGTGAATCGGAATAAGTATTGATTCTTTCCATTCTTCGGGCATTTTTTCATTTTCCCAGATCTTTTTAACTAAAAAATGTATTTTGGAAACGCCCGCTCCTCCACACGCCTTGATTAATTCACTCGTGATATTATCATTTCCTGCAGCCTTATAACGTTTTAATTTTCCTATCGCCATTTCGACTTCCTCTTTACTCGGTGCGTCTATCCATGGTTCAGCGCTGTGATATTCAGAGAGGAGATTTATTAATATTTTCCGTATTCAATATGCCGTCAAAGTGTTGTTTAAATTTATTAAATAACTCAGTCGGATCCGCAATTATATTGTTATTTGCATCTTTAGCCGCATTCAATAGCGGTTCAAATCTTTTAAGCGATTTGTTTATACCTTTGTACGTCTCTCTTACGTTATTTTCGCTTCTGTGTTTTTCTATTTCTATTATTTTTCCTTTAAGATACTCTATTTTCTTATTTTTTAAGAATTTTGAAGTTTCATTTTTTACTAACCGAAAGTAAGCCACATTATTATCTATCCACTATATTCGTGCAAACTTTCTTTACCGTTTGTAGGACGATATACTTCTTCCCTTCTAACCTTTGCGTTCGCGTCGCTTAGTATTATTTTAATGTAATTTCGCGGTAACTTATCGTAAACCGACTCTAGTTTATCATAAAATTCGTATTTTACTTCATCATCACTATCATCGGTGGGAGAATGAATGTTTATAAACGACCTTGAAATATAGCAACCGATATTCTTTCACTAAAGAACTGTATATTCCGTAATGCGGAAAGAAATCTATTCCTAATCAGAAACCCGATACCTAAACAATAATTAACGCTCCCCCCGTACCAAATAGTATACTTTCCTTCCTTTAACAAACCCTCCCCTGGCCATCGAACCTCTTGTAATGTAACGATATCCTGTAATGGTACCCCTTAACTTCATTCGCGACCGACTTTAACCCACCTGCCGTATTTAAACTTCTAACGTTCCACGTCCCTATTGTTAGATCTCTTATTTTCATCTTGCGCCTAGATTCCTCTGAAGCAGTCCCCAACCGAAGACCCGAATGGGGGACTAGTTTACTTCCGGATAATGGGCGTTTTACCTCAGAGGAATCCATGACTGTTTGAGGTATTTTGAGAACTAAAATATGTGAGTAGGGCGTTCGAGCCTACGTCACACCCTCCAGCAAGCCTGGAGGGCCGCTCTCATTGTTGGTCAGCGAGTCCATCGGACTTAGCCGGGAGGAGCTTCCGAGGAAATTCCACCGACCATCCCCACATCCGCCACCCGTGGGACGCTCCCATACGCGGTAATGAGATCCGCATGAGGTTACAAAATTAAAGGTCCTTTAAATGAAGAAATTTAAAAATCTCGGAATTTAAACCTTGTCAGACTATTTCAATGAGAATGAAACTTATATGGTATTAAAGCCCATCAAATTTTACATCGATGTATCGAGTTTAATAAAAATCGTTACAGCCGTGTTGGAGAAAATCGTAAAAAGGTGCAAATGCATGGTGTAAGGTGGCTCTTCGGGTAAGCTGACTTTGATGAAAAAGTTGCTGTAACATCTCGGGCGTATAGTTGTCTTAAATATTAAATTTCAGTTTCATCCGACTTTTTCTTTTCGCGCTAGAATTACCATACACAGACATCTATCTCAAATTATCCGATATTTCATATATCTTATGTAAAGTTTTCGTTCCGTAACTATTCAATTCCTTTAACAATTAAGACGTTGATTTCCAAAAGGTACTAAAGGACATTTTTTTCGAAATTAATATTTTGACATATTTGAATTCTAATTGTTTAGTTTTATATAAATCCGTCATCACATTTTATTTAAAAAACATAAAAATCCTTTAAAAACGTATTTAAATTTGCATTTCATTCCAAAAGGTACTATCCACATTTCATTTCATTCAAAAAGGCACTATATTTCCTACTATACAGCTGAAGCACCTACCCCGTTATATATTATCAATAATTTATTGTTTTCTCAATTTAGCGAATTTTTATTAGTTCATTTAGCACGTCTTGAATCACCGCTATTATTTTGATCAATGGTTTTAATCTAATAATCATTTTTTAGGCTGTTTAAAAAAACTTAGTTTCGTCGCTTTGGTTCTTGTAGGTTGTCAATTAAATTAAGTTAGTTCTTCTTGCAGTCTCTGTAGTTAAATATTCTTTACACGTAGTTGATAATAGGGGTACTCACTACATTTGCTATAGCAAAATAGCACAAAAAATATGCTATAGCAAACGTAGTAAGTACCCCTAATATAGATAAATTTGCTAAATTCACACAAATAGTAATACAAGTTAAAAATAAACTTCATAATTACATACTTCCTTATTACAGTCCTGTAAATATATAAATTGTCCTTTGAATATTTACTTTCTTTATGAAATAGATTATGATTAACCAATGTAATTAACCAACAAAGAAAGATATTCTCACAGTGAGAATAACTCAATATACATAACTTAGTAATTAACAATATAAAGACGTTAGTTATCGGTAATGTATCATGAAGGTTATAGAGATTTTTACCAACTTATGGCGCGTCATATTTTTCCAAAAAGTACTATCTCCTCGTTTCATTCCAAAAAGTAATATATCCATACTATATTGTTTAAAAGTCATCGGAAAAGTGCCATAATTTGGAAAAATAAGTCGATAACACGCTTAAAAAACAACTTTAGATTTAAATAAAAAAAGAATCACGTAAATTGGTCCAATAATAAAAAATCTGGTGCGGGCAACACACGACTTTCACTTACCTCCATTTTTAAAATCAATAAAAGATTTTTCAAATACAGTTAGAGATAAAAATACGTGAAACTATTAAGGAATTAATTAAATTGAATTTATATAGAAACATTTATTTTATTAAAAAATCTATTATATTATTATCTAAAATAATCAGTTAGTTTATGTTCATTTCATCACTCTCTATTAACTTTTAAAAGCATGTGTATGAGATAATATTTTTTCTAAAATCTTTAGCTTTCCAACGGTATATCATGCATGTATATTACTGCTCTTATGTTCAAAAACGAAAAATTGCATTAAAAAAATATTTTTTCTGTTTTCTCCTTTAGTTGGGTATCGAATTTATTCAATTTGTATATTTACCTGTTTTTATCAGCGTTAACAAGACAATATAGTTATTTTTATTGAATCTACAAAATTAAAGGTACTTTAGGGGAAGAAAATTTAAAAAATCGGCATTTAAGCCCTGTCAGACCATTTTAATCAGAATAAAACATACATGATATTAAAGCCCATTAAATTATACATCGATATAGCGAGTTTAATCAAAATCGTCGGAACCGTTTTCAAGAAAATCGAAAAAAGGTGCAAAATGCATTGTATAAAGTGCCTCTTCTGGTAAGCTCATTTTGATAAAAAATGTTTTGTCACATCTCGGGCGTATAATTGTCTTAAATATGAAATTTCAGTTTCATAGGACTTACTGTTTCCGCCCGGGAGTTACCACAAACACAGACACACCTCTTAACCTGAAACCTCACTTATGTGACAGAACTTAAATATTATGCTTCCTATGGTCACCTCTTCTATTAGGTTCGGGCATTTTCTAGATTCATAGCCTTCCTTTAGACCATACACGCATCGCTACATGCTGGAAATCACAAAGAGACAAGTCTCTATCAAATTTATCCTCTGTCCATTTCAACCCTTAAAAGCAAAAATCAGGAAGAAAGATGGTAAGTTTGAAATAAAAAGATAATAAGATAGAGTGAGACATTCTCTAACACTGATCTGCAAAAAAAAAAAAAAAATTCTCCCTCTTTTCTATTTCATTTATAACGAATGATAAATTAGATAATTCTAAATGAAATATAGTATTAAATCTTCCGTATCACATATATATATTTTTTTTTTCAATGGGGGTTTTAAATGAAACTCACATTTTTGCTAAAAACATATATTATAGTTGTTCAAACTGAAAAAAATGTGATATTACAAAACCTACAGATCATTAGATACTCTCATTTCTGGTTATTAATAATTATTTCACTTTGTAGTTTTCTTCCTTTTCATATTTTCTATAGGTGTTTCGTGACGAAGCGACCAACAGAAATCGGCTAGCATCTGACTATTTTCCATTGTAGCGTTTTTTTATGTACAATATGTCTTGATGAAACCTTTCGCCGTGTTAATTTTTTATTCATTTTTCGTGTCCAACTTTATATGGGTCAAATTTAATCACTTGAAATTAAAGGTTCTTCTTTTAAATTCTTGACTACAGGGATCAAACTCATTCTTTGTGGCCAAATTTTTAATATGTTATGCTTTTCTCTAGCCCGACTTGTCCTATTCGCTTAAAAAGCAACAAAATTTGGTATGTCCTCCTTGCAGTCCAGTTAAAATTGCAACAACTTTTAGATCAGCACAAATGTTCCACTTATGCTGTCCAATAACAACTTCATATTTCCATAATTTTCATTAATTTTTGTTGCGCGCGATAAAGGAATAGAAGGATATTTATTGCCGTCAGACAAAACACACGTAATTATGAGAAATTAAAAAAAAAAACTTCAAAAAATTTCTATGCGTGATAGAAAAAAATGGAAAGCAAACATCGATTTAGCGTATTAAGCTCTTCGTATTTATTATATTTTTATTAAAGGAGGATTTCGTTGCAGACCAGTGTTATTAGTGTTTCTCCAAGTAGTAAATAATAATAATTTAAATATTAAGTCTTAAGTTAGTCTTTACGTTTGTAATGTTTGAAAGTTCGTTAATTTCAGTATATTTCTTCATCGTAACTTGAATGAATTCTTACTTGTAGCGAGGTAAGTAAGTAAGTTGCGAGGAGAAAGCTTTGGCAAGGCAAATAACATTTAGAAAAATGTAATGGAAGTGAGAGTGAAACATATACCCACCTTCTTTTTCCGGATATAGAGCTCTGGAGAGAAAACACAGGGCCATATAACAGTGCAAACACGCAGGGCACACACGGTTGTAATTCTGCGGCCACCTCTGCGACAATTAGGTCCTACATCCTCCCACCGCGACATCAAGGTATTACCAACTGTCCACGCTTTCGGGAAAAGAAAAGAAAATTTTAGCAGAAAAGGAAATAAATAAGAAAATATATATGTTAGAATCCCTTAAATCACAATGTCACGTTCACAAGAACCAAGCTGGCAGTTAATAAAACGGTAATTCTGTTAATATGAGGGGATAAAAATCTGTTGCGGACAACACACGACTTTCACTTACCTCTGCTGTTAAAAACAATTAAAAAATTGTAAATAACATTTAAAATTTAAAAATTTTCGAAATAATTTAGATAACAATAGTATAAAGATATAATTTTGTATAGAAACATAGGTTTTAATTAAATTTTATTTTTAGTGAGAATAATCAGGAGTTTTTCATCATTTTATTCTAAATATTTTATTTTTTCCGAAATTTTAGCTTTCCTGATGATATCTACAAATTATGCCAATATCGTCAAAAATAAAAATTATTTAAAAAATAGCTGATCTCCTGAATTATTCAATTATAATTAGTTTCATCATCGTATCAGATAATCCTAATTTTATGATCAAATAATATTAAGATAATATTAAACTGTTAGCATATTATCAAGTAAACTAATTATTAAAGCCATTAATTTCACTTCCGATTGCCTTTTAAAAAAACTTTTCAAAATAAAGTGAAAATCATGTTTCAAAATCTTTGTACTTTTTTAAAACGTTAGTCATATGTTACTTTTTCTCATGTTCAGTAAACCAAATTTCTTAAAATCAAGATTTTTGCGGGTATTGTTTTTGGCTGGTCTACTATTTGGCCGACTTTTTTCACGACCATATATAGAGTGATAATAGTAATTTCATTATCTATTTATAATTTTTATTTAAAATTTATGTATTTTTAGATTTATTCAATTTCATTTTATTATTTCATTTTTCAATTATTTTCAATTTTTCATTTGTCATATTATCATATTAATTTTCAATTTCACTTTCATTTTTTAATTTTTAATATATTTTCAAATTTTACTTTTCATTTTCAATGTTCATTTCATTAAAAACCAAAAATTTCATAAAAAAATATTTTAGCTAGTTTTTTTTTTTTGCTGGTTACATTTGGCCGCTTTTTATCAGCCTATTAAGATGATATAGGTAATTCTTCTGAGTTTATAAAATTAAAGTTACTTTAGAGGAAGACATTTTAAAATATCGCCATTTAAGCCCTGTTAAGACTATTTCAAATAGAATGAAACCTACATGATATTAAAGGCCATTAAATTTTACATCTACATAGCGATGTTTAGTCAAAGTCATTAGAGTCGTTTTTGAGTAAAATCGTAAAAAGCTGCAAAATGCATGGCATAAAGTAGCAGTTTTGGTCAGCCGTTTTTAGTGAAAAAGTTGCTGTAACATCTCGGGTGTACAGTTGTCTTAAATATGAAATTTCAGTTCCGTACGACTTTTCGTTTTTGCACTAGACTTACCACACATACACACAGGCCTTTTTTTCGGGACTGGGTCATTTAGACTCAGTGGACCCTAAGACGTGTATTTCCGCTGAAAACTAGAATTCGAAAATTTTCACGATCGCAATACTTTTTCCTACTAAATATTTAATATATGGGATAAAGTAGCACTTTTGGTCCGCCGATTTTAGTGAAAAGGTTTCTGTAACTTACAACACATACGGACACACACACCTTTTTGCGGGTCTTAGTTATTTGGACTCAGAGGACCCAAAACGTGTATTTTCGTTGAAAATTGGAATTCGAAAATTTTAAGGATCGCAATACTTTCTCTTACTATATATTTCATAAATAGGTAAGTGAAAGTAATAGGAATTTAAGTAACATAAAGATTAAGAGCTATATTATTTTTTAGTTCATGAACTATCAAACTATTATTGGTTGTTCTATGATAATTTCGACGGAGTTAACTGAAAAGTCATACTGTATGCACCTAGATTTTATTTTTATAAGTTTCATTATTATTTTTTCAACCTGAAATGAAAGAGGAGATTTCATTGACTCTACTTCTACCAAATAATAGCCTTATTGAAATCATTTACATATCAAAAGGATCAAAGCCTCTTTTTTGATTTTTTTTTTAATATTTATTATTATTATTATTTAAAATATGTAATCTGTTCAGCAGTTAATACACTTATAAGGAAACAAAACATTTTTTTTGTACAAATAAATAAATAACAGAATGTGGGGATGGTCGGTGGAATTTCCTCAGAAGGGGTACCATTTAGATATCGTTGCATTACAAGAGGTTCGCTGGCCAGGGGAGGGTTCGTTAACAGAAGGAAAGTATACTATTTGGTACGGGGGGAGCGTTAATTATTGTTTAGGTACCGGGTTTCTGATTAGGAATAGATTTCATTCCGCATTACGGGACGTACAGTTCTTTAGTGAAAGAATATCGGTTGCTATATTTCAAGGTCGTTTATAAACATTCATTCTCCCACCGATGATAGTGATGATGAAGTAAAATGCGAATTTTATGATAAACTAGAGTCGGTTTACGATAAGAAAGTTTGCACGAATATAGTAATGATAATGGTACCCGACTAATAAACTTTGCCATTTCGAAAAACCTAGTGATCAAAAGTACTACGTTTAAGGATAAGGATATTCATAAGTATACGTAGACATCGCCGGATGGACAAACACGGAATCAAATCGATCATGTTTTAGTACAAAACAGATGGCAAAAAAAAGAGAACATTTAACTATATTCATCCCGAGAACTTTGATTTAGTTAAACTGAACAATCCCGGAATTAGAAAACAATTCGCGATAGAAGTAAAAAATAGGTTCGAAGCTTTGGAATCTTTAGACGAGGAACACGAAGATGTAAACAAATTATGGGAAGGGACCAGAGAAAATATAAAAGAGGTCGGAGGAAGATCGAAAATAAAAAGAACAAACCCTGGTTTGACGGGGACGAAATATGTGTGAAAAAAGAAAAACCGCTAAACTGAACTCCTTAAATAATCCAAGCGATGATAACGTGACTTACTTTCGTGTAGTAAAAAAAGAGACCTCAAAATTTTTAAAAAATAAGAAAAGAGAGTATCTTAAAGACAAAATAATAGAAATAGAAAAACTCAGAAGCGAAAATAACGTAAGAGAGATGTAGAGAGGTATAAGCAAATCGCGTAAAAGATTTGAACCCCTGTTAAATGCGGTTAAAGATGCAAATAACAATATAATTGCGGATCCGACTGAGATATTAAATAAATTTAAACAACACTTTGACGACATTCTCAATACGGAAAATAATAATCTATCTCCTCAATCTGAATATCAGAGCGCTGAACCATGGATAGACGCACCGAGTAAAGAGGAAGTCGAAATGGCGATAGGAAAATTAAAAAGTTATAAAGCTGCAGGAAATGATAATATCACGAGTGAATTAATTAAGGCGTGTGGAGAAGCGGGCGTTTCCAAATTACATGTTTTAGTTAAAAAGATCTGGGAAAATGAAAAAATGCCCGAACAATGGAAATAATCAATACTTATTCCGATTCACAAAAAAGGACCAAGGACGGATTGTAACAACTATCGTGGGATCTCTCTTCTCTCCAGTATGCTATAAAATATTCACGTCAATACTAACTAGCCGAATCACGGAATACGCTGAGGAAATTATCGGAGATTACCAATGTGGTTTTAGGCGGAATCGCTCGACTATTGATCAAATATTTTCCTTACGTCAAATATTAGAGAAAAAATTGGAATACAACGGTGTAGTCCATCAACTTTTTATCGATTTTAAAAAGGCGTATGATTCAATAGACCGTCAGAAGCTACATAACATCATGATTGAACAGGGAATACCTAGAAAATTAGTAAACCTAGTAGAGATGTGTTTGTCGGAAACATTTCATAAAGTTAGAATCGGTCATAATTACTCCGAGAGATTTGAAGTGCGATCTGGTTTGAAACAGGGTGACTCCCCTTCACCTGTTTTGTTTAATATAGCTTTAGAATATATCATAGAAGAGGTGATGTGTACGGAGAAAGGCTTAAATATGGGTGACAAGATTCCGGTTTTGGGGTATGCCGATGATTTGGTACTGCTAGGTGAAGACACGGAAACCATACAGCTAAATACAAGCGTGTTAATAAAAACCGGTAAAGAAATAGGACTCGAATTAAATACCGATAAAACGAAATATATGATTAGTAGCAGAAATGGTGGCGATCTTGGTGATATTGATATATCAGGGCATACTTTTGAATTCGTAGAAAAATTCAAGTATTTAGGTTCAATTATAGCTAGAAAAAATGAAATCCAGGAAGAAATAAAGTCCCGGTTAAAGGTGGGAAATGCGTGTTATTATTCATTGCTAAGTTACTTAGGTCGCGGCTTCTATCTAAAAACTTAAAGATTAGAATTTATAAAACTATTATTCTTCCAACGGTTCTTAACGGATATAAAACGTGGCCGCTTACTTTGAGGGATGAACAACGGCTTAAGGTTTTCGAAAATAAGGTGCTGCGTAAAATATTTGGTCCGAAGAGGGATGAGGGCAATGGGGAGTTTAAAAGGTTACACAACGCGGAATTGCGGAACTTGTATGCTGTGAATATAATTGAGTTGATAGCGTCGCGGAGACTCAAATGGGCGAGTAAAATTGTTGGGCTCGGTGAGGAACGGATTCCAAGAAAGTTGGTATTTGCTGATCCGACTAGTAGGCGTCCGAAAGGTAGGCCGAAGCTGCGATGGGAGGATTGCGTTAAAGCTGATCTCGGGGGCTTGGGCTTGACCGGCGAACATTGGACGAGTCTGTGTAGGCGAAGTTTGGTGGTATCGGCATCGAACCTTCGGGTTCGCTAAGCCTATTATTATTATTATTATTATGAATATTATCTTGGCAAAAACATATTGACCATATAGGATTTGGTGTCAAGTCTTGACAGTCACTTGCATATAAAAAAAAAAAAAATATTATCTTAGCACCAATCACACTCACTGTTCCCTCTCAACCAAAACACGTATCATGTACATTTTGTATTTAAATCTCACATGCTATCTCATAGAAGAAGATATACATTATAATTAGATTCATCAGCCAAGACCTAAATACATACATAAACAGGAGGAATTGCATATTAGATGATTGTTCGAATCATTTCCTGTTCACACTAAATACCAGAGATATTTCACATGCGAGCATTCCTATGCTAAAGCCGTGCCTTGTAGAAGACAGGTAACCCGCAATGCAATCCAAACATATCTATATAGACTTAACGTTTAATAACAAATAGGATGTATTTACAATAATAGGGAAAACACATGCAAATTACTACGGTTTGCGTAAATTATAAAAAATTAGTCCGTGCAACACACGTCTTTCACGTACCTCTGATGATAAAAATTAATTGAATAATTTTTAATTTGAAATAGGAATGAAATAATTTTTGTTCGAGAATTAAAAATGAATCAATCGTATGTATTTCTTTATTTCCAGATCGGCTGCGTGATCCAAAAAAAAAAAAAGTTAAAAATTAATTATTTAATTATGTTAATGTCAGGTAAAAACATGTGTTTTATAAAAAATATCTATAGTAATATTATAAAGCTGAAGAGTTTGTTTGAACGCGTTGATCTCAGAAACTATTTGTTCGAATTGAAAATTTCTTTTTGTGATGGATTGTCCATTTATCGAGGAAGGCTTTAGAGTATATAAAATCACGCTAAGACCAACAGGAGTGAAGAATCAGCAGAAAATCTGGAACTGGGAAAATTAACCTCGCATACCAATGATTCCAAATGATTTACCTTTAAATTTTAAAATAATTCAATTTTCCGTTACTTTATCTCTTGCCATAACAATTAATAAATCACATGGGAAAACATTTAAACACGTAGGAATCGATTTACGTCAAGATCGGGTGTCGGAGAATATCAGTATGTTCTTCTGCCACAAGAAACTAAAACTAAAAATGTCATTTATACAGAAGAACTTTAAAATATATCATTTTAAAAACTTCTTAATAGCGATCATAATAACAGAAATTGATGCAGACGAAGTCGCGGGCAACAGCTTGTGTTATATAAGTATCTTTAAGAATCAGTTGGTTTTATCGGCTTTCCATCACTCTCCATTGACTTTTACTATTTTGTGTATAAAATAATATTTTTTCTAAAATCATGAGCTTTTCAACGGTATATTATACATATATATATTAATGTTGTTATGTTGGAGACACAGATTTTGCACAAAGATATTTTTTTAATTTTGATATAGAATTTTTTCAACTCTTATCTTCGCCCGTTCCTTATCAATGCTAAGATGATGGTTTGGTAAATTATTTTACATGTATAAAATTGAAGATACTTTACAGAAAAAAAAATTTCAAATATCGGCATTTAACCTCTGTCAAACTATTATAATCAGAATGAAACGCAAATGATATTAAAGCCTATTGAATTTTATATCGATTTAGCAAGTTTAATCAAAATCCTTAGAGCCTTTTTTGATAAAATCGTAAAATAGTGCAAAATGCAAGGAATAAAGAGAACTTCTGGTTGGCCGATTTTATGACTAAGTTGCAGTAACATCTCAGGCATAAACGCTTCTTAAAGATCAAATTTCAGTTTTAAACAACTTATTATTTTTGAGCTAGCCTTACACACACACACATACACACACCCATATTTTTGCGGAACTTGGAAATTTGGACTTAGGAGACCCTGAAACGTGAACTTTCGATGAAAACTCGAATTAAAAAATTTTCACGATCGCAATACTTTCCCTTACTATATATTTCATATATACATAAGTGAAAGAAAAAACCAAATATTTGACACAATTAGTTCAATTTTTGTTTAAATTGAACTGAGAATGAGGGAAGGTTAGATGTAAATAATAAACAGAAGACAGCTCTGAAAATACTAAATTTCGACTTGGTAATGAAAATATTAAAAAAATAATTGTTATTATAATACTCAAGAAATTAAGGTTTTTCGGTTCGATTTTTAAGCTATCCCACCAGATAACCTTTACCCTTCGTCGTAAACCAATGACTTCCTGTCCTACAGTATCCTTAAATGACAATCCGCTAGCCTCAGTTGAACAGATTAGATACCTAGGACTCCACCTTGACAAACGTCTCACTTGGAATCCCCATACAAGACTGAAACGATAAAAAACTGCCCGACGTTTTCGACTACTTTAACACTTACTGGACAAACGCTCCAACCTTCCACTTAATTACAAAAGACTTATTTATGATATGGTTATCATAAGACCGATATGAACTCTAGCTATGGGGCTCTACTAAACCATCGAATTCCTCTTGTATCCATTCCTTACAATCAAAAATCCTTCGTAAAATCCTCAATGCTCCTTATTTTCTCACAAATAAACTCATCCATAAAGACCTTAATATTCTATTTGTAGCTGACTTAGCCCGAACCAGGTACCGTTACTTCCATGACAAACTCTATTCCCACTACAATCCATTAGTTTCAATCCTTGCTTCCTCATCGATCCCTGATAATCCTCCGAGGCGTCAGAAAAGAAGACGGCCACGAGACCTTCTAGTTTAGAATATTTTTAGAGTGCTGCCACTGGGTAGTGGCTCTACATGTATTTCATGACAGTTTTCTATATAACCATCACATTTACTTGATGTAATTTTTTTAAAATACAGTTGTAGATATCAATAAATATGTTTAAAAAAAAAAATAGGCTATATAGAAATAGAAATAGAAAATAAGTATATTCTCGGATAAGCCCCTTCAGAATAAAATATATGTACAGATGAAATATACAGGTTTGACCAACAGACAAAGGGAACACAATGGTAGGTGAATATATGGTATATACAACAAAAACTATTTTAAAATCTAAAAACAATCATCAGTAGATAATTTTAATAATTAGGAAAAATAAAAAATAAATAAGTTGATAGCAAAGTTGTAATATGGAGAATGGATGGACAGTATTAATTTTAAAATATTATAATCATAATTAAAACATCACAATTGCTTTAAGGGACAGATGGGTAGATACGCAGCATAGGGGATATAAGTAGGTAAAGAATTCCAGAGGATAAATTAGCGGACAAAAAACTTTTAGTTCTACGGTTAGGAACGTAAAGAGGATATGGACATATGGAAAATTTTGACTTTTTAATTCAAATGTCATATGAGAACGCCTCAAAATGAATTTATAATAATGCAGCAAGAAATATGTTTGCAAGGCAGTGTGCTTTTCACGCACTCACTCCGACAATGAAGTATCGGTAAAGATCTACGGATTATGACTTCTCAAGGTCAGCGGTTATTTGACGTCGAGTAAGACCACGACATTATTTAGAATGATTATACAGGGCAGTGTCATTACTTCTAAGTCCGGTCGTTGTGGTTTGCCTCCATTAAGCTAACGGCTCTCACATAAACGGAAGGAAAGAGAAATTCCCTGGTCATCCAGCAACTGCTAATGCTGAATATGCTCGATGTTGCTTAATGAAACCGTCTTAAGGAGTACCCATCTAATCTGTCTTAAGCATATATATATATATATATATATATATATATATATATATATATATATATATATATATATATATATATATCCAGAGCCTCTTTAAAGATTTGTAAATCCCAATGTCCGGATTCAATCGGCTTGTGGAATCGGCCAGTTTCGACATTATTGCAATATAGCATCCTTTTTTAGTCAGTTTTTTTTCCGGCATTGCTTTAGGGCAGTGTTATTAGTGTCCTATGGACACCACCTTACCATTACTGTTCGGATTTATTGAAAGTATGTTTTTCAATTTGTTGAAAGAAATGTATCATGATCGTGTTGTTTGATGTACCTTTTTAACTTTATTAAGAAGCTGGGATCATCCTTGATAAAGGATCACATGACCAGACGATCAGAAAATCCCAAACTTCCTCGAGAGCTTCAGTTCAAAGTTTAATCATTATCAGGGGAAAAAGCAGCAAAATCTAACACATATAGTCAGGAGACCCCGTCCAAGAAATGGAGATGTTATTTTTGCCCAAGAAACAAGAATAGGAAGTTATCTATAGTTAGTATTAAATGCGAACAAAATATTTGTGGACAATGTTCGGTTTCCTTTTGCAAAAGCTGTGCCTAATTTTAGCTGTGAATACTTTCTTTACAATTCAAAACGGGCGTAATAGTCTAGACATTTATCGCCCTAATATTCCCCCACTTTGACTATTGCTGTACGGTGTTTGGGGGTGTCTCTGGAGATCTTGAGGAAAAACTAAAAAGGCTATTTAATTGTTTCATCCGATTCATCTTTGGGATCTCCAGAGACACCTCTGTCACTCGATTCTACGAAGAGTTAAAGTGGCTTTATCCTTCCTATCGTCGTAAGTACTTCTTGGCATCCTTCCTCTATCAAGTAATCCGATCCCGCCGTCCATCATACATCTCTGACCTCCTACTATTCAAATCCTCGATTCATTCCCGCAACACTCGAGCACGGCCTTCTGATTTGTATATGCCGCCCCATCGAACCGCAGCTTTCGACAGATCTTTCATTGTCCGATCATCTTCCGTATGGAACTCTATCCCTTCTCATATCCGTAACTCGAATACCCTTCCAACCTTTAAATCCCGTCTATTCAATTACTTCCTATCCATTCAAATTCCAAGAAATCTCGACAATAACCAATTTTAAATGAGAATGTTCAAATAAAAAAAAAATAAAAAAAAATAAAAAAAAAAAATAGAAAAAGAATGAAATAAAATAATAATGATAAATAAATAAATTTATAAAATCACAGAAGCGTTAATATAGAAGTTATTATTTTTTTTTTTTTCTCCTGTTTTTATTTTTGTTTTTTTAATTAGATAGCAATTGTATATAATTATTTTTTGATCAAAGCTCTGCACAGGAACAGAAGGATAATTTTGTATTTTATTTTCTTTTTAACTAACATCTAAATTAGTTTTATGTACATATATATTATTTTTTTTTTTTTTTTGTTTCTCTCACTCGAACTAGAATGAGAAGTCGATTTATTATATTCAACAGTTTGGTTTTATATGTTATCTTTGTCTTGTGTATTTATTTTTTACTTTATCACTGTATTTTTTTCTTCCATTATTACTCTAAGGCATCTAAGACTTTATTTACTTTCATATGTATTATTCTGAAGGGACTTGTCCCAGAATAAATAAAGAAATTATTATTATTATTATTATTATTATTAAAACACCTTACCTACCTACCTTTACAATTCAAAAGTTTAATTTTATTATTTTTATTTACTGTTTTTTTTTTCTTATTCTTTATCTTCCTCCTATGTGCCTTTACTAGCGTGGAGGGGCCTCGATCCAACGTTGCCAAGCTTCACGATTTCTGCAGAGTTGTTTAAGTTCCTGCAATCTTTTCCATCCGATCTTCTGGATATATCCGTCATACAAAATCCTAGGCCTTCCGCGCGGCCTTTTTTTCAGTGGCTCGAGCTTCCAACACTTTTCTGGATTCGCGGTCCTCATTCATTCGACAAACATGGCCGAACCATTTTAGCTGTCGCTTCTCGAGGATGGTTTTCAGCGCAGGAATTTTAAGCTCCGCTCTAATTCCTTCATTCCTTACGCGGTCTCTTCTCGTTTTTCCTGCGACCCTACGTAAATACCTTATTTCAGCTGCAGTAATTCGGCTTATTTGTTTGTCCAGCATTACCCAGCTCTCGATCCCGTAGGTATCAGTGGGGAGGTATACAGATTTGTAAATGTGGAGCTTCGTCTCTAGCCCCACATCTCGATGGCCAACAATACTATTGCATATACTGTAATAGATTTGATTTGCTTCAGCAATCCTGTTTGCAATTTCGTAATCTATTTTTCCCTGCCTATTTATATTGCAGCCTAAGTAGAGAAAGTTTTCAACTACTTGGAGAACCTCGCCGTTACAAATCACCTCCACAGTCTCTTCCTCATCTCGGGACAGGACCAGTATCTTGCTCTTGGAGACATTTATGGTCATTCCCTTTCGCTGAAGTTCTTCCTGCCATTCTATTAGAGCTTGCTGTAGTTTGTCTTTCGTATCGCAAATAAGGACGATATCATCAGCGTATAACCGTGGCTGGTATCGGAAATCGTCCTCATGTTCCACTTACCAAGCACTGTTCGGGCAGTTCGCCTTTTACAAATTTTGTGGATCTCATCCATAAACACCGTAAACAGAAGCGGGCTCAGACTGTCTCCCTGCTTTACTCCTTTATCAATGGGAAAAGGTGCAGTACCACTCCTTTAGAATCAGTGTATAGAGATTTTATGGCGGAAATAAGATCTATTGGTACATTTTTCGCTGCAAGGCGCGTTCCATATTTCTTGACGTGGGACCGAGTCGAAAGCAGCCTTAAGGTCCAGGAATGCCAAATATGTGCTTCTATCTCTGTCCCATGATTTTTCTAATATATTTCTTATGACAGAGATATTATCATGGGTCTGCCTGCCAGGGCGAAAACCTGCTTGCTCCTCTTCCAATTGTTCCTCCATAATTCGTCGTAGCCTTTTCTCCAGTTTTGGGTTGTTGTTTAGTCATATCTCTTTCGAATGTATGACAATCATGACTCAGGGGTACTCCGTACCTCCATACCTTTTCTCCAGAATGTGCGTGTACATTTTGTATGCCACGGACAGGAGGCTAATTGGTCTATAATTAGCACATTCCGTTTGACTTCCTTTTTTGTGAATAGAAATAACCACACAGTACTCCCAATCTTTCGGGATTCTTTTGGTATCCCATACCGTTTTTTTAATATAATAAATTTTAAGAAAAGAACTTATATATGTACATTATTTTACAAACGTTTTCATAGCTTAAAATATATTATTAAAAAAAAGAAAAAGGTACTAATATAATGTATTTAATAATATCAGGCATTTATTCAATTTCATAAGCATCCTCTCGTATGATACCTATTGAAAATAGGTTGAATTAACGTATTTTACAAGAATCATATATATATATATATATATATATATATATATATATTATATATATATATATATATATATTATTTAGTATAAAATATTTAATTTAAAAGTTTTTAACACTGCAATGTAATTCAGAAAATCACCAACCCTGAACAGTGCAGTACTGCGAGTAACGAAAACTACTTTTTTTTTTTTTTTTTTTTTTTTAAACATATTTATTGATATTTACAACTGTATAATTATATACAACAAGTAAATGTGATGGATATAGTACTCTAACATGAAATACATGAAGAGATGCCACCCATCGGCAGCACTCTGAAAATATTTTAAACTAGAAGGTCTCGGGGCCATCTTCTTTTCAGACGCCTCGGAGGATTATCAGGAATCGAAGAGGATGATAGGATAGAAACTAGTGGATTAGAGTGGAAATGGAGTTTTTCATGGAATGATTGATATCTGGTTCGGGCTAATTCAGTAACATATGGGATATTAAGGTCGTTATGGATAAGCTTATTCGTGACAAAGTAAGGAGCGTTAAGGATTTTACGAAGGATTTTGGATTGTAAGGATTGGATACGAGAAGAATTGGATGGTTTGGTAGAGCCCCATAGCTCTACTCCGTAAGTCCATATCGGTCTTATGATGGTCATTAAAATAAGTCTTTTGTATGTAAGTGGAAGATTGGAGCGTTTGTCCAGTAAGTGTTGGAGTAGTCGAAAACGTCGGGCAGTTTCTTGTCTTTTCAGTCTTGTATGGGGGTTCCAAGTCAGACGTTTGTCAAGGTGGAGTCCGAGGTATCGAATCTGTTCAACAGGGGCTTGTGGAGTGTCATTAAAGGATACTGTGGGGCAGGAAGTCATTGGTTTACGGCGTAGGGTAAAGGTTATTTGGTGGGATTTGTTAGAATTAATTTTAATCCTCCATTTCTGACACCATACTTCAAGGTCTCGGATGTGGGATTGAAGAGTGTGGGAGGCAGTAAATGGATCATTATCTACCGATAACACACACGTGTCATCAGCATAAGTAGAAAGGAAAGTGTTAGGATGGATTGGGATATCAGCTGTATAGACTGTATAAAGGACAGGCTCTAGGATGCTGCCTTGGGGAACACCAGCAGATTGAGATAAAAGGGAGGAATAGGAGCTGTGGTGATGTATTTGGAAAAATCTATCAGCAAGGTAGGACTGTATAATAAGAAAATAAGTAGGAGGGAGAAATAGGCGGAGCTTGTAAAGCAATCCCGGGTGCCAGACTCGGTCAAAGGCCTGTTCCACGTCGAGAAAGGCTCCCGTGCAGTACAATCCGCGCTCCAACGCAGAGGAGACAACGGCATTATAGCTGTACGTGAGGAAAAGGATGGCTTTTTGCGGGAGATGTTTTAAGATATGGGAAGTGATTTGGTCATGGCCAGGAGCTTTTCGAGCAGGTAATCTATGAATGATATTGGATATTTCTAAAGGATGGAAAGCTTTAGGTGGAAGGGTCATTTGGAGGGGAATAGTTAGGTCTTCTTCTATCCTTTCAAGGTGTTCGGGATTAAGGATATCTGGATGGGGAGTATAAGTGTTGTAAAGATGTTGTCCTAATATCTGGGCTTTCTCTTCGTCAGATCTTGTCCAGGTTTTGTTTTCAGTCAGGAGTGGATGGTTAAAGTCTTTGAACTTAAGAAGTTTTTTTTGTGGTTGTCCATAACGATTTGTCTGTTGTAGTAAGATTTTCAGTAAAGTTGAGTAAATTTTGAATTTTGTATGTCTTTATTTCTGATTTGAGTTTGTTAGTTAGTTTGGTATAGTAAGTTTTGTCAGCTGGGTATCGTGTCTTATGCCACTTCGATCTCGCTTTGCGTTTTTCATTTAATAATAACCGAATATGCTGTGGCAGATCAGTACGTCGAGTGTCATTAATCTTGGTGGTCTTTGTGTTGTCAGTTATACTGCTAGTTATGGAGTCAGTCAGTTTCTTTACAGCTGTATCAATATCATTATTTGTCTTGAGTGGAGTGTTCAAGTCCAATTTGCTTTCCAAGTCCAGTCGAAATACGTCCCAGCTTACTCGTCCTTTGATCAATGTAGGAGGAAGGGATTTAGGAACAAAACTGGAATGCAAGGAAAGCAAAACCGGGCTATGATCTGAGGAAAGGTCGTTCAGTGATCTGATTATTGTTTGGGAGGAGGAAATTTGAGAGGAGATAAATATATCCAGGATGTCAGGTTTTTTTTTTAGAGATGTTGGCCAATATGTGGGATTCATGGGTGAGAGGACAGTATAGGTATGGGAAGTCAAGACACTGGAAAGGAGATTACCTCGAGAGTTGGTAGTTCGGCAACCCCACCGTTGGTGTTTAGCATTATAGTCTCCTCCAGCGATAAAGCGCGGTCCGAGGGATCGAAACAGGGTTTCAAGTTGGTTAAAGGAAAGGGAAATACCAGGAGGACTGTATACAGCTGCGAGGGTGAGATGGAAAGGACGAGTGGAAATGGTCACTGAGGTTGATTGTATGGCGTCAGTTGGAGTAGATGGAATAAGGGAATGAGGTAAGGACTTATGGATAAGGATGCATGACCCAGCATGGGAAGTGTTGTCTGGGTGGTCCGATCTATATGTGATGTAGTCACGTATGTAAAAACGTGTTCGTCGTGTAAAGTGAGTTTCAGTCAAAAGTGCTATGTCAATATGGTTGTCATGGAGAAATATGTCCAATTCGTCACGGTGGTTGAGTAGGCCGTTAGCGTTCCACAATAGGATTGCTAGGGGCTTTACACTCATTGTGAGAAATTGAATGGGATTTGGGTAAGGATTCTAGTGAGAAGGGTGATTAGTGGTAGGATAGTTTCTTTAAGATCTGAAAGAAAGGACTGGAGAATGGAGCATATGTTGAAAGGATCTTGGTTGGGATACGGCTGTGGGTAAGAGACTTGTGGATGATTTGTATGGTCAGGATTATTGGCTTGGGGCTGGGCTCGCCGTGGGGTAGGATGATGTTCAGTCCGCTGAGGTACTTGAGGCGAGGGGTTTGGTTGAGTCAGCTTAACAGAAGGAGATGGTATGTGGGGAGGTTGTTCAGGAGGCAATTTTATCCGTAAGGGTAGATGGGGGGGGACGGGTCGATGTGCAGGTTGTGGGTTAGAATGGGAGGCCGGAGGCTTGGTTTGGGCTTTAGGAGGCGCCTGTCGCCGTGGCTGTTGATTCTTGATGGCGATGATATCGGAGGAAGGCTTTTTGGTGTGCTCTGTGAGTTCCTTGACGGCAGTTGTAGTTGGCAGCTGTTGAACGACGATACCTGGTTGTTTCACGATTTCTGGAAAATTAGTAAAATCCAAATCAGGTACCTGCGGGCGAATCTTCTGTTCCACTCGTGGTTCCGCTAGGTGCTGTGTCCTCTGCCTTAGAAGATTTTTATATACGCTACAGCCCTTATAGCTTGCTGGATGGCCTTCACCACAAAGAGCACACTTTGCAGGCTCATTAGGGGGTTTGAGGCATGTATCAGAGGTGTGTGGCCCGGCACACTTGACACACCTAGCTGGGTGATGGCAGTAGGACTTTGTGTGCCCTAAAGTTTGACATTTGGTGCACTGGACGATTATTGTTCTCTGTCTTGGCTCTTCAAACCGAACTGTCGAATATACCAGCCGTCTTACCTGGAATATCTCCATGTTATTCCTGGCTGGCTCCAAATCCACGAAAAACAGGGGCAACGCATATTTTTCTCTGGGGTGCGTTACAGAAGAGATGTTTCTAAAGTTATGGCCAATTTCTTCTAGGCCGCTTTTGATGGCTTCAGTAGGAGTGGATGAGTGGAGCCCTCTCAAAACCACTCGATAAGGTTTATCTTGTTTTAGTTGGTAACAATGGAAATCAAAATTTTTTGTACTTAAATAAGTGATCAGTTTTTTGTAACTTTCCTTATTAGTAGTATTAATTTTTATGTCATTTATACGTGAAAAACATTGAAAGTTTGGCTGGCCTATTATATCAGAAATTTCTTTACCGAACGAGAGGAAGTTATTTATATTTGAGACATATATTGGAGGTGGTTCGGGGTCAGAAAATCCTTGTGGTTCCGGGAGATGGTTTTTAATGTTGGCGTTAGCTGAAGTGCTAGAGGCAGAAGTAGAAGCAGTAGGTTTTGAAGTAGATGGCGCCGTTGTCTCATTTAGGTTGGCTGCAGTGGTACTGCGAGTTTTAGGCGGTGATGGTATTGTTTTCGATTGCTGTTTGGTCTTAGCCGCTTTGTTTTTTTTTTTATTTGGTGAATTACCAGCGGAACCAGTGTTCTTTCTCTGGCGTTTCTGTAGTGTCCTAGGCTTTAAATACTGTGAGTCTGACTCGCTTACTTCAGAAAAGGGAGTCTCCTCCTCCGAGTCGTCACAAGATTGGGTCTGATCTAGATCCATAACTTAATTTAATAAGAGAAAAAAAAAACTGTAAAAATGACATATATATGAACCTAAAGAAATTATAGAGTCCTATAAAAATTGAAGAAAATATATATAATTATTAGAAAAGAAATATATACCTAAATAAATTAATAATTAAGAAAATTAACCTTAAAGATCTTAAAACTAAACTATTTACAATTATTTACATACACAATAAAAAATAAAAAACAAAGCAAACATTTCTAAGTTAATGAAAATAAATAAATAAATGTCTTAAAAAACAAAATAATATAGAAATGAAAAACTCAATTGAGGAATAAAACTAATGTTTATAAATTACGTCGTTGAACAACAGTCCTGGCCGAGACCTTGTCAACACTAGGGAAGGATTAGCCGGCACAGCTGGCCCTTATCTCCAGCCCATGCGGTCACTAGTCTGTAATTGTCTTTACAACAAAACACAACTCACCTCTCTTTTGTGTTCGGTAAAGTATTCAATAGTGCAATATCTCACGATTCACAAAGTTTGAAGGATATTCATGCGGTAACACAGTGATGAGAAGGTAAGAAACATAGAGCTATACGTATAGTGAACTGTACTCGCAGCCATGACACTTGAAAAAAATCGAAAACTACTTAAAACTCAATTAAGTAATAATTTCTAACTATTCAGTGGAAAGGCGTACTGTTTAGTCCATTGTTATATAGAATATAATTAAATTCGAATTATATTATTAGGGATAAAATTAAACTCAAACGTTACTAATAAGATCTATTCAATCAGAAACAAAGTTTAGATCAGTTGTTAACAGTAAACAACTTATAGCATTCTAGCAATCCTGGAAATCCTATTAAAATACAATGAAAACTTATTCCGAGTAGACAAGGGAAATATGATGGGCGAACATTTAATCTAAATTATCAGTACTTCGATGAAAACGACACTAATGCCTGATTTGTTTCAATTATTTCCGAGATGATTAATTCCATTCCTTGATATGAACAAATGGTCTTAAATGAAAGAAGAAAAAATTTCCTAGAAGATTGAGTAGTCGAATCTTCAATACAGGAAAGGTAAGTGTTGTACGTCATACAAAAAATAAATTTGAATATTTCTAAAAATATTCGGATATTTAAAAGAGCTATTATTATTCTATCGTTAAATTTTAAATTTTTTGGATCTCAAAAAAACTTCCTCCGTTTGATTAGCTTTAAAATATTGTAAAACAAACCTACCTTCATAGGTCAATCAAGGATGCGAGGGGGCAATAAATAAAAACAAAAAACAGAAAAATTATTGCTCAACACGTTCATTGCGGAAGGAGAAATAACAAATTATTCACAAGTGCGACAAGGGTTCAATTAACCCCGTGCAGTAACTATCCAGAAGTGTGTTAGGGGGTCGATCGGCACCGTATTCTTTCCTTTGTTTAAATGCATTCAGCCTCCTGTAAATTGATTAATTAAGGCAAAATCATTTGTTTTCCCACTCCATAGGTTTAGGTGAGTATACCACGGCAGTAGGACGTTAATTGATGCATTTGTAAACCTCATAGAAGTTGTACTCATATTTTTTTTTCTTTTTTAATCAAAACACTTCTTCACTTCATAAAATTAAATTGTATGATGTTTTAGAAAAAGGAATTTTTGTGACTTTGATTTTTTGTAAGGTTCAGTCTCCCTCTCACCCCAATAAACATAACCTTGTTCATATAGGCATTGATTACCTTAGGGTTTTACGCCTTAAAGCCACAATAAACAAGCATGACCTTTTTCAAACTTTAAGAAAAAATAAATAAAAAGAGGGGAGGGAAGCGAGTCTGACTCATTATTTTTCTGGAAGAATAAAACGGGGTCTTTTGACCCAGTCCCGCATTTGAGGTCGAAATTTAAACCTTAGCGCGGCACGGGGTCATTTGATCCTGTTCTTTTTTTTATAGGAATATGCGAGATTATACATATAGACATTATTGGTCTCAACTCTTGGAAAGGTCCAAAGCTGAAAAAAGGTTCAAGCATTTTTTAAAGTTTACCTCTTAAACGCTCAGAACTACTTGAAATTAGACACGGGATCAAATGACCCCGTGTGGCGCTGAGTTTAAATTTCGACCTCTAATGCGGGACAGGGTCAAAAGACCCCGTTTCATTCTTCCAGAAAAACGAAGAGTCAGACTCGCTTCCCTCCCCTCCTTTTATTTATTTTTTCTTAAAGTTTGAAAAAGGTTATGTTTGTTTATTGTGGTTTTAAGGCGTAAAACCCTAAGGCCATAAATGCCTATTTGAACAAGGGTATGTTTAGGAGAGGTGAGAGGGAGACTGAAACTCACAAAGTCACACAAATTCCTTTTTCTAAAACATCATACAATTTAATTTTATGCAGTGAAAAGGTGTTTTAATTAAAAAGGAAAAAAAAATATGAGTACAACTTCTATGAGGTTTATGAATGCATCAATTAACGTCCTGCTGCTGTGGTATACTCATTTAAACCTATGCAATGGAAAAAATAATGATTTTTCCTTAATAGAATCAATTTACAGGAGGCTGAATACATTTAAACTAAGGACTAGGGGCCGATTGACTCTCTGACGCACTTCTGGAGAGTTACTGCACGGGGTTAATTGAACCCTTGTCGCAATTGTGAATAATTCCTGATTTCTCCTTTCGCAATGAACGTTTTGAGCAATATTTTTTTGTTTTTATTTATTGCCCCCTCGCATCCTTGATTGACCTATGAAGGTAGGTTTGTTTTACAATATTTTGAAGCTAATCAAACGGATGAAGTTTTTTTGAGATCCGAAAAATTTAAAATTTAACGATAGAAGAATAATAGCTCTTTTAAATATCGGAATAGTCTTAGAAATATTCAAATTTCTTTTTTGTATGACGTACAACACTTACCTTTCCTATATTGAGGGTTCAACTACTCAATCTCCTAGGAAATTTTTCCTTCTTTCAATTGATGTTGATCAATTGACCCCGTACAGCACGGAACGTGTTAATATATGTCTTATAAATGACTAGTCATATGTAGCAGTGTCATGTGGTAGACACTAGATCTAAAGAGAAAAAAAAACTTCTTATGACCCATAGTCCAATTTTCAAGAGAGATAAAAACCAAGGAAAACAGGAAAAATCTCAAAATTTGATTTTCTTCCATAACCGTTAAGAAGGCCCCTTATATAGATAGAAAGAAGGTCTTCGTGGTGAATAAATAATAATGAATAGGAAGGTATGAGAAAGGAAGGAAGAAAGTAGGATTGAAAAAGTAGATTGGGGAGATGATATAGAGGGTAAAAAAAAAAGAAGGAATGATATAAGATGATAATGTTCCTCAGGTGAACTGAATAGCAATAATAAATAAACAATAAAATGATATGCTATTACTAAAAATAACTAACCGAAAACTAGAAGCTCCGCCGAGTGCGTAGCAGTGTGGAAGTACGGCGCTTCGCCTGAGACCTCGCACTTGTAGCGGCCACCGGTCCCCACTTCAACTTCCACCAATTGGACGGTTTCTCTTTCTGAGCTGCTCAACTGTAACAATAATAATAATAATATTACATAACATACTATAAGTTAGTAATATTCGAAAAATCTGGTAAGGGGAACACAACACTTTTGCTCTAGATCGTTAAAATCCAGATCGTTAAAATCCATTTAAGAACTATAAAATAAAGTTAAGAGTTAAAGAAAATTCCAGTTTCTGAGAAGTTTGTAAATAGTATTATGTTTATTATTATTTTTTTTATAATTGTTTCAGTTTGGTGTAATAACTATTTGTTAATTTTTAGGGTTTACTTAGTATAAAGAATAGGTTGTCAGTTAATTAATTTAATTTGTATACTTATATATGATTATGGCAAATTTCTTCAGCAGACGGTCATTTGACCATGCTTAAATGCCTGAATTGATTTGTACCATATAATTTTGAAAATAAAGCATCATTATTAATATTATATCAATAAGTAATTAGTTAGGGTTTTATATTAAGTCGGTTTTTATTATCAATGAAATAGACAGTGCCTTGATGACGAATTTTTTAAAATTTCATTTCCTTATGTAACATTAATTAATGCATCGTTTGTTGTAGCAAACATGCATAAATATAAACCAGGGAAGTATTTAATACCTAACATAATGAAAAATCTTCTCCGAGAAATAAGGGTACTAATTAATGTAGGTGTATAACGTAGCGTTAGAAAGCTGGAGATTTTAGGAAAAAAAATGATTTAATATACAATTAGTTTTATAGTGAGACGAAGAGTGGGAAAAAACGAGTGGCATGTAACACTATACGAATTACTAAATATCAACAAATAATTTATATGTATTTAATATAATAATAATTCTTTATTTATTCTGGGACGAGTCCCTTAAGAATAATAATACAGGAAATAAGCAAGGGTCTTAAGACTAGAGTCTTAGAGTAAAAAAATTAAGAATATAAAGATAAGTAAAAATAACAACAGAATTGAATTAATAAGATGAAAAAAAATAATATAACTCAAAGGACAACTTCTAATAAAATGTGAATACAAGAAAAATATAAATAAAGATATATCTATATGTTAAAATGAGTACAGAAAATAACATATAATTAAAAGTACAATAATATTATTTAAAAAAAATTAAAAATATATAGTTAAAAAAAAAATACAATGCTTCTATATTTTTGTAAATTATATGTGATTTAATCTTTCATCTTTGAAAAGATAATCTTTTTAAATAATATTTGCTACGAATGTATCCATTAAAGTTAAATAACGTATCTGTCTGCTTTATTTGTTGATTTTCCCTGAAACTAGGATCTAATTGGGATTATTGGGGAATTGGATTGACAGGAAATGGCTGAATAGACGGGATTTGAATGTTGAAAGAGTTTGGGAGTGACGGATGTAGGAAGGGATGGAATTCCATAGAGATGCGGAGCGGATTAAGAATGATCTATCGAAAGCTGTGGATCGATGGGGCGTTATATACAGATCAGAAGGCCGCGAGCGGGTGTTACGAGAACGAACGGAGGATTTGAATTTAAGGAGATCAGAGATGTAGAACGGACATCGGGATTGGATTACTTGGTAAAGGAAGGATGCTAGGAAGTACTTACGGCGGAAGGAGGGGTAAAGCCACTTTAACTCTTTGTAAAATCGGGTGACAGAAGTGTCTCTGGATATCCCAAAGATGAAACGTATGAAGCAATTAAACATTCGTTGACATATATTTTATTAGTGTTATTCAATAGAGAAAAACAAAGCAGGCTGATGATTTTTTGGCTCTCAGTCATCTCTTGTGGGTGATTAAGGTTCGAATCTGTTGAAGTCCATTTAGGTACTACCCTTCAAACACAAGCTCTCAGGAGAAAGCTTCATGCTCAGTGCCATTATTGGAATTTTCCATGCAACTGGCTAAAGCATTTGAAGTCGACGGTTCCATCATATTTAGCTACTAATTCAGTACTCAAATAGAGTAAAATAGAGGTATTTTTACAATACATTACACTACTTAAAACATATATTTTAAGGGAAAAAATTACCACATTTCTAAAATTCAATCATCTCACCGCTTTACAATATTTCTACGGAACATTTCTACACCAAACAATCAGCTCCCAGTCCCTATATTTAAGAGAATAACACGCCCGAGATATTACAGTAGCTTTTCCAATTAAAAAGGCTGACAGAAGTTGCTACTTCGTGCCATGCAGTTTGCACCTTTTTATGATTTTCTAAAAAAAAACGGTTTTAACGATTTTGATCAAGCTCGATATATCGATGTAAAATTAAATGGGCTTTAATATCATAAAGGTTCCATTCTGATTGAAATAGTCCGACAGGGCTTAAATGCCGATATTTAAATGTTTTTTCCTCTAAAGGAAGAACGTTAGAACGGCTCAAACTTTAATTTTGTAGATTCAGAAGAATTACTTTATTTTCATTCGTCTTATTTTGGTTGATAAAAAGCGGTGAAATACAAAAATTGAAGAATGTAATAACTTACTAGGAAGGAAGAGGTAAGAAAATATTTTTTCAGAGTAATTTTTGTCTTTTTTAACATAAATAGCAACATAGATGTATAATGTACCGTTAAATAGCTGAAAATAAAAAATTAAAGTATTATCTTAAATTGTAAAAGGCAATTTAAAGTGCCAAATAGGGTATGAAATTGTTACTTATAGCGATACGTAACAATTTTATATTGCTATATTATTTAATCGAAATCATATCTTCCTAACAAAACTGAATAAAGTTTTATTTAAATTTTTCTTAAATTTAATTTATTTCATAGTTCTTAAATCGATTTGAAAAATTAAGGTAGGTGAAAGTCATGTGTTGCCCACAACAGATTTTTTTTTTACATGAATTTATACAATTATCTCAACTTTTCTATTTTGTGAATTCTCTTTTAGTTTAATCATTTTCAAAAAAAATTATTAATTCATAATGTCACCAAATGAATTTACGAGTATTTCTTATTACTATTTAATTTTCTTTTTTGTTTGTTTCTTCATCATTACTATTGTGTCTTGGCCAGATGTAGCCATTATATTATGTCAAATTTCATGTTATGTTTAGGGGACTTAGTACCAAATAAAGTTATTTGTTTTCTTCTTTTTTCTGTCTTCTTAAAGTTGAAGAAAATCGTATAAGAGAAAAAAAATATAAAGCCAGTCTGTATCAACCGAGAACTAAATCTTCCCCAAGATTCTGACAGTTATGATTCAGCTATGAGAGATGAGAGCGAAACAAGAACCGCTTCGAAGAAGACCTCTTTAATAGTTGAGGAGTTGGTTAAGATGTTATAGTAGGGTCGCCCATACACTCAAAGCAGGTTCAAATCCACTCGCGAACGAGTAACTTAAGCAAGCCGTAAAGGTATTTCCTCCGCACTTTATGGTTGTTCTTTATTTTTCATGAGCCCAGTGGGGGATGGATGTTGCGCGACCCCTATTCTCAGCAGTTTGGAAGCAGGGAACACCATTCGGAACTTACCCCAAGAGGAAGTAAAACGGTAGAATTTGTAGCCCGCATCTAACAAATAACTTACCTATCGCCTGAAATTTCCAATTTTCTAAAAATAAAGACGAAATATGAAACAATAACATTAGAATTTATCTTGAATGTGTTGTTGTATTTGTTAATATTATTCTTTCAAGTTTCATTTATTTTTTTTTTTAGTTGAGCAATTTTTCACTAGAACGGATATAGCTCCTCAATGATAAGTCTCAATGAGCTTTTAACATATCCAATTCGTAATATATCCCTTAGCAAAAGTGACTTTTTTTACTCCAACGAATTGCCCGCATTCATTAACAAAGGTCTATGATGCTGCAAATTTTCTTTTCCAGTAATGTTCCAAAGATTTCACACCTCAAAGTCTTTTTTAAGTACTAAGATTATCAGAGACGCATTATTTGAAAAATTGATTCAGTACAGCATTAGGAAAAGAATACTATTCTATATTAAACGAATAATTTTAATTAATATTTTAAACCACATACCTATGGTAACTATAGATTTATTTATATCTTGAGGTAGGTAGGTAAGGTGTTTTAGGGCGATAAATTTCTAGTATTACGCCCGTAAATCGTTTACTCAATATATTATTCTTAATTTAGAATGATTAACCTGTATAATTTCTTTACAATGCTTAGATGATAATGATAGACTTAAATAATAATAATTTCAATTTTTTTTTGTTTGTTATTTCTTTTGTTTATCATTTTGTCTTTTATTTATTTTTAAATTTATGTATTATATTTTATTATATGTATATATCTTTCCTTTACATGTTTATTTATTTTTTTTTTTTTTTATTTATTTTATTATTTAATTATTTATTTATTTTTTTATTTTGTATACATATATCTTTATACCTTATCGTAAATCTGAATTTCTTTTAGGACTTCTATGACTAAATCGAGCACCTGCTTATTATCACCTATTTTATATCTTTTATATATTTTATATCTTGATATTCTACTCGAAAAGAGTATGAAATTATTTTCTATAAAAAAATCGAGAAATTAATGGCTTCAATGCGTTGCACTCAGTTTTCAGTTCAATGCGCTACAACAGAGGCATTAATTTTATGCTGCCATTTTATAACAGTGTTGATACATTAATAAATTTTTATTCCCAAATGATATTTATTTATTCAACATTTCATTTTTCAAATTATCTGTATTATTTGACGCGTTGCTGCACAGAGAATGGGTGGTATTTAAATTTGTCTTAAGTTCGTTATTTTGGTTTAATTCAAATGTTATATTTTATTGATTTTTGACATCTGCGTGAAATGTTTGTGAAGGGTTATAAAATAAGTTGATAGAATTTTCACTATTTCACTTTAATCTTCATTGTGTTCATTTCAAGTCATGTTTACTTGGTCAATAACTTTTATATATTATAAAAACGGGTTAGTTAAAGTCCTTTCTACATCACTTATGTAACATTTTCCCCTAAAAAAAAAAATAAAAAATAAATAAAACACATCACGACCTAGAACCTAATCCGGGATATTTCTATCTATCGAAGATATGTCCAAAACAGATTTAAAATCCCTCTGTACAATTTTGCTTTTTAACGTTTATTTTAAGCGTTATAAGAATCGGTAGGGGAAGATTACTTCCACGAAAACTCTACAGCGGAAAATCAAGCATTCAGTAGAGAAAATAAAAATGAAAAAGACTCGGATGAAAAGGAAAAAAGGGACCACTGTCATTTATTTCAGTTAAATCTCATTTAAACAAGTTTTTTTTATATTAAATTACAGATTTTCCATTAATTATTATTTAACACCTTCTAAAACGTTTATATCCAATCCTAGATTTTAACCAAGTGATTCCTGGCCACCAGTTTGGATTTCGAACATCTCATTTTACTATACAGCAGTGTCACCGTGTGGTGGATGTTTTTTCTTCCACATTGGATCGCGGAATGTATTGCCCTGGAACTTTTGTTGACGTGAAAAAGGCTTTTGATCAAGTTATACAAATTACAGAAATTCCTCTCTCCTAATTTTTCATTCTTACCTCACAGATATAACTTCCAAAGTAAACCATAACCATTCATACTCATCCATATTAGTTTAGATCGCAAGATGATACCCTGAGGATCTTAGGCCCAATCCTTTGTTGCAATCCTGCACTATTCTCACTACTGATGACAATAGTATGTTATCCGTAAGTAGTGACCCAACAGTTGTATCACAATCCCTACAGTCTCACATCCAATCCATTGAATAATGATGTCATAACTGGAGAATTTAAATCAATCCTAATAAATCCCATCAAATTAAATTTACGCTTAGTCCCAAGCCTATGACTACCTGTCCGTCGGTATCCTTTAGCAACATTTACTACACAAAAATCATTTACATAACATATTTGGACCTATGGCATTGAGCTATGGGGGTCCACTAAACTATCAAACTCCTTCGGCATCCAATCCTTGCAATCCAAAATATTAAGAAAAATACTCAATATTCCTTACTTTGTGACTAATAAACTCGTCCATAGAGACCTAAATATCTCGCTGGTTGCAGGCTTAGCCGGCGATAGATACACCTCATTGAATTCCAAACTATCAGCCCACTCAAACTGGCTTGTCCATAACCTCTTAACTACATCCATTTCCATGAAGTGACAATGGTTGACTGTGTGTATATATGAGAGAAGTTGGTTGAGGGTGCAGTCAACATAACACACAATTAAGTATGAACTTAATTGTCAACTTAAACACAGGCACCAATAAATTAAGTTCATACTTAATTGCGTGTTATATTGACTGAAACCTGAACGGACTTCTCTAATACATCTATTTCCGATAATCCTCCGAAGCACCTGAAAAGACCTGCTTATAAAATAAACGTTGAAGTGCTACGAAAGGGTAGCTTCTTCACTGGCCTATTATTGTAATTCATCCATTTTATTGGGTTGATGCAAAATTAATGCAGGTTTCCTCTATTGCAATATCTTAATTCCATTTGTGTAAACAAAGCTAATCCTAACATTGATCATTATTATACCAAAACAAACCTTATCTAATACCCTCTCTTTCACCATGAATTTGTTTAGTAAAATCGTTTTGTTCAGTGTGTTCAAAGGTCTTGAATCGAAAATGTCAAAGTGCGATTTTCGTCAAATTTATTTTTACGAATTTAAATTAGGGCGCAGCGCTGCGCAAACGGCTCGTAATATTAATGAAGTGTGGGGTCAGGGGGCTATTAATGAGTGCACGGTGCAGCGTTGGTTCCAGAAGTTTCGCAGAGGAGATTTCGACCTCGAAGACAAGGAAGGTCGGGGCCGTCATCTTGCTCTGGACAACGACCAGCTGAGGTCAAAAGTGGAAGAAGACCCAACCAAAACCACACGAGAAATGGCGGCGGAACTCGGAACTCAAAAATTGCAACGTCTTTGCCCAGCATTGATGAATCGGAAGGGGCCGATCCTGCTCCACGATAACGCCAGACCACACGTTGCACAACCAACGCTTCGACGACTGCACGAGTTGGGCTACGAAGTTCTCCAACATCCGCCTTATTCACCTGACCTCTCTCCTACAGACTTCCACTTTTTCAGGCATCTGGACAACTTTTTGAGGGAGAAAAATTTTCAAAACCAGGAAGACATTGAAAATTCTTTTCGTGATTTCATTGAGTCCAGGGATTCGGATTTTTTTTCTGGTGGAATAAGAAAGCTTGTTAAACGTTGGCAAAAGTGCATTGATTCAGATGGAAATTATTTTGATTAAATATATATGGTTAAAGTAAAGATATGGCATATTTACAATACCTACTAAAAACCTGCATTAATTTTGCATCAACCCAATACTTGTCATATTTGTATATACAGTTGTAAAAACCAATAAAATATGTTTAAAAACATTATTATGTTTTTAATTTTAATGTTGTTGTACAATAAAATATGTATAAAAAAATATTATTTTTTTAATGTTAATGATGTGTTTATCTTTTTGAGGAGTATAAATGTTATAGCGGTGTGGCCTAGTAGATAGGCTACTGTCCTCCCTGTCCCTGGTTCAAATCCTGGCTGAGGCAGAATTATTTATTCTGTAATTTCGGCGTTGGAGCGACCCTGGGGTATGGGGATCCTCCTGGAGCACACCCAGCCTCTGTAAAGTAGGTACTTAAAATTGAATAAAAACTTTACAACCGAGCGTGATTTCTGCCTAATCACCTTCTTGCAGGTCCCTATCCATAAGTACTGAGTCTCCATAGGTAGTAGAGGTACAGGTTTTTAATTTTTTTTTTTTCAATAAATTTTACTGTAAATAGAAAGATCAAAATAAATAAAAGGCTATCTGCAATCTAGTATTAAATGACTGATGCGGAATTTAACAATTTATTAGCTTCTAAATAAGCATATGCAATAGCACAGGATTTAAAATTATACAAGACTGGACTAATCAACTGAAATCGATAGCGTAGACTCGTTGACACATTCAGTTCCCGAGAGATTTGACCTCAATCAACAGAATCCCATAGCCACAGCCTTAATGAATCCCAAGTATTGTTTGTTGGCAGACATATTAAACAGGAAAGCTATGTCATTGGAAGCATTTAAACGCGATCGTAATTATAATAATTAATCTAATGTTAGAAGAGTGGTCGAAATTCTAGATGTTAACCTTAAATGTGGCCATATGATATTATGTAAAAATTACATGATCATTATTTGACCTTAGTTGCTCCTTAACCAAGAACAATTGTCATGGATTTTATTGAGACAGGAACTTTAACTTTTATATACACACACACACATACATATATATATATATATATATAATATATATATATATATATATATATATATATATATATATATATATATATATACATATATATATATATACATATATATATATATATATATATATATATATATATATATTATATATATATATATATTTTTTTTTTTAATTTTAATTTTTTTTTTTTTTTAATTTTAATTTTTTTTTTTTTACGCGTAACGGCCTTATGCCTTATAGACCCTGCAAATATCATTTTCTCCCAACTTTGCCCACACATTCCTATCTCTTCCTATCTTCCTACCTCTTCTTCTTTCTTTCAGACTGCACTCATCTTTGTTCTTCGCTCTATACTCTCCCCTTTCTCACCTCTTTAGCACTCACAAGGACCTTTATCTTCTCTAATTTTTCCATATATTCATCTATATTAAGACAATCTTGATTTGAGAGTCCCGAACTCACAGTTTCTTTCTTCTGTTCTTTCTTTTTCTGCTTCATTAGCCCCTCGCCCCTTTATATTCCCACATTTTTCCAAAGATCTCCTTATTTATTCTGCTCGGGCTCATCCTTACCATATGAATTTTGAACGCAGCCTCCTTAACATAATGTCCGTTTCCAGGTAATCCATTTCTTCGTTTAGATCTCTGGTAGGCCTCAGCCTATATCCCTCCGGTAACTTTACTGGCCCATAAATACACCTCAAGATCTTCCGCTCTATCCCTAAAAGTTTCCTTAAGCTAGGAAGAGAAGCGGTCTCCATTTTATACAATAACTTATATATATATTTTCTTTTGTCCACTCCTACATCACCTTTGTTGGCCATGGTTTTGCCAAACTAGGAGGAGAGGGCGGGGAATAGAAGCCGAGTTAAAATATATAGAAAGGAGAAGTATTGCAATTGTGAAAATTTCACCTCAAACGCGAGTCTTCACAGGAAATACACGTTTTAGGATCCCTTGAGTCCAAATGACCAAGTACCGCAAAATGGTTTGTATGTATAGTAAGTCTATCTCGAAAAAAAAAGTTGTAGAAAATTAAATATTTTACAAGCGTATATATCTGAGGTGTTACAGCAATTTTTTCATTAAAATCGGACAATCAAAAGAGCCACTTTATAAAATACATTTTAGACATTTTTACGATTTTCTCATAAAAACGCTCTCAGGATGTTAATTGAACTCGCAGTATTGACATACAATTTAATGGACTTTAATATCTTCTAGGTTCTATCCTCGTTGAAAAAGTCTGATATAGATTAAATGTCGAATATTTGAATTTTTTTCTTTAAAGTACCTTTAATTTTGTACATTCCTAAAAATTAACCATGTCACTTTAGTAGCATTGATAATAAACGACTAAATATACAAGTAACACAAATTTGATTAGCAATAAAAGAAGAAAATAAAAAAAAAATGAATTTTGGTAATTTTAGAACATAAGATTAGTAAAATGATGTAAAATATACCGATGGTAAGCTGAAAATTTTAAATAACATGTTAAAGTTGTGAAAAATAATGTAAAGTGACGAATAGGGAATAAGCTTTTTTTTTTTTCTTTTTTTTTTTTTTTTTTATCATTTATTTTTACATCCACACCTGTCGCTCAGCCCGTGACAATAAGCGGATTTGATAACAATTGATATAAAGGGCATGTCAGGCATGAGGGAGGTCGATACCCATTGGCATCTACCCCTTACTTGAATTTTAAAAGAGTTTACTTAAGAAAAATCTCTTAGCCAGATTCTTTTCAGCCTTCTTTGAATATTCCCTGGCATGTCTGTCGTGGCCATGTTTTGTATGAGTTTGTTAGTATGTCCGTGAAGTTTGTCATAAAATTTGATGTAAGAAGTCCGAATGTGATTTTGTACCATTGGTATGTGTAAGTCTGTATGTAAAGTATTGTAACTGACATACCAGGGTGATCGAGTAATAAGTCTTAAAAGTTTTTGATTGAAAAGTCTGGATTTTTTTTTATTTGAGTCTGTTTCGCTATTCTATAAATTTGAGAGGCGTATGTCCTTATGGGTTTTAGTAAGTAGGTATAAGAAGGGAATAAACTTAAGTAATTATTGTGTATACCAATTTTATATTGTTTAATCTATGTTATAAAACATATGTTTTCAAACGAAACTGAATATATTGGGAAGAGGTGCAGTTATCTAAAACTTCTTACAACAGTGTCTTTGTGGTAAGTTTTTTATACGTAGTAGAGACACAAGCCATACATCCGTCCCTCCTTCTATAAACTGAACTTGGGCCAAACTTTTGCATAGTTATTGCCACTAGTTGAAGTCCTGGTGCTACGGACAAATTCTCGACCATTTTACTTCAATGTCCTCATTAACGTTTAAGAATTATGAGGTATTCGGTTTTACTGCATATGAACATATATTACTGACTTATGAAAGGGCTACACAAAGGAAAACACTGTTCTTGGAAAGAGTAAGTTTAGCCTGGGATAAGATTATGTTAATTAGACCGCAAATGTTACACAACTTTGTCGACTAAGATAAGCCGTATTTCAAACTTCGTCTTCAACCTTCTTTGGGTAAAAAACAGTTTGAAGAATTTTTACATATTACAACAATACATTTATTATTATATGAATAAGTAAATTATTTAATAGGATTTTTTAGTAATCTCTTTAACATTTAAAAAAAGCTGCTTAGAAATGTAAGGCTCCAAGTGTAAATGGAAGAATATATTAGTAAAGATGGACCGTAATCTGATAATGGAAAGAACGTTTTCGTAAATATAGTTCTTAAATTATCTGTTTTTTACTTTCACTTACTATATATAGTTAAGGGGAAGTATTGCGATCGTGAAAATTTTCGAATTCGAAGACAACTATACGCCCGAGACGTGACAAAACTTTTTTCATCAAAATGAGCTTACCGGAAGAGGCACTTAATACCATGCATTTTGCACCTTTTTTCGATTTTATCGAAAACGGTTCCGACGATTTTGATTAAACTCGCTATATCGATGTAAAATTTAATGGCTTTAATATCATGTAGGTTTTATTTGGATAAAAATGGTCTGACAGGTCTTAAATGCCGATATTATAAATTTTCTTCCCCTAAAGTACCTTTAATTTTGTAGATTCAATAATAATAACTAGATTATCTTGTTAACGCTGATGAAAAAAAAGTAAATATATAAATTGAATAAATTCGATACCCAACTAATGGAGAAAACAGAAAAAAATATTTTTTAATGCAATTTTTCGTTTTTGAACATAAGAGCAGTAATATACATGAATGAAATACCGTTGGAAAGCTAAAGATTTTAGAAAAAATATCATCTCATACACAAGCTTTTAGAAGTTAATGGAGAGTGATGAAAAGAAGATAAAACTAACTGATTATTTGAGATAATAATATAATAGATTTTTTAATAAAACACATGTTTCTATATAAATTCAATTTGATTAATTCCTTAATAATTTCACGTATTACTTTCACTTACTATATATAGTAAGGGGAAGTATTGCGATCGTGAAAATTTTCGAATTCCAGTTTTCAACGGAAATACACGTTTTAGGGTCCCCTGAGTCCAAATAACCAAGTCCCGCAAAAAGGTCTGTGTGTGTGTGGTGTGTGTCTGTGTGTGTGTGTGTCTGTGTGTGTGTGTGTGTGGTAACTCCCGGGCGGAAACGGTAAGTCCTATGAAACTGAAATTTCATATTTAAGACAACTATATGCCCGAGACGTGACAAAACTTTTTTCATCTAAATGAGCCTACCAGAAGAGGCACTTTATACCATGCATTTTCACCTTTTTTCGATTTTCTCAAAAACGGTTCCGACGATTTTGATTAAACTCGCTATATCGATGTAAAATTTAATGGGCTTTAATATCATGTAGGTTTTATTTAGATAAAAATGGTCTGACAGGGCTTAAATGCCGATATTTAAAATTTTCTTCCCCTAAAGTACCTTTAATTTTGTAGATTCAATAATAATAACTAGATTATCTTGTTAAGCTGATGAAAAACTGGTAAATATATAAATTGAATAAATTCGATACCCAACTAAAGGAGAAAACAGAAAAAATATTTTTTTAATGCAATTTTTCGTTTTTGAACATAAGAGCAGTAATATACATGTATGATATACCGTTGGAAAGCTAAAGATTTTAGAAATATTATATATCTCATACACAAGGTTTAAAAGTTAATAGAGAGTGATGAAATGAACATAACACTAATGATATTTTAGATAATAATTAATAGATTTTTGAATCAAAACACATATCTCTATAGAAATTCAATTTAATTAATTCCTTTAATAATTTCACGTATTTTTATCTCTATGTATATGAAAATTCTTTCATTGGTTTTAAAAATGGAGGTAAGTGAAAGTCGTGTGTTGCCCGCACCAGATTTTTTTTATCTCTAACTGTATTTGAAAATTCTTTCATTGATTTTAAAAATGGAGGTAAGTGAAAGTCGTGTGTTGCCCGCACCAGATTTTTAAATTGATTTTAGCAATGGAAGTAAGTGAAAGTAAAAATGGGAGATAAAGCTTTGTATATTATAGATTATTATATTTAAAATATTAAAATGGAGGATGCATGAGACTAACCATGAAACAAACACAATATGTACAAACAAACTGAAGAAGTTCTAAAGAATTTAAAATTAGAGAAAAGTCATTACTCGACTAAACAACATAATTAACAATTAAAGACGAAGAGGTTCCAAGAATATTCTACTCTAAAAACTAAATCCATTAACTTGAAGAAGAGAGAAAAAAAGGGTCAGGCTGACTGAAGAAATAATGGGCACCAAATACTGTTCAATATACCTGTGATTGATTCAACTTACACCAAAGATGGTTGATGATATTTTATTTTTATTTATTGAAATTTACAACTGTATTTATTAATACATCAAGTAAATAGTCAGATAAAATACTCGAAAAAGACATGAAAAGAATATGACCAATGGTTCCACTCCACTAGGTAATCTTAAATAGAATGTCTCAAGGCCATATTATTCTCAAACACCTCGGAGGGTTGCCAGGAATGGGAAAGAAAATAAGGATTAAAACTTATAAATATGATAAGTTTAATAAGTTTGAGTGGGTGTGAAATTTGTCATGAAAGGATATATACTTGGTTCGGGCCAAATCAGCAATATATTAAGGTCTTTCGGAATGAGTCAAATCGTGACAAATTAAGGAGCATTGAATATTTTACGAAGCATTTTGGATTGTAAGGATAATATTTGAGAAAAATTCAATGGTTCAGTTGAGCCAAAAATCTCAACTCATCAAGTCCAGATAGGCCTAATGATGGGTATAGATGAGCCTATTGTACTTCAGTTGAAGGTTGGAGCGTCTGTCGATAAGTGTTGAAGTAACCGAAAGCGGAGTACTGTTTCTATTCTTATCAGTCCAGTGCGCAGATTCCATGTAAGATCTTTGTCAAGCAGGAGCCCTAGATAGCGAATTAGTTCAACCGGGACAAGCGAAATATTATTAAAAGACACTTAAAGCAGGATGTCATAGGTATAAGATTAAAGGTAATTTGGTGTGATTTGTTGGAATTGATTTTAATTATCAAATTTTGACACCATACCTCAAGGTCTCTGATGTGGGGTTGAAGAGTTTGAGATGCCACAGTAGGTTCGTTTTTAACTGATAACAATGTCATCAGCGTAGGTAATAAGGAAGGTGTAGGGATTACAACTGTATAGATTGTGTAAAGAATGGTTTATATGATTCGGCCTTGAAGAACATCAGCAGACTGAGTAATAAAAATAATTAAAATACAAACACTGTTGTTCTTTTTTCATATTATAAAAAGATACTTATAAATAAATTATTAATTGCATGTTTCTATTATAAAAAAAAAAAAAAAAAAAAAAATAATATATATATATATATATATATATATATATATATATATATATATATATATATATATATTCCAAACAAACCAATAGTAAGGTAAGATATTTATAAAAAAGTCCGAGTACTGATGTAATCTAAATATTACTAAGAACTGAATATTATAGCTTAGGCGTTAAAACGTAGAAAATTATTCCACAACAGTTTATATTATATCATATAAAAGTTTATAATAGATATATAAGGTTACCATTCACATCAAATATTGTGGAAGTTTTTATTATAGGATTTTTTTTTTATTTTTCTAGAGATTTCGGCAATTTAATAGTATTTTGAATGAAGATCAGAGATGCTTCAGAAAAAAACAAGTATTTCTTATCAATAAAAAAACTAAAGAAAGGCAATTTTAAAGAAATTTAAAAATTCCTAAATTAATTTTAACAACGGAAGTATGAGAAAGTCGTGTGTTGCGTTTTTTCTTTTTACTCTCAGAAATTACCACATATTTTATATCAATTAACCAATCCATCAACCTCGAAACGTAATGTAATAATTATGTTTGATATGTTATGATAAATAAATATATATACAAATTAGAAGAGAATGTTCCGATTAATATATTCATAAATACCACAAATATTTTTTTTTAAATTATTCAATATATATCAAGTCTTTCAAATATAATTTTGGTATAGAATGATTATGGCTGGAGCTAAAAAATGGCTCACGTTCGCTAACAGGAATGGCGGTCATGATAAACAAAAAAAAAAAAAATTTAAAACGATAACAAAACGAAGTGCTCTCATAAATAAAGTAAAGGCTTTTTCACTGAGTGTCCTGAGAAGCAGTAAGAAAATACTGAACAGAAAGTTAAACCTTCTGGGAACGCAATAAGGAAGCTGCACAAGTAAGAACAAACTAAGAAATATTCGGAAACCACATTCGATGAACTGAAAAGCTTGAGAACCTGCAGGAAGATTTAATGCTATAACCGATAAAAATCAATCTTCGAGACGAGACCCCCAATGGAAAATATTACTGTAGCAGAGGAAATCGATTGGATAAATATTCATCGTAATAAAGGAATCAGTAATTAGCTCTTTGGAATGTCAAGGAGGTAAAAACCTAAATAGAATCTTCAAAAAAAAAAAAAAAAAAGTTACAAAAAATGTCTTAGTTCTAAGTGAAGGTTTAAAATTTGTTTCTAGAAGCATAAAAGTTCGGCGTATAACCCAAGTTAAAGTGTGTATGCGTTTTATGTTTTTTACGAAAATCATTTTAGAGCTGACAAATGATGTATTCCATAAGTTTGGAAGTACTTTATCAAACCATAAATTAATATTAATTTGCATATATTCAGTCGCTGATTCAATATTGTATATTGATCTGGGGGAATTCCTATGCTGCATTTCTCGTTCAGCTTGGGATTGTGCAGGGAAAGGCAATTTTGCGTACGAATCCAAGATCCAAGATCAATTAATATATTCTCGGACTTTAATGTAATATCGGCAAAAAATATAATACATAATCTCATCATGAACAGCTGTATTTTAGACGGGATGAGCTATTCAGGAAGACTGAGCACCGTTTATCCGTAGGAGTAAAAACTTACTATACCTTAGTTATGCCAAGACCAAAACATAGCAGGACAACACACCGGACTTGTTATTCCATTGCCTCTGTTTACAATAATATCCCTTCAAATTTTTAATATTCTCACACAAACCTTTCAAAGTATCAAATTATTAATACAATGTTAAAATATGGGCGAAATCCCTCAGTGAGGAAAAAATTGCTGAATTATTGAATTCAAATTACTTACCGCAATAGACCTGTCCTTAATGCCGACCTGTGTCTCATTTTGATGTTCATGCTTATTTTGAATAGTATTTTTTTCTTTATAATTTTTTTTTTGTTGTATTATTTGGGTATTATATAATTTAATTTTATATTTACGTGATTTTTTTAATATTTTGTATATATGAATAGGCATTCCTTATTGCTTTTTGTTTTAGTGAATTAATATTTCTTACTGTGTACTGTTTTACTGTTTCTTATAATTTAAAAAAAAAATATTATATAATTCAATTATTAATTTTATATCTTGTATATATGTTGTTATGTACTGAGAATACTGAGGGGTGAAAATTCATCATTGAATAACAATTATATTAATTAAATAAATGTTGATAAGCCTATGTCGGCAAAAGTACAATGGGCGTGTACTTGCCCCCTTGGATTCTCCAATAGGCCCCCCGGTTTCCCCATTGGTCTGGGATACCAGAGACCCCTGGCAGGTACTCCCAGCGGCAGCCGACAAGAATATTAAGGGTGGTCAAAAGATAAAAATAAGATCAAAAGGCTGGACCGCCAACCGGGACACTTCCCATATCAGCCCCGCCCGAGGTGACGAGAATGAGAAAGAAGATTTGAAAAGTCAGTCTCATTCCAGCCACGAGAGAACAGTCAAGTTCCATCCTCAAGAAGAAGCGAGGTCCGTCTGGGGGCAGAGAGCAGCTGGAAGATAAAAAAGCCTAGAAGGGGCTCCTAAGACTGATTCCATCTTCTGTTTTTTAGGTATCTCTTTTTTTTTGTAATGTTGTATGGCAAGATTAACTTTAATATCCCTCAGTATTCTCAGACTTATTTTAAATATATTGTATATGTGTAAGTTGTTTTTAAAGAATAATATAATTTATTGAAACTTGTTTACTTTAATCTTCTCCACCTACATGGATCAGTACACACGATACCATTGAAAAGGAAATCCAACGGCTTCATTAAATATAATCTATATATTGATTGAATATATCAATTAATCTAAATGCTTTATTTACATAATATACAAAATAGTAATAACATATATATACATTTTTTTGAGATCAAAGCCCACAAGACAATGGCGTTAAGCCGTCTGTCGAGTTGCCCCTTGTTCTTTTTTTTTTTTTCAGTTTTACATAAATATATTTATATATATATATATATATATAATATATATATATATATATATATATATATATATATATATTTTAGTAACGTTATGATTTATTTTTATTGATTGTAAAGATTTGATAATTAAAATGCTGTACCAAAAACTTTCTGTATTTTATCTTTTATATCTTTATATCTTCTCACAAAATTCCGCGACTTTAATTCCTCTTTCATCAATTTTACCGTCTTTTGAATTTCTGATTTCAGTTGTTATGTTTGTTCCCTCTAAAATTCCATTAGGACATATTTTCAATTTTCCAGTGTGAGCATTCCAGTCACCGATAAGAACATCATAATTTCTAGTCAATTCAATTAATTCTATTACTTCATCAAATTCACTATTCCAATTACTGGAATTTAAATAGATCGAAACCAGATATATTATTTTTTCATTAATTTTTAACTTAATATAAATTTTGTTTTGAATAAAGCAGTATTCAACTTGATTTGTATTGAATTTTGTTTTATTAAATCCATATAGATAGATATCCCCCACTGGCTCTTCCCATTATCCCTCCTTTTTTTAGCACCTATAAACTTCAATTCGAAATCTAAAAATTTTTGTTTATAAAATCAAACATTTTCTTATACTAGAAATGTCTCTACCAACAAAAAAATATCGAATTTTTTGACAAATTAAAAAAAAACATTTTCTTTAGATTTAATTCCCCTTATATTATAAAATAAAATATTTATCTCACCTAAATTATTAATAATAGCTTTATCACTCTCACTTATACCATTTTTTACACTAACTTTCCTTCGTTTTTTTGAACTAGCACTGGAGGTAGACGGTTGATTGTTATTGGGGGCTGTCTCACCACTACGGAGATCCTCTTCAAGAACTGCTTTCATGCTCTTCAACACTTCTTCGGAAAATGTAGTTCCCATTACTTCTTCCAGAATCCTTACTCCATCTTTTCCATCACATTTAAGACCCTCATCAAAGTCCCAGAAGAACCTTTTAATTTGGTTTTTGAGGGTACCGCTGCCTAAGAAAAGCAGTCGGTCAACAAATTAACAATGTAGCAATGTATTCCTTATAGCTTTTTGGCTCAGTCAATTACTTTTTCTTACTGTGTACTGTTTCTTTATAATTGTTATTACAAATATTTATTTAAGTATTGCATTGTTTCTAACTGTGTACTGTGTTACTGTTCATTATTGTACTTCTATTATTGGCGTAGGTAAAATACTTTCCCACACCCGGGCTTGCCTTAGCGAGATAGTGACTTCTACTTGCACTGTAAAAAATGTCTGTAATTTGATTTAAATAAAGAAGTTAAAAAAACCAAAAAAAACCCGTGTTTACGAAAGAGTATCAGAGCACAAATAAAAAAATAGATAAGAGACCTGTATTGTGCACAGCTTGGTGTTACGGCCTTAGATAACCCAGCGGATGGAAGAAGGTCAGGAGGCAGGGAAGGGATAAGTCTAACCTAAAGGTGTCCCGACTATAAGGTAGGTGTAAGAGAATATAACACTAAAAATTTAGCTATCCTTAACAACAAAGGCGATAAGTACAGATAAATTTTTAAATATGGTATGTAAAATTCCAGTAGTAGGGTATGCCTATGATTTTGTACTGCTAAAGAGAGAAGGAAACCATTTTTTTTCCTAAGGATTCAGGGCAGACAAGCAGACTTCAGCATCTTTTCAACGAATAAGAAGAAGAAAACTGATATTTCATTTCTTCTTCGGATGCCAAGACTCAGCAAAAGCTACTAGGATACCAGAACGACAGATACGAAATGGGCTTTCTAGGGGATAGTAAGGGGAAAAATAAACATTAAGTTTAGTAAAGAAAATCGATAATCATCGGTTCGAAAAATTCCCGATTGTAGTGGAAAAGGGAAGGTCCTTTTGAAGTGCGGTCGTTATAGGCCCAAGACCTCGTCTCTTCCGGACCATCGGAACTGGCACTTTGCTTCGGTATAGCCACACCTTTAGCTTTATATAGAAACCTATCCACAAATACATAATTTAGCTTTAAATATTTAAAGTTCAGTTCGTATTTTTTCCAATTCTAAAAACATTTTTTTTTTTTTATAAAACGTATTTATTGGTATTCACAACTATATTTACAATTATGACATAAATAACATGAATTACAAGTAGAGACACTACCCATTGGCAGTACTCCATTAGGAGTTCTAAATCAGTAGGCCTTTAGGCCATCTTATTTTGAGACGCCTCGTAAGATTATCAGGAATGGAAGAAGATAGAATATATTGCGTAAGAGTGGAAATGGAGTTTTTCATGAAACGAACTGTAATGACCAATCAGCAGCATGTTTAACATTAAAGTCATTACACATCTATACTCACCCGCAGGTGGTCCTAGAATATTTTAATGGGAGTAAAATATCCTTAGTATATGCCATTCTTCGGAGGGGATGTTAAAAGGTGGTCCCGAGCCTGTGCGATGTCAGGTACTCGTTAAAGAATCCTATACTAATAAAACCTCGATATGCAAAATTTAGGACTAAATAAATAAACAAACAAACATCTATACTCATCAATTTGTCCGTAAAAAGGAAGGAGAATTGAGAATTGCAGTAAAGATTTTGGATTATAATGATTGGACAAGAGAGGAATTCGAAGGTATAGCTCTACTCCTCAAGTCCAGATTGATAAGATAGACATGTAAATGAGTCTTTTTTAGGATTCTAAAACTACTTCTTAAAACAAGTTAAATTTTATATTTATATAATTTTTTTTATTTGTCGACCACCCCTAACGCGCCTTTGAAGGCTATATGGGTTTCTTGGAATAGGAGTGGGGACTAAAAGCCGAGTTAAAATAAAAAAGGAATACGCAAGAGATTTTACAGCAATTTTTTCAACATAATCGGCGAACCAGAATAGGGCCCCTTTTTACAATTTTCTTAAAAACGGCTCTAACGACGTAGATTAAACTCCCTATGTCTATTTAAAATTAAAAGGGTTTTCATACCGTGTATGTTTCATTTTGACTGAAATAGTCTGACAGGGCTTAAATGCTGATGTTTTAAAATTTCTTTCTCTAATTTACCTTAAATTCTGTAGATTTTGAAAAACTTCGTATTAGCAAAACAACGGGAAAATATGTAAGTTGAATGAATTCATTAGCCAAATAAAGTAGAAGAGAGCAAAAATATTTTTGTATGTTATTTTTGGACACAGGAAAAGTAATATAGACGTATAATATACTGCTATAAATCTAAAGATTAAAAAATAACTTATCTAATAAAAGTTCTTTAAGTTAGTGTAATGAAAAACGGATAAAACTAACTGATCGTTGAGGATAATTTCTACTGTTATATTTATAATCTCAAACAGATGTTTCGACCCAAAACTCAATGTAGCTAATCGCCTTTTTTACTTACACTTACCTATATATGAAATATATAGTAAGGAAAAGTATTGCGATCGTGAAAATTTTCGAATTCCAGTTTTCAACGGAAATATACGTTTTAGGGTCCAAATGTCCAAGTCCCGCGAAAAGGTCTGTGTGTCCGTGTGTGTGTAGTAAGTCCAGCGCGAAAACTAAAAGTCCTATAAAACTGAAATTTCATGTTTAGGACAACTATACGCCCGAGATGTCACAGCAACTTTTTCATCAAAATCAGCTGATGAAACTCCCTGTATAAATGTAAAAATTAATGGGCTTCAATATTGTTTAAATGTATATTGGAAGATTAGACATATCAAAATTATTTATTATAATTTAACACATAACATGTAACATAATCTACTTTGAACTGCAACCTCCAGCTCATCAAACATATGGGAGCTTTTGCCATGTGACTATATCTAAACAAATATCATGTACTATACCTTGCACCACGACCTTAATGTTCCATTTATTTCAGACCTAATTTTCCAAATTCCACTAGAACCTCATTCATCATCCTAATCATCTAGCTCAATCCCTATTCAGCTCCACTCATCCATACAACCCACCTAGAAGGTTGAAACGGCAGTGGCCCCGCGACCTTTTGTAAATATGTATATATTGGAGTTGTAGCACTGGTACATGTGATGTATGTATGAGTGTGTGTATGTGTAATGATTTCTTGACTTTATTGTATTGATTCATTATTGTATATATATTTTATTGTAATTTTATGCCGTGTAAATATTGTATGAATGTAGTATGTATGATATCTTTCACCACTACTATTAATGTCGAAATTGGGACAGATTGTAATTTTACTCAATAAAAATTGTTGTTGATTGAAAACAAAAAATAAAAATATCATGTACGTAAGATTCTGATTGAAATAGTCTGACAGGGCTTAAATGCCGATATTTTAAATTTTCTTTTTCTAAAGTACCTTTAATTTTGTAGATTCTATAAAAAAAAAGCCTTATTATCTTGTTACCACTGATATGAAACAGGTTAATACATAAGTTGGACGAATTCCATACCCAACTAAAGGATAAAACTGAAAACATATTTTTTTTTAATGCATTTGTTTATTTTTGTACATAAGAACAGTTATATACAAGTATAATATGCCGCTGGATAGCTTAATATTTTAGAAAACATATTATCTTACACAAAAGCTTGTAACAGTTAATAAATAGTGATGAAAATCCGATAAAACTAATAATCATTTTATATAATAATATAATAGATTTTTTAATAAAACACATGTTTCTATAGAAAGTTAATTTACTTAATTCTTTAACACCAGTGATGCGGCTGAGATAGAGGCGTTGGGATCTCTTTGATTCCACTTGTGGAGGGAAAAGCGCAGTCTGGGGTCCCTCTAGCAGTTGTATATATTGTATATAGTTATGATTGTTTGTATGATGTTTATTTATTTGCCAACTTTTTATTTATCTTATTATAGGTTGTTGTTTTTGATTTCTTTTGCTTTTTTATTTATTATTATTTTAGTGTATATGTATATATATATATATATATATATATATATATATATATATGAATTTATTTATTTTCTATTTTATTTAATTTGACTATTATTATTATTTTTTGTATATACTGTATGAATTGTTGTTGAAAAAAAAAAAAAAAAAATTATTTCTAACTGTGTTTGAAAATTCTTTAATCGATTTTTAAAACGGAGGTAAGTGAAAGCCCTGTGCTGCCCGCACTTGATTTTTTTTTCTACTCTAACTAAATTTAAAAGTTGTTAAATTGATCTTAACAACGGAGGTAAGTAAAAGTCCTGTGTCGTGCGAGCACCTGATTTTTTCTTATTGAGTAATTAAAAAAGAAAACCGAATGTAATTCACGAACCTCTTTTAACTCTAACATTTATTTAAAGAACAGAGGTGAGAATGTTTTTTTTTTTTTTTTTATCTGAGATTAACATTAATACAAGTATGTTCTTATGCTTCTCTTTATAGCAGGTTTGTCAATAACACTTTTAATTGTGAAAAACCGGATATTCTGAGATGACTTTAATATTTAAACCATTCCCAGAAAGTCTTTTCAAAATTTTATTCTGATCCAATTAAAAGGTTTTTGTTTTTTATATTATTCTTTAATAACATTATTTGTCGTTTCTTGGAATTCTTGTTTAAATAGAACCCTCATTGAAATCTTTGCTGTTTAGGCTTTGTATTGCTGAGGAAGAAGAGGTTTAAAAATAAAACACTTTTTATATTTTACCTCTGTTATGAACGAAGTAAAGTTAATTGTTGGATATTATTGTCACATCAAAGAAAGCTACCGCTTAGAACAAACTTTGAGTTTGAATCGAAATAAATGATACAGTGCTTGTTTGTTAGATATACGATTATACAAAACTGTATTTGTAATAGGTAACAATCTGGTGCACGCAACACACGACTTTCACTTACCTCCGTTGTTAAAATCAATTTAAGAATTTGTAAATGTATGTAGAGATAAAAATAAATTGTTACAGAATTAATTAAATTGAATTTCAATAGAAACATGTTTTATTAAATAATCTATTATATTTTATCTACAACAATCAATTAGTGTTTGGGGTAATCACCTTCATTTCAAATGTCAAGATGATCACAACTAGGGGCTCTGCTTCCTTGACATGCCACCAGGTGGCAGCACGGTCGACATGAATTTCTCTTTTCAGGAACCAGAAACTGTTAGTTTTATTGGTTTTTCATCACTCTCTATTACCCTTTACAATTCCGTGTATCAGATAATATTTTTTTCTAAAATCTTTAGCTATCCTACGGTATTTTATACATCTATATTACTATTCTTGTGTTCCAAAACAAAAAATATGTTTGCACTTTTCTGCTTTAGTTGTTTATCAAATTCGCTCAACTTTGATATTTAGCCGTCCTTTATCAGTGTCATTTAGATGATATGGGTAATCTTTTGGAATGTACAAAATTAAAGGTAGTTTAGAAGAAGACAATTTAAATATCACCATTTAAGCCCTGTCAGACTATTTTGATCAGAATTAAACTTACATTATATTAAAGCCTAATAAATTTTACATCGATATAGCGAGTTTAATCAAAATGGTTAGATCCGTTTTTGAGAAAATCATAGAACGATGCTAAATGCATAGGATAAAGTAGGGCTTCCGGTCAGCCGATTATAGTGATGAAAGTTGCTGTAACATCTCGGGCGCATAGTTGTCTTAAATATGAAATTTCAGTTTCCTACGACTTATGGTTTTTGCGCTGGACTTACCACACACACCCGGACACACAGACATTTTTTTCGGGACTTGGTCATTTGGACTCAGAAGACCCTTTATTTATTTATATTTTATTGAATTTTACAACTGTATATTACATAAGTACAATAAGTAAAAGTGATGAATTATAATAAAATGCGTATAAGGCTTGTGAAGAAACTACCCAGCGGTAGTACTTTGATGAAGACCCTAAAACGTGTATTTTCGTCGCAAACTGGAATTCGAAAATTTTCACGATCGCAATACTTTCCGTTACTTTATATAGTAAGTGAAAGTAAAAGTGAGAAACAGATCCAGTAATAAGAAGGGGAGATATTGGGTTATAACTATTTCTAGTCGTGCGAACATCTAAACGAATACCAAATCCTAGAGATATGGAGCAGGAATTCGTTGTCTATGTGGGCATAGCTTTCCATCTGATGGCTTTCAAATACGTTCCTAAAAATATGGAACGGGTAAACGTATCGAAAAAGCTAGAACGACATTGGGAAAGATTGGAGTATTCTAATAAAATTCTTTGACTTCAATACTAAGCCATGAAACTAAATAATTTTACTTTCGCTAACATGTACAGGACATTTTTGTAGAAAAATGATTGATAATGTTTTATAATTGTTTACACATTTTTCAATCAAAATAAGAAATATAAGATAAATGCGAGATTTCAGAAAAAAAAAGTTCTAATTTTTTTTTTCATATTATTCCACCGCTTAAAAATATTCCTGTCTATAGAGGAGTATAAAAGACATTTTCTGGAGAAAATCGATGATTGATACTTTTAAAAAAGGTTGAAAAAATACAATTTTTTGTTTTATTTCTTCCGCTAAAAATTAGCTTTTGGTTTAAGAATCTTGATCATATAATTTTTTCATGCCCTTGACTCTTAAGAATTAGAGAAAATTAATTTCAAATTTTACTATTAAAAAATAATTAAAATCGAAAAAAGAGATTTTTTCTTAAATCTCGAAAATCATTTGAATTAAAAAGCTAAAAAATGGGGTGAATTATTTTTATTCGACACCAAATTGATCCCCCAAGTTTGAGTCAAAAAAGCCTCGGGGGTAGATTCACCATCCCAACCCGGCTATACCCTTTTAGTTTCGTACAATTTCACGTTTATGTTCTAGTCTCGAGGATATCTTCTTTCAAACGTCTTATCGCAGGATAATCTGGTCGTGTTTGTCAGAGAAAATGGAATTTGGTAATTTACACGATCACTATACTGTCCTGTATATGTTAGCAAAAGTAAAACTATTAATGAGAGAAGTTGGTTCAGGGTGCAGTTAATGTAATACACAATTAAACGTAAACTTATTTTATTGGTGCCGACGTTTCGGCCTAAATTTTAGGCCTTCTTCAAGGTGATTGTGTGAGCTGAGGAGGCGTCAACAACAATGACTGTTTGTTGAGGCATGATTGTTGTTGACGGCTCCTCAGCTCACACAATCACCTTGAAGAAAGAATATAATTTAGGCTGAAACGTCGGCACCAATAAAATAAGTTTACGTTTAATTGTGTTACATTGACTGCGCCCTGAACCAACTTCTCTCATATATACACACAGTCAACGATTATCACTTCATGTAAAATTATTAAGATATGCCACGGATGTAAGAGCACCTTACCATCATAACTGGCCGACTGGAAGCGCCACTTTATAACATATATTTTAGACTTCTTTTTACTTTAACTTACTTTCGCCCCATGGAACAGGCAAGTATGACCCACCGGTGGGTCACCCCGCCCCACGGAACAGACAAGTTGGGTCACCCCGGCGTCAACGTGTGGACGTAGACACTATACACCCGAGATGTTACAGCAACTTTGTCCTCAAAATCAGTTTACTAGAAGAGCCACTTTATACCATGCATTTTGCACTTGTTCAACAGGTATAAGTGGGGTATTATTAAAGGACCCACTGTATCCTATGGGGCTCTACTAACCCATCTAATTCCTCCCGTATCTAATCCTGACAATCCAAAATCCTTAATGCTCTTTATTTCGTCACAAATAAAATCATCCATAACGACCTTGATATCCCATTTGTTGCAGACCTTTCTCGTACCAGATATACCACTTTTAATTCCAAACTCCCAGCCCATATAAACCCTCTTGTCCGCAACCTATGAACCTCACATATTCCTGACAACCCTCCGAGGCGATTGAAAATAAGATGGTCTCGGGATCTACTTATTTAAATAAACATCGAAGTTCTACCGCTGGGTAGTTTCTTCACAAGCCTTTCACGCCCTTTATTCTAATTCAACAGTTTTACTTATTGTGTTTATGTTAACACAGTTGTAAAATTCAATAAAATATGAATAAAAAAAATAAAAAAAGTTTACTTAATAGTTCTTAAATTGATTTTAACTGTCATTTTATGTTTGTTTACGATTTTATCAGTTCTAACCATTTTAATTAAAATCCCTGTACTGATGTAAAAATTAAGGGGCTTTATTAATATGATGTAGGCAATATTATGACTGGAATACTCTGACAGGGCTTAAATACAGATACATCAAATTGTCATCCTTTAAAGTATCTTTAATTTTGTGGATTTTACCCATGTATGGTCGATCTGGGAATAAAGAAATATTTTATTTTATTAAACATTTCATTGATATTAACAACTGTAATTATAATAAATACAATAAGTAAATGGGCTAATTTACTCTAATGGGCATGAAAATGTCTTATAAAGAAACTATCCAGTGTTAGCACTTAAATGTCAGATTAATTTAGTAGGTCTCAAGGCCATCGTCTATTTAATCGGAGGATCGTCAGGAATAGATATGAAATAGATACGAATAGGAATGATAAGTTGCATACAAGAGGATTTGTGTGGTTCGGGAGTTTGGAATTCAAACAGGAATATCGGTTTCAGGATAGTTCTGCGACAAATGGAATGTTTAGTTCATTATAGATGATTTTATTCCTAATGAAATAAGGAGCATTTAGGATTTTGCGAAGGATTTCGGATTGGATGCGAAAGGAATTAGATGGTTTAGTATAGCCCCAAAGCTCGATTCCATATCTCCAGAAGGGTCTGATGATAGTGACATAAATAAGTTTTTTGTAATCAATTGCAAGTTTTGAAGGTTTGTCAAGTAAGTGCTTTAGTAATCGGTATCTACGGGCAGTTTCTTGTCGTTTTAGTCTCGTATGAGGATTCCTTGTAAGGCGTTTGTCATGACGGAGTCCTAGGTATCGGATTTGTTTAACAGGTATAAGTGGGGTATTATTAATAGATACAGTGGGGTAGGAGGTCATAGGTTTGCGAGGAAGGGTAAAGGTAATTTTGTGAGATTTTTCAGGATTTATTTTAATCCTCCAGTTCTGACACCATTCCTCAATGGTTCTGATGTGGGACTGAAGGATTTGGGATGCAGCGGGTGGATCATTAAATATTTAAGTTTTTATTAATTCCATTTTATTTATTTTTTTTGTAGATTTGAGGAAATTAACGGTTTCATCTTTTTACATTGAGAAAATATACAAGTTAAGCGAATTCGATATTCATCTAAAGAAGAAAAGAGGTAACATATTTTATCAAGTATTTTTTTTTTTTTGTTTACATAACAATAATTAATATAACTAAACTTTGGACAGCTAAAAGATTTTAAATAAACAGGTCTCTTATATACAAAGTTTTATAAAGGAATGGAGAGTAATAAAATATGGATAAAATGAAGTTTTTATTGTAAATAATAATTTCTATTTAAGATTATTTAATCTGAAATAAATGTTTCCATGGAAACTCAATGAAGCTCTTAAACAACTTATTACTTCCTACATTATTTAAAAGTTCTTGAATTAGTTTTAACAACGGAGGTAAGTGAAAGTCGTGAGTTGCGAGCATCTGATTTTTCCTTATAAGTGATTAAAAAAGAAAACAGATTACTTTATAATTAAATATTAATTTACGCAAAGTAGTCCTAATTATATTGAAAAAATGTATGCCATAAATATTATATAGCAAAATGCACCAATTTTTTAACATAAAAATCCATTTAATTCTTAATTATTTTGAGACCTACTTAAAAACTTAATTTTTACTCTTTAAAGAAAATAATGAGCCATCCATTATTTCGGTTAGAAGTTAAACAAGCCAAGACCACTCATCGGGTATTCATGAAACCTAAAAAAAAAAACCGCCCCAATTTGCGATCTGTTTGACTTCAGGAAACCGGAACTTTTAAAGCAATCTTCAAAATTCTCACAGAGAATGTAAAAAGGCGCTGATAATAAAAAATATTTCCGCATTGATATAAATTGATCACTGTTAAAATTATAACTAATAATGATAATCATACCTTAATATCAAATAATTACTTACGTTCTCACATAGTGTGTATTGTTTTGCATATATATACCATGCATTTGAGAAATATACTCATAAAAATAATACTATATATATATATATTGTTATGTATTGAGGAGTTCATTGAGGGGAGTTCATTATTAAATAAGTTTAAAATCAATGAAGTAAATATTTATAAGCCTTTGTTGGCAAAAGTTAAAAGGCTTGTACCTACCCATCCCCCAGATATTTGCCATGGGTAGCCTGTGATAGAACTTTCTAGAAACCAGCTACGAGGCTGGATTTACCATATCACCCCCGCCCCTCCTTTCCGAGGTGACGAGGATGAGAAAGAAGAGCCGAAGAGGCAGTCTCATTCCAGCCACAAGAGTCGGGTCCTATCCTCAAGAAGGCTAGTTCCATCTACAAGAAGAAGAGATGTCCGTCTGGGGGTCAGAGAGGCAGCTGGAGATCTAAGAGCCTAGAAGGGGCGCCTAAGACTGATTCCACCTTAGGCGACTGTAACCCTCGTCTCATAGATTGCCCACACTCAGTGGAGAAGGGTGTGGGTTCAAATTTGTCCTGGTCTATTATTCAGGGCGCCACGTTATTTTTTTAATGTAAATAACGAAAACATTAAACATAAACTTTAAAGTAAAACCAGTTATTATTTTAGGCTATAAAGAAGTAAATAAATTAAATTCTGGCTGTACCTTTACACATACAATAAATAAACAAACATAAAATTTCCCGTATAATAAAGATAAAAACATGTATATTTAATTAAAGGATAAAAAATAAAAAAACAATTCACACATACAAAATATATTTACATCAACCAAAATAAAAAACCTACTTTAGAATATTATAAAAACAAAACTATTTATACTATTATATTTTTATAAACAAATAAAAAATAAAAAACCCATAATATCCTCTATTAAATCTATTATATATCTATAGTCCTTATTCCTCTGGCCAGTAGGATTATTTACAACAACACAGCACAGAGAGGCGGGTTAATAGTGCTCTCCCAATTACCGTAAGTCCTCGTGTGACAGTTCTCCTTCCTCCGATCTCCTTTCCGGAAAAATCTCCCGGCTTCCTCACGAAGTCGTCGGGATGTGTAGTGGAGGAGAACAAATCCAGCGTAGCTGCCTGTCACTCGGACGTCTTGCTACTGCCACTCTCCGTGCGCCTCTCTGTCTTATCGCATGTGAGATGCGCATGCACCTTCTGCGCCTCCCCACCACTACTTACTTGCGTATTTAGGTACGGCCAGAATATATTACTAATATTATTTACATATACTGGTGCTATTAATAATTACAACCGTAACACGACTAAATGTTCTAAAGGTATTTTCATTAGTCGTAATATTGTATGGCAGGTTAGCTTTAAATTATATTGTGTAAGTATATTATATTATAAAGCTTTAAAGATATTGTGTAAATAAATAGTATATATTTAAGTTAATTTAAATAATAATGCCATCTAATGAAACTTGTCTAATTTCATATTATCCTGTATGCCCTCCTACTGGGATGAGTAAACACGAAACCTTTGGAAAGGAAATCCAATGGTTTCATTATATATATATATCGATTAAATATATCAAGTAAGCTAGTTTTTGAAGGTACCGCTGCCTTAGAAAAGCAGTCGGTTAAATGTTTACAAGTGGTACAAACCAGTGATGGGCAAATACTCAAAAAATTTGAGTACTGATTACTGTAATCAAATGATGCTAGCTGCTGATTACAAAATCTACTCAGCTTTCCTCCTGATTACTTTCTATTTTCCTCTGTAATCAAAATTTTCGTACTTTTGAGTACTTGATTACTTGAGTACTTGATTACTTTTTTATATGAGGTGGCCAGAATAGAGTATATTACATACATCTATTAAGTTAATTTATATTAATAATTTCTTTAAGCCATCTTTTTTTTCATATTGTCGATTATTTTAAACTTTTCGTTAAAAAATTGATTAGGGTAATTTATTATTATTAAGATGGTGGGTTTATAGATTATTGTAAACTCTTCAGATAAAATCGATAGAGGGTCCTATTATTATGTTTTTTTACACTTGGAATTTCATTTTAACTTTTTCGTATTTACTGGATATTAGGCTCAGTAGCTGGGTTACCAATGGTTCGTTACCGATTATGATATTAATTTTAATCGCGCTCGCTCAAGAATACGTTTATTTTAACTTTTTCGTATTTATTGGATACCAGGCTCGGTAGCTGGGTTCCCAAAGGTTCGTTACCTATTATGCTATTAATTTTAATCGCGCTCGCTCAAATATGGGTTTTTTTATAATTATATAACTCTATTCTGGCCACCTCATATAAAAAAGTAATCAAGTACTCAAGTAATCAAGTACTCAAAAGTACGAAAATTTTGATTACAGAGGAAAATAGAAAGTAATCAGGAAGAAAGCTGAGTAGATTATTTAATCAGCAGCGGGCATCATTTGATTACAGTAATCAGTACTCAAATTTTTTGGGTATTTGCCCATCACTAGTACAAACTCTTCCAAGATGGCCGGAAAGATGCCAAAGACGAGCCTCGCTCTGGACGCCCAAGAACTTTAACAGCTGATAAAAACGTTCAAGCAGTGAAGAACATTTTTTGGGGAAATCGTCGAATCACTATCAGAGTATGTCGTATAAGTTGCTGAGGATGTCGGTATATCGCTTGGCTCGTGCCATGAAATTTTTTCTAACGTTTTGGGCATGAGACGTGTGTCAGCGAAGTTTGTTCCAAAATTGCTAAATTTTGACCAAAAGAACCGTCGCATGAGCATCGATCAAGAGCTGTTGAATGACGTCAACGAAGACCCAGATTTACTCAAAAGGGTCATAACTGGTGACGAATCATGGGTATATGGTTATGATATCGAAACCAAAGCCCAATCGTCCCAATGGAAGAGCCCAGGTGAGCTAAGACCGAAAAAAGCACGCCAAGTTCGATCAAATATCAAAGTTTTGCTCACTGTTTTCTTCGATTACCATGGCGTGGTGCATCAGGAGTTCTTACCATATGGTCGTACGGTCAATAAACAGTATTATCTTGAATTCATGTACCGTTTGCGAGAAGCAATACGAAGAAAACGTCCAGAATTGTGGAAAAACAATTCATGGCTTTTGTACCACGATTATGCCCCTGCTCACCCATCTTTGCTTTTGAGAGATTTTTTGGCCAAAAATAAAACCACAATCATGCCTTAGCCACCATATTCACCGGATTTGGCCCCATGTGACTTTTTCTTGTTCCCAAAACTAAAGAGACCTATGAAAGGACGGAGATTTGCAACGATTGAGGAGATAAAGACATCGCTGGAAGAGCTCAAGGCTATACCGAAAAGTGCTTATGAGAAGTGCTTTGAGGATTGGAAAAGCCTTTGGCATAAGTGTATTATTTTTTCTTAAAAATACAAAGTCACCTTATTTTTTGAACACACCTCATATATATAGGTATATATATATATATATATATATATATATAATATATATATATATATATATATATATATATATATAAATATATATATAAATATATATATAAAATATATATGGCCTGAACTGGTTATTTACTTTTGAAATTGCTACATTTGTTACTTCTTTGTAGTTCAATTAAGTATACCGGAAAAAAAAAAAATCATTGGTGCATGTATGTATATATGTATGGGGTAACATACCTCGTAAGGTTTATTTATTATAATGAAATAATAACATGAACCGAGATATTGTAACCCTCGTCACATAGTAGTGATGGGCAAATACTCAAAAAATTTGAGTACTGATTACTGTAATCAAATGATGCCCGCTGCTGATTACAAAATCTACTCAGCTTTCCTTCTGATTACTTTCTATCATTACTTAATTTGATTACTTTTTTATATGAGGTGGCCAGAATAGAGTATATTACATATATCTATTAAGTTAATTTATATTAATTAATTCTTTAAGCCATCTTTTTTTTTCATATTGTCGATTATTTTAAACTTTTCGTTAAAAAATTGATAAGGGTAATTTATTATTATTAAGATGGTGGGTTTATTGATTATTGTAAACTCTTCAGATAAAATCGAAATAGGGGCCTATTATTATGTTTTTTCACACTTGGAATTTCATTTTAACTTTTTCGTATTTACTGGATATTAGGCTCAGTAGCTGGGTTCCCAAAGGTTCGGTACCGATTATACCATTAATTTTAATCGCGCTCGCTCAAATATGGATTTATTATAACTTTTTCGTATTTAGTGGATACAAGGCTAAGTAGCTGCGTTCCCAAAGGTTCGTTACCGATTATACCATTAATGTTAATCGCGCTCGCTCAAGAATAGGTTTATTTTAACATTTTCGTATTTATTGGATACCAGGCTCGGTAGCTGGGTTCCCAAAGGTTCGGTACCGATTATACCATTAATTTTAATCGCGCTCGCTCAAATATGGATTTATTATAACTTTTTCGTATTTATTGGATACAAGGCTAAGTAGCTGCGTTCCCAAAGGTTCGTTACGGATTATACCATTAATGTTAATCGCGCTCGCTAAAATATGGGTTTATTATAACTTTTTCGTATTTATTGGATACAAGGCTAAGAAGCTGCGTTCCCAAAGGTTCGTTACCGATTATACCATTAATTTTAATCGCGCTCGCTCAAATATGGGTTTATTATAACTTTTTCGTATTTATTGGATACAAGGCTAAGAAGCTGCGTTCCCAAAGGTTCGTTACCGATTATACCATTAATTTTAATCGCGCTCGCTCAAATATGGGTTTATTATAACTTTTTCGTATTTATTGGATACTAGGATCAGTAGCTGCTTCTCAAAGGTTCGGTACCGATTATACTATTAATTTTAATCGCGCTCGCTCAAATATTGGTTTATTATGACTTTTTCGTATTTATTCGCTGTTAGGCTCAGCTGCTGCGTTATTGGGGGTTCTGACCCGACTATTCTATTAATTATTCGTGTGCTCGCTCCAATATTGGTTTATTATAACTTTTTCGTTTTTATTCGCTATTAGGCACAGTCGCTGCGTAACCAAGGGCTCGTTACATATTATACTTTTAATTTTAATTGCGCTAACTCATGCAGAGGTTTATTTTAACATGTTCGTATTATTTTTATACTTGAAAATATATTTACTTTTTAAAGGATGTTGTTAATGGTATTAATGATTTCAGCCTGTTGCTTTAGAGTAGATTTTGTTTGAATGTTTTTCATCAAATAAAAATAGGCGTATAAAATTATTCTGTTCAGCTGATTTTTATGAAACTCCAAAATAATAACCAAATAGATAAATTTCTATCCTGATGAAAAGGATTAGCGGTAACCCAACTGATGATAAGTTACAAAAAACACGAAATAAACATAGATTAGACCAACAGACTAAAAAAACATTAAATTTCACTAACTAAACCCCCCAAAACCCCATACAGAAATTAGCATAGAAAAGAAACACGAAGAAGTTAAAACAAATCATTTTTTATCCAAACGCACTTAAAACCAATAAAACGTATTTCAGCCAGAAAGAAAACAAAATACAGAAATTAGTACTAAAATCAATCTATTCTAGAGGGAGAAATGTTAAAATTAAGTGTGATAATTATAAGAACCGTTGGTAACGCAGCTATTTAGTCTAGTATTAGATAAATCCGAAAAAGTTATAATAAACCCATATTGGAGCGAGCACACGAATAATTAATAGAATGGTCGGGTTAGAACCCCCAATAACGCAGCAGCTGAGCCTAACATCGAATAAATACGAAAAAGTTATAATAAATCCATATTTCAGTGAGCGCGATTAAAATTAATAGTATAATCGGTAACGAACCTTAGGGAACGCAGCTACTGAGCCTAGTATCCAATAAATACGAAAAAGTTATAATAAACCCATATTTGAGCGAGCGCGATTAAAATTAATGGTATAATCGGTAACGAACCTTTGGGAACGCAGCTACTTAACCTTGTATCCAAAAATACGAAAAAGTTATAATAAACCCATATTTGAGCGAGCGCGATTAAAATTAGTGGTATAATCGGTAACGAACCTTTGGGAACGCAGCTACTTAGCCTTGTATCCAATAAATACGAAAAAGTTATAATAAACCCATATTTGAGCGAGCGCGATTAAAATTAATGCTATAATCGGTACCGAACCTTTGGGAACCCACCTACTGAGCCTAGTATCCAATAAATACGAAAAAGTTATAATAAACCCATATTTGAGCGAGCGCGATTAAAATTAATGGTATAATCGGTACCGAACCTTTGGGAACCCAGCTACCGAGCCTGGTATCTAATAAATACGAAAAAGTTAAAATAAACCTATTCTTGAGCCAGCGCGATTAAAATTAATATCATAATCGGTAACGAACCATTGGTAACCCAGCTACTGAGCCTAATATCCAGTAAATACGAAAAAGTTAAAATGAAATTCCAAGTGTGAAAAAAACATAATAATAGGCCCCTATATCGATTTTATCTGAAGAGTTTACAATAATCTATAAACTCACCATCTTAATAATAATAAATTACCCTTATCAACTTTTAACGAAAAGTTTAAAATAATCGACAATATGAAAAAAAAGATGGCCTAAAGAAATTATTAATATAAATTAACTTAATAGATGTATGTAATATACTCTATTCTGGCCACCTCATATAAAAAAGTAATCAAGTACTCAAGTAATCAAGTACTCAAAAGTACGAAAATTTTGATTACAGAGGAAAATAGAAAGTAATCAGGAGGAAAGCTGAGTAGATTTTGTAATCAGCAGCGAGCATCATTTGATTACAGTAATCAGTACTCAAATTTTTTGAGTATTTGCCCATCACTATCACATAGGGTGCCTACACTTAGTGGAGAAGGGTGTGGATTCAAATTTGTCTTTGTCTATTATTCAGGTCGCCACGTTATTTTTAATGTAAATAACTAAAACATTTTACTTCAATAAAATCAGTCATTTATTTTAAGTTATAGAAAAATAAATAAACTAAATCCTGGCTGTACCTTTACACATACCATATACAAACATAAAATTACCCGTATAATAAAGAAATAAAATTATTTATAGTTAAATAAAGGAGAAAATAAAATAAATAAAAACCAAATTCACACATACAAAATATATTTACATAAACAAAAAAAAAAAAACCCGAGTCTATTATATTATTGAAATAAAACTATTGGTATTTAATTAAAGAAAAACAAGTAAACCAAACCTAACTTTACGCAAACATGCAATATTTTCATAGACAAATTAAAAAAAAACAACATAGTATATTCTCTATTAAATCTATTTACAATGTTTAATTGATAGTCCTTATTCCCCTGGCTAGTAGGTATATTCACAAAACAACACAGAGAGGCGGGTTAGTGGCGCTCTCCCAATTACCCTGAGTCCTCGTGTGACAACTCGCCTTCAGACAATCTCTTTTCTAGAAACATCTCCCGGCTTCCTCACAAAGTCTTCGGGACGTATAGTTGAGGAGAGGGGAGCGTGGCTGCCTGTCACTCGGACGTCTTGCTACTGCCACTCCGTGCGCCTCTCTGTCTTATCGCATGTGAGATGCGCATGCAACTTCTGCGCCTCCCCACCACTAATTATCTACGTATGTTAGGTACGCCAGAATATCTTACTAATAGTATTTAATTATAACAGTACTACTGATATTGCAACCGTAACATAATGACAATAGTATTAAGTAACAATATGACAATATGTGTTATCTCTTCTTATGTTTGGCTGATGACTTAAGTGTGGGCGCTGCTAGCGCTACCTGTGAGCGAGTGCGTTAAGCATCCGCTATACAACCTTCAGAGGTCAATCAAGGATGCAAAGAAGCAAACATAAAACATTTTTAATATGTGACTCATGTAGTAAATGCCTACTCATTTTGTGGTAGCAGGTACTAGACCTTGAGAGCAACAGAAAAGTTCATATGATCGATAGTCCGATTGTTGAAGTTTAGGAAGAAAAATTAAATTTTTAAAATTAGATCCATCTGGATAAGACAATACTTAGTTTCGTAAATCTAGGACATGTAATAAATATCTCACAAAAATGAAATCACATATTTAAGTAAGCTAAATGCTTAAGGAGCTACAGCAACTTTTTCCATTTAAATTGACGTACCTAAAGTGCCACTTAATATTATAATTTTAACCATTTTCTCTAAAACGGCCCCGATGATTTTGATCAAACTCGTTATACTAATGTAAATTTGAATAGACTCTGTTATCAGGAAGGAGTGATCCTTAATGACTAACTGAGACAGTGCTTGAATACTAATTTTGAAATCTAAAATACAAAATAACTTAATGAATAAAGTAATACGTTTTTCTATTCTTCACTCGCCCCCATTAAAATTAATTATCTTTTTCATACTTCTCTAAGTATCTCCTTTTCTTAAGCTTCTTTTAATAAGTGTGTTTTTAATTTGATTACGTGGGGATTAAAGCAATGATCCCCATCATATCCCCATACTACCTTTCCAAAGCATTAATAACTCATTTAATGGAATCAAAAATGATTTAATTATGTTTAAAAATAATATAATTCATGATGATAAATTATCAGAATATAATATAAAAACCTCTGCAACATATTAAACAAATAGTTTATTATTTCCAAATAACCATATTAGAATATACCAGTTTATATAACTGTTTACAGGAAATTAACTAATATGAAAAGCGACTTAGTGGCAAACATTGTTATGTTTTCCAATTGCAGTAATTTTAAGTAACGTATTACAAAAAATAAATAAATAGAAAATAATAACAAATAAACGGATAAATTAAAAAAATATTATTACTTTATCTGTATAAAACTATATAACTTTAATTTTATAAAGTGGAAACATATTTTGAATGTTACTAAAATTTATACTATATAATTTAACAAACAATTAATATATGGCGTAAAAAACCACGGAGTTAAACGCCTAATCATCATTCCTAATCCTAATCCATATGAAAACCGATAAACTATTCATAGAAAAAGGACCTATTACTACATCAAATTTCAAAGCGCTATATCTCTACAAGTTCTTTAATGATTTCAATGATTCTTTTTACTTTCAATCACCATAAATATAAAATATATAGTAAGGGAAATTATTGCGATCGTGAAAATTTTCGAATTCCAGTTTTCAACGAAAATAAACGTTTTAGGGTCTCCCGAGTCCAAATAACCAAGTCCCGAAAAAAGTATGAATGTAAGTATGTGTGTGGTAAGTCTAGTATGAAAACGAAAAATTGTACGAAAATTAAATTTCATATTTAACACAATTATAGCATTTCCAAGTCAATTGTAACCTTTTCCAAGTCAAATGTAACTTTTTCCATTTCAAATGTAACCTTTTCCAAGTCAAATGTAACCCTTTCCATTTCAATTGTCACCTTTTCCAAGTCAAATGTCACCTTTTCCATTTCAAATGTTACCTTTTCCAAGTCAAATGTCACCTTTTTCTTCACTTCTAGCCTTAAATATTCCGTTTTATTTATTTATTTATTGAAAAATAATTAATTTAATAAACATTATGACTTTTTTAATCATTTTGGCATATAATAATTGATAATTTTTTTGGGTCTCTTAGATATTTGATATCAAGTTCTGTTTTTTACTAGCTAATATTTAAAAAAATTAATTATCGTCTATTTAGTTTTAAGATAGTTGTTGATATTGATTTTTTAGAGAGGAGGGGTAGTTTTTTGGAATAATTAATGTGTTTTCGGGTATTATAATTAAATTTTTCGAACTGTATTTTTTATCGCTCGCGTGCATGTTAACTCGCATTAAATTTTAATGTTTTTTATTGATATAGGGATTAATTAATGGGCTTTCGGGTGGTTATGATTACGTTTTTCGAGCTGTATATTTTATCGCTCTCGCTTATTTTAACTAAAATTTACTTTTTATGTGTTTTATTGATATAGGGATAAATTAAAGTGCTTTCGGGTGGTTATGATTACGTTTTTCGAGCTGTATTTTTTATCGTTCATGCGTATTTCAACTCGCATTTACTTTTAATGTTTTTTATTGATATAGGGATAAATTAAAGTGCTTTCGGGTGGTTATGATTACGTTTTTCGAGCTGTATTTTTTATCGCTCTCGCTTATTTTAACTAAAATTTACTTTTTATGTTTCATATTGATAAAGGGGTTGATAATTGTGTTGTCGGGTCCTATAATTATGTTTTTTTAGTTTTATTTGTTTATCGCTCCCGCGCATTTTAACTCGAATTTACTTTTAATGTTTTTTATTGTTATAAAGATAATTAATGTGCTTTTGGTGGTTATGATTACGTTTTTGAGCTGTATCTTTTATCGCTTATGCGTATTTCGATTCGGATTTACTTTTGATATTTTTTATTGTTATAGACGTTTGTAATTATCTTTTCGGGTCTTGTGATTACGTTTTTTAAGCTGTTTTTATTGTCGCTTGCTCTCATTTCAACTTGCATTTGCAGTGGTCTTTCTTTGTTTTTGTTTTAGGGAATGCTCATAACGTGTTTTGAACTTTATTCTTTTATGCGCTTGGGAATTTCTACAAACCGTAGGTATTATGTTATAATATGAGGTAAAAATTATTTATTGTGTTTTTGCAGGATTTGATTACATTTTTTATTTGGGCGTTACAACGTGATTGCGCATTCTTCTAGATCACGTTTCATTTAAGTTAAAATGTGCACTAGCTATAAATAAATGTCATAAACTCTATTTGTATTCCCGAAAACACTATAAACGATCCCACTATCGAATATTTATGAAATAGGAACAGTAACTTAAAGTGATTAAAAGCTATAACAAATTTGGTTCAAATAATGTTATCAGAACACCCGAAAATAGAATAAACGATTCCTCAATTAAATTATCAAATAATTGTAAGACCAAGTTAGGAAGCGGATCCTTTACAAAGCGTCCTGAGGAAATTTTTTCAACTTAATCTTTTGTAAAGGATGCATGACCGATAAAAGATACAGCTCAAAAAACGTAATCATAACCACCCGAAAGCACATTAATTAATCCCTATATCAATATAAAACATTAAAATTTAAAGACCACTGCAAATGCAAGTTGAAATGAGAGCAAGCGACAATAAAAACAGCTTAAAAAACGTAATCACAAGACCCGAAAAGATAATTACAAACGTCTATAACAATAAAAAATATCAAAAGTAAATCCGAATCGAAATACGCATAAGCGATAAAAGATACAGCTCAAAAACGTAATCATAACCACCAAAAGCACATTAATTATCTTTATAACAATAAAAAACATTAAAAGTAAATTCGAGTTAAAATGCGCGGGAGCGATAAACAAATAAAACTAAAAAAACATAATTATAGGACCCGACAACACAATTATCAACCCCTTTATCAATATGAAACATAAAAAGTAAATTTTAGTTAAAATAAGCGAGAGCGATAAAAAATACAGCTCGAAAAACGTAATCATAACCACCCGAAAGCACTTTAATTTATCCCTATATCAATAAAAAACATTAAAAGTAAATGCGAGTTGAAATACGCATGAACGATAAAAAATACAGCTCGAAAAACGTAATCATAACCACCCGAAAGCACTTTAATTTATCCCTATATCAATAAAACACATAAAAAGTAAATTTTAGTTAAAATAAGCGAGAACGATAAAATATACAGCTCGAAAAACGTAATCATAACCACCCGAAAGCCCATTAATTAATCCCTATATCAATAAAAAACATTAAAATTTAATGCGAGTTAACATGCACGCGAGCGATAAAAAATACAGTTCGAAAAATTTAATTATAATACCCGAAAACACATTAATTATTCCAAAAAACTACCCCTCCTCTCTAAAAAATCAATATCAACAACTATCTTAAAACTAAATAGACGATAATTAATTTTTTTAAATATTAGCTAGTAAAAAACAGAACTTGATATCAAATATCTAAGAGACCCAAAAAAATTATCAATTATTATATGCCAAAATGATTAAAAAAGTCATAATGTTTATTAAATTAATTATTTTTCAATAAATAAATAAATAAAACGGAATATTTAAGGCTAGAAGTGAAGAAAAAGGTGACATTTGACTTGGAAAAGGTAACATTTGAAATGGAAAAGGTGACATTTGACTTGAAAAAGGTGACAATTGAAATGGAAAGGGTTACATTTGACTTGGAAAAGGTTACATTTGAAATGGAAAAAGTTACATTTGACTTGGAAAAGGTTACAATTGACTTGGAAATGCTATATACGCCGAGCTACTTTACTATTAAAATCGTCTGACCTGAAGATCTACATGCATTTTTCACCTTTTTATGATTTTCTCAAAAACGGCTCTAACGATTTTGATTCAACTCGCTATATCAATGTAAAATATAACAGGCTTTAATATAATGCAAGTTTAATTCTGATTGAAATAGTCTGACAGGGCTTAAATGGTGATATTTTAAATTTTCTTCTTCTAAGCTACCTTTAATGTTATAGATTCGGAAGATTTACCCATATCATCTAATTAGGATTGATGAAGGTTTATAGAAGGGGGGGGGTCATTAGTTTTGATTGGGAGAGGTTTTTTGTTTGATTACAAAGGTTCATTATCGAAAATAATAAACAAGTATGTAGCGAAATAATGCTAGAATTATTTTATCCATAATAATTGTTCCACGAAAACGCATATGAAATAATTTTTTTTTAATAGATTTATTGCTATTTACAACTGTATAATGATTTACATCTAGTAAATCAGATACAAGATACAAATGTCATGGATTCACATGTGGGGATACTACCCATTGGCAGCTACCCATAAACTATGTTAAACTAGAAGGTCTCGGGGCCATCTTCTTTTCAGAAGGCTCGGAGGATTATCTGGGGTTGTAGAGGAAGCAAGGAGTGAAACTAGTAGAAGAGAGTGGGAATGGACTTTGTTATGAAAGGAGTGGTACCTGGTTCGCGCCAAGTCAGCAATATAGGGAAAGTTAAGGTCTTTATGGATGAGTTTATTTGTGACAAAATAAAGAGCATTGAGGATTTTTCGAAGGATTTTTGATTTCAAGGATTGGAGATGGGATGAATTTGTTGGTTTAGAAGAGCCCCAAATCTTTACTCCGTAAGTCCTTATTGGTCTTACGATATTCAAGTAGATGAGCCTTTTGTACTTAAGTGGAAGGTTAGAGCTTTTGTCCAGTAAGTGTTGAAGTAATCGAAAACGTCGGGTAGTTTCTTGTCTTTTCAGTCTTGTATGTGGGTTCCAAGTAAGACGTTTGTCCAGGTGCAGTCCTAGGTATCTGTTCAACAGGGACAAGAGAAGTGTTATTGAAGGAAAAATAATTTTATAATGATAAAAGAATGATTAAGTTTATTGATTGAGGAGGGGGGGGGGTAATCATCGAAATATTTTAATTTAGTAAGCTTAATTTAGTGTTTCAACGTTTCGGCCTAAATTTTATGTCGCCTTCAGAGCGTTGTCAGGCGGGAGATCACACTGTTGTGGGACTGCACCCCTATCAACTTTTGCTCAATGAAATATTTTTAATTCATTTTAAATTGTTTTTATTTAATTGGCCAATCATGTGCTTTGGTTGGAAAAAATTAACGATCCCTAAAATCAAGGATTCTGTTCAATTGAAATTAAAAAAATGATTATATTTATCCTTTCATATGAGTCTTATTTGGAATGCAAGCCAATCAACAAAATTTTGCGGAACAGTTAATTAATTAATGCAGCCTAGGAACTAGTGGCTAAAGGATCGGGGAACAAAATTAAATATGTAAATGACCCATAGCAGCAGCTGGTGCGGTGGAAGAACCAACCACCTGCTTCGTACCCGCTTCTCTCCGAGGTTCCACCTCCCTTCATGGAAATAATATGCTTTAATAACTATCGGTTCGTGCTACCTAACAATGTCTACGGTAGCGACAACCAAGGTGAACTTATTAATGTTCGACTTAACATACTTCATTTGGCACGTACCAGGTATCATTCCTTCCATGACAATCTCCATTACCACTCTAAACCACTATTTGCAATCCTTGCTTCCCTCTTCGATTCCTGATAATCCAACGAGGCGTCTGAAAATAAGATGCCTCGAGACCTTCTTGATTAGATTGATTACTAGAGTGCTGCCAATGAGCAGTTTCTCTTCATGTTTTTCATGTACACTGTCTTTTATCAGCATATTTAATTGATGTATTATAATATACAGTTGTAAATTTCAATAAAATATATAATAAATTAATAAAATACTTCGAAAGATAGTGAAAGAAGAAAGTAACAATGAGGTTCCGTGTACATGGTGAAACATACAAACTCATTGTTATGGATCAGGAAATATGGAGAGTGTTTTATTAAGCGTAATCGAAATCAGATGAAAAATGTTTTCCTTCGAACAAAAACAAAGAAAACATTGTTTAGTTACTTTTTATATCATGCATAAACAAAAATACCACACATATATTACTCATTTTCCTTACTCAGAAAAAAATTAAACATAATTTGAATGAAAGCATTTGTTTCATTTACTATCCTATAAAATATATAGATAGCGGAATGGTGTAGTGGATAGAGCGTTAGTCTACTATTCTCCGGGTCCTGGGTTCGAATCTCGGCTCTGGCAGAATATTATTTATTCTGTTGATTCAGCCGGGAGGCGACCCTAGCGTAGGAAGACCCTCCAGGAGCAGATTAAGCCTCTTCAAAATAGGTACCCATATTGGGAAAAAAACCTGGCGGCTGAGCATGATCAATGGCTACTCACCTTATTGCGCGGTCGTATGCTAACAGTAATAATTCCTATATGCACTGAGCCCAATGAAGGGTCCATGGGTTGTACAGGTACAAGCATTTTTTCTTGTTTAATAAATAGTATATATATATATATATATTATATAAATATATTAAATAATCTATATATATAGTAAACGAAGTATTGTACATACATAGACGGCGTTACATCCCGTTACCGAGACTGGGCCTGCTCCAAAAGCTTTCGCCAGAACATAACATTAGCTGCAACAGCTCTCCAGTTTCGGACTCCCAGTGGAGCCCGTGCGTCGACTGTCACTGAATCTCCCATCTTACATTTGGCCTGTCAACCTTTCTTTGCTCATGCATCTTTCCGGACAACATCATCCATAATATCGCCGAATCATCCATACATGCAATGTGCCCAGCCCATCGAAGCCGCCCTATCTTAATAAACTTGGCCAGATCCAGAACTTTATAAAGACCAGCGAGTTCGGCATTTCTCCTTCTCAAAATTCCACCCTCTCTAATCCTTCTCAGAATTGACCTATCTAAGATCAGAAGTCTGTCTTCATTCTGCTTTTTAAAGGTCCATACTTCAGATCCATAGATTAAAACAGGGCGAACCTAGGTCTTCTTGATCTTGGTCCCGTTAGAGAGGAACCTGCTTCCGAAATGTTTCGAAAGGTCAAATTTGCATCGTCTCGCCGTTGCTATACGCCTGTTGATTTCTATAGAGATTTCGTTTTTGGAGTTAATTTCAGACCCGAAGTAGACGTAGATACCCTTTCAAAATTATATGGTCCTGCCACAAAGGTACTGGTTCCTGGTCCTTCTCTGACTCTCATGTACTTGGTCTTAGCTTTATTAATATGTTAGTACTTTCGTTGCATCTTCAATGGCCAAGAACGAATTTCCTAATGCACGTTCGAATACATGTTTCAACAGAAATACATGTTTTAGTGTTTCCTGAGTCAAAATAATAACTGCATAATGCTGACTGAAATAGACTGACAGGAATTAAATGCCGATATTTTGCATTTCCTTCCTTTATAGTACCTTTACTGTCTTGTAATCACAGATAAAAAATCTGGAATGGGTAAAACACGAATTTCACTTACTTAGGCTATAAAAATCAATTTAAGAACTATTAAATAAACTTTAAAAAGTGTAAAGAATAATATTCAGTTACAATTATCTAAATCAGGTACTCCATAACTACTGTACCCGGTACTTAAGTAAAACTTTTCATGATATTATGGAAGGAAAAAACAATCTATTTTTATGAGAATAAATGAATAATGAAGAAACTGCTATGCCAATAAATACAGCTACAGGGGAAAGATAATTTAATTATTTTTTTATGCTTGATAAAGACAAGAATAACTTTTTATTAAATCTGTTTATTGCTATAGGAAACTTTTATATTCGCATTTAAATATAAAACTGTCAATAATTATTTTAAAAAAAGTATAAATTGGATTTAACTGCCTTATCAAACATTATTAAAATATAAGTTTAATAAAAATTTGTCTTTATGTATATATATGTATATATTATATTATATTAAAAATAAATATAATATATATATATATATATATACTTTGTAAAATACTGAATTTGTATCGATAAATTCTAGTAAGGAATAGAGAATCTCGTATACTTTAACATTGAAATGAACCTAAGACATATGAAGATAAAAATGGCGTTTTTTTCTTTCGGTTTACTTAAATTATCGAATCATAAATTCCTTTAGTCAGCTCAATTTATTGAAGTAAAAACTTCTATAGGCACGTTATGCGATTTTTGGCAGGGATAAAAGCTTTGATATCATAACCATGGTAACGTTACCATCATGCGCTCTGGGTATACCTGTCTATTAGAGATAGGATAACAATATTAATTTCCGTGAACGTTATCGATACCGGTGTAATATTGACACAAATATATGGATATTTACAATACTTTATTTCAGTATTTAATTGAATTAAAATCAGTTGCAAATGAATGAGTAAAGACATGGTAAATAAACTATTTCTTAGAACTTACCTCTTACTGTATAGAAAGTTAATATTATGAGGATCTTAATGCTCTTGACTCTAAAATATTGATATTTTGTAAATATTATTAAAACATTACTTCGTTTGAAAACATTAAAACATACGAAGAAAATCACGAGGATTTTTTCGAAACAGTGATGCCTTAGCTAGTAATTTTATGACAAAAATATTCAGATAGTCCTACGGAATAACAAGGGCTGGAAATACCTTAAAAAAAATTAATATTGAATTTTTACAAAATTTACTTTCTCAATTATTTAGAAAAAGAAACAAAAATTCTTTCTGACTCTATTTTAATATTTTTATTTATTTTATTATATTTTTTAATGATTTTGCTGTATTGTGTATTCAAAGTGTTCCTATTTATTTATTGATTTTTTTTTTAATTCATAATTGATTGATTTCTGTATATTTTTATTTTGTATTTACCATTATTATTTTTTATTCATTTATTTTTCTTTTATAGAGGTTTAATACACACAACACACACACACATATACACATAAACACTAACTATATATATATATATATATATATATATATATATATATATATACTTTTAGATTATAGAATTTGGTGTTTTACGCCTTAAAGTCCAATCAAACATTGTCTCAATTTTAAATATTGCAAGATATGTGTGTACATAAATCTATGTGTCAAATTGTAAGTAAATTTGTAATAATTTCTATTAAATTTATTTAAAAAGTTGAAAAAAATAAATTCTAATTGATATATCTATTTCACTACTATATATCTATTAATTGGACAATAATAATAATAGGCTTAGCGAACCCGAAGGTTCGATACCGATAACACCAAATTCCGCCTACAAAGACTGTCCAATGTTCACCATTCAAGCCCAAGCTCCCGAGATCAGCCTTAACGCAATCCTCCCATCTCCGCTTCGGCCTACCTTTCGGACGCCTACCAGTTGGATCAGCAAATACCAACTTTCTCGGAATCCGCTCGTCATCGAGCCCAACAACTTTACTCGCCCATTTGAGTCTCCGCGATGCGATTAGTTCAATTATATTCACAGGATACAAGTTCCGCAATTCCGCGTTGTGCAACCTTCTGAACTCCCCAGTGGCCTCATCTCTCTTCGGACCAAATATTATACGCAATACCTTATTTTCGAAAACCTTAAGCCGTTGTTCATCCCTCAAAGTAAGCGGCCACGTTTCACATCCGTAAAGAACCGTTGGAAGAATAATAGTTTTATAAATTCTAATCATTAATTGGACAATGCATACTTAAATTTATTCAAAAATGTTTTCCGTCTTTCTAATAATAATATCATCTATTTATTATTGTTTACAAATTTTAATATTCTCTTTTTCGTTTATTCCACAGTTAGGGCATGAATATGAGAACAATAAATTCTCGAAACGTAGCCTAATTAAATCTGCTAATTTGTTGACCGAACCTTAAGACCTTAAATTATCAACAGTCGAGAAATAATAAACAATTTATAAATATACATATACATTATTTTGAGGTCCTCAGTATAGATGTGAACAGAAGTAAATTTTTAATTTCACTTACCTATGTATAGACATAATAGTAAAGAAAACAATTGAGATCTAAAAATTACAAACGAAACATTCAATGGAACTACATATTCTTTGATGATGGAGTTTTGTTGACCGTTGAGAAATTAGATGAGGAAGATGGTTGGGGGTGCGGTCATAGATTAAAAACACACATTTAAAATAAATGTTATTTTAATTATGTGCCGACGTTTCGGCCTACAATGTGGGCCTTCATCAGGGCTAAAAGAAACAAGATAACAACCTATGTAATTATAGACTTAATAATGCGTTAGGTATATAATAATAATAATATTATTAATTTAATAGCATTATTAAGACTATAATTACATAGGTTGTTATCTTGTTTCTTTTAGCCCTGATGAAGGCCCACATTGTAGGCCGAAACGTCGGCACATAATTAAAATAACATTTATTTTAAATGTGTGTTTTTAATCTATGACCGCACCCCCAACCATCTTCCTCATCTAACATATTCTTTGAATCTTTGGTGCAAATAACTAAGTTTCACCAAATGTGTTATTTGTGTGTGAGTTACGTCGATAAGTGATACAAAGCTGAATTTTCATTAACTTGCCTATGTAAAATATGTATTACCTAAAAAGAACAGAAAAGACAAAAAAAAAAATTATCGTGTTTATAATTAAAGATTTAAAATTATAATTTATAATATTAAGAATATTCCTAAAGGAGACGATTGGTGTGCTGTGTTATAGCAACCCAATTAAGTAGGACAGCATCATTTTGTTTATTTATAAATGAAGTGTGTCCCTCTAGGTAGTTGTCACTGCAACTTTTTACTAGAATCGACTGAGCGAAAGTTATACATGATTATACTTAAAAAAAAAATTAATGACCAAAAATCATTACAAAGTACTAGAAAGAAACTAAAAGTCTAGTGACTAGATTTAAATTATTAAATTTTAAATATAATAAGAGATGGAAGTGAAAGATGTATGTTGCGAGGACTAGATGTTTTTCCCTTTCGGAAATCAGTGATTCTTACATCTCCCAGATAAGCGTAAGGAACGAAATATATGAAATTTATATATTTTATTAAAATGTAATTCTATTCAGCAGTTATTGGAAAGTGGTCCGAATATTTCCCAACTCAATTTCTCATTCAAATATGAAGATTGTCTCAGCTTTATAGGAGATGTCAAACTTTTATTGCTACTTTTATTACAAAGAACTGTCGTAATACACTTTTCCTTTATTCTTGGTTGTTCTATATTTCATTTTACGGCTTCAGAAAAAGGTTTATGATTATAGCAGTACATCAAATACTTTTTATAAGAAAGGAGGAATTTTAACTTCCTATGTCGAATTAAAACTGCTTCGTTTTCTTCTAAATATTAATTTTATTGAAATTAATAGATTCAGTGTAGTTTTATATACACTAACATTGATAATTGATATCAACTACAATAAATATAAGCTAATGGGTTCTGTTTTTATTTGATCTAAAAAACGAAAAGTCGTCTGAAACTGTAATTGCACATTAATGATGTGCACAATTTGCCAACGATATTTTTTTTATATTTATTTATCCATCCCCTCCTGGCCTACACGGCATCAGTTCTTAGATACCCTTAGGTACTGGAAGTTACGGAGTGGTCTTGTGTGCACTAGCCTTCTTCTTCTTCGACCACCAAGGTTGTAGTGTGCTGGACCCAAGGCTGTCTTCCAGCCATAAATGAACTTCTTGAACCACGGAAAGTTTGTTTCACTCACTAATTGAAACAACTCCTCCACAGTGATGACGAACAATCCCGTGGCTCTTATTAATTTGGCTCTAAGGGAATCGAATGCAGTGCAGGTTGTGACCACATGTTCGGCTGTCTCCGGTACTCTCCAAGTTGGGTGGGCATTGGGGGTCGATATCAAGGCCAAAACTATGCAGTCAAGCTCAAACCTCCCCATGCCCTGTGAGGAACTGTGATATCCAGAAGTCCGGGAGGAACCATTAAGCTGCGAGACGGGACTTGACCGTTGGAAAATATTTCCGAAACGAACTCCCTTTTGGAGTATGAATTCACTATTGGCTCCATACCTCCATAGTTTCCTCCCGGATCTTCGTTTTCCGTTTCGTGGGTGTTTCCACAATCCTCAACAGGAGATTTTCCGGTAGACCTGCCAAGCCTTTAGTTCTGTACATATATTTAGTCACATCTCACAGAAGGAGGTCGAGAGGTACCGCACCTGCTAATACCAGCACTGCTTCGTGGAACGTTGACCTGCAAGCCCTTGTGACGCAAAGCAGATTCTGATAATTTATCATAAAAATCAACTATCAGCAGTCACTCACTTCATACCATCGATTTTATACACAGTGACTGTCAAAAGTATTCGGAATTCACTATCATTTTGTAGTTTACTTGCTTTTGCTTTTAATTTGTACCCACTACGAAGTGCAGCGCGCCTCTCGTCACATATGCAATTCTGGAATGACCGCCGGGCCTTGTATAGGTCTTTCTTCATGTTATATAAAGCTGGCGTCCATCAGGGGAGAGGTCGGACCATTGCCTTCCGGTGCTGGAGGGAGTTCTCGGCGACATCACAGATGACATCAGTAATCCTTAGAACCCAATATCCTAAGTCATCCGTGTTTTCAGAATCCGCCTCCTTCCAGTCCTCCCACCAGCATACTTCTGAAGACACTCCAATCGTTTCTCCGTGTTACATATCCCCTTTCAATGCCATGGTGAGAGGCTGTCTCCTGTAACAATCACTTCTGGTCAGAATTCGTCTCAGACCTGAGGATGCTGTCAACAATGCGTCTTTAGAGTGTCGGCGAGGCCTTAGTATCATCGATCCAGCTCTCACCCCTTGGTCCAGAAAATTTAGGAGAAGTGTAGATATCGTTTACTCCTCGCAATGGACTCCCCGAGTTTAACTCGTCTTCTGTTCGATTGGACCCCCAGACCGTGTTTCAGGAATTAGTACCTTAGCAGATAATCACGTTGACGTTACTTGCAGGATTTTTGTAGTAATAATTATAATTGGCTTAGCTTAGTAATGAATTTTTTTCAGAAACTGAATTTGAACTTTTGAAATATTTTTTTAAGTGGGAAAGTAAATGAATGATTGCCTAACATTACGTAAAACGATTTTTTATTTATTCAATGAGAGAAGAACTGAACAAGAGGAACTTAGATATGAAAAAGAACCTTTCATAGAAACTTAATGTATACATTCCTTAAAGAAAATAAAGTGGGGTAAGTGAAGGATGTGTGATGCCTATTCTTTTTTACACTAATTTATTTATAAAACTCTTTTTCATTTCCCTTAACTTTGATATGATTTGATTCATTTACCTGACTTGAAATATGTATGAATGGGTTTATCATGACTGATAGTTCCTCTTAAAGAATTAAGGGAGGTAAACATTAATATTATACTCATTAGATGACATTAAAAAAAAAAAAAAAGTAAAAACTTATATCACGAAGGAAACTATCACATACGAGTGTTATCATATCAATACCAATTTTACAAGAGTTAGTTATTTAGACTTAGAGGAACGTGAATTTTCATTGAAAATTCTCATTATAACATTTTCACTAACAAACCACGTTTTCCCACTTCATGGTCTATGTATAATATTTTACGAAACTTTAAAAAAAAAAAATCTGGTACAAACAAAACACGACTTTCACTTACATGAGGAAGATGGTTGGGGGTGCGGTCATAAATTAAAAACACACAATTAAAAATAAGCGTTATTTTAATTATGTGCCGACGTTTCGGCCTACAATGTGGGCCTTCATCAGGGCTAAAAGAAACAAGATAACAACCAATGTAATTATTGACTTAATAATGCGTTAGGTATATAATAATAATATGACGTAATAAATTATGGGAACATAAATAATATTAAATGTAAAATGATAATAAGATGACAATTATAAAGTATGGAAATAAGGTGACAGTTATAAAGTATGGAAATAAACAAAATTAAGATGATAGTTATAAAGTATGGAAGTAGACATAATTGAGATGATAATATTGTAATGAGAATATATAAATAGAGACTAAGTAAATGAGAAAAAAAAAATAATAAAAAAAAATAAATAAATAATGATAAAGGAAAAAAATATGTGAACAATTAAAATTTTAAATATTAACAATTTTGAGTTGATATATGACGGTAATATATTAAAAACATAGTTAAGAGTATAGGTAATATATAAAAAAATATAGTCATTACAAAAGAGAAACAGTATGAATAAAAAATAATAATTTAAATTTTAAAATAATGTAATATTAAACTAATAATTATATGTCAGGATATGTAACGGAGAAAGATATGAGTATGGAAAGGGGGAGAAAGAAATGGGCGATGAAAAAAGACCCTTATCAATAAGAAAAAATACTTACGTGACTCCGTGGAAGCTTTGCCTACAGAAGTGATGTTTCCCAGTTTAAAAAACGCTCATTGCGTGGAACGGAAAATATGAGAACTAGAATGTCCGTTTGGAAAATTCCAAGAAGCTAAATTATGTTTACTGATTCGATTGTTAAAAAATAGCCAAAAGTCATTACTTGAGAGTACTTGAGTTATTACTTATGAGTATTTGATAAAATTGTAAGAAATAGTGACGAGGTAAAGATTAAAAGATTTTAAGTAATAACGGATGACAATAAGGAGCTGTCGAAGGAAATGATAAATAAACAGTAATCTAGTAGGTAAACAAATAAATAAATAAAAAAGGGGAGTACGAAAATTAAATAAATATATAAATAAAAAAATGATAATAAATAAATAAAAATAACGCATTAAAGCCCGTACAATTTTACATAGATAAAGGGAGTTTAATCAAAATCGTTTGAACCGTTTTAGGTGCTAAATACATAGTATAAAGTAGATCTTCCGGTCAGCTGATTTTGATGAAAAAGATTCTGTAACATCTCGGGGGTATAGTTGTCTTAAATATGAAATTTCAGTTTCGTAGGACTTTCCGTTTTCGCCGGGAAGTAACCACACGCAGACGCACGGACCCACGGACACACAGACCTTTTTGCGGGACTTGGTCATTTGGACTCAGGGGACCCTAAAACGTGTATTTCCGTTGAAATTACGGGTCATCTGTGCTGTAGTGGCTAGCATAGCATTCTTCTTTACCTAAGGTCCCGTGTTCAAACCTAGCAGATTGCCCTAGTATGTTTTAACAGGAGCGAATAATCCTTAGTTATGCCGTCTTTCGGAGGGGACGTAAAAAGGTATTCCCGAGCCTGTCGAGTTGGGCATTAAAAAATATATAAATTGTATTGAACGTGTTAACGTCTTTCAAAGTAAGCTAATTCTGAAGAAATTGCAAGTTGAAGAAATAAAGTTCTGACGTAAAAGTACCTCATGAAATGTGCCGCTACGATTCACATTATATATATTTATGGTTTCTTCAACTGTTACCTCCCACTTTCGAAAAAACTTTTAACATCCCTGTCGAAAACACTTAATTTTCCGAGACCCTTGAGAAATAACTTATAAGGTATCGCTTAACTTTTTCTTAGGGCGGGGCTTTTGTGCTCAACTTGGGTCTTTCTTTCCCCAGAGGAGTTTTCCGCACAATACATCTTATTTCTATTTAATGGTTAATTAAAGCTAACTCGGTCCTGAACAAAGCCCATCGAGCTGAAGGATAACTCCTTTCTTGTGATCTATTAGGAGCACCTGCTTCCTAGGTCCAGAGGGACGGGGGAAAACCTACTTCTTTTCTAATTCTTTCAAATAAGGCAGAGAAATCTACAGCTTTGTGGGAAATATTGTCTCTTCTAACTAGGTAGGCTAGAATTTAAAATATAATATAATTAGATATAAATAATTTTAATAATTATAGTGAAGTAAGGAATAGTTGACTGTAAGGGAAATAAGGGAGAAGTTAGTTAAGGATGTAGACAAAATAACACTTAAGTAAATATAAACTTAATCTACTGGTGCCGACGTTTCAGCCTAAATTATAGGCCTTCTTCAGGGCGTTATTGCTCCATTGCTTTGACACTCTCATTCAAACGCCCTGAAGAAGGCCTATAATTTAGACCGAAACGTCGGCACCAGTAAATTAAGTTTATACTTAATTGTGTGTTATTTTGACTGCACCCTAAACAAACTTCTCCCTTTAATAATTATAACTATGTGTGATTTTATCAGTTAGTTTTAGTAGCTTTTGTTATCTCTCCATTAAATCCTACAACTTTGTTTATTAAAGTTTGTTGTATTAAAGCTCTTATGTTTAAAAACATATAATTCACATAAAAAAATCATTGCTTTGTTTTTTTTCTCGCTGAGTTAGATTTATAATTCGTTCAACTTATATATTCACCCTTTTACTTTCACTTACTATATATAGTAAGGGGAAGTATTGCGATCGTGAAAATTTTCGAATCCCAGTTTTCAACGGAAATACACGTTTTAGGGTCCCCTGAGTCCAAATAATCAAGTCCCGAAAAAAAGTCTGTGTGTGTGTGTGTGTGGTAACTCCCAGGCGGAAACGGTAAGTCCTATGAAACTGAAATTTCATATTTAAGACAACTATACGCCTGAGACGTGACAAAACTTTTTTCATCAAAATGAGCTTACCAGAAGAGGAACTTTATACCATGCATTTTGCACCTTTTTTCGATTTTCTCGAAAACGGTTCCGACGATTTTGATTAAACCCGCTATATCGATGTAAAATTTAATGAGCTTTAATATCATGTAGGTTTTATTTGGATAAAAATGGTGTGACAGGGCTTAAATACCGATATTTTAAATTTTCTTCCCCTAAAGCACCTTTAATTTTGTAGATTCAATAATAATAACTAGATTATCTTGTTAACGCTGATGAAAAACAGATAAATATATAAATTGAATCAATTCGATAACCAACTAAAGGAGAAAAAAGAAAAAATATTTTTTTAATGCAATTTTTCGTTTTTGAACATAAGAGGAGTAATATACATGCATGATATACCGTTGGAAAGCTAAAGATTTTAGAAAAAATATCATCTTATACACAAGCTTTTAGAAGTTGATAGAGAGTGATGAGAAGAAGATAAAACTAACTGATTATTTTAGATAATAAAATAAAAGATTTTTTAATAAAACACATGTTTCTATATAAATTAAATTTATTTAATTCTTTAATAGTTTCACGTATTTTTAACTCTAACTCTATTTGAAAATTCTTTCATTGATTTTTCAAATTGATGTAAGTGAAAGTCGTGTGTTGCCCGCACCAGATTTTTTTTATTAATGCTATGACATACTAGATGCTATGGTTATCAATTGTTATACAAAATTAAAGGACTTTAGTACAGACAAATTGAAAATATAGACATATAAATCCTATCAAACTATTTCAACCAGGATAAAACCTAAACGATAGTATAATCCATTAAATTTGATATCGATAGATACACTTTTTAGGGTCCCCTGAGTTCAAAAAGGCGTGTGCGAAGAAAATCTAGCACAAAACCGACGAAAATAAAATTTCATATTTAAAATGATTGTGTGCCTAGGATAGTGAAGCAATTTTTCATTACGAAATGACAGGTTCTACTTTTTCCTGTACGCGTTTTGTACAGTTTTGTAATTTTCTAAAAAATGGCTTCTACGATTCTGATTAAACTCCATATAAAGAAATTCAATGAGCTTTTACATCATTTAGGTTTCATTCTGATCGACATTGTCTGACAGCGCTTGAATAAAAAAAATATAAAGTTTTATTCTCTGAATTTTTTTCCCCAAGCAGAGGTACATTACATGTATATTACATATATATAACATAACATAGATTTTATGAAACATGTTATCTTATATAAAAAGTTCTATAATATAAAATGATTAATACGGATGAAAATATGTTATTGTGGCAGATAATAATTTTTATTAATAGATTTTTTTTCTCTGGCGCCACAGGCCGTGTAGGCACTTGCGGTTTAATTTTCTAGGAGAATATACACACGATTCTCGATGAAATTTTATAGGGTAGGGTCATCACTCCCTACGCCTATTTTTGTGAGTGGCCACCATTTGGTTGACGGGTCTCACATATCCGGGGGAGAGGCTGTGAGTGAATAGCCATTTAATTATTATTAATCAATAGATTATTTAATATAAAATAAATGTTCCCATCTGGACTTTGATTTTTTTTTAACTCTAACTTCATTTATAAGTTCTAAAATTAGTTTAATGAATGATAGGGTAGTAAGTGAAGTTCGTATGTTGGGCGCACCAGATTTTATTTGTTTGTTACTTTATATAATTCTTATTTTTATTAAATTCTAATCATTGCTTTAGAATTTTAATGTTGATTTTTTTCTTTTCGAAAAAAAAAATCTATAACACAACTATTTCGGACATCTGTTTAAAAAATATATTATCTTTGTTTTTTATTCCAACTAATATGATTGGCTATATCAATTACTAAAATATTTTTTAATGAAAAATATCGATCATCAAAAGTTATCAATTATCCAGTTCTTAGACTTCGAACACTCAGTAATTAAATTGAGGTTTTATTGTCTATTGATAGACATTTTATTTTATAGATGCTTTCGAATGAAGTACTATAAACACTTGTAAAATTCAATTTTAAGAATTGAAAAAAAAGAAGACAATTTTAAGAATTGGCGAAATTGCCTTGGAAGTTTAAAGCTTAAAGTCTATTGTTTGGGAAAACAGGGGGGACTGAATTCAATTTAATCCTGAACCTCAGTTGTAGCCACAATTGGTTATTTTTACCTTAGAATAATCTTCAAAGGGTACTCAAAAAGAAATTAGCTTTGTACTCAGATCATAGGAAAAACTAATAATAATACATGCTTATTTAAGAAACGCACCTTATTATAATTAAAATACAATGTTCATTAGTAATGTTAATGCCTACTTATATTTAACAGTCCTATTATACTCCCAGGCACTAATTGAAATTATGGAATTTCATACTGGAGACATAAAAACTTTTTGATACCTAAGATTACATATTCTTTAGCAATATACACAAAAGTAGCAATTCACAAATTAATTAAATTTTAATTAAGAAAAAATTCACGGAGGTTCTTGGGAATCATTCCCAAGATAGTCTTACGAATTTCTAATCTCATAGCTGATTCGATTTGTGTGGAACCAGTCTTTTTCACCTTCTCTGTGCAGAATAGATAGCGACTAAAAAATATTTCGACACACCACACTTCCGGTTCAAGAATACTTGTGGACGGATTAGACTTATCAGCTTTCTGAAGAACCACATCAATATCCAGAAATGGTCGCCCGGAGCCCTCCTTCCTTTCCAACGTCTTATCTCCACTGCTAAATTTTCAACCCAACACCGCGTAGTTCACTAAGTCAAGGACACCCTCCATTTTATATTGCTTTAGAGGCTGTGAAATAATATTTCTAGTAATGCCTTAAAAATAATAGAATTTTGTTGGACACTGTCATGTTTTTACTTTGAAAAAAAAAAATTAAACAGAGATCGAGTGGAATTAAATAAGCTTAAATAATGCTCCAAAGGGGTAATTAAGCATTAGTGATTATTCAATAGGATTAAAATATTTGCAATCCTTTGAAATCTTGAATTTGATAAAACGGTGATTTTTTTTTTCTGTACTACGCCATTATTTAATTAATTCGTATATTTGTAATAGAAGTGTATTTCTAATCTATTTTACCAAATCACTATTCGTTCAATCACTTCACTAACTAGCGAGTCTTTTGGTCAATCAAACAATGTATTTTAGGGATTCAGAAACTTCCCTTCCTCACATTCGAAATTCTGATGAAATAATCTGAAAAAGGACGTTTTGAAAGCTGTTCCAGGAACACGAATAACAACTTTTTATTCCTGAACCGAAAGAAAAGCGAACACGTTTCATCTCGAGGCATTTTCATTTCAGTCTTCCAGTAAAGCAGTCAAATGGTCCTTATTACATATGTAGATTTTTTCGAAGAATGCCCTCAAAGGGAAAAACTTGGACACTTACTAAGCTTAAAATAGGCTAAATAACTTCGTTTCGTTTAAATGAATACGACAAGGCCAGTTTGGATATTAATCCCGTACCAACCATTCTAAATCGAAATATGAAGTTCTCAATCATACTTAGTTATGAATGAAGTCGTGTCAATTTGGCCTGACCTAAGGCAACTATCATTATATTACGAACTCCATTCCAACTCCTACACACTAGGTTCAAACCTTATTTATTTTCTTACTCCTAATGAAGAATATTGACATTAATTCCTTAATTCAGAAATTTTATTGGAGTGCTACCAACAAGTACTTTCTCTACTCTTTTAGTTTTCGGTGGTCTTATTATACTGTTTCTCATTTCATTAGAACGGAGTAGCTCTGTAGGTACTGTAATGTATTGAGGATACTGAGGGGGGTTCATTATTAAATAATTTTAATATTAAACAATTAATGATAACGAACCTTTGTCGGCAAAACATCAAAAGGTGTTTATCTAGCCCCCTAGATTTCCCATCGGTATGGGCCCCCCAGCGGTACCAGAAACCTCTGGTAGTTTTCCCCCCCAAGGGCGGCCAACAAGAATATTAAGATTGGTGGAAAGATAAGAATAATAGCACAAAGGCTATACCCCCAACCGGTATTCCCATCTCGGCCCACCCGAGGTGACAAGAACCGATGAGGTAGTCAAGTTTTATCCTCAGGAAGAGGGAGTCGGGTTCCATCTACAAGAAGAGGAGGTGGCCGTCGGGGTTCTGAGAGCAGCTGGAGGATGATGCCGAGAAAGGGGACCTAAGACTGTTTTCACCTTCGCCAGCCGGTCAAGGGTTTCAAAGGTATATCGTTATTTGTAATATTGTATGGCAAAAGTTAGTAAAATGTCCCTCAGTATTCTCAATCTGAGTTCTAGGCAATGGGTTAATATAATTTATATGTGTAAATTAATAATTATAGTAATGTATTAATTGAATCTTGTTTACTTTAATCTTACCCTGCACGCCACCTATTGGATTGGTAAACACGATACCTTTGGAAAGGAGATCCAATGGTATCATTAAATATAGTTTATTTATTGACTAAATATAGTAAGTAAGCTTGTTTTTGAAGCTACCGCTGCCTTAGAAAAGCAGCCGGTCAAAAACATAGCACTACGGCACAAGACTTCTAATCTCTTGGCACTGGGTTAGAGTCAAGCTGTGGCAGGATAATTATTTTTCTCTAAAAAATTAGCCTTGGGTATGAACCTGGAATCAGGAGACAGTCCTGTAGTCATATTATATATAATGTGACTACCTAAAACTGATAGAAGATCCCTACATTTTGGCACGATTTTCGGCTAATCTATCTATATTATCTTCCTGCACAACGGCTTTTCTGGTCGCAGAGTAAAATAGGGAAACTTGGTCAAAGCAAGAAATAGTTTTAAAATATTTTAATGGTCCTAGATACAAGAGTAATCTAAGTGTGCACCACTGCAACTTATCGTTTTGAAGCCTGACTGACCTCAGACATACAAATGCAGACCTTTTGTATGGACTCAAGGGACCCTAATACGTATATCGCAGTACTTTCCCTTACTGTAAGTTCCATATATAGGTAAGTGGAAGTAGGAAAGAATTAATATAAATAATAATATCGAAATTGATAATTGCGGGTAGAATACCCTACCGAAACCGGAAATAATCGGTTCTCATACCAACGAGGTACCGTAACACAAGTAGAGAACTTTTACCGCAGTGCAGATCTGGTAATGGGAAGAAGATAATTAGTGTAGGCCAATAAAGAGAAGAGCACTGCCCTGTATAGGACGGAGTGACTGCTACCTTCTGGTTCGCTCTACTCAGCTCTGGGCTCGGGTTTCTTATCAACATAACATGTTTGTAAAAAAAAAAAAATCTGGTGAGGGCAACACACGACTTTCACTTACCTCCATTTTTAAAATCAATGAAAGAATTTTCAAATACAGTTAGAGATAAAAATGAATGAAACCATTAAAGAATTTATTAAATTGAATTTCTATAGAAACACGTGTTTTATTAAAAAATATATTATATTATTATCTAAAATAATCAGTTAGTTTTTATCGGCTTTTCATCACTCTCTATTAACTTTTAAAAGCTTGTGTATGAGATAATATTTTTTCTAACATCTTTGGCTTACCCAATCTTTGACATTCTACAATTCAATTCCTCCGCCCATTTCCGTTATACACGCACTAGCTCTTAAGAGTTATACACTACGGCCCGCCGTTTCGCACAATTCAACAGATCGTTCTTTATCCGATCCTCAAAATTATGGAATTCTATTCCTCTTTCTATCCGTCACTCCCTCCAACTCTCTTCCTACCTTCAAATCCCCTTATTTATTCATATCCTGGCCAACCAGTTATAACAGAATTGTAAATAAGGCTCTATTTCATTTCATTTTATACTTATTTGCGAATGTATTTTTTCTATTAGTTTTAGTTAACTTGCTTATATTACTCTAAGACTGTGAAGCCCATTTTACATATTTTGCAAATTGTATTTTAAAGGGACTTGACCAAGGATAATAAAGAATTTATTTATTTTTTAAATACAGAAATATAAATAAACAGGTGAGGTTATTCATTGATGATGAAAGAAAGTTTAAGATTACGACGATTTATGATTCATGATTTCTGATGAAAGTTAATAAAAGCTGTTTCATTATGTTTGTTTCTTGTGGAGTGAATATAGTATGAAATTGATATTCTGTTAAATTGTTTACAAATGGGATGTAAAGGTTTCGAATTAAACTGTAAATAGGGCATTTTGCTATTACGTGGTATAATATTTCATATTGCTTCCTATTACTAATTTTACATATTTCCTTTGGGTTGATGTGTGGATGTGATTATTATGGGTAATATTAATATAATATTTACCGGATAGGCCGGCTTGAGCTATTATCTTTGTTATATTGAATGCGATGTTATCTATTGTACTATAGGTTTCAACGGGAAAACAAAAAGCGAATATAAGTATAATAAAGAGCTGTTTGCACTTTTTTTTAAAGATTCGAGATCACCGTTGTTCATATATTTTATAAGAGTCAGGATTTATTTTTGAAAATTTAGAGGATTATTTTCGAATAATCTTGATTTTATTTAAGATATAAATCTAGGTAAACCAGTTAATTTCATTGATGCCCGATATAGGTGTTTTCCTTTGAGGATAAAAAAATCAAGTTTTGGTTTTTCTATTACTACTAGGTTTTTTTTGCAATGGATAAATAAAGGCTTAGAAGAAGCCCTTGAAAGATTACTAGTGCATCCAGCGCATATAGCAATCCTCTTTAGAATACCTCCGGGTAACAGAAGGACAAATCTGACAGCTATACATATTATATTTGTATTTGTATTTTGTTCGAAAATAAAACCAGAGGGTAAGAAAAAAAAAAAAAAAAAAAAAAAAAAAAAATTCTATTACTAGACAGTATATTTCCCTTTAAATATTCTCTCACGAATTCAATTTGGTATTTAGTTGATACTCGTGAATATTATTTTTGTGTGGTAACAAGCCACAAAACCTTATCGCTTAGCATTAAGTAGCAGGGACGAGCAGTGGAAGAAGTAAGAAGAACTGCCGCTTGAAGACTTTCTGACGTCAGCTCTTGTTTAGCTTTGCGCCTTATGCTGTTGAAGACCACACTTATCCCGTGGAAATAATCTTTAACAGCCAATCGGGCAGCGTAGCGCTGACAAGAGTTTTTGCCCCTATACGCGGCCATCTAGCGATATGGGTGAACCATCGACTTCGACGGCCATGATAATGGAAGAGGCTAGAGGCGAGAAGCGCCCGTCAAGTGGAGCTGATGAAGCGGGATTTGTCCAAGTTTCAAAGAAAAATTCCCAAAAACTGAGGACAGTCGCCGGGCCTCCACCGACACCTGTCTCTAACCAGTTTGCGCCAATTGCTCCCACTCAGTCAGGCAATGATCAGCCCAAGAAGAGGTTACCGCCACCAGTAATAATCAGGCCACCACTGTCGCAACCCATTCTCAGAGCGACTCTCTTGGAAATGAAGATCACAAAGTTTACTACAAATACCTCGGCAAAGGAGACGAGGTTATACTTGGATAATGATGCCGATCACTATGCCGTGGTAAAACTATTCCGTCGTGATGATAAGGTGCAATTCCACACCTATGCACCTCGCGGCACCAAGAGGACAAAGAAGTTTGTGGTTCATGGCTTCGATGTTGACAGTGATTTAAATATGTTCGCCACTGAAGTGAAACAAAGGCTGCCAGGATTCGTGATGGCCAAGCGCCTGACCAAACGACAAGGAGAAGTAACCTACCCGATTGAAGCCATCTTGCTCATCACTGAGCCTACGGTAAAAATCGAAAATGTACAGGCTCTTCGCCATGTGAACCAGGTTAGATTTAGGGTAACCCCCTTTAAAGAAGATAAATGCCCAGCACAGTGTCGAAACTGCTTAGAGTTTGGGCACACCATGAAATACTGCGGGAGGACAGTAAAATGCCCCCGGTGCGCCGAAACTCATGAAGAAAGAAGCTGCCCACGACTTGCACCAATCAAATGTGCCAACTGTAGTGGAGCCCATCATGCCTCCTCCAAAGAGTGTCCCCGCCGGCAAGAACTGATCCAGATGAGAAAGAGGACAATTATAAATGTAGCAGCCCCTTCAAGTAAGACAAGTAGGCTAGTCAACCCTAACTTGGCTTTCACTGAACTACTTGGCGGACCCGCCGGGCAGCAACAGCAGCAGCAGCAGCTACAGAGAACATCCCCAACATCGCATCATGAAGAAGCTGAACCAATGACAGCACCCGCTCACTCCTCAACATCGCAATTCACATTAAATACACAAGCACATCCAAGCAATGCTCTATTCAACGCCCAATTCGCAGAGATGATGGCAACTGTTCGAGAAATGATGAAGATGCTGACGAAGATCATCGCTAAGCATTATGACTGAGCACTTAGTTATTTCCTATAATATTCGAGGCCTACTACTGAAGAAGGCTGAAATAGAACTCCTCCTGCAGCAGCACCGGCCATCGGTGGTGGCGCTGACCGACACTATACTACCCACCTCTGCTTCACTGTATTTTCAGGGGTATATTGCATACCGGGAGGCTTGTCAACCCGGGGCTAACGAGGCCGTAGTGATTCTGGTTCGAGGAGATATCCCATCGAGGTTGGTACCTAACCCAGTAGCTTCTACAGAGGGTACTCATATAGTCACAGTAGATGTTCGATTAAAACAACGTTTTACTTTCTGTTGTGTCTATAGGAGACCCAAGGCTATATTAACATCTATGAAGCTATTGCTGCAGCACGCCCAGGATAAGAGTCGGTTTGTCATCTTAGGGGACTTCAACGCCCGGCACACTGCCTGGCTGTGCGGTAGCAACAATCCGATGGGTACCTATATCACCAAGACCAGGATGGCTGTCTTCCACCCCGGAGTGCACACCTTTAGGCATGCGGCCCGACCTGACTGGACATCCACACTTGACCTACTCCTGACCAGGGACCTTCACACTGTTACTGAGTGCCTAGCGCTCCCATACGGACCGTCGGACCACCGGCCTGTGCTATATGCCTTTGAGGGAACTCCAGCAACACCACCCGCGAGCAAGTTCCTCTTCCACAAGGCCGACTGGAAAGGATATAGGGCTAGTGTGGATGATACCCTACCAAAGATACAGTACTTAAGAACTGTTAAAGAGGTGCAGAAGGCGATCTCGGATATCACCACCACCGTCCATGTATCAGCCAATCTTACCATACCAAGGTTTAGTCCTCAGCCAAACGCCTTCAGGAAACCACCGAGCCACATTCTTGCTCTCATTGCACAAAGGAACAACCTGAGGAATATTTTCCACCGAACTTGTGACTACGGCTTGAAACCGGCCATCAATGCGATGACCCGGCAGATAGCCAGCCTCATGCGTGAATGGAAGACTTTCCTATGGCACGAGCAACTCCGTAGGACTCATGATGATCATCGTAAGTTCTGGAGACTTGTGAGGTCACACGTTACTAAGAGGAAGAGTGTACACCTTACATCAGGTGGCACCCTATTATCCCCTGAGGAACAGGCTGAACTCTTGGCCGATTCTTATAAGGCGAGGGAAGATGATCGGCTGTTAAATGCTCCCACACTACCTGCGGGAAGACCAACGTCCCCTAATGAAAAGAGGATATTCTCCACCTTCGGACAGCTTGAGTCGGTACTACGACGCACCAAGGGTAACAAGGCTTCGGACTGGATGATATTCCGTATGTACTATTGAAGATGCTACCTCGGAGGGGTAAAGCCTTCTTATTAAACATTTTTAACTCCTGTATGCGGATCTCATACTTCCCCGATGACTGGAAGCAAGCGATCATAGTGCCGCTACTTAAGCCTGGGAAGAATGGAGACTCACCAGAGCATTATCGGCCTATCAGTCTCCTTTCGCATATGAGCAAGGTGTTCGAGAGGCTGATCCATCACCATCTGCTAGAGCACTGCAGTGAGGAGTCCATCATTCCACCAGAACAGACCGGGTTCTTACGAGGCGTAGCCTGCGATCATCATTTAGTGAAACTTCAGAGGCACACCATAGAGCGTATGACGAAGAACAATGAAGCCACGGCGTTCATCTCGCTGGACTGCACACAGGCGTTTGATTGCGTATCCCACGAGTTACTGCTTCGCCAGTTGGAAGACTATCGTTTTCCAGCTTCATTATGCCGATTGATCAGAAGCTACTTAAGCGGGAGATCCTTCGTCGTAAGGGTAGGCGATAAATTGTCAACTTCAAAGGACACCATTTGTGGGGTTCCTCAAGGTTCTGCATTGGGACCACTATTGTTTGTGATCTTTACAGCAAAAGTGATCTCAATGAAGCACCCAATGGCACTGGTAGCAGCTTACGCCGATGACATTGGCATCTATGCTTCTAGTATGAGACCGAAAAGGGCTCTCACCCTGGCACAAGGAGCATCGACCACTATTGTAGATGAGCTGAAGGAGATTGGCATTAGGGTGAACCAGAAGAAGACAGATGCTATTGTCATGTCGTTCCAGAAGGGGAAGAGCGCTTTGCCCACTGATTTTAAAGTGAACGGAGAAACACTGCCAGTCTCTAATTCAATCCTCTACCTGGGCGTCACTCTAGATAGGCACCTCACCTTATCTAGTCACGTACGGGAACGACTCAAACTGGCCAGGAGAAAGAGCTATAGACTTAATCATCTACTCACGTCACCTCAGCTCTCACTGAGGCTGAAACTACAGATCTACAAGGCTATAATACGTCCGACTATGCTCTATGGTGCGCCCTTGATGCGGCATCTGTTTAAGTCCACTCTCAAACAATTACAGACGTTCCAGAACTCCATCCTTCGGCGGATTGTCAGAGGTACCAACTTACAGAGGGCCAGAAACCATATCCTTCATCAGGAATTAGTATTGCCAACAGTGCCTGAATATATCAGCCGGAGGCACATTAAATTCTTTGATGGGCTGAAGGCCTGTGCTAATCCATTATTTTCTGATATCACCCCACCACCCAAGCCTGGGAGGTGGCAAGGATCACTACCTCTCGTTGACGTTGTCGCCGAGGGAAGGAGTTCGGACTATGTCTGAACTCAATTTATTGCCAAAACCCTGAAGAATGGTCCCTCCCATTTTGCAATGGATAAATAAAGGCTTAGAAGAAGCCCTTGAAAGATTACTAGTGCATCCAGCGCATATAGCAATCCTCTTTAGAATACCTCCGGGTAACAGAAGGACAAATCTGACAGCTATACATATTATATTTGTATTTGTATTTTGTTTGAAAATAAAACCAGAGGGTAAGAAAAAAAAAAAAAAAAAAAAAAAAAAAAAAAAATTCTATTACTAGTTTTAGTTTTTTTTTAATGCTATTAAACTCTATACTCGTTAATAGTATTGGAATCAATTAAATCTTTTTGGCGTGGTGATAAACCGCGATTGGCATTCGGAAACCGAGTCTGCTCTTTTTGGCACTGTGGCAGGACCGGTGGAAGACTGTCCTATGCATCAAGTCAGTCCTCAATGTGAGGATGAAGAAATCGGAAAACGCAGGAGTACGGACGAAAACGGTTTTTTCAACCCAAAGAAAGTAGCTAAGAGAGTTGACCCTCGGCTGGAAGCGAGAGGGCTAATAAATGTTTCTAACCGTTTCGAAGTCTTAAATACCGCACCAACTGAAGTAGATACATATATTCCTGGTACCAGCTCCTCAAATAGTAATTTATCTATCAGAAACTACAAACCGCCTCCTATTGTGATCGGTAATGAATTCTCACCTCTTGAGCTATTAAAAGAATTCAAGAGAAACTCCGTGGAAAAAATATTTTTAAGACGTAGCGCTAATGGCATCAGAATATACCCTGAGAACCAGGCGGAACACGAAAAAATCGTATTACTTCTGAAAAATAGCAAATTCGACTACCACACCTTTGCACCAAAAGGATCTATAAAAATAACTAAAAAATTCCTATTATTGAATGTAGACATGATTGAGAATATAAATAATATAAAAAATGCATTCAGAGATGTCAAAGGAATACTGGACATAAGGCGGCTTAGAAAAAACTCAGAGGATGGTTCAAAGTATGAAATACCCCCTGTCCTAATAACAACAACAGCTGATACGAAAATAGAAGATATAAGAAGAATAAAAGCGATAAACCAGGTATTGTTCACTGTCGTTGATTTTAAAGAGGATAGAGGAATCCCACAGTGTCACAGGTGTCAAGGTTTTGGTCACACTAAAAACCACTGTGGCAGAAAATTCGTCTGTGTCCGTTGTTCGGGTCCTCATGACATATCACAGTGTCCAAGGCAAGAAAATCCTAGGTGTAAAAATTGTCAAGGCCCGCATGTAGCTTCTTATAGGCTTTGCGAGAAGCGATTAGAAATAGAATCGAAACTAAAATCTAAAAGAACTCAACCAGTCGTTACATCAGCACAAGAACTCCCTCAACTTACTGAAAACATTCAACCAAACTATAGGACCTATGCCAACACGATTGAAATGAAAGCCAAAACGCACCACCTTGGATGGAGAAGTTCACGAACATGATGGTTGGATTTATGAATAACATCACACAACTAATTCAAACAGTCATCACTCTGGTTAACTCTAAATGATCAATCAATTAAAAGTTCTAAATTTCAACACCGATGGACTTGAAAATAAAATAGGAGAAGTTAAAACCCTCATTGCACTAACTCAACCAGCGGTAGTCATCATCACCGATACAAGGCTGAAACACCACAACCTTTCCATAAATGGTTTTTCGTTGGTTCAAGATAATTCAGAAGATTCATATGGAGGTGTTCTCATGGCTATACGTGATGGCATTGCGTGGAAGAGGTTGTCCTCACCAATAAATATAACTTGCAAGAGAATTCGCCTAGTGTCTGTTCAGGTGCAGCTTCAGCAGCCTACACGAATAACCGCACTGTACCGTCGCCCAAATAGTTCCTTGAAAGAGTTCAAAAGTCTATTGTTAGAATGTTCCAAACAAACGAACCATTGGGAAATCGGAGACCTAAACGCCCGGCATAAATTGTGGAATAATACAAGGAATAATAAAGCAGGTGAATTCATTTCCAAATCACGCTTCTCCGTGATCTATCCTAATAGTCACACATTCATCCATATAGCCAATTCGACGATTACATCAACCATTGACCTTTTCCTAACAAGACAACCGCATAGGGTCGCTGAATGTACTACGCTTGATTTTGTGACATCTGATCACAGGCCAGTTCTGTACCACATTACAGGAAAACAATGCGATCAAATACAAAGTCCTACAAAATACGATTATAAAAATGCTGACTGGGACTTATACCGCAGCCAGATATGTCACCAGTTACAAGCAATCCCAACTCTACAATCAAAGGAAGATATTGATGCCCAAATATTCACTTTTTCCCAAGTAATTCCAAGTTCAGCGAACGTCGCCATCCCAAAATTCTGTCCTCTACCACCTTCAATTTGTGTACCACCAGAACATATTCTACGGTTGATATCGTTGCGAAACAACTGGAAAAATAGATAGTACCGCACCAGAGACAGAAATACAAAGAAAGTATTGAATGCTCTTACTGTACAGATTCGTAACCTTATTAGCACGTGGAAGATGACTATGTGGGAAGAAAAACTAAGAGCGGCGCATGGAGATCACCGAAAATTATGGACGATGACAAAGAGAGTGACTAGAAATTCAACTTCTATCAGAATTCACGAAGATAATAAATTATTGAGCTCAGAAGAACAGGCTAGAAAACTAGCTGAATACTTCGATACAGAAATAAGAAATAAGACAGGGGTTGCTAACTTACTCCCCCAGAAAGAAAAAGAAAGCAATTTCATGTTCGTGTCCTACAAACAATTAAAAACGGTTCTTAGCCGGACACACGGTAATAAGGCACCAGGATGTGACGGTATACAGAGTATATTACTGAAACAACTTCCAAGAAAAGGATTAATGCACCTAGTTAACTTGTATAATTCCTGCTTACGGCTAAGATAGTTCCCTAATGCATGGAAGAGTGCAGTACTATCCCCTCTCCTGAAACCTGCAAAATCTGGAAATGAGCCATCTCACTACTGTCCAGTTAGTTTATTACCACATATGAGAAAAGTTTTCGAGAAAACGATCCTTAATTACCTAAGGATGTTCTGCGATCAAAATGAGATAATCCCACCGGAACAAGCAGGGTTTCAATCTCAATTGAGCACAGAACATTGTTTGGTTAAACTGCACAATGAGGTGAACAGGAACTTAAACTCGAACAAGGCAACTGCTATGATAGCCCTCGACTGTTCTAAAGCTTTCGACTCTGTGACTCACGAAATCCTCTGCCAAAAACTGATTGAACGAGAGTGTCCGGAACAACTGTATTCGGTCATAAAATCGTTTTTGAGCAATCGCTACTTAGCTGTAAAAGTTGCGGAAGAGCTCTCCGGTTCGGTACCACTTACATGTGGTGTTCCACAAGGAGCAGTGCTGTCTCCTATATTGTTCTCCATTTACACTTCTGACATCGTTGGAAGGAAGTACGAGAAAGCCACTGTATCAGCTTTTGCCGACGATATTGCAGTCACGAGCAGCAGCTCCAATGCCAGTACGGCTCTCAAACAGTCCCAAAGTGCCTGTCAAAAAATATCTTTAGAGCTAAAGTCGCTAAACATAGAAATTAATCCTGACAAAACAAAGGCTATTGTTTATTCGTTCCAGAAGGGTAAGAAAAAACTTCCTTCAGGTTTAATCTCAATAATTGCCAAATTAAACTGTCTAAAAATATTGTATATCTTGGAATCACGTTCGACAGACACTTAAAATTTTCAGTCCACTTTTCTAAAAAAATTAAATCTGTAAGGCGAAAAATGTTTAGGCTTAACCATTTGATTTCATCTCCAAGTATTGTATATCTCTCCGACTAAAAGCGATGATATACAAAACAATTCTTCGTCCGTCACTATTGTATGGCTCACAACTTTTTCCACACGTGGCGAAATCAACGGAAAAAAATGTCCAGGCATTTCAAAACGGCATTCTAAGAAGAATCGCAAAAGGGACGATATTCCAAAGAGTAAAAACAAAGAAATTACATGAAGAGATGAAAATGCCAACAATTAAAAACTTTATGAGTGAGAGGAATTTAAAGTTTTTTTGAATCAACGAAATTTGTAAATAACCCTATATTTCATCAACTAAAACCCCCAGGAATACCTCAGCGATGGCAGAAACTCAATAAATAAATAAAGTAGTTTAAGTTTTAGTTGTAAGGCCGAAACAAACTAGAAGGTGAGCCCCATCACCTGAATTATTATTCATAATGTTATTAATATCCAGAAGTTACGATAAAGAGATGCAACTCCTTAAAATGCACGATTGCAGAAAAAGGAGAACTTACCAACATTGCAGGAGTTTAGAAGAAAAAAAAATAAGGGGCTAAGAAAAAAAAAAAAAAAAAAAAAAAAAATCTATTACTTCATAGTTTTAGTATTTTTTTATCCAGTTTAAAATTCGTTTTAGTATTTTTATTATTGATTTTTTCAAGTTGAATTCAAGTCTTATGAGCCAGTAAAGGAATTCCTGTTTAGATTGAATAATCTCTTGTAATAATTCAATTTTTTAATTTCATCTAAATACCTCAAGCCCCATATTTCAATACCGTAAAAGATGGCATTTATTAAGATAGATTTATGTAAGATCTTCCTATTGCTCTAATATTGAATGTCAGCAGCTATTCATAACAGAGCCAATAGCAGAGTAAGAGTTTGTTTGAGCATGTTTGTACGCTTGACAAATACGGATGCTGAGATGTGTAATAATAAAAATGTATAGAATAAGTAATATTTATCTAGCCCTTTAAGAGTTCAGCACAAAATAGTTTTAATCTATAGCTTTAAATATTACAACTATAGGGAAAGATTGATAGTTTAGGGGATGGAGAAATAATCAGTGTTTAAAAGTGGTTAAAGAAAAGGCTTTACGATTGGATATACTGAATGAATTCAAAAACAAGGTAGCACGAATGACAAAATACTTTCTGAATGAGGTATATACAAGTTTATGGGTTGTAATCTGGTATTTACTGAATGGAAAGAGGAGCATATTGTAAGAATATAGAGTATATAAGGAGTTTTTTGGTTTTGAAGGATGAAAAAAAAACAGTTACCAAGGAGGTATTATCGACGGAAAGAAGGGTAATGCTACTTCAGCTAACTGTACCTACTTTAAACACGGGCGCGTCTGGAACGCCACATATGAATCGAATGAAAGAATTCATCAGTCTCTTGAGTCTGATGTCTAAATTTTCAGATAACCAGCAACACACGGATCAACCAAAATTAAACTGGGGAAACATAAGAAAGGAGACTAAAATCTGACGGGTTTTAGGTGGTATGAAATTACGAAACATTCTAAATATTTTTTGGATAGCGATACATTTTTGGGTGGTTTTAAAAAATATCGTGAGTTGTGGAAGTGGGTAAGTAGGCTATTGAGGCAAAGTAAGAAATCATACGGGAGAGAATTTGGAATAGACAGAGGATTTGATTTGTAGAAGGTGAAAAAGTCGGGATTGGATAACTTGGTAGAAGAATGATCCAAGAAAATAATTGCGACAATTAGAAGGGTACAAGAAGTAACTCAAATTATTTTAAAATTAGGAGACGGAGGAGTAGCACAAAAATCCAAAGACAAATCGAAGAAACCTATTTATTTAGTGTTTTATTTTTACCTTGAGATCCCCAGAAACACCACCGTGTTTCATGTCTGTGTTTTTTGGGGTTTAATTATGATCGAATTCCGTGAATTAAATAGAGACATATGTGAGAAAATTCGATAACACTTGGACTTCGAGTTGAGGAAGTACAGTTGAGGGAGACAAGTATTGGTTGTATCAATACCATGTATTTTATTTTATTAGCAACTTCGCGAATATTATTTTGCCTTTCCTCCTCGATAATTTTGGAATGGTGTACTTTCCCATCACAGGGACCTCCGTCTCATTTATCCGTATTCTGAATTTATCTCTGTTAATGCAATCTCGTTTTGTTTTATTATGTCTGGTTAATTTTACCTTTATTTGCTTTGAATATCCTCCTATTGTTTTTCCCCCGACTACCCTTTCAAATATTTCTTTGGTTATTGCTGATAGATTTATTCTTATTTTATAAAAAATACGCTTTTATTTAATTTAATTTTTTTATTGGACCCTAACTCAGCCTCCACTGGCTCATACCAGTGATACGGCTGAGAGAGACGCGCTGGATTAAGCTTTTTCATCAACAAATGGAGGAAAAATCCCAGTCTGGGGTCCCTTTAGCACATTATATGTATTAAATATAGTTATGATTGTTTGATGATGTTTATTTATTTGCCAACTTTGTATTTATCTCAATTATAGGTTGTTATTTTGATTTTTTATTTATTATTATTTTATGTAATGAATTTATTTATTGACTTTATCATTATTTTATGTATATATTGTATGAATGTGGTTTCATATCACTATTGCCACAGTTAATTTTGAAACAAATTGTAATATATCTCAATAAATAAATATTTAATTCTTTTTTCGTTTATTGAACTTTACAACAGAATAAACAAATAATGAAAATTATGGACTTGATAAAATCTTGTAAAGAAACTACCCATCAGGAGCAGTCAAATTATAGAACTTTAACGTTTAATTTCTAGATATCGTCAGAGGGGATTTAGTTTTTTGTATATATCTTGTTCTGGCATTTTTAATATTCTTATTATTCTGGATCGATTTATTTTTCTGAATTATAATATTAGAAAATATTAAAATAATAATTTAATTAAAATAATTTTTAAAAAAATAATAATTTTTAAGATAATTTTTGTCCAGATGAAAACCCGCAACATTTGTTTGTCTATTCATTTAACTTCATTTTTATGATATGGCTAATCGAACGATGCTACATTAAGAGTCCTAATTTTTTCCTATGCATGTTTAATTATGATAGGGATCTTTAACGAATACCTGACATCGCACATGTCACCACGGAACCATCTTTTTACGCCCCATTCAAAGGACACACTACCACAAGTGACCCCAAACCCGTAACGTGGGTTGAAATGTTGGATAATGAAGAATTATTTACTATTTTCTAATATTTGTTTACCGACACCTGTTTTGATATTTTAATTTGTGCAGATCAATAATTTGAATACCTAATCAACAGGAAAATGAAATCGAATTCAACAGGAAAAATAGTACTAAGATTCAAATAGAAAAACGTACAAACTTTGTTTACAATCTCAGTTATTTGAATGTTATGTTCTGCAATACTTTAAATTATATTACGATTATACACAATAATTAATGTTGCAACGCTATTAGAGAGAGGTAGGAAGTGCAGCTGCCACGAGTCCTATTCCCCAGGTGCTAGAATTGTTGAGTCAATGAACAGATGTTGCCTGTGAGTGGTGTTTTAAACACGCTGTGCGTCTGATGAAGAACATCAAAAATTGAACCAAGATTAAAAAAAAATAAATGTAGTCTTTTATTTACGTTTCATCAAAGAGATTTAACTAAACTAATGTATGGAGCATTCAAAATTTGTGCATGACTGCAAGCATAGTTTAATAGAATAGAATAGAATAGAATAGAAAATGAACTTTATTCTGGGACATAGTCCCTTAAGAATAACATTGATGTTACAAATAAATATAGCTCTGCTGGCCAGAATACATTAAATTGATTGAATTATTACAAACTTAATTATTTACATAAATAAAGTGTATTAAAAGAAAAATATATATACACACACCTACATACATACATACAAAAATCATAAAGTAATAATAATAATAATGATAATAAGTAAAATAGAATGAGAAAATAAAAACAACTAATTTTCCGAAAAGAAAAAAAAACAAAAAAAAAAAAAAAGCAAAGTCAAATAAGCATTTAGTCATTATAATCAATAAATTATCAGATTTAAGATCAACAAGCGTCTGTGAGGGATAATAGATGCTGGAAAAGGAGATATTTAAATGTGGATAAGGAAGAAGCACGACGTATATTGGAAGGAATGGAATTCCAGAAAGCAGTGGAACGGGCAAGAAAGGATCGATCATAGGCTTTTGTTCTGTGGGATGGGATATAAAGGTCGGAGTGGCGCGATCTTGTCCCAAGCAAGTGAACTGAGGATTTAAATTGAAGGAGACTGTGGATATAGGAAGGATGCTGGGATTTTATCGTTTGGTAGAGAAAGGACCCAAGGAAGTACTGTCTGCGTGTGGAAGGGAGGAGCCACTTCAACTCGGCGTAGAGGTGAGTCACGTGAGTCCGTCTCGAGCTACCAAAAACAAATCTCAAACAGCAATTCATAATACGCTTTACTCTGTTCTCAAGTACCATACAGAGGCCACCGTACACCGCACAGCCGTAGTCAAAGTGGGGAAAGATGAGTGAGGAGACAAGGATTTTACGCGTGGATTCGGGAAGAAGGTGACTGGAGCGATGGAAAAACTTTAGGGTGCTTATGGCTTTCCGAGAAATTTGTGCAATATGGGGTTTCCAGGAAAGGGATTGGTCAATTATAATTCCTAGGTTTTTGACAGAGGGACTATAGGTATTATATAATTATAGGTTAATCTACATAAAAGTTGAATTAATTGGAGCGCCTGACTCGGGACTATCTAATCGAGAAAAAAAATACCTCGGAACTGTGAAAACTGTAACGTTCTACGCTTTAACACAACTAGTTCCACACAGAAAATATCGAAGAAAATCTCAAGAAGCTACTAGGTGAAAAATAAACAATCTAACCTAACCGAACCTAAATATATAAACAAATGTAAATTCAGAAGTCTAGCCCAAATTGTAAATGCTGAAAATTTTACCAAAGAAATTCGATAGAATAAAAAGGGAATATAGTAGGAACGATAGAAAACCATCAGTTAATTAATAATATTTATTTGTTGCAATAAGTTTTTTGATCAGAAAACCTTATGGAAAAATGGCTAGTATTTTTTTCATACCATCATGTCCTAAAAAAAAATAAAAGTATCTTGCATTATTACCAACAAGTTCCTGTTTTCTGACTGTTTAAACGATCTTTAAAAAAATAATAATAATAAAAACATACTATAAATAGAGAAATTAATTCTACTGAACTAAGCACGGATTACACTACAAATACCGAAATTAAAATAATAAATAAAAATATATAGTAAAGTACATTAAAGATTACAGTAATTTTGTGTAGTTGAATGACTATCATAAGGCCAATCTGTATTAGAGCTTTGTTGAACTTTTGGGTTCTACTAAAATATCAAATTCTTTCCGTAAACAATCCTTACAATAAACAGACCTTCGTAAAATCCGAAACCTTCCCAATAATAAACTGATCTATGACGATCTTAAGGTTCCATATGTTGTTCATTTGGCCCTTTTCAATACATCATAATCCTCCTAGGTGTCTGAAAAGAAGATGGCTCGAGATCTTCTGATTTAAAATATTTGTAGGAGGATTGTGAATGGGCAGTTTCCTTACATGTATATCAAGTAATTGTTTACTATATTCTAGCATTTAATGGATAAATAAATAAATATATAAATATATATATATATTATTTTTTAATTAAAAAAAAAATATTTACAACTCTTAGTATGACATTATCATATAACTACAATCATGTTTTCTTAATTCAAGATGCTAACTACTGTTCCAAGAAAGGTCAGAACAGAAATAGACATAGCCACACATGGTGTTAAGGCGTTAAAAAGATTCGCCAACTCAAACATACTATCACACATATTCTTAGTAAGACATATAACTTTTAAAAATTTTAATTATTTATCTTATTTCATTTTGGCTAAAAGTGTCAAATCTAAAGGAGTATTCAAAATATATGTTTGTAAAACTCAGAAATAATAATTTATAAAGTGTTAGAATACCACTAAAGGCAATAATATTCCTCAAATTATAACTCGATATTACATTAAATTTAATGTTATTTTAATCATATTAAGCTTTTATTTTATTTTTGTTCAATAAAATTAACCTTAGGTTAACATTTATATATTGTAATGTGTAAATAATCAGAAATAACGGTAATAAAGTAATATGACTATTGTTTACACGCTAAATTAACGAATATGAAAACCACTCCTTTTCATATCTAGGTAGAAGGGAAATAAAACTGTACAACTAAATGTATAACGTGATGCCTTTAATATTAATTAATAAAAATTATTGAATCGCATCTTATAAAATAATTTTCACATTCATTAAATAATCACGGAAACGACGATAGGGGTACTCACTACGTTTGCTATAGCATGATATTTGTGTTATTTTGCTAAACCAGTCGAGTTTCTACAGTTATTTCCTGTATGAAATTGATGGGTTTAGCGCACAAATAGCATGCTATAGCAAACGTAGTGAGTACCCCTAATATATCCAGAAAAAAAATGCAATAGGATTTTACGAGATTTTTTTTAAATTTCATAAAATTATTATTATTATTGTCTTTCCCCTTCCTCCCAGATATCCGGAATCATATCTACCTCAGGAAAACAATCAAGAGAAAGTTGATGTTTTCACTTATTTAAAAAATTCCTGACAATTCAGCAGGTATCCAGCAGAACTGCTTTCTGGGTTAATTTTAAATTTCGGAGGTCTAGGCCAAGCTCTCCCGTGCTCTCCTTCGTGCTTTTTAGTATTAGGCCTTTCGAAGAGAGAACAATTGTAGTCGTTATAACTTTTTCCAGGTGCTAAACTCTTGAGAAAATTCCTGGTATTTTCAATTTTTTTTTCGGCTTAAGAGCTCAACAGGTTGTAGTCATTTAGGATAGCTATATCAATGATTCCATTATAGCACCGAAATATCAGGACGATTGTACAACACTCTGTGGTCTGTGGTAATATGTTCATCCCAGTAGACTTTTACATCTTTATTTTCTGTTAGTCGTTCAGGGGTATACTGATGACAGGGTGTCTCTTCATTACCCAACAATCCTTAAGTTCTTTACAAACTTTGATGGTATATTGTGGCAACATTATTGTGTCTCATCAAATAGTCAATTCCAGCCAAAGTCTCACAAACATTTTTCACATGTTGAATAGACTCATGGGTCTTGGAGCAAAGGCGATATTTATCTGTTATCATATTTTCCTTCATTATGTGCCTCCCGCATGCTCTCCTGGCAACTACTTACGGATTATTTTACGGATATTATTTTTTTTTATGCTTATTATTTTTTTCAAACGAAAAAAAAATAAACAAACGAAGAAAGACGGACAGAGGAAATATTACCATAGAAAATTCAATTTCCAAAGTTTAACATACAAAAAATGTTGAGCCTGAAAAATCATGAAATCAATAATAAAAAAGCTGAACATTATTACATAATAGTTTATTATTTCCAAATAACTATATTAGAGTGTTAATAACTATTTAAAGCTGTTAATCTTTTCAAGTTTTCTCTATCTTCAATAATAACCGATTTTTAGTGAAATCACATCTAATACAATTTGTGTCTTGAATATATAGATCAACTTTTTTAATATAAAACCCAATACATATTTTCTCTATCTTCAAAAATAACTGAGTTATGAGGGTATTTATGATTAAATTTCCATTTTTATAATTATTTAGTTAAAAACACTCATACATTTTTTCTCAATCTTCAAAAATAACTGAGTTATGGGCGTATATATGGACAAGATTTCAATTTTTTTTTTCCTTTTCCTTTTTTGTTTATTTATTTATTTTTTGATAGCGCTTTACTGATTCTAAAACCCTATACATATTTTTCTCAATCTTCAAAAATAACTGAGTTATGGGTCTATTTGTGAGTAAAATTTCATTTTGTATTTCTTTCCTTTTTTCTCCTTTTTATAATTATTCACGCTGTTTGGTTAAAAAACACTTATAATTTTTTCTTCATCATAAAATATAACTATATTTATAGTTAAATATAATATAAATCACTTTTAATCGGCCTCCAATTAAAAAAAACAAGCTGATATCAACGTCTAGGTGTCTGGATCATTTTAGTATTTTTTTGGCGAATTTCGAAAAAAAAATAGGTCTAGTAGTTTTGGAGCAATGCCGTGAACGGGGTACGTCACACAAACGGTTTTTTTTTTTCGTAATTCGGGTTCTACGAATATTGAAACTTTTTTGGTGGATTAATAATGTTCATTACTGAAAATAATAAATAAAAAACAACGAATGTTTATCTTATTACACTTTAAAAGAAAATTGAAAAACAAAATATTTCTATTTTATTTATTAACAATTAAATGTTTAAGCTATATCGGTATTTTCCAGCAGAAAAAAACAAACTATTTATCTTATTATATTAGTTATCTCCAGAATGGTTAATTCATGGAATCTCTACGCCACCGCCACAAAGTCTTTAGGTGCGTTCACCTTTAACGTGTTTTCGGGGCTGAAGCGGTTGTGGGCTCCGATAATTCAAGGAAACCCACCACTGCTTTAGCCCCCAAAATGCCGACAGTATAAATAGGCCCTTTGGGGAGGGTTGTAGGGATTGGTGACGTAATTGAGTGTGTGGGTAGACAGGATCATGTCGTAAGTCAGTATGTCGTAGGAATTGTTATAATATTCGGAAGTAGTATCCGAAACTGTGAGTAAATTAAGACCTTGTGAAGTAATTTGCTTGTCACATAGAAGAGTGCATCCACCATTTTTTGTAAAAAAAATGATGGGGATTGGAAAAACTGAATTCTTTGGATGTTGGAGGTTTTGGCAGTATGTCCAAGTATGTATCAATGTATATCACATGTATATATGTATATCCCATATATCCATAAAGTTTTAATTAGTACTTTTTGAAGAGTAATTGTATGTACAAGGATAAATTTGATCGTTTGTCAAAAAACATATATTTTGGATACAATTTGTTTGATGAAATTACTGAGGTTCGTTTTAGAGTTGCTAAAATTTCCTTTAGTTTTTTCAATAATCTTTTTCTAAAGTTTAAGTTTATTTATGTTTTAATCTTCTAACTTACTATTATGGTATTATTATTATTATTATTATTATTATTATTTTATTAAATTTATTGTATATTCTGGAGATTTAATATTGAAGCGGAGTTTCATATGGTTGCCATAGGCATATGCCATGTGATAATTATTATAATCATTATTAATATGTACATGTTTTTTTATTATATACATATATTTGAATAAATTTGAGAGATGAACAAGAAAATAAAAAAAAATAAAATAAAATGAGAAAAATAATTTAGGAAAAAAAATGTTATAAGAAAAAAAAAAGTGTTAAAAGAAAAAAAATAATAAAAAGGAAAAAAAAATGTTAAAAGAAAAAAATATTAGTCTATTTTTATGTGTATTGCATGCTAAAATTTTTAAGATGTTAATATATTTATATAAAAAATTGTCCATTAAGGAAAAAACAAAGTAGTGTTATTAGCAACCCAATTAAGTTGGGCAGCACCACTTGTTGAATAAAGTGTATCTCTCTCCCTCATAAAATGAATAATTGGTATCTAACATAGAGCATTATCGTCACAAGACCGCTACTACATAATTCAATCAGAACAGCTAAGAAATTGAAAGAATAAATATCTTAATAGGCAAAATGTGAATTTTTCGTGACATAATCTTATTACCTTAATATGAAAAAAAAAAGTAATTTTTCTTACTGTATGCAACACTTGAATAAAATATAATGTTCAGGATGTAGTTAATCACATTTAATCTCTTTCTTTAAATAATAAATGAGACATAATTTTAAGTTTAACAACATTATATTATTATGTTAGAAGGATTTTACTCATATTTGTAAATAATATATTTTATATTTTGTGTTATTAAAGTATTTAAGAATATTATAAGCTTATATAAGAGTATCAGAAACGTTTATATGAAAAGAACAACGGAGAGTTAAATTTCCTCTATTTAAGTTAAATTTATTTATTTTTATCTAAAATTTCAAATTGGATGTTTTATTTTGTTTTGATGATGTTGTAACCGTTAATAGTATTCATATTAGGAATATCTGTATAATAAGTACTGACGTAAAAGACCTGACTCAAGGTTAAATATAAATGTACATAGAAATTCCTGTTCATTTTAAGAGAGGACCAGTTTGGTCCTAAATCTAATAGGTCAATAATAATCTTTTTCCTATACTTTCTTTCCCTCTACATATATATATATATATATATATATATAAAATATCAAATTTTATTTGTATAAAATACATCTCCAATATTTATAATACATTAATAAGAACACATTTAAAATGCGCAACTTATTTACAACTGTATTAAAATACATTAAATAAGTGATCGACAACAGTAAACTGACAAGAAATACATGTAGAGGATTATCAGAAATTGAAGAGGCTGATAAGATACAAACTAGTGGGTTAGAGTGAGAATGGAGTTTTTCGTGGAATGATTGATACCTGGTTCGTGTCCAATCAGTATAATATGATACATTAAGGTCAATAACGATCTTCTGCTGATATCATAACAGCCTTCTGTGTTCAAGGTTAATGGTTCAAAGCCGGCAGAGGACCCTAGGCTTTTTTTAGGGAATAAAATAAATCCTTTGTTACCCGTCCCTAAGGAGAAGACGCTAAATAGTGGTCCAATGTCAGGTACTCATTAAAGATTCCTATCCTAATTAAATCAGGATAGGCAAATCTAAGGAAATCCTGTGTTGTATCGTCCGATTAGCCACAGAAGCATGAAGTGACAAATGATGAAACATTTATAGCAAATAACAAATGAATACGGAGCCTCAAGGTCGTCATGTATGAGTTTATTCGTGACAAAGTAAACAGCGTTAAGGATTTTGAATTGTAAGGTTTGGATGCGAGAAGAATTTGATGGTTTATTAGAGCAACATAGCTCTAATCCGTAAGTCCATATCGGCCTTATTATAGTCATGTAGATGAGTCTTTTGTAGTTGAGAGGAAGGTTTGTGCAGTTAAGTGTTGATGCAGTCGAAAACGTCCGGCATTTTCTTGTTTCTGTCTTGTATGATGACGTATGTCAAGGTGGAGTTCTAGATATCGAATATTTTCAACAGGGGCTAATGGAGTGGTAACAAATTTTAAAAAAGAAAAAATAAATAAAATAGCCAAATATAAACCGATTTGATAAATAACTAAAATAGAAAAGAGCAAACTTATCTTATTAGAGAACATTTTTTATTTCTAAACATATTAATAGAATAGAATAGAATAGAAAATAATTTTTATTCTGGTACTGGGTCCCCTAAGAATAACAGAATTGTACAATTTAAATATACAACATGTCTGGCCAACAGACAGAAGGAACAGAATTAATTACTTATTACACAGATGGGTTAATTCGAGTGTTCATATCACACACGAATATCCACACACATATATATATAAAATATAAATATATATATATATATATATATATATATATAAATATATATAAATATATATATATATATATATATATATATATATATATATATATATATATATATATATATATATATATATATATATATATATGATAAAATAAAAACAGTTCTTGAAAAATATTGGGTTGATCAAAATTAAAATATAACGGCGTTTAAATAAAGAACATTTATTACTTTTCTTTCAAAGTGTGATATTAGGAACGTAAGAATCACTGTATTTAAGCGTCTTTTTGGGATAATAAAAGATATTGGAAAAGTTGGAATTTGAATGAGGAGAGAGAGGCAGCGTGGCGAATATGAGTAGGTAGAGAATTCCAGAAAATAGAGGAGCGGACCAGGAAGGAACGATCAAAAGTTTTAGTTCTATGGGTTGGAAAGTAAAGGTCGGAATGGCGCGATCTTGTTTCAAGAGTGTGGACTGAAGATTTAAACTGTAGGAGACTATGAATGTATGGAGGGTGTTGGGATCTAATGATTTGGCAAAGGAATGATCCTAGGAAATATTGTCTGCGGATTCGGGGGAGGAGCCACTTTAACTGGCCGTAAAAATGGGTTACATGAGACCTCTTCGGAGGTAATTAATAGATGTATAATATGTACCGAAAGAAAGCTAGAGATAAAGATAAAATAGACATGTTTCTATTGAAACTAAAAGTAATTCCTTAATCTATTTTCATCTTTAAATTTATTTAAAGGTTCTTAAATTGATTTTAAAAACGAGTTAAGTTAAAGACGACATTTTTTTTTTTTTTTTTTTTTTTTTTTTTTTTTTTTTTTTTTTTTAGCTTCCTAAATAAAACGATGAATTTCAGAGGACCACATTCGACAGTGATATATCTTAGAATACCATTTATTAAAGATGTGCAGTTTTTTATTACTACTTGCCTGATTGTAGATTATATAAATTGAGAAATACGCGAACCATGACATATGCCGGCCACATCAGTCAGAACATATGAGTCATTAACGGAACATATGATTCAGAGTGTACAGTTGGCGTGTCAACGGGCGATATATCATAACCACGCCGTTTATATTGACTCATTTAACTATTCCACAGCAACCATTATCTCTGATTGCCGTGGCCGTGTAGTTTCTGGTGTCTCTCCTTTGACAGACTACTACACTTGGATAATTAAGTGGAAATTCACGAGACTGTGGAACTCATGACCCATTTGGAAGTTGCTTTATCCGATACTACCTTATACTCTATTCCGTCTAAAGGATACATCTTCTCTCTATATATATAATATAAATGATAACACGACTATTAGCTTCCGCGAACTCCTCCTAAACCAAATGACGGATTTTGATAGCATTTTCACTTCATTTAATGCATTATTTCCAGAAGGGTTTGAAGTAAAATACATTGTAATTAAGTTTTCAAAGAAAGGAAAAAATAAAATTTCTGTATCCTCACACTAGACTGAAAAGACAAGAAACAGCTCGTAAATACTGTTTACTACAACACTTACTGGACAAACGATCAAAACTTTCCACACACCACAAACAATTAATTTATATTACCATTATTAGGCCTAATCGGACGTGTGGGATTGAGTAATAGGGATCCACCAAACCATCCAATTCTTCCCGCATTCAATCTTTGAAATCCGAAATCCTCCGAAAGATTCTAAATGCGCCTTACTTTGTTACCAATAAAATAATTCACAATTACCTAATTATCCTATTAATCGCAGATCTAGATATACCTCCTTTTATTCCAAATTACCTGTCCACTCCAACCCGCACGTCTGCAAACTCTCATTACAATCTATTCCTGATAATCCCTCGTGGCGGCTGAAAAAACGAAGGCCTCGCGACCTGCCACATTAAATAAACACTAAAGTGTACTAGTGCTACTACTTTGTAGTTTCTTCACATGCCTGCATCACGCCCACTTGTTCAATTAATACATTCTTACTTAATGTATTTTATTCTATAATACAGTTGTAAATTTCTTTTAAATTAAAAAAAAAATCTGTGATCATGCTATTAAAAAACCCGTAATATGAGTAGTTATATAGACATGTATTACACCGTTGGAAAGAGCAAGATTTTATAAAAGTTAATATGTAATTAAAAAAAAATCGTACAAGTTAATAAAAATATTATAAACTCGTAAACCTATCGGTAAAGAAGGAGGTTATGATAGCTCAATGTTGCCACAGTCGAACAACATCGTACAAGTTATACTATTTTACAACATTACGCACTAAATTGTAACTAAGTTGTTGAAATAGATGGTAAGTTGTTATATTGTCTATATCCCTCTATATATAAAATGACACCATGATTCACGGTTACCGCGAACCTTTCTGGAAAACACTGGACGGATTTTGATGCGGTTTTCATCATCATTTAGGGCTTTCTTTCATGAAGATTTATTAGTAATACATTGATAATTATCTTTTTTTTAAACGCGAAAAATAAATTCTCTGTAACCAAATCATCACAATATTATCCCTGAGATATAAGTAGTAATATAGACGTTTAATATACCGTTGGAAAGCCAAGACTTAGAAATCTAAATATGCAATAAAAAAATAGTAGGATTTAGTATAGAGCTGTTGTAAACCCATAAACTAGTGAGCATATGTTATTGGTAAAGCGGGAGGTTATAATAGTTAAATGTACAGGCTCGTGCAAGTTATATTCTTCCATTTAGTCCGCAAGATTTTAGAAACAATATTACGTTCTGTGTTGTAGCTAAGTTGTAAAAATAAAAAGGAAGTTGTTATAAATCTATAAACTAACATTGTTATTAATTTTTTTTTTAATTTACTACTATTTCATGAAAACAGATGTTTCACTGTAAATTAAATGGGGTTCCTATGGAAACTTAATTTAACTTTTGAAATGCAATTAAAATAGTTCATCAACTGAATAAAATAGGAAACGTTGTTATATCCATAGTTTTTCGATACCTGCATAGCAATCAGGTTTTCTTTATATGGAAAAATTTCCGTTACCAGTAACTTCACTTACAAAAATACTTCCCCTTACTATATATAGTAACTGAAAGTAATAAATAAATAAACTTAACTAATTTTGATTTATGTTTTTCATTTCATCCATTAATGATGACATATGATAATGAATAGACGTAATAAAATTAACTCATTTTCATGATAATTGTACGAGAAACTAAAAACTCCCAAATCGATAAACCCTAAATCGGTCAGACAGAGATTTTTTTTAAACATACGTGACACCTTTTTAATTTTCAACCTTGCGAAGCAGTGGCTGGTCCACTAGTATACGCGTATCTATTAAATCATAACGCAATACTTAGTTTCAACGAACTTATTCTAAATCACGCAAGGGATTTCGTAAGTTTTTTTTTACTATAGTTAAGGGCATTCTTTTTTGAAGGTTTATAAGTAAAATAAATTGATATAATGTTTCCCTTTAGATGGGTAAATTAAATGTTTGTAAATAAAGGAAATAACATATCTTTCCTGAAATATGAGTAGACGTACGTAGAGTACACTGACGACTTTCAGATATACCTATCCTTCTCTTCTTCCGAATCTTTAGTAACATTTGCCAAAATTCAGGAAGACCTGGTAGAATCTGTGCCTGGGCAACACTGAATAAACCAAGGCTGAATGCTATGAACACTCAAGCCATTGTTATACTCCCCCCTTAGATCCAATAACGCATTTCCGAATCTAACCCTAAATGATCACCCAATCACCTTCAGTTCCTCAGTCAAAAACCTCGCTATTACCATTGACCAAACCCTTTCCTGGAAACCCCATATTACTCACATTTCCCGCAGAACAATAAGTACCCTCAAATATTGTCATCGTTCCCATTATCTTCCTCCACTATCCATCAGTAAGCTCCTTATTTCCTCATTTATTTTCTCTCGTTTTGACTATTGCTGCTTAATATATGGTGGCCTCTCGACAGTGCTTGAGGACAGGCAAAAGCGAATTATGAACATATTTTTAAGATTTGTATTTAACACTCCGAATAGGTCTCGTGTGACCCATTTTTACGACAAGTTAAAGTGGCTCCTCCCCCCAATTCAGACTATATTTCCTAGGATCATTCCTTCACCAAACCATTAACACCCAGCTCCTTCCTTATATCCACAATTTTCTACAATTCAAATCCAATCTGTTAATCTCTGGAATTCTCTACCTACTCATATCCGTCATGCTTCTTCTCTATCATCATTCAAGTCCAAACTTTTCCAATACCTCCTTTATTCCCAAACAGACGCTCAACAGCAATGACGTTTTATATGAAATATCAGATTTTAAAAGTAAAAAGGAAATATTATTAATTGCTCATACCTAACTTAATTTATTAATTATGTATGTATCTGAAGAAGTTTATTTATTTTATTCTTTTGTATTATTTTATATATATATATATATATATATATATATATATATATATATTTTTTTTTTTTTTCTTTTCTTACTTCTTACACTATTGTAAATAACAATTAATCATGAGTTGGTCTTTGGCCAGTTACATTGTTGCCTTAATTGTACATATTTTTTGTTCTTAATCGACTATGTTCCAGAATAAAGATTATTTTCTATTCTATTCTAATAATATACCGTTGGAAAGCGCAAGATTTAAGTAAAATTAATATGCAACAAAATAAGCTGTACAAGTTAATAGCAAGTAGTTATAAGCGTATAAATTTATTACCATAGGATGTAATATTGTGATAAGGGAGGTTATGATTATTCAATGTTGCGCTCGTACAGTATCATGCATTCTTACATACAGTACTTAAGATTTTAGTAAAAATAGTAATACCGAATCGCACTTAAGTTGTTATAAATTTCTAAACTAACTTCGCCATTAATTAGTTCAACTTTTAAATCATTTCATGAAAACAGATATTCCAATGAAACCTAAATGGGTTTCCCAATGAAACTAAATTGAACTTTAAAAATGTATTTAGAAAAATTTCATTTAAAATATAAAATAGAAACCATTTAAGCATAAAAAACAAATAAACTGAACCACTTTTGATTTAACGACCCATTTATGTTTCTAAATTCATCCGATGATCAAATATAATAATGAATAGAAGTCATAACATAAACATGATATTCCCTTTTTAAGTGCAATGTTCATTGCGATGAACATAATAATTAACTCTTCATTGTCCAAACTGATACAATCCTATAAGGTTCGGAAGTAAATATTAAGTTTTTATTTAAAAGGAAAAAATAAATTTTCTGTAGTTAAGCCATCAAAAAATAATTCCTGAAATATGATTAGTAATATAGACGTATAATATACCGTTGGAAATCGCAAGATTTTAAAAACGTTCATATGCAATAAAATAAGACGAACAAGTTAATGGAATCACATAAAGTTATGAGCATATCTCATTTGCAGTGTCGTAAGGGAAATTATGTTGATTCATTGTTGCAACCGTCTATTATCCTACACATTGGTTTGTTTATCCATTTAACATCACTTCATGATGCTTTGGCTAATCCTACAAGTTATATTCTTACAAGATTATAGGAAATTTTAAATTTTAGAAAATCTTCTATAAACTAACATTGTTATAAATTATTTCTACTTTTAGATTATTTCATGAAAACAGATTTTCATTGTAAACTAAATAACAACACCATGGAAACCCAACTAAACTTTTCATATTTACTTTAAAAATGTCATTTGAAATATAAAAAAAGTAGATAGAATAATCGGGAGTCAGTCGTTTTATTTGTAATATTTTAATTTTTCCGACGTTTCGCCTCAAACTTGATGATGGTTCACAAGTATGAGCCGAAACTTCGGCAAAATTAAAATATTAAAAAAAACAACGACTGACTCCCGATTGTTTCTACCTACGACAATTTCTAAAGTCGATCATACATTCGAAATATAAAAAAGAAATAAATCTAATATCACAGTAAAAAAACTCTTTCCGTAATCACTGGCAGTAATGAAAAAACTTTAACAATGACATCTAAAATCACCCGAAGCTTTAGATAAATTTTCAAATTGTATAAGCCTGAACATTATTTTTTTTTCTTTAATATTTTTGTTTGGAATTTAAAATTAAAATTAAAAATATTTATGATACGAGGAAAATATTTCATTTGTTGGTTTACGTATGTAGTATTACCTCCGATTACGCGAATTTATACCCCTTAAAACCCGCCAACTCTAGCATCCTCTCTTATCTTCCCCTACTTCGATTATAGCTGCCTGGTGTTTGGCGGACTGTCCAAGACGCTTGAGATGAGGCTGAAGGGACTGATAAACTGTTTCATTAGATTTATCTTCGGTATTCCCAGACGCTCCTTTTACCCAAAATTCCGACGGCAATACTTCCTAGGAACTTATCATTACCAATCCTTCAGAACCAAAAAACCTATCTATATCCACAATATGTTCATCCCCGTCTCCTCTGTCCACTCTATCAATACAAGATCCCAGCACTCAAACCTGCTCATTCCATCCCACAAAACTGCTTCTTTTACGACATCCTTTGTCCTAAGTGCATCTTTATTTTTGAATTCCTTACCCATGTCGATTTGTACATGCTCATCCTCAACTTCCTTCAAGCATCATCTATTTATCCATCTCCTCGAACATCAATCTTCCCTGCCTTAATAAACTTAACTGTTTGGCCTCTTTATTTTAATTTTAATTTTCTCTAATTGGGATTAACCAGATAAGAGTGCCCCAACTACTCCCAAGACAGTACTACTCAAACTAGCTAGTTGAAAGTACCTATTAATCGACTGGCGCCTTCAACCAATTTCTCAATCAGGACGTCGTTTCGTTGTCTTCCCGAAGATCACAGTCCTTCCATAGAGAGTCACCTACCCGTCATGCGGAATCTGAGTTATAATCTAGACCACAGTTAAAGAATTCATGGACAGATAACTGATCATTTTTTGTTCCTCATTATATTTATTTATTTTTGTTTGTATACTTCCTTATAGTACTAACACACTAACCTAATATTATGATTATTTTTTACAGTTATTTTCAATCGAAGATTTTTTTTTTTTTATGAATCAAGTGATGTTTATTTAGTTGTAAATTTTCCTCGTTTTAAAGATTTAACTAGTATGGTGCCAGAAATGGAGGATTAAAATTAATTCTAACAAATCTCACCAGATAACCTTTACCCTTCGTCGTAAACCAATGACTTCCTGCCCTACAGTATCCTTTAATGACACTCCACTAGCCCCTGTTGAACAGATTCGATACTTAGGACTCCACTTTGATAAACGTTTAACTTGGAATCCCCATACAAGACTGAAACGATAAGAAACTGCCCGACGTTTTCGACTACTTTAACATTTACTGGACAAACGCTCCAACCTTCCTCTTAATTACAACAGACTTATATGACCATCATAAGACCGATATGGACTTACGGAGTAGAGCTATGGGGCTCTACTAAACCATCGAACTCATCTCGTATCCAATCCTTACAATCCAAAATCCTTCGTAAAATCCTCAATGCTCCTTATTTTGTCACGAATAAACTCATCCATAAAGACTTTAATATTCCATATGCCGCTGATTTAGCCCGAACCGGGTACCGTTCCCTCCATGACAAACTCCATTCCCACTACAATCCTTGCTTCCTCATCGATCCCTGATAATCCTCCGAGGCGTCTGAAAAGAAGATGACCACGAGACCTTCTAGTTTAGAATATTTTTAGAGTGCTGCCACTGGGTAGTGGCTCTACATGTATTTCATGACCATTTTCTATATAACCTTCACATTTACTTGATGTATTTTTTTTTTAATATAGTTGTAGATATCAATAAATATGTTTTAAAAAAATTAAACTTATATTTATTTTGTTTTTTTCATCTTTATTTTTGTATTTAATATATTACCTATTTTATTTCAATTCGATTTTAAGTGCTCAAAGACCAGCTCGTTTCGATAAGGGATCAAGTCTACGTATAGCCCATCTTTTTTTTTTTTTTTTTTTTTTTTTTTAACGTCACAAGTATTTTTCATTTTATAACAACAAACAAATAACCAAACCCATTTTAATTTGTTGACCTATGTATGTTTCTAATTTTTGAATACATTATAACTTAATATAATAATGAGCAGATGCATAGATAAACGTAATATTTTCTTACTGTGCATTGATCGTTAGGATGAACTTCTAATTCCAAAGCGATAAACTCATAATCGGTCATACTGTGTTTTTTCAAACACAAATGACACCACATTCAAATCGTACTTGCGAAGTTATACGATAAAACTAGACTTGTCAATTCAAATAAATTCGAAGTGCAAAGAGGATTCGCATAAACGTCAGAAGCAATAAGAGAGTAAGATGTTAAAAGGAGCTCTTATCGTAAACGTTTCAGTAACCAGATTATGAAACGTAAAAACTCAGTTTAGCTAAACGTAAAATTCGACATTAGAAAAAAGTCCTATAAATAATAAATGACGGAAAAGAGTGGGGTCACCGATAAAGCTACTTATATCTAGAGGTGGAGTTTTTATGAGTTATAAAGACTAAAATATGCAGGGGGAAAATGAAGTATGCATTTAAATAGCCTAAACGGACTTTAAAACGTATTTTCTATTAATTTATATGTTCAATTATTCATAGGATAACAAATGATAAATTAATTATATGACTCTTTTCCATACTCTTACGTCTCACATTCTATCCCAATACGGTACATAAATCTCATTCTTCTTCTTATTAATTCGTTCCTCCAGTCAAATGGTCACATTCTTTGGCAGTAAAAGAAGAATATCGGTTGTCCTCCTCAGGTCCTCTAGAATCCTGTAGATCTTGGTTTCCAATGATTCTGGCTCAGGCCAAATCCTCCTCCTAGCCTCATGGAAGAAGACATCGCTTTGAAGAACATGCTCAGCAGTCTGCTCCACCCCACCCCAAGTACACATAGGGCTGGTACCTATTTCAAACTTTCGTAAAGCTGAACACCTGAGTCTGAAAATCATGAACTGCTCCATTCTGCTTAATTTGTAATAGGGGTCCAGTCAAGGAGTTGCTTAAAGGAAGCCCGGTGCGCCATCTTTGTTTTATCGCGGGCTTGTTTACAGTATTTGCTCCGTCCAGTGAACGATGGGCATCTATCTAATGTTGAAGGGTTCCAGCCATTGCCAGTTTATTTGCTTTCTCATTGCCACTGATACAATAGTAAGAGGGAATCCGTTGAAGTACTAAAGTTTCTCCAATTCGTTTTTGGGGCAGCGAGAACTGGGGCAGCATCTGTAGAGCACACTATTTTTTGGCTCTTCAGAATAAGCTGTGAATGAATTATCAGCACGGCCCCCAGAAAAGCCTCCTGCTCAGCCCGATAATTGAGACGTTGATTTCCAAAAGGTACTATATCCACTTAAGACAATTTTACAGGAAACGCAAAATCTGCCATTTATTTATTATTGGGCCAATTTACGTGGTTCTTTTTTTATTAAAATCTAAAGTTGATTTTTAAGCGTGTTACCAACTAATTTTTCCAAATTATTTCACTTTTAAACAATAAAATATCGAAATAGTACTTTTTGGAATGAAACGTGGATATAGTACTTTTTGGAAAGAATTAAAAGGGATATAGTACTTTTTGGAAGAATATAACGCCGGCAAGTTGGTAACAGTCATTGTAACCTTCCTAATACAGCATTACCAATAACAAACGTCTTTTATTGTTAATTACTAAGTTATGTATATTTCCTTATTCTCCCTCTGGGAAATATCTTTCTTTGTTTGTTAATTACATTGATTATCTGTTCTTCATAAAGAAATAAAATATTCAAAGGACAATTTATCTAGTTATGGCACAATAATAAGAAAGTACGTAATTATGAAGTTTGTTTTGAACTTGTATTTATTATTTGTGTGAATTTTGAAAATTTATGTATGATATTAACTACGTTGGAACAATATTTAACTATAGAGACTGATTAATAAATAACTTTTGAACTTTTATTTTACATAAAAAATCGACTATTAAGTTAGATCAGGCACGGTTTTTCCTGTCGTATTTAGCAATGCTAATTCCAACTATTTGCTGGATACCATTATTCTAGTAAAATGTGAGTATCTTAAATGTGTTTTCCTAAATTTATGTTGCTGCAACAAGAAATACAATAAAAAAACTTAATTTCATTAACAACCTACAAGAATCAAGGCGACGCAACTAAGTTGTTTAAAACAGCCTAAAAACTGATTAATTGTTTAAAACTATTGATCAAAAATAAAAGAAAAATAATAGCAGTGAATCAAGACGTACTAAATGAACCAATAAAAATACACAAAATGAAGAAAACAATAAATTAATGGTAATATATTACGGGATTAGGTGTTTCTGCTGTATAATAGAAAATATATTGCTTTTTGGAATGAAATGAAAGGATATAACCTTATGTTTGCAGAGGATATAGTACGTTTTGGAAGGAAATGTTTTTAGTGTATTTTGGAATGAAATGAAATGTGGACTCAGTACCTTTTGGAATGTATAAAATATGGTTTTAAAGGATTATCATGGTTTTTAGATAAAATTTGGTGATGGATTTAGATAAAACTAAACCATTAGAATACACAAATGTCAAAATATTGATCTCGAAAAAAATGTCCTTTAGTACCTTTTGGAAATGAACGTCTCAATTTGTTGAGGTGTGACCTGTAGGGATCGACTGTTCAATGGTACTCCCATCTGCAAATTGATTGCTTCAGTGGCTGAGTCATACGTATATATTCGGGTCTATTGTGGCAAGGGTAACTTCTATTGATATGTTCCAAGCTAATAGTACTCACCTCAGGTGTCAGCATATTTTCTTTGCAAGTTATTCCTGGTATAATACAGACAATTTAAGGACGTGATGTTTTCTTCCAAGAGGGAAACACACAAGTAGCCAGTATGCTTTATTTATTGATTATTTACACTCAGGGAACCGTAATATAATTATTCAAAAATTTGCATTAATCTAATAACACCTGATTAAGATAATAAACAATTTATTTCAAAATTCGACAATAAATTTAAAAATTTAAATTCACGTACAAAAGTTATGGACTTATTCTTATCTGGAAGGTGGAGTTTCAAAAGAAGGCTATATATGATACCGAGGGAAAACCTTAACCTCTGGAATAACATGGAAAATGGAAACAAAAACCAAGAAAAATCTTATTTATTACGTAAAAAGGACTCCGAACACTATATTGGGTGATATAAAAGAAGGAGCGATAAAAACCCTAAAACGTCGCAAACAGCATTGAATGAAGGATATATATGTTTTATAACCTCTACATCCCACTATTGCCGAATTATACAAACGGGATATTGGAACTAGCGAATGGGGCTGAAAAAATAGATAAAAGAAGTTGATAAATCTTGCTGTATAATGTTTGAGGTTCCGATTTACAAAACTCAATATTACAAATGTTCTAGAATATGAGGAGATATTTTTCAAACATGATTAATTCCTAGTTAAACATTTTTTACACAATGGCAAATAACACCTTTACAACTCATAAAGGTTCTTAAACACAATACAGAAAATCGTACGGTTTTTTTACGGTAACGAAGAAGTAAAAAAGTGATTAGGTCAAGAGCGTGCTCAGAAGATAGGCTTTCCTTCAAATTTTAGGACCCACTTTATAGAGTTCTATTCTACCTATTCACAGATCGCCCAACAGCTAAAATAACAAAACAAATAATCAGTTTGCCTCAGCTGGGGTTCGAATTTGGAACCTGGTGAACAATCCAACTAGACATTGTCCCTAGGATAGCGATTTCTCCCATTACACAGTAGGTTTGAATTTTGAAGCCAATCTAAAATATTTTAATAAAAATATCACAGAATATCATGGGGAGTTTGGGACCAGGAGATTTTCCCCCAGAGAGAGACAGTGAAAAAGTGGGTTATTCGAAAAAATGCAGGATTTTAGTTTAAAAGAAAGATGTAAAACTGTTTTATTTAATTAAATGAGTCTATATTACTATAAATAGAGTTGTGACAAAAGGTGTTGGCAACTGATCCATTTTCTCCGAATAGAATTTCCCATCTTCGGGAATCAATAAACTCCAAAAACGCGAATTCTTTTTCCCTTGGACCATTAAATTAATTGTAACTTTCACCCTACCTCGCCTTTGAAGGCTATACAGGGTTTCTCGGGCCAGGGGATGAGAGCGGGGGATAAGTGCTAAGATAAAAGCTCCCCAAGCAGCGAGACTCGAACTCGTAATTATTTGGTTTCAAATTATGGCCAACTGTGGTTGCTAAGCAACGCGCCCTAACATTCTCAGCCATCCCGCCCCTAATTAATCGTCATTAATTAATTGTCAATTGAGTGGTGGTCCAGGTTTCTACAAAAATGATAATCCGTTGAGGTCGGAGAGTAGGACGGATGTGGCAGTTTCAAATCTAAGCCCTAACAATTTTTGTTAACTCCCAGGTGAGACACCTGGCCAGGCGTTGTCATACAGAAAACGGATCCCGAAAATTGATATAACAATTGTTTATGCATTGCATTTATTTTGGTTACTATACCATTCGAAATTGATATATTTTTTTTTTTTTTTGTTTTTTCAGGATGTAAGAAGCTATAGTGTATCAAACCAAATAAAGCAACAGAAAACATCACCTTTTTTGATGATTTGGGGGCTTTTGAAAATGTTGTGCTGCTTCTTAATGTCAAGCAACCGTCCAGAACGTGCACTGTTATCGTACAGTATACAATTTTCACCCACGACCTTCGCTGGTTTTAAGGCTGAAGTTCATGACGAATGTTTGGAACAACATTTGAACAGTGCAGTTTATTGAGGTTTCTGGGTCTCGTTTTTGGAAATTAATAATGAATGTTGACATTCGTACAAATTATGAATCCACTAAACGTAAATAGCTTGCAATATAAAGGGAAATTATAAAGAAAACTCAAAATCCTGCTTTCTTTTCCGGATAACCTTATTATTTGTATTTCAACAGACATGCATCTTCTTTAGATAGACTTTAAATAGGCGTAGAGCGTGGAGAGGTAAGGTTTTTTGAAATATCATGACCCTTTATATTTTTGACCGACTCCTTTTTTTAGAGCGGATGTAACTCCAAAAACTGCATTAATTAACATAGAAGAAAGAAAAGTAATTTTTTTCTTGGACCTTCTGTACTCTAATAATAACAATAAAGTACAAAAAGAGAGACTTGTATATGGCATACAAATAAAAACATTACAATAACCAACTTACGGTTATACTTATATTATTTATAAAAGTAGTAAATAGGATTACTTGAACGACATATAACTACTACATGCATTATTTATAGAGTTGTGAATACAACGACAATAGTACATTCATGAATGACTATATAATACTAAACACATGTGCATGCAGAGATACTATTATTGTACCTCACAATAATATCATAAAATCATATAAAGAAAAGTTTTTGTTAACTTGAAATATGACTATTATTCTTAATTTTGTATAAAATTATTCGTAACATTGATTACTGAGGAGATTATGGAATAATTTGTTTTTGAATGAGGTTAAAGAAGATGCTTTGCGTATAGAGGAAGGTGTGGAATTCCAAAGTGAGGTGGAACTCAAACAAAATGATTTTTTAAAGATGATGTTCGATCAGAAGGAAAATATAGGTTAGTGGGCTGGGATCTTGTGTTAAACAAATGTACCGATGATCAAGGGATGAGTAGGTCAAGGATTTAGGATGGACTTTAGGTATTAAAAGTGCGGAATAGGAATACTACCAGGAAATACTGTCGGCGAGAAACTGGACTGGAGACACTTCAACTCAGCATACCTGTGAGAGGCTGGAGCGTCTGGGGACTCGGAAAATGAATCTAATACTCAATGTATTTATATCCTTTATTCATTGAAATCATTTGAGTTCTTTCCCATTTATCGTGTTTACCATCCGAACTTATAGTATCAGGTGGCATGAAAGGGAAGATTAAGTAAACAAGAGTTTTAAAGAGAAGGTGTTATTATGCTAAGTTAGACATGTTCATTTAACTTAGACTCTATTTACATAATGCACAGAACTATGATTGAGAATACTGAGGACTGATTACTATTAACGTTGGCATATAATATTACATAATAGGTACCTGGTATTAAGACACTTAGCTGCTGCTCTCTCCTGTGGCTCGACCTCAGACTTACACCCCCTTGATCCTCTGATCTACTATCCATGGCTGGAATACAGCTCCTTATCCGATTCTAAATGGTTAACCTCTTCATCTCTTTTTCCTCATCTCAAAAATACTAGTTTTTGGAAATTTACACATCCCTTAATACCATTTTGGTGTCATGGCAACAGAGGATTGAGCTATAAGTCTAGTAGAGAGGGTGTGTTCGGCAATCTATTTTTTTTTAATACAACTATTCTGGGACTATGTCTCTTAAGAATAACAATTTTGTACAGTAAGCAAACACTTTATTGTACATGTCTGGCAGGGAGACCAATAAAATTATTTTTTATTTACAAACGTTAAAAAAAAAAAAAACACTATTCATATAGATATCTAAAAAAATGTGTAATATAAACAAACGAAAAAGAAATGAAAGTGGAAAAAAAATCTTCAGTAAGATACTTGAGCTATACATTTTTGAAAATAAATCAATTATTTTATAACTCAAGGATTTTGATAAAATAAATAATTATGTTTTACATTAAAAGTAGGATAATAGTTTTGTAATTTTCACTTCTGGTGTGAGTTTGTTTGGGATACTAGAAGATGGGTGTTGGAAAAGATGGGATTTGAATGAGTGAAGGATAGAATAAAGCGTGGCGAATATGATTAGGTAGGGAATTCCAGAGGGCTACACATTGGAATTAAAGAAATTATCAAAAGATTTAGTTCTGTGGGAAGGAATGTAAATGTCAAAATGGCGTGATCTAGTTTCAAGTGAGTGGACTGAGGATTTGAATTGTAGGAGACTATTTTTGGAGGGTGTTGGGAATTAATGATTTGATAAAGATGTGTTCCGAGGAAATATTGTTTTTATTATGGAATGAATACTTCAATTCGCTGTAAAAGTTAGTCACCTAAGACCTCTTCGAGGTAACGAAGCTGAATCTTATAAACATGCTCATGATACGCTTGAGTCGAGAGGCCACCATATACTAAACTGCAATAGTCGAAGTGGGAAAAACCAAGGAAGGAAATGAGCAGCCTAAAGATGGAAATTTAAGATAACAGTTCTAAGACCTGGCTAAGGATATTCCTAATATTTTAAACACGAAGTCGTAAACCTGTCTGATGGTATTTTTATCTCATGGCCAGGCGTAACGCCATTGTCGGCTTCTTGCTAGGGTCTTCGTGATTGGGTTCCGGGTATCCGGAGGGTTAGGGAAAGAGGAGTAGGAGGGTATACCCAAGGAGGTAGGTAAAAGGCTACTGTACTTTCCCCGACAAAGGCTTATTAATTTTTATGTAAATAATATTAAAATTATCTTATAATGAACTTTAACTCCCCCCAGTATTTTGTATAATAGATGTCAATTTTATATTTAGGCATAGTCAAATAAAAATGATTATTAGCGCCATAGCGACTAAGTGAGGACGGAGATTAGCTAGCTCATAAGTTAGAGTATTGTTATCACAGATTAATACAGCAACACTTAACTATTTCCATATGTTATTTTATTTTATTTTTATTATTTATTGAGAAATATTACAATTTGTTACATAATGAACAGTAGTAATAGTGATGTAGTACACATTCATACAATATATACAGAATAATGATAAAGTCAAATTACATAAAATCGGAAATAAATAAATTCAAATATATACAAAAAAATAACAATTAATAAAAACAAAAACAACAACAACAAACAATAAAAACAACAACCTGTAGTAGAGATAAATACAAGTTGGGAAATAAATAAAAATCATACAAGCATATGATATTATTACACAATATAAAAAATATAAATTACTTTAAAAGTTTCTTTAAAACAAAAGCTTTGTCCCAGGTTGAGATGTGTTATCCCCGAAAAGACAAGAGGTTGTGAGATAGAGAAATCGTGCAGTGGCGCTTTTACTGGGAGCTTCCTTTGTCTAAGCTAAGTACACAGGCTGTCAGTGCAGGAGTAGGGAGCCTTCTTCAGACGTGTCGCTATGGCCTGCACCCATAAGCTTCGTTTTATCTAAAAGGAGGCTTTTATTTTACGTGCATTTTTTTTCCTCTAATTTTTTCCTCTGTGAATAAGTTTCTTTTTAGATAATTTTTTCTCTTTAGAAAAACTCAGTGGTAAGCTATTTCACTAAATATGTCCGATTTTTCTTCTCTTATGTTAAAAGTGCTACTTTACAAGATTATATTTAACGACCTAGTGCTTCATAGCTTTAATTACATGTTGACCCAACTGGTATACCGTTTTTGATACTATCTTAAGCGGGAAAAAATAAGGAATGAGACTTTAAAGACAAATGATGATATTTTCTCTCTTACAACATTTAATATGAACGATAACATCTGAAAATTCAGGAGAATGTTTGTATTATCGACCTAGGGCTTATCCAGAGTAGGTTAAACGTAATCTTAACGAGGTCACCTAAGGTGCAAAATGCCTAGCATAACAGCCTCATATGCCTGAAGTCGCATCCTCGGTGAACCAAAGGATTTTTTAATGGGGGCAACAAATCCCTGGTTTGCCGTTCTTCGGATGGTAGTAAAATGGTGGTCTCGGGCCTGTGCGATGTCAGGTACAAATTACTATTAAGAACCTCGCGCGGATCTCATTACCGCGTATAGGGGCGTTCCACGGGTGGCGGATGTGGGGATGGTCGGTGGAATTTCCTCGGAAGCTCCTCCCGGCTAAGTCCGATGGACTCGCTGACCATCAATGAGAGCGGCCCTCCAGGCTTGCTGGAGGGTGTGACGTAGGTTCGAACGCCCTACTCACATATTTTAGTTCACAAAATACCACAAACAGTCATGGATTCCTCTGACGTAAAACGCTCATTATCCGGAGCTAAACTAGTCCCCCCTTCGGATCTCCGTGAGGGGACTGCTTCGGGAGAATCATGGTGCAAGATGGAAATAAGAGATCTAACAATAGGGACGTGGAACGTTAGAAGTTTAAATACGGGAGGTGGGTTAAAGTCGGGCGCGAATGAAGTTAAGGGGTACCATTTAGGCATCGTTGCATTACAAGAGGTTCGCTGGCCAGGGGAGGGTTCGTTAAAGGAAGGAAAGTATACAATTTGGTACGGGGGGAGCGTTAATTATTGTCTAGGTACCGGGTTTCTGATTAGGAATAGATTTCTTTCCGCATTACGGGATGTACAGTTCTTTAATAAAAGAATATCGGTTGCTATATTACAAGGTCGTTGGTTTAAAATCAAGTTTATAAACATTCATTCTCCCACCGAAGACAGTGATGATGAAGTAAAATGTAGATTTTATAATAAACTAGAGTCGGTTTACGATAAGTTACCGCGAAATTACATTAATATAATACTAGGCGACGAGAACGCAAAGGTTGGGAGGGAAGAAGTATATCGTCCTACAATCGGTAAAGAAAGTTTGCACGAATATAGTAATGATAATGGGACCCGAATAAAAAACTTTGCCATTTCGAAAAACCTAGTTATCAAAAGTACTACGTTTAAGCATAAGGATATTCATAAGTATACGTGGACATCGTCAGATGGACAAACGCAGAATCAAATCGATCATGTTTTAATACGAAACAGATTGCAAAGTAGCATAATTAACGTGAGATCGTGTTGTGGTGCAGAATGCAGTTCTGATCATGAATTAGTAATAGTGAAACTTCGACAAAAACTAAATACATAAAAGAGAACACTTAACTATATTCATCCCGAGAATTTTGATTTAGTTAAACTGAACAATCCCGGAATTAGAAAACAATTCGCAATAGAAGTAAAAACTAGGTTCGAAGCTTTGGAATTTTTCAGATGAAGAACACGAAGATATAAACAAATCATGGGAAGGGATCAGAGATAATATTAAAGAGGTCGGTAATTTGTGTCTTGGGAAGATCGAAAATAAAAAGAACAAACCCTAGTTCGACGAGGATTGCCAAAATATTTGTGAAAAAAGGAAAACTGCTAAACTGAACTCCTTAAATAATCCAAGCGATAATAACGTGACTTACTTTCGGGTAGTAAAAAAAGATACTTCAAAATTCTTAAAAAATAATAAAAGAGAGTATCTTAAAGGCAAAATAATAGAAATAGAAAAACACAGAAGTGAAAATAACGTAGAAGAGATGTACAAAGGTATAAACAAATCACGTAAAAGATTTGAACCCCTGTTGAATGCGGTTAAAGATGCAAATAACAATATATTTGCGGATCCGACTGAGATATTAAATAAATTTAAACAACAATTTGACGGTATTCTAAATACGGAAAATAATAATCTATCTCCTTAATCTGAATATCAGAGCGCTGAACCATGGATAGACGCATCTAGTAAAGAGGAAGTCGAAATGGCGATAGGAAAATTAAAACGTTATAAAGCTGCGGGTAATGATAATATCACGAGTGAATTAATCAAGGCGTGTGGAGAAGCGGGCGTTTCCAAATTACATGTTTTAGTTAAAAAGATCTGGGAAAATGAAAAAATGCCCGAAGAATGGAAAGAATCAATACTTATTCCGATTCACAAAAAAGGACCGAGGACGGATTGTAACAACTATCGTAAGATCTCTCTTCTCCCAGTATGCTATAAAATTTTCTCGTCAATACTAACTAGCCGAATCACGGAATACGCTGAGGAAATTATCGGAGATTACCAATGTGGTTTTAGGCGGAATCGCTCGACTACTGATCAAATATTTTCCTTGCGTCAAATATTAGAGAAAAAAATGGACTACAACGGTGTAGTCCATCAACTTTATACCGATTTTAAAAAGGCTAATGATTCAATAGACCGTCAGAAGATCATTTGATCATCATTGATCATTAGATCATCAATAACATCATGATTGAACAGGGAATACCTAGAAAGTTAGTAAACCTAGTAGAGATGTGTTTGTCGGAAACATTCCATAAAGTTAGAATCGGTCATAATTACTCCGAGAGATTTGAGGTGCGATCAGGTTTAAAACAGAGTGGCTCCCTTTCACCTGTTTTGTTTAATATAGCTTTAGAATATGTCATTGAAAAGGTGATGTGTACCGAGAAAGGCTTAAATATGGGTGTCAAGATTCCGGTTTTGGGGTATCCGATGATTTGGTACTGCTAGGTGAAGACACGGAAACCATACAACTACATACAAGTGTGTTAATAAAAGAAATAGGAAATAGGTAAAGAAATAGGACTCGAATTAAATACCGATAAGACGAAATATATGATTAGTAGCAGAAACGGTGGCGATCTTGGTGATATTGGTATATCAGGGCATACTTTTGAACACGTAGGGAAATTCAAGTATTTAGGTTCAATGATAACAAGAAAAAGTGAAATCCAGGAAGAAATAAAGTCCCGGTTGAAGGTGGGAAATGCGTGTTATTATTCAGTTGCTAAGTTACTTAGCTCACGGCTTCTATCTAAAAACTTAAAGGTTAGAATTTATAAAACTATTATTCTTCCAACGGTTCTTTACGGATGTGAAACGTGGACGCTTACTTTGAAGGATGAACAACGGCTTAAGGTTTTCGAAAATAAGGTACTGCGTAAAATATTTAGTACGAAGAGAGATGAGGGCACTGGGGAGTTTAGAAGGTTGCACAACGCGGAATTGCGAAACTTATATCCTGTGAATATAATTGAGTTGATAGCGTCGCGAAGGCTCAAATGGGCGAGTAAAATTGTTGGGCTCGGTGAGGAACGGATTCCGAGAAAGTTGGTATTTGCTAATCCGACTAGTAGGCGTCCGAAAGGTAGGCCGAAGCGGCGATGGGAGGATTGCGTTAAAGCTGATCTCGGAGGCTTGGGCTTGACCGGCGAAAATTGGACGAGTCTGTGTAGACGGAATATGGTGCCACCGGCATCGACCCTTCGGGTTCGGTAAGCCTATTATTATTATTAAGAACTTGGGTAGGCATAAGGGCCTAGCGGAATAAGTATGTGAAACTTGCCCTCGCAAATCAGAACCAAATTTATATCATTGATTCACACATATAAGAAACTACCTTTTGCAAATAGTTAGCCCCTTCATCCTTATTGGAGGAACGTAATGGAGCAAGAATGACAAAAAAAAAAAAAAAATATATATATATATTATATAGGTAGACATAATCGGGAGTCCGTCGTTGTTTGAATATTTTAATTCTGCCGTTGTTTTGGCTTGAGTTTATGCTTGGAGTTGGTTCAGTAATGCCTTGATGATGGCTCTCAAGCTTGAGCCGAAACGTCGGCAAAATTAAAATATTTAAAAAAAGACTGACTCCCGATTATTTCCACCTATAATAGTTTCTACTGTCGACTATACATCCTCAATATAACAAACAAACTGTTTTCTCCTAAACAGCTCAACTGATTTTTACCGAAAAAAATATATGTTATGGATATTACAAAAGGGTTTCAAGAAATATTATTTCACGTAAATGTTAGTAAAAAAATTTTTGGAATATAAAAAAAGTTTTCTTGTTATGATGGTTTAGTACACCTCCAATTTTGGCAACTTTATTTCATTGGAGGATCCGTACTATATATGTTTTTCAATTTCATCGCAAGTGTACCCCATGGTGTTAAATAAAAAAAAAAAAATTTTCCCCGGATCAACCGACTCGGGATCTTTAACGAGTACTTGACATCGCACAGACTCGGGACCATCTTTTAACGTCCCCACCGAAGGACAGCTGAACTAAGGATTTTATACTCCCACTAAACAGTATATTATAATTTCATTAGAAATATTTGTTAAACAATATTAAGCATAGTATTGATAAAATTACCTTTTTTCTATAAAAGAAAAAATATGTATTTATTATAAAAATAAAATAAATACAACGTTAGCAAATGAATGAACAGAACCTGGAATTTTTCGAAATCGTTTAATTTTTCAAAGTAGGCATACACAAAACTGAATTTTTTTTTTTTTCTCGAAATAGTTGCCATAAACGGGGATGGACAGATTTCAAGTAATATGCCATTGGAAAAAGCCTATTTTAAGCAGACATAAAGTTTAAAAAATCTATTTTTATGAACGGAAGATGATTAGAGGTAAAAAAAAAAAAAAAAAAAAAAAAAAAAAAAATGGCAGAGAATATGTTTCACTTCTTCCTGATAATTAAATAATCCCTTTTCCAAGAACCTTTTTTAATCTCCTTCGATGTAACAAACGTGAGTTTTATTCTTTGAATAGTTTAATTGAGGAAGATTCGATTTTATAATTAAATATAACACGTGTGCTATTGAAGTTTAATTTTTTTTTTAAATTAATTTAAGCAGTGATTCGAGGAACACTTGGGAATCATTTTACATGTAACATTCTCTAAAAGGAAAAAAAAAATAAGCTGATCAATTAATATCGAAAGCAAGCTTAAATTCTCAGAAAGTTTTTTATTCCAGCTAAAACGTGAGAGAGACAGTGGCAGAAAAAAAAAATTTACATATAGCTGCCAGAATTCAGGAATACTATTTTTTTTTTTAATATTTTTTTTTTAAACTTTTACATTAAAATGTTAACGTGTGTACATTTAACAAAACAATTACTATACCTCAGTTAAAAGCAATTTTGAAAGTTGCAAAATAATTACATTGCACTCGGATAGCAGGAATGAATTTATATACGAAAAATAAATTTGTTGTGATAAAACAACATAAGAGGATTCAAAAAGGGCCTTAATTGTAGGCAAATGGTAAAAAAAAAATAAAAGATGTTTGAAAGAAGTACTTAGAATCTATTAAGGATTATATTATTTAAAATTAAGGTAGCGTTATTAAAATTAACTTCTTATTTATTAAGTCCCCTGTGGGGTAGTGGCTAGCATAACAGTCATTATATGCCCAAGGTCGCAGGATAAACCACAGGTGGCCCTATGATATTTAAAGGGATCGAAAAATCATTGGTTATGGTTTTTTTTTCGGAGAGGAAGTAAAATGGTGGTTCCGAGCCTGTGTGATGATTAAAGAATTTGGATAGGCAAAATTTAGGACTCCCAATGTAGCATCGTCCAATTAGCTATAGTAGAACAAAAGTGATGTTAAATGGATAAACAATCAAATTTATTATTTATTTTATTTATCATATTTTATTGTTATCACTTTTTAACTCACTACAATCTAATTATTACTGTTTTTAATCATTATTCGTTATTTTTTCGTAGTTATATATTTATCAAAAACCTACATTGTATCTTCTTATGCTTTTAGCCCTGATGAATCCTCGCAACGTAGGACGAAACGTTAGATAGTAAATAGTTCTTAACTATTTTATGACCGCCATCCCCGAAACATCTCATTCTTCATATTTATTACAACATCAACTATTTTAAGTTCAATTCGAATATATCAATTTTTTTTTATAACATAATTTAAAGATAACCGACCATACAAGATGACCAGAAATATAATTAAAGAGTAAATTATTAATATAATTGTACAAACACATTCGGATCCATAATAGAGAATCAATTAAGAAAAAGCCCTTCAGAGATTAGTATCTACTACTGTCTCCTAATATATCTTAGTTTTCACAGCAATGCCTCTTAACCTTTAACTGGTGATGTGATGATGATGATCCACAGGACCAGGACCTCTTTAAAGTTTTGTAAAACCCATTGTCCCGATCCGATCGGCTTGTGAAAACCTGACATTTCCTGTCTCGACATGATTGTAATATAGCATCCTTATTAGTCAGTTTTTATTCGGCATAGCTTTAGGACAGCGTTATTGGGGTCCTATAGACTCCATCTCACCACTAGTGTTCGGATTTATTGAAAGTGTGTTTTTCAATTTCTTGAAAGAAATTTCTCGTAATCGTGTATTTTTAAGCACCTTTTTAATTTTATTAAAAAGCTGGGGTCAACCTTGTTAAAGGATCACATGACCAGACGGTCAGAAAATCCCAGACTTCCCTGGGAGCTTCGGTTTAAAGCTCAACTATTATTAGGAGGGAAAAACCAGAATAATCCAACACATATAATCAGGAGAACCCTTCGAAGAAAAGGAGATGTTATTTTTGTCCAAGAAACGAGAATACGAAGTAATTCATAGTTTGTATTAGATGGCAGTTTCCTATTGCCTAACTGTGCCTAATTTTAGCTGCGCATACTTTTTTTACAATATAAAAGTTTGATTTTTTTTTTTAATAATTTTACGTTTTTTAAATATTACAAACATTAAGGTGAGGACTTGTAAATATATTATTTTACAAATGTTTTCATTGCTTAGAATATAAAACGAAAAAAAAGGGAAAAAAGGATTAATTAAATGTATTTAATAATATTAGGTATTTATACAATTTTATAAGCATCCTTTCGTATGGTGCATATTAAAAATAGATCGAATTAACGTATTTTACAAGAATAAACAATTCTAGATGTTTCAAGATTTAAAAAAAATAAATAAATAAATGACGTCTAGGGTCTTAGATACCCCAACTCACCAATCGTGGCGTTGATTGCCAAAAGATACTACATATATCCACTTTAGACAATTTTACAGGAAACGCAAAAATCTGTCATTTATTTATTATTAGACCAATTTACGTGATTCTTTTTTTATTAAAATATAAAATTGATTTTTAAGCGTGTTATAAACTTATTTTTCCAAATTATTGCACTTTTCCCATGAATTTATAACAATATAGTATGGATATAGTACTTTTTGGAACGAAACATGCATATAGTACTTTTTGGAAAGAATTAAGAGGGATACAGTACTTTTTGGAAGAATGTAACGCTCTGTCGTAATGTAATCTCTGTTACTACTAACTATAACCTTCCTGATACAACCTTACCGATAACTAACCTCTTTATATCGTTAATTACTAAGTTATGTATATTTCCTTATTCTCCCTCTGAGAAATATCTTTCTTTGTAGGTTAATTACATTAATTACAAAGAAAGTAAATATTCAAAGGACAATTTACCTATTTATGGCACTATAATAAGAAAGTATATAATTAATGAAGTTTGTTTTGAACTTGTATTTACTATTTGAGTGAATTTAGCAACTTTATCTATTATTATTAACTACGTGTAAACAATATTTAACTATAGAGTGTGATAAATAAATAACTTTTGAGCTTTTATTTTGCATTAAAAAATCAAAAGAACACGGTTTTTCCTCTCATATTTAGCAAGGTCGTGGAATACTAATTCCCACTATTTTCTGGATAAAATACTAATATTCTAGTAATATGTGAGTTTCGTAAGATTTTTATATCAAATTTATGTGGCTGAAAGAAGAAATACTATGAAAAGACTTAATTTAATTATTGGGAACCTACGAGAACCGAAGCGAGGCAATTAAGTTGTTTAAAACAGCCTAAAAACTGATTATTAGGTTAAAACTATTGTTCAAAATTATAGCAGTGATTCAAGACGTATTTTATAAACCAATAAATATGCACAAAATGAAGAAAACAATATATTAATGGTGATATATTAAGGGGTTAGGTGCTTGGAATGAAATGAAAAGAAAGGTTATATATGTTTACAGAGGATATAGTACCTTTTGGAAGGAAATGTTTTTAGTACCTTTTGGAATGAAATGGAATTTTCAAATACGTTTTTAATGGATTTCTATGTTTTTTTAGATAAAATCTGATGACGGATTTAGATAAAACTAAACCATTAGTATACAAATATGCCAAAATATAAATTTCTAAAAAAAATGTCCTTTAGTACCTTCGGACAATAAATTTCACCTCACCAGTTAAAGATTAAAAAGGATTTAACTCAACAAAAAAAACAAAAAAACTTCACGAAATATAATCGTGAGAATCGGAATTTATACCTTAATCTCCGAAGTGAAATTTATCTTAGGCAGAGAGAATAAAAAAAGGAATGAAATAAAAGAAAAAAAAAATTATTCCAGAGAGAAATATTTATTGGAAAACATCAGCCAAGGATCCATTACGGATGGAAATTCGATCTTGGCCCCTCTAGTTGCATCATCTTTCACTACAACCCTTATAAAATATCAAGATACGCACTCAGCACAAGATCACAAATATGTAAGCTCAGCTTCATGCATACTGAATCCGTACTCACGCACGCCATCATAACCATCTCTAGTTATGCTTATTGGTCTTTCTGCAACCCTACGCCAACAGAATTCGGCTATGGAATAAACTTAATAAGAGAGAAAACTCTCATATGTTATCCTTTAAGATTTATTTGAGCAACTGAGTTGTAAATATTTCTTTTCTACTAATTAAATAAAAATAAACAATAAGATGGAATGGTAAAAAAAGAAAAATAAGGAGGCGGAGTGCCCAAGGGAGTTAATGCAAGTGAACAAAATTTAACGTTGCCTAATAACAGACGTTTATAGAAAATAAAAGAATTGCAATTTTGGTGTCGGGGGTTTGAGGGTAAAGGGTTAACTCTGGAATTAATATTAATATGTCACGATTGATTTACTAACTTTAAAAAATAAGACTTTTTTTTTATTTTATTATATATAGAAAATTTCAAAGTTGTTTTTCGAAGATGGTTAGACGTGGTTTCAGAATATAGGGTGCATTTAGAACAAAAAACAGATATAGAACACAAGTCAAGTAAAAGATGTATTTCGCTGCTAATATTTTTTATTGAAAGATTTAAAAAAAAATTATTACAAATATAAACTTTGTTAATTACAATTTGTATAAAAAACATAATAAACTAATAGATCTCTGACTCAATTTACTTTAAGACTGAGCGTCGAAGAAATCAAAATAAATAATTTGTATATTGCATAATTATAAAATGAACACTAGAATTTATCTAGAACATTACTGATTTTCGATGAGGAAGATGGTTGGGGGTGCGGTCATAAATTAAAACCACACAATTAAAAATAAGAGTTATTTTTATTATGTGCCGACGTTTCGGCCTACAATGTGGGCCTTCATCAGGGCTAAAAGAAACAAGATAACAACCAATGTAATTAGACTTAATAATGCGTTAGGTATATAATAATAATATGACAGTAATAAATTATGGGAACATAAATAATATTAAATGTAAAATGATAATAAGATGACAATTATAAAGTATGAAAATAAGGTGACAGTTATAAAGTATGGAAATAAACAAAATTAAGATGATAGTTATAAAGTATGGAAGTAGACATAATTGAGATGATAATATTGTAATGAGAATATATAAATAGAGACTCAGTAAATGAAAAAAAAAAAAAAAAAAAAAAAATGATAAAGGAAAAATATGTGAACAATTAAAATTTTAAATATTAACAATTATGAGTTGATATATGACGGTAATATATTAAAAACATAGTTAAGAGTATAGGTAATATATAAAAAATATAGTCATTACAAAAGAGAAACAGTATGAATAAAAAATAATAATTTAAATTTTAAAATAATGTAATATTAAACTAATAATTATATGTCAGGATATGTAATGGAGAAATATATGAGTATGGAAAGGAGGAGAAAGAAATGGGCGATGAAAAAAGACCCTTATAAATAAGAAAAAATACATACATGACGTGCAAGCGTTGCCTACGAAGTGATGTTTCTCAGTTTAAAAAACGCTCATTGCGTGGAACGGAAAATATGAGAACTAGAATGTCCGTTAGGAAAATTCCAAGAAGCTAAGTTATGTTTACTGATTCGATTGTTAAAAAATAGCCAAAAGTCATTACTTGAGAGTACTTGAGTTATTACTTATGAGTATTTGATAAAATTGTAAGAAATAGTGACGAGGTAAAGATTAAAAGATTTTAAGTAATAACGGATGACGATAATAAATGATGAATGATGATAAGGTAATAACGAATGACGATAAGGAGCTGTCGAAGGAAATGATAAATAAACAGTAATCTAGTAGGTAAACAAATAAATAAATAAAAAAGGGAGTACGAAAATTAAATAAATATATAAATAAAAAATTGATAATAAATAAATAAAAATAAAATTATGAAGAGATGATCAGGTGGGTGGTTGTTTAAAAAATGAGCTAGGGATGCTTTATTAAATTTAATATTTGGGAATAAGCTAGTGACAAGTTATGTTTGTCAGTCTTTTGATTAACAGGAAGGGGTTCTAGTTGTATGTAAATGCATTCTGTAATGAGTCGTTTGTCATGGTTGGGAACAGTGGCAAGAATGGATGTTTTATCAAAATCAAAGGAATGGTTAAGGGTTAAGGAATGTTCTGAAAGTTTTGAAGCGGTAGAATTTTTAGAGGAAATTGTATATTTGTGTCATCATTTATTATCGTCATCCGTTATTACTTAAAATCTTTTAATCTTTACCTCGTCACTATTTCTTACAATTTTATCAAATACTCATAAGTAATAACTCAAGTACTCTCAAGTAATGACTTTTGGCTATTTTTTAACAATCGAATCAGTAAACATAACTTAGCTTCTTGGAATTTTCCTAACGGACATTCTAGTTCTCATATTTTCCGTTCCACGCAATGAGCGTTTTTTAAACTGAGAAACATCACTTCGTAGGCAACGCTTGCACGTCATGTATGTATTTTTTCTTATTTATAAGGGTCTTTTTTCATCGCCCATTTCTTTCTCCTCCTTTCCATACTCATATATTTCTCCATTACATATCCTGACATATAATTATTAGTTTAATATTACATTATTTTAAAATTTAAATTATTATTTTTTATTCATACTGTTTCTCTTTTGTAATGACTATATTTTTTATATATTACCTATACTCTTAACTATGTTTTTAATATATTACCGTCATATATCAACTCATAATTGTTAATATTTAAAATTTTAATTGTTCACATATTTTTGCTTTATCATTTTTTTTTTTTTTTTTTTTTTTCATTTACTGAGTCTCTATTTATATATTCTCATTACAATATTATCATCTCAATTATGTCTACTTCCATACTTTATAACTATCATCTTAATTTTGTTTATTTCCATACTTTATAACTGTCACCTTATTTCCATACTTTATAATTGTCATCTTATTATCATTTTACATTTAATATTATTTATGTTCCCATAATTTATTACTGTCATATTATTATTATATACCTAACGCATTATTAAGTCTAATTACATTGGTTGTTATCTTGTTTCTTTTAGCCCTGATGAAGGCCCACATTGTAGGCCGAAACGTCGGCACATAATAAAAATAACTCTTATTTTTAATTGTGTGGTTTTAATTTATGACCGCACCCCCAACCATCTTCCTCATCTAATTTCTCTACGGTCAACAAAACTCCATCATTACTGATTTTCGTGTTATAAGCAAAAATGAAATATCTTCATAAGGTGTAGATTCTTTAAAGTGAAGGTCAAATTCTGTGAATAAAATTGGAGGCTGATTTATACTTCACCACTCTTTTATTTAAAATAAATGCACGACATTTCGACTAAAATGCCATCTTCAGGTGCAAAGGAACACATTTTTCTAGGGTGAGTGGATGCTTACAATAGTTTTAGCATGAGGCTTCTGGTTGTAATCATGCACTTGAAGATGGCATTTTAGCCGAAACGCCGTGCATTTATTTGTAATAAAAGAGTGGTGAAGTATAAATCAGCCTCCAATTTTATTCATATCTTCATATTTTGGATAAAGATTTAATGAAACAGAGTAACAATTTGAAATCAACACCCTCCCGCCTTAAATAATAATAAAATAAAATAAAGCTATTAGAACTTTCCTTTTCTGATGGCTGGTTATTTGGGCTATATAAATATTTACTGACATTGTTTAAAAGAATAAATGAATATTTTTTGAAACCAGGGTTTTAAGTCTCTCAACATTAATCCTAGTATCTCTTTTACAAGTATATACTTAACATACAAGAGATGTTACAATGGTCTGAAAAAGGAAATTCCAAAGTATAGTGAGTATAAATTTTATATATAATAAATATATATATATATATATATATATATATATATTATATATATTGTTGATAATTATACTTAGAAATTAACCAGCTTCGGACGAGAAGTGGGCTTATGAGACTAGAGGTGCTTAAGCCCGAGAGAGTGAGGCGCACTCAGTCAGGAAGACCAACATAACTTTTAATGCCCTGGCCAAACCCGATAAAGGTCTCCGAGGTAAACTAATATAAGGCAAGCATGCTAGCGAATAATTGCGCATTCAACAAGTTTCCAGTATCAATACATAACTATAATTAGATAAACATTATTTAATAAAATTGGCAAATGTCTTACAATAATAAAAGTAAATGATAACAATTCCTATTGTAGCCTACCCACTGGTAGCACTCATATGTCCCAATAAAATTTTTGGATCCCGAAACCATAGCGTTTTCAGTTGCCTCGAAGGGCTGCATAGAGAAAAATGGGTTACGAACAAGAGGGTTCAAGGAACAATAGGTTTATATTTAAAACAGGTTTATATTATATATTCTGGACTTAGACAGCAATATGCTGAGGACTTTATGTATTATTTTATTAGTGAGAAAGTAAGGATTTTAATGCGAGGATTGTAATGATATATAGGATGTTGCGAATTAATGCAGCACTTTTTGGAGATATTACATGAAATATGGGCTATTAATCAGTCTTTTTATCATTATATCATTATAAATGGTCGTCTAAGGGTGCCCGCATAGTAGAGAAGCGATGCAGCGAGCAGCGATTTAAGAATGTTTGATTTTGTCGCGATTCATATAGAGAGTTGGGAATTAATGCAGCAATTTTGGAGATATTATATGGAATATGGGCTATTAATCAGTCTTTTTATTATTATATCATTATAAATGGTTTTACGAGAAATATTATATCCTACTTCATTAGTGACAGCACATTATTGTTAATTATAAATAAATTAATATAATTTATATTAACGGATTACGCTTCAAAAGACAAAATATAGTTTGCTCCTCTAATAAACTAGCAATTCATTGTACAAAGGTTTCATTCAGATTGAAGGTTCTGTCTAGGGTTTGTCTAAAACCGGTTTTTTTGGAGAAAATTATGAAATACGAAAACCGGTTTTTTTAGTAGAAAATACCCATTTTCAATGTATGAATAGCAAATAAAAAAAAAAAAAAAATTGAAAATGACATGGTATAAAATGGTAACATATTTTAGTATTATAAAAATATAATTTATTATATATATTTTTAATACCTTTGTAGTAATAAATGTCAGACGTGTGGAATTATTTTAAAAAAGTAGAAAAAGAAAAATCCCGTTGTATTTATTGCAATAAAATGCTTAATTGAAAAGTCTCCATAATCATTCGAAAACAGTGCCCGATAAAATAACCAAGAAAAAAATTACCTGATGCCAGCCCGAATTCACAAGCAAGTACACAGCCCTGTATTCTTAACTTTGTGAAAAGGACTAGTTTAAATGAAATGGTATCAAAGCTTGCTGCATTGGATGGACTATCTATTAATTGCATAACGAATAGCTCGTTCATACGAGAGACATTGCAACAACGAAATTATTACTTACCACAAAATAATTCTAAAGTTATGAATCTTATTTATAAGTTTTATGAAACTATAACTAAATTCAATTGTATGAAGAATAAAGGGCAAAAATGTTCTGCAACTATAGATAAATGGACTAGTAAAGGAAATCGAAGATATTTAAATATATTTTTAATATCCATTTGTATCTAATAACATTGTTTAAAAGAAAAATAATATGGTTATCATAAAAATATGAAAATGTATTGTTTTTATTTATTCGAATAACTGAATAACTTGTTTCACTATTAAAAAAATATGTAAATATAGAGAAAATTATGCATAGACAACGAATAATTGTTTTTAAAGTTATTTAATCCTGTTCAAATATTATTTCTTATTTTCTTCTAAATTCCATTAAAAATTTTTACGATCAATAACATTGAACAGTAAATAATTCCAGTCAAAAACTGCTTTTAATCACTCTAATTTTTTTTCTTAATTTTTGTTCAAATCACAGAATATTCTAGCAAAAAATTATTTTATGAAAATTAGAAACTGGTTATAACCGGTTTTCTGTGAAAATTAATATTCGAAAACCGGTTTTCTAAAATGTCGGTTTTTGTATAAACCCTAGTTCCGTCAGCTGTGCTAATCCGTTCACAAGGAAAAATAACTTTTTTTTATTCGATAAATATTAGGCCCATCGTCATCCCGACTTATGGTAACTGGAAAAGCACTAACAACCCGTCTCTCTATGTTGATGTGTTGTTATAGTTTAAAACAGTTTTTGATTATTTTAGTTTAATTTGTGTATCCCAGTATCATTGACAAAGATTAATATGAACCCATACAATTATCCACTGAATTTGTGCAATCTGTGAAAATAGGGTTACAGGATTTTCTTTAATTTGTCTATTCAAAAAATATGTATTTTATTTATTTTAAATAAATTTGAATGAAAAGGGCTTTCTGTTTGAAATGAAAAGGGCTATAACCTGAATTAAAGAAGTAAAGGAAGACTGAAATGTGAAATATTTGGAGAAAAAGTCACAATGGGGTGTATCCAAGTCGAAAAAAAGAAAGAACAGGAACAGAGTCAACGGAAGAACGAAAAAAGCTGTTTTCTAGACGGATAGAGGCTTCTTGGGCAAGAAGAACAAATAAAATATTGAAATGTGCTTTAACATATGTACAAGCGTGATCTCCAAAGGTCCTAATAAAAAAAACAAAAAAACTATAAGCTGTAAGAGAGTCTAGTCATTAGCATTAGTTCTTCACATTTTACTAATATTTATAGCGATAACCTCTTGCAAATGATCAATTTTTACAGCTACATGGCCTATTATTCTATGTAATATTAAATAATTTCAGTTTCCAAATCAAACGAAACATCTTTGGATGAGACCGTATCATAAGATATGACGTTTGAAGCAGGACCGGACCTTCCACATCTCTCTTCAGCCGGAACGTAAACGTGAACAAAGGGATTAGAGTATCTTGGGGACTGTGACAGTGGCTTGTATAGTGGAACAGTTTTGTGTTTACATCGGCGGGATTAGACCGGATTGGGCTAACTAGGCCCTTGGATGTGGTTGTCTGTTTCTGTTTATTTGTTCAGCGGCAACGAGCTTTCAGGCCATTGTCGGTCTAAAGCTCATTGTTTTAACATCGGCGGGACTCACACCCGCATTCCCATTTACCTCGATCCCTCAGCTAGTGCTGGAGAACGCAACATGATCCTTGCGAAATAACATTTTAAATTTAAAATTTAAAATGCATAATTTACTTATAATTTGGAATACTCATTTAGGAAAATTCCTTTGGGTTCCCAGTCGTTCCGGAAATGAGGAAAATGACTAAGCAACAGCAGAGGCCTATTCGTTTGAAATAATAACGCCATCTTGTATCCCAGCATAAGATTTATTATAACTAATAAATGTACTACTGTAATAAAAAGCTTAAAACATCAAACCCCAATACAGAAAGCTATTTTAGGCTTTATCTTACAGAAAGTGCAGGCTTAAGGAGGTAGTTATCACCTGCCTTGGGAAAGGACACTGCCGCCTCACACCTAAGCCCCTCATGGCACGAAGGGATCCACCTCAATGTCAACTGTGACTCCCAAAGTAAGTCATATTTTCAAAAAGTGTCCTCTGTAAAGTAGACAATTCGTAAAATGTGGTCTACCACGTCAGGTCTCTGATCCATGGAGCGACAATGGAAAAAGTATTAACAGTGCCATCAAACTGATGAAATTATTTGTATGTTTGTGCGTATATTAAATCGTGTAAAGATGTGAGGACGTCTTTTTACAACGATGAAATAAACAACTGCACTACATAATACTGCGTATATTAAATCGTGTAAAGATGTGAGGACGTCTTTTTACAACGATGAAATAAACAACTGCACTACATAATACAACAAGTAAATATGATAAAAGAAAAATGACATGAAAAAGATTTGTAGAAGAACTAACCAATGGTAGCACTCCTGTAACTATTCTAAACTAGAAGGTCCCGGGGCCATCTCCTTTTCAGACGCATCGGAGGATTATCAGGAATTGAAGAGGAAGATAGGATTGAAACTAGTGGGTTAGAGTGAGAATGGAGTTTGTCATGAAAGGATTGATAACTGGTCCGGGCCAAACAGTAACACAGGGAACATTAAGGTCTTTATGGATAAGTTTATTCGTGACAAAGTAAGGAGCGCTGAAGATTTTACGAAGGGTTTTGGATTGTAAGGATTGGATGCGGGAAGAATTTGATGGTTTAGTAGAGCCCCAAAGCTCTACTCCGTAAGTCCGGGCTGGTCTTATAATGGTCTTGAAGATGAGTCTTTTGTAGTTAAGAGGAAGGTTTGATCGTTTGACTAATAAGTGTTAAAGTAGCCTAAAACGGCGAGCAACATTTATAATTAAAACATAACAGCAATAACAATACATAATTTACAAAACTTAGAAATTAATACAGTGGACTATACGATAAAATCGGTAGCGTCGCTTTAACTGGTTCGCATCGCGTACAGAACAGGTCACTTATTATTTTCTTATATTTCATACATAACCGTGATTATTTTCTCTTAATCTGATAGAGAAGCTGTGTTCTTAGACAGAAATATTAGTTAGCTGATATAAGGGGCGATGTTTATGCTAAAGAAAAGTCTGAAACTCCATAGTTGTGTCCTAATTTTTTACGTTTTTCCCAAAGTATTAATATAAACTAACTCATGGTTTCCTATTTCTAAACTTTAACTATCTTTTTTTTTTTTTAATTAACCTTTAGACATGAGGGCTTATACTGAATATAGACGATACTATATTCTTCCCTTTAAATATTGTTCAAAATAAAAACTATGGTAGAAACTGGGCAGTGAAGCACAGTTTGTTGAGTAATGCACTACTTATCATGAATTCATATATATGCAAATCTGGCTGTAGCAGGATAGTTTTTGTTCTATTTTATCAGTTGTCCTCGCGCGGATCTCATTACCACGTATGGGGAGCGTCCCACGGGTGGCGGATGTGGGGATGGTCGGTGGAATTTCCTCGGAAGCTCCTCCCGGCTAAGTCCGATGGACTCGCTGACCAACAATGAGAGCGGCCCTCCAGGCTTGCTGGAGGGTGTGACGTAGGTTCGAACGCCCTACTCACATATTTTAATTCACAAAATACCACAAACAGTCATGGATTCCTCTGAGGTAAAACGCCCATTATCCGGAAATAAACTAGTCCCCCGTTCGGGTCTCCGGGTGGGGACTGCTTCAGAGGAATCTAGGCGCAAGATGAAAATTTCAGATCTAACAATAGGGACGTGGAACGTTAGAAGTTAAATACGGCACGTGGGTTAAAGTCGGTCGCGAATGAAGTTAAGGGGTACCATTTAGATATCGTTGCATTACAAGAGGTTCGCTGGCCAGGGGAGGGTTCGTTAACAGAAGGAAAGTATACTATTTGGTACGGGGGGAGCGTTAATTATTATTTAGGTACCGGGTTTCTGATTAGGAATAGATTTCTTTCCGCATTACGGGACGTAAAGTTCTTTAGTGAAAGAATATTGGTTGCTATATTTCAGGGTCGTAGGTCTAAATTCGGTTTAAAATCAAGTTTATAAACATTCATTCTCCCACCGAAGATAGTGATGATGAAGTAAAATGCGAATTTTATGATAAACTAGAGTCGGTTTACGATAAGTTACCGCGAAATTACATTAAAATAATACTAGGTGACGCGAACGCAAAGGTTGGAAGGGAAGAAGTATATCGTCCTACGATTGGTAAAGAAAGTTAGCACGAATATAGTAATGATAATGGGACCCGACTAATAAACTTGGCCATTTCAAAAAACCTAATAATCAAAAGTACTACGTTTAAACATAAGGACATTCATAAGTATACGTGGACATCGCCGGATGGACAAACTCGGAATCAAATAGATCATGTTTTAGTACAAAACGGATGGCAAAGTAGCATAATTAACGTGAGATCGTATCGTGGTGCAGAATGCGGTTCTGATCATGAATTAGTAATCGCGAAACTACAACAAAAACTAAATACAAAAAAGAGAACACCGAACTATATTCATTCCGAGAATTTTGATGTTGTCAGATTGAACAACCCCGAAATTAGAATACAATTCGCGATAGAAGTAAAAAAATAGGTTCGATGCTTTGGAATCTTCAGACGAGGAACACGAAGATGTAAACAAATTATGGGAAGGGATCAGGGATAATATTAAAGAGGTCGGTAACTTATGTCTTGGGAAAATCGAAAATAAAAAGAACAAACCTTGGTTCGACAGGGATTGTCAAAATATGTGTGAAAAAAGAAAAACCGCTAAACTGAATTCCTTAAAAAATCCAAGCGATAATAATGTGGCTTACTTTCGGTTAGTAAAAAACGAAACTTCAAAATTCTTAAAAAATAAGAAAAGGGAGTATCATAAAGGCAAAATAATAGAAATAGAAAAACACAGAAGCGAAAATAACGTAAGAGATAACGCGTAAAAGATTTGAACCTCTATTGAATGGGGTTAAAGATGCGAATAACAACATAATGGCGGATCCGACTTAGATATTAAATAAATTTAAACAACACTTTGACGACATTCTAAATACGGAAAATAATAATCAATCTCCTCCCTCTGAATACCAGAGCGCTGAACCATGGATAGACGCACCGAGTAAAGAGGAAGTTGAAATGGCGATAGGAAAATTAAAACGGTATAAAGCTGCTGGAAATGATAATATCACGAGTGAATTAATCAAAGCGTGTGGAGAAGCGGGCGTTTCCAAATTACATGTTTTAGTTAAAAAGATCTGGGAAAATGAAAATATATCCGAAGAATGGAAAGAATCAATACTTATTCCGATTCACAAAAAAGGACCGAGGACGGATTGTAACAACTATCGTGGGATCTCTCTTCTCCCAGTATGCTATAAAATATTCTCGTCAATACTAACTAGCCGAATCACGGAATACGCTGAGGAAATTATCGGAGACTACCAATGTGGTTTTAGGCGGAATCGCTCGACTACTGATCAAATATTTTCCTTACGTCAAATATTAGAGAAGAAGCTGGAATACAACGGTGTAGTCCATCAACTTTATATCGATTTTAAAAAGACTTATGATTCAATAGACCGTCAGAAGCTATATAACATCATGATTGAACAGGGGATACCTAGAAAGTTAGTAAACCTAGTAAAGATGTGTTTGTCGGAAACATTCCATAAAGTTAGAATCGGTCATAATTACTCCGAGAGATTTGAGGTGCGATCTGGTTTGAAATAGGGTGACTCCCTTTCACCTGTTTTGTTTAATATAGCCTTAGAATATGTTACAGGAAAGGTGATGTGTACCGAGAAAGGCTTAAATATGGGTGACAAGATTCCGGTTTTGGGGTATGCCGATGATTTGGTACTACTAGGTGAAGACACGGAAACTATACAACTAAATACAAGTGTGTTAATAAAAACCGGTAAACAAATAGGTCTCGAAATAAATACCGATAAGACGAAATATATGATTAGTTGCAGAAATGGTGGCGATCTTGATGATATTAATATTTCAGGTCATACTTTTGAACACGTTGAGAAATTCAAGTATTTAGGTTCAATGATAACAAGAAAAAATGAAATCCAGGAAGAAATAAAGTCCCGGTTAAAGGTGAGAAATGCGTGTTATTATTCAGTTGCTAAATTACTTAGCTCGCGGCTTCTGTCTAAAAACTTAAAGGTTAGAATTTATAAAACTATTATTCTTCCGACGGTTCTTTACGGATGCGAAACGTGGCCGCTTACTTTGAAGGATGAACAACGGCTTAAGGTTTTCGAGAATAAGGTACTGCGTAAAATATTTCGTCCGAAGAGGGATGAGGCCACTGGGGAGTTTAGAAGGTTGCACAACGCGGAATTACGGAGTTTGTACCCTGTGAATATAATTGAGTTGATAGCATCGCGGAGACTCAAATGGGCGCGTAAAGTTGTCGGGCTTAGTGAGGAACGGATTCCGAGAAAGTTGGTATTCGCTGAACCGACTGGTAGGCGTCCGAAAGGTAGGCCGAAGCGTCGATGGGAGGATTGCATTAAGGCTGATCTCGGGGGCTTGGGCTTGACCGGTGAACATTGGACGAGTCTGTGCAGGCGAAGTTCTGTGGTATCGGAATCGAATCTTCGGGTTCGGTAAGCCTATTATTATTATTATTTATCAGTTGTAGGCTTACTCATTATCTAAAAAGTGGATACCCTTATTTGGAGAACAACTTACCAGCTCATCTAGATATAGGACAAATCTCTTTCAAGAGCTGGAAACAGGTAAGTTTTCAAGGGGTCGTCTGTGATATAGTGGCTAGCATAACAGTCTTCTATGCCCAAAGTCTTGACATCAAAGCCGGCAGGAGGCCTAGTATATTTAATGGTAGTAAAAACTTCTTGGTTAAGCCATTGATATTAAAGCGCAATATTATTTTTTAATTTCATTATTTTTTTTTCCTCTAAACAGAGTTATGGACGTATTTATGGATAAAATTTAATTTTTTTTTCAATTATTTTTTTAATATATATCTAGTTTTTTAGTTAAAAACACTTCTAACACTATTTTTATCTCCAAAAATAACTGAGTTATGGGCGTATATAATTGCAAGATCTACATTTTTTTCCGTTTTCGTTGATGTTTATCTAGCTTTTCGTGCTTTACTGATTCTAATGCTCTGTACATATTTTTTTTCCAACTTCAAAAATAATAGAGTTATGGGCGTATTTATTGATAAAATTTATTTTATTTTTTCCTTTTTTCTAAATTATATATAGGAAAGATTATTTTTTTTTAAATGTTTTTTTTTAGCTTTACTGATTCTAAACCTCCCTACACATTTTTCTAAAAACTCATGCGCTACTAATCTTAAGATTAATAGTACGAATATAGCTGTAGTAGAATAGTTTTCTCTGTTTTATCCATTGTCGTCTCAGCATCTATAAAGTGGGAACCCTTATTTAGAGAATAACTAACCGGTATTTGTATTTTTCTCATTTATTGGATATCCTACATATATCGGATACTATGTACAAGCGGACTCCTCTGTAGTTGATAATAATGGCTTATATGGTGACATAGTTCCTGCAGACGAATATACATCACTTGCCCTGTGTGCGTGACAATCGTCCAAGATGATAACATTTGCCAGACAATATTCAGCGGTTAAGTCACTACTCCACAGGGGAGCCGAAGGAAGTTAATCTCTCCGTCAGTTCACACTCAAACTACTAACAGCTTTACAACTCCGTGCCCTTTAATAAACTTTGCTCAGTTGAATTTCAGGCTTCTGTATTCGTTCCATTTGTAATTATGATGGAAGTTAACGTCAGTCAATTTACATCCTTAATCGATAAACAATTATAGCTTCAGATAATATTAACTCGAAGTTAAAACAAGGACGATATCAATAAGAATAATATCGATAGACGAGGATAGAAGCCCAATAGTTTAAAAATCGATTTCACGTAACCGACTCCATCGTGAGATACAAATCGAATACATGGAAGACTTCATCAAAATCCGCTTCAAAAAATACCACTCGCAGCTACCATCAGATGGAGGTGCAGTAGCCTACAACATAGGTATTCCAACTTCATCTCGCAGGCTCAAACCCAGGCTTCTACAGGACATGCTGTTGTAAATATTATTATCTAGTTTTATGAACCTCATATTATTTTACTTTTTATGTATATTTTTAACTTATTTTTATTTATTATTATTTAGATTTTTTTTCTCATTTATTTATTTTATTTTATTTTTATTTTTTTATATATTTTAAATTATTTTTATTTCATTTTTTCATTTTTTATTTTTTTTAGACTAAAATGGATCTTAAATTTATAATTTATATTCTTGCAAACCTAGTATTAATTTTGTATATTCATTACTTCTCTTTCTTTCTTTAGTTTTTATTATAATTGTTCGTTATGTTATCAAATTGTTTTTATTATTTAATTCTCAGAAATAATTATAAATTTATAATCGTTAGGGGTGTCTTTGTACGAGGCTATACCCCCACTTTTTCCATTGTTACGAGTTGTAATAATTATTCATTTATGTTAAAAAAAAAAATCCATGTATGGCTCAAGCAGCTGATCTGGAAATAAAGAGATTTAATGAAACGTAACCGATTGTTTAAAAAAATATGGAAGTTAATCAGGTTTGCTTATCCTTTTATTTTATTTATTTATTATTATTATTTTTTTTTACCTGAGCTAAAAGTGAACTAAACATAATAACGAATAATATAATGTACTCTCCAATTTAATACAACTATTTTCAAATCGTTAATAAATTTTTTAGAAAGACAATTAATCAGATAATACAATCTCCTATACCTCTTCAATCATATAATTCTTCTTGATTATTGTTTCTACTTTCACTTACCTTTATATGAAGTATGTAGTAAGAGAAAGAATTGCGACCGCAAACATTTTAGAGTTCCATTTTTAACGGAAATATACGTTTTAGGGTACCTTTGGTCTAAATAACAAAGTCGCGCGAAAAGGTCCGTGTGTTTCCGAGTTTGGTAAGTCTAGCACAAAAACGAAAAGTCGTACCAAACTAAAATTTCATATTAAAGACAACTATACGACCGAGGGGCTACAGCAGCTTTTTCATCTAAATCGGCTAACCAAAGGAGCCACTTTATACCATGCATTTTGCACCTATTTACGATTTTCTAAAAACGGCTTTAACACTGTTTCCGATTAAACTTCCTATATCGATGGGAAATATAATGGGCTTTTACATGATATAAGTTTCATTTTTATTGAAACAGAATGACAGAGCTTAAATGCCAACTTTTTTTAATTCTCTGCTTCTAGAGTACCTTTAATTTTTTTAGATTTGAAAAAATATCAATACCATCTTGTTAGAATTAATTTAAAGCAATTAAATATATAATTTGAACGAATACGATATCCGACTTAAGGAGAAATCAGCAAAAATATATTTTTTAGTGCAATTTTTGAGTTTATCAAAACAAGAACAGTAATATAGATGTATGGTACCTTATACAAATCAATAGAGAATGATTGAAGCCGATAAAACTAATTGATTGTTAAATTGAATTATGTTAATTAAAATTATTAAATTATGTTAATTGATTGTTAAATTAAAACATTTAATCTCTAACTGTATTTGGAAATTCTTAAATAGTCGGAGGTAAAAATGTCGCTTAATGCGCGCACCAGATTTTATTTTTACTTTTAGATTGTACGTCCCCACGTGTTCACCAAAGGGATACCAAATGGAAGATTACTCTTATCTATGAAATAAACTGTTATTCAATGCGAATACCGAGAGGTACTATATATTACATAAGTAATTAAGTAAATAGGAATTAATATAAATAATTCTTAGTCGGAAAATGCTTGGGTACTAGGATATACTCGTAGGATATCTTACCTGACCCCTTCACCTGAATACAAAATGAAGGGACCAGGTGCTAGACTTTGTAAGGAGACCACTATAAAGTTTTGACATAATTTTGGGGAATCAGGAAGGGACTTTAATAATCTTATCTTCAAAGGTATCACATTTACTGAATGTTTTTTATTATACAGTTGTAAATATCAAAACATATAATTTTTTTTAAAGCTTCAAAAAGGACCCGAACAACCCTCGTCAAGAGTACTTGCTACATAAAGTCCCGTTCATCATTCTTTTAATAACCAATAAAAAAAACAAAAAAAAAAAAAAAAACAGTTTTTACTGAAAGGAGACTAAATATAAAATTGAAGAAATCAGAGCAGTCTGAATCGAACCTTGGGTCACGTAGGAAACGTAATGGAAAATATTTCTTGTTATAAAAAATTTGTAGCAAGATCTACCGTTTATGAGCTATATTTAATAAACTAATAAAGATTTTCATCAAAAAATTTTTAGCAATAAATTTTTTTCGGTATAATTAACAGTCTATAAACAATTAAGGTATGAATGCGTTACCTGGGTGATGAAAAGAATAAGGAATTGAGATTTTTTTTTTCTATATTCTGAAATTCAAATACAATGTTTTGTGAGGCAAATTACGGGCATTCGCTAGCATATTTCCCCTCTTCCACCAGCTGCCCAGCTCTGAAAAGTTTAAAAAAGAGAAAAAAAAACCTTTCCGGGGTAAGTAATTGAATTTTCGGGCATCTAATACACAATTTTTGCTTAATATCAGGCAATATAAAAACTTGTAAAGTAATAACAGAGAGGAGAGAGAGAGAGAGAGAGAGAGAGAGAGAGAGAGAGGAGGAGAGAGAGAGAGAGAGAGAGTGAGGGGGGGGAAGAGAGAGAGAGAGAGAGAGAGAAAGAGAGAAGAAGAAAAAAAAAGAAAAGAAGAAAAGAGAGAGAGAGAGAGAGAGGGAGAGGGAGAGAGGAGAGAGAGAGAGAGAGAGAGAGAGAGAGAGGGGGGGGGGGAAAGAGAGAGAGAGAGAGAGAGAGCGAGGAAGGAATAAAATCGGGAAAATTTCACGAAAAAGAAGAACTGAAATTCATGAAAACCACAAAGATGCCATTTTAAGATAAAATGAAAAACAGGTGATATTTTTTGATATTTTGCTGAAGAGATACAATGATACTTAGCTTTTGGTTTATCGAGATCAACATAATTAAAATGAAATGAATAAAAAGTATAAATGATTTTAGTTGAAAATAAAGTAACCATAACTAATCGGCTCTATTTTTCAATTAATTTTAACCATTATCACTGCGAATGGCCAAAAACACCGATTAATCGCTGGTTCAGTAGGTTTTGGGATAGTTGCATTTTTAGACAATATATACTTGGTTTCTGAATATTTTCTGTAAATGAAGCCAGGAATGATAGATAATGAAATGTGAAATAACTCTAAAATTGGTAGATCTGTAATTGCTCATAAAGAGTACATATTGCAAATATTTTTGGACCTTGCATCAAACTTGGACCTTGTTTGGGTATATAATCAATTTATTTAAGGCTAAATAAAGCGTATTTGAAATTTTACAATGGAATTAAAAATGAAATAATTTGTTTCTAAAGGAAATTAATTTTTCATTTATGCAGCTTAATAACATCCAGTGCCAATATATTGTGTTCATAGCTTTTTTAACTGATGATATTAATAAAAAATTCAGATTATTTTTAATCTGAGTAAGTATTTGATTTAAGTATTTTTAATCAATTATATGATTCGGTTATTTAGTCCAAAATTAAACATCTTTGATCAAATATGCTTGTATATGGTCATTATCAACAGTTAGGACGACCTGAGAGCTTTGCGTCTTCCAAGTCAAAGCAGAATAGCCGGGTTGGTATAGTAAATCTGGCAGATTGCACTGCAAACGTCCATATAAATTATGCTATGAGCAAAAAAAAAAATTCGTTTCTCCAAACCGATTAATTCGATAATCGATTAATTCGAATGATTGAAATAATGGAATGATCTGATAAACGTCATTCGTCCCCCGCGCCTTTCTTTACTCAAACTTGGGGGATCGGTTTGGCGTCGAATAAAAATAATTCACCTAAATTTGTAGCTTTTTAATTCAAAAGGTTTTCGAGATTTTTTTAAAAACCTCTTGTTTCAATTTTTTTTTAATAGTAAAATTTGAAATTAATCAATGATGATTTTTTCTCTGATTCTTAAGAGTCAAAGGCATGCAAAGATGATATTATCATGATTCTTAAACAAAAAGACAGTTTTTAGTGAAAGAAATAAAACCAACAACTTTTTTGTCAACAACCTTTTTGAAAATTGTCAATCATCGATTTTTGTATCCTCTGTACACAGGGATTTTTTGAAGTGGTGGAACAATATGAAAAAAAAATAAAAATATATTTTTTTCTGAAATCATGCATTTAACTTATATTTTTATTATTATTGAAAAATGTGTAAGCAATTATTTCTCTCAAAAAAATCTGAATTAAATTACTTGTAAAATATTTTCAAAAATTTTAGTACAAAATAATTGGATAAAAGCTAGGGTTTTCAAAACGCCGTCTATTTAGCCACTATCAATCATTTCTTCTAAGGTCTCGCTTGTTCAGGTATTTTCTATGGATTTCTCAAGTGAGGATGTATATTCGGTTAAGAAAGTAATTTTCTTCACATTCTTCGACAATTTAAAGACTATAACTTTCTTAAAACGCAAGATTTCAGGGAAAAAATCATTTTTTACTTTTTTTCATATCGTTCTACCACTACTAAAATTAAAAAAAAAAAATTCTTCCGTACTGAGGAGCATAAAAGACATTTTCTGACAAAATTCGGTGTGACACCTTTTTTTACAGATTTACCAACCTTACCCGGTTATACCCTTTGCGGTTCTGAACCAAGCAAAACACAAACGTGCTTTCTCCTAAGGCATCATACACACCGCAAATTTCGTAAACTATTTGCGCAGCGGATTTTCATTTCCAGCACTAAACTGAAAGAGATAAAGCAAGAAGCATCTCCTTGGACCACATCATGCAGGAAAAGTAGAAAGGAAGAGGTAGTGTTAGCAAGGCTGAGGATAGGCCATACAGCCTTTAAACACGGATATTTAATGAGAGGCCTGGATCCGCCATTCTGTGATACATGTAACACAACACTGACCATAAAAACACATTGTAACATCATGCCAATGTACACTGACACCAGAACAAGACACAACATACCTCCAGACTTAAAAGAAGCATTAAGAAATGACGAGGACACAATATTAAGACTTTTTGAGTTTTTTAGAGACATTAGTCTGTTAAACTCAATATAAACGTAGAGAATCAAGACCCGCCAATGACCCGAAAGGGTAGATGCGGAATAACAAATAAATAAATAAATTTCCGGAAATAAAAAATCATTTAATGACGAAAATGAATTTTTTTTCTCTTCCATTTTGAGCAAGCAACAGATGCATAAAAGTACCTTCTTTTAGGATTCATTCCTTCTTTTAGAATATGTGAACGTTATTAACCAAGTAAAGATAATTTTATAAACATATAGTGGATGCTATTGAAAAACGTTATGAACTTATTTTACAACCTGATAGTTTTTAGTGATTATAGTGATATGCATTGATAAAAAATTATTGGAATTCATTGCTTTATATCTAGGCCAATTTTTACTTCCTATTTTGCGTTATAAAACTGTATATATCGTTTATTATTTTAGATGAGGAAGATGGTTGGGTGTGCGGTCATAAATTAAAACCACACAATTAAAAATAAGAGTTATTTTTATTATGTGCCGACGTTTCGGCCTACAATGTGGGCCTTCATCAGGGATGACGTGCAAGCGTTGCCTACGAAGTCATTAAAATATCTTTAACATAGGGTGGTAAAAATGGTGGAAGAAACATTTTGAACCCAGTTTTGGTCTCCTTTAGGATAAATTTTATGTTTTATTGAATCTAGGTAGAGGTTATTATATTTTGTAATGAGTTTTTGTTTTTTTCTGCTTCTACTGGAATTGAATATGGATGATATGACTGTGTCGAGAATTGTAAGGTTGTTAGCGTTAATATAATTATTGAATAAAATTTTAAGAGTGGATATTTTTTTATTTAGGGAATTAATCTGTACGATGCACTCTCTGATTTTGATATTTAGAAGGGATTTTTTAAAATTAAGAGCTAATGATGCTAATTTTGGAAAAGGCGATTTTGAAGTTATGATATGATTTAAAGAATATTCTATGAATTTTGGAAAAACTGCATTGGATCTGCATTTTAGGAGAAAGATCCTTTGTTCTAAACTGTTAGCTAGACGTTTGTGAAGATTGGAGAATAAATTAAACTGTGATTTAAGATGGGGGAAGGAGGATTTTAAGGAAGAAAAAGACAAATTTAATTGAGTAGAAGAAGAAACGGTTGGAGAGGAAGGATTTACAAGAGATACAGGTGAAATTTGATGACCAGAAAACGAAGTGTGAACTGAAGAATGTTGAGATGTCAAGGTAGGGCCAAGAGAAGATCTTCTATTTTCTACTCGGTTACTACGGCGAAGAGGTAGATTACTATGGTGCAGAGGTAGATTACTATGGTGCAGAGGTTGGTTGTTATCTGCTTGTGGGCCCCAGGAGAGAGGATTCATAATGATGGAGTTTTGTTGACCGTAGAGAAATTAGATGAGGAAGATGGTTGGGGGTGCGGTCATAAATTAAAACCACACAATTAAAAATAAGAGTTATTTTTATTATGTGCCGACGTTTCGGCCTACAATGTGGGCCTTCATCAGGGATGACGTGCAAGCGTTGCCTACGAAGTCAACTTCATAGACTTCATAGACTTCGTAGGCAACGCTTGCACGTCATCCCTGATGAAGGCCCACATTGTAGGCCGAAACGTCGGCACATAATAAAAATAACTCTTATTTTTAATTGTGTGGTTTTAATTTATGACCGCACCCCCAACCATCTTCCTCATCTAATTTCTCTACGGTCAACAAAACTCCATCATTATGTTTATTATTTTACATTTTTGTAGTCTAAACCATCGAATTCTTCTGGTATCCAATCCTTACAATCCAAAATCCTTCGTAAAATCCTTAACGCTCCTTACTTTGTCACGAATAAGCTTATCCATAACGACCTTAATATCCCATATGTTACTGAACTAGCCCGAACCTGGTACCAATCATTCCATGAAAAACTCCATTTCCACTCTAATCCACTAGTTTCTATCTTATCATCCTCTTCAATTCCTGATAATCCTCCGAGGCGTCTGAAAAGAAGATGGCCCCGAGACCTTCTAGTTTAAAATATTTTTAGAGCTCTGCCAATGGGTGGCGTCTCTTCATGTATTTCATGTCAGTTTCCTATATCCATCACATTTACTTGTATATAATTATACAGTTGTAAATATCAATAAATAGTTTTAAAAAAAAAAACATTTTGTAGTAGGTCGTATTTTTAATGATATTTTATTCAATGATAAAACGTACCTTAATCAGGTAATGGTTTTCCAATAGCCCAATGATCTATGATATGTGAAGTCATGGATCATCGTTAAGACCACATTTATGATCATAAGCGATATCAATCTGCAACTGATAATGAACAAGAAGGGGCGCAACCATCATCTGTGATCCATCAATTTAATGATTCATTGTTGGGGTAGGAAAAAAAGGGCGTATGAAAGAATGAACAGCTTTAAGTTCAAAGAAAATTTTCAAATCCTCATTAATCACTTATAAGTTATAATATAATACTAATCATTTACAAATTATCTTAAAAAAAAAAAAAAATAAATAAAAGTATTTTAATATTTAAACGTAAGTGTATATATTTACTATTACCATAATTGTTTTTGGCCATTGATAATTTTTATTTTGTTCATAATTGTTATTCTTAAGGGACATTATCACAGATAAAGTTTCTTGTTCTATTCGATGAAGTGTCTCTTTAGATATACTGATTATGAAGACTATTTGCTGTAACATCTCAGGCTTATACGCCCTTAAAATTATGTAATTTCAGTTTTATACGACTTCTCGTTTTCCAGCTAGACTTACCACAGAACTTTTTGTTGGACCTTGTCATTTAGAATCAGTGAACCCGGAAACTTTCTATTTCCGGTAAAAACTGTAATTCGAAAATTTTTTCGACCGCAATACTTCTCCCTTACTATAATTTTCATATATGCATCAAAAATAAAAAAAATTCTTTATTCTGGGACCAAATCCCCTTTGAACAAAAACAATGTAAAACCAAAAATTCTTATGCTCTAGTTATTTTTCAATAAAATAGTTCATAAAACCTATAAACCTTTGTAAATCTATGTGATGGGATATAAATATTGATTTATTGAGTTCTAGTATTTGTCGAATAGATTTCAGAGCGAAGGGTGAGTTCAGTTATGTAGGAATAATTTCTATTTTTTTAAGGTTTGGAATAGGTAGGATCTATGTTAATATTGCCGTCGAATAGAATGATAAAGCCACTTTAATTCGATGTAATAGAAAGAAATAAGGTCAAGTCTACGGGCTCCGAAAATAAATCTAATAAAGCGATTCATTTACGTTTTAATTTAATTTTTAGTTCATCGGTAAATCCTCAATACACCAGGCAACCGTAGTCAAAGTTTGGGAGGATAACAGGGAAAACAGTAGCTGACGGTTTTTTAAATGTTCGAATTCGGAAATTCACGGAATCTATAGAGCTGTTAAGTATAGAAATAGATATTTCAGATATATGGTTATGAGATATATATATATATATATATAGAGGTAAGTAAAAGTTAAAAGTATATGCATAGGTACGAATGAGATCAAAGTTGTTATTATTTTCTTTATATATATTATTTATTTTATTTTATACACATATATCTTTTCTTATTTATTTATTCTTGTATTTTTTTTTCTTTTATTTATTGTTTTGTAATTTTTATATATATTATTTATTTATTTTATTTTTGTTATATATATATATATATATATATATATATATATATATATATATATATATATATATATATAATTAATGGTTTCTTCTAGCTGTATTACTCATTGCCCCAGTAGGCGGCAGATTGTATTATCTCTTAATAAATAAATAAAAAAAAAAAAGTATATGTATTATGTACTTACATCGACATATACATAAGGAAGCGGGAAGACCTGGACGACAGGTATGAGACTGGGGCAGAACCTGTAGAACTCCTTTCCATCCTTGTACCACTTGAGGGAGGAGAGTTTGTCACCGGAGCTGATGGTGTGGTGGCAGCTGAGGACGACTTTCGTTCCCGCCTCGGCTTCTCCTGGCGAGATTACCACTTCTGCTGTCACTTCTCCGCGACCCTCTGAAACAGGATACGTCTCTTTAATTTATTGTCACACAGTCAGAGAAGGTTAGGCATGGTATACAGTACTCATGCTATACAGGAATCAATGTAACTATAAACATAAACGTGGCGAACGACTTTTGTTTTTCAGGGTGACTCATATTTAACTTTCCTATTTCAGAGATGTGCATAAAAAACAAAGCAGGATGCCATGAAAATTATTATGTTATATTTTTAAACTATGATATTTATTTCTTAACCTATTTTTGGCATTTCAGTTTTTTTGTGGGATATTAATTAAACTTTATGGTGTGGTAACGCTGGTTTTTGATTAGTAGAGGACGGTGTATTATGGAAAGAAAATGGAAATTACTGCATTGACTATTGCTATTTTAATTAACTATATTATTACAATTTCTGTTTAATGCTTCTATTAGGTTGACAGTTTATTAAGTTTTATTTACTTTCTTCCTTCTCCTCCCCTTCTCGACATCTCCTCTGTCATGGTAGAAACCGCTATTTACTCCTGCATTCTTATTTTCATTTTTTTTTAAGAAACAATTATTATTTAGTAATATTACAATCTCTCCTAATCAGGACATTTTTAATAGTGATCAAGTACAACATTCATACTACATTCACACAATATACAGAAAACAATAAATTTATAAAATAATAATACAATATACAAATTTACAATAAAGAATCAATAAGAATATGTACAAAAGTCTCATACCTATATAAAATCCTCAAGCATACAGCACGCGAGGGGAGAATCTAGCCATTGCTAGAACACCAATATACATGTTTACAAGAGGTCTCGAGACCACTTCCTTTTCAACTTTTAAAGGGGACAGTAGGAGTGTGTGGAGCTGGGAAGGGATTGAGCTAACTTTTAACATAGAAAAATACTTTACCATATTATCAATAAAATATATAATAAAAACACAAGTTTATATTTTAAATAATTACTAATTTTACATCAGGAAAATTTTTACGAATGAATAAAATTGACGGTATACGACAGGAAGAGATTTTGAAAATCAGGCATCAGTACTTGTCTTGACTATATTAGAAAGAATAAACTTGACAGATATTGATTGAATGCCATTTAATTATACATTGACACAATTACACTCCCACTCACAATGACCGTTTAGCCTTTTCGAAAAGCTTGTATTCCAGTATTGCTACATTATTTTCACTAGGACATGAAGAGAAAATATTTATGGACAATTTAAAACAATAAACTGAAATGGGTCAATCCGTTTGAAAACGTCCAGTTTTCGTTATTTTTGCAGCTCAACTTTTTGATGATTTTCATGATTTTTAAGCAGTTTTTTTAAATATTTTCCTGAAATTTGGAATAACCTTAATTATTTTAAGGTGCTTTAAAAAAAAAAATCGAGCCTTATTTTTCACACAACAATCTTTTTATTTTATTTTTTATTTTTCCTACGTTTCAGCCTTTGGCCATTTTCCAGGTTCCTGCTTCAATCTGCCCTTCATATTGCTTATATGTATATATGTATATAATATATATATATATATATATATATATATATATATATATATATATATATATATATATATATATATATATATAATATTCTATAGAATCTACATATACATGTTTACAAGAGGTCTCGAGACCATTACCATTTCAACCTTTTATGGGGAATAGTAAGGGTGTGTGGAGCTGGTTAGAGATTGAGCTAGCTTTTAACATAGAAAAATGCTTTACCATATTATCAATAAAATATATAATAAAAACACAAGTTTATATTTTAAATAATTACTGTTGGGGAGCTACCAATGGGTAGTATCCCCACATGTGAATCCATGACATTTTTATCTTGTATCTCATTTACTAGATGTATATCATTATAAAGTTGTAAATAGCAATATATCTATTAAAAAAAATAATAAAATAATTACTGTATTTACATAAGGAATTTTTTTTCGAATGAATAAATTGACGGTATGCGACAGGAAGGGATTTTGAAAATAGGGCATCAGTACTTGTCTTGAAAGAATAAACTTGACAGATATTGATTGAATGCCATTTAATTATACATTGACATAATTACACTCCAACTCACAAGGACCGTTTAGCCTTTTCGAAAAGCTTGTATTCCAGTATTGCTACATTATTTTCACTATGACATGAAGAGCAAACCTTTATGGACAATTTAAAACAATAAACTGAAATGGGTCAATCCGTTTGAAAACGTCCAATTTTCGTTATTTTGCAGCTCAACTTTTTGATTATTTTCATGATTTTTTAACCAGTTTTTTTTTTTTTATATTTTCCTGAATAATGAAAAGGTAGAGAACATTTTTTTTTCTGACAAACACTTTAAGCGTTTCCGCAGTTTTAGTTACCAGAATTAGAAAGATTTTCTTAACACATGTTTTTAGCATCGAATCAGACTTCAAACGGCTGTAACACTAAAATTATTAGGTAGAAAAATATTTTTTTCTCGGTAATATAAAAGATGCCTGTTTAATAAAAATTAATAATACAAAGAAAAAAATGAAATTTATTGAAATGAATACCCACGATTTCTTATAGAAAAATAATGGTTCAGAAACAAATAAATCAAATATATCTTGAATTATAAGTCTTTTGACTTAAGGGACTTAATAGTCACCCTGAAAGACATGATGAGAAGAAGACCTCTCGGAACATAATCACGCACTCATTACATTCTTACGACTCCCGCACTCCCGTACACTAGACCTTTAAATTCTCAGTAATGCACATACGCCCCACAGATAGTGGGCGTTTATCAGAACCATTGTTTCGTATTTAAAAAATAAAGTTTTTAAATTAATTTATATAATCAATTAATTTTATAGAATTACTTTATTTTATATTTAGGAAAGGATTTACAATAACCAAATATACAATAAAAAAACCATGAAAATCAAAAATGTTGAGAGTCAAGGTCTTGACGATTTCGAATGGATTGAAAACTCATTTACATAATTTTATTAATTGTGTATACCCATTTACATAATTCTTCCAAGTAGTAAACAATCGAATTTCAGATTTGAGGATTGAAGAATAATAGTAGTTTAGAAAAACAGATTATAACGTCTGACTCTAAAAATACATTAACCAAACATAATTAAGGTGAAGTTTTAAATATATATGTATTTTTTTTGAGTGCATACATTTATTTTTAGGTTCTTTTTAAATAAAAAATTGATCCATATTTTTCACTCAACAATCTTTTTATTTTCTCTCTCTCTTTCTCTCTCTCTCTCTCTCTCTCTATATATATATATATATATATATATATATATATATATATATATATATATATATATAAGCAATATGAAGGACAGATTGAAGCTGGATCCTGGAAAATGGCCAAAGGCTGAAACATAGGAGAAAGAAAAAATAAATTAAAAGAATTGTTGAGTGAAAAATCGCTCGATTTTTTTATTTTAAAAGTACTTGGATGCGCTCGATGATAACAGTCATACGTTACATCGTCTCTCAGATTTTTGCTTTTTTCAGTAGGAATTCGCTTGAATTCAGTCTGGAGAACATCACTAGACCTCAGGAATACTACGGCAGTGAATATTGGAGAAATTTCGGTAAGCAAAGTTATAATTTACTTTGTACAATCACGAAAAAGTGAAAGGAGGGTCACTGATCAGCTGATTGCCGCTAGCTCGGCAAGCTCGGGCTTGCTTTTCGTTAACTTATCTTTCTTTTATCTTTAATTCTTATCTCATTATTTATTTATTATTATTATTTTCTTAATCAATGAGATATTTCCATCAAGTCATGTCCTCAAAGTCTGTAAGTAAAAGATCTAGATCTGCAGGTTCTAACTCGTCTCCTACAAAACAGAGACCCCGCCGCGAACAATATAAAAAAATAATTCCACCAGCGACCGCGTCAGCTACCTCATTAGGATCTGAACCACAGCCCAGCACATCATCACAAGGAATAACTGATGAATCTCCGTTTTTTACACCGAATCCATTTGAGATTCTCCAAAATGAAAAAGAAACCATGGAATCTTCTCCTATACCCAGGGAACCACTACCTCCACCAATATTTGTTAAAAATATTAACAATTTTAAACTGATGTGTGCGCATTTAAACAAAGTAACTGATCCTAATAGTTATTATTGTATAAGTAGAACCAATGATACTAAAATATCTATGACTACTGCTGAAACCTACAGAAAGATTGTAAAATATCTGACTGAGACCAAAGCTGACTTTCATACTTATCAGCTGCGCCAGGAGAGAGCATTAAGGGTCGTAATCAGAAACCTACATTCCTCAACACCCGTTGAAGCTATCAAAGAAGAACTGACAGAATTAGGATTCCAAGTGAGGCAAGTCACCAACGTTCTAAAAGATAAAAGTCCACTGCCTCTATTCTTCGTGGACTTGGAACCATCAGCAGGAGTCGAAAAAATCTATGACCTCAGTAGACTGTACTATACCCGTGTAAAAGTTGAAAAACCGTACACAAAGAGGGAAATAGTTCAGTGTCATAACTGTCAGGCATATGGTCATACCAAAAGTTATTGCCATCACGTACCGCGCTGTGTAAAATGCGGTGAACAGCATAAATCAGAAGAATGTACAAGATCAAGATCAACACCCGCTGTATGTGCCCTGTGCCTCAAGGACCACCCGGCTAACTACAAGGGATGCGAAATCTACAAGAAACTCAGAACCAGATACCAAAAACCTCAGGATCCGAATGAAACAGCTATACCAATCAGAAGCAGAAGAGAACCATCTAAACTTGTAAATTCTAATGTGTCATTTGCCCACTTGCTTGGAGGTGGAAGCCAGAGTCATGAAGTCGAGGCACTGCCGGAACAACATTTTCCTAAACATTCTCAATCTATTGTACAACAATCTATCCCTCAAAGTTTACCTAATCTTCAAAAAACTCCTCAACATCAAATTTCTCATATCCCTCCACCATCAAACGTCACAGATCTTACCAGTCTAATGACATCCTTCATCTCCGAAATCAAATCTCTTGTTATACCGCTTATATCACTCCTTACAAATCTAGTATCAAATCTAATCCCTGCCTTGAAAAATCCTTAAATGAATTCACCTAACTCCTTGTCCATTCTCCTTCGGAATGCGAATGGTGTTAGAAATCATACTGACGAACTGACAGCGTTGTTGAAAGACAAAACAATCGATGTTGCACTTATAAATGAAACAAGACTAACGACTAAACAGTACTTCAAAATACCGCAATACATGACATACCGTACTGACCACCCAGACGGCAAAGCCCATGCCGGTTCTGCTATCATTGTCCACCAATCCCTCTCTCATCATTTACTCCCACTTCCCACCTATGATTTCCTTCAAGCCACAGCCATAGTAATCAAGACTTTTTCCTTTCCGGTAACCCTCACATCTGCATACTGCCCTCCTAAACATTCCATTTCCAATTCCGAATTTGTATCCTTCCTGGATTCCTTAGGAAATCGTTTCATTCTGGGTGCAGACTTAAACGCCAAGCATCAGCAGTGGGGTTCCAGAACCACGAATTCTCGGGGACGAAATTTGCTGTCTGCACTCAACTCCAGAAATTTTAATATCCTGCCTCCTACCTACTGGCCAACCGATCCTAACCGCAATCCTGACATCCTCGACTTCTTTATCCACAGCGGATTAGGCTCCCTCAACTTGTCTGTAACTCGCCTTGATGAACTATCCTCAGACCATAGTCCGCTGATCCTAAAAGTATCTCTCACTCCAATTCCAAAACCCATTCCACCATCATTCATCCGAGGTCCTGTTAACTGGAACCTTTTCCGCCAAATCCTGACCGATAATATTGACCTCAAAGTAACCCTCAAAACCCCAGATGACCTAGATAATTCCGTCTATTCCTTTACCACCGCCATCCAACAAGCTGTCTGGACTGCCTCCTCTCCTAAACACCCCAATATAAATCCTCACCAAAATCATTTTCCACAACATATTATACACCTCATCCATACCAAACGCCGAGCAAGATCATTATGGCAGCGCACCCGACACCCAACAGATCGCCGCTCCTATAACTTCTATTGTAGACAATTGAAGAGGGAGTTGGCGACCTTCCGTTCCCAGTCCTTTAATTCCTACCTCTCCTCTCTATCAGCTCGTGATAATTCCCGGTGGAATGTCACGAAAAAGATCCTAAAATACCACCAAGTTTCCTATCCTCTCCGACGTGGTGATGACTCCTGGGCTGCGTCTGATGAAGATAAAGCCGAGGAATTCGCCACACACCTCTCCAAAGGTTTCACTCCTCACCCGGAATCCCACGCCAATCACACCGCAACAGTGCAAGACTTTCTTATGTCACCAATTCCACTTTCCCTACCTCCTAAAGCTATTAATCCCTCTGAGGTCAAATATCTTCTCCAAAAACTGACCCTCCGTAAATCTCCTGGACACGATCTCCTTACTCCCCAGATCCTCCGACAACTTCCGCAGAAAGCTATTATATTCCTTACTTATATTTACAACTGCATCCTACGCACCACCTATTTTCCTCTGTTATGGAAACATTCCACAATCATTCTCTTCCTAAAACCAGGCAAACCTTCCAACAACACTTCATCCTACAGGCCTATTAGTCTACTCCCCATCCTCTCAAAAATCTTCGAAAGGCTTCTTCTTAATCGTATCCTACCCATACTAGAATCTCAAAATCGTCCTTCCCATCAGTTTGGATTCCGTCCTCACCATTCCACAGTTCAACAGGGGCTCCGAGTTGTAGACCATATTTCCTCAGCTCTTGAATGCAAAGAGTATTGTTCTGGTGCGTTTCTGGACATTGCGCAAGCTTTTGACCGGGTATGGCACACTGGATTACTCTTCAAGCTGAAAACCCATTTACCCCAGTCTCTATACCTCATTCTCCGATCCTATCTCTCAAACCGTTCCTTCCGCGTTCGCTGTGGTGTAGAATTTTCTAACCTTTATCCCGTTGAGGCCGGTGTTTCTCAAGGCAGCGTCTTGGGACCCGTCCTCTACATCCTTTACACTGCTGATATTCCTACACATCCTGATACCTTTCTAGCAACTTTTGCAGACGACACCGCCATCCTATCATCCAGTTCCAATCCTGAAACAGCATCCTTAAACCTGCAAAGACACTTTTCTCTTATCGAAGACTGGTGTAGTGCTTGGCGCATAAAGGTGAACGAAGCCAAATGCAAACACGTGACCTTCACTCTTCGACGAAACTCCTGTCCGCCAGTTTACTTCAATTCCATTCCAATTCCTCCTTCAGATACAGTCCGGTATCTTGGCTTACTGTTAGACAAAAGATTGACTTGGAACCCACATACAAGACTTAAAAGACAAGAACTCAACCGACGATTCGGACAGTTATACCGACTACTCAACAGAAAATCTGAACTTACAGTTGACAACAAATTATTAATCTACAGGACAATACTGAAGCCCATCTGGACCTACGGACTTGAACTGTGGGGAACAGCTAAACGTACTAACATCAAACGCATTCAATCCTTTCAATCCAAAGTCCTCCGTACAATAGTAAATGCTCCTTATTATGTTTCCAACTATACCTTGCACCACGACCTTAATGTTCCTTTTATTTCAGACCTGATTCCATCCACATTTTCCAAATTCCACCAGAATCTCATTCATCATCCTAATCCTCTAGCTCAATCCCTATCCAGCTCCACTCATCCATACAACCCACCTAGAAGGTTGAAACGGCAGTGGCCTCGTGACCTCTTGTAACATGTATATTGGAGTTCTAGCATTGGCTAGATTCTCCACTCACGTGCTGTATGCTTATGAATTGTATATAGGTATGAGTGACTATATGTACATATTTTTATTGATTTTATTTTGTATATATGTATATTTTATTATTATTATTATATAAATTTATTGTTTTGTATATATCGTGTGAATGTAGTATGAATGTTGTACGTTATCACTATTAAAAATGTCCTGAATTGGACAGATTGTAATATTGCTCGACAAATAAAAATATAAAAAAAAAAAATAATAAAATAAAATAAAATAAAAAAAAAATAAAAAAAAGTACTTACAAATAATTAAGGTTATTCCAAATTTCATCAATGACCTTCTTATTCATATCTAGCACTCCAATTAGGACGATCACGTCTTCCAGCAAAACCCGACTCCCCATACATCAACTTCTGAAGGAGGTTTATTAGTCAAATCTTATTGACATCTTATAGAATACAGAACGGGTTACCTACAGGCAGCCAACCATTTTAACAAGAGTTGGTTAATTGGTTATTCTATGGTAACGAATCGAAATAAAAGTCACTCAGGCCTGAACCGAACGTGAATAGTGTGGGTTTGAGGTTGCTAAGGGTACCATGCCTCAGATCGACCTCCCCGTGTGAGACAACTGCTATCCAGCCTATCCACACGATACCTTGAATTCCTAAACGTTTAAAATGTTCCGTTTGGCAGTATAATGGTCACAGCTCATTCATTGTTTTTCCTAGACTGTCTGAAGGAGATGTCTCTATATTTTTCTATGCACCTTCATTCCCAATTGCAGAGGCACCACTCCATAGTTGCATAGATAATCAACTAGGCAATTTCGAGATAACTGCAATATTCACCTGATATACTGACTTCAATATCATCAAGAATCTAATTTTCCCGAGTGATACGAGCTCAAAGGTAACATGTAACAGGAAACTGCATCCATTGATGGAATATGTTTCATGGAATCGAATCTAAGTACTTTAGAGATACTCAAGTCAGCATTTGTTTGTCTTTCGTTTCACTCTATCAAAGCACCACAAACAAAATGTGTGTGGTATATACGTATATATATATATATATATATATATATATATATATATATATATATATATATATATATATATATAGCAATATAAAGGACCGATTGAAGCCGGATCCTTGAAAATGGCCAAAGGCTGAAACGTAAGAGAGAGAAAAAATAAAAGGATTGTTGATTAAAAAATATGGATAAATTTTTTATTTAAAAAGAATCAAAAAATAAATTTATGCACTCAAATAAAATACATATATATTAAAACTTCACCTTAATTATGTTTGGTTTATGTATTTTTAGAGTCAGACGTTATACTCTGTTTTTCTAAATTACTATTATTATTCAATCCTCAAATCTGAAATTCGATAGTTTACTACTTGGAAGAATTAGGTAAATGGGTATACACAATTAATAAAATTATGTAAATGAGTTTTCAATCCATTCGAAATCGTCAAGACCTTGACTCTCAACATTTTTGATTTTCATGGTTTTTTTATTGTATATTTGGTTATTGTATATCTTTTCCTAAATATAAAATAAAGTAATTCTATAAAATTAATTGATTATATAAATTAATTTAAAAACTTTATTTTTTAAATACGAAACAATGGTTCTGATAAACGTCCGATATTTTGTTTTATCGGCTCTTCAACATCCTCCGTTCAATTTTACAATAGTGTGTAATAGCTAATACTTTATCTAAACTGTTTAGCATTCTAATGTTATATTATACATCTATATTACTGTTCTTAAGTTAAAAAAAAAAAAAGCAGTTATCTCCTTTTAGTTGGTTATTGAATTCGTTTAACTTATATATTTACCTGTTGTTTATCAATGGTAACAAGATGATATGGTTATTTCTATAGAATCTACAAAATGAGAGGTAGTTTAGAAGAAGAAAATTTTAAATATCGGCAGTTAAACCCCATCAGACAATATCAACCAGAATGAAACCTACATGATATCAAAGCCTATTAAATTTTACATCGATATAGCGACTTTTATCAAAATCGTTTGAATCTCGTTTGGTGCAAAATTCATGGTAAAAGTAGATGAAAGTAGATCTTCCGGTCAGCTGATTTTAATGAAAAAGATTCTGTAACATCTCGGGCGTATAGTTGTCTTAAATATGAAATTTCAGTTTCAAAGGGCTTTTCGTTTTCGCCCGGGAGTCACCACACACACATAGAGACCTTTTTGCGGGACTTGGTTATTTTGATTCAGGGAACCCTAAAACGTGTATTTCCGTTGAAAACTGGAATTAGAAAATTTTCACGAAAGCAATATTAACCCTTACAATATATTTCATATATAGGTAAGTGAATGTAATAAATGTTTTAATAATATTTATATCTATATGTTTATTACTTGTTGATTTTGACTAATATATGGTTTAGACCATAATATTGCGTATTTGATTTTATCTAATGAATACTGAAGTTCTTTATATAACGGTACTAATAACACATTCAGTTTCGTTCCAAGTCATACTAAAACAGTTTTCATAAAACGGTGTTATCAATACATTAATAACAGAATCAAATAAGTTGGTTTAATGATATAGTAATGAGAGATTTTTTGCGCTTTCTGTAAAATGTCAAAAAATGGATATAGTACCTTTTGGAACTCAACGTCTCTATTTTAACTAATGATATTATGTTATTCTGGATGCTATTCCAGCTTTAATACAAATGATTGCGGGAAAGCAATATCATAATTGGTATTGGTACTTTGAGAAATGATAAAATTGTCAGCTCACAGCAATAGGGGCTGATTAGTAATTGGTTTCAATTTGCGTTGTACACCAGATGGATTCAAGGAATACCAAACAGTATGTAAAACGTAAAAGGGTTGGATCATTTTAATCATCGAAGTTGCCATTCCATAAAGTTAAGTATGTAAGAATAAATGTGTTCATATTTATGTTAACTTTAACTATTTTTATTTTCGATAATGAACCTTTGCGACTGAAAATTCAGTGAGACCTAATGGTTAGAATCAGGCGAGCATAAAATATTTTCGTTTAAAATTTCCTTCCGCAGTATATCAAATAAAGACAAGTAAATGTAATAATATGCTTTATTTTGGAATTAATAAACTTAATAGAATACTAATTAAAAATGAAAAACAAGCCATCCATTATACGATTACTTTAGAGGACGAAAATTTAAAATATCGGCATTGACGTCCTGTCACACTATTTGAATCAGAATGAAACCTACATTATATTAAAGCCCATTAAATTTTACATCTATATATAGTTTAATCAAAATCGTTAAAGTCGGTTTTGAGGAAATCGCTAAAAGGTGAAAGCAGTAATACCTTTTAAATATAAGAAAAAGATTCAATCGATACTTTTACCCATGGCTAATCGATTATCTTGAAAACTATTAATATAATATAAACTCTGATTTTCCCATGGAAAGTTAGTGTTTTATAAATTTGTTAGGATAATACTATTATCGTAATTTATTCATGTAATATTTTTTTTTTTAAATTATTTTATTGATATTTATAACTGTACACAGTACAACAAGTAAATGAGCTATTTACAGAACATTGGCTTGGAAAAGTCTTGAGAAGAATCTACCCAATGGTAGCACTTCAGAGTTTATTTAGTAAGCAGGTCTCGAGGCCACCGTCTTTTCAGACGCTTCGGAGGATTATCGGGAATAGATGCCGATGAGAGGATACGGACAAGCGGGGTTGTATGGGCGGGTAATTTCGAAAGAAAGGAGGAGTATCTTTTTTAGGCCATTTCTACGAGTGGGATATTCAGGTTCTATGGATGAGTTGGTTGGTAACAAAGTACGGAGCGTCTAGGATTTGTCGAAAGATTTTGGATTGCATGGATTGGATCGGGAGGAATTCGATGGTTTAGTGGAGCCCCATAGCTCTATGTCATAAGTCCAGATAGGTCTAATAATGGTTATGTAAATGAGTTTTTTGAAATATAGAGGGAGTTTTGATCGTTTGTCAAGTAAGTGTTTTAATAGTCGATATCTACGTGCAGTTTCTTGTCGTCTAAGTCTTGTGTGAGGATTCCATGTATGACGTTTGTCAAGATGAAGTCCAAGGTATCGTATTTGTTCTATCTACAGTGATGAGTGGGGTGTAATAAAATTTAATAATAATAATAGGCTTACCGAACCCGAAGGTTCGATGCCGATACCACCAAACTTCGCCTGCACAGACTCTTCCAATGTTCACCGGTCAAGCCCAAGCCCCCGAGATCAGCCTTAATGCAATCCTCCCATCGACGCTTCGGCCTACCTTTCGGACGCCTACCAGTCGGTTCAGCGAATACCAACTTTCTCGGAATCCGTTCCTCACTAAGCCCAACAACTTTACGCGCCCATTTGAGTCTCCGCGATGCTATCACCTCAATTATATTCAGGGTACAAACTCCGCAATTCCGTGTTGTGAAACCTTCTAAACTCTCCAGTGGCCTCATCTCTCTTCGGACCAAATATTTTCCGCAGTACCTTATTCTCGAAAACCTTAAGCCGTTGTTCATCCTTCAAAGTAAGCGGCAACGTTTCGCATCCGTAAAGAACCGTTGGAAGAATAATAGTTTTATAAATTCTAACCTTTAAGTTTTTAGACAGAAGCCGCGAGGCTAAGGAATTTAGCAACTGAATAATAATACGCATTCCCCACCTTTAACCGGGACTTTATTTCTTCCTGGATTTCATTTTTTCTTGTTATCATTGAACCTAAATACTTGAATTTCTTTACGTGTTCAAAAGTATGACCTGAAATATTAATATCATCAAGATCGCCACCATTTCTGCAACTAATCATATATTTCGTCTTATCGGTATTTATTTCGAGACCTATTTGTTTACCGGTTTTTATTAACACACTTGTATTTAGTTGTATAGTTTCCGTGTCTTCGCCTAGTAGTACCAAATCATCGGCATACCCCAAAACCGGTAATAAAATTTAAATTTATTTATTTAAAGATATTTACAACTGCACTGATTCAATACAACAAATCAATCATCACCTAATATTAGGTTGAAACAAATTTCAATTGAAAAAACTGCCCATTAGTAGCACTCCAATTCCTAATTTTGGGTAGGATATCCATTGGATTATTTATGAGGTTTATCGACCCCCATTATCCAGGAAATAATGTATTATTATTTTAATTAAAATGACTTAATCGCTATGATATATATGACATCAAGCGTTGTTTCCTGCATTTACATTGAACTCAGCACAGCAGTAAAACAGTAGTTGTTTCAAATTAAATTATTAATTTATCAATAAATGAGATCCACTTTGTCAGAAACATTACCAGTATAATCAACTAAATAGAGGAAATTAACAAAACAAATGCCTTATTCATTTTAGTTTATTTTTTTCGATAATGAACCTTTGTAATCGACCAAAAAAAAGAAATTACCCCCCTCCCCTTTGAACTTTGAGAGCTAACGTCAAGGAACTTTGAGTTATTGCGTTTTGAGTGCTTGCAAGGTACGTAGGACTCGAATAACGAAAAGAAAAAATCCTTTTGTCCGCCGTACTCCGTCTGCAGAATTTCTCTGAAACTAATGGACCATTTTTTTTTTTTTTTTTTTTTTTTTTTTTTTTTTTTTAATCGCCACAAAAATACTAGGGCATGCAACGATGAGCCTAACACCTAGGCGTTGATATCAGCTGGTTATTTTTAAAATGGCGGCCGATTAAAAGTGATTTAATTCAATAACTCAGTTATTTTTAAAGATGGATAAAAAAATGATCAGGGTTTATCGACCAAAAAAAAAAATCGCGAATAATTATAAAAAAGAGAAAAAAAAGCATAAATTTTATCCATTAATAGGCCTATAACTCCATTTTTAAATATAGAGAAAAATATGTCAATAGTTTTATAATGAGTAAAGCGGAATAAAAAAAACAGACAAAAAATAAGGTAGAATTAAAAAAATTGAAATCTCACTTACATATACGCGAATAATTATAAAAAAAGAGGAAAAATAAAGTTATTTTTGAAGATAGGAAAAAATATGTATAGAGTTTTAGAATCAGTGCGATAAAAAAAATCTGTTGATCTGTAAATTTAAGTCACAAATTGCAATAGATGCAATTCCACCAAAAATTGGTTATTATTTAATATGGAGAAAAATCTAAAAGACTGAGTTCAAGACAACGCGATGAACAAAAAGAAAAAAATCTCATATGGTCAAGCTACAACTTATAAGAGATGTGATTCCCTGACAACTCGGTTATTATTGATAATAGAGAAAAAATGTAAGGTGTTCTATAATCAGGAAATTTTATTTGAATGAAAATCGAAAGAAAAAAAAGAATATGAAATAGTAACGCAATCTAGTATATAAATGCTTTTGGTTTATTATTTTCAATAATGAACCTTTGTAAAGAACAAAAAATTAACCTTCTTCAAAATTGTAGGCTTATGTTTCAAGACGCATAGAACCCGAATAACGAATAAAAAAAATGCGTTCATCCTAATTAATAAATAAATAAACACCAAAAAAATTTGGAAATAATAAACCACTGTGTTATAATTTCCAGAATTTTTAAAAATTATAATTGTGGACTGGAATTTCTTATTCTAAACTCAATTGTTTATAAATCTCTAATCTTCAACAATTGCTTGAATAGAAACTCTTTATATTTTTTAATATGTACCGAGTGAGAATATTAATTTACTGTTAAGGAGCATAGATAAGTTGATTATTAATACAACATTAAAAAAAGGGAGAACGAATACTTGAACCATAGATATTTTACTTTTATAAAACTGACAGGAACAATTCATTGTAAAATACTACAAGTATTTTTTTATAATTATTGTTTTAGTGACATATCATTAACTTTCTTGTAAAAAAAAAAAAAAAAAAATGTTTATTTATCTATTACGTATCTACAGCATTCATTTTCAGCGTCTTATAAAAGTATATAGAAAGTATGTTAAAAGCAGTTAAGTATTCAGAATTCCTAATTTAAAAATAAAATATATCTCATTAGAAAGTAAAATTTCTGCTTTAGAAAGGTGCTTTTATTGCTTTCGTTTGGCATTCAGAGAGAAAATGTTGAGTTTTCCTTAAAGGAGAAATACCAACTAGAACAAAAATTAAAGTAAGCTTATCTAAATACTAGAATGGCTTTTTTAGTATCACGATAAAAATTATATTGTTTTATATTTACTTATTTCGCCTCTACCCCTGTGGGTCATTGGCGTATTTATTGACGTTTTATACCCGGTTATAGTATTGGATTATTTTTAAATATTTGAAGAGGACAGTAGCCTAGGTTTCGACGCCAGAGCCAACGCTCTGCATTCCTGGGGGATTCTGAAAGTCCAATGACTGTTGCATTATTATTTGCAATTTTTTACAGAATGTTTTTAATGCCAAATAATGGAAAAAGAAAAAAAAAAAACTGGTGTAGGCAACACACGACTTAAAAATAAGTGAAACTATTAAAGAACTAATTAAATTGAATTGCTATAAAATCATGTGTTTTATTAAAAAAATATATTATATTATTAATTTTAATAACCAGTTAGTTTTATCGGCTTTTTATCACTCTTCATAAACTTTTGCAAGCTTGTGAATAAGATAATATTTTTTCTAAAATCTTTTGCTTTCTAACGGTATAATATACATATAAATATATATATATATATATATATATATATATATATATATATATATATATATATATATATATATATATATATAACTGTTCATATGTTCAAAAACAAAAAAATTGCATTAAAAAATATTTTTTGCACTTTTCTCCTTTAGTTGAATATCGAATTCGTTCAAATTATATATTTACCTGTTTATTATTATTCATTATCAATGGTAACAAGATGATCTATGGTTATTTTTATAGAATCTACAAAATTAGACGTAGTTTAATAAAAGAAAATTTAAAATATTGACAGTTAAGCCCCAACAGACTATTTCAATCTGAATGAAACCTACACCATATTAAAGCCCATGAAATTTTACATGGGTATATAGAGTTTAATCGAAATCGTTAGAGCCGTTTTTGAGGAAATAGTTATAAGGTGAAAATTGGAATAAAGTGGTTCGTCTGGTTAGCTGATTTTGTAGAAAAAGTATTTGTAACATCTAGGGCTTATATTTATCTTAAATATGAAATTTTATTTTCGCACAACTTTCCGTTTTTGCGCTAGACTTACCACACACACGGACACGTACACACAGACCTTTTTGCAGGACTTGGTTATTTGGACCCAGAGAACCCTAAAACGTGTATTTCAGTTGAAAACTGGAATTCGAAAATTTTCACGATCGTCACACTTTTCCTTAATACATATTTCATATGAAGGTAAGTGAAAGTAAAAATAGGTTTATTCGTCTTTAAAGAATTCCTCCAGTGTGTTTGGTACCTTGGAATACATTGTTTTGTATGTTCAAATATTTTCATTTACAAATATCAATACTGAAGTAAGTGACAGGAGAATTAAGATATTCATTACATTAACCTTAAATACAGCAAGAGGTATCTTCTAAGCCATAATTTATCTACCATATCTTTATTTATTTGATTAGCAACTGATTTTAATTAAATTAAATACTGAAATACCGATATTGTAAATATCGATATTTTTGTACCGATATTACATCGGGATCGATAACGTCTACGGAAAATTAAATCGGTATCCTATCTCTAGTGGATAGGCATACACAGACCGCTGCGCATGCGCTTGGCTAGAGCATGTTGGTAACGTCACCATGATAACGAAATCCCTTTTATTTATTTTGTCCCTAAACTTTTATCCCGGCCGAAAATCGCATAACGCGCCTAAAGAAGTTTTGACTAAAAAAAAAAAAATATATATAATTTAAAGGAGCATCGAAATCGGTTATGAAATAGCAGAGATTTAGCGTTGTGATCGCCCATTTTTTATTGAATATAGATTGATAGTACTGCTGTTTTGATCAATTAATCGCTATACATATATGTTAATTTTCTGAACAGCTATATAAATTGTTATAACCTGATATAATTGTTTGGAAATAATAAACCATTGCGTAATAATTTGTAGTGTTTATAAATGTGTAACAATAGTTATATTAATATCAGCTAAATTTTATCTTCCTAGCAAGTAGAGTAGTATTAGAAGTATTTTTATTTCTAAAATATTAAACCGAAATGTTTATTGCTTATAACATGAAAACGCTCTCAATAAACAAGAAAATTTATGCGAGCAGAAGTAACAGTGGAATTTAAGTTCTAAACTCGAAACAAATTAATTTCACCCTAATTGAAAACAAAAGTATTCATCGAAAAGGGAATGCCAATCGGAAAACGCATTAGTGAAAGAGCGATACCCTGTACTTTGGAAACAGCTACTTGTAAGAGCTGTACTGTAACATTCCTTCCAAAAGAACGATAAACACAGGGAGGAAGTAATTTCATCCGCAACGAAATTCACACTCCCAACTAAGCTGAGATCAATGTAAAAATAATTGAAAAGTGAACGCCATATTAAAAAAAAAAGAAGTAAAATTAAAAATAAATGTAAAAAAAAAAAGGGGGGAAAAGAGTTTTTTTTTTCTGTTAGTAACCGCACTGAAGAGAAATATAGCGGATGCAGTAAATTCCACCTGACCAAACCAAACAAAACAAAAAAAAAAAATGTAAACCGGGAAATTGGTTTCACAGAAATACCACAAACTTAAAAATATAATAGTAAAAATATTATAAATACATGATATGATCATAATATAAATACATTAAAAGTATTAAAGCAGTAATTACATGATTCATAAATCTTTTAATGTTATGTTCTTCTTGGTTTAGTTAAATAATTGTTTTTATATACATTTCTAAGCACTTCATTTTTTTAAGGTACGCGTAGATAAATTCATGTATTAAGGTTTTATGATATCTAGAAAAAAATTAAATCCACTTGAACAAAGGGAAAAATGGACGTGAAACGATACCGCTTATTGTTAAAGATGAGCAACGCCTTAAGGTTTTCGAGAATAAGGTATTACGTATAGTATTTGGTCCAAAGGGAGATGAGATCACTGAAATATTGAGATAGCGGGTTCTATATAATTCGAGGAACCCACTGCCGCTTCAGCGAAAAACTTCGATTTATTGGCCAAAAATTTATAACTCATGATATAATTTTGATAAATTGCAAATTTTGTTTCTATTTATGAGTATGGAATGTCCTTTATTAGCGACAGGAAAAAATTACTCCCACAACGTTATAGTTCAGATTACTTATAAAGTCACTCATTTAATACTTTTTTTTTATTTGTCGACCAATTATTCTATATAGGAGTATTCAAATAAAAAAAATTCCTAGTATCCGCCTCAATGGAGGTTTCTTTCTCACTCAGGAATTTATGAGATATACAGGATTAATAATTATTTATTGCCCATGGCAAAAATTGTACTTTAGTATATTTACATATTTAAGTATTTTTCCTACTTTTGAACACGTAGAGAAATTCAAGTACTTCAATGATTAGGTTCAACGATAACAAGACAAAATGAAATCCAGGAAGAAATAAAGTCCCGGTTAAAGGTGGGAAATGCGTGTTATTATTCAGTTGCTAAGTTACTTAGTTCGCGGCTTCCATCAAAAAACGTAAAGGTTAGAATTTATAAAACTATTATTCTTCCGACGGATCTTTACGGATGTGAAACGTGGCCGCTTACTTTGAAGGATGAAAAACGGCTTAAGGTTTTCGAAAATAAGGTACTGCATAAAATATTTGGTCCGGAGAGATGAGGGCATTGGGGAGTATAGAAGGTTGCACAACGCGGAGACTCAAATGGACGAGTAAAATTGTTGAGGAACGGATTCCGAGAAAGTTGGTATTTGCTGATCCGACTGGTAGGCGTCCGAAAGGTAGGCCGAAGCGTCGATGGGAAAATTAATTATTTAATTAATATTAAATTATTAATATTACTTAATAATTAAAAAATATGGCGTCAAATCTTTAAATCAATATATAACCCTGATTGATCGAATTTGAACGATCTAAATCTATCTTAGTATTTTAGTAACATATACTCGCTGCAACATTTTAAAAAAAAAATTAACCAAATCATTTTTTACAAACATTTTTTTTATTTTTAGCTAATACATGACAAAAACGGGATATATATATATATATATATATATATATATATATATATATATATATATATATATATATATATATAAAGTTTTCTACTGTTCTTAAGTTTCAGTCAATAAATAAACAATTTTATTAATGCAACGTTTCGAGAATTTATTGTTCTCATATTGACGCCTGGGTGCCGTGTATTGATCTAATTTCTTCATAAAATCCCATTTCTTCTTCCCTACGGTTGACTTTTCTTCTAATTTACTCTTGATAATAGTATTGTTTCATTAGTTCTCGACTGTTGATAATTTAAGTTTTCTACTGTTCTTAGGTTTCAGTCAATAAATTAACAATTTTATTTATGCAAATTTCCAAGAATTTATTGTTCTCACATTCATGCCTGGATACTGTGTGTTGATCTAATTTCTTCATAAAAGCCCATTTTTTCTGCACTGTTTATTTTTATTTATGAATTAACAATGATATTTATGCAACGTTTATTGATTGAATGAAACCTAAGAACAGTAGACAACTTAAACTGTCAACAGTCGAGAACTAATCCAACAATAATATTATCAAAAGTAAATTAGAAGATTTTTATGAAGAAATCAAAATATTATATATATATATATATATATATATATATATATATATAACTTAAGTTTGACTGAGAAAAATATATTAAAAAAAAGGGAAATAGGGAGGAGAAATGATACGCACGCTTGCTGGATAACAACTGATTTATTTGTCCTTATAATCCTATATTTATACTTTATCACATGTTTACATTTACAGGAAATAGGATTAAGCTCTATATTGGTAGTTATCTCATCTTAACTCCCCCCTGCCAGTTTACGAACACTCCTCGTAAACTCTACAAGGGGAAAAACATAAAATAACAAAATAAAAAACACAAAAAATATCAAAACAAAAGTACATACCCGACAACACTGCGAACTTACAAACTAGAAACCTTACAAAATAGTAAACTTACAAACTAGGTAAAACTAAAACAAAAACGAAAAACAAAAACCCTCGAAAACCAAAAGAAAACTCACTCGAGATTCTGAAAAACTAACAGAAAAAAAAAAAACACTCGGAAGAAAACTCAACAAAAGTATCCGACACTCATAAAACAGACATCAGACTCCCTTGGGAGTGGCCCCAGAAACAGAGGATACCTAGGTGCGATCAACTGCAGAAGGGTCTTCCCTCGCAGGGAGTTTCAACTGTTCGATATGAACCGTCCGCCTCTTCCGGGGATCCACTAAACTCTGAATGGTGACCACATTATGCTCGCGAAGAACCACCACCCGAAACGGACCCTCATACCGAGCAACTTCCTTACTCCTATTCGAACCGATCCTCCGATACACGATCGAACCGATGCGCAGACCCTCCATCCGATCGCGAACGCGAAGGTTGTCCTTGGCTACACGGCGACTCTTCTCCGCCACCAACTTCCCCCGCACCTTCCCCCAAACCTTGACGAGAGCCGCGCGGTTATTCACCAGCACGTCGGATAAAGCTCCCTCCGCCGCTGTGTCCCCGTAATCCCTGCGCCGATTCCGCAGGCCAAAAAGGATTTCAAATGGCGAAAATCCCGTCGCCGCATGGACTGAGTGGTTATATGCCGCCACGGCCCGAGGCATTGCTACATGGGGTTCCAATCCTTGATCCACCTGATACACCCGAAGATGGTCGCCTAGCGTACTGCGCAGCCACTCTATGCCGCCTCGACTCTTGGGATGCCCCGGGGTATTAATATGCCACGCGACATCCAGGGCCTTCATTGCTTCCCGCACCTGACTGTTGTCAAACTCCCGACCCCCGTCCGAGGATATCCGATCCGGTACTCCATAAAACTGAAACCATTTCCGGAGGGCCCCTAAAATGGCTTCTGAGGAACGGTCCGGCACGAGAGAAGCCATGGCAACCTTGCTAAAAAGGTCCAACACCGTAACCCATTTGTAGCCCCGCCACGTAAACGTATCCACCTGCAAATCGCACAATGGCGTATCAGAGGTGGGCGTAACCTCCTGTAACCCCCGCGGCGGATGGCGGTCATATTTTGTGACCTGGCAAACCTCGCAGGCCCCGACAACCTCTGCGATGGTCCGGCGCATCCCCCACCAAAAGTACCGACGCCGCAATGCCTGCAGGGTCTCGGGTTCTCCCCGATGATTGGTCTTCCCCTGGTGGTACGCCAGGGTGACCTCCCGCTGCCGTTCCGGGATCGAAACCGTCTCGACCGACAGCGTACAGCGCACGAACGTCCGATCAATCCCGATCTGCTCGCGAGTCCAGAGCCGCTTGATTTTATCCCAAATCGTCGCGTTCCCGACGAACAGGAAGTACGTCTTCCCCGGCCTAGATGCGTCCTGGAGCGCCCTACAAATTTGGTCATCACGTACGCCAGGGTTCGACCAGATGGTAGTAATGCGGGACTTGCCGTATTTCGTGTATTACAACTTTAACAGGCCCGATGTTCGAGTCTTCCACACAATCTGTCGCCTCTTGTCATTAATGATCTCCTCCCGCTCCTCCATGTCCGCCCCACGCTCATCGGACGGGCTAGCTTGCTCATCAGATACCTCTGCACTGCCAGACTCCGGGGTACCGCGCCCTCCTTCGCCCTCAGGTGTCCACTCACGAAGGAACTGTCGAACACCCCCGGACGGCCCACTCTCCTCTTCCTCGATCGCGTTAACCACCAGCGCTCGCGACAGCCAGTCCGCCACCACGTTATCGCGGCCAGGTTTATATACAACCTCCATGTTATATTGGCTGAGGAACTCCTTCCACCGGGTTACGCGCGCCGAGGATTCCTTGAGGGTACCGACCCATTGGAGGGGCCTATGGTCCGTGTGTACCTTAAACCTCCGCCCAAACACGTAAGGACGAAAATGCTCTACCGCCCATACGATCCCCAAGAGTTCCCGCTCCAACGCACTGTATCTGCTCTCTGCCTCAGTGAGACGCCTACTCGCATACGCCACGGGACGCTCTCCTTTTGGTCCGTCCTGGGAAAGTACGGCCCCCAGCGCATACTCACTAGCGTCGGTGGTTACCGAAAAAGGCCGGGTAAAGTCTGGGAATGCCAAGATAGGTTCCTCCTGCAACCGCGCCATGCACTGACGGATGTTCTCCTCCATGGCGGGTGTCACTACAACGGTCTGACCCTTCTTGAGGAGGTTATTGAGAGGAACTAGATACCGCGCCATATCCGGCACGAACCGCCTGTAATAATTAAGCGTTCCTAACAGCCGTCGAATCCCCTTAACATCCCGTGGTATCGCCATGTTCCGGATTGCCGCCACCTTCTGGACATCTGGTTTCACACCCTCCTGGGATATCGTGTGGCCTAAAAAATTTATTTCCGACCTACCCAACAGCGACTTTTCTCCCGATAGTTTGAGTCCGAACTGCCGGAGACGATCAAAAAACGCTGCGCAGGTGAGTGATGTGTTCTTCCTCGGACCTACTAAAGATCAAAAGATCGTCCATGTAGACCTGGCAGACCGCCTCATCTATCCCTCTAAGAAACTCGTCCATCAGCCGCTGGAATGTGATGGGCGCGTTTTTTAAACCGAACGGCATTCGCGTGAACTCATAATGCCCGCGCTCGAACGAAAACGCCGTCTTATGCCTATCTCTCGGGTGCATTTGAATTTGATGGTATCCGGCCTTCAGATCTAATGTGCTAAACACCGTGGCCCCACTAAGACGGTCCAGGATGTCCTCGAACCGGGGTATGGGATATTTCTCGTCTACTGTGTTTTCATTCAGTTTCCGGAAGTCCACAACCACCCTATATTTTTCCGGTCTCCCGTCGCCCACGCTCTTTTTCTTCACCGCCCATAGAGGGCTGTTATAAGGGGACGTACTATCGACGATTATTCCCTGACGCTTGAGTTCGTCTAATTCCTCCCGTATGTGGCGACGTAACGCTTGCGGATATCGACGTTCCTTGACGTATGTCACCCGCTCCTGTTTCAACGGGATTTCATGGGTTGTTTTCCCGGTGACTCCCAACATACCCCCCTCCTGGAAGAAAATATCTTTATATTCACGGAACAGGGTTTTCCTCCAATCTTCTGCCTGGTTTATTGCGCCTACTTGGCCTAACCCATCCCTCTGCGCCCATATTCCCCTATACGTCTTTTTCCCTATCCGTATCGCCCATTCGCTTCCCTTGCTCCTTATCTTGGTTCCCAATTTCCCTAATAAATCGCATCCGATTATCCCTCCATATTCCCGCGGCATACTCTCTACCACGTGAACCACTAATTTTTCTTTCTCCAGTCCCCAACGACTGAGTTCAATTTCTATTTCTCCGTCCACCCTACACGGGCCGCCTAGAGTAATGAGTCTACATTGGCAAACCTTCGGTATCCTCTTTTCTTTACATAGGACCTCAATCATTTTCCCCGACATCACTGTGTGGGAGCTACCTGTGTCCACTAAACACCACGCTCCCCGCGCGACCCTTATTATAGGCAACCTACCGCACAACCCTCTAATATTATTATTCACCACTGCGCGGTTGCCCCTCTGCCCACACTCACCTCAGTCATCCCGACGTCTCCTGCTCCCAGCTGCTCCTCGTCGACCCTCGCTCCTCCTCACGCTCTTTACATCTTCCCCTCTGCTGTCTCCTGGTTCGCTCCTGTCATCCTCCGTCTCCGATGAGTCCGATGAATGTACTGAACCTGATGCTGATCTAGGCCTCGTCCACACCCGTTGAGCATTGACCTCCATGGGCTCTCCTCTGCCTATGTCTCGGTTCCGACTCATGTAAGGGCACTGCCGAGCAATGTGCCCTTCCGTTCCGCACTCAAAACATCGAGTACGCGGGCACTGAGCTACTAAATGGCCCACTTTTCCGCAACCGTGGCACTTGCGGTCTTCTTTGCGAAATCCCTTCCTCTCCCTTCCTTGTCTCCTTTCTCTAGGGATAACTCTCTCTCTACTGTAGGACTCCGGTACCTTCTTCCTCCAATTTTCGGGTCTATTTCTGTAAGGCTCAGTCCTTCTATGGGGCACCTTTGTCCACTCCATTTCTACTTCCCCGTATATGGATTCCTCTTCTCTTGCACTTGCATCCACCATCTCCTGAGCGCATTCTATGAATGTCTTATCTCGGGGAAGGCCCTCTTTCCTTCCCGTTTCTCTGGCCAATTGGACTTTCAAAATAGTCGATAAAAAGCCCATCCTGCCTTCCACCTCTTCTGTGCAGTGCGCTTCTCTCAACTTTTCTGTAATCCGGTTGTAGCGGGCCAGTAATATCCCGGCGTACTGGCCACTCGTCTGGTGTGGTCTTTTTGTCTCACGGAACATCTGGAATATATCCTCTTCCGGAGCCCACCTACCTCCTCCAAATGCCTTCTTCAGCCTGTCCTTAATGACGACCCATGGCGTGTCCTCATCAGCTTGTATCAGATTTAAAATCTGCCTACGGACTCGGCATACCAGGGCTGCTCGAAGCGATACCGCATCCTGTGAGTCCATCAGCCTTTCCTCTAATTTAGCCTCTATGCTTGCCATTATTCTATCTCCTCCCTTTAAAAAATGGTTTAGGTCGCCAACCTCGCCGTCAAATCGTTCCAGTTCTGAGATGGCTTTCCTTATGTCCTGCGCCGTCGCCGTCCATACTTTGATCCACTCCAGAGTGGTTGCGTGTGCCCCTGCCAACGTCTGCGCCGGTAGCGGGGGTAACTCTGGAGGTACCACCTGCTGTGACGCCTGAGGTAATACCCTTTCCTCCGGAACTGTGAGAACTGGTGGTCTTAAGAAAGCTTCGGCCATGTTTTCAAATTTTAACAGAAATTAAAAGAAAAAAAAAATTACAACAGTGTAACGCAGAAAAGAAATTTAAAGAGAGAAAAAGAAAACTAAACACTTTTCTTTTCGCACTAGAAATACTTAAACAAAGTGTCCCGGGTTTCGGCACCACTTAAGTTTGACTGAGAAAAATATATTAAAAAAAAGGGAAATAGGGAGGAGAAATGATACGCACGCTTGCTGGATAACAACTGATTTATTTGTCCTTATAATCCTATATTTATACTTTATCACATGTTTACATTTACAGGAAATAGGATTAAGCTCTATATTGGTAGTTATCTCATCTTAACTTATATATATATATATATATATATATATATATATATATATATATATATATATTGCTATGTATCAAACCTAAAATATTGAAAATTATAAAAGACGAGTAGAAGTGTTGTCAGGCCCTAGCCAGGAAGGTTCTTAGAAGGGCTATACAAAAAATAGACCCCTCCACTCGTACAGCAGGGATAGCGGAGTACCGGAGGAGTCTGAGCCCGGACGGCAAGATAAGAGGAAGTCCAGCACGGAAGTCGGAAGTTGGGGGTCAAGCAGTCATGTCCAAAGGTACCTATATGTATTATTATGTGGTAAATAGAACCTCAGTATTCTCGATGATAACAATACCTCAACTGTATTAAGTTTTATATGTATGATAATAAGTGCTATTTGATAAATAAAATGTATATTCTAAGCATAACTACTTTATTACCGCTATATGCCACGAAACATAGTAACATATATATATATATATATAAAATTTTATTTTATTATTTATTATATTTTTTTAAACCTCAATATACTTAAGAAGAGTATACCATAAAGGTATTTTTAGAAATCCTTTATACTGCTACCTGTGGGAAGGGATTCGAAGAAAAGATATATATTTGCACTCTGTTCTTTGTGTTTGTAGTGACGTATTCGGACCCAATGCCAAGATTCCAGGCCCTTGAGGGTGATGGAGATGTAGGATGGCGAAATCTAATACCAGCCCTACTTACCAGTAAAGGGCAACCCGGCGAAAAGTTTGAGTCCTAACTTCCTCAATACGAGTTCAAGATCAAAAGTTAAAAGGAAAGGGCCGCAAACCTCATTAGTGAATTGAAAAATCATCAGTGTTTAAAAAAATCTGGTGCGCGCAACACACGATTTTCACTTACGTTGTTAAAGTCAATTTAAAAACTTTTAAACAGAATTTTTTGAAAACATTTTGACTCATTACATGGTAAATAATAAAAATATGTCTATCATTAAATAATCTATTATATTATAATCTGTAACATCACGTATTTAAATATTATTTACTTTTCATCGCTCTCTATTACCTTATACAACTGTGTGAATAAGATAATATTTTTTCTAAAACCTTTTGCTTTCCAACAAAAATTCCTAAAAAATCCTTATGCTCTTTTTTCTCCTTTAGTTTGTTACGAAATTCGTTCAACTTGTGTATTGACCTGTTTCTTTTCAATGCTAAGAAGATGGTATAGTTATGTTTTGCATAATAGGTAGGCATATGAAGAAGGCTAATAAATGAAGTGACAAACATAATTTAATTGCAATAAAAATAATACAGGGGAAAAAAATAAAATATTAAATATAAATTATTCAGGATGAGATAATAGTAAGTATAATTGGGGAGCTTTAGATCGATTCAAATAATTTATTTCTTTTTAAATGATTGAATTTATTTTTTAAATATTTTATTGAAATTTACAACTGTATATTACATAAATACAATAAGTAAAAATAATGATTATAATAAAAGGCGTAAAAGTCTTATGAAGAAACTACCCAGCGGTAGTACTTCGATGTTTATTTAAGTAAGCAGATCCCGAGGCTATCTTCTTTTCAATCGCCTCCGAGGTTTGTCAGGAATATGTGAGGTTGATAGGTTAGGGACAAGAGGGTTTATATGGGTTGGGAGTTTGGAATTAAAAGTGGTATATCTGATACGAGAAAGGTCTGCAACTAATTAAGGATTTTATTAAGGAGCATTTAGGATTTAGCGAAGGATTTTGGATTGTAAGGAGTGGATACGGGAGGAATTAAATGGCTTAGTAGAGCCCCAAAGCTCGATTCCATACGTCTAGATGGGTCTGATGACAGTAATATAAATGAGCTTTTTGTTGTGAATTGGAAGTTTTGAACGTTTGTCTAGTAAGTGTTGTAGTAATCGGTATCTACGGGCAGTTTCTTGTCGTTTTATTCTCGTGTGAGGGTAAATGATTAAATAAATTTGGGATGTATGTACTGTTGTCTTTTAATAAAGTATTTAAATGATATGGAAGGTCGACACCTATCAGTTGCCAGCAGTCTGTCAGTAAGTGTTTGATGGTAATAGGTGCGTTACACTGTACACAGTAAGGTCTTGGAGTTCTAGTCGGTAAATGTTGGTGCGTTAGTCGTGAGTATCCTATTCTGAGTCATATTAATAATAATTCCTCTCTTCAGTTGTTTTGGATAGATTATTTCCACGAAAATACTGTTTTTCTATTTCCCTGAGTTTGTTATCCCTTTTTTTGGTCTATAGAGATCATTTTGTGGAGTGTCTAAGCAATCGTATGAAGAAATCAGTGACCCCGCTTTCGCCGCCTCATCTGCTAGGCAATTGAAATGTATTCCTGAGTGACTTGCCATCCAAATAAACAATATTGACCGTTTGACTAATTTATCATAAAAACGAATTGCAGAATGAGAATTCCGATGGGATGCTTTGTGTATACGTTCCTCAGAAAAAGTAAAGAGCTCAATGAATCGGTTAAGAGAACAATGTTGGTTTTACCCTCTCTGTAATAAGCTTCTATAAGCCCAACGTATATCGCAGTTAGTTCAGCTGTGAAGGAACTACATTCAGGAACCGAGAAGCTAGTTTGAACCAAGAAGTCTCAACTATTCCTGCGGATCCAACACTATTGGCGCTTTTCGATCCATCAGTAAAAACAATAGTATGTCCTGTATATCTTTCTAAGGATTCATAAAAGTATTTTTTTATGGTGCTACATTCTCTCCAATAAAGACGGAATTTATAATTAATATTAATAGAGGGGTTGTGTCAAGGTGGGATTTTTAAGAGTGATTGCTCGAAAATTCGCGGAATTTCAAAATTATATTAAAGTAATAGAAATTTCTGGCGTACATTAAAAGGTTTTAGAGAATTTTTCTTGGCTAAATATTTGTGAAATAATGGGTTTTCGTCAGGTATGCTTGAGCATTTGGTTCCGGGTAATGCTTTCATATTTACGCTTGTTTAGTTAAATTTTATTTTTCACAAAATCTATTGCAAAAAGTTTATACACACACACCCACACACGCGCGAGCGCGCGTACGTACATACGTTAACATTCCATTTTATTAAGAATATCTCGAATAGTATTTTGATAATACCCGCTGTATTAATGTATAATTAAACGGGCGTTTATAAAAATTTATCAACATTTAAATAGTCTGACTATAGTTTATAAATTAATTTCAAAAAGGGAGATAATAAAAAAGGTTGCGTGGGGGTGAATATCACTCACTTGTTTTATTTCTTTAGGTTAAAGAGTATAATCAATAATTAATTATACTAGGTATTAAATTGAAGTAATACTCAAATTAATTTTGAAATAAAAATAAATTGTTGTATATAATGTTAATAAAAATAAAATTATTATGATACAATTCATTTGTCAGGTGGTTGATTTTACAAGAACTAATCTTGAAAATAAAATAAAAATCTTGATGTTCAATGAGATGACAAAAATGGCTAAAGTATTGCTATAGATTTTGTTGAGTGTCAATACTTCACATTTCTTAAGACCGTCTTTTCCCTTTCTGTGACGAATCAAATTGACATTCCATTTTATTTATCCAGAAGGGTAATATAAAATCTTCGTCTTCATCCCACGGGCTCAAAGATCTCAAGAAATAACTTTTTCCGAAGGGAAATATTTATTTAGAAAATGTTTCGGTTCTTTAGAGAGGCTGGTCCCTTTTGAAATACATATGGATATTCTTATGAAGTACTTCAATTTTTAAAAAATAAAAAGACGTAATTTTTTTTTCCGAGCTCCTAAAGTGAAACACAATTGAAAGTAAACAAAAAAACTGGATATTAAAAAAGTATGCACCCTTAAGTGAAAAACACATATGAATACTTTAAAGTAACAACATTAAGAACATAGATTTAAAACTATTAGTTTATTATTTTTTATAATAATGGACAATTTTTTTTAAATTTCGGTACAAAAAGACTAGCGCATCCAATGATGATCATAACACATATGCGTTGATAATCACTGATTATTTTAAAAATGGTAGCCGACTAAAAATGATTCAATTCAACAACTTAGTTATTTTTGAAAAAAAGAGAAAAATTTATCAGGGTTTTTTAACCAAGAAACCGCGAAAATATATTTTAAAAAAATTAAAAAATTGTAATTTTACCGACAGGCCGTGCAAGACCCTATGCCGCACGGAGTATTCTTCTGGAAGAATACACACGCTTTTCTGGATGAATTTTGTAACGCAGGGTCATCACTCCCTACGTCTATTTTTGTGAGTGACCACCAGTTGGCTAACGGGTCTCGCATACTCAGGGAGAGGCTATAAGTTAATCTAATTAATTTAAATGCTTAAAAACGTCCCTCTTGGATTAGGATCCGAATTCCCAACCTTTAGCGTGGGAGACTAGCGCGCTAGCCACTCAGCCACGCGTTGCTTAAGTACACGGTTTAGAAATAGCAAAGATATAGCGTTTTGAAATTAGCAATGGTAATAGACCATTTCCTTTGAGTTATTTATTGCTTTTCATATTAGTTAATTGGCTTTAAACAGCTATATAAACAGTTATACCTTAATATAGTTACTTCGAAATAATAAACCATCGTGTAATAATCAGTACAGTGTTTATTGATAATTAAAAAAAATAGGAAAAACTAACACGGTTTCACCAATTTTTGAGAGTGTTGATCGCAATTACGAACTTTCTGCTGTTAGATTACTAGTACTATAAAAATCTATGAACAGTATTAAGTAAAGTACGTAATAAGGATCGTGATTTTAAGGCCAACGGTTCTGCAAGGATGTGATTTGGCCGAAATCATGCTTCACATTCAGGTTTATCTTGTCATGGTTCATCTAAATCCTAGTTGAGTTTTGTTGGAGTTGAGTTATATTGGACACTTAATTAATCCCTTTGTTCATTTCATCTTCGGGGTGCCTAGATACACCTCTGTATACCAATTTTATGGCGAGTTGAACTGGCTTAACCCTTCCAATCGTCGCAAGTATTTCCTTGCGTCATTCCTTTACCAAGTTATCCAATCCCGCTATTCATCTTACATTTTTGACCTCCAACAATTCAAATCATCTGTCCATCCCCGGTGTACAAGCTCCAGGCCTTCAGATTTATACAGTACGGCCCACCGAACTGCACATTTCGACAGATCCTTTCTTATTCAATCCTCAATCCTATGGATTTCTATCCCTCCTTTCATCCGTCACTCCAATTCTCTCCCTACCTTCAAATCCCGCATATTTGATCACTTATTGGATATCCAGGCTCAATAGAATTGTAAATAAGTTTTTTAGTTTTTGTTTTCTTCTCATTTAAATATGTATATTTCATACCAGTAATTATCAACTTGTTTATATTTATTTAATTTACTCTAAGACTCTAAAGTCCTTTTTTTACATTCTGTATATTTTATTCTAAAGAGACATGTCCCAGAATAATAAAGAATTTATTAATTATTATTATTTAGTAATAATTGAACGAACAATAATTGGCTACTAATCGTTTTTACCCACATTATGGATGATCATCAGGTTACGTGGCTTTAGTATTTTTTCCTAATTAGGAAAAACAATAGATCGTGGATATGTTTGTCTATGATGTAATATATTTCCCAGTCTGGGACAAATCGATGAATTATATCTGTGGCGGTCGTGAATAAGTGGTTAAGTCAAAATCTTTCAGTTTACAGGTGAGCGACTTAAAGTTTTACGTAATGCCAAAATAGAGTTATTAATTACAGCTTTCTTTACACCTGAAATTTATTTAACACGACGTATAAGAATGTCTGAGGGAGGAATATGCGAAATTAACTCATTTTTTATAAAACTCGAGTTATCTAGTTTTTCACGAACGCCACAGATATAAGATAGAGAAAGAAAGAAACAATCTATAAATATAGTTTATAATTGAACATCACATTAAATTTTTAATACGAACAATACCAATAGAGCTATTTGACACAAAGCGTGTCAATAGATCCCAACACCTAAACAAGCTAACCAAAACCTGACTTTTTACATTCCAACCAAAATATCTCCTAAAAGAGAGGTCCTTGCTATAAATGTTAAATCACGCGATATATTCTGTACTCAAATTTTCACATCCAAGAAACAATAACAGAGCTAAAGGGTGTCAAACAGAGGGTGAAACAAACGTTACACAATGAAAGTTCAAATAAATCCTCAACACTTAATCAAGTTTACCAAAACGTGATTTTTTACATTCCAACCAAAATATCTCCTTATAGAGAGGTCCTTGCTATAAATGTTAAATCACGCAAAATATTCTGTACTCAAATTTTCACATCCAAGAAACACTAACAGAACTAAAGGGTGTTAAACAGAGATTGAAACAAACATTATACAATTAAAATTCAAATAAATCCCCAACACTTAAACCAAAGTTAACCAAAACCTGAATTCTTACGTTCCGACCAAAATATCTCCTAAAAGGGAGGTCAAACAGAGAGTAAAATCAACGTAACAAAATTAAAGTTCAAATGTATCCTCAACACTTAAACAAGTTTACCAAAACGTGACTTTTTAAATTCGAACTATAATATCTTAAATATTAAATTCTAAAAGAAAGGTCCTTGCTATAAATGTTATATTACGCAAAATATTCTGGACTCAATTTCTGACATGGACTGTCGTCAAATTTTCAAATCCTAGAAACGCTATCACAGCTAGAGGGTGTCAAACAGAGGATGAAAAAAACGTTACACAATGAAATCCTAATAAATCCTCAACCCTTAAAAAGTTTACCAAAACGTTGCTTTTTAAATTCGAACTAAAATATCTTCTAAAAGAAAGGTCCTTGCTATAAATGTTATATTACGCAAAATATTCTGGACTCAATTTCTGACATGGACTGTCGTCAAATTTTCAAATCCTAGAAACGCTATCACAGCTAGAGGGTGTCAAACAGAGGATGAAAAAAACGTTCCACAATGAAATCCAAATAAATCCTCAACCCTTAAACAAGTTTACCAAAACGTTGCTTTTTAAATTCGAACTAAAATATCTTCTAAAAGAAAGGTCCTTGCTATAAATGTTATATTACGCAAAATATTCTCTACTCAATTTCTGACATAGAACTGTCGTCAATTTTTCAAATCTAAGAAATAATAACAGAGCTAGAGGGTGTCAAACAGAGAGTTAAACGTTAGACAATGCAAGTTCAAAGGAATCCTTAACACTTAATCAAGTTTACCAAAACGTTGCTTTTTAAATTCGAATTAAAATATCTCCTAAGCGGTAGGTCCTTGCGATGAATATTATATTACAGAAAATATTCCCCACTCAATTTCTGACATAGAACTGTCGTCAATTTTTCAAATCTAAGAAATAATAACAGAGCTAGAGGGTGTCAAACAGAGAGTTAAACAAACGTTAGACAATGAAAGTTCAAAGGAATCCTCAACACTTAAACAAGTTTACCAAAACGTTAATTTTTAAATTCGAATTAAAATATCTATTAGACGTTAGGTCCTTGCTAAAAATGTTATATTACGCAAAATATTCTGTACTCAAATTTTCACATCCAAGAAACACCAACAGAACTAAAGGGTGTCAAATAGGGAGTGAAACAAACGTTATACAATGAAAGTTCAAATAAATTCTCAACACTTAAACAAATTAACCAAAACCTAGCTTTTTACGTTCTAAACAAAATATCTACTAAACGGTAGGAGACATGAAACTGTGTTTAAAATTTCACATCCAAGTAACTCTATGTTAATAATAACCCAATTAAACAACATCAATATCAAAAAATATTCAAAAAGAAACACAATAAGAGTAATACAGGACGTTGTTATAAGTATCAGGCTAATGTTAAACCCTTAATTAAACTTAAGATTATTCCATTGTTTCCTATTTTGACCGCTACCAGGACTATCTTTTCTATTTTCTGACTAAATAATATCTATTATATAGAATATCAACGATCTATTATGTACCAGAATACATTATCCTGATAAATAATTATCTTGTCAGAACCAGGATCGAACTCAAGACCACAAGTGGATTAAGCCACTTCCATGTATAATTAAGATCTTGCAAATGATAGGCCTTAACAGTCAGCTTATCTACTTATTGATATAATATACTTAATTAAAAATTAAAATTTTATGTTATATAAATTCCAGTATGTAACCTTACAAGTATATTCGTTATTTCTTAAACAAATGGAATAAGTGTAATTGAAAATACTTTAATCAATTGTCCCTAGCTAAAATATATCAAGAAATTCTTTAAATTAAAAAAAGGGGGGGGTATGTATGCCCCGAGTAAGAAATTTTTACTTTTACTTACCTATACGTATAAGTAAGGTAAAGTATTGCGATCGTTAAAATTTTAGAATTCCAGTTTTCAACGGAAATAAACATTTTAGGGCCCACTGAGTCCAAACAACAAAGTCCCGCAAAAAGGTGTGTGTGATGAAATTTCATATTTAAAAGAACTATATGCCCGAGATGTTACATAAACTTTTTCATCTAAATCACCTGACCAGACGATCAACTTTATGCCATACTTTTTGCAAATTTTTTACGATTTTCTCAAAAACGGCTCTAATGATTTTGATTAATCTTGCTATATCGATGATAAATTTGATGGGCTTTAATATTATGTAGGTTTCGTTCTGATTGAAATACTCTGATGGGGCTTTAATGCTGATATTTTAAATTTTCTTCATCTAAACTAATTTAATTTTGTAGATTATATAAAAATAACCATATCATCTAGTTACTATTGACAAAAAACAAATAAATATATAAGTTGAACGAATTTGATATTTAACTAAACGAGAAAACAAAAAAATATTTTTTTAATGCAATTTTTTTTTGTTTTTGAACAGTAATATACATGCATAATATACTGTTGGAAAGCTAAAGTTTTTAGAAAAAATATTATCTAATACTCAAGCTTGTAAAAGTGAATAAAGAGCGATGAGAAGCCGATAAAACTAATTATTTTATATAAACACATGTTTTTAATAAAAAAACATGTTTCTATAGAAAATTAATTTAATTAATTCTTTTATAGTTTCACTTATTTTCATCTCTAACTGTATTTGAAAATTTTTTAATCGATTTTAAAATCGGATGTAAATGAAAGTGTGTCTTTCACCAGATTTTTTATGTTTGTTTAAAAGCAATATATCCTAACAAAGAAGTAAATCCAACACCATTCCTGGATTGTAGTGATATAGGATTTTTTTTAAAACATAAACTCTTTTATTATAATACCTAATTTTTTCCAATTTCTTTTCTCATTAGTTTTATAGCTGTTACACACACAAAAAAAGAACCTGATAAACTTAAACGTACGCCCAACAGTCACCGAACACATAAGAATTCTAAAACTAAAACATAAAATTAACCACATGTAAACACACACACATATATATATACACACACAAACATACACAAATTCACATACACCCAAATATATAAACACATACAAGGTCATATTACAACTTTAAAGAAATACGAATAATAAAATATATCAAAATTAAAAATAGAGAAAATTAGGATAAAAATAAAGAGGCCAAATAGTTAGGTTAATGAAGGTACGACAGATTGATGTTTGAGGAGGTGGATAAATATTTGATGGTTAAAGGATGTTAAGGATGGGCATATACGAATTGACATGGGTAAGGGATTGCAAAATGAAGATGCACTTATGACGAAGGATCTCTTAAAGGAAGCAGTTCTGTGGAATGGAATGAGCAGATCAAAGGGTTGGTTGGGATCTTGTGTTGATGGAGTGGACAGAGAAATGTGGGGTGAACATATTGTAAATATAGAGAGGTTTTCCGGTTTGGAAGTATTGCTAGAGGTAAGTTTCCTACGAATATACTTTATTATATTTTTTATATATATATATATATATATATATATATATTTGATAACCCTAAAGATGGTATAAAATTTAGGCCAAAACGTGGTACAATTCACTTGATTGTAGTATTTCTATGACTGCACCCCTAACCAACTTCTGCTTAATTTATAACTACAGTCAACAATTCCTACGTCATTAAAAGTATCTTAATCTAAACAAGGCGTTTAATAGGTATCATTCATCCTCCTAACTCATATATTTCATTATATGACTCAGTGTTAATGAGTGTAAATAGCTATTTGTTGAGAAAAAACAAATCCATAGTGAATTCTACTCGTTAATTTATTATATTATTAAATAAATATATTATTGTTGGAGCCGGTGGCTGAGTGGCTAGCGCGCTAGTCTCCCACTCCAGAGTTGTGAGTTCGAATTCAAGTCCCAGCTGGACTTTTATAAGAATATAATTAAATGGGGATTCACTCACAGCCTCCCCCTTGGGTATGTGTGACCCGTCAGCTTACTGGTGGCAACTCGCAAAAATAGGCGTAAGGAGTGATGACCCTACCCTAAACATTTCATCGAGAAACGTTAGTATATTCTCCCAGGAGTTTATACCACGCGGCCAAGGGCCTAAACGGCCTGTCGCGACAGAGAGAAAAAAAAAATTACATAAATAGAGTTGTGCAACCGCTAAACTGCGCCAAGCCCTTCACAAGTAAGCACCTTTTTTAATTATTTTCCTCCTGGAAGAGAAAAGTCAACGCCAACTATCGACGTTTTAAAGTTTGCTGGAGGGATCAAGCGGTGAAAGTTGTCAGTAAATATAATTATAAGTTGTGGTGTTTAGAGAGCCAACAAGGGAAGGGGCTGGTACTAACCAAGCGGCGAAACCTTCCTTCGCACTTCACCCCCTTGCGTGTAATTGCTCTTAGTTCTCGGGACCACTTCCTTTTCTATGAATATTCAACTTTATTCACAGCTTGTGCAAGATCAGCAGACTGATTTAAAACGGTCAGGTGCAGTTTTGGCCTCTTGCCAACAGGCGTATTTCACCTAACCTATTTAGTTTCGCAGTGGCCATTCTGGTTCGGATTTCAAAGCAGCTGTCTGTGTCATGTATTTTACAGTTCGTTTAGGAATGGTTTGCACGGTTCTTGTAAACAGTTTAGAACTTGGGTTGTAGAACTAAGAATCGACATTAGCTGACGTAAAAGTTGTTTTCTCGACTTCTGTTCAAAGCTGTAAAAGAAAAGATCTTGTGCGCGAAACAAATGACTTTCACTTAAAGCGGTTGTTAAAATCAATTTAAGTACTATTAAATTGTATTGTATTTTATTATTTATCATGTATGTATTATTATTAGTATATATGTATGTATTATTAGTATATATGATGTATTATTACTTTTATTATATTGCATCTGCATTACTAGTTTAGGGCTAAAATAACCTTTATAGTTGAAAAGCCTTTATGTTACAAATAAATAAATAAGTACTATTAAATACAGTTAGAAATAAAAAATCTGGTGCGGGCAACACACGACTTTCACTTACCTCCGTTTTTAAAATCGATTAAAGAATTTTCATTAAATTAAAGAAGTTTCAAACATGTGTTTTATTAAAAACTCGATTATATTATCTTATATCAATTACATATTATATTATTATATAAAATAATATATTACTATTATTATCTAAAATAATCAGTTAGTTTTATCGGCTTTTTAATACTCTTAATTAACTTTTACAGGCTTATGTATAAGATAATATTTTTTCCAAAATCTTTCTCTTTCCAACGGTATATCATACGTCTATATTACTGTTCTTATGTTCAAAAACTAAAAAAATGTATTAAATTTATTTGTTTCCAGTTTTCTCCTTTAGTTGTTTATCAACTTCGCTCAAGTTGCTCATTTAGCTGTGACTTATCAATGGTGACAAGATGATATAGTTATTTTTATATAATCTACTGAATTAAAGGTACTTTAGATGAAGAAAATTTTAAATATTGGCTTGAAGTTTCTGTAAGATCTCAAGCATATACGCTCTTGAAATATGTAATTTATAGAGTTTTATAGAACTTACGGTATGCTATAAGCTTATATTATTATATAGGTATATGATAAACAAGTATTATTATTATATCTCTTACCATAACAAATATAAGCCTAAAAAATATCTCTATATTTTCTCCCTTTACTTTAATTTAATTTCCCCTTTAGTTGCAGTGCGAAAGGATATGTTTTTTTTTTTTCAAGAGCTAAAGTTTAGGAGTGAATCCGATTATGAATGAATTATTCTATTTAATATCACCGTAAACAAGATGAATATATTATATTAGCATGTTAATTAACTGATCGTCAAGATCGGACGACTGATTACGAAATGTTATATCTGAAATTTATCTACTCTACCAATTATTTATGTATTCGGTATCTGATAATATATTCTCGATCAATCAAATCTTAACACACGGCATCGACAATCCAGTTTCAGAAATTTCGCAAAAGCGTGAATGAGTTTTGGAATGACATTTAATCATTCATTATTAGACGGTAAGAGCAGGTCTGTTTAAAAAAAGTTTTAGTATAGATAGCTCTATAAAATACTGGCAAATATCGAATATTTAATATTGATTTGGCCTTAGTTATTATAATTTAATCTTAAACACTCTATTCATCCTTTGATTTTTCCATTATATTTACGTAAAGGACCTAGCGGATAAAGCATGTGAAATATCAGAACCAAATTTATACAATTTATTCACGCTGAAAAGAAACCATTTTTAAGACCCATAATCCTTTGAGATGAAAGTTAATGAAAAGGGAAGAAAAAAAAATGTTTTCTTCTTAACAACTCAACTGATTTTCACCAAAAATATATGTTAGGGATTTTCAAAAGCTATTTTTAAATTTTGTTTTTTATTTTTTTCGAAAAAAAAAATTGTTTAGGTTATGTCGGATTGGTACACCTCCAATTTCTGCTATTTAATTTCGTTGGAGGGTTCTAAGTAATAAATATATTTTCTTCAATTTAATCGCAATGGTATCCCATGGAGGAAAAAAAAAAAAAAAAAAAAAAAAAAAAAAAAAATATATATATATATATATATATATATATATATATATATATATATATATATATTATATATATCTTCTGAACGGATCAACCTATTGATCAAACTTTTTTTTTTCACGCAAACGTGAGTCAATTTTTTTTGTTCTAAGAAACACTTTTGGAAAATAAATAAATAAAAACCTCCTCTCTAAATTCGAGGACTTACGTTTCAAGATGCGTATATTTCAAATAATGAATACAAAAAAAAATCCGTTTGTCTGCCGTCCGCGACATTTCTCCGAGACTACTGGACTAATTTATTTGAAATTCATTTGCACTTGCGCCATATTTTCTTAATTTGCCAAAGTAGTGCATAGTGGGAAGTGCCCGTCAACATGATAACGAAAGTTGAGATAAAATAATTACGAGCCACGTCTCAGTGCCAAGGGACGTCGAAGGCTTTTTACCTCATGCATGAATCCCCCGTCCTCACCTTCTGGCCCGAGAAAACCCACGTATAGCTTAAATAGGCGAGTTAGGAGTGAAGAAAAAATTAAATTATTATAAAATTACTAAATTTTTGTCCTTTTTTTTTTTTTTTTTTTTTTTTTTTTTTTTTTTTTTTTTTCTGTGGCCACACCTGTAAACGCGAGACCTATAGTAAAATATAATTGTGAGTGAAAAAACCTCACTGATGGTTTCACAAAATAATAAGTCTGTTGTTACGATACTTATTCGGAAAAAATACAAATTAAATGTGACATTATTAATCTCATTCCTTAAAGGTGACTAAATGAAAGTTGCGTGATATTCTCACCAGAAAAAAAAAAAAAAAAAATCAAACCATTAATTACCATTTTTAAAACTATTTATTAGTAATATCATTTTTTTCCAATGAAATAAAAACTACGAGATACTGTGAGAGATTGACTATCCCCTACATGCATATATACAATTTTTTTTTTCTCTATATATATTTATTAAAGTTGAGTGCAAAGGTCCTGTGATGACCTCACGTATAAGAAATATACTGGGCTAGACCCTCTCCAGAATGACGCTATCTTAAATGTGAAGCGTAAGAAATACCGGCATAAAGAAGACTGAAGAGACCTACTTTTTTTTATTCCTCATAAAATCTCTCCGCACGAATATAATTTTTTTACTGAATATTTCTTCTGATGATGTTATCTTATTTAATTTTCAAAAGATTTTTATATATCTATAATAGTTAATCTAAAATGAAATTACTCATATTATAGATTAAAAATATAATTTTTTCATACAAAATATAATTTGAAATTTTAAGTCTCGTGCACACGGTTTTTACTTACCTTACTCTTTTTTTTATTTATTAAATATATTAATTAAAATTAAGAACATTATTACGGAATATGTATAGTAAATAAAAGACACTATTAAACATGATACTCATGCAGGAAACTACCCACTGGCAGCTCTCCAAACATAACTAGTAAAAATCAATTTTAGTAATTTTAATAAAACCAAACTTATTTTATTTATTTAGCTTATTAATACATTCAATTGACAACAACATTTCCGTTTTAAAGATATTACTAATAACATTTCATAGTTGATGTATGGGGTAGGCTACTAAATGGAGTGACAATTATACTTTAATTTTGATATCTCTATAATTATTCTTGGTTTACGCGTACTCATTCTAAACCACAAGACAGATTTTGATATGTTTTTCACTATCATATAGGGCATTCTTTCCTGAAGGTTTATAAGTAAAATGCATTGCAATAAAGTTTTTCTTTAGATGGGAAAATCGAAATTCCAGTAATCAAGGTATCAAAAAATCTTTCCTGAAATATGAATAGTCATACAAGTATAAAGTTGGAATGCGCAAGATTTGAGAAAAGTTAATATACAATAAAATAAGTTGTACAAGGTAACATAATGTCGTTATAAGCTCATACACGTATAAACATTTCTTCATTTGTAATGTTTTTAAAATGGAAGATTATGGGACTCAGTAGTACCGTACAGTATCGTACAAATTATATTCTTCCATATAGTACGCAATATTTTTAAAGCAATGCCTATCAAAAAGTTGTTAAAATAAATATAATGTTGTTAAAAATCCATATATGACATTTTTATTTTGTTTCTACTTTAGAGATTATTTTTGCGAACAGATTTTTCACTATTAACTAAATGAGAAATTCGTGTTAACTAAATATAAAATTTTCTATGTATTTTAAACAGTTAATTTGAAAAATAAAATGATAATTAACCGAATGAAATTGGGACCGTTGTTATTTATATTTTATTTTATTATAAATATGATATTGGACTCCCTAGGTATCCACTCATCCACCACGACATGCACGGTGTCCGCTAAGAGGCATGTATACATGTAAATATTTTAAATATGTTAGGATAATTCTGAATATATTTTGTTGTTATTTTTAAGAGAGTATAGAAGAAAAAAAAATTAAACTAAATAAGGAAGAAAAAAAAATGTAATATGATGTTTATATTATATTACTGTTATACATTATATTATAATTATTTAAACAAATATTTCTAAAGAAATTGTAGTATGCTGTGTTTTGAGCAAGCCAATATAGTTGAGCCAAGCATTAATTTATAAAAAAGTATTTTCTCTATTTTATAAATAAATAAATATATATATATATATATATACATATATATATATATATATATATATATATATATATATATATATATATATATATATATATATATACATAAACACAGTATATCTTCGCTAGTGTAAAAAGACATACTTTTTCTATTATTTTACCCCTTTGATTTTAAATATGAAATCATCTGGCGACTCATGGTTTTTGTGATTAACTGTGAATCCATCAAATAGCGTATTTTTAAACATAGATGACACCACATTCAAATTGCAACTGAATCAAGCAGGGGCGACTCACTAGTAAATGATAACAGGGGGGAAAAAACAATAACCGTTAACAAGATGGTATGGGTGATTTTATCGATTCTACAAAATAAAATGTACTTTAAAAGGAGAAGATATAAAATTTCGGCATTTAACTCCCTCAGACTATTTCAATCAGAATTAAACCTACATGATATTAAATGCCATTAAATGATACCAGGATATAGCGATTTTAATACGAATCCATATCGCAATAGAAAATTCTAAAAACTGCAAGTTGCATTGTATAATGTGACACTTTTGGTTCGTCGATTTTACTGAAAATGTTGCTGTAAAATTCCAGGAATTCAGTTTCCCTAAATATTAAATTTAAATTTCGCACGATTTTTTATTATTGTGTTAGACTTACCCCAAACACACGCATAATTTTCAAGTAAATTAGATTTTACCACGTATCACAGAACAAACGCATTGAAGTATTTTAAGTTTTTCTGTTTTCTCAATGCACCGGTATAATATAATTAAAAATTTATTTAAAATTTATCCTCTCTCAATTTATGAAAAAAATGCAACACCTTGAGATCTAAACTATTTCATTTTCTCAAAGTACACTAAATTATCAAATTATTTTCAGAAATGCAACTTCAAAAGGTGACTGTAGATTTTGTTGGAAAGTTTCCATTCTGTTAGAAATGATCGGTTTGGATTGAGGCCAAAACCAATATCTCTGTCATTTGCCGAAAACCTAATTAATATCGTCAGCTCTTTTCATTGATTTCCTGTTATGTTTTTTCTTTTGCTGCTAATTAAAAATTATAATTATAAAAATTACTGAGTCGGGTGTAAAAGACTTGAATTTGAAAAACTAAATGTAAATAAACCAAAATACTTTTAGAAAAATTTTTATTTTCTGATGAGAGCAAATATAACATTTTCGGTTCAGATGGACTGAAGTTGGTGTGGAGGAAACCGAATACAGAGTTTCAACCAAGAAACGTTAGGCCTACTATAAAACACGTAATCGTTTGGGGCTGCATGGCATCGAATGGTGTTGGAAAGTTATGCTTCGTTGAAAGTATATTGAATGCTGAAAGGTGTGTAGACATTTTGCGACATAATCTGCTTTCCTAGGCTAAAAAATTAAGACAGCAGGATACACTTATATTTCAGCAAGACAACGATCCAAAACTAACGGCCGGTAAAACGAAGGAATGGTTATTGTACAATGTATGGGGACAATTGAAAACACTCCTCAGTCTCCGGATATAAATTTCATTGAACATGTATGGTATATTTTGGATTTGATGTAAAAGAAAGTAGAAGAAAACACAAAATTTCTCCAAAAAAATGTGTTAAAGATGTGTTGTTAGAGGAATAGAAAAAAATTTGAACTGAGGTCACGGAAAATCTTGTTTCTACGAAACAAAGAAGATTACAAGCTATAATTGGTACTAAAGGAATAATAACAAAATATTAATACTGTAATTTACCTAAATAGGATATTTTTTTTTATTAATAAACGGCTGAGTCAATACTTTTTTTACTAATTTATAACAATTTATTTTCCTCATTCATTTTTACCTTAATTATTTCAATTTTTTTTTTTTTTTGCTATATCAGTAGTTTTTAATTTCTATTCAAAAATAAAATTTATTACTAAATAATAAGTTACATACTTAAAGAATTAAATTGAAAAAGCAGGGTGTGCTTATACTTTTTTGACTTACTGTATGTTGTTACTTATGTTTCAGGAATAATTTTTTAAAGAGTTGGTTGTAGAAAATTTATTTTTCCCGTTTAAAGAAAAGTTAAATTGCAATGAATTTTAAATATAAATCTTCCGGAAAGAATGCCCTAAATTATAGTGGAAACCGGATCAAAATCCGTCTTGTGGATAAGGAGGAGTTAACGGAAACCAAAAACTCGTTATCATTATATTGGGTTGATGCGAAATTAATGCAGGTTTCCTCTATTGCAATATCTTAATTCCAATTGTGTAAACAAAGCTAATCCTAACATTGATCATTATTATACCAAAACAAACCTTATCTAATACCCTCTCTTTCACCATGAATTTGTTTAGTAAAATCGTTTTGTTCAGTGTGTTCAAAGGTCTTGAATCGAAAATGTCAAAGTGCGATTTTCGTCAAATTTATTTTTACGAATTTAAATTAGGGCGCAGCGCTGCGCAAACGGCTCGTAATATTAATGAAGTGTGGGGTCAGGGGGCTATTAATGAGTGCACGGTGCAGCGTTGGTTCCAGAAGTTTCGCAGAGGAAATATCGACCTCGAAGACAAGGAAGGTCGGGGCCGTCATCTTGCTCTGGACAACGACCAGCTGAGGTCAAAGCTTTCTCAATCGAGGTGAGACTATAACTGCTGACAAGTACTGTCAAGAAATTGACAGCATGAATCAAAAATTGCAACGTCTTTGCCCAGCATTGATGAATCGGAAGGGGCCGATCCTGCTCCACAATAACGCCAGACCACACGTTGCACAACCAACGCTTCGACGACTGCACGAGTTGGGCTACGAAGTTCTCCAACATCCGCCTTATTCACCTGACCTCTCTCCTACAGACTTCCACTTTTTCAGGCATCTGGACAACTTTTTGAGGGAGAAAAATTTTCAAAACCAGGACGACATTGAAAATTCTTTTCGTGATTTCATTGAGTCCAGGGATTCGGATTTTTTTTCTGGTGGAATAAGAAAGCTTGTTGAACGTTGGCGAAAGTGCATTGATTCAGATGGAAATTATTTTGATTAAATATATATGGTTAAAGTAAAGATATGGCGTATTTACAATACCTACTAAAAACCTGCATTAATTTTGCATCAACCCAATATCATTATATATATATATATATATATATATATATACACACACAGGAGATTGGTGTGTTCCTACATAGTATATATTCCCCTCAAGTGTCCCTACTGCCACTTCGCTGGAAGGCTGTAAATTAAACAATTGGCAGAACAACTGGCCAGAGCGCGGCGAAGCATACCTGCACGTGTCGAGGCGGGTGTCCAACAACTGACGAGGCTAGGTTACGCACCGCTGCTTCGCATCTAAGTGCGTGTAAAAGGACAACCTCAACTTAATAATCATTAAGTTAAAATATAGTGAAAATAATAAATTTTGAAATGTGTCAAAAAAATAACGTATACAGATTTATTTCAACACTACGGTCAATAAAAATTTCTACTTGACTGGGAAAACAATAGACCTGTTGGTTCTGATCATAAATTGAATAACATTTGTCACTATAGCCTTTTGCTTAGGAGCTATATTAGCTTTATTGGAAAAAAGTCAAGATTTTTCTACATTTTTTTAATCATCCCATTTCTGTAGTTCTACTTATTTTTAGCTATAATGATTTTCTTTCTCATACCCTTCATTAGTTCAACAATTTCTTGCTCTAAACCCTCTTGATCCGAGGAAAAACAATAAACCATTGGTATTTCTACCTATAATCTTATTTCCGTGAATTTTATAGTTAAACTAGCTGTATCCCGCGGCTTTGCTCGCGATTATTTATCTTTTTTTATTTTTTTTTATCCTATCCTAATTAAACCTGGAAATGCAAAATTTAGGACTCCCAGTGTAGTCCGATTAGCTATTGCAGCATAAAGTGACGTTTGACTATACAATACGACGATGGATAGACCAGCCAAACCAAGAAAGGGATCCTTAGTTTTAATGGCCGGGTAAGAAGGTGATCCGCAGGTTTCTCGCCAAAAATCCTTTTTTTTCGCTACTTTTCGGGTACCCACTGAATAAGCTCCATCATTATTCCAGCGAGGTTCTGACCCATAGAATATTATACCAGTGCCCTTTCATAGGCCCGTCTTTAAACATTATCAAAATTAATGCTACTTTTTCCCACCCGTAGGTGTAGCCTTCAGCCTGTCAGATGTTAAGATTTCAAGATTATCGATCTATAAATGTGAATAAAGTTATGTTTTTTAAATCATCCAAAGAAAAAAAGGAACTTGAAACTCCAACTTGTTCTATCATACAATATAGCTTTTTGTCACATTTTTCTATGAACATTAAACAATGGCAACGTATTAGGCTAAAGTTAGAATTATGGTTGATGAAGAAAGTAATTTAATTTAATTTTTGAAAAAATCTCTTTTTAATGAACATCATAGACTAATCTATTGACATTTTATTTTTTTTGACTAGGCGATTTCAATGTAAATAGTAGAACAATAATTTAAAAGTAAAATTGATAGAAATTACGTAGTTGGATGGGATTGTTCAACACAAAAATAACTATGCTGAATGGGATTATCCAAAAGAAATACAGGTGCATAGCAATGAGTTACTCTGTGTATGATAAATAAGAGATTATCCCATCTTCGTCGTCAACTAATATATATTTTATTATAAATGGAAACTATAATGTGAATGTATATTTTATAAATAAGAACGCAGGGAAACAATCAACACACACTTATATTTGAAATAATAATCACATATTTGAAGATATGGGAAGGTTACCATGTTTAACCAGTGTTGCAACAGTTATACGAATTTTGTTTTACGTTTTAGAAAAATATATTTTTCAACCATTTAAAACAGTAATAAAAACTATCCTATCATTTAAGTTGGACCAAATAACAAATACTTACGAAGTTTGATCAAAGTCGGTTCAGTAATTTCAGAGTTTATCGCGAACAAACAATGCGACACGAGATTTTTATATATATAGATGTATCAAACTACAGTAGGTAAAAAAAAAACCGTTTTCAATTGTCTCCGTACATTGTACAATAAACATTCCTTCGTTTTACTGGCTATGTGTTTAGGATCGTTGTCTTGTAGAAATATAGTATTGTCTTGTAGAAATACAGTCCTAATTTTTTACCACTGGAAAGCAGATTATATCGGAGTATGTCAATATATTTTTCAGCATTTATTATAATTTCAACGAAACATAACTTTCCAACGGTTTTCTCCACGCAAGCTTCCGTCCATCTGAACCAAAAATGTCGTATTTATACTCATCAGAAAATAAAACGTTTTACCGATATTCTATTGGTTAATTTACATATAGTTTTGCAAATTCAAGCCTTTAACCACCGGCAATGATTAGGAAACTTTGCAGAAAACTATCGATCCGAGCAAAACCAATAGAGATATTGTGTTTCAAAGTACCACAAACAATTTTTAAAAAAAACGTGGGCAAAAAGTGACTTTCTTCATTGAAACAAATACAGCTCCTAAACAAAACTCCTATAGAAAAATGTTAAATATATGGAAATATTGGGCTGTGTCACATGAAATGTCCGTTTTCAAGATAAAGGTTTTTATTAAAAATACGATATGAAAACAAGATAATTTTATTCGAAGTATTTACCTTCTTTTTCTACACATTTCTCCCAACGTGACACCAACTTTTTTATCCCCGAACTGAAAAACTCTGGGCTTTGAAGTGAAACAAAATCACTTTTCACTTGATCATCATTTTCAAAAAGTTTTCCTTTGACGACGTTGTCTAAATTCCTGAACAGACGGTAATCTGTTAGAGACAAGTCGAGAGAATATGGTGGGTGCGGAAGAGCTTCGTAGGCTAGTTCTTTCAATTTTTGCTGTGAAACATGCCGCTCAGTGAGATCATGAAGTACCCATGTATCGAGCTTTTTTGCTTTCCCAATACACTTTAAATGTCTGGAAACGGTAGATGCACTTGCATTTCGTTGTGCTGAGAGTCCTTTAACTGTTTGGTAGGGGTTTCCTTCTACTGTATGTTTGAGGACATCGTTGTCTATTACGGACGGAGGTCTTTCTCGGTAGGGATGGGCATAATCGAATTAATCGGTTTGGAGAAACGAATGATTATTCGAACTGTATTGTTTAATGACAATCGAGGGATTATTGTCATTAAACAATGATTTTTTTTTTTTTTTTGCTCATTGCATAAATTATATGGATATGTGCATTTACGCTCAGCCACCATATAGAGGGGAATTGTGCTATATTGTTTCTCAGAGTGCATATTAATCATTCGATCATTCGATTATTTAAATCATCGAAGTCCGATCATCCGATTATGACGATCATTCGATTATGCTCACCCCTATTCCTCCGGGCAAGTTTTCCAAGTCGGTATCCCCAGCTAAAAACTAAGCAAACCAACGGCGAATGGTCCGTTCATTAACACCCCCTTCTCCAAACGCCTTGCAAATATTTCTAGCGGTCTCAGCTGCTGAATGGCCGAGTTTAAACTCGTACAAAAATATTACTCGAAAATTGCGTGCTTCCATGTTCATATTTGGAGGTACACTAAAAAGTGGGTAATTGATTGGGAAGTTAATGTTTATAATACAAAGGTAGAAGATTAGTAACTGTTTACTTTAAATATATAAACATTCGGAAGAAAACAAGAGACCTGCAAAATCCTTTAAGTATTTCAGAAACTATAAAAACGGACATTTCATGTGAAACAATATAATAACTTCAAACAATGCGAGCAACACAGAGCGTGTCAATAAAGAGTTAAGCAAAAACGTGATTTTCTTTCATTTCATAGATCCTAAAAACTAAGTCCTAGCGACAAAGGTTATATTAAAAAAAAATATTATCCACTCAGTTTCTGACCATAAATTGCCAATATTCGATCCAGGCAACACTAACACTTCTAGGGCCTATCAAAGTTAGTATGGAAAAAGCATTACAGAATGAAATTAATAGACCTTCAGGCAAAATTAAATATCCATGTCAACATAACTATATGTAAACAGCATATCCTTGTAAATAAATTATTACATTCAGCATTTTTCATTACAATAATATTAAAAATAACCCACCTTTTCAGCACATGATAAACAGAGTCCGATAGTAAAAATAATAACTTACAGCACATATGTAGCGACTCTAGTTTCTACTCATAACGCACACATATCAGTGGAATCTAAAAAACCAATCAACAACAATAAACACAAACTACGGATAAGAATGCGTAATCAAAAAGTTATATACCTAGGGGAAACAATTAATAGCATGGAACGGATACGGCATTTATAGAAGAAAGAATAGCCAGACTGGAAAGACTGAACTTCTATGGAAACATCTACAACAAAAAATAAAATAAATCTGTCCTGTAATGCAAGTATAGGGTTTTAAGCACCGTAGTAAGAGCGGTGTTACTGTATTTTTAAGGAAACGGCCTTTCGAGCCTTTCGGAAGTCCTGAAGATTGAAATGAAGATTATGAAGAGGATATACGGACCATTAAATAAAATCTAGTGCGGGCAACACACGATTTTCACTTATCTCCTTAGTTAAAAAGAATTTAATTATTTTTTAAAAGATTTAGATCTGAAAATAAATTGATAGAGAATTAATTACATTAAGTTTCAATAGAAACATTTGTTTTATCAAATACTCTATTAAATTATAATATACGAAAATCAGTTTTATCGGATTTTCATTAGTCTCTATTAACTTTCACAATTTCTTGTATAAGATAATATTTTATGTAAAATCTTCAGCTTTTCAACGATACATTATTTACTGTTTTTATGTTAAAAACACAAAAATTGCATTTAAAAAAATATTTTTTTCTCTTTTCTCCTTTATTTGATTATCAAATTCGTTCATCTTGTAAATTTAGCCGTTTTAGCGATGCTAATGAGATGATATTGTCAATTTTATAAAATCTACAAATTAAATGTACTTTGAGGAAAAAAATTTAAAATATCGGCATTTAAGAAAAGTCAGACTACTTCAATCTGAATGAAACCTACGTGATATTAAAGTCCTTAAATTCCACATCGATAGAGATAGTTTAATCAAAATTGTTAAACCAGTTTTTGAGGAAAACGTAAAAAAGATTCTAAATGCATGGTATAAAGTTGCTGTTCTGGTTAACTGATTTTGATAAAAAAAAAAAAAAAAAAAAAAAAAAAAGCTACTGTGATAATGTATTTTTGTCTTAAATATGAAATTTCAGTTTCATAAGACTTTTCGTTTTCGCGCTAGACGCTAGACACACCAAGTTTCTATAGGCTAAAAACATGATGCTATTCCGAAGGAACAGAGCAGCCTAAAACACAGGGAAAAAGACTGTTTGGATAGAAAGCTCGTGGGAACTAGAGTTATATATATTCCTGGCTATGTCAGTAACAAATGGGATATTAAAGTCTTCATGGATTATGGCATTGGTGACAGAATATGGAGCACTTATTGATTTTTAAAGGCTTTATAAGAATATTAAATTAAAGGTAGTAACCTAAACTGATAAACATTGTATGAAGCTTATGAAAGAATGGTGCCAACCACAAATAAAGTAATATTTGTCATCAACAGTTACATTTTTTTAAAGAAAAGTAATTACATAAAAAAATACTTTAATTTGAATATTAAACTTTTCCTAACAGATTAAAGCTTTCAATATAATATAGCTTTTAATCGCAAATTTTGAAGCAAATTTTCGATCTTCAATGAAAATAAGCGTATAAATTTATCAATAGGTAGATATCAAGGTATCCCGGTTGATGGATTATTCTTCTTACTGCATGATTGGAAAACTATTAAAATACTGAACTGAAATTTTTTTTATGAAAAAATACATAATTGGTTAGCTAAACCTATGGTGTGATAATTTTCTTACTATTTTGGACTCAATTACAATTATAAGTTTAGTCTAGGGTTAGTAAGTGGTAAAATACTGGAAACTTTCCTTAAACTTTTACGCCAATAAAGCAGTTTTTAATTCTAAGCTTTAATCCTTTCCTACTTTAATGAAAGTAAACTACATGGTTCATCCTTGAGGTAACCACCCGAGCGCTTAAGTCGGGTTTCATTCCACCAAGGATGGTATCGAACTGGCGTCATTTGACGCGAGCTTACCAAAATACGAAGCCTTAACACTCTCAGCCACTATTCACCACCTAAGAGCTTCAGGGAATATGCTAGAAAAATAATGGGATGTGGAATGCTTAAAGCTAATACGTTATTCTACATTACCTTAACATCTCTAGTCAACTTACCAGCCAATATAATCTAATATAAAATGAATACGTATTTGAGCAATAGTGACACAAAAAGGTCTCGTGTGTGTGTGTGTGTGTGTGTGTGTGTGTGTGTGTGTGTGTGTGTGTGTGTGTGTGTGTGTGTGTGTGTGTGTGTGTGTGTGTGTGTGGTGTGGTGTGTAAGTCCCGGGCGGAAACCGTAAGTCCTATGAAACTGAAATTTCATATTTAAGACAACTATACGCCTGAGGCGTGACAAAACTTTTTTCATAAAAATGAGCTCACCAGAAGAGGCACTTTATACCATGCATTTTGCACCTTTTTTCGATTTTCTCGAAAACGGTTCCGACGATTTTGATTAAACTCGCTATATCGATGTAAAGTTTAATGGGCTTTAATATCATGTAGGTTTTATTCTGATTAAAATGGTCTGACAGGGCTTAAATGCGATATTTTAAAATTTCTTCCCCTAAAGTACCTTTAATTTTGAAGATTCAATAAAAATAACTATTTCATCTTGTTAATGCTGATGAAAAACAGGTAAATATATAAACTGAATAAATTCGATACCCAACTAAAGGAGAAAACAGAAAAAATATTTTTTTAATGCAATTTTTCGTTTTTGAACTTAAGAGCAGTAATATACATGCATGATATACCGTTAGAAAGCTAAAGATTTTAGAATAATTATTATCTAATACACAAGCTTTTAAAAGTTAATAGAGAGTGATGAAATGAACATAAAACTAACTGATTATTTTAGATAATAATATAATATATTTTTTAATGAAACACATGTTTCTATAGAAATTCAATTTAATTTATTCCGTAATAGTTTTACGTATTTTTATCTCTAACTGTTTTTGAAAATTCTTTCATTGATTTTTAATATGGTGGTAAGTGAAAGTCGTGTGTTGCCCGCACTAGATTTTTTTTAAATATCGATTAATACGTCGTATATAAACAATATAAATTAAAATAAGTTTTAATAAAGTGGATTACTAGCTATAGACCGAGACGATAGCTAACGTTGATAAGATGAAGCCAACTGGCAAGCTACAGCCCGCAGGATGAGATCGCTTTGTTATTATTATAGGTTTGTTATTGAGCTTCGTCGTGAGGATAATCATCTGTAATTATTTTATTGACTAACTCTATACAAGATGGAGGCTGTCAATTGGTGTTATTACTCGGAGCAGCTGCATCTTCACTGGAAACAACAGTTCTGGTTGTAGTTATGAAATCATTATTGGAAAAATGTATGTCCTTAAGGAACAACTATCTAGTTGGGTTTTACCGCTATCGATTTAATATTAACACATAAAATGTGAATAAATGAAAGGACAACTTCAATACCCTAACAGTAATGTTGCAAGGGAGGCAGAATTACATTACTGTAGTTTATGTGATAATAAAGACACGCAGGACATGTACCATTATGTAGGGATCTGCTCCGTGTTACCGGAAATAAGGAGGCATTGGTTTGGTGGGGCAGTACTGCCAAAAATGGGGCAAGAATTATTATAAAGAAAAATTGGAGCAGTAATGGTAAAAATTGAGGAGCTTCATGTAATTATCATGTAAGGGCCTGCAAATATAGACATATACTTCTTTCACAGTTAAATATTTAAATAAAATGAAAAATGTTCAATTAGTTTTACGTTTTTCTTATTTAATACAATATTTGTAAAGAATTATTTACTAAGGAGCGATATTTTGTAGATGGACTAAAGTCTATGCATTGTGTGCAAAGCATATGTATAGTAAATTTATATATGTAAATTTCATTAATAAAACACATTATAAATACATACAGCCATGGACGAAAAGAAACTGACAGTACTAATACTTCTAGACTTTTCAAAAGCTTTCGACTCCCTTGTTCACCCTATTCGTTTTTCTAAATTACAGTCTCTATTCGCTGGTTTCGATCATTTCTTTCAAATAGGACTCAAGCTGTCACTATTCCTAACAATCCTCTGTCTTCCTTTCTTATCCTTTCGGCAGGTGTGGCCCAGGGTTCAAGCATATCTCCTCTCCTTTTAAATATCTATATCAATGATCTTTCCGATTCAATCCACCACTGCTCCCACCACCAATACGCTGACGACTTCCAGATCTACCCATCCTTCTCTCCTTCCGAGTCAGTAGTAGTAACATTTGCCAAAATTCAGGAAGACCTGGATAGAATCTGTGCCTGGGCAACCCTCAATAAACTAACGTTGAATGCTAAGAAAACTCAGGCCATTGTTATAGGTTCCAGTTCCCTCTTTCGATCCAACATTACAATTCCGAATCTAATCCTAAATCATCGCCCAATCACGTTCAGCTCCTTAGTCAAAAACCTGGTTATTACTATTGAACAAACCCTGGAAACTCCATTTGCCCAAATTTTTCGCAAAACAATAAGTACCCTCAAATATTTTCATCGTTTCCGTCATCTTCTTCCACCATACATCCGTAGCCTCCTTATTTCCTCACTAATTTTCCTCCACTTTAACTATTGCTGCTTAGTATATGGTGGCCTCTCGACAGTGTTTGAGGACAGGCTAAAGCGAATTATGGACATGTTTTTAAGATTTGTCCTCAACACTCCGAAGCGGTCTCGTGTGACCCATTTATACGGGGAGTTAAAAATGGCTCCTCCCCCCCCAATTCGCAGACAATATTTCCTGGGATCATTCCTTCACCAAACCATTAACCTCCAGCTCCCTCCTTACATCCACAGTATCTACAATTTAAATCGTCAATCCACTTTATCGAAACAAGGTCTTAGCATTCGGACCTTTACATTCCTAACAATAGAACAACAATTTTTGATCATTCCTTTCTTGCCCGCTCTGCTAATCTCTAGAATTCCCTACCTACTCATATCCGCCATGCTTCTTCTCCATAATCATTCGAGTCCCAACTGTTCCAATACCTCCTGTATTCCCAAACAGGCGGTCTATAGCAATGAAGATTTATATCAAATATCAGAATCTGAATATAAAAAAGAAATATTAGTTATTGCCCATGCCTTACTTAATTTATTAATTAATGTTACATTAATTTTTGTTTAACAAATTTATATCTGAAGAAGTTACTTTATTTTATTCTTTTGTATTACTGTATTGATATATTTCTTTATTTTCATTTTATTACTTCTTACAGCCCTGTAAATAATAATTAATTATGATCATTTAGTCTTTTAGCCAGATACATTGTATACCTTAATTGTACATATGTGTTGTTCAATGGACTATATCTCAGAATAAAGATTATTTTCTATTCTATTCTATAAATATTATCTTTCAAAATTTTAAGCAACCAACTATTTCAAATAGATTTTAGATTTCTACTTTCATTTTAGATTTAAATTATAAATAGTTTTTCATAAAACTTCTTAAATTAATAAAAAAAACATTTTGGTTATAAAAAATTAAGTTTATGCTATTTGTCACTCATATATATTTTTTTTTTTCCAAAATTTCGAGATCTCCAGAGATATATTCATATAACGCCACTTTTACATTACCCTGGCTAATCGTTGTTAATCGATGCTGTAGGGAAAGCCCTAAATATTGCCTATCCAGGTTTAATTAGGTTATGAATGGGTACCTGACATCACACAGACTCGGAACTACCACTATGCGGTCCCATCTTCCGAAGGACGGTGTAACCAAGGGTATTTTACTCCCTTTATAAAATTTAAGAGGCATCTGTTGGGTTTGATCAACAAAACCAAAACAAAAAAAAGCTAGAACTTTGATGAATTGATCTATGATCCTTTTTCCTCAGCCTTCTGATGCTTTTCTCTTATACCTTTCAGGAACAGATATAACTAGGAAGGCGAGGACGTAAATCAGGCGAGATAATGATGACTGTAAACAAATGGGAGGATCCGAGCCTGGGCAAACTGAGGAGCTACCTTCATGTTTCACCTCTTGTCCCCGGCATTAGAGCGGCATAAATTAGATGGAAAGCCAGTGAGGAGGAGCAGGGCGGCAATATCTCATTCTGGGGGAAAATATCATTCATGCCCTTTTTTCTGCCAAGTCTTCATTTTCATATATAGAAACATTGAATATATATAGTAACACTATCTTATTTAATAATGATAATGGATATTGCAAAAAGTAAAATTAAATGCGAGGAAAATTCTATTTAACAGATTATTGAATGGACATCTAAAAAAACCAGTGAAACGTCGGCAAAATGCATTAATTCCCGAGGGGAGCTTCGGGTAAATTATTGTGGATTTCATTCAATATCTCAGTTATTTTTGAAGATGGAGAAGAGATCTATCAGTTTAATAAGAAAAAAATAAAATAAATCTAGTGTGTATATACGCTAGTTTATTCATTTTCTACAAAAGGAAAAAAAAAAAATTGAAATCGGTTTAGAAATAAATAGGAGTGATATAGCGCTTTCAAATTAGCAGTGACAAGTGACCATTTTCTTTGAATCATTTATTGCTTTTCATATTAGTGAAAATATATAAACAGTTATACCCTTATATAGTTATTTGGAAATAATAAACAATTTTGTAATAATTGGCAGCGTTTTTTTTTTTTCAGTATGGCGGCAAACAAAAACAGAACAAAAACTAGAACTTTGATGAATTGAGCTTTTTTGTTTTGTTTTTTCGATAATTGTCGAGGGGATTTTTGGGTTAATTATCGTGAATGTGATGAATTCTTAAGGATCTATTTATAAGAGAAGTCATTCCTAACAAAGAGATCCACCTCATTTTACGAAACCTAAAGATAATCCTGGCTTATTAAAATCTATCGAGCAACTTTTATATACTGTAGCAGCAGAAATAGTCTCTGCGGCAAGTTCAAGCGCATCTTCAAATCCCAAATCAACAGCATGTGGAAGGAAATATATCAGCTATAAAAGAAGAACATTCTTCAGCTGTGTAAAGCGAAAAATTAACCAGCAGTCACTATCAGATCGATACTTATAACTCAACCCAATAGTAATAGTGTTTTGTATTGAGAATACTGAAAGAAAGTTGAATAATTTCAATAATAAATTAATTATTAAGAATAATAATGAGCTTTTGTTGTTAAACCATAAAAGGCACACTTATAATAACTTATATAACTTATAAGTTATATAAGCCCCTATTACCTGGTCGAGGTCGCAACAGATGTGTGTTAAGGCGGCGATACACGGTGAGAATTAGGGTATGTTTAGGTGAGGTGAAAGCAAGTATTGTATGTGCTCACGAATGTAGCAGGAGAGGGGGGAGGCTTATTTAAAAAAAATTTAGATATTGACATCAAATATTACTAATAGAAAAATCCTACAATACCATTAAATATTATTTTTTTAAAAAGAAACTAAAACTCAAAGATAAAGTTATATTAAAACAAACAAGTGTAATACACACCATGGAAACATGATTTTTAATTTAGAAACTCGATTTAAAGAAATTAAACATTATTTATAATAAAAAGTAAAATAAAAATTAAAAAAAAAAATGACGAAGTAATATAGAAAATTCGGTAATTGAATATTTATCATAATATGTTGAAAGTATGCGATATTTACTTTCACTTACGAATCACGAATTTCACCTCATCTACACACACCCTAATTCTTACCGTGTACCGCCGCCTTTAGACGCTTACGCTCACGCTACACGGTGAGAATATACGTAGGTGTAGCTGAGGTAAAATTTCAAATACTATAGTTCAGACCTATGAGTAAGATTCCAAAATAAGAATTACGGAATATATCTCACATACAAATAAATATTACATACAATTGCATCAGGCAAAGTACGATCCAAAAATCAAAAGCATTTCGGCTCAAATTTTAGGACCTCAGCAAAACTAAAACTGTAGAAAGGCCGTATGTCTAACTCAGGAAATTGGTAGGGACGAAATTAATCTGGTTTATTATGAAAATGAACGGAAAATCATCGTTTTTTTTTTTTTTTTTTTTTTTTTTTTTGGTAATATTTTGTTCTAGGTTGCAGTTCTTTGTGAGGGCTAGTATATAACAAGACTCAACCGTAAAAATATAAATCAACAAATTTACATTAGTAGTAGAAAATGTATATAGAAATAAAAACGGAAAAATATACTCAACGTTCTTCAATGAATTTCCTTCTTTATTTTTGTCCATTTTTTGCATTGATGATTGTGTCTTCTTTTCCTCATAGATAAGAATTCACAACTTTGACCAAAACTTTCCTTATTACAAACATATACTGAGTAAACTTTTTTAAATTAACGATTCGCTTATAGTTCACGTAACAATAACCGTATCTAAGAAAATCTAACTTATTCATAATCAATATTTTATAGACTACACCAGTTTCCGAAGGCAGTGAATTGTTTTGAATTCCATTAAGGATTTTTGAGTCGGCTAGAGAGAAACTTTTATATTGAAATCTAAATGAGTTTATAGCTTTGTTTTTTTTAATTTTTTGGGTTTCTATTTTGTAAATAACTTGGACGAAGTGAAGTTTTTGAAGCTAGAACAGATCCAGAGAGTTTGGAAGTTAAATGTGACATGCTATAGAAAATACATATTTCATTTACTTTTCTTTTTCTTTTTTTTTTTGCCAAAACAAATTTATTTTTGTTTAATATAATGAATGATTTTTTAAGAAAAGTATTGTGTTTGACAGTCTTATGTCAACTGATTTTTACTTATTGGTTAGTTAAGTATTGCTATTCTAGAGAATTCATACTAATCCTATTGAAGATACTATCTCTACATATATAAATGACAATGCGATTTTTGTTTTCACGAACACCTTTTAAATCACAAGATTGATTTTAATATGGTTTTCACCATCATTCAAGGTATTCTTTGTTTGTTTATTTATTTAACGTCACTTTATGCTACTATGCTACAGTGGGAGTCCTAAATTTTGCCTATCCAGGTTTTATTAGGATAGGGATCTTTAACGAGTGCCTGACATCGCACAGGCTCGGGACCACCCTTTTAACGTCCCATCATAAGGACGGCACAATTAAGGATTTTTTACTCCCATTAAAAAATCCTAGGACCACCAGAGGGTTTGAACCCGTGACCTTTTGCATAGGAGGCTGTTACGCTAACCACCCAGCTACAAGTGAGCCCCAGGGTTTTCTTTTCTGAAGGTTTATATATAAAATACATCCCAATTATGTTTTTCTTACGTGATTGTTTTTTTTTTTTTTTTTTATGCACAGGAAAAATAAATTTTCTGTGACCAAGTCATCGAAAAATTATTCCTAAAATATAAGTAGTAATATAGACGTATACAAATATGTTATAAAGCGCAAGATTTTAGAAAAGTTAATATGCAATAATATAAATCGTCAAAGTTAATATAAAGTTGTTCTTACACTATAAACTTATGAACTTTGTTATTTGTAAAGAGAGAGGTAATAGACGTCTTACAAGATCATTTACGTTATATTCTTCCATTTAGAACGCATGATTTAAGAAACAATATTACTTACCGATTTGTATCTAAGTTGTTAACACAAAAGGTAACTTATCATAATTCTATAAACTAAGGATATAATTAATTATTATTAATATAATATTGTATATTTCATGAAAACAGATGTTTCACTGTAAACTAAACAGGATTCCAAATTAAACTAGATTAAACCTTTGAAATGTATGTTAAATAAATAGTTTATTTGAAAAATTAAATATTTGTAAATCTAATAGGATAGGAACATTAGTTATTTTTATCGTTTTTGAATACATACATAACAGTCAACTTTTCATTTTACGGAAAAATTTAATACGAAATGTTGTAGCCGACAGAAAAACAAATAGGTCGAGGCTGAATGAACCTGCGACTGAAAATGTGAACATAACCACAGCGGAAGAGAGGAAGAGGTATTGCAGGAAGGCCATTATTACCAAGTGGAAAACTGAATGGGCTAATTCCAGTACTAAACTTAAAGAGATAAAGCAAGATGTATCTCGTTGGACCACATCATGCAGAAAAAGTAGAAAGGAAAAGGTAGTGAGTGCTAGCAAGGCTGAGGATAGGCCATACAGCATTTACACACGGATATTTAATGAGAGGCCTGGATCCGCCATTCTGTGATACATGTAACACAACACTGACCATAAAACACATTGTAACATCATGCACACTGTACACCGACAACAGAACAAGACATAACATACCTTCAAACTTAAAAGAAGCATTAGGAAATGATAAGGACATAATTCTAAGACTTTTTGAGCTTTTTAGAGACATTAGTCTGTTAAACTCAATATAAACGTAGAGAATCAAGACCCGCCAATGACACGAAAGGGAAGATGCGGAATAACAAATAAATAAATAATTTTCCGTTATCTGTGCTTCACTTTAAAATAACAAACAAATAGCCGATTTTGATTAATGTTTTTCATTTCTATCAACGACTAAATATAATAATGAATATACGTTATAAAATTAACAAATTTTTCGTTACGATAAACTAAATCTCCTAAAGTGATAAATTCTAAACCGGTCAGACAGAGATTTTTTAAACATTTATGACATCTCATACGAATTCCATCCGTAAGAAGCAGGGGCCGGTCCACTATTTTTAAAATATTTGAATAATACCAAGTAAGCATATTCCTTTGTATCTCTTCCGAAAGTTGCGAAAATCGATAATATATAATTAAAACTAAAGTCATTTATTAGTCTTTCATAGTTTTATTACTATATACAATAAGAGATTAAATAAGAGCGAATGTTCCTGGAAATTACAATAATTATATTAAATATTAAGGTAAAATTAGAATTAAATGATTCTTAATTGTATTAGACGATAATGAAACTAATTGAAAAAAAAAATCCAAAATAGTAATTTTCAGAAATGGTAGAGGTAAACGAGACCGAAACGAAAAACGGTTTTTCAAGAGGCAAGCAATAGAGGTAGTAAACGAATATAAATATTTGGGTTTTGTTCCTACACCTACATTATCCTTGAAAAACCATTTGCAGCAGAAGCTATTAAAAGCTAAAATAGCAATCAACTCCATATGGAAAAATTTACTATTAAACAATAGCATACCATATAAATCTAAAATTCAAGTATTCAATGTTGTTTTTACATCATTCATAGGATATGGTGCCAAAGCATGGGAAGTAAAGAATATATTGAATGTGAAAAACTTCTGTATTACTTCATTAAGGAATTATTCAGCTTGCCACAAGTCACCCCGTCCTACTTAATACACTTGGAAACTAAAATAGTCCCAATGTTCATAGAGGCCTTAAAAATAAATCATAGTTATATTATAAAAGTTAAAAACCTGCGATATGTTGTTTACTGACGAATCCAAAATGGAAGACAGAGTTGGTTGTGCTGTCTACATCAGAGAGCAACAGGTCATGCTCAGTCTGCCAGGCGAGAGCTCCGTCTTCTCCGGAGAAGCCACAGCCATACTGAGAGCTCTCAAGTGGATAAGAAGCTCAAAAAGAACGTCATGGACTATCGTTACGGACTTGTGGAGTGTTCTTGCAGCCATTGACAGCCAAACATCATCCAACGCCATAATTAGAGACATAATAAATGAATGGCGGGAAACAAACATAATGTCTAAAGTCGTGATTATGATATGGGTACCATCTCACTGTGGAATAATTGGGAACAAAGAGCTCATCAAGCAGCTGATTTAGTCAGAAAAGGAGAAGCCGTGGAGATTACTCAAATAAAAGAAACCACAATGGAGGATTGGGTGAGTAGCTTTAAGAGAGTTCTTCTGAAAGAGTGGGAGGATGGTTGGAGAGAGAAAATATCCGAACTAAGAACTATCAAATCCGACTGTCAAAAATGGAGTACTAGGGCAAGATCTTCAAGGAGAGAGGAAATTATTGTATGCAGGCTAAGGATTGGGCACTGCCAATTTACGCATGGTTACCTCTTGAGACGCCTGGAAGCGCCAACCTGCGAAAAATGCAACAATACTCCTCTAAACACACAAGAACACTTGCTAATTGATTGCCCGCTTTATGAGCAGTCAAGAAAAAAATTGAATCTAAAGAATTACATGAGAGAAATACTTAAAGATGAGGACGAAAGTGTAAACAAATTAATAGAATTCACGAAAGTGACAGGATTCTACCATAGAATATAATTATTTCGACCACGCCAATGACCCTTAAGGGTAAGCGGTGTACCTTAAGTAGGCGGATAAGCAATTAAAAAAAAATAATGATAATAAAAAAAAGTTAAAAACCTTACAAACAATAGGCTACCACATTTATTAAAAACGAAGTTGTTAAACAAGAGGTACACTGGATAAAGGATTTAAGAGAAATAGCTGAAAACCATAATATTGACATATATATTAAACTTGATCATAGAAACAAATGAGATTTAATCCTACAGGAATTCAAGAATAATATAATAGAAATTTATAGATTAAAATATGTTCAAAAGGCTTCAGTTTTGGAAAAAAAATTATCTGTATTAAAACTTAAATTATGACTATGGAACACATTACCTTGATGATACTAAAATAAACTTTAATGGGGTAAAATGGGTATTCAAAGTTAGATGTTAGTTAGATATTGATTGTTTATTGTTATTTTTTTACTGTTGTTTTATTTATAAGTTAATACGGTTAAAAGTTGAATAGAATTAGTGAGTGACCTGTGTTTGACTATTATATAATTTGTAAAATTTTACAGATCGGCTTCGGACTGACGGTTTAAAAGACCATAGTTCTACAAATGTTTTTTATATATTTTAATATTTATTTTGTTGTTAAAATATGCTTAAAGAAATAAAAAAACAGTTATCTATCTATATATATATATATATATAATATATAATAACTAATTGACATTGTTAAAAACTTGAATAGTAAACTTTATTTACTATGCTAATAAGGATAGCGGAGAACAAACATAGAAAATCACTGATAATAACGGTATTGTTATGAATTTTGACTGAAATTATCAAACAAAATTTTGCTACCATGCGAGTTTATCAGGCGAATCGAAAATTCAGCAACCGTTTCAATTAAGGGCTTTTACAAAGTACTACAGGTTGACAATGAACACTCCACTATGAAAAGGGTTGAGGAAAATGGTTTGAAGCTGAGCAATAATTAACGGTCCCATCCGTTCCCAATTGTCTAGAAAGGAACAATTGTGATCCAATTCCGTTTATAACTTCTTTTTTTTTTTGGCCTGACTCGCGAAGTACACAAACCATAATTTACATCGGACGTATATCGACGAACTGATGGATAAACTTCTGGATGAAGTTCAGTTTTTTCAGTTGAGGCTTAATGAAGTGAAGCATTGACTCCATGAAAAGTTGGATCGAGCAGAAGCCTATTTCAGAATAGTCCATTCAATATGTTTATAGAACAAGTTCCGTGGCAAGCTATCTATGTACCTTATCAAATGGAGAGAAGGCTACGACTTTTAATCTAGACGTACTTTGTGCTATAGAAGACATCAGAAATACACTTCTTCATAACTAGAAAAACTCGAAAAAAGCTATTTTATTTTGGGCTGCAGAGTATGCATTGTATACACGCATAGCCTACCAACTAACCCCGCCCAATCCACAGCTACTTAAGCGGACAATAATATGCAATTTTAACATCTAACGACGATCCCTCTCTGACTGTAAAAATTCACTTCTACACAATTGGCACTATAATTTAGAATAATCAATTAAAACCCGATAAGTCAAAACAATACGTAACGTTTACACACCGACAAAACAACATTTATTGAATGGGAAGGTTATTTGCTACTGTTTAAAGTGTTTCTGTGCTTGAAACTTTTTCTTTTTTGAAAGATTTATTGTTCACGGAGACTTAGTTTACTGTGTTTAAATTGACTACCATTAATTTTCGTTGTTGTTACTCCTGTTATTTATCTGTAAATAGTGTAAATAAACTTCACAGCTCGGGTAAGGTTATAACTTACCACGAGGCAAGGTGCAAGAACATTGTAAAACATTTCATATTGGCCAGTAAAGAATACAGCAGAGGACTGGAAGTCAGTGCTTATGCTCGGTGAAAGCGAGTGTTGTAAGCTGAGCTGTTAAGGTGTACGACTAACTGATAAGTCTTATACATTTAAAATTTTTGTTTTAGAACCTCTTTTTTCTCTATAAAGTTAATTTTTCTCTTTGTACAATTTCAATGTTAGGCAATATATATCAAGCCCTACACGGTGCTATGTTTGTTTGAAATTTGGACACACTAAAATTGCGTGCAAAAAAGAACCTTTATGTAGGTATTGTGGTAAAAATAAACACGAAGGTTCCGAATGTAACAGCCCCCTAAAATGTGTAAATTGTTCCGAACAACACGATTCCTTTTCGAAACATTGTCCGATCTTCCAAAAAGAGAAAGAAATTAAAGGCATTCAAGATGTTGAAAAAATAACCTATTTAGCCGCTAAGAAAAAGTACGAATTACTGCATCCAATGTCATCACGGATTACTTTTTCCAACATCGTAAAAAATAAAACAGATGTTAGTGTTCAAACTGATGATATAATAGATAAAAAAATATTTTTTAAATCCCTAGAGTATATAAGGTTAGTTCCACATCGGACGCTTGCTGTATTACGAATAATAAAAACGCTATCCCTTCTCCTTCCCTTTCCTCACCTTCTTCCCTTCCTCACCTCTTCCCTTCCTCACCTCCTTCCCTTCCCTCACCTTCTTCCTTCCACTCCTTCCTTCCCTACCTGTTTTCCTTCCTTCATCTCCACCCCTCACTCCCCTTCCCTCTCCTCTTCCACCTTCCATTTCATCTCCGTCCCCATCCATTAGAGGACCTTCCTCTGAAGAAAAAGCTGCTCCTAGCTCTCATGAGCTTCCCTCTACAGCCGTCGTTTTTTCGGAAGAAAAAACGATTTATAATAAAACCACCTCCCTTAATGGTCATGACATTGACCCACAGGTTACGTGGACGGTTGTTAAAGAAAAAAGAACGAGAAGTAAAACGCGAAACAGGTCTCAAAATAGAAATGACAGTAAAGAAAAAATGGAAACAAATTAGTAATACGGTCTTCATGTAAAGCCATGTTTTATTTCTTTTATTTATGTTACTGCTTATAACTTTTTAAAATTTAATTTATTTTTGTATCATGTTATTATTCATTGAATTTAACAATTTATTATTAACATATTTATTGATTTGTATTTATTTGGTCTTATATTAAAGTACCAACATTTTAGCAACATGACACTTCCAACAAATATTATACAGTGGAACTGCAACGGCATTTCAGGTAAACGCGAGGAATTGGCACTATTAATTAATAAATACAAACCATAGCCATATGTCTTCAAGAAAGTAAGCTGACCCCCATAAAAAGTTTTAACCTCAAAGGGTATACCGTTTATCGAAAAGATTTTGAAAATAATAACAGAGGTTTCGGTGGAGTACTAGTTGCGATCCGAAATAATATCGTCTCTGAGTTATTCCCCGTCAATACTTTTCCACAAGCTTTAGTAGTTAAAGTCTTCCTTAAGTTCCCAATATATCTTTGCAATCTCTATTTACCTCCTGACACTCTTGACGCTAATTCATTACTAAATCTTTCGCACGTTCTTTTCTCCCCTTATATCTGTATGAGCGATGTCAACTGCCATCACACCTCATGGGGCCTCTTCATATTGCTCAGCACGGGGAAATATTATTAAACGGACAATCGATACAACAGATTCGATCATTCTAAATTCCGAGAACCAACGTACTTAAGTCCAGCTTACAACTCGTTTTCTTCCATAGACCTATCATGGTGCTCGTTAGGCATTTTTCCACACTTATGTTGGCAAGTAGCCCAGGACTAAATTCTAGTGACCATTTTCCTATAATCATTAGCTTCCCTCATGGAAAATCTGAGACGTCAAAACACCTAGATGGATTTTTGACAAATCAGACTGAACGAAATTCCAAAGCAACCTAAATGTTAATGAATCTGACTTAGCATCAGCTGAAACAAGCGATGATAAAAACGAACTTCTTACTTCTGATATCTTAAACGCAGCAAACCAATCCATTACTAAAACTCCTAATAAACCAAGTGCCCACAAAAGAGTCCCCTGGTTTGATGAAGAATGTAAAGCCGCTATTAAGAAAAGGAAAAAAGCGCTCAAAATGTTTCAAAGGGAACCTACAATAACTCACCTAATCGAATACAAAAAAAGCCGTTCCCTCTCCCGAAGAATTATAAAAACAAAAAAGAAGGAGTCATGGGAAAAATTCCTAAGCAGCATTTCGACCAATACTTCCCCAATATCGTTCTGGAAGAAAATAAAAGGTATTTCGGGAAATTACCAAGAGCAGCAAGCAACCCTTTTAATCAACGGAAACGTGGAGCAAAATGAAGAACTGTTGGCAGAAAATTTCGCAGAATTTTATTCCAGCATATATTCCTCTCTAACGCACCAGGCAATAGAAGATACCAGTGCCAGTACACTCGACAACCAAGCGGAAGAAGCCATACAACCTCCCATTCACTAAGCTTGAGCTGTTAACCTGCATTAAAGAACTTAAACCTTCAACACCAGGCTTAGATGACATTCATAACGAGATGCTAAGACATCTTCCAATGAAGACGAAGGACGCGCTTCTAGCTCTCTACAACTTCATATGGTGCACTGGAGACTTTCGTAATACCTGGAGGAGAGCGGTTATAATTCCCATCCCTAAACCTGGAAAAATAAGTTGTTTCCCTCAAGCTATCGACCCATTTCATTGACAAGCTGTACGTCTAAACTGCTCGAGAAGATGGTATACAAACGTTTAGTATGGGAGTTAGAAGAAAATCAGGTAATAGTTAAAGAACAAAGTGGGTTCAGAAAAGGACGTTCTACTTTAGACCATCTGGTGACAATTGAATATGAGATTCTTAACTGTTTTGCGGAAAAAAAGAATGCCTTGGGATCTTCTTTGACATCGAAAAAGCCTATGATAATTTATATCCCAACCTTATCATGTTACAGTTGAAGGAATGGGGATTTAAAGGTCGCATTTTTACGATGATAGGTAATTTCCTACGAAATCGCACGTTCCAAGTAAGGGTGGGAGATCATCTATCGACGGTCAAAGTAATGTCTAATGGAATACCACAAGGGAGCGTTCTCAGCTGTGCTCTTTTTGCCATAGCAATTAATAAAATCACTAATATAATTCCGAAACCTATAATACCCTTTTTATTTGTAGACGATCTAGCCTTGCTACTTCCGTTCAAGAGCCGAGAATCAATGAGAGAAACGTTACAAAATTGTTTCTTAAAACTGGAATCTTGGTAAGCACAATCCGGGCTACATTTCTCCGTCGAAAAAACAAAATGTCTCTTCTCTAGACTAAAAACGCCTAACACTCCACCGGACTTAATCTACAAGGGTACAAAACTAAATTTTGAGACAAAAGTTAAGTTCTTAGGACTTTACTTAAACGGAAGCCTTGATTGGAAAGATCATATTAAGTGGCTCAAAGAGGAATCTACGAAAAGGTTAAATATACTAAAAGTCCTTGCAGGATGTTCCTGGGAAGCCGACAGAACCAGCATGTTAAAAGTCTACAAAACTTTAATCGAACCAAAATTGGATTATGGTAGTTTCATATTTGCATCGGCCAGTACCACAGTTCTCTCAAAACTCGATTCAGTCCACCACGCAGGTATCCGAATTGCAACGGGTGCATTTAGAATAAGCCCTGTAAGCAGTATTTGTGTTGAAGCCGGTTTAGCTCCACTAGCAGTCAGGAGACATCATCTAGCATGCGGATACATTGGGAGGCTGAAATTTAATGATCAAAACCCAGCATGGAAAGCTATTTTTCGACCAAGAACTGGACCGTTCACAGAAAATCGAAGGTTACCAGCCCCACTTGGGATAAGAGCGAGAAGGTATGTAGAAGAAATAAAAAACTTGCTAACCACCACTGAACTTAACTATCCACCGTGGACCTTAAAATTACCAATATTAGACCTAACTCTGAGCAAACACGAAAAACACAACACTTCCGCATTCTAATACTTGACTGAATTCCAAAAAAATAAAGAAAAATATACCAACAGTATCTGTATTTATACCGATGGCTCCAAGTTGGACGGTACAGTAGGTTGTTCTATTGTCACAGATTCTATAACCTCTAAATATAAATTACCTAACACGGCAAGTAACTTCACTGCTGAAAGCTACGCTATAAGTGCAGCGCTTCATCTAATCATGCAGCGTGATGACAACAATTTCTAATCTTCACGGATTCTCTTTCCGCTATAAAGGCATTAAGTGATATCTATTCGAAAAATTTAATAATCAAAAAATGCCAAGCATATTCAACCATGATTAATAATCAAAATAAAAAAATATCAATAGTTTGGATCCCATCACACATTGGCATCAAAGGAAATGAGGAAGCGGACAGAGCAGCGAGGGATGCGGCAATGTCCACATTGGAGGAAATCAATATTCATACCCCATCTGATCTTACTAATCACCTAAAATGTCTAGCTAGGAAGATGTGGGAAGAGATTTGGGAATCACTCGAGGAAAACAATAAACTGAAAAGCACAAAAAATGAAATAAAAGCGTGGAAAAGCTCAATCCGAGATTCGAGGAGAGAAGTTGTTATCGCGCGATTGAGGATAGGCCACTCACGCCTCACTCCTGGCTATTTAATAAAAAGGGAAACCCCTCCACAATGCACCATCTGCAATGTTAAACTCACTATCGCACACCTATTAGTTGACTGCCCCCAGTACACCAATTCCTTCCAAAATCTTGGTATTGAAAGAAGGCTAGACACGTTATTAGGAGATGATGCCTCAACGTTAACAAAACTAATAGATTTACTGAAAAATAACGGGTTGTTTTACAAAATTTGAGCTACAAAAAAAAAAAAAAAAATAATAGAGATATACAATAGATAACCATTTTAACCATTCATAGGGGACAAATACACCAAATTTGAAGCTAAGCACCCAGCACAGGAATAAAACAGGACACCCTCTTCTGGAAAACTGCTTTCAGAAAATCAAGATTTGAAGAAGTGGACTAAGAACTGGACATGGAGCTCCAAGAGTTCACGCCAGGTTACCGGATGAGACACTGAACCTCTAATAATAACATGTAAGAAGCCTGTGTCACTAAATATATTGTAACAACATGCCTCTGACCCTAATAAATTTTGTAACACACCCTCACACTAACATATGTAACAACATGCAATGATCAAAACACAATATAACCTCCACTGTGATCAAAACAAATGTTATAACAGGGCACATATAATCTTGGCTGTTAAGTGTCCGTAAAATATATAACCTAACCTAACCTAACCGACAAAACAATTTCTCACCTATTTTAGTAGGCGACCACCAGACCAACTCTGTAATTTACCTTGGACTAAAACTCGATAGAAGGATGCCTTACGGCTTACATAGCAAGATGAAAAGAAAGACCTACAATCAGTGACTGAAAGTTCTAACTGCCATTCTTTTTAAATCATCAGAACTAAAAATTAGACAAACAGAATAGATAGACATACCTACTTAAGCCGACATGGACTTAATCTTCATAGATTTATAACTAAGCAAAAACGACTCACATACAAAAACTGCAATCATTTCAATCAAAAATTTTAAAACCCATGATGATAGCACTAGGGTTTATACAAAAACCGACATTTTAGAAAACCGGTTTTCGAATAGTAATTTTCTCAGAAAACCGGTTTTGACCGGTTTCGAATTTTCATTAAGAAAATATTTATTCGAATATAGGTAATTAATATTAAAATAAGTTACCTACTTACATTTTGTATAATATCATCTATATATAAATATCGATCGATGGAACTGATCACTGAATTTATAAACTGTACATAAAGAAGCCAGAGGACAAACTGATATAAAATCTAAATTAATTCATCAAAAGACAAAACACGCCGTTTCTTGAAATCATATCCGACCGATATGTTTCCAAGAGCCAAACCGCTTGCAACAGTGTTTTCATCAATCTGGTACATTTGTAATTTTCAATTTTTTTAAAAGTGTTATTCATACATTGAAAACCGACAATTTATACTTAAAAAAACCGGTTTTCGTATTTCATAATTTACGAAAACCGACAAACCCTAGACAGCACCTTGGTATTTAAACAACAAAACCCTATATACGGACCAACAATAACCAACAGTTGACCAAGAATTCAGCACTCTCATAGTGAACTGCAAGGACACGACAGTTTAATCAATAGCTGAAATTCTTGTGAGGAGAAGGCTGAAGAGAAGCTGAATGAGAGACCTCGTTACAGTTAAAATTTAAAAAAAAAAAAAAAAAAAAAAAAATTAAAAATAGTTTTCCTTACCGTAGCTATGCCCCAGATTCTTAGTAGAGACGGGCGGGTTCCACAATAAATTTAATTCGAGCCCCACGCAATGTCTTAATAATTAAATGAAAAAAATACGGTAAATAGCGCAACCTAATATATTAATATATTTAATAAACAAATAAAAAAAAAAAGTTATACGCTCAAGATCAAATTAAAAAAAACATGGTTAAATTGATTATACAAAAAACAACAAAACATAACTTTATTTCTAATTATAAAAAAGAAAAATAAATAAATTACTCAGCAACAAAAGATATTTACAACTTATCCTAATTTTCTTTTTTCTTTTTTTTTTCAATTCTCAGAAAATACTACTTTCTTTAGTTTATCACTCAACAAACACAAACCAAAAGTTATTTGCAAAAAGATATTCACCTAGGTTCGAGATTAGTGTTAGATTTGGGGTTAGGAGGAAGGCAGTTTTTCAGTTTCAAATTTCTCCTCGAGAACCAACCCTGGCTTTCTTCCTTCCTTGTCCAAAAGTCCGGCTGAGTTCGTCCGCCTGGACTTGTCCCTGGTCTCACTAATTATCCCACTCTGATCTAAACCTCTCGGTAATAGCTGCTATGCCACAACGTTTCTTTTTTACACACCCTCTCCTGTAGCTCACAGCATTCTCTATCTCACTTCCAGACTCCCCTTATTCCTCAACAGAGTATATAATAAGGACTTCTATTTACGCTTCAGTAATACTTAACCTAAACTTAAAGATAACACGAAAATGTTAATTACCTATTTACATTTAACATATATTTATTTTTTTTTTAAAATAACCCTCTTCGAGCAATCCAATATAAACTAAATTTTACTTTAACTCAACTCATAATTTTTTTTTCCGACGTAACAACCTCCTCTGCTAAATTAGATACAGGAAGGAGTGCTGCTGGGTACTTTCCTTCCCAATGCCTATGTCTACTGCTTACTTTTTATATAGTACATTTGCTTATTGCCAGATTGCTGAAGAATGGTCCCTCCCATTTTGTAATTGACACATAAGGGCATAGAAGCCCTTGAAATGTTAATAGTGCATGCAGCGCAAATATAAATCTTCCTTAGAATACCTTCGGGTAATAGAAGGACAAATATCTGTGACATTTGTACATATCATATTTGTATTGTATTTTGTAATAATATAAAACCAGAGGGTATGAAAAATAAATGGCAGATAGCTTCTGACAAGTGTGAACGAAAATACGAAGAGAAAAAAATATAATAAAAATTTAGAAATTTTCATTGAATTAGAGCATTATTGCAGGGATGAGATAAAAGAGAAGGTTAAAATCTATTCAAATGATTTATTAAGCATGAACCAGCACATTTAAAAAATGTACCAAAAGATATATAAATGGTTTTGATATCGTGTATTCATGAAAATAGCTACCAGATCATACAATATATGGTATTTGAAATTTCTTGTTTTTTTAACTTCCTTTTTTTAGCTTTAATAGCTACACAGACTGGGGTGTGAATCATTGTATGGTTTATCAACATATTCTAGATGGAGTGGGAAGGTCAAGATTTATTTCTGAGGACCACAAAGAAATAAATTTCAGACCGCAAAGGCCTTATTGAAATCATAAGACTGTCACTAACATTTAGGTTTTTCACCTGCTCATAGTACAGTATAAAAATTATTAAATCTAAATTTAACCCATTCGAGACAGATTTCACATAGTTTGTGCAATTACAGTAATGTGCAATTATCAGTTATTCTGAGTAAACTAGTCGTCGAAATAAGACATTTCTGGAACTAATGAAATCTGTTAAGTACAGGAAAACAAAATTTGGCATTGTTTGTTTGTTTTGGTTTTAAGGCGTAAAACCCTAAGGTCATCAACGCCTAGACACTATATGCATATTCAACCTTTATAAGAAAGAACAATTAGGTAATAGAAGAAAGATAGAAAAAAAATAATAACAAAAAAGATAAATAAAAAAATAAAGAAAGGAAAAATATTTTTATGTAAACAATAGTTTAAAAAGCTAATACTAGTAATGCTGACTGACTAGGAATGGTCTTTATAATTTCGATAATAATGACTGCTCCTTAAGAAAATCAAAAACTAATTCAATGGTTTTCTCTCTATCACCCAGCACTGCTGAAATATTCGGGCTTAGTCAAATTTTATTCAGATGTAATGAATAATAAGGGCATTCTTGAAAAATATGCCGAATGGTAAGGGTTCCATCACAGTGCTGGCATCGGGGCACCGGCTGCCTAGCAAAAAGATAAGAGTGCGTCAGCCGTGAGTGTCCTATCCTCAGTCGGGTCAACGCGACCTCCTCCCTCCGGCTGCTACGGCTAGATGTAGACCAGGGTTTCACTGTTTGTTTTATATGCTTCAGTTTGCTTACCTGGCTATCGTCCCACATTTTCTGCCATCGGTCATCTTGCTTTCTGAGCGGTTCACTGAGTTCAGACGGGGTCAAGATGGCTGTTCCTCTCCCTGGTAGTGTGAGCGCCTGCTTCGCTGCCCGGTCCGCAAGCTCTTTACCGGTAATTCCCACGTGGCTTGGCACCCACACGAAGCTTACCGACTTGCCCAGGTTTCGCAACGCAGCTATATGAGAGTGAGTGCGAACTAGTATGGGATGATTTGGATACAAGTTCTGCAAACCTTTAATTGTGCTTAGGGAATCGGTTAGTATTACGATTTGGTCTTGATTTATTTTCATACAGAACTGTAGAGCTGAGGCCATTTCGTGTAGTTCGGCTGTGTAAATATTGCATAGATTATGCAGTTTGAATTTGTGTGTCGAGTTATGGGTCACTGGGAGAATGTTTCAAAGGCTACCATCAACCAATTAATGTATAATTAATTACTTTACCATCAATCTACTATTATATTATATCCTAAAAATGTATTTACAATTTTTTATTTTTTTTATTACTGAGTTACATTACTGTATTATCTTCAGACATTTTTATAAAAATTTATTTCTCTTTTATGTTATTTTTTCATTATTCAACTTATTTATTGTTTTGTTTTGTAACTTTTTACTACCTTCTAAAAATTGTCTTTGCATTATATTTTGTTCTTTATTACCGAAATCAAAATAACGATTTTATATTAACTAACTATTTTTGAAATAAATGCTTATCCATTTTTCAATGATGCATTATCATTCTACCTTACATTGCACACATGGTATTCAATCTGCTCCTCGCATTAAACATTTTCCGAGGCTGCACTGATCTTTTTATGTGAATTCACTCACGAATTGGGTGATAAAACATGTTTTTTAAAAATTAAAAATGAACAATACAAAGAGAAAAAAATTAGCTCCTGGAAACCGTGTTCGAAAAAAAAACGTTGCCTGGAATGGGTTAAATACCATTTCCTGAAGAAAAAAAGAAATTAGAAAAAAAAAAATGAGCGTATACTACAATATTTAAACCGTTAACACCATTAAATTTCTTCACATTACTTAAAAGTGACTTATACCACTTTTTATGAATAATAGCTCATATATAATGCACTTTTTTTTTTTTTTTTTCATTTCGCTATAAAAAAGATATTTTGGTTTTATCCTATAGGTGTATTTAGCTGTAATAAACAAGGGAAGAGGATTTTATGTTTTTCATTGTTCTTATGAGTTATTTCGAGATTTCTCATGCATTTTTACTAATCCATCCCAGTGTACTGTGGAGTGTTGGTTGTAGACCCACAAACTCTAAGCCGAGTGGAAAAGCTGGCCTCTGCCAGAACTCTATTGTCGTATTTTACAAAAGCTCTTTCGGGCAGCGATGTTTTAGCTTTCCAAGAAGATTTCAGGGGTGAATTCAGCTCTTTAATACAAACCTTAATTAATATACCAGGTTAATTAATAAAATATTAAGTGAACTGGAAGATAATTAATCCATTTTACCCAAAATATAAATTCTTAAGACACACTAAACTAAACTCATTGATGTAAAATTTCTATAAAAACTTTTCTTTATTTTTTTTTATCAGGATTAAAAAGACTTTATCATTAAAGCGAAGTGGTCTAAGTAGATAGAGCACTATTTCACTGTACTGCGGGACGCGGGTTCGAATCCCGGCTTGGCGAATAAATAAATAATTGGCAGAATAATTATTTATCCTGTTTTTTATTTCAACCAAGGTACACAAGTACACAATCTTTGTACTCCTTCCTTGACTGGTCGTATAAAAGAACTTTCTGAGCCCTGTAGAACATAGAAAAAAAACTATCGAACAGGAATGATTGAATAATAATATAGTGGCGGTAAGATAGTGTGTTCTTGTGTTTGAGGAGAAGCAACTTCTCATATACAAAAATACCCGTATCGCGTATTTATTTATGTTTTATTTTTTTTACTTTCACTTACCTATATTGAAAATATATAGTTAGGGAAAGTGTGGGAAATTGTGATTGTTAACATTTTCAAATTCCAGTTGTTTTTTTTTTGTTTTTATTTAATTAACTTCTTAATTTAAATCAAAATACAGACATTTTACAATGCATATAGAAGTCACTATCCTACTAAGGCGAGTCCGTGTGTGGGAAAGGAGTTCATCTGCGGCAATTTAATAATCTGGGTTATTTTAAACGAAAATATACGTTTTAGGATCCCCTGAGTCCAAATAACTGAGTCCCGCAAAAAGGTCTGGGCATGTAGTAAGTTTAGCGCGGAAGTGATTAGTTGCATACAATTAATACTTCAAATTTCAAGAACTTCTATACCTGAAATTGCACACCAACTTTCCCACCAAAATCAGCCAAACAGAAGAGCCACTTTAAACAATGCATTTTGTACCTTTTTTACATCGGGTTTTGCCTTTTTTACGATCTAAAACGAATTAAATAGTTAAGTATGCTTGTATGATTTTTATTTATTTCCCAACTTGTATTTATCTCTACTACAGGTTGTTGTTTTGATTTGTTTCTTGTTGCTTTTTTTTTTGTATATTTTTGAATTTATTTATTTCCGATTTTATGTAAATTGACTTTATCATTATTGGCTGTATATATTGTATGAATGTGTACTACATCTCTATTACTACTGTTCATTATGCAACAAATTGTAATATTTCTCAATAAAAAAAAAAAAAAAAAAAAAAAAAAAAAAAAAAAAAAAAAAAAACGAATTAATGATTTTGATCAAACTCCGTATATCGAAGTAAAATTTAATGGGCTTTATTATGGGTTAGGTTTCATTCTTATTGAAATAGTCTGACAGGGTTTAAATGCCGATAGTTTAAATTTTCTTTTTGTAAACATTCTTAAATTATGTAAATTAGAAAAAAAAATTAACCATTTCATGATGTTAGGATTGATAAAAAAATGGCTAAATAAATAAATTAGCTGAATTTGATAATGAACGGAAAGAGAAAAGAGCAAAGTTATTCTTTAATGTAATTTTTGTTTGTTTCAAGATAAGAAACGCAATATATATGTATAATATACCGTTGGAAAGCTAAAGATTTTAGGGAAAATATTACCTTATACACAAAGTTGTAAAATGTAATGGAGAGTGATGAAAAGCGAATACATTTGCCGATTGATGTAGATCCAATTTTATATTGTTAAATTATTCAATCTAAAACATTTGTTTAAAACGAAGCTAAATATCATTATTTAAAGTTTTTGAACTCTATAAGTTGTTAAATTGATTTTAACAACCAAAGTTTAAAAAGTAAATAAAAACGCACTGTCTTCACGTGTTAGCCTTAAGAAAAGTTATGATTTTTACGTAGCAGTTCTAACGCAAACATTTAGGAATATTTCCAGTGTGATTTTTAAACGTCGGAAAATGCTTGAGGGAGTCAAGGTATCCTAAAGGACAAACTCTATTACACAATTCATTTTGTTTCTTACTTTCCAAAGGAGTTACTTCCCTTGAAACAGTTTTCAATTTCTTTTTCTACAGGTACAAAAAGTCTTTGAGATTCCTGTTTTTCTTTTGGGATTTTTCGATTAAATAAATTTTTTTTTCAAGCTTTCCTTCAGAATGATATTAGGAAAATATTCATCTTTGTCGTTTGTTAGGAACATTTTTTACAGACTGAACGGCGAGAATCAGAAAAATAAATAATGGTTTAAAAGCTCAATAGTATTTTAATATACACGTCAAAAAAAGAAAAGAAAAGAAAGTTGAACAACCACTCAACAATGCCAGCGGTTTATAATCCCAAAAGGGTGTTTATGTTTCGTACTAAAAATTATATTAAATATTAAAACGTATATTAATATCAAATATCAATAAAAATATTAAAAATCAAAGAATTACTTTCGTAAATGAGCTAAATTAAACTATAGCTTGAGTAATTATTTTCCAAAGTTATTTGTCAAGTTTTTCTTTATTTTTTTTACAACAATTATTTTCAAGTTGAACATTTTTGAGAGTTTATTAAGATGTCATAACAATAACATCGGTCCACTACTTTGGACATATCCTTCTGGTACTATCCTTCACATCACAACCATCACATAATCCCTACTTAAAATAAAATATAAAGTTACTATCATATATTTATCCAATGGATTCATTAATAAATAACATATAAACAATTAGTAAATAAATCATTCATCTAAGTTTATGAGTTTTACCTCGCTTTCTATCAACTTTTACAGTTAATATTTTGGGTGATATTTCTTTTTAAATCATTAGCTTTTCAATGGTGTAATATAAATCCACATAACTATAATGAAATGTTTATCAACAAATATATGTACAAAAACAGAGTATTGTGCAATACATACAAGTAAGGTTTCAAGCCGGGATAATTTTTTTTTTACACTTTACATAGGAGTACAAATAATCATGATTTAAATTAATCTACTTAAGTCCAGTACCAGAGAGAAAATAATAAAATAATCAGAAACCCTCAAAAAAAAAAAAAAGAATATTAATAATAAGGCAAATAATTATATTTTGGAAAATAATAAAAAAATGCAAACATTAATTTAAAAAACAATATGTTTTAGCTTTTTATGTTTGTGCGCTTTAAAAGATAAATCGGCTATACTATAACTAAAAATTTCCCTTATTTGGTCATGCCTACTATTTGCACATGAATTAAAAAAAAAATACTGTTAATTAATAAACAAAAGTTGAAATGCTAGGCACATTTTAAGAATAATGTAATAAGTCAATTGGCGTTGATCATGAATAACCGCCAACTATGTGTGTTAGACCATACAGGGCAAGAGTAACATATTATAGGCCTAACATAAGGATGATATAATAACTTTGTCTACATAACTAACCCCACTAGTAAAGACTTTCGTATATTTTAAAATTGTTTCTGGCATTGAAGAAGAAATATTGAAAAATCGGCAATTGAAATGGGTTAGACTATATCAATGGGAATAAAACCTACCTTGTCAATAAGACCTTTTATATGTAATGTACATATAAATTATATTTTTTTTTTTTTTTTTTTTTTTTTTTTTTTTTTATTGAGATATATTACAATTTGTTACAAAATGAACAATAATAATATTGATAAGAGACCACATTCATACTATATATACAGAAAATAATAATAATGGTCAAATTTCATAAAATATAACATAAATTCAAATATATACAATAAAATAATAATAATAAATAAAAAACAAAACAAATCGAAACATAAACCTATTATTGAGATAAATAAAAAGTTGGCAAATAAATAAACATCTTACACACAATCATAACTATCTACAATATATACAATTGCTAAAGGGACCCCAGCAAGCGCTTTTCCCTCCACTTGTGGAGGAAAAAGCGGAATCCAAGAGATCCCAGCACCTCTATCTCAGCCGCATCACTGGTCTGAGCCAGTGGAGGCTGAGTTAGGGCGCTGTAGCCACAAACATACCGTACATGAGTGGAGGATCTGACCATTGTCAGAACTCCAGTTTAAATGTTTACAATAGGTCTCGTGGCCACTGCCGTTTCAATCTTCGAGGAGGATTGTAGGGATGGGTGGTGCTGGATAGGGATTGTGCTAGAGGGTTAGGATGATGACTAAGGTTCTGATGAAATTTGGAAAATTTGGATGGTACCAGGTCTAAAACAAACGGAATATTAAGGTCATGGTGTAGGGTACAGTTGGTAACGTAATAAGGAGCATTAACTATTGTTCGGAGGACTTTGGATTGGAAGGATTGGATGCGTTTAATGTTAGAATGTTTAGCTGTCCCCCACAGTTCAAGTCCGTAGGTCCATATAGGTTTCAGTACTGTCTTGTATATTAGTAATTTGTTGTCAACTGTAAGATGAGATTTTCTGTTTAGTAGTCTGTATAACTGGCCGAATCTGCGGTTGAGTTCTTTTCTTTTTAGTCTTGTATGTGGGTTCCACGTCAGTCTTTTGTCTAGTAAAAAGCCGAGATACCGGACTGTGTCTGAGGAAGGTATAGAATTGAAATTAACCGTTGGACAGGATTTGCGTCGAAGGGTGAATGTGACGTGAGTGCATTTGCTTTCGTTAACCTTAATGCGCCAAGCATTGCACCAGTCTTCGACAAGGGAAAGGTGCTTTTGGAGATTTAGCGATGCTGCTTCAGGATCGGAATTGGATGATAAAATGGCTGTGTCATCAGCAAATGTTGCCAGAAAGGTATTGGGGTCGGTAGGGATATCGGCGGTGAAGAGGATGTAGAGGACGGGTCCTAAGACGCTGCCTTGAGGAACACCGGCCTCAACAGTATATTGTTCGGAAAATTCGGAACCACAGCGAACTCGGAAGGAGCGGTTGGATAAATAGGATCGGAGGATTAGGTATAAGGATTGAGGTAAATGGGTTTTGAGCTTAAAGAGCAGTCCCGGGTGCCAAACCGGTCAAAAGCTTGAGCTATGTCCAGAAAGGCACCCGAACAATACTCCTTGCACTCAAGGGCGGAGGAAATGTGGTCTACAACTCGGAGTCCTTGCTGAACCGTGGAATGTTGAGGACGAAATCCGAACTGATGTGAAGGAAAATTTTGAAATTTGGCTAGGATTCGTTTTAGTAGGAGCTTTTCGAAAATTTTTGAGAGGATCGGAAGTAGGCTGATAGGTCTGTAAGATGACGTGTTGTTAGAAGGTTTGCCTGGTTTTAGAAAAAGGATCATAGTTGAATGTTTCCATAAGAGAGGAAAATAGGTAGTGCGTAGGATACAGTTATAGAGATATGTAAGGAATGTAATGGCTTTAGGTGGAAGTTGTCTTAAGATTTGGGGAGTAAGGAGATCGTATCCAGGAGATTTGCGGAGAGGAAGCTTTTTAAGAAGATATCTGACCTCAGAGGGATTAACTGCTTATAAATTATATTAAAAAAGAAAAGAAAGAAGTATAGCCCATTCATCATACACCTACTCTTCCGGTTAGTCACACCTTTCCTTGGTAGTAAATTTTCATCACATCTCCACAGAGATAATTTGATAATTATTTTTATAAGGGTAACTTATGTTATGGACGTTGTTATATGAATGTGCAAAAGGATTATTTTAGGATGGTAAAAGCTATATTATATTATATATATATATATATATATATATATATATATATATATAATATATAATATATATAAGACCATGAATAGAAAAAGAATCTCACTTTTCCAAATACTCAGATTTTTTTTTTTCGTGTTATTTAATAAACAATCTATATCAATTGTTTTTGTTACCTTTATTAACCTCATGCATATTAATTAAGTGCACAAATGGTGTAAAACAATAACAACCTAATAAAGTCACAAATGCTTTTTCCAATTGTGTTTGTCCATTAATTGTTTTGTAGCGTAAGTAATGGTGGTTCAGGTGTGTAAAAAAATGATAATCCGTAGGTGAGAGGTTTAAAAGAGGTTAGCAATTGAATACCTTCCTACTAACATTATATAGTGTTTAACTACTCCTTAAAAACATAAAAAAATAAATTAAAAGCAAGTAATTTACGGAATGCTAGTGAATTCTGAATACTTTTGACACTCACTGTATATTAGTTATCAACATAATAGATACCAGGATGTAATTAACTGATATTATGTAACTCCAATAACATCCTCTCTTATTATTACATGGTATGATAACATTGTACAGAAGGAGGGCAACGGTGGAACTCATTGTGTGAGGGCTTTACACGGTACAGTTGGAAGCGAAACAATAGGACGTACGGTTCTACAGTAGTCTGCGATACCAACTCTACCTCAGTAAGGCTTTCCTACTTCCCTGTGTAAAACTTTTTTATTTAGAATATAAATAATATGAACCATGCATAACTTAATGTTTTACTTTAACTTATCTATATACGAAATATATAGTAAGGGGACTATTGCGATCGTGAAAATTTTCCAATTCCGTTTGCGACGGAAATACCCGTTTTAGGGTCTCCTGAGTCCAAATGACCAACTCCCGAAAAAAGGTATATGTGTGTGTCCGTGTGTGTGTGTGTGTGTGTGTGTGTGTGTGTGTATAAAAGTCGCAATTTCATATTTAAGACAAATATACGCCCGAGATGTTATAGCAACTTTTTCATCAAAATCAGCTAGCCAGAAGAGTCACTTTATACCATGCTTGTTGCACTTTTTTACGATTTTCTCAAAAACGGCTCTAACGATTTTGATTAAACGATTTTTATTAATACCATGCAGGTTTCATTCTGATTGAAATAGTCTGGCAGGGCTTAAACGCCGATATTTTAAAATTTCTTTCTCTAAAGTACCTTTAATTTTGTAGTTTTTATAAAATCGACTAAAGAATGGGTAAATATATAAGTTGAACGAATTCGATATTCAACTAAAGAAGATAAATGTAAAACTTATTTTCTTAATGCAGTTTTTCGTTTTTGAACCTAAGAACAGTAATATACATTTATAATATACCGTTGGAATGCTAAAGATTTTAGAAAAAATATTATCTTATACATACTATTGTAAAAGTTAACGGATAGAAATGAAAAGCCGATAAAACAAACTGATTGTCGTAGATAATAGTATAATAGATTATTCAATAAAACACATGTTTCTATCCAACGTAAATAATTCTTTTACAATTCATTTTCGTTTCTAAATTTAATCTAAAATTCCTAAACTGATATAAATTACGGAGGTAAGTGAAAGTCGTTCGTTGCGCGCACCAGATTCTTCGGAAGTATTTTTTTTCTAATTTAATTAGGAAAAAATATATAAGTTCTATGCACATATTATTAATCTACTAGTGTTCCGCCATTGTACTGGATGTAATTTGAATGTTATGCAATTTATTTTAAAAACAGGAAGACCGATTTAGTGTTAAATTCTTTAGGACAGTTAGTTCAACAGTTATGGAATGAATTTGACCCATGAGTGTAGTATAGTAATTGTCAATAATTAATATTTCCTTTATTATAAATGATGCCGCTCCCTCCGATAGCCTTGAAGGGCTTTTTCAAAGACGTCTGGGCATTTACTTTGGTCTAGGATCAATTATATTGAATAACCAATAGTTGACTGTGAAATCAGGAACAGATGGTTCGGGTGGCTGTAAGAATGTACACGATAATGGTGAAAAAATATTTAACATCCAAAGTTACAACCCACACCGCGGATTTTCAGAGCCTCTTTTAAGAGTGTCCGGAAGCTGAATTCCAGCACCAGTCTAAAGTCCACACGCAGCTTCGTCATTTAGCTTCCGTACCTTTTTCAATATTTTCTTACATTTTTCGACACCACCCGAACAATCTCTTTCCTCATAACTTATTATAATTATGGAATTTATATAATTTGCCAACGTCTTACATGGAATCCTCCTACGAGATTTAAACGACAAGAAACTGCCCATAGATACAGATTACTACAACACTTTTTCGACAAAATTTCAAATTTATTACAAAAAGCGAATTTATGTTAAAATCATAGACCCATCTAAACATATGGAATCGAGCTTTGGGGCTCTACTAAACCATCTACTTCCTCCCGCATGCCAATTCTTACAATACAAAATCCTTCGCAAAATCTAAATGCTCCTTATTTCGTTAAGAATAAAATCATCTTTGACCACCTAAATAACCGAAATTTGTCGCAGATCTATCCCAAAACAAATATGCCTCTTCAATTCCAAACTCCCGACCTACACGAATCCTCTTACGCAACTTATCATTCCCATCTATTTCTGAAAACCCTCAAGGCGATTGAAAAGACGATGGCCGCGAGATCTACTAAATTAAATTGACATTAAAGTACTACCACTGATAGTTCTTCACAAGACATTTTCAAGCCCATTATTGTAAATTATGCCCATTTACTTATTGTATTTATTATAAGTACAGTTGCGCGCTAGTTACTCATCCTAAAGGTTGTGAGTTTGAATCCCAGACGGGACTTTAAAAATAATTATGATGGGCACATAAAAATAATGAAATTATACGCTTAATATAAATAAATTTACTATTTTATTAAATTGTCATGCAGATGATGCTGGATATTCCCCGGAGCGTCCAAAATGATGTTTTTGGCCAATAGACCAATTTTAGTCCAGGTTTTAAAGAAAATACAATAGCCACGGCCATCCAGTCCCTCAATCACCTCAACAAATACCAATAATAATAACTGCTTCATTGAGTTACCTAAATTGTCAGAAAGCTAATGGCATAGCGAAGATCAGAGCGATCCAATCACAGGTAGGAGGCCGCAATGGCTAAGCTTAGAATCGAATATAGCAATCTAACCTATTCATGGCTAATCAGCAGATAGATATCCGGTTCCCAAAATACCAACACGGTAATAATTTCATAACTGTTAGTCAGATTTTCCTGGAATATATATTCTACATTTCAGAGCCGAGTAAATTAGGGCCTGATTCAGGTACATCAGTCAGTCTAAAACAAGACAAAATTTGCGAATTAAGTGCAGCAATGAATATATATATATATATATATATATATATATATATATAATATATATATATATATATATATATATATATATATATAATATAATATATATACACAAATACATTAATTTATATAAGGTGTAGATTCTTTTAGGTGAAGGTCAAATTTCTATGAATAAAATTGGAGGCTGATTACTACTTCACCACTCTTTTATTGAAAAAAAATCGCACTACGTTTCGGCTACAATGCCATCTTCAGGTGCAGTGATTTAGACACGAGGCTTTAGCTTGAAAGCAGCAACTCACATTAGATCTAATTAGTTTCCACTGCACCTGAAGATGGCATTGTAAAATAAAAGAGTGGTGAAGTAGTAATCAGCCTCCAATTTTATTCACACATTAATTTATTGATTTATTGGTTAAACTCTGATACGGGCGATATACCACTTTCACTGTTGGTCAGTGGACCCTAAAACGTGTATTTTTTTATTATTTTTTTTTTTTAACTTCTTAAATTAAAAAAAAATACAGACATTTTACAGTGCAAGTAGAAGTCACTATCCCACTAAGGCGAGCCCGTGTGTGGGAAAGGAAAAGGAGTTCACCTGCATTTCCGTTGAAAACTTGAATTTAAAAATTTTCGCTATTAAAATACTTTTACTTACTATATATTTGTTTGATATGTCTAGTGTGAATCGATAAATATACTTTGTTATGAGCAAACCAATGTATAAAAAAAAAAGAAAAAGAAAACTTTATTCTGGGACAAGGTCACTTAAGAATAACATAAATGAAAAAAAAAAAAGAAGAATTATCACTGGCCAAAGAACACAAAAAACTAAAAGCATTAATGATTACAATAAATATATACAATTTTCTTTTAATGATCAAAAATAGTGCGAGAAAAAAGTACAATAAGATTATAGTATAATATAAAACTAAAAAAACAACAGAACAATTTATTAAATAAATATAAGAATGAAAGTAGATCCTGATGTATAGAGGGATAGACGTTTTTCGTCTCACTTTAATCATCATTGAAGGCCAGGGCCCTAACTGGGATGTAGTGCCTAGGATATATGTATGTATGTTAATCACTATACTAAAATTAGTTAACATCTGCTTGGGAAGCAAAAAGGTATTTAAAAGAGAGATATTTTAATGAAGATTAAGAAGGAGCATGGCGGATGTTTGATGGGAGGGTATTTCAGAAAATAGTGGACTGGGCTAAGAAGGAACATTCATATTTTTTTGATTCTGTGGGAAAGCATATAAAAGTCAGAAAGACGGGATTTGGTATCCTGGGTATGGGTTTTGGATTTAAATTGTAGGAGGCTGTAGATGTAAGAGGGGTGGACAGTGGGAGCGGATGATTGGATATAGAAATGAACCAAGGAAGTATTGCCTTCAAATCGAGGGAAATAGCCACTTTGACTCTACACCATAAGTAGAAGACATGCGACCGTCTCGAGGTACCGATGACAAATCTCAGGAAACAATTCATGATTCGTTTCAATCTGCCCTCGAGCACCTTCGAGAGGTGGAAACGGTGAAATAATTTAAGGGTACTTATTAATCTTTTGGAGATTTGGGCAATATAGGGTTTCCAAGATAGGTTTTGGTCAAAGATAACACCTAAGTTTGGGTTGCATTCCTAATAAATATTTCTACTTTTCGATGGAAATAGGGCCTCTAGTAACTTTAGATCGACTAGAAACAGACTATAATTAATCAAATGTATTAAAATTTTTATATGGGAGCCCGTAGCTGAGCACTAGTCTCCCACGCTAAAGGTTGTAAGTTCGCATCCCAGTCTCATAGGGCCTTTTTCAAGCATTTAATAAAGGAGGGTTTAGTCACAGCCTCTTCCCCGGGTATGTGAGACCCGTCAGCCAAATGGTGGCCACTCACAAAATTAGGCGTAGGGAGTGATGACCCTATCCTATAAAATACATCGAGAAACGTGATTGTGATCTCCCAGGAGATTACACCCAGATGCCCTACAGGCCACTGGAAGAAGAAGAAAATTATTATAATTTAAAAAATAAACGCAAATATTATAGAAATAACTACTGTTGTATCTCACGTATCAGACGTAGCGAAACAGCTAAATAGTTTATTTACTCAAGAAATCAACAAAAAAATTATTTTGGATTAAAAAATATTTAGTTTAAATCTAATATTAGAATAATTATAACTACTTCAGAATTTCTCAAGAATCATTGGCAAATATAGGGTGTTGAGTCTAACAAGCTCAGAAAATTGCTGGAGTAGTGCCAACTGGAAAATAAAACTTAAAAGCTTTCTACTACAAGAGGCGTCATTTGAGGTATTCCTGAATAGTGGGGTCTTCCTTCTAGATACATTTCTTACATTCTTCATAGATACATTTCCCACTAACGTGGCTTAAACAGGAAAACAAAAAAATTTAAATCATAGGTGATTAAAAAAAACAACCTATAACTAATAATGATAATATATTGAAGTTCTCATAAAACGTAGAAAATTAATGTAGAAAAATGCAGCTTAAACCGTAGGTTTTACCACAATAAACAAACCGCATCAGATTATAATGATACAGGAAACAAAAGTTTTTAAGCCTAGGCTACAACTCGCCGACATAGCAGGACTGATCCGATTAAACGTAGGTTAACACGTCAAGTTTAAAGCCGGTTAAAACAAGCGGTTGGAATACCACATTATTATCAATCAGATTATCTCTAAAGTACTAAGTGATCCGCTTATAAATTAAGCAGTTTTATATTAAATGTTCAAAGACAGCAATTACGCAATAAAATGGATCTTAACAGCAACCCAAGATTATTTTAAAAGATGATTGACTAAGCTAAAAAAAAAAACTCATCAAGTCACATAAGTAAATAACTAAGCACTCAACTAACCAACTCAGACATTATCAGGGGAAAAAAAATTAAAATAGAAAAAAAACATCTTACAACACTTTAATTTTAATCACACATTAATCTTTTTCAGCTTTTTAATTTTACCTTTTTGATTTATTTTATCCAATAATGAACCTTTGTAATCGACCAAAAATAATTACCCCTCTCCCCTAAAAATCCGCCGTACACCGTACGCCGTCCGCGGCATTTTTCTGAAACTACTGGACCAATTTTTTTTAAATTCACCACAAAAATACTAGTCCATAATACAATCATCAGCTGTTTTTCGTGAATAATAAATTCCAAAAAATTAATAGAAAATTAAATTTTCTACAAAATTAAAAAAGAATCATTGAAATTGGTTAAGAACTAGCAAATATATATATATAGCGTTTTGAACTCAACAGTAGTAATATGCTATTATCTTTTGAATTATTGCTTTTCATATTACTTAATTGCCTATCAACAGCTATTTATACAGTTATATCCTAATATTGTTATTTAGAAAGAATAAACCATGTTGTAATAATTTGTACCGTTTTCATTACTGTTTACCTTACTAATAATTTTAACGATTTAAAAGTGAATTTTTTAATGTTTGATGAGTTTTTTGTTTATATTTTAATGATATTTATTTCAATTTAACATTTCTCAGCTATCGTCACGCCGATTAAGTGATTATTTATTGAGCATTAATGAGTTGTTTCTTGATGATCGGTCTTAAACTTTATCTTATATCTTATACCAACTTTTGTTGGTTGTATTAAACTTTAATTAATATAACACATTTTTAAGGTAAATAGCATTGGCATTAAAAATGTGTTTGTTTATTCATTTAACGTAACTTTTATACTACTATGGTTAATCAGACGATGCTACAGCGGGAAACCTAAATTTTGCCTATCCAGGTTTTATTAGGATAGGGATCTTTAACGAGTACCTGACATCGCACAGTCTCAGGACCACCTTTTTACGCCCCCTCCGAAGAATGGTATAAAGAAGGATTTTTTACTTCAACTACTAAGGTGAACACACCTTACAAATGTGTACCCAACCTTCATTATGATATTATAAAACTTTTTCCAAAATCCTTTCTCATGTATTTGCATATCTTCTCCTCTTAGTAAGTACAGAGATCAGGTATTCTTTACATGGTAGTTCCTACTTTTTATTTAGTTTTCGGTTAAAAATTTGACAAAAGAAGTCATGAGAACTAATACGAAGTAGAGATGTTCGAATCGCGTAGCTTTGCCTTTCATGACAACTTGCAATAGTTGAAGCGTAACCCCCGAAGCTAGGAAATACCGATAGGATTTTCAGATAATACGGCCTCTTATAGATTTTTATTGTTTATTAGTATTTTAACTTGTTCGATTGGCTTAGGGCGGTAGGTATCTACTATTTATTATATAGTATAAAACCTCTATACAGCATATGGGCAAATTAATGAAACGCTATGTTACATCAGAAGCATGATTTAATTTACAGTCGGCTATTTCAACAGTGATATAATGTGGTTAATACAGGTTTCACTTGTCTGCTAGAATCGGTTTAAATTTTCTTTATCTTTTTCCTGTGATGAGTTGCTTGCTGACTGAACTTCTGGGTGAGGTGACCAACAGCAATCCCCCATCATGTAGGTGTTCCAGCTGCCCTAGTAGCGTTTTTCCATAACTATTCCATTTTCCATGGACCTTGTGAAAAAGCTAACCTAGCTCTTCACTTACGCCTCCCAAACTGTCAAGGAAGTAATATAGGTGGCTGTTGAAATGGTGAACTTTCAGGCTCATCAAACATCCTAAATTTTAAACTTGTTTAACATCTTAGCTACAATAGAAATATATCCTGTTTTTTTTTTGTTTTTTTCATTTACCAACTTGCTATCCATGCTTCTTTCTTATTTAAAATCATTGAGGATTCAAAGTTAACGCCAAACATCATTTTCTTAATGTCAGATCCGACAAAGACGCCTTCTTTATGTTTAGCTTCTGAAAGGTGTTGAAACTGTTGGCAGAGATACTTGAACCATGGTCCATTTCTAGGCATAGCCTTCACCAACTGTTTCATAAGGACTAACAACATATGTAAAGTGAGTACATTTGTTTGGATCTTCAAGGTTTTTGCGGACAATGTTCTTCTCACCAGGTTTTAAGGACTCTCTCACTGTCCAATCAATGTTGATCCTTTGCTCTACTGTCCCATTCACACAATTAACAAGTAAATTCAGTAAAACCACCTTTCTGACCAAGAGACATACATTTTACTTTTAAATCGCCACATATTATTGAACCGTGAACAGAATAGCCTTTATAACTATATCTAGGTTCTCATAGCTTTATTTCATATAAGCAGAATTATCAACAGATATGGGTTCGTACATGTTACCATTGTGGTATAAAATTGGCTTCAAACTCTATGAACGCTGTCAAATTCTGTAATAAAATCGGTTAATTTAGTAAGTTTATTTATAATATGTAAAAAACTCTTAAGCGAGGAACACACCATTTTCACTTACCTCTGATGTAAGAGAAAATGGATAAATTGTTAAAAAATTAATTACATTTTGTTTCAATAGTTGCATGTGTTTTATAAAATAATCTATTATCTTATTATGCACTACAACCTGTTAGTTTTATCGGCGTTTCATCACTCTCCATCAACTTTAACAATTTGATGTCTTAGATAAAATTTTTGATAAAATATTTGGCTTTCCAATGGTACATTATACATCTATATTACTTTTTTATGTTCAAAAACACGAAAATTGCATGAAAAAATATGTTTGTTCTTTTCTCCTTTCGTTGGATATCGAATTCACTCAACTTATATCTTTACCCGTTTTTTATCAATGCTAACAAGATTATATAGTTAATTTCTTTAAAGATACTTAATTGAAGGCACTTCAGACGAAGATAATTTAAAATATCGGCATTTAAGCCCTGTAAGACTACTTCAATTGGAACGAAACCTTCATCATATTAAAGCCCATTAAATTTTACATCCACACAGAGAGTTTAATCAAAATCGTTTTGAGCCGTTTTTTAGAAAATCGTAAAAAGGTGCAAAATGCATTAAATGAAGTAGATCTTTTCCCTGTCAGCTGATATTAAAGAAAAAGTTGGTGTAACATCTCGGGCGTATATTTGTCTGAAATATGAATTTTATTTTCGTACGATTTTGCGTTTTGGCGCTAGACTTACCACACAATTGTCCATGTGTATATATACACACACACACACAACAGACAGACCTTTTTGTAGGACTTGGTTATTTGAACTCAATGGATCCTAAATCGAGTATTTCCGTTGAAAACTGGGATTAGAAAATTTTCACGATCTCAATATTTTCCCTTACTGTACTATTTCATTTATAGGTAAGTGGAAGTAAAACATAGTGGATGATACAGTTAAGTATCACATTTGGATTCAGCATTCTAAAAACATAAGAATTAGGTGTTTTTTTTTTTGAGTTTTTTCAATGTTGGTCCGTGTAATGAAACCATAATTATTATCAAAGATCCTTGGAAATGCCTTAGATGGAGAGAATGTTCAGATAACTGAGAAAACAGGGAGTTGGAGGCAGCGTGAGCTTATTAAAATTGGCGAACATTGGCAAAGGCTTCGAGAAATGCCTTCAAGTATTTCTCACTTCCAGCGGCGGAAGCTATTCCAAGAGAACTTATGTCGTTGTAGTAAGTTCTCCTCCCTCGGCTTAGGGACAGAATAGAAGCACGGCTCTTCCCTGAATTGACTACTAATTAATTTATTTCAGCTATCATTTAGTTAAACCATGGAATGTAAATTTAAAAAGCGCTGAAAATTATTACACATTAGTATATTATTTCCAAAAAGACTATATTAGGGTATAACTTCATACATATATTTATATAGGCAATTTACTACTATGAAAAACAATACATAATTAAAAGGAAAATAGAATATCACCGCTAATTTTTTAACGTTATAAATTTAGTTCTGAACCAAATTCAATGATTCTTTTTTCATTCTGTAGGAATATATAAATCAACTTTTTTTCTTCTTCTTTATTGTGCTTTAGTACATATTTTTCTCTATTTTCAAAAATATCTGAGTTACATATTTTGGCGCATTTATAGGAGAAATTTCATTTTTTTTTCTTTTAGCCTTAGGATTTGTAATTATGCCGTTCTTTGGAGGGGACCTTAAAACATCGTCAGTCCGCTCCCTTAAAACAAGATCGCGCCATTCTGACCTTTATATTCCTGCCCACAGAACAACAAGTTTTGATCATTCCTTTCTTATCCGCTTTACTACTCTCTGTGATTCCCTACCTACCCATATCCGCCATGCTTCTTCCCTACCATCATTCAAGTCCCAACTGTTCGAGTACCTATTGTCATCTCAAACAGACGCTCCACAAGCCTAATATTTCAAATCAAATATCTATTCAAAAAGAAAATTTACTATTTATTGTTCATGATTCTATATCGATCAATTATTATGAATCAGTTTCAATGTTGTTTTGTTCAACAAATCAGAAGTTATTTATTTATTTTACTCTTTTAGTTATTTTATTCTTTTGTTTTATTGTATCCTACTTTTCTTCTTAATGCTTTGTAAATAAGAATTAGTTATAGTCCTTTGGTCTTGTGGCCATACACATTGTATATATTAATTGTACATATCATATTGTTCTTTAGGGGCCCAGTTCCAGAATAAAAAATATTTTTCTATTCTATTCTATTCAATTCCATATCATTGCGATCGCATAAATCTAATTTTAATTAGATTTTAAATAGAAGCTCTTAATGAAGATAATTAATTACTGGAATACATCTAGTAAGAAGAGAAATCAATCATATTGTGAATAATCTGATAGTTCCCGATCATTGACAGAACTGTGTAAACTAAATCAGTTGATGATCTTTTCCAATCTCTATTCCCTTTAAATATTGGATCTTCTTAGATGATTGCTTATTTAGGATATCATTACAAGGCCGAATGTGATTACTTTTTAACTTGATCTATTTCTCTTTAAAAACTACAACTTTAAAGCGGATAGTTAAGAAAAAATAAGACGCTCCCCGTTCTTAACTTCGCGCACACAAGGCTTGGCTTAAGAGACTTTAAAATTTTTACTCAGGCTTCATGAATAAATTGATGCATATGAATGGTTATGAAGATGAGGGGGTCGTTTATGTTTCATCCGCTGAATAATATCTCCCATAAATCATATTCCACGAACTAAAAACATAAACGAAAAAACGTATTCTCTAGAAAATATCGACTAGAGTCTAAAGACCTTGTCACAAAACTTTAAAAAAAAAAAACTTTAGTTCCTAAAAAATTTATAAGATGTTTGATTTTTTACAGATTCATTGAATTTTCGGGTACTAGAATACTTTCCCATTTCTAAATTATTTATTTTTTTCTTTTCTTCCAGTGGCACGACAGGCCATGTAGGCCCTGGGCCTCGCGGTGTAAACTCCTGCAAGTTTACACTCACGTCTCATGATTCAATTTTTAGTTAGAGTCATCACTCCCTACGACTAATTTTGTGAGTGGCCACCCTTTGACTGACGGGTCTCACATACCCGGGGAGAGGTTGTGAGTGAATTCACATTGTTTTTTATCCTTATAAGGACTGGGATTCGAACTCAGAACCTGTAGCATGAGAGACTAGCGCGCTAGCCACTCAGCCACGGGCTCCCCATTTATTTTTTTAGTACCCTAAAAACCTTAACCAGATGTTATGAGTAGTTATGATAGTCTCAGAACCACCTTGTTACGTTTCTCTCCGAAGGACAGCACAACTAAGGATTTTTTTACTCCTATTAGAAATTCTTGGATCACCTGTCAGGTTTGAAACCGTGACCTTGGAAATATAAAGCTGTTATGATTAACACGGCAACACAGGTGACCCCTCTGGCTATTAAACAATACTAGCAACATTAATGAAATAATTATTATTTAACAATTGTAAATATGATAGTCAACAATTAGTTCATATTTTAGTTTTGTACTTGTTTAACAAAGTGCAGTTAGGAGGACTATTTTTACTCTCACTTACCTATATATGATATATATATAGAAAGGGAAAGTATTGCGATCGTGAAAATTTTCGAATTCGAGTTTTCACCGGAATTACGCGTTTCAGGGTCCCCTGAGTCCAAATGACCAACTTCCGCAAAAAGATCTGTGTGTGTGTGTGTCCGTATGTAGTAAGCCTAGCGCAAAAACTAAGAGTCAAACAAAACGTAAATTTCATATTTAAAACAACTGTGTACTGTCCTCACAACTTGTGTGTAATCCGTAAATAATGACCCATCTGTTCCTTCCGAAACCCTTCAGTCTCAGATTTCTTCCATTGAAGAATGGTTTCAAAAAAGGAGAATCAAAATCAACCCTACTAAATCCCATCAAATTACCTTCACCCTTCGTCGAAAACCCATGTCCGCCTGTCCCACTATTTCCTTTAACAATATTCCACTCACCTCAGTTGAACAGATCCGGTACCTAGGACTCCATCTAGACAAACGTCTTACTTGGAATCCTCACACTAGACTGAAACGACAAGAAACAGCTCGTAGATACTCCTTACTACAACACTTATTGGACAAACGATCAAAACTTTCCACATACTACAAAAAATTAATTTATATTACCATTATTAGGCCTTTTTGGACATTAGGGATTGAGTTATGGGGATCCACCAAACCATGCAATTCTTCCCGCAATCAATCCTTGCAATCCAAAATCCTCCGAAAGATCCTAAATGCCCCTTACTTTGTCACCAATGAAATAATTCATTAAGACCTAAATATCCCATTAGTTGTAGATCTAGCACGAACTAGATATTCCTCCTTTTATTCCAAATAACCCGTACACTCCAACCCACTCGTCAGCAAACTCTCATCTCCTATTCCTGATCATATTCCTAGGCGGCTGAATAGACGTACGAATAGACCTACTTATCTGAATAAACTTTGAAGTGCTACCACTGGATAGTTTCTTCACATGCCTGTATCACGCCCACTTGATCTGTTAGCAGATTTACTTAATGTATTTTATTGTATAATATAGTTGTAAAATTTTTTAAATACAAAAAAAAAACTATACCCCCGAATTGTTACAACAACTTTTCCATCAAAATCAGCTAACCATAAGAACAACCTTATACCATGTATTTTGGACCTTTTTAAGATTTTATATATCAATGTAAATTTAATGGGCTTTAATATGATGAGGGTTTCATTCTGATTGAAATAGTCTAACAGGGCTTAAATGCCGATATCATAAATTTTCTTTCTCTTCATCATCTAGTTAGCATTGAAAATAACAGAATAATTGGCAAGTTGAACGAATTTGATAAACAACTAAAGGAGAAGAGTTCAAACATATTTTTTAACGAAATTTTTGTGTTTTTGAACACAAAAATAGTAGTATAGATGTATAATATACCGTTGGGTAGCTTAAGATTTAAGAAAAAATATGATGAACACCAATAAGGAGAAATAGCAGTGTACTATGAAATAAAATGATAGGTGATATATGAAAAATTATTTATATAATGAGGAAAATAAGTCTTGAAAATGGGGAAACAGCCCCGAAACGTCGACAAATATGAAAAGCTTATGAAATAAAGTGATTAAGTGACAAATGGAAGTCAATGTGTGCTCTTTTAAGTGTTTATATTAAGAAAAACTTCCAAAAAAATTAAAAAAGAAAAGAAAAAAAATATGATCTAATACACGGAATTGTAAAAGTTAATGGAGAGTGATGAAAAGCCGATGAAACTAACTGATTATTGTAGATAAAAATATAATAGATTATTTATTATAACATGTTTCTATTGAAATTAAATTAAATTTATTCTTTTAGAATTTATTTTTATCTCGAAATGTATATTTTTAAATTGATTTTAACAATAAAGGTAAGGGAAAGTCGTGTATTGCGCGCACTAGATTTTTTTTTTTTACATATTCAATTAAAGATTTAAGTTATAGATCTTATATCATTTGTTGAGTTTGTTTTATTAAATATTTTTTACAACTTACAGATGTAATTTAATTAATATGAATTTTTCATCTATCTAATATGTAAAACTCATTCAATTAAAATCCGAATTCCATATGTTATCTTGACGCTATTACTTCAATAATTATAAGTTTCAATCTAAAATATGGTTTTTAAAAATGTTCGAATACATTGAGAATCATCCTCAAATCTTCATTAAAGTAACCAAGGCGAATATAAATTCAACAGGCTTCATCATTATTGATTTTGGTTTTATTGTTTACTTGTATACCATATATTTGCATGCACCCCAAATGTTACAAGATCTGCTCTACATACAATTCTAGATAATTGGTACATCTAGATAATACGCCGATGCCCCGTGATGACAGAATACCAGGAATTTTCATACTGGTAAGTTTCTTGTTTCTGTAGAAATTCAATTTAATTAATTCTTTAAAAATTTATTTTTATCTCTAAATGTATTTTAAAATTCTTAAATTGATATAAATAACGGAGGTAAGTGAAAGTCGTGTGTTGCGCGCACCAGATTTTTTTTTGTACTAAAATTAAAACTGTTTTACTTTATATATTTAAAAGCCTCCCTAAATTTCGCTAAACCAGTTTCAATTAGGATACGGACCTTTAACGAGTACTTGACTTGACCATCGCACAGGCTCGGAATCACCAATTAAAATCCCCTTTGAAGGACCGCTTAACTAGGATTCTTTACAAAAAAAATCCTAGGAACAAAATCAGACAAGTTTGAACTCACGACCTTGAGTAGAGAATGTTGTTATGCAAGTCACAACACTACAGATGACCATGAATTGGGGGTTTTATATTTACTTAACTACATTCATAAGCTTTTTTACGCCAAAAAAAAAAAAAAAAAATTGGAATGATTTAGAAAGAAATTAAATATGTACTGAGTAATCATTCGAAAGACCGTTAATGTTCTAGCTATTCTTTAAAGAATATTTGACAGATTTCGATAAAAAAAAAAAAAAAAAAAATTTATATATATATATATATATATATATTTTTTTTTTTTTTTTATCGAAATCTATAAATATATATATATATATATATATATATATATATATATATATATATAATTCTAAATCAGTCTTAATTAACGAACACAGCCGTACCCATATGTATTCGGAAATTAAAGGTACAAAACCAATATTATCTGAAAAAGGGCTGAGAGATCTTTATTTTCTTTTTGTATTACTCACTATCAATCTAAGTATATGTTTAACTAATTTTATCAAGTGAATTCGCTAGTTGTATAATTATTTAATTATTAATCTTTAGTCAAGTGAGAAATTTAAGAAAAATAAATAAATTAAAATGAAAGTGTTTTAATTCTATTGAACGGTGACACCCACTCTTAAGAAATAAAAAAAAAAAGCACCAAATACTGGATGAAAAGCCTATTGTTCAATAAATTATCATCCTAAAACGTTTTCTTTTTTTCATTAGATTAAAACACTGGATTGAAGCTCAATGGATCCGAGATAAGACCAAATTGAAAATTGTTTCCAGCCTTCATAACTCGAAAAGTATCAGGGACAATAATTTTTTTTTTTAACATATTTATTGATATTTACAACTGTATTAAATAAAAATACATCTAGTAAATGTGATGGTAATATACAAAACTGTCATGAAAAACATGTAGAGACACTACCCAGCGGCAGCACTCTAAGAATATTTTAAACTAGAAGGTCCCGGGGCCATTTCCTTTTCAGGCGCCTCGGAGGATTATCCGGAATTGAAGAGGAAGAAAGGATTGAAACTAGTGGGTTAGAGTGAGAATGGAGATTGTCATGAAAGGATTGATACCTGGTCCGGGCCAAATCAGTAACAAGGGAACATTAAGGTCTTTATGGATAAGTTTATTCGTAACAAAGTAAGGAGCGTTGAGGATTTTACGAAGGATTTTGGATTGTAAGGATTGGATGCGGGAAGAATTTGATGGTTTAGTAGAGCCCCAAAGCTCTACTCCGTAAGTCCAGATTGGTCTTATAATAGTCATGTAGATGAGCCTTTTGTAGTTAAGAGGAAGGTTTGATCGTTTGTCTAATAAGTGTTGAAGTAGCCTAAAGCGGCGAGCAGTTTCTTGTCGTTTTAGTCGTGTATGTGGATTCCAAGTTAGGCGTTGGGGACAATAATTAATTTTTACTTAACTCTTTTCATCGATTAAAAAGTATACGATTCATACTTTAACGGAGCTTCATTATTAATATTCAATAACTAAACTTTCGATAATTATAGGTATTGAATAATTTTTATCAGGTATATAGTTTATCGGTCCATAAAGGCTTGTTGAATATGAAACGGTTGGCCATGAAGTGAATATGAAGGATAAGATGGTCCGGATGGCGGTTATAAATGAATAGAAAATAGTATACAACAAAAAAAAAAAAAAGCTATATATATAAACTAATCTTCCACTTAACCACAAAAGGTTCATCTACATAACTATCACATGGCCTATATGGAATTTGGGAGTTGAGCTTTACTAGCTCTACTAAACCATCAAATTCTTCCCGTATCCAATCCTCTACCAATTCCAAAATCCTTATCTTCTGAAACTAATAAACTCATCCATAAAGACCTTAATGTTCCGTATGTTGCTGATTAACCTCGAACCAGATATCATTCCTTTCATGACAAACTCCATTCCCACGCTAATCCTCAAGTTTCGATACTTTCTTCCACTTCAATTCCTGATAATCCTCCAAGGCATCTAAAAAGAAGATGGCCTCGAGACCTTATGGTTATGAATATTTTTAAAGTACTTCCATTGGGAAGCTTCACTACATGTCCATTTCATGACTATTTTCTTTTAGCCGATTTACTAGGTGTGTTGTACAAGACAGTTGTAAATATCAATAAATAATTTTTTTTTTAAAAGTTCCACGAAGGAACTCGTTTTTTTGTAATTCAAACGAGGATCTGTTATTATTTTTTAGTAAAATTGTAAAACAAATTAAGTAAAGTTAATTTTTTCAGCGTGGAAAAGATGCTTAAATTCTTTCAATAAATCCTAAAGAGTCAAGTAAGATTTTCCATAAATAAAAAAACACTTTGATAAGCAACTGCTTGAAACAAATAAATAAATCAAGGGCAATGGTTTTATTCCATCGGAAATTCCTATGACACTTGTGAAAAAAAAAATATATAAATTCAAATCTCTATGCATATTAATACTCTCCACCCCCGTTCGATCTTCGTTCCTTTTGAATTCCAGAACCCAGAACCCCACCATTTATTATTATCCAATCCGACCTAATTTTAAATATTGAATTATTTAACAATTATCAATCCGTACTTTGCTTTCTTTTCTCCACTCCACTTTTCTTTATATGCTTTCGAATCTGTACATATGATCTTCCCAATTGATTTATTTTATCATGATCTTTACCTTAAAAGCTAACGGAAACTGCATTATATAAGTTAAAATTATATTATAACTTTAGTGGTCTATTATTATTCATATTTTTACTTTTACTTACCTATATATGGAATATATAGTAAGATAACTATTGCGATCGTGAACATTTTTGAATTCCAGTTTTCAACGAAAATACACGTTGTAGGGTCCTCTGAGTCCAAATAGCCAAGTCCCGCAAAAAGGTGTGTGTGCCTATGTGTGGTAAGTCCGGCGTGTAAACGAAAAGTCCTTTGAAGCTGAAATTTCATATTTAAGACAACTATACACCCAAGGTGTTACAGGAACATTTTTACCAAATTCAGCTAACCAGAAGAGCCACTTTATACTAAGCATTTTGCACCTATTTACGATTTTCTCAAAAACGGCTCTAACGATTTTGATTTAACTCGATATATCGATGTAAAATTGGACGAGCTTTAATACTATGTAGGTTTCATTCTGATTGAAATAGTCTGGCAGGGCTTAAATGCCGATATTTTAAAATTTCTTTCTGTAAAGTACCTTTAATTTTGCCGTTTTTATAAAATTGACCATATCATCTGATTATTATTGCTAAAGAACAGGTATATAAATATATATGTTGAACGAATTCGATATCCATCTAAAGAAGATAAATGCAAAACATATTTTTTTAATGCAATTTTTGTTTTGAACCTAAGAACAGAAATATACATATGATATACCGTTGGAATGCTAAATATTTTAGAAAAAATATTATCTTATACATACTATTGTAAAAGTCAACGGATAGTAATGAAAACCGATAAAACAAACTGATTGTGGTAGATAATAATATAATACATTATTTAATAAAACACCTGTTTCTATCCAATGTAAATAATTCTATAACAATTTATTTTCGTTTCTAAATTTGTTTAAAAATTCTTAAATTGATATAAATAACGGAGGTAAGTGAAAGTCGTGTGTTGCGCGTACCAGAATTTGTTTTCAATATGGATGATATAGAACGTTTATGTTTCATTCTGAAATAATGATTTGAACTAGATGAAAAACATTAGTATTTTACGTTTTCTGCCTACGTGCTAAAAAATTGTTTCTTAAATATTTCCATAGGATATCTAACAGCATTTAAACATGTCAAGTATGTTTTTCAGAGGGAATTTATTCCTCTAAAAGATTGATTATCGAGATTTTTTTCTGTAATATCCACTAACTAATACTTGTAGTGGGCTAAATCATTTTGTCAGATTTTCATGACCCTTCATGTCAAAAGATGTTTCGATTTTAAGACATAAAATACACAGGAAGCGAGTTATCAAGGAAAAAAACATATATAATTATAAAAAGAGTGTCTTTTATCAGCGTTTTATTCAAGATTGCGGAAAACTAGTAGTCCAGGAGTTGTCTTCCTCATTGAACGCACATCTAGAAATATTTTTAAATTTTTCTTTTTACCATACATATAACAAAATTGTATTTCCTTTATCCTAAAACTCTTAACCTTTTATTATGACCTTAGAAATTTCCATATTGAAATTTTATATGTTCTCCTATACTCATAACAGAATAAACAAAAAAACAGAGATATTTTACATTAAAAACAAAATAAAAATCTAATATAAATTAACAAAATCATATAGTCTCACAATTATATTGCATAATATAATTATTATTAACTCAATCTAATCTTATTTTAAGTCAATTTCCACTGAAATATTGACTAAAACCCTCCACGTGGTTTTGTTGGACGATTACTGTTCTGGTCGGTCATTAGTAAAAGTTTCAAAACCGCAAGAATTGTATTATTGTCATTTTCGAAACGTAACAGACTAGTTAAAACAAAAACTACTGGTATGTTCGATAGGCTAAGAAATCGGATGTAATTGGTATGATAGAAACATTTTTTTTTTTTTTTTTTAATATTTCCAGATGTATGTTCGATGATGTGGTAAACCATGAATCTGACTCCTGGACTATAGGATTCTTGAACCAAGATTCGATGCATAAAGCATACCTGAAAATCAGAATCACCCCATGTTTCGTAAGCCAATCACATTTTTGAGCCAATTCTAATGGGCTCTTATTTATTTTATTTTTTCCAATAGGCCCTAAGCCCCGCGATTTAGTTTCCTTGAATTCCAAACTGCATAATATGTTAAAAGGTAAAGTTATCACTCCCTAAACCTTTTTTCGTGAGCCGCCAGTTGTCTGAAGACAACATATCACATAGCCGGGGGATGTCGTCAGTGAATAATATGCTAAAAAAAATCCAACTGGGACTAGGATACAATCTCACAACCTACGTGATGGGGCGAGGTAGCTGTGTGGGTCGCCCAACAAGCAGAGGACCAAAACTTGGATAACATAATAACGCGTCTCTGTGCCGAGGGGCTTTAATATTGGCATCAATCCTCGCCCTAAAACTCTGGCCCAAGTAACCCCCGTATAGTCTACAAAGGCGACTAGCGTGATAGCCACACAGCCAGAGGCTTTCCATTGGGCAATTAGTTAAAAGGGTAATTTTATGTTAGCTTAGAAAAACTGGAAAAGAATAGATTTCCATAAGTGATTTTTGTTTTTAATGAAATTGAAAAAAAAAACTAAAATAGGGTTACACTAACCAAGAAATATTGGTAAATCTTGTTTGAAAATGGGATGTATTTTAAAAGTAAGCTTAAACGTAAAATGCCAGAAACTGAAATAATTATAATACGTTATTTAATTACAAAGATAATAAAAAAGAAACAACAAACAAGATTTATTTTGATTGATTTTATGAGTTTGGACGAAACTCTTAAAGCTAATCAAAATAATTCCTCTGAATTATTCAACTTTTTTAAATTTATATTTTATCCATCTTTTTCAATCGAAATATATTTCTACCACCCACGAGTAAGAGGGAAACCGTTTTGAATGATGATAAATTCCGAAAAGAGGAAATTGCGGTGGCTGTATCAAACTGCTTCCGAAAATCGTTCAGTAGATCATGCCAGGCTACTTTTTAAAGCCGAATGAAAAGAAGATTATTTTGAGGATATTTTTGCATCTATTGGCTTTCATCTATAAATTTTATAAACCATGATCCAGCATTTATCATTATAGGTTAGTTATTTTCGAAATAATTACATCAATTATATAGGGTCGGTCAGATGAAATCAATCATAAAAAAAAGTAAACAAATACGAGTATTTCATTTTTTCATTTTCCATACAACAAACATGTATCATTTTTGTAATGAACTCACATATTTAGTTAATTACATACACTAATTAATCTTTTATCTAATAAAAACAATAGTAAAATATAAAATTCAATATAAAGCCATCTTAAATTACAAGAAAAAATAGAAAAAAATTATAGCTCTCTCAAAGATTATCTTTTTCTTTAATTTTCAACATTAACAAAAAAATAAAATAAAAAACTTACGTCAACCCTTTTTAAAATCGATTATAGAAATTTCAAATACAGCCAGAGATAAAAATGAGCGAAACTATTAAAGAACTAATTACATTGAATTTCTATAGAAACATATGCTTTATTAAAAATCTATTACTGAAGGAATTAGTCCGGGTGGCGGTCATAGGGCGTCTGGTAGGCGAGTGGAAACTCATGTTTCCACTCTCCACTCCAGGTGAGTTTCCACTCGCCTACCAGACGCCCTGATGATGACCCACAATGGGGGTCGAAACGTTGGCAAACAATAAAATAGGTGAAACTATTCAGTTGTTTCATTTAATGACCGCCACCCGGACTAATTCCTTCAGTAATTCTCAACGGTCAACTAATTATATCCACAATGACAAAAATCTATTACATTATTATCTAAAATAATCAGTTAGTTTTATTGGCCTTTCATCATTTTTCATTAGATAGCCTTTCAACATTAGATTTTTAAAGCTTGTGCATAAAATAATATTTTTTTCTAAAATCTTTAGCTTTCCAACGGTATATTATACGTCTGTATTACTGTTCTAACAAAAAAATATTTTTTTCAGTTTTCTCCTCCAGTTGGATATCGAATTCGTTCAACTTATATTTACCTGTTTTTTATCAATGATGACAAGATGATATGGTTATTTTTATAATATCTACAAGATTAAAGGTACTTTAGGGAGAGACAATTTAAATTATCAGCATTTAAGCCTTGTCAAACTATTTAAATCAGAATAGAACCTGATCCTAAATACCATTCAATTTTACACCAATATATCGGGTTTAATCAAAATCGTTAGAACCGTTTTTAAGAAAATCGTAAAGAAGTGCAAAATGCATAGTATAAAGTTGCTCTTCTGGTGAGCTGATTTTGATGAAAAAGGCTCTGTAACGTAAATTGTAGCGGGAGATACCACACACACACAGTTAGCGCGTTTCTAGAATCTCTCTAATAGGCCGCATTGATTATGTCATATGTTAATTACATATGACTTACTAAATATTTGTTAAAAATCATCTCTCTTGATTAATAATCATTAATAAAATGTTTCTGGAAAGTATTTCTCTTGTAATAAAATTTACATAAATACGTAAACCGTTAGATTGTTGTAACTTATATCCCTTGATTAATTGATTTGTGAACAAAATTACCTTTTTTTTTTGCGTTCGATTAAACACTATTACTTTCACTTACCTATATATGAAATATATAGTAAGGGAAAGTATTGTGATCTTGAAAATATTTGAATTCCAGTTTTCAACGGAAATACACGTTTTAGGGTCTCCTGAGTCCAAATGGCCAAGCCCCACTAAAAGTTCTTTGTGTGTGTGTGTGTGGTATCTCCCGCTACAATTTACGTTACAGAGCCTTTTTCATCAAAATCAGCTCACCAGAAGAGCAACTTTATACTATGCATTTTGCACTTCTTTACGATTTTCTTAAAAACGGTTCTAACGATTTTGATTAAACCCGATATATTGGTGTAAAATTGAATGGTATTTAGGATCAGGTTCTATTCTGATTTAAATAGTTTGACAAGGCTTAAATACTGATAATTTAAATTGTCTCTCCCTAAAGTACCTTTAATCTTGTAGATATTATAAAAATAACCATATCATCTTGTCATCATTGATAAAAAACAGGTAAATATAAGTTGAACGAATTCGATATCCAACTGGAGGAGAAAACTGAAAAAAATATTTTTTTGTTAGAACAGTAATACAGACGTATAATATACCGTTGGAAAGCTAAAGATTTTAGAAAAAAATATTATTTTATGCACAAGCTTTATTATTTTATGCACACCTTTTTTATCTCTTCATATTTTCATTCTCATCTGTTAGAGGCCATCTGACAATAAGAAAATGTGTTTCATAAAACATAAGCATCAGGAACGCGAGTGCCCAGCTGTATCAACCGCTTCCGACGCACACACTGCAAAACCACCAATTTAGGTGGAAAAAGTGAAGTAAAAAATTTGGAATTTCTGAGTGCTTATTATTAGATAGTAAGACATTTAATAGTCATATTTCCCGACCAATAGTAATATTCCTCATCAATCCTTCTAGTCTTTAAATATTGCAAAAGAATTTTACGATTTTTTTTTGGTTTTGGGTGATATATAAAGACAGATTCAAGACACTGCACTCTGAATCCAAAGTTTTACAATCTAAAATTTTAAGAGTTTCCTATATGATTTAAAATGTAGCCATTAGCAGGTTTACGCCACTTCGAGCCGATAGTTAGATTTATTGTATATTTTTTTACCTTTGCTGAGACTGAGAAAAGGACTGACTGAGCTTTTCTCCAAATTGTCATTTGTTATTTTCGAAAAAAAAAAAAGAAAAAAAAAAAGAATATTTGCTAATTGTTCACTTCCGAAATTAGGTTAATTCAAGACATCTGTAGGCCACCGCCTGGGTGAGTAAGTACGGAAAACATTGAATGTAAGGAAGTTTTAGATTTTAGCAAATAAATTTGATTTTTGACCACTGTGCGCTCGCAGATCTTGTCGAAAAAATATTAGAATTTTTTCCGTCATCTGGGATCCCAAAGGTTAAATATGAACGAGTTTCAGATTTTTTCCATCTAAATTGGTCATATTTTCCAATGTGCGAAGCTTAAATTTAGCGGAGGAGCTCTCTCATCCACCTCTTCAGCCTTCTTTTGTAATGTTCATTTGTAAAATTGCTAAAGTTTTATTATTTAAGATCTGCCCCATGCCTTTCTTTTAACTAGCTTTTAATTAAGTGAAGCGCGTAAATGACCTTAGGACCTTTCTTCAAAAGAAGACCTTTCAAAAGAATGTCTTTTCTATAGAAACAGAAATATAACTTTCGGCTTTTCGGAAATATTTTCCTTAGTGCCTAAAAACAATTTACTGGAATTTCAAGTTTTAGGCTTCCAAATTAGTCACAAATAATCATTTCTATTATTTATTAAAATGATAAATAATTTAAATGACATACAATGTTTCGAATGTAATGTATATATTGTAGAATATATATATGAGGCATGTCTACATAAAAAAAAAAAAAAAAAAAAAAAAAAAAATGTGAATTAACTAAATTATAATATATCTCCGAGATTAAAAAAAAAAAAAAAAAATGTTCTATAAAACAAGGAAAAAAAAGAAAATATGTTTTAAGAAGAAGAATAATCCTGGAGGAGGAGCCAAATACGTCGCACTGTGAAAAATATAACCGATTAAGGCGGACAAAATTTGTCCATATTTAACATTTGGCGTTCCAGATTACGGAAAAAAATTTAAAACTAATTAATTTGTTGACACGATTGGCGAGCGCACAGTAGTCAAACATCAAATTTATTTGCTAAAATCTAAAACTTCCTTACATTCAATGTTTTCCGTACTTACTCACCCAGGCGGTGGCCTACAGATGTCTTGAATTAACCTAATTTCGGAAGTGAACAATTAGCAAATATTCTTTTTTTTTTTTTTTTTTTTTTTTTTCGAAAATAACAAATGACAATTTGGAGAAAAGCTCAGTCAGTCCTTTTCTCAGTCTCAGCAAAGGTAAAAAAATATACAATAAATCTAACTATCGGCTCGCTCGAAGTGGCGTAAACCTGCTAATGGCTGCATTTTAAATCATATAGGAAACTCTTAAAATTTTAGATTGTAAAACTTTGGATTCACAGTGCAGTGTCTTGAATCTGTCTTTATATATCACCCAAAACCAAAAAAAAATCGTAAAATTCTTTTGCAATATTTAAAGACTAGAAGGATTGATGAGGAATATTACTATTGGTCGGGAAATATGACTATTAAATGTCTTACTAACTAATAATAAGCACTCAGAAATTCCAAATTTTTTACTTCACTTTTTCCACCTAAATTGGTGGTTTTGCAGTGTGTGCGTCGGAAGCGGTTGATTCAGCTGGGCACTCGCGTTCCTGATGCTTATGTTTTATGAAACACATTTTCTTATTGTCAGATGGCCTCTAACAGATGAGAATGAAAATATGAAGAGATAAAAAAGGTGTGCATAAAATAATAAAGCTTGTGCATAAAATAATATTTTTTTCTAAAATCTTTAGCTTTCCAACGGTATATTATACGTCTGTATTACTGTTCTAACAAAAAAATATTTTTTTCAGTTTTCTCCTCCAGTTGGATATCGAATTCGTTCAACTTATATTTACCTGTTTTTTATCAATGATGACAAGATGATATGGTTATTTTTATAATATCTACAAGATTAAAGGTACTTTAGGGAGAGACAATTTAAATTATCAGCATTTAAGCCTTGTCAAACTATTTAAATCAGAATAGAACCTGATCCTAAATACCATTCAATTTTACACCAATATATCGGGTTTAATCAAAATCGTTAGAACCGTTTTTAAGAAAATCGTAAAGAAGTGCAAAATGCATAGTATAAAGTTGCTCTTCTGGTGAGCTTATTTTGATGAAAAAGGCTCTGTAACGTAAATTGTAGCGGGAGATACCACACACACACACACACACACACACACACACACACAAAGAACTTTTAGTGGGGCTTGGCCATTTGGACTCAGGAGACCCTAAAACGTGTATTTCCGTTGAAAACTGGAATTCAAATATTTTCAAGATCACAATACTTTCCCTTACTATATATTTCATATATAGGTAAGTGAAAGTAATAGTGTTTAATCGAACGCAAAAAAAAGGTAATTTTGTTCACAAATCAATTAATCAAGGGATATAAGTTACAACAATCTAACGGTTTACGTATTTATGTAAATTTTATTACAAGAGAAATACTTTCCAGAAACATTTTATTAATGATTATTAATCAAGAGAGATGATTTTTAACAAATATTTAGTAAGTCATATGTAATTAACATATGACATAATCAATGCGGCCTAAATTAACATAAGTCAATAAGAATCCATTTAAAAAAATAAACTACTGTAATAAAGCTGTTATTCGTAAGAATTATTTGAGCAGCGTTCATCAAACCAACCGCAGTGACCGTCGATTTGTTAAATTAAGCAAATACATTCAAAGAGGGTATACATAATTAAGTAAACCCGGAAAAGTGCACCCAATTATTTGGCAATGTCAACATTTGTTTGACCGCACACTAAATTATTGCATATGGATTACTTGTAATTTTTTGGTATTTGTTGATTTATTATAGTCATTAATATGATAGCTGTCGTTCACATTTCAGACTGCATTTATATTCAAATAAAATATATTATAATATTAAGTCAGCATATTCGACTTGACTAGCACAATCAAGGTAAATGGTCCACTACTTGGAGACATGTGTTTCAGATTAAATAACCTAACAATATGTTTATTTGTTTATTCGTTTAACGTCACTTTTATGCAACTATGGCTGATCCGACGATGCTACTGTGGGAGTCCTAAATTTTGCTTATCCAGGTTTTATTAGGATAGGGATCTTTAACGAGTAACTGACATCGCACAGGCTCAGGACAACCTTTTAACGCCCCCTCCGAAGGACGGCATAACTAAGGATATAATTAATCCGAGCCTTAATTAGATTTTTTGTATTATCTTCTTCGTATTCTGTAACTTCAAACGTAAAATGTAGAGAAGTTTTAATTTTAGCAAATAAATTTGATGTTTGACTACTGTGCGCTCGCCAATCGTGTCAACAAATTAATTAGTTTTAAATTTTTTTCCGTAATCTGGAACGCCAAATGTTAAATATGGACAAATTTTGTCCGCCTTAATCGGTTATATTTTTCACAGTGCGACGTATTTGGCTCCTCCTCCAGGATTATTCTTCTTCTTAAAACATATTTTCTTTTTTTTCCTTGTTTTATAGAACATTTTTTTTTTTTTTTTTTAATCTCGGAGATATATTATAATTTAGTTAATTCACATTTTTTTTTTTTTTTTTTTTTTTTTTTTTATGTAGACATGCCTCATATATATATTCTACAATATATACATTACATTCGAAACATTGTATGTCATTTAAATTATTTATCATTTTAATAAATAATAGAAATGATTATTTGTGACTAATTTGGAAGCCTAAAACTTGAAATTCCAGTAAATTGTTTTTAGGCACTAAGGAAAATATTTCCGAAAAGCCGAAAGTTATATTTCTGTTTCTATAGAAAAGACATTCTTTTGAAAGGTCTTCTTTTGAAGAAAGGTCCTAAGGTCATTTACGCGCTTCACTTAATTAAAAGCTAGTTAAAAGAAAGGCATGGGGCAGATCTTAAATAATAAAACTTTAACAATTTTACAAATGAACATTATAAAATAAGGCTGAAGAGGTGGATGAGAGAGCTCCTCCGCTAAATTTAAGCTTCGCACATTGAAAATATGACCAATTTAGATGGAAAAAATCTGAAACTCGTTCATATTTAACCTTTGGGATCCCAGATGACGGAAAAAATTCTAATATTTTTTCGACAAGATCTGCGAGCGCACAGTGGTCAAAAATCAAATTTATTTGTTAAAATCTAAAACTTCCTTACATTCAATGTTTTCCGTACTTACTCACCCAGGCGGTGGCCTACAGATGTCTTGAATTAACCTAATTTCGGAAGTGAACAATTAGCAAATATTCTTTTTTTTTTCGAAAATAACAAATGACAATTTGGAGAAAAGCTCAGTCAGTCCTTTTCTCAGTCTCAGCAAAGGTAAAAAAATATACAATAAATCTAACTATCGGCTCGAAGTGGCGTAAACCTGCTAATGGCTGCATTTTAAATCATTTGGAAACTCTTAAAATTTTAGATTGTAAAACTTTGGATTCACAGTGCAGTGTCTTGAATCTGTCTTTATATATCACCCAAAACCAAAAAAAAATCGTAAAATTCTTTTGCAATATTTAAAGACTAGAAGGATTGATGAGGAATATTACTATTGGTCGGGAAATATGACTATTAAATGTCTTACTATCTAATAATAAGCACTCAGAAATTCCAAATTTTTTACTTCACTTTTTCCACCTAAATTGGTGGTTTTGCAGTGTGTGCGTCGGAAGCGGTTGATACAGCTGGGCACTCGCGTTCCTGATGCTTATGTTTTATGAAACACATTTTCTTATTGTCAGATGGCCTCTAACAGATGAGAATGAAAATATGAAGAGATAAAAAAGGTGTTAAAGAAAAAAAAAATTAAAATTATAGCTTCACGATAGTGCTACCACTGGGTGGGTAGTTCTTCATTTCCAAGCCCATAAGTGTAAATTAGCCCATCTAATTATTGTATTTATTATAAACATAGTTGTAAATATCGATAAATTTTTTTTTTTAAATAATTTCACTATAAACAAAAAACGCTGCAAATTGTTACACAGTGGTTTATTATATCTAAATAAATATATTATGGTATAACATTTTGTATAGCTGTTTACAGATAATTACGTTATATGAAAGCTATAAATTAATCGAAGGAAAATGGCCTATCACCACTGCTAATTCAAAAGCGTCTGATATATTTCTTAACTGGTTTCAATGATTCTTTTTCTATGTTGTAAGAACTTTTATTTCTCTATCGAGTAGTGCTAACAACGGAAAACATTTATCAATGTTTAAGGTGGGGAGACGGATTTTTTACATTTACTTACCTATAAATAGAATATTAATTAGATGCATATTTCTTATTAGTACGAGAAATATGAATGTTTTCAAAATTTATTTTATGATAGCTGACTTTATTATTATTATTTATTTTTAAATTGATCGTTCATAACGTTCGGTCAGGCCTGTTAGGGGTTGGGTTCACAACAGCGTATCATCTTTGTATAGGCAAATAATTAAGTTTTCGAAACATTAATAATAATATACACTAAGCCTGGATTTGAAAAAAGAAAGTTAAAACACAATAAACAGTTATTCATTCGAGTTAAAAATTGTTTCCCTTTCGGGTTTTCTGAGGGGTAAAGAGAAAAGTAGAGAAAATTGATTTTCTAGTTTGTTTTTTTCCTGGAAACCTAAACTGTTGTTACATGTTTATCACGAACTTTGTTAAAGAACTAAATTTTATATAATGGTTCCACACATTTTTTTTTTTTTTTTTTTTTTGCTCAGAGGTATTCGAGGGATAATATTAATGGGTTCCTAACTCTCAGTATAAATGCTCAAAATTCCATGAAATTGCGATGCCAAAAATCAACATTGAGATTTAGTTTATTTATTAAAAAAATATTAAGCTATCAATTTCAAACTCAATGTTTATCTTTAACACCTCGCTCGTTGTTTGAACCACTTATTAATTATATCCCAGCAAAATAACCACGTTTTTAGTCTTAGAAAAAAAAATACTGAACCATTATTCTACAATTTGTGAAGAAATATTATTATTACAGTGTATGCGATAACCATCATAAGCTTGGAAATATTCACAAAAGACTTCAAAAACTGATTAAATCATTCAATAAAATTATGTATATTTTTACCAGTTTTCACCAGAATTATAATGGACAACTTATAACAGGTAATAGGTTACATTATTTTTTTTATAGGTTATTGTACTTATAAAATATATGATTTGTGCGTGAAAAATGAGAATGCAAAGCAGTAACCTCTAGACATGGCGCAACATTAACGGTATTCAATAAATAATGAAATATTAAAAAATCAGCCATTTTTAAATAAAATGTCGAGAACTTCGTTAGCTATCGTACGACATGAGAACGCAGGTTTGACTAAAGCGAACTTTTTTTTTTTTTTTTTCCACTCAACTTTTATTCATTGTTTCAGCCAAGAACATTTTAAAGGAAACCTAATAACACTATTTTTATAAATCAAAAGATCAGCTGATGCGCCAGATGGTAACAGTCGCACTTAACTTCGTCTCTGAGATTTTTGATTTTTCAAAAGAATTTTCATCGATTCCAGTCTCGTAAAAGTTGCCAGCTTTTTGGACATCAACAGCAGTAAGGTTTGGAGTATTATTTCGGTAAGCAGAGTTATCTTTTTACCGCAAACAGTGAATGCAGAGTCAATAGGCTTGACACTAAGGGTAGCCATATTTCCTCATATCAGCTGATTGCTGGTATTGGGAATATATTCTTATTACTTGTTTCCCTTTAACATTCTTATATTACTATCTTCTTTTTTTTTTTTTTTTATATGAAATGCGATATTTTCATCAAGTGATGTCTTCTAAAACGTCAAATAAACGATCAAGATCAACAGGTTCAAATTCGTCTCCCACTAAACAAAGACCCCGTCGTGATAACAATAAGAAATTACCAACACAAGCGAACCCTTTAAGTAACACTTTGAAATTTAATCCCCAGCCTGGCCCATCATCACAGGAGATGACAGATGAATCTCCTTTTTTCACACCGAATCCATTTCAAATCCTCCATAGTGAAAAAGAAGACATGAAATCAACAACCACCTCCCCCAATATTTGTCAAAAATAATAAAAATTTTCAACTTCTTTGTGCACAACATAATAAATTAACCAACCCTGGTAGCTACTCATGTCTGAATAGAACTAATTACACTAAAATATCTCCGGATAGCTCTGAAACCTACAGGAAAGTAGTAAAATATCTGAAATATCCAAAGCCGAGTTTCATACTAATCATCTACGCCAGGAGAGAGCACTGAGGGTTGTAATAAGAAACTTACATCCCTCGACACCAACTGAAGTTATTAAAGAAGAACTGATAGAGATGGAATATAAAGGTGCGCCAAGTCACCAACGTTTTGAAAGATAAAGTTCAACTTCCACTGTTTTTTGTTAATCTAGAACCATCGACAGGAGTCGAAAAAATCTACGATCTTAAACGATTGTACTACACCTGTGTAAGAGTTGAGAAACCCAATATGAAGAAGGATATAGTCCAATTCCATAATTGTCAGGCATATGGCCATACTAAATCTTATTGCCACCATATACCACGCTGTGTGAAATGCGGTGAAGAGCATAGGACAGGAGAATGCACTAAACCGAAGTCATCACCCGCAGTATATGCTCATTGCCTCAGGGACCATCCAGCCAACTACAAGGGATGCCAAATATATAAAAATCTAAGGACCAGATTTCAAAAACCTCAAGAACCAGAAACAGCAAGAATAACAAGATCTAGAAGAGAACCATCTAAATTTGTAGATTCCAATGTCTCATTTGCCCACTTACTTGGAGGTGAGGACCAGAGTAATGAAGCCGAGGCCCTGCCGAAACAACGTTTACCTCAGCATTCTCCATCCATTCCACAACAATCTATTCCGCAAAATTTACCTATTCTTCAAAAAACTCCTCAACATCAAATTTCTCATATCCCTTCTCCATCAAATGTCACAGAACTTACCAGTCTCATGACTACCTTCATCTCCGAAATCAAATCTCTCGTAATGCCGCTAATATCACTCCTTACAAATCTAGTGTCAAATCTAATCCCTACCTTAAAAAATCCTTAAATGACTTCTCCTAACTCCTAATCCATTCTTCTTTGGAATGCGAATGGTGTTAGAAATCACACTGAAGAACTGACAGCGTTGTTGCAAGACAAAAACAATTGACGTTGCACTTATTACTGAAACAAGACTAACTACTAAAGAGTTTTTCAAAATACCGCAATACATCACATACCGTACAGACCACCCAGACGGTAAAGCTCATGCCGGTTCTGCTATCATTGTCCACCAATCCCTCTCTCATCATTTACTCCCACTTCCTACCTATGATTTCCAGCAAGCCACAGCAATAGTAATTAAGACTTTTTCCTATCCGGTAACCCTTACATCAGCATATTGCCCTCCCAAACACTCCATTTCCAACACCGAATTCGCATCCTTCCTGGATTCCTTAGGAAATCATTTTATTCTGAGTGGAGATCTGAACGCCAAGCACCAGCAGTGGGTTTCTAGAACCACAAATATCGTGGAAGAAATTTGCTGACTGCTCTGAATTCCCGACATTTTAACCTCCTAACTCCTGACTCCCCTACCTACTGGCCAAGAGATCCTAACCGTCATCCAGATATCATCGACTTCTTCATCCACAGCGGATTAGGCTCCCTGAACTATTCCGTAACTCGCCTTGATGAACTATCCTCTGACCATAGTCCACTGATCCTTAAAGTATCCCTAACTCCTATTCCGAAACCCATTCCGCCATCATTTATCCGTGGCCCTGTCAACTGGAACCTCTTCCGCCAAATCCTGACCAATAATATAGACCTCAGTGAGACCCTCAAAACCCCGGATTACCTTGATGATTCCGTCTACTCCTTTACTACCGCCATTCAGCAAGCTGTCTGGACTGCCTCCTCTCCTAAGCACTCCAATATAACTCCTCAGCAAAACCATTTACTTCAACACCTCGCAGACTTCATCCGTGCAAAACGCCGAGCCAGATCATTATGGCAAAAAAGTAACTAGAAAACTAGGATTTTTGAATTTTTAGAAACATTTTTGAAACCCTTAAGATCTGTTGTAGGTACCCAGACTTGTACTAGCATTAAAAAAATAAATAAAATAAAAATTCTATACCGTCAAGCGAGAACCGCAGGTTGATTTCCCTAATCTTAGCTAGCTTAGGTTACTATGCTAGGTTGCTATCTTACTTTAATAATATTTAGTACCGTAGCAAAGTCGGGAGTCATTTCATAAATAAATTATTATAATATAAGTCATAAATAAAAAAAAATTGCGCCCGTCACTATACGGCTAAATATGATTTTCCGTTATGGTGAAGAGTTTATGGAATTAAGAATTAGTCGTCATACTTTATCCCGGAAAAACTCTAATTTAGCCAAAGAAACATTTGTAAGAGAACATGAATGAAAAAGAAGGAAAGGTGTGTCATTAAGCTGGGCTAACGAACCGCAGTAATTTATCCCAAGCAAATCTTATTCAAAGAAATATTTTGTTCGAAAACAATTCCCCCTTAATTATGTTATTTTCAAGTTTCTTATCTTTTATAGTGAATTAGAATATTTTATTTATTATAGACAATAAAACGGACGGAACCCAGGTTTGCTTTTTATTTTGAATTTGACTAATATAGATATTAAATATTTTTTATATTATATATTTGCAACTTTATCATATTAAAATATTGTCTCTTTTAATCATTTTTTTACCCGCGATAATTGAGTTCAGTCAAAAATATTTTTATTATCACAAAATTGTAACCTCTTTATAACGATTAAGAAAGCGAAGAATCGAAACTACACATTTGTGAATTCTACACTAGAGAAGGCCAAATTTATCTTAAAAAGTTCAAAACGATTCTCAAGCGAATAAAGATTATTTTTCTGGTTTTATTTTATTTATTTCCACTACAAATATTATATATATGAAATCGTGAGTAATAAAATAAATACAACATATTAATTTCATATCGCCTGATGTAATTACGTAGCAGGCAATGTATCTTGGAAATCCCATTAGTGACAAGACACCCTCATGACATCAGTAAGCCCAAGGTGTTTCAAATTAACACCTCGTTAGCAAGCACTGTCCTGATTTTATGTCCGGGAAATCCTCAATCACTACATTTGTTATTAATTATTATTATTATTTTTTTAAATTCACACAATCCCAACTTTATTAATCTCTAAGTATTTGATGACATAAAGATTAAACGGCCCGTAAGTCAACATCAAGTAAAATCCCAAAAATTTACGCTCTATTCTATTTTGTATTATACTATTGTTATTTTAAACTCTATACTATTGTTATTTTATTTATCTTTGTTAGATATCATAGAAAAACTGACGCGTACTGAGAAAGGTTTAAAACCGAATGATAAAATTCCTGTTGTGGGATTCGCCGCTTATTTCTTACTGCTAGACGAAGACACGAAAACTATACAACTAAATAAAGGTGCAGGAATAAAAACCGGTAAAGAGTTAGGGCTTAAAATAAAAATCCAGTGCGGGCAACACACGACTTTCACTTATCTCCACTGTTAAAATCAATTTAAAAACTAGAGAAAAATTCTATTTGGATCTGCTGCTCAACTTCGCTGTTTAGAGTACAAAGCATACCGCATCAATCCTGTAGACAATTTTCAGAGAACAAATAGAGGGAGATTGTGCCAATTTAGAAATACATTTCGCTCATGGAGATATATAAATTCAGACTAGCCCTAATATACGTGGTGATGCAGGATTTCCAGTGAGTCCAGGATTATGGTCTCCGCTACGTTTTGCAACTGTTTTCTTTCTAGACCATACCTGGAGAGGTAAAACGTAAGTAAAACGTTCCATTATCTACTAGGATGGTCCCCCTGCTTTCGGACCAAAGTCCCGTGACCGTAAATTTTCTTTCGCCAAACTCCTCGCGAAATTTTTCTTGTAGGTATGGAATACATTTCGTATAAATGCTTTACTTCTCCTCTTGAATCTTTTTGCCTTGTTCCCGGTCGTTTGTTTCATATCTGATAGTAGGATCCACTATCAGTGCTTCCTTTTCTGTGGCACTAAATGCCATGATGTCCACAAATCTAGTTGATCCCTCGGTATCAAGGTAAAACACCTCTTGGAAACATTTTTATTTTTTATTTTCAACAGTTCTGCTATCTCGTTCTTTATGCGGTTGTGTCGGCGGGTAACGAGAAGCATGTTAATGTATACTTCAATTAGAAAAATATTTAAGGTTGCTTTTGATGAAACGTGTAATCATTTTCGTCGGAAACGTATGGTTTAGATTAAATATTATGAATATGTTAAATTATTAACCAGTAATATGTTTATTTCCTATTCGTCGCTTTATACTACAATTTACAACTTTGTATATAAGATAATATTTTTTCTAAAATCTTTCTCTTTCCAACGGTTTATTCTATATTACTGTTCTAATTATAAATAAACAAAAAATAATGTCATTAAAAAAATAGTTTTGTTCTTTTATCCTTAGAGTTGGTGATAAAATCGTCTATTGTACAATATATTTAACCGTCCTTCATCGGTGCTATTAAAGTAATATGGTTAATATTTTGGAATGTACAAATTTAATGGTACTTTAGTGGAGGAAAATTTAAAATATCGGCATTAAAGCCCTTTCAGACTATTTCAATCAAAAATAAACCTACATGATATTAAAGCTATGCTAATACAGAGAGATGAAAAGCCGATCAAACTAGGCAATAATACCCTAGATTATTTAATAAAACACACGGTTCTATCCAAACACAATTTAATTAATTCTTTAACCTTTTTACTTTCACTTAACCATATATTCCATCTCTAACTGTATTTGAAAATTCTTGAATTGATTTTAACAACGGAGGTAAGTGAAAGTAGTACGTGCTTCACATTTTCACACGTACAAACAACTCATGATTATTTCTTACAATCTCAAATCTTACTATAATAAACATTCAAAAATTAAAATTAAACTATAAAAGTCCATTGAATTAATACAAAACCACTAAGTAACTGAAAGGGTTAAGGCAGTGACGCTGTGACAACTTAACTTGCCATCAACGGACCTTAAATTATTTATAGCAGGGTTAGTTAACAATGCCTTTCCCTAGAGCATTGTTAAACTTTTCTGGGACTGGAAAAGACCATTTTCTTTTCTTTATTCGATGCAGATGGTTTTTAAAAATTTACCAACTTTCTCTCCTTTTCTTCTTAATCTACGTTTCTTATACCTCTGCAGCAAAAAATGCCTTAACATTTTCTAATGATTATCATAAAAGTAATTTTAATAATTTATATCCATAAAAGAATCTGATGGATTAATAATTTGATGAAATGTAATGGAAAAAAAAATTGAAAAGAATTTTAGATTTTTTTCAAGAGAATAGAAGAAAAATACAATGGGTGGTACAAAATTATATTCAATAATTATAAAGAGTGATATTAATAATTGTCATACATGAATTAATATTATTTATCTATCATTACTTTATCTATATATTTTTAATGTAATGTAACATAAAACACTTATATTAACAAAGCTGTTTGAGAACTATTTCTAAACTAATATAAACAATCAATTAGTTTGTTTAATGAAATTGGTTTTTATTTTATAATTATAAAATATAAGTGTTTTCCCACCCAAAATAAAAATTATTAAACATAAAGGGAAACAAATAATTTTATCGTTAACTATTGCAAGAAATATACCACCTTCATAATAATTACGTACTATAATTTTTAGAATAATTTATACCTATATATTTTTAAAAAAGATAAATAAAAGTAGATTTTCTTGAATATCAATATAAAAATAGTCTACCGGCAAACTAAAATGCTTTTATAATGTATATTGTTGATAAAACGTTGTTTTTTTTCACTTTATTTATTGATTTGCACCTGTCAGCAGTATGTGACAATCAGCAAATAGGATAGAATAATAAACAAAATAATAACATGTCAGGCATGAGGAAGGACAGTACCCAACAGCACGACTTTTCGTCAGGTTTTTTTTATGTATGATTTTCAGCATTATTTAAAAAATTTAAATCTTTATTTTATTTCAGAGTGTTAATAAGGCTATCATTGTACGATTAGGGGCCATTTGGAGGGTTCATAATTTGAGTGAAGTAAGCGAGCTCTTGGAGAAGGCTCAAAAAGGGCTGGATAAGATTATTCAACCCTCTAATTATTTGTGAAATTTGGGATGAATTTTTACCTGAAGACGGCTGCTGATGTATTTCCCTCCTCACACCCGAGCCTGTTGGTTCGTTTTTGGAAGGGGGAAAAGAGTAATTTGGACCCATCTGGAGGGCTGATGATTCCCGTGGCTGGATTGGTGGTACCATATACTGGATTGGTGTCCCCAACGGTTGGAGTTTCTGTTGTCGAATCGGAGCTCTCAGCTGCTGAACTGGTAACTCTATCTGTGTACCATTATTCATATATGGTGGGTAGATTGACGTTTTTTGACGAAGAGCTGGAAATTCCTCATAACTTCTTGGTGGAGGATGAGGTCGTTCGGAGCGGTGTGTTTGTAAAGCTCGTTGAATCCTCAACTCCTTCAGAACTTGCCACCCACGGTAATTGGCTGGATGTCCTCCTTGGCAGTGGCGCATGTCGCTGGTGTTTCACTTGCCTTCGAACAATTTGCGCTGTCGGGGCTAAGACCACAACTCACACAACGTTGAGGGTGGTTACAGTACGACTTCGTGTAACCGTACTCCTGGCACACGATACACTGTGGTGTGATTCTTCTTTTTCTGGGTTCTTCAACTCATATTTTTGTGTAAAATATAGATGGAATTTTAAATTTTTTTTCACTGTAGGTTGATTCGAGATTAACCTGGAAATCACATTAATTATGTTTTCAACTTTATAACCATATTTTGCTATAACTTTTTTTATTTCCAAAATAGGAGAAGTGTGGTGGAGGTTTTTTACGACTATCCTGTGTTTTTTTTTTGTCTTCAGGAAGTTGGTAAGTATGAAAATCAGCTTCTCCATTCTTAGAGATGCTTACTAATTTTCGATATACTTATGAGGTAGAGTGATAAACAGTTACCCCCTTCAGTGTAGTTTTAAGGTAAAATGAATTTGGTGACGATTCATTTTCAAAAAATGTGACGAAAGCTCGGTAATCTTGGATGCCGTTAATGAATATTGGAGGTGGTTTGTCTTTGGGGGTTTAGCATTGTCGGTAGGCTGATCTACCTCATTTAAGTTTTCTAGCGGAGCATAAGTGTTACTGGGATGGTCATGTCATTTCCTGCAACGGTTGTTTTTTGTCTACGTGGATCCTGGATTCTGCTGGCAAGTTCCTTTTCTTCCCAGTAACTAAGGCCCAGGCATCATGTAATGTTTGATCGCGATTTAAGCCTAATACACTTTCTCCACCACACTGCGTTGAGGGGGGGAGGTGCATTTCAGGTGTAGGTCTCACCTTTGACTTACAATTGAGACTCAGGCCCCTTCAGTCTTCAATTTGCAACAAAAATAATGAAATTTAGTCAAAATAAATGACTGAATTCAAATAAACTTTTTAAAGGAATGATCCCGAAATATTTAGATTCCAGAGAATTCTAAATTCTGAATCAATGTTAAGAAAAACAGTAATATTAAAAAAAGTAAATAAAGGATGAAAGCAAATAGAGCATTAAGAATTATGACTATTTTTATCGAAATAAAGTAAAATTTGTAACTTACATTAAAATATAAGACTTCATCAATACGATAGTTTGACTTCCTTACCTGTAAAAAAAATATATACATTAAAAAAATAATATAAATAATTTTATATACGAAAAACTAATTTTAATAAAATTAAAATAAATTCTAAAACATATCCAAATATATAATTTTAAAATTAATAATTTTTAAACAAATATATTTAGAATTTTAAATTTGTTAATTCGAAAATTATTAAAGAATTTTTTTAAAATAATTTAAATAAAAATTTGTTTTTAGTGATATAAATACATTAAGTAGACATGAATATTCATATAATGATTTTTTTTTTATGCTTTGGGTCTGTGAAGTTTGTGTTTAGGCCTAACATTTTTCAACTATAGACAGAGATAAGTTATTCGTATTTTGTAAGTTCAAAAGGCCATTTCAATAACAAAGAAAAATATGTTTTTATTTGATCATTACTTTTTCTTAAATCAAATATTACATTCATTCCTAGATGTGTAGCAACACATTTGCAAATTTATAGAAAATAGAAGTTCGAATAGACCAAGAAGTGCGTATGTTAACCTGAAAAAGTTGCAAAAACTACGCTTTTTTTGTGCTGTTTTATTCTGTCCCAATTCGTCCCAAGCAAGGTCTTTTTAATCCGTCTGAAGACAAACGAGTAAACTTTTCTCAGACACAAACCAGGAGAAAAATAGATTAAATGTACGGCATTTTCAAGTTGTCTCACGAACGTTGTTCAACCTTAACAAAAGAAGAAGAATTAGGCAGTAATTTTTGCTTAGAATTTATTACACGAAAAGAGCTACTACTGTCAATATATAATAATTTTGAGTTATGATTTTGCAATGTCTAATTTAGGTTAATGGGACATTTAGCCACTTTTCCTTATTAATGTAGCTCTAACTCACAAAAACAAGCCTCCTTACCTGTGTAATATTAAATTACCTTGATTGCAAATAAACCTGTATCACTACGACCAATGAAGGGTCTTGGGCTTCCATAGATATAGAGATTCGTACATTTCTAGGCCAACGGCCGTGGAATGAAGTGATGAGGCCTTGATCACGCTCAGCCGCCAGGTTTTTCCCCAATTTGTTGGGTACCCACTTTATAGAGGCTGCGCCTGCTCTAGGAAGGTCTCCATACTCAAGGGTCGCCCCTTGACTGAATCAGCAGAATAAATAATATTCTGTCCAGCCAGAATTCGAACCCAGGCCACTACCTCATAATTAATAATATTTTTGTATCCAAATAAATTGTTTTTCATTAGGTTTAATAATTTAGGACTCTTAATGTAGCATCGTCCAATAGCCAGAGTAGCATAAAGTGACAAACAAACAAACTAATATTACCATCAATCACTTTAAATATGTTTAATTTTGGCAAATGATCTGATCCTACATACTCCATACAAAACCCTACGCATGGAATGAAATAACCCACAGTTGACCAATACATACGAACTCTTTTTTTCGCGTTTTTAAAGAAAATTACACGGACATGACTATAGACTGATAAAATACATGTTAATAACTAAAATTCCTGTTAGAAAAAAGCTGGATGAGAAACCTCCCCCGCAAAATTGAAGCCCAGGAAGGAGTAATTCTTGGCAATTTTATTCCCCATGGCTATCATATCTGCTACTGAAGTTTTTGATAGCACATTTGCTTATTGTCAGATAATTTCTGAAAGGTGCGAGGTATTTTTAAGGAAGAAATAAGGGGAAAAATTATTAAATAAACTAAAAATGTTGCAATAGTCACTTTGAGTGTTTTTTTCATAATTTATGAAATAATAATTAAAAAAAACAGCAAATACTGCCAACAACTGTCAATAAAATAGGGATCTGAGTGTAGTGGCTAGCATAACAGCCTTCAATGAAAAGTTCACGAGCGCCTCCGAAAAAAAAAAAACCCGCAGATGGACTAAGTATTTCTTTAAGAGTAAAAAATGTTTTGTTTTTGCCATCGTTCAGGGGGGACGTGAAATGGTGATGTCGAGTCTGTACGACGTGAGACACTCGTTAATGATTCCTATCCTAATTTAACCCGATAGGCAAAATTTAGAATCCACACCAGTATCATCGGATTAGCTAAAATATCAAAAAGTGACATTAAATGCATACACAATAAAATATGGATAACTTTTAATTGCAATGTGAATATATAATCAGAGTATTGATTTAATGAATAAAAATGAATCTCGGGATTGTTTGGTAATATTTCTATTTAAAAGAAATATTTCAGTACAGATCAAACTATTAAAATTAATAAAAAATGTTCAGCTGGAGTTTTACTTAACGTAACAGCAATAATTACTCCGATATAATATTTTTAAAAATTAATTTTAAGCAAAACCTATCATTAATAATATAGTATAACTTTACCCTAATCCAATAAAATAAGAATCCAAATTCCTCTGGTTCTTGATTCAGGCGCAATACAATACTCAAACCTGCAACATACTCAAGCGTTGCCAGATAGTATAAGCCGCTCCAAATCCACAAAATAATCCTGATCATTAGTTATTTACATCCTTCAACATAAGAATTCGTATTAGGAATAACATAAAATAAGGCCACTACTACTAACATACCTCAAAACACTCGTAGAAGGCTGAAAAGAAGTAAGACGAGGGACCTATAATAACCTATAATCCGCTCCAAATCCACAATACAATCCTAATCATTACTTATTTACATTCTCCAACTTAAGAATTTGCATTAGGAATAATATAAAACATTGCCACTACTACTAACATGCCTCAAAACACGTTTTGAGTTGTTTGAGGGACCTCCTTACATAAATGCGAAATGAGAAGCACGCCAGATAGAAAAGCCGCTGGGCATCCGCTTTCTCGCCACAAATTTTGAAAAACAAAAATCATAAAATTTATATTTATATGATTTTATTATTTTTATTCCTCCACATTTATCATAATGATAAGAACATGGATAGGAAACTACTAATCACACTTGATCATTTAAAGGCGTATGATATTATATTTTACTTAAAGTTTTATGAATTTTAAACAATTTTATGAAATCATTACTACTATTATTGAAAATAATTATAAAGAAAACGAATTTTCATTTATTCTCAAACACGAAAGGGATAAAAATCTGTCTACTATCCATTCGATAGAAGAAAATTCTCGTTTCCAATTACTAAAGCAGTATCTTAGCAAATGTAAGCCGCAATGCAGATGCACCGACATACTTCCGCGTGCTTTAAAATCCTTCCATATTAACACAATTTTAATTTTAGAGTATTTTTAAACTATTGGAATAAGTCGAAACGGAAATGTAAATGAAAACAACAGCTTATTTTGGTGAAGACATTGTTAGCAAAATGAATACGTTATTGAAAGAAACAGCTATGATACTTCTGAGGCATAAATCCGAAAAGATAGTCAGTCAAAATACTTAATTTTAATTTAAAAAATAAATAACTAAATACAATAACAGATAACAAAGATAATATGAGAAATCCAAGTCACCTGTATTTCAACGAATTAATCGGTTCATGTTAACTTTTAAGAAGAAATAAATTACAAGTATATTATTCATACTGTTAGTTTCAAAAACTAAAAGAAGAACACCTCCTAAAGGTTTATGAAAATAAATTATTGCGTAGATTATTAGTGATGAAGGAAGATAGACATTTATTTTTCCATATACTTTAATGTATACGAGTAATTAATCTATCGTGTATCTTAATTTTTATAATAAATCAAAAGTCCGAACATTTAAGATTAATGCTTAAAAAAATTTATTTATAAAAATTCGAATTATGTATACCTTACCTTCAGTATAAAAATATGCTCGTTATTTCAAATGTTAATCATAAGACTAACTTATGAATCAGTATAACTGAGATTTCATTAATGGCCTCTAACTTACTCTTGTATCTCAACAAAATTGTTTATGTGTATTTTATTCTAATATAATCAGTTAATTAATGTGGTCACCTGTGGCATAGTAGTCAGAATAACAGCCTTCTATACCCAAGGTCCCGGGTTCAAACCTGCAAGTGGCCCTAGGATTTTTTAATGGGAATAAAAATTCCTTAGTTATGCAGTCCTTCGGAAGGGATATAAAAAGGTTGTCCTGAGCCTGTACTATGATATGTAGTTGTTAAATATTCCACCTCTGTTAAACCTGGATCAGCAAAATTTTGGACTCCCGATGTAGCATCGGTTAATTAGCCATAGTAGCCTGAAGTGACGTTAAATGAATAAACAAACAACTAATTAATTAAAAAACATTGCGCAATTTGAATCAAATATAACCACAATACCAAAGTGTGTTATAACACTTCTAAAAGATAATATTAATAAAAGAATCAAATTTATATAATTTTAACTAATTTTATGATTTATAAGGCTGTCATGATTTTGTTTTGTCTATACAGCTCAATTATTAGTTAGATACGATATTGTTATTTAAGATAACGATAATATGATATCCAAAAAGTAAGTTGGGAAAAATTACCATAAAAAAAAAAAAAAAAAAAAAATACTATAACATAACTAATTTGGAAGCTTTTTTTTTTTTTTTTTTTTTTTTACTTAAATAATAAATAAATAAATATATACATACATATACATATATATAGATAAATAGATAGATAACTGTTTTTTTATTTCTTTAAGCATACAACAACAAAACAAATATTACAAATATAAAAAACATTTGTAGAACTATGGTCTTTTAGACCGTCAGCCCGGAGCCGATCTGAAAAGTTTTACAAAATTATACAATAGTCAAGGAGGTTACTTACTTATTCTATTCACCTTCTAACTGTATTAACTTATAAATAAAACAACAGAAAAAAAATAACAATAATCAATCATATCAATAATATTACACATTAGTTTTTTTATTTTTTCAATTATAATTAAATTCCTTAATAAGCCTATATCTATAAGGCCATGCAATTTTACAAAAATTGTACACAGACACCCAGTTATCACCATTGAGACATTTTATCACATCATCAACTTTTAGAGAACTCTTTCCGAAACAATTTTTTCTAATTTCAGACAGAATCGGACATGCAGCCAGGAAATGAAATGTATTTTCTGTTTCTTTTTTATTGCACAAAGAACACATCACACTACTAATTGAATAAAATCTGTTGTAGTTGAGATAAAGAAGTTCACATCTAACTTTGAATATCCATTTAACCCCATTAAAGTTTATTTTATTATCAACAAGGTAATGTGATCCATAATCATAATTTAAGTTTTTATAGATGCATTTTTTCCGAAACTGAAGCCTTTTGTACATATTTTAATCTGTAAATTTCTGTTAACGATAATCTAAATTCCTGTAGGATTAAATCCCATTTATTTTGATTGTCAAGTTTAATATCTATGTCAATATTATGTCTTTCAGCTATTTCTCTTAAATCCTTTATCCAATATACCTTTTGTTTAACAACTTCATTGTTTAATAAATATGGTAGCCTATTTTTTGTCAGGTTTTTAACTTTGATAATATAACTATGCTGTATTTTTAAGGTATCTATAAACATTGGAACTATTTTGGTTTCTAAATGTATTAAGTAGGATGGAGTAGCTTGCGGTAAGCTAAATAACTTCTTAATGAAGTAATACAGAAGTTTTTCACATTCAATATATTCTGTACTTCCCCATGCTTCGGCACCATATCCTATGAATGATTTAAAAACAGCATTGAATACTTGAATTTTAGAATTATAGGGTATACTATTGTTTAGTAGTAAATTTTTCCATATAGAGTTTATTGCAATTTTAGCTTTTGATAGCTTCTGCTGCAAATGTTTTTTCAATGATAATGTAGGTGTAAGAACAACACCCAAATATTTATATTCGTTTACTACCTCTATTGCTTGCCTCTTAAAAAACCATTTTTCGTTTCGGGCTCTTTTACATCCACCATTTCTGAAAATTACTATTTTGGATTTATTCAAATTGACCTCTAAATTCCACATTTGACAATATTTTTCTAGATCATATATCATTTAACTGTAGAGTTTTAGGATCAGTAGCTACCAGTGTGATATCGTCCGCATATGCCAGTAATTTTATTTTTCTTCCATTAAAGTTTATGCCACCGCACATGTTGTCTTCTAAATCATTTATGAAGCATGAAAATAAAAAGGGACTTAAAACACACCCCTGCCTTAGTCCGTTCGCGGTCTTGAAATGGGAGGTTAAGCCCTGTTGGCTCCAAACTCTTGTTTCCGCTTCCTCATATAGGTTCTTTATTATACGTAGTATTCTATTAGATATTCCAAGTTGGCTAAGTTTATAAAATAGTGCCTGTCTATCGATTCTATCAAAAGCCGCCTTAAAATCAATGAAAAAACTGTACACTTTTCTTCTTTTTATTTTTAAATTAAGTTTTACAATACTCATTAGGCAGAATATATTATCAATAGTTGAGTACTGTTTTCGGAAGCCTGCCTGGAATTCGTTAATTATATTATTAGCATCTGCCCATTCAGTCAATCTTAGATTAATTAGAGCAGTAAATAGTTTGCTAATTGTATTGCCGAGTGTTATACCTCTATAGTTATGTACTAAATTTTTATCTCCTGTCTTATGCAATGGTAAAATCATATATTCTTTGAAACACTTAGGTACCTCTCCCACATCTACAATTTTATTAAAACATTTTAACAGACAACTTAAAAATTCACCCGGTGCATTTTTATAGAACTCGTAAGGGATACGGTCAAGGCCAGGTGCTTTGTTTGCTTTTGTCTTGTTTATAATGGCTTTTAATTCAGCTAGAGTAAAAGGATTATCGAGAAATGCGTCCCGTAGCAGTGGTTCAGCATATTGTATACATACTGGGTTTAGTTGTTGGTTGTACGTGTCATTAAAATAATTTTCCCATTCCTCAGCTCTTATCTCTTTACCTATCACGAAATTCTGATTTTTTAATTTTTTAACTAGGTTCCAAAAGCCTTTTGTGTCTCTTATATTTCTAAACTTATCTATAGTTTCATTATAATGTTTTTTCTTTTTTTCTCTGCATAACTGTTTATAGTACTTTTTATGCTCACTATACAATAATCTGTCTTCCGGTGTATTATTCTTCCTGTATCTATTTAGAAGTATAAATGACTGTTTCCTAACTTTTATACATTCCTTGTCAAACCAAATTTCTTTTCTATTTATTTTCGAGCTGTAGCTGCTATTTATTGATGATTGTTTAATAATATTAACTAATGACTCTACTGTATTAATCATAATATCTTCTTCCATCAGCATTCTAGTTGCCATATTTTTTGTAATTTTCCATTGATATTTTTCTTTTATTCCTAATGCCCAATTTAACTTTGGAGGTAATTTTACCATTTTTTCACAATTTTGATTTAATTCCGTTTCTAATGTGACCACTAAGGGCATGTGATCCGAGAATATTTCATTTTCCACTTTAAAATCCTTTATTAATGATAATATGTCCCTAGAAACGCAGCAGTAGTCCATTACTGATGATCCTTTTGAGGTGATAAATGTAAACTCTCCCTTGGAATCACTTTTCACTCGGCCGTTTAATATTACTAAATCATGTGTATCCAATGCTTCAACTAACTTTTTTCCTCTTTTATCCAAAATTTTATCTTTTGAGTTCCTATGTGGACTAACGACTGTAGTTTTAAATTTTATGCTATTTTTGGGAAGTTTTTGTATATATCCTGTTCTAGAATTCATATCTCCTTTTACGATATAATTTAGGTATTTTACGTCTAGAATTTTAACTAACATCAAAAAATCTTCCTCCCATTTATTTAAATAAACCGGTATTAAATGAACTACCCTGTGTTTTATCCTCATTTTTATAACGTGCCTGTCCAAAATTTGTGTAAATACAGCAAGATTTTTTATTTTTCTCGATTCTTTTATACCTATCACACAACCACCACTCGCTCTACCAAATGTTACTTCTCTCGTTGCCGGAATCCATTTAAGTTCGAAATTTTCAAAATATTTTTCAAATTTATCGATATTATGTTTTTCTACAAATGTTTCACATAGAAATATTAAATCAAAATTTGTAAGGAAGTCGAAAAAGTTTTTGTTTTTAGAGCCTAATCAATGGACATTATAAGATAATATCTTTAACTCCCCTAACTTTGTGGAGCTTCTGTTATTTACCTGTAAGCCATACAGCCTATTAGATGGGTATTTGTACATATCTTCTTTCTTCTCTTTACAATTCGATGCGTGGTGAGATTGCCGATTAAAGTTCCTTTTTAGATCTCCTTTTTTCAACTTTTCTTCAAACTGGCTACTGGTATTGTTTTGATGTTTTGTCACGAAATCGAAACTGTTCTAATTTTTCGCCCATTTTTCCCGTTTATTAACTTGAGCTGGTGTTGAATTAGATGAGGGCCTTCCTTCGCCAAAATTCGATAAAAGTTCTTCGATCTCTGAAATGTGATACATATTTTCCTTAAGTTTGAAAAACTTTTTCTTATATGTAACAGAGGGATCTAAATCATATAATTTTTTTAAGTAGGAATATATACGTTTCCCTTCTTCTCTTTCTTTAATTGTTTTATCATGTTTTAACACAATATTATTTTCTCTAAATACTTCTTTCTTCTTCATTATCTCTTGTTTTACTAAATAACTATTTAGGGAAATTAGGATTGGTCTGGATTTATCGTTTATTTTCTTCCCGAGTCTAAAACAGTTGTTGATTGAAACTTTCATTAAATTGATCCCAACGTTTGATAAAACTGATTCTACAACATTCACCACATTTTCGACACTGGAATCCTCTTTTTCAGGTACATTAAACATTAGTATATTATTTTTTCTTTCCATTCTCTCGAGATATTTTATTCTTTCTTTCAACTGATGATTTTCTTTTTCAAGTTCATCTGTTTTGTTTTTTGCATCTTCAAGTTCAAATGTAATATTCTCTAAGAACGTGTAAACTTTTTCCATAGCTTCTTTAATTAATTTAGTTTCAGTATTATTATTTCGGATTTCCGTTAATATTGATTGGAGCGTGACAGATTCAGGTTCTTTTTGCATATTGTATTGGTTTATTATCAGTTTTTTTTGGTTTATTGTAATCTGAGTTTATTATAATATATTAACAATGAATTAATGGCTTGTTCCCTGAAGATTCTAAATCACTAATCTCTCAAAATTGAAGCAGATAAGATGAATGTGCTGTAAAGATGGTTCACTCACCGGTAACGTGCTTGGACGGGTAACTTTTCTGTTCCAGGTCCCCTCCTTTATGCTGTTTCAATAGATCAAAAATTAGATCAAACTGTGCACGGAAACTTCTTTTTTCTCATAAAAAGTTAAAGTTCACACGAATATACACAACTGACACAAATTATACCACAATCGGACTAGATTTAACCACTGAAAAACACCTGTAAACGTGAGCTCGATTTAAACCTCACCACGGTCAACAGTCGACTTCCATACATATATATATTTAATTTTATTAGGTAAGCTTAAATTTCAAATAATAATAATAGGCTTACCGAACCCGAAGTTTCGACGCCGATACCACCAAATTTTGCCTGCACAGACTCGTCCAATGTTCGCCGGTCAAGCCTAAGCCCCCGAGATCAGCCTTAATGCAATCTTCCCATCGACGCTTCGGCCTACCTTTCGGACGCCTACCAGTCGGTTCAGCGAATACCAACTTTTCGAATCCGAATCCTCACCGAGCCCAACAACTTTACGCGCCCATTTGAGTCTTAGCGATGCTATCAACTCAATTATATTCCCAGGGTACGAACTCCGCAATTCCGCGTTGTGCAACATTCTAAACTCCCCAGTGGCCTCATCTCTCTTCGGACAAAATATTTTACGCAGTACCTTATTTTCGAAAGCCGTTGTTGATCCTTCAAAGAAAGCGGTCACGTTTCACATCCGTAAAGAACCGTCGGAAAAATAATAGTTTTATAAAGTCTAACCTTTAAGTTTTTAGACAGAAGCCACGAGCTAAGTAATTTAGCAACCGAATAATAACACGCATTTCCCACCTTCAACCGGGACTTTATTTCTTTCTGGATTTCATTTTTTACTTTCACTTACTATATATAGTAAGGAAAGTATTGCGATCGTGAAAATTTTCGAATTCCAGTTTTCAACGGAAATACACGTTTTAGGGTCCCCTGAGTCCAAATAACCAAGTCCCGCAAAAAGGTCTGTGTGTGTGTGTGTGTGTGTGTCTGTGTGTGTGTGTGTGTGTGTTTGTGTGGTAACTCCCGGGCGGAAACGGTAAGTCCTATGAAACTGAAATTTCATATTTAGGACAACTATACGCCCGAGACGTGACAAAACTTTTTTCATCAAAATGAGCTTACCAGAAGAGGCACTTTATACCATGCATTTTGCACCTTTTTTCGATTTTCTCAAAAACGGTTCCGACGATTTTGATTAAACTCGCTATATCGATGTAAAATTTAATGGGCTTTAATATCATGTAGGTTTTATTTGGATAAAAATGGTCTGACAGGGCTTAAATGCCGATATTTTAAATTTTCTTCCCCTAAAGTACCTTTAATTTTTAAGATTTAATAATAATAACTAGATTATCTTGTTAACGCTGATGAAAAACAGGTAAATATATAAATTGAATAAATTCGATACCCAACTAAGGGAGAAAACAGAAAAAATATATTTTTAATGAAATTTTTCGTTTTTGAACATAAGAGCAGTAATATACATGTATGATATACCGTTGGAAAGCTAAAGATTTTAGAAAAAATATCATCTCATACACAAGCTTTTAGAAGTTAATAGAGAGCGATGAGAAGAATATAAAACTAACTGATTATTTTAGATAATAATATAATAGATTTTTTAATAAAACACATGTTTCTATATAAATTAAATTTGATTAATTCCTTAATAGTTTCACGTATTTTTATCTCTATCTGTATTTGAAAATTCGTTCATTGATTTTAAAAATCGAGGTAAGTGAAAGTCGTCTGTTGCCCGCACCAGATTTTTCTTGTTATCATTGAACCTAAAGACTTGCATTTAAATAATTTTCATATATAATAATATTTGATATATAATAATAATACAATTTACATTAAATTTCACTCAATTCAAATTTCAAATAAAAAATATAGTGAATTCCATTTTTTATGAAATCATATTTTTAATTATGACTAAAAGTTTTAAAAAGATTTTTTTGTCAATTAACAAGCATACAAATTAAATATTTCAATTGATTTTTTTTTTTTTTTTTTTTTAATATTTCGTTTGAAGATTCTTTTCTATCTATATATTTTTTTACTATATTAATAACACCATATTAAAGTTATGTAATGAAATGTTTTAGTATGATTTGTAACGAAACTTAGTACGTTTAAAAAGTAATAGCATTTCTCATTCGCGTTTTTATAGTTCTTGAATGTTCATTAGATAAAATCGAATAGATAATTTTGATGAAACTAAATGATGACAATACAAATATGACAAAATATAAATTTAGTAAAAAAACTTCCTTCAGTACCTTTTGATTTAGATTGATCAAGACGTGAACTCATCTTTAGTTAAAGGCGAAAAAATATTCTTATTGATTCTTTTTTTGAATATATATATGTATACTGTATTATAATTTTAAATTTACTGTTTTGTATATATTGTATGAATGTAGTATGAATGTTGTACTTGATCGCTATAAAAAATGTCCTAATTAGGACAGATTGTAATATTACTTAATAAAAATTGTTTCTGGAAATATTAAACCAATTACCTTTCGAAAATCAACGCGTGAACTGTGATATATATATTCTTGAAATCGTACCCTAAAAGAGGAGAAATATTTGTTAATTTTCTATATTTCTGTCATCAATTGATTTATATATATATATATATATATATATATATATATATATATATATATATATATATATATATAAACATACACATTCATAATTGTAAACAGTAATTAATCATGTTTCTATTGTCTGATGGTCAGACATGTAGTATATTTTAATGTACGAACCTGTCACTCTTAAAGGACTCAGTCCCAGAATAAAAATTATTTTCTATAATATTCTATCTCCCTGTTAATTCTTATTATTATATGATATAAATATTATGGTTTCATTCACGCATTGTAAACTAATAAATCAATAAATTTTATGAATATCTGATGGCCAATATGACTGACCCCTAACAATCAGTGATATCCACACCGATTGTTTAGTAGGTAACTAAATATAGCTGATACGAGATCGACAGCAGGAGTGTAAGTTACAACTAAGCCCCAGGTGGTAAGCCTATAATGCCCCGTATCTGCATTCTACAGCACCTCAATAAAGCAACCTAGATAAGGTAATTAAGAGATACCATCACTCAATGGATGAATGGGTATTATCGCTTAATTATAGGAAGATACCATAAAACGATTACAGAAAAATAAATATACCTAAGTTGAACTTAAGTATTGATCTTGATTAAGTATTGACCAGTCAATCTTCAGGATTTAGTTATTGTTTATTCTACTTTTATTTTACTCTAATTAAAAAATCCTAGGACCATCTGCAGCTTTGAACCCGCGGCCTTTGGCATAGAAAGCTGTTATGCTAGGCACAATGCTATAGGTTACCCCTTCAGAATTTAGTTATTTATTATATGTAGTTATTTATTTTATGCCCAGACGAATTACCTCCTCTATTCCTCAAAAAGATGTGTTCGCATTATTACAATTACATAGTGAAATAGATAGGAGCATGTCAAGACTTCGAAATAAAGTTGAAATAAAATTTATTCTGTGGCTATTAGATCACTTAAAAAAATAAAACTTAATGTTCTATGGGAGAGTATTCCAGAACAGTGGAATGGGCGAAGAAATAATTAATCATTAAAACAAAAAAAATTCTATACCTCTCCAACCCATGAAAGGCCTTGGGCTCAGTACATATAGAGATTTGTACTATTTCTAGGCCATCAGCAGTGAAATGAGATTATTAGATCTTAATTACGCTCAGCCGCTAGGTTTTTCCTTAATTATTTTGGGTCGCCCCCCGACTAAATAAACAGAATCAATAATATTCTGCCGGAGCCGGGATTCAAACCCAGGACTCCGAGAATAGTAGACTAGTGCTCTTTCCACTAGATTCCGCCGCTCCCTTAATTAATCATTATAATTATTAAATTAATATAGATTATATTTCCATATATATTGTGTATATTAATATAATTATATTATATTAAATGATTCTCATCAATAAATAATTAATGATGTTTAAATGAAGTCACTGAGGAAGACCTTAAAGCATTGAGTGGGTAAAGAATTACAAAACAGAAAAGTAAGAATGAGTAGGATTTTTTGAAAGAAGTGAATATGAAAAGGGAGTTTCTGGGAAGAGACCTCTTGTTTACTAACAGGAAAAACCAACAAAAAAACAAGTGAAGTATTAAGTATGTGAGCAGCTTAAGGATGTCAATGATTTGAAAAAATCATACTCTTAAAAAGTATATATACCAACGTCGAAAAGCCAAGAAATACCTTAACTCAGCGCACAGTGGAAAATATGACCGATTTAGGTGGACAAAATTCTGAAACTTGTCTATATTTAATCTTTGGGGTGCAAGATTACGGAAAAAAAATAAAATAAAAAATTATAAGAACTAATTAATTTTTGACATGATTGGAGAGCGCACAATAGTCAACATCAAATTTATTTTTTAAAATCTAAAAATTTCCCACATTTTACGTTTGAAGTCCCACAATAAAGGAAAATTAATAAAAAAAAAGTACGGCTCGGAGTTGCTAACAGATGTATTTTATATCATTTAGGAAACTCTTCAAATTATAGAGTGTAAAACTTTAGATTCGGAATGTTGTGTCTGAAAAAAATTATGTATCATTCAAAACGCAAAAAATCGAAAAAATTCTTTGTAATATGTAAAGACTAGAAGGATTGATGAAACAAATCCTTGGGATAACTTGGGGGTTATATAGTTTTTCGTTATTGAATAGGGGCATACATTTACAAATTGATTAATTAACTCTACGGGTGAGATTTCAATGTATATCCAAAAACGAGTTTGGAAATATAACGTCTCACCTGTCTCAGTAATGTTCATTGTTAAAAAAAAGCAAAAGGACTTTGCTCTAAATACACCTTAAACAAAATAAATGACCATCGAATAAAGATAATCCCACTGCCAGTACTCAGGCACTTGTGCGAACAGGAATGATTCCCTCATTTACTATTTATTATTGAACACGGTATGAAAAAGCTGGTGAGCTCGATGATAACAGTCATACGTTACTTCGTCTCTCAGATTTTTGCTCTTTTCAGTAGGAATTCGCTTGAGTTCAGTCTGGAAAACATCACTAGACTTCAAGAAAACCACAGCAGAGAATATTGGAGAAATATCGGTAAGCAAAGTTATAATTTACTTTGTACAATCACGAAAGTGAAAGGAGGGTCACTGATCAGCTGATTTCCGCTAGCTCGGCAAGCTCGGGCTTGCTTTCTTTACTTATCTTTCTTTTATTATTTTTCCTTCTCATTCTCATTTCATTGTGTATTTATTTATTTTTTATTTATTTATTTATTTTTTATTTATTTATTTATTTTTTATTTATTTATTTATTTATTTTTTATTTATTTATTTTTTTTTATTTATTTATTTTTTTTTTATTTATTTTTTATTTATTATTTTTAATCAATGAGATATTTTCATCAAGTTATGTCCTCAAAAACTACAAGTAAAAGATCTAGATCTGCAGGTTCAAACTCGTCTCCTACAAAACAGAGACCTCGCCGTGAAAATAATAAAAAAATGATTCCACCAGCGACTACTTTAGCCACCTCTTTAGGATCTGAACCACAGCCCAGCACATCATCACAAAGAATAACTGATGAATGTTTTTTACACCGAACCCATTTCAGATCCTCCAAATGAAAAAGAAACCATGGAATCTTCTCCTATACCCAGAGAACCACAACTTCCACCAATTTTTGTTAAAAATATTAAAAATGTTCAACTACTTTGTGCGCGATTGAACAAATTGACCGATCCTAATAGTTATTCTTGTATAAGTAGAACCAGTGATACTAAAATATCTCCGCCTACCGCCGAAAGCTACAAAAAAATAGTAAAATATCTGACTGAGAACAAAGCTGATTTTCATAACTATCAGTTGCACCAGGTGAGAGCTTAAGGGTTGTAATTAGAAACCTACATCCTTCGACACCAGTTACAGCTATCAAAGCACTGACGGAGATAGGCTATAAAGTGCGGAGAGTCACCAGTGTCCTAAAAGATAAAATTCCACTGCCTCTATTCTTCGTGGACTTGGAACCATCAGCAGGAGTTGAAAAAATTTACGACCTCAATAGATTGTACTATACTAGTGTAAGAGTTGAGAAACCTTACACTAAGAAAGAAATAGTTCAGTGCCATAATTGTCAGGCATATGGTCATACGAGAACTTACTGCCACCACACACTACGCTGTGTGAAATGCGGTGAGCAACATAAATAAATCAGAAGAATGCACAAGATCAAGATCAACACCCGCTGTATTTGCTCTGTGCCTCGAGGACCATCCGGCTAACTACAAGGGATATCAAATCTACAAGAACCTCAGAAGCAGATACCAAAAACCTCAGAATCTGGGTGAAACAGCTGAACCGATCAGAAGCAGAAGACAACCTTCAAAAACTATTGATTCCAATGTAACATTTGCCCATCTACTTGGAGGTGGGAACCAGAACAAAGAGGCCCTGCCGGAACAACGCATACTTCAAAATCCTGAACCCCTTCCAAAACCACCTATTCCTCAAAGTTCAACCAAACCTCAAAAACCTCATCCGAATCATATTTCTCATATTCCTCCTCCATCAAACGTCACAGACCTTACAAGTTTGATGACATCCTTCATCACTGAAATCAAATCCCTCGTTATGCCGTTAATATCACTACTTACTAATCTCGTATCAAATTTAATCCCTTCCTTAAAAAATCCTTAAATTACTACACCTAACTCCTTATCCATTCTCCTTTGGGATGCGGATGGTGTTAGAAATCACACTGACGAACTTACAGCTTTACTGCAAGACAAAAACGTTGATGTAGCACTTATTACTGAAACTAGACTAACCACTAAACAGTTCTTTAAAATACCTCAATACGTAACATACCATACGGACCACCCAGACGGAAAAGCCCATGCCGGTACTGCTATCATTGTAGACTATTCCCTCTCCCACCACATACTCCCAGATCCCTCCTATGATTTCCTACAATGTACAGCCATAGTAATCAAGACTTTTTCTTTTTCGATCACCCTCGCGTCAGAGTACTGCCCTCCTAAACATTCCATCTCCAACATTCTATTCGAATCCTTCCTAAATTCCTTAGGAAACCACTTCATTCTGGTGCAGACTTGAATGCTAAGAACCTCCTGCCTCCTGACTGGGTAGGGGTAGGGGTACCTACTGGCCAACTGATCCTAACCGTAATTCTGACATCCTTGACTTCTTCATCCACAGCGGATTAGGCTCCCTAAACATGTCGGTGACTCGCCTTGATGAACTGTCCTCTGACCATAGTCCATTGCTCCTTAAAGTATTCCTAACTCCTATTCCTAAGCCCATCCCACCGTCATTTATCAGAGGACCAGTAAACTGGGACCTTTTTTCGCCAAATCCTGATCAGTGATATTGACCTCAGAGTGAAACTCAAAACTCCAGATGACCTTGACGATGCCGTAAACTCCTTCACCATCGCTATTCAACAAGCTGTTTGGACTGCCTCCTCTCCCAAGCATTCCCAGATAAGTCATAACCAAAATCATTGACCATAGACATCACCCGCACCAAACGCCGATCCAGATCCTTATGGCAACGCACCCGTCACCCGACAGATCGCCTCTCCTATAACTTTTATTGTAGACAATTAAAGAAAGAGCTGGCGACCTTCCGTTCCCAATCCTTTAGTTCCTTCCTTTCTTCTCTTTCGGCTTGTGACAATTCCCTGTGGAATTTCACCAAGAAAATTCTAAAATCCCACCAAATTTCCCATCCCCTCCGTCGTAGTAATGGTTCCTGGGCTGCGTTTGATGAAGACAAAGCCGAGGCATTTGCCAAATACGTTTCCGAAGTCATCACGCCTCATCCAGAATCCCATCCAAACCACACTACAGTTGTGGAAGAGTTCCTTCAGCCTCCAATCCCGCTTTCATTACCTCCTAAAGCAGTTAATCCCTCTGAGGTCAAATATCTTCTCCAAAAACTTGCACTCCGTCAATCTCCTGGAAACGATCTCCTCACTCCTCAGATTCTCAGACAGCTTCCATCTAAAGCCGTTATATTCCTTACATATATTTACAACTCCATTCTACGCACTACTCATTTTCCTCTCTTATGGAAACATTCCACTATAATTCCCTTCCTAAAACCAGGTAAACCTCCTAACACTACGACATCATATAGACCTATCAGCCTACTCCCAATCCTTTCAAAAATCTTTGAAAAAATCCTCCTCAAACGAATATTACCTTTATTAGAATCTCACACTACTCCTTCCCATCAGTTTGGATTCCGTTCTTAACATTCAACCGTTCAGCAAGAGCTCCGAGTCGTTGACCATATTTCCTCTGCCCTTGAGAACAAGGAGTACTGCTCGGGTGCATTTCTGGACATAACGCAAGCATTTGACCGGGTGTGGCACCGGGATCACTCTTTAAGCTCAAAAACCATTTACCCCAATCCTTATACCTAGTCCTCTGATCCTATCTATCAAACCGCTCCTTCCGAGTTCGCTGTGGTGCAGAATATTCCAATTATTATTCAGTCGAATCCGGTGTTCCTCAGGACAGTGTCCTTGGTCCTATCCTCTACAATATATACACGGCTGATATTCCTGTTTGCCCTAATTCCTAGCAACGTACGCTGATGACACAGCTATCCTATCCTCTCACTTAGATCCCCAAATTGCATCTATAGGCCTCCAAACGCACCTTTCTCAAATTGAAGACTGGTGTAACAACTGGAAAATCAAAGTCAATCAATCCAAATGCAAACATGTCACCTTTACCCTTCGAAGACAATCCTGGCCCTCCAGTTCTCTTTAACTCCGTTCCGCTTCCTTTTTCCGACACAGTCCGGTATCTTGGCTTCCTTCTGGACAAAAGACTAACTTGGAACCGGCATACTAGACTTAAACGACAAGAACTTAATCGACGATTTGGACAATTATACAGACTACTGAACAGAAATTCAAAACTATCTATTGAGAAACAAACTGTATTAAAAAAAAATATACACTATTAAAAAAATATACAAGACAGTACTAAAACCTATCTGGACCTACGGACTTGAACTGTAGGGGACAGCCAAATTTTGTAACATCAAACGCATTCAATCTTTCCAATCTAAAGTCCTCCGAACAATAGTTAACGCCCCTTATTATGTATCCAACCATACCTTACACCGCGACCTAAATTATTCCATTTATTTTAGACCTTATACCATTAAAATTCTCTAAATTTCATCAGAACCTTATCCATCCCCTAGCTCAATCCCTATCCAGCTCCACACATCCTTACCATCTCCTAGAAGGTTGAAACGGCAGTGGCCTCGTGACCTCTAGTAACATGTATATTGGAGTTCTAGCATTGGCTAGATTCTCCACTCACGTGCTGTATGCTTGTGAATTGTACATAGGTATGAGTGACTTTTGTATTTATTTTTATTGATTTTGTTTTGTATATATATATATATATATATATATATATATATATATATGTATTATTATTATATTATTATTATATAAATTTATTGTTTTCTATATATAGTGTGAATGTAGTATGAATGTGTACGATATCACTATTAAAAATGTCCTGAATTGGACAGATTGTAATATTGCTCAATAAAGAATTGTTTCTTTCAGAAAACACGGTATGGCGGGAAATATTAGTATTAAGGGTCTTGCCAATTAATAATAAAAAGGTGAAACACTGGAAAATTCTAAACTTTTTATTTGAGTTTTGTCCACCTACATTTTTGATTTTAGTGTGGCGTATAGTGTTTCAAGGTCAAGCAGACAAGTCAAATAAAGTAATTCATTAGTCTCTTGGAACTCATCCCCACCATACACAAGGCAGTCAAAGTCAAGGTGGGAGGAAATGAGAGAGGAAACTAGGAGATGAGGGATTTTATACTAGATATCTTAGGAGTTGTCAAGATTAGCTATGGATTTCTAGGGTAATAATATGGTTTATTATTATTTATCGGTAATAATAATAATATGGTTACTCCATGATGATCCAAGGCATTATGTTGATTTAAAATGACCACGAGAATTCTTAATGAGGTGTGTGTAGAATTAGATAGGTAACTAGTTAAGGCTAAAATTAAGGGTATTGATTACCTATCGTATCCGATGGATTGATTTAAATATATCAATATATTTCCAAAGCAGTTTATGGATCACATCGAGGATTTCAGGATCGTTTCAAAGATATATTTGCAGGTCATCCACATATAGATAAGGGTTGGGTTGGTGAGAGTGAGGACCCCTAAAAACACTACGTGGAATAGAGGAGGAAATGGGTTCATTAGGAATGATTATTGTTGGAGGTTGAAACGACAAAAAGGAAAGGATCAATTTTTGAACACTATTTCATTAAATAATCTATTCTTTTACCAATGGTCAATTCCTTCTCAAATCTTTAACATTAACATTATAACATTTTGTAGTTTTATATGTACATTGGGTTTGAAATCTTTTATTTTTATTTTTTTCCTTTCACTTACCTATATATGAAATATATATTGTAGTAAGGGAAAGTATTGCGATTGTTAAAATTTTCGAATTCTAGTTTTCAACGGAAATATACGTTTTAGGCTCTCCTGAGTCCAAATAACCTAGTAACGCATAAAGGTCTCTCTATGTGTCGTGCAAAACTTAAATTTCATATTTTAAATAATTATACGCTGTTACAGTAACTTTTTTCACTAAAATCAGCTGACCGAAAGAGTCACTTTATACCATGGATCAAAATCCATACTTATTGAGATTTTTTTTCAAAAACGGCTCAAAAAATTTTGAGTAAACTTCCTATATCGATGTAAAATTGAATGGATTTCAATATCATGTAAGTATCATTCTGATTGAATTTTTTAACTTTCTTCATCTAAAGTACCTTTAATTTTGTAAATAAAAAAAAAATAACCATTTATAAAAAAGGAATCAATACATAAGTTTAATGAATGCAATATCCAACAAAAAAAGAAAAGAACAACAAATTTGTTATGCAATTTTCGCGTTTTTGAACAAAAAAATAGTAATATAGATGTATAATATACCGCTGGAAAGCTAAAGTTTTTTTAAAAAAATATCTTATATTCAAAACGAGAGTAATGTAATAAACTGATTGTTGTAGATAATAATATAATACATTATTTAATGAAACACAAGTTTCAAAAGAAACTCAATTGATATGAATTTTTTTTTTTAATTTTTAAGAAAAATGTTCTAATTCTTTAAGAATTTATTTTTATCTGGTGCAGTATTTAAAAATTCCTAAATTGATTTAAAAAACGAGGGTAAGTTAAAATCGTGTGTTTAGCGCACCAGATTTTTCCAATTAGTTTAATGTAAGAAGATACATGCATATCGCATATTGTTACTAATAAATAAAATCGTTTTTAAATATTTTTTAATAAATTCTTGAAGTTGTTTTAAGTAACTTTCGGCGAACTTATTAGTCTAGAGCAAAAAGAAAGTCGATTATGATTTTTAATTAATTTTATTTTTGTTTGTTCATCAACTGTCAAGAAAAACCCTTTTTTTTATATATAATTTAAGTAGAGAAAAATACAGACGTTTTTCCTAAATTCTAATTCTAATGTGTATCTGATTGAGATAATTCGATGGGTTTTTTTGGGGTATGTGTGATAGTAAGAAAAAATAAAATGAAATATATTACGCAATAAAATATTTATGTTAATTTAGCATAAACCTCGTAACTTTATCAATAAAAAGTTCTAGAAGTCACATGTCATATCATCGGTTTTTACAACTCCTCTCAATTTGTTTAATCTTTCTTGTATAAATGAGTTTATATTACGGTATTTGATATCAGAAGCATTATCTTAATTGAAATAGCATCATAAGCCATATTCATCTGAACTGACTGACCATCTCCGACTGTTGCATAAACAAAGATATAACAAAACTTTGAGTGAATTTCAACACCACTGTTCTTTTATTTTCATGAATTCATTGTAAATTAAAACTATATTAAACAAATACAACAAGTAAATGTGTAATATGAATACTTGTTGTGATGTTAAATTGGCTAATGAAAGAACTATTCATTGATAGGACTTTGTTGGGGAGAGGGGCGACAACACACTCGCTCGCAGCCTCAACCCGAACGTTATTTTTGAGTCGCCGAATTTCTCATACTTGATTAGGTTTCGTTATGGGTTTATTAAGATTACTAACTTTGTAAAACATATATATATATATATATTGAGGAAAACAAAATTCAAAAGAACAAATAAAATTAACTTATAAACGTGAGTGTACTGTACTTAAAGTCACAAGGACGATCGCGGGCGACGATGGCGAGCGACGAAGGGTAGTAAGCGACTGCGAAGCGACCTTTTTCTCTTGGCACCCAGAGCACTCTGTCTCCCGAGCGGTCACTATCACTTAATCCCTTTTAGGTAAATAGTGCCCCCCTCTTGCGTCTGAACTTAATATTTACTAAATATATACAAACATACATACATATATATATACATATATATATAAACTAAATCAGTATTTCTCAATTCTTAACAGACTTAAATAACTATTTTACGTTATTAGGTCCCGAGGCCTAGTAGTTTTCATTTGCCTCAAAAGGTTATGAGAAATATATAAAGACCAGTTACAGACGAGTGGGTTTAAGTGGGCAGAGAGTTTGAAATGAAAAGAGGTATATCTATTACGGGCTAGGTCTGTGAGAAATGAGATGTGAAGATCATTATGGATGATATAATTTGTGAGAAATATGAGGCATAGAGGATTTTGGATAGTATGCGAGAGGCATTAAATGGTTTATTAGAGCCACAAAGCTCAAATCCATAGGTCCAAATAGGTCTGATATTAGTGTCATAACTGAGCTTTTTGTAGTTGACTGGAAATTTTGAACGTTTGCCAAGTAAGTGTTGAAGGAATCGATATCTACGAGTAGTTTTTTGTTATGTCAGTCCTGTGTGAGGATTATTTTAAAGTATTTCTGTATATGAACCAATTTCGTATATATTAAATTTTAAAAATATGGTGCGGACAACACACGACTTTCACTTACATCGGCTGGTAAAATCAATTTAAGAACTATTAAATAAAATAAAGCTGCAAAATGCACGGTATAAGGTAACAATGCCGGTTAGCCGATTGAGTGAAAACGTTGGTGTAACATCTAGGCCGTATTGTTTTAAATATGAAATATGGATCACTTGTAGCTGGGTGGCTAGCATAACAGCCTCCTATGCCAAAGGTCACGGGTTCAAACTCGCAGGTCGTCCTAGGATTCTTTAATGGGAGTTAAAAATCCTTAGTTATGCCGTACTTCAGAGGTGACATTAAAAGGTGGTCCCAAGCCTGTGCGATTTAAGGTACTCGTTAAAGATCCCTATCCCAATAAAACCTGGATAGGCAAAATTTAGGACTCCCACTGTAGCATCGTCTGATTGATTATCCATAGTAGCATTAAGTGACGTTAAATAAACAAACAAACAAATATGTAATTTCATATCGTACGACTTTTCGTGCTAGACTTACCACACAAACACACATACGGACGGACGGACCACAGACCTTTTCTCGCCGCGGAACCAATAACGTGTATTTCCAATGAAAACTGGAATTCGAACATTTACACGATCGCAATAATATACAATTTTATCTATAGGTAAGTGAAAGTAAAAAAATTACGGATCACAAGAATGGATAGTAACACTGCTGTAAAAAAAATATCAACTCTAACCGATCATTTCAAATAGAATTATTGAATTATCCATAAATTAACGTTAATACAATTAGTTCAAAGGATGATTCAAGTTTCATCGCATTAAATGTTATGGTAATGAAAATACTTTTTAGGTTACAACAAAAATAATTTTTCATTTATGAAAACTCGAAGCGAATAATATATTATATATAGGCAAGTGAAAGTAAAAACGCAGCGTATTATTACACGATGTTTATAAGCAGGTCTTCAGGCTCCAGGTTGGAGAATTATCGGAAATATATGAAAGTGAGAGGAAACGAGAACACCAAGAGCTGTGGTGGGATACTGGAACCTAACACCAGTGCTCGCCCAGGCTATGATCTATGTAGACGACATAGTACTGATTGCGGACTCCCAGGAAGCTCTCCAGACATCACTAAATGAATGGTACGAGGAACTCCGGCTAAGAGGGTTAAACATAAATCCAGCCAAAAGTAAAATTATGTGTGGGAAGAGAACATCTGGAGCCAAGGATATTATGTGGTGGTGAAACACTAGAAACGACGAATGCCTACACATATCTTGGAACAGTTATAAGCGATGATGGTAAGATAGACCAGGAGGTTCTAAATCGGGTGATGAAGGCCAATGGACTGTATTACCAGATATCCAAAACGATTATAGGAAAAATGAAGTTAGCAGAGATGCTAAAATTAGGATTTTTAAATCTGTTTTCCTTCCAGTACTCTTATATGGATCTGAAAGCTGGACAACCCTTGATAAACATGCTATCAGGATGACAGCGGCTGAGATGAGATTTCTCCGAAGAATACTTGGAAAGACCAAGAGGGACCATATAAGAAACGATAGGATTCGCGAGGATTTGGGAGTACGACCAGTGCGTGACATCCTGGAAAAGCGGCAATTGAATTGGTTTGGGCATGTCTGCCGAATGAATGATACCCGAAAGGCCAAGTGGTTTTTTGAAGCCAGACCGGAAGGAAGACGTCCTCGTGGCAGACCCAGATGTATGTATTCAGACTACATTGGGAAATTGGGTGCAGCAAGAGGACTAACCATCCCAGAGATGAAAAGAATAGCTAGAGACAGAGACCAGTGGGCTCGATGGACCGAGGCGGCAACTCCACGCTTAGCGGCACACAGGAGTTAGAGGAAGAAGAAGAAGAAGAGAGGAAACGAACAAGCAGGTTTGTGTGGGCTGGCAGTTAGGAATAAAAAGAAGTGTATCTATTTTGAGCTAAGTCTGAAACAAATAGAATACTCGGAAATCTACGGATTATTTTATTATTAACCAAGTAAGGAGCATCGAAGGATTGGATGCGGAATGAATTCGATGGTATAGTAGCTCCTAAAGCTCCATGCCATAGGTCCAAATAAGCTATAGAATTGAGTTATTTGTAGTAAATACGAAGATTTGTCGTTTTTCGAGTTGTAGTAATTGGTATCTGCGAGGCGTTTTTTGTCGTTTAAGTCTAGTAAGAGGATTCCAGGTAAGGCGCTTGTTAAGTTGGAGTTCTAGGTATCGAATTTGTTCAGCACGAGTAGATGTGTTATTGGTTAAGGATACAGTAGGGGGCAGTAAATTTTTGTAAAGTAAAGGAGATTTATTTGGATTTAAAAAATAAAATAAAAACGTATACTTCAACAACCTATAAGGTATTTCGGGTTCATTACTTATCGAGATTTGTACTGTTTCACTACCAACGGCCGTGCAAGGAGGTGATTAGGCCAACATCACGCTCAGCAACCAGGCTGTTCACCTTTTTTTAGGTACCCAAGTTATAGATGCCTGGTGTGCCCAAGGAAAGTCTTCTTACCCAGGGGTCGCTCCACGTTAGAAACAAATAAAATAAATAATTGCCTCAGCCAACTAGTAGTGATCGTGCTTTATCCACTAGACAACAGCGCTAATTATTGAGGGAAAAAAATGTACATATAAGAATAAAATACCTACCAAAAAAAAAATAATAATAATGGATCGTAACACTATTGTAAAAACATTTCCAACTCAAACCAGCCATTTCGAATAAAATGACCGAATTAAATATAATTCAATAAATGTGTTGAACATTAACACAATTGCTCTAAAAGATAAAGCAATTTTGACCGATTAAAATGTTATGGTACCGAAAAACTTTCCAGTTTACCAACAAATTAATTTTTCATTTTGCCTTGGTTATTTGGACTCAGGGTACCCTATTATTAAAGTCTATTGCGGTTGAAAACTGGAATTCGAAAATTTTGACAGTACTATCTCTTAATATAGATTTTATAACTATAGTAGTGAAAATGCGTAAGTAAATTAAAGGAAAAATGCGTGAATTTACATTTTATTCTATCGTACTTATTGTATTGAGGTATAATCTGTATGGGTTATATCAGTTTTCAGTCAGTCCTTTTTGAGATATTTTACTATAAATATTACTGAGCAGAAAATAATCTTTTCTTGAAAATTTATATTAAAAAAATGATAATGCTTACACTACCGAAATTTCTAAAACAAGTAGTGCAATGATAATGCTATATAAGGAAAGTAATTAAGCCTAAACATCATTTCTAACCTCCCTTATCATAGCGCGCCAAAGGTTGATGTAATTTGTCGTGATTTTTTTAAACCACTTTCCTAGCTACTTAGGTAATGTGTTGTAAGGACCAAAATTATATAAAATACTCTCATTATCATTCTAATTTTTTTTTTTGGTTCTTAAATATGCAAAATAATTAATATTTTTAAAGAAAACGTTATTTTAAACATTTAAGAGAGTTTTATAAATCCGGAACCAGCTTAGTCTCAAAGACCAAATTATATACTTAAACAGATCGTAAAGATAGGTAATTTGTATTAGTTTCGTAATTTTTCACTCAGTCCCTTTCGAAATATTACCGTGTAAACATCGCGAAAAATCAATTTACCTGAGCCTGGAATCAGAGCTGCCTACTTTATAGAGGCTAGGTTTGCATCATGAGGGTCGTCTCCCAGGGTCGCTTCACGTTTGAAATAAAATAATAAATCATTTTCTATCTCAGCCTGGATTCGAATCTTATTAGGCTTTTGAAAATATTGCCAAATTATAGCTGATTTGTCACCTCATCGAAAACCACCTTTCAACATACACAAAATTATAACTTATTTGGAGATGTTATCGTTCATGGATACTGTGAGGGGTGACAACGGGCGCAGTGACTCCAGTAGAATTGCTAATGACTGGAAGGGCAAGGAATTGGACTGAGGCCAACGAGTTAAGTATCCACTCTGGGACCGCGATGACCACATTTGCATTAAACCCTTAACAGAAATACTCCTTGCAAAAATATTTAATTAAACCACTAAAATACCTTATAATTAGGAATAAACACCCATATCGAGGGAAAAATAAAATTAAGGGCAATTTTAAACTACCAGTTTAATATAAAACTACTCATTCACCCGCATTTATGTTTAGAAAGAAAAATCTCGGTGATCATTCTTAGGAAATTAATTTATCTCTCAAATCAATAAACATTTGAAGTCTTGCGTTTCAAGATAGTAGAACGGCATTTCTGCGAAACTACTGGACTAATTTTTCGGAAATGAAAACAAAAATGCAACGATGATTTTAACACCTAGAAAATAATATCAGCTGGTAATTTTTAAAATGATGACCGATTAAAAGTGATATAATTCAATAACTTAGTTATTTTTCAGATTTCAAAATTTGAGGTCTTGCGTTTCAAGATACATAGAATCCGAATAACAAACCCGTTTTTCGTAATTAAGAAAAAAATATCAAATTTTTGGGCTACGTACACAGAGAATTAAATTTTCTACAAAATTAAAAAAAAAAATCATAGACATTTGTTAAGAGACATGCTATCTTCCAGAGAATTATTTATTGTTTTTTATATTAGTTAATTCCCTATTAACAGCCTTATAAAAAGTTTTACCCTGATATAGTTATTTGGAAATAATAAACCATTGTGTAATAATTTGCAGCGTTTTTAGTTCTAATTGTATTGTCGGATGATCGTATAATTAAATTTATATTATGTAAATATAAAAAAATCTCGTGTCACGATGTATTTTAGCGATGAACTCTGTGAATACTGAACCGAATTTGATCTAACTTCGTAAATATCTGTTATTTGGTCCAACTTAAAAGATAGGATAGTTTTCATCTATTATTATTACTATTCTAAATGGTTAAAAAATATATTTTTCTAAAACGTAAACCAAAATTTGTTTAACTGTGGCAACACTGTTTCCCAGTAACCTTCCCAAATAATTACATATGTAATTATTAATTCAAAAATAAGTGTGTGTTGATAGTTTTTAGGCGTTCTTATTCATAAAATATCACTCCAGTTTCCAGTTATTATAACATACATATTAGTTGGCGACGAGTATCCTGGATTACTGGATCCTAAAAAAAAAAAAGACTTTTTTTTTTCTGGAGGAAGATTTCAGACACAATTGAAGAAAATACGCATCTAAGTTGCAAAGGAGTTATGATGATAAACAAAGGATATGTCTAAAAGATAAAACGTTGTTATTGAATTATTTGGATGGGGCTACTTGGTACTGGTATGTTAATGTTACATAGAGTAAATAAAATTGATATCTGACATGAAATAACTATCTATCATTTATCATAAACACATTAGATCATTGCTATTCACCTGTATTTCTTTTATATAACCTCATTCAACATAGTCACTATTAATATATTTCGTAATTTGTAGCAATTGTAATTTAAATAATTTTATTATCAAATTGAATTCGCCTAACCGCAAACAACGATAATGAAGTGTGTTTTATTCTTTCTATTTTTTCAATGTGCCGCGATATTATAAACGAGATATTTATAGTTATAGTAGATTAATTATACTAATATGCTACGTTGTTTTAAAAAAAATTGTCCTTATCAACCATAATTCTAACTTTGGTCTAATAAGTTGCCATTTTATTCTGTTAAATATACAGTAGCGATCCAGTAGAAGTAGGCATACCTAAAATTACTCAATATATTTTAGCTGTAACGTAATCATGGTATAAAGTCACGTCTGCAACATAAATGTGATTGATATACATTGATCCGACGAATGGGAATATTTTCACTTGAAAACAACTTTGATTAATTAATTGTTAAAAATATAATTTTTATATTTCTTGAAAATGTAGAAGTCTTATAATAATAGTAGTTTTTGACCGTTTTGACTATATGGTAAAGAATGTAAACTTCTGGGTGCAGCCACCAAGAAAACACGTAAGAAAAAAAATAAAATAAGTGTGTTTTATTGGTAGTTTCTTTGTTACCACATCTCCAAACAACTGATCCACCATATGCGTCTTAATAGTCCCTACTCATAAACGCATTTATGCAAATTTAAATAAAGACCATATAACAAATTCGCGAGCAAAGCCGCCCGCGGGTTACAGTAGTTACAGTACATCAATGAATTTCGTTGAATTAATTATTTTCGTTAAAGCCCATTTCAGATGAATTTTCCCTGCATGGGAAAACCTACTACTAACTGAACCTGCAGTTGTTAGCAAAGCGGGGGAGATACTGCACAATACCCACATCGATATGCCCTCAAGCCTTCATTGTTCCCCGGTACACACCTTTATTTAACTGCGGTAGTGGGTGGATCGTGGGTTTAGAAACATCAAGGGCGCGATTACAAAAGATTATTTATTAGGTCAATCAACACATAACAAAAGTGTAGTTAAAAATATCGGTTTTACCTCTCAATGCGTTTTTTTTTTAGTTCAATAAGTTTTAAGTTGAAACAGAATTACAATCTTAACGATACATTGATTATCATTATATTAAAGGGTTAGCACGAAATCCGTACGTTGAAAGTTTGATTGAAATAATTTTATTACATAATGATGGAAGAACAATTTACTGTACATATAATATAAGAATCTCTATTTATATGCCGATCCATTCAAAAACGTCTAAACCTTGCCACTTGACATTTTTGATATTCGTGATTTTTTTACCAGTTATCCCCTATCCTTTCGTGGATATAAAACCATAAATAAAAAAAATTTCTGCCCAATACTTTTAGTGTTGCAGCCATTTTGAGTAAGATTCACGAGCGAAAGCATGTGATGGAAAAATCTTTTTGATTCCTGTAATTTTAAGATATCAAATCAAAACAAAAACTTACAATAAGACAAGGACAAGCTTAGTATTGTTTGTCCCCACAACTCATCACCTAAATAGTGAAGAATGCTGTTTACAAATTTCTCGAAAATGAATAACAAACGAGCCACTAGATTTTATTATATCGCACTTAATATATATAGGTATAATCTGTATGTGTTTCATCATTTTTCGCTCATTCTATTTTGATATATTTAACTATAAATATTACTGAGCTGGAAAATAATACTTTAAAAATTTATAATTAAATGAATGACAATGATTCCACGAAATTTCTACTACAACTAATGCAACAATAAGACAATACAAGAAACAAAAATTAAGCGTGAAACTCCTTTCTAACCTCCCTTGTTATAGCCCGCTAAAAGTTTCAGTTGATTCAAATTTTCGTGATTTTTTTATTTTTAACAATTTTCTTGGCTACTTAGGTAATATGCTGTAAGGACCATAAATACATACAGTACTTTCATCAACACAATAGTTTTTGTTTCGTTCTGAAATATGCTTAATTACTGGGGTTAATAATTTTTAAAGAAAATGTTATTTTAACAGCGAAGAGAATTTTATAACTTTTGAACCACCACAGTCTCAATCACCAAATTTATGTCACTTAACTCACCGTTTAGACAGGTAATCATTATTAGTTTCATGATTGTTCACTCAGTACCTTTGACATATTTCCGTGTAAACATCGCGAAAAATGAATTTTTGCCAATTTTGAAAATGCATACACAAAATATGACAATGTTCTCAAGATCGAAATTTTTACAGCAAGTAGGACTATGACTAAGCTACATAAGAAAAAATAATTAAAAATGACTTATCTTTATCTTTACTTTTATCTCATTAAAAATATTGTTTTTTTTTATTCATATTCGAGAATTTTTTTAACAACTTTTTTCACAGTTAGGTAATGAGTTGTGAGAACAAAAAATACAAAGCATGTCCTTACAACTTATATTGTTAATTTTTGTTTTGATTTTACATTTCCTCCTTATTTTGTAACTAATAAACTGATCTACAAAGACCTTAATATTCCGTATGTTGCTGATTTGGCCCGATCTAGATACCATTCCTTTCATGACAAACTCTATTCCCACCCTAATACTCTAGTTTCAATTATTTCTTCCTCTTCAATTCCCGACAATCCTCCGAGGCGTCTGAAAAAGAGATGGCCCCGAGACCTTATATTTAGAATAGTTACAGGAGTGCTACCATTGGGTAGTTCTGCTACAAGTCTTTTTCATGTCATTTTTCTTATATCATATTTACTTGATGTATTTTTTTTAGCACAGTTGTAAATTTCAATAAATTATGTACAAAAAAAAAAAAATAATAAGATTTTACATAAAAAAAATTACAGGAATTAGAAAGATTTCCCTATCACATGTTTTCGCCCGTGAAGCTGACTTAAAACGGCTGCAACACTAAAAGTATTGGCCCCCCAAAAAAATGTATTATGGTTTTATATCTGCAACAGAAAAGAAAATAACTGGCTTTGAAATCGCGAAAATCAAAAATGTCGAGCGGTAAATTTAATGAAAATTGGACGTTTTCAAATGGATCGACCCATATACAAAATTATGTCGTGATTTTTGGTTTCTGCGAATTCTTAGACCAAACGACAGATTTTAATACTGCTATCATTTAGGGAAGTGGTTTACAACAAAAAGGTTTCGCCTCCTTGATACTATCATTTTAATGGCAAGGAACCCTTAATCCTAAATACGAGACATAGATTTAGATTTTAAGTGGGCATACACGTACATTATTAAATACTTCTACCTAAACTCTATCTGTAATATATAATATACAATCTATAAATTAATAAGAAATTTATTAATTTCTATAATAAATGACCTTGTTGGGAAAATGAAAATTAGGAAAAAAGAACTAGGCTCTCGGAGTGTACTTGGAGTCTACAACTCACGAAACATTGAATAACTAAAAGTTAATGTCGAACCTGGTAGAGGATCCTAGAATTTTTTAAAGGGAGTGGAAAATCCTTTATTTATTATATTATGTTTAAGGTTGAAAGTGAACACTGCAATGACATTTTTCTTTGGAAGGGAAATATATAATATAAATATATATAATATATATATATATATATTATAATATAATCAAGTCATCAAAATTATTCTTGAATAATAAGTTGTAATATAGACGTACAGTATACCGTTGGAAACCGAGAAATTTGGAAAAATTAATATGTAGTTAAATAAGTCATACAACCTAACAGAAAGTTGTTATGGGCGCATAAACCCTGTAAAGTAATGTGTGTTTGTGATGTAATGAGCGAGGTTACATTTATTCAGTGCTGCCATCGTACAGTATTGTCAGGTCATATTCTCCTATCCAGAACTCATGATTTTATAAAAAATTATTACTTCTTAAATCGTACGTAAATTACTATAAATCTATTAACTAACATTGTTATTAGTTATCTTCTACTTGTTCGTTATTTTGAATTAGATGCTATCTATATATAAATATATTTAATTTATATTAATAAAATTAAGAAGTATAATATAGGTTTTGTAGGATGAACAATTATTGAGTACTATAATATTTAATCGACCTTTTCTTACCCCTGATGAACGTCCACAATAAGGGCTGAAACGGCGGCACAATAAATTAAGTTAATTCAATTGCAATGTATCAATGACTGAACCCCCAATAAACTTCTTGTTAAATTCTATTATAATGTAGATTTAGGAAGGATGACAAAATTTAGAACTAATTATGGAACATTTTGATATAGAAACCGGCATGTTTTTCAGGATAGCATCTTTAATTTCATCGCCTGACTCACAAATAACATTATATTTTAAGTGAAAGAAACATGAGGAATTCCGTTGTTTCTCAAAGTACCAAATAAAAACTTCTTACATCCAAAAATCTCTAGTCGTGATTTCGTTAATGATCTAGTAAAATATTTATTGTCAGGTATATTCGCCAAGAAAGTACTAAGTGCGGTAACATAACTTCTTTTTTTCAAAACCAACTAAAACCCATTGTGTGAATCGGAATACTTTTTTTTTCATAATGTAGGAACATACATAGAGTTTTGTTTTACTTAGTTTTGAAGATCAAATCAAGTAGGTGACACTCTCCGTAAAATGATGAAAACCCACGTAAACAAGTTATGCAGGAGTTTTTATTCTCAGGAACTCATCTAGGATTTCAATGTTCAAACAAGATGATGTAACGACACATACTACAAGATGCTAGTTTAGACGGAGCACTTTCCAAAGCGTTCATTCTTCCTTGGTCTCTTGTGATTTTTTTATTCTTAAAATCCTACGTTTATAAAAACATTCGAAAGACCCTATAAGATTTGAAGACCAAGATCCAAGAATACACTGCCAACATGATATGCTAACAGGGGTCATGACAAACCTCAGAAATCAGTTTACTCAGTGTATAGAGAATTGGAAGACGTCATCCAGTCAGATTTGATCTTCAATACCAGGTAAAACTGAATTTTAGGTATTAGCTGACATAAACAAAAAAAAATCTTACTAATTTATACAAGGCGTTTTATAAGTTTTGAAAAAGGGAGTAATGCTGCAACGCAAGTGGAATTCATGTAATTCCAAAAGCGAATGAGAATTTTATGTTAGACGCTCATCGAGATGGAGAGTGGATCATTCCGTCAGTGATATGCGCATACATAATCAATAAGTGCTTCAGGGTATTAACTACTGAATTTTCTGCGATTCCTCTAAAATCTGTTTTGAATTTTTTTTGGTGACGGTGTGTGTGACATTACATCAGTTGGGGATGAACAGCTGGGTCATTATTAGCAGATAACACGCAACTTATCAGCTCATGCAGTGAGGACTACATTGCTAGGGATATCAGCCACTGGGTAAACGAAGTAGAATATGTCAATGTGTGAATGTGAATGAACTTGTCTAGGTAAACATAGAAGATTATACAATAAATGTGAGAGTATTGTATTGAAAGAACAATATAAAGAAAAGGTATCTGCAAACTTTGGAAAAGCAGCTCTGATTTCAAGTTCAGTTACAAGCCAAGAAATATATTTTATAATGGAATAGTGAACATTTAATAGATCTGTTACTAAAATTCTGGTGTGCTCAACACTAGACTTACCTCCGTTGTTAAAATCAATTTGAATTTTTTTTAAGAGATAAAAATAAATTGTTAAATGATTAATTAAATTTATCTTCAATAGAGACATGCGTTTTATTAAATAATCTCTTTATTATTATCTACGACAATCAGTTAGTTGTAGCTTAACTTTATCACTCTCCAATTAATTTGTAAGCGTTTGTTTATTAGATAAATCTTTTTTATAAACTTTTAAGCTATCCAGCAGTATAATATTAAGGCCAAAAACCCGAAAATTACATTAAAAAAACTATTTTTGCTCTTTTCTCCATTAGTTATAATTCGTTTAACTTACATAGCTACTAGTTTTTTATCAGTGCAAACACGATTATATGTTGTTTTTTTTCGAATCTACAAAAGTAAAAGTAATTTTTTTTTTTTTTAATTTCGCCGCTTAAGCCCAATCAGACTATTTCAATCAGAATAAAAACTAAATGATATTGAATGTCATTTAATGTTACATCGATATAACGAGTTTAATAAAAATTGTAGGAGCCGTTTTTGAGAAAATCGTAAAAACATGAAAAATGCTTGGTATAAAGTAGTACTTTTGGTCAGCTGACTTTAGTTAAAAAGTTGCTGTAACATCTTAGACATATAGACTTGTAAAGTTTCTTATTGTTTTCAAGATAGACTTACCACACACGTAAATCTTTTTGCGGGACTTGGTCATTTTAACTCATGCTACCCTAAAACGAGTATTTCTGATGAAAACTTTTTTTTTTTTTTTAAATATATTTTATTGTTTTTTACAACTGTATATACAAATACAATAAGTAAAATGGCTGAATTACAATAACAGGCATGAATAGACATGTAAAGAATCTACCCAGTGGTAGTACTTCAAAGTTTATTTCATGAGCAGGTCTCGAGGCCACCGTCTTTTCAGGCGCCTCGGAGGATTACCGGAATAGATGTAGATGAGAGGTTACGGACAAGCGGGTTTGAGTGGGCAGGTAGTTTGGAATTAAAGGAGGTGTATCTATCGCGGGCCAAGTCTGCAACCAGTGGGATATTTAGGTCTCTATGGATGAGTTTATTAGTTACAAACTAAGGGGCATTGAGGATTTTTCGTAGGATTTTGGATTGCAAGGATTCGATGCGGGAGGAGTTTGATAGTTTAGTGGACCCCCATAGCTCAATGCCATAGGTCCAAATAGGTCGGATAATCGTGATGTAAATGAGTCTTTTGTAGTAAATAGAGAGTTTTGAACGTTTGTCTAGTAAGTGTTGTAGTAAGCGGTATCTGCAGGCAGTTTCTTGTCGTTTCAGTCTTGTGTGAGGATTCCAAGTAAGGCGCTTGTTTAGATGGAGTCCAAGGTAGCGGATCTGTTCAACGGGGATTAATGGAATGTTGCCAAAGGATACAGTAGGACAGGTATTCATAGGCTTGCGGCGAAGGGTAAAGGTAATTTGATGGGATTTATTGGGATTGATTTTAATTCTCCAGTTATGACACCATTCTTCAATGGATTGGATGTGAGACTGAAGGAATTGTGATGCAACCGTTGGGTCACTACTTACGGATAACACACATGTGTCATCAGCGTAAGTAGTGAGAACAGTGCTAGGATGAATAGGAATGTCAGCTGTATAAACGGAATAAAGAATTGGGCCTAAGATGCTACCCTGAGGTACACCTGCGGACTGAGAAAATATGGATGAGTATGAAAGGTTATGGTTGACTTTGAAAGTTCTATCTGAGAGGTAAGAATGAATAATTAAGAAGTATGTAGGAGAGAGGAATTTCCGGAGTTTGTATAGCAGTCCTGGGTGCCAACTCGATCAAAAGTTCAACGTCAAGAAAGGCTCCAGTGCAATACATTCTGCGCTCCAATGTGGAAGAAATGACATCCACCACACGGTGACACTGTTGTATAGTAGAATGGGATGCCCGAAATCCAAACTGGTGGTCAGGAATCACGTGGTTGAGATCAAGGATTGGATATAAACGTTTTAGGAGGAGTTTTTCTAGAATTTTGCCCATAATGGGCAAAAGAGAAATAGGGCGGTAGGAAGATGGGTTTTCTAGAGCCTTTTTGGGTTTTGGTATCATTTTGATAATGGACAGTTTCCATGTAACGGGAAAGTAGGTGGAACGGAATGTGGCATTGTATACATAGGTAAAAAGGAGTATGGCTTTTCTAGGGAGCTGTTTTAGGATACGGGATGTGATGAGGTCGTTACCAGGTGCTTTTTTGGACGGTAATTTTTGAATGATGCTGTTAATTTCTGATGGGTGGAATGCTTTAGGAGGAAGAGACATTTGGAGAGGAACGGTTAGTTCTGCTTCGACATGTTCAATATGGATTGGGTTTTGGATATCAGGATGCGGATTAAACACTTTGGAAAGGTGTTTTGCGAATACCTGGGATTTTTCATCGTCGGATCTTGTCCATCTCTGGGATTCTGTTAAAATAGGATGATTAAAGGTTTTGAATTTTAGTAACTTTGCAGTTCTTGTCCATAATGATCTGTCAGAGGTATTCAAGTTTCCAGTAAAGATCTGCAGGTTTTGAATTTTGATTTGTTTTGGTTAGGTTTTTAGTGCGTTAGTCAGTTTATTGTAGTGTTGTTTGTCAGAAGGATATCTTATTCTATGCCACTTCGCTCTTGCTTTCCGCTTTGCAGTAAGCAAGGGACGAATGTGGTTCGGTAAGTAGGATTCATGAGAATTTCTGATTGTAGTGATGGATGTATTGTTGTTTATGGCAGTCTCTATAGATTGTGTTAGGTTTTCAATGGCAGAGTCTATGTCTTGTTTAGTTTTCAATGGTATTTTCAAGTCGAGTATGTTTTCTAGGTCGTTTCGGAAATTGTCCCAGTCCACACGTCCTTTAATCAAGGAAGGAGGAGAGGGTTGGAGAATAGGATTTGAATTCATGAGAAGCAGAACAGGGCTATGATCTGAGGAGAGGTCGCCTAAGGATGTAATTGTACATTGGGTAGTGGGAATTTGGGAAGAGATAAATATGTCTAGAATATCCGGGCGTTTTTTAAGGGATGTAGGCCAGTATGTAGGGTCCTTGGGTGACAAGATGGAAAATCTATTAGAGATTGTGACTTGGGAAAGAATCCTGCCACGAGTGTTGGACGTTCGGCATCCGCATCTTTGGTCTTTGGCGTTGTAATCCCCACCAGCAATGAAATGCGGACCAAAGGTTCGGAATAAGGAATCAAGATCATTATAGGATAAGGTATTACCAGGCGGGCAATATACAGCAGAGAATGTAAGGTTATAAGGGCGGGAGGTTAAGGTAATAGAGGTTGACTGAATGGTGTCAGTTGGAGTGAAAGGAATCAGGGAGTGAGGTATGGATTTGTGAATAAGGATACATGAGCCAGCGTGAGATGTGTTGTCTGGGTGATCTGTTCTGTATGTGATGTAGTCACGTATGTAGAAGCGAGACTGTGTTGTGAAGTGGGTCTCTGTAAGTAAGGCAATGTCTATGAAGTTGTTGTGGAGGAATACGTATAGTTCGTCTCGGTGGTTTAGTAGTCCATTTGCATTTCATAACAGGATGAATAGAGAGTTTTCGTTCATATTGGGGCATGGAATGGGATTACTGAGAGGAGTCTGGTAAGGAGATTGATCAAAGGATGGATTGTATTTTGAATTTCACGAATGAATGATGAAAGGATTGCAGCAATGTCTGTAGGATTCTGGTTAGGATAGGGATTATAGGCAGTGTTTTGGATTGGAGGATTAGTATGGATGTTTTGAGGTGGATTTCTCAAACGCTGAGTAGGTTCCATTGATTTATCTGGTCGAGGATTAAGCTGAGATGTAGATGGAGAAAGAGCAGGATGTTTGGAGTAGGATTCCGGTGGCAGATTAACCCTTAATAGATCTTTGGGAATTTATTTCATTTGTGGGAATTTTAGGAAAAGGTTGGGAGTTTTCACGCTGGGGATGTGAGATCTTAAGATTAGGATGAGAAGGCTTAGGGTCAGGATGGGAGGTCTGAATCTGAGGTAAGGAAGGCAGAGGCGCCTGTTGATGTTGTTGATGTTTCCTAAAGATGTTTGAAAACGTGGGAGTATTGGTTGAAGAGTTCATTAATCTATCCTGTTCATTAATCGCTGGCGTTCTTGAGGGTCGTACGTCATTTCTTGTAGAAGGTCCGGTCCTTGGATCCGTAGAAACTGCATTTCTTTTAGAATGGAAGGCTGCGTTAATTGCTTTTTGACGTTGCAGGTTTTTATAAACTATGCAACCCTTATAGTTAGCAGGATGCGCTTCATTGCACAAAGCACATTGAGCTGGCGTATCTCTAGGTTTTGGGCACGTGTTGGACAGGTGCATACCACCACATTTAACGCACCTTGGCTGATGGTGACAGTATGATTTCGTGTGTCCAAGGTTCTGGCATTTGGTGCACTGGACTATTTCCGCTCTATGTCTCGGCTCTTCAAATCTTACAACTGAGTACACCAGCCTGGTGACGTAAAAGATTTCAGAATTATTAGAAGCTGGCTCAAGAGCGATAAAAAACAGGGGTAGCGGGTATTTTTCAGTTGGATGGTTTACAGGGGAAATATGTCGAACATTGTGTCCTAGTTCCTCAATGTCCTGCTTAATTGCTGTAGTAGATGTGGAAGAATGAAGGCCTCTCAATACTACCCTATACGGCTTTTCTTCTCTAAGCTGGTAACAGTGGAATTCATATTTTTTCTCTTGTAAGTAATTAATTAATTTTTTATAATTTTCTTTAGTCGTGGTATTTATTTTAATATCTTTTAATCGAGAAAAGCATTTAAAATTTGGCTGACGATTAAATTTGAGATTTCCTGTGCCAAGGTCATAAAGTCTCGTATATTAGTTACGAATATTGGCGGAGGCTCCGGTTCAGAGAATTGACCGGGAGTTGTTGTCTCTGTATCGATAGTACTGAGGGCTGCAAACTTATTGCTTGTAAGAATATCAGTGGAAATTGTGGAAGATTGATTTTGAGGTATTGATGGATCCATCATGTTGACTGCAGGTGTGCTGCTGATGGTAGTATTGGGTGACGTTTGTTTCTTTCCTTTCTTCTTTTTTTTTTTGTTTGGCGAATTTTGTAGAGAACCCACGATGTTTTACTCATTTTAAATTTAAAAAAAAAGTAAAGAAAATTAAAATTGAGCTTATAAAATATTTACTCAAATAATGAAAAAGAAAAAAAGTAACATTCTATGGTGAAAAAATGAAAAAAAAAAAACTGTCCCTGGAGTCGAACTCGTGCCTAAAACGAATGGGAGGTAGGGGAGCAGCGCCTTAACCAAGTGAGCTATCAGTGAGCTGACAGTTACTGCAGTTCAGATAATGATAGCCAACGGCTCCCACCAGGCAGGTAGAGATCTGCCGCCTTCACGTGGTAGAAGCGCTAGCCAACACTAATATTTCTAACTGTCAATTAAGTGAAATCAAAACGCTTACCACACCAGTCTTCGAGTTAAATTGTTCACGAATGTATAAATTTCAATGTTTACAAACTTTATACACTAGATATGGGCTAATACCACTATGAACAAAGGATTGATCAGAGAGCTATAACTTTGTGTAACTTAACTTGCGGCCATGATGGTATTACTCTGTTGAAAACTGAAATTCAAAAATGTTCACGTTAGCAATGTTTTCCCTTACTATGTATTTCATATAGGGGGCGGCGCTATCTAGTGGATAGAGCACTAGTTTACAGTTCTCCGGGTTGAACGTGATCAAGGCCTAATCACCTCATTGCACTGCCGTTGGCCTAAAAACAGTACGAACCCTCTACATGTACTGAGCCCAAGACCCTTCATGGGTTGTAGTGGCACGGGTTATATATTTCATATATAATTAAGTGAAATCAAGATAGGAAAAAGTAACTTTATTACTGAATGTATGCGCCTCCACAGAAAAAAACAAATCGAAACGGAATAAATTAAAATTTCACACATTTTGACGACTAATTACATGTCGTACGTAAAATAAAATATCAATTCTTTTCAAACAACACATACAATCTTCTAATCTCTTCCCCCATGATAAACATCACGGACATAACAACATAGTGATAAAAGATGAAAAAAGATAGGTCTGACAAGTCCACTGATACGAGGAAGCTATTGAAAAAGAGATGGATGAGAGATACCAATTGTGAATGAGGTAACTGAAATGCGATGACAGAAAAGTTCATGATGGTATTCATCACTGTATGAAATAATGGAACATTCCTCTTTTCATTAAATTTTCAAAATCTCTGAATTATCCGAGATAGGAGAGATTCAACATTGAAAGTAAACAAATGTCAACATTCACAAGGAAAACTCTCCAACCAGGAGGTAAGTTTGTATACAATCTTATCGCGTAATGTCGAAGATGATCTAAGGGAAAGACAAATCGTCAGTGGTGAATGTCATGTTATTGAGCTAGTCCCATTGTTTTAGAGCGTCTCCTTCCTTATCTCGGCTAGAGTTCCAGCAGTTCAGCTACGGGAGTATGTTGAAAGTAGGTACTTCCCTTTATATGTTGACAGAAATAAAGTACAGGTAATAGTACTTTCATGTGAAATATTGTGGCTAAGTATATCTTCATATATCTACAATAGCTGAGTACAAGTGAAACTAAAAAACATATATAGCAGAAGCTATCAAAAGCTAAAATATAACGCCAAAAGGAAACAATCTGGTGCGGGCAACACACGAATTTAACTAAGCTCGACTGTTGAAATCTATTAAAAAAAAAAACTAATACTTCAATCTGAAAAAAATATTTTAAGTTGATTTTAATAAAACGTGTATTAATTTTCGTTGAAAACATATGCTTAGATTAAATAATTTAACTATACTGGCTAACCCGGCAAACGTTGTTTTGCTATATAAATTAATTTGAGATAATTTCAAGTGTAGAAAAAAAAAACCAACTTTTTTATTTTTTATATCAATTATTATTATAGAAGAGTAATTTTAATTATGAGTGTGTTATTCGAAATAATCTCTTCTTTTTATTTATATATTTATTTATCATAACATATACAAAACTATGATTATAAAACTGTTACGTTTCGAGGTACTTCTTATGCCTCATCTTCAGATCTTTAAAAATCATATTTATTTCCATATTATATCCTAATATAGGTCATTTAATAATGTAATATTATTCATATTTAGCCCCTATATATGAATAATTCTGTAAGTCTGTTAGAATAATATATTATTTCATCATCACATAATAATTCCTAACAGTTGCAAGTGTTTGGCAGCAAAATGTTGAAGGAATTATTATGTGATGATGAAATAATAGATTATTTTAACAGACTTACAGAATTATTCATATATAGGAACTAAATATGAATGATATTACATTATTAAATGACCTATATTAGGATATAATATGGAAATAAATATGATTTTTAAAGATGGAAGATGAGGCATAAGAAGTACCTCGAAACGTAACAGTTTTATAATCATAGTTTATATATGTTATGATAAATAAATATATAAATAAAAAGAAGAGATTATTTCGAATAATACATTCATAAAAAACTTACTTATTTTAAGTGTACATGAGGATGTAGTACATGAGTGAAAGAGGCATGGAGCGCTGTGAACGATGAAGGTATATAAAAATACGCATTAACACCAAACATTAATTTATTCCTTAAAATAAAATATATCTTTAATTAATTGTCTCCGAAACACTAACAAACAATATCAACCTCTTAATGCTATAGCGTAAACAATATTTTTTTTAGCCAATCTTTAGCTAACACAAACATACTGGAAAGTTTACCCACTCGAGACCATGCCACCTATAATTATTTCTGTGAAAAAGATGAGTTACACTGAGATAGAAAATGATAATTGTAAAGGTTACTACTACGCTTGATGCAAGGAGTTTGTAATAGTAAGAGTTTGTAATACTATTACAACCTCCTTGGCTTGATGAATAAACAATAATAAAGGCCGAAAACTGTGATGGCTTATTGTGTGAGAGAAAGAGGAGACCGGCTTCGGTGCCATCTCTACTCCGTGCTGTTTGCTGGCTGAGAGGTGTCAGCGGTAGATCTATGATGGCGGGGATAATTTGAGTCATAATTGATCAGTTACCTAGCGGAATGAAAAATTATTAAAATGAATATTAAAAAATAAGACTTGGTGACATAAGGTATGATTGATGAATATACATATAAAATTTCATGAAAATTGGTAAAGCCGTTTCGGAGAAGTATGGTAACTAAAACTGTGACACGAAAATTGTATATATTAGATTACATTGTTAATCAATAATAGGTTTATTCCCTATTCGTCACTTTATATTAAATTTTACAACTTTGTGTATCAGATAATATTTTGGCTAAAATCTCTCTCTTGCTAACGGTATATTATACGTCCATATTACTGTTCTTATTATCAAAACACCAAAAATAGTCCTATTTTTTTATCCTTTATTTGGTCATTAAATTCGTCCAACTTGTATATTTAGCCGTCCTTCATCAATGGCATTAAGATGATATAGTTAATCTTTTTGAATGTACAAAAATTAAAGGTACTTTAGAGAAAGAGAACTTGAAATATCACCATTTAATCCCTGCCAGGCTATTTCAATCAGAATGAAACCTACATGATATTAAAGAATATTAAATTTTACATCAATAAAGCTAGTTTAATCAAAATCGTTGGAGCGGTTTTTGATAAAATTGTAATAAGGTGTAAAATGCATCGAATAAAGTGGCTCTTCTAATTACAATATTTAGATGAAAAAGTTGCTGTAACATCTCGGAGGTACAGTTGTATTAAATATGAAATTTTAGTTCCGTACGACTTTTCATATTTGCACGAAACTTAGCACACACGGACACAATTAGACACATACACATACACAAACAGACCTTTTTTCGGAACTTAGTCATTTGGACTCAGGAGACCATAAGACGTTCAATTCCGTCGAAAACTGGAATTTGAAATTTTTTACGATCGCAGTACTCACTATATATATCATATATAGGTAAGTGAAAGCAAAATTTAATATTAAACAATAGCATACCCTAAAAATCTAAAATTCATGTATATAATGATGTTTTTAAATCATTCATAGGATATGGCGCGCAAGTAAAGAATATATTGAATGTGAAAAATTTCCTCAGGACATTATTTAGCAAGTCACCCCGTAATACTTACTGCACATCGAAACAAAAATAGTCCCAATGCTCGTGGAAACATTAAAAATACAGCATAACTATGTCCTAAAACTTGACAATCTCCCAACAAATAGACTACCTTATTTCATGAACAAGGAAGTAATAAAACAAAATATTTTCTAAATAAAAGATTCAAGAGAACTGACTTAAAACATAATATTCCTATAGACATACAACTTAACAACAAAAATAACTGGGAATAATAATTAATCCTACAGGAATTTAGAGAATCCCTAACAGGTATTTAGAGATCAAAATTTATACAAAGAGGTTCATAAGTCTCAGAAAAAATGATTGTATATAAAAACTTAAATTATGATTAAGGAACGCAATATTTATTTCATACAAAATTAAGTCTTAATGGGGGTAAATGGATATTTAAAGTTAGATGTGAATTAGTATACCTAAACTATAATAGATTTTGGTCAAATAACGATGAGATATGCTCACTTTATAATAAAAGTAAAAAATACGTATCATTTCCTCGCTACATGCCCCATTTTGAGTGAAATTAGAATAAGGGGCTTCGTAAAGAACTGTCTAAACGTTGACGAAATAACAACAAAACGAAATGCCGATCCGCTAGTTTCTAGCTAAGTACCTCCACCAGCCCCAAAACGGTGGCAAAATGCTGTTGTATCTGATTAAGTTATTATAGAATAAGATAGGCTTAAGACGTAATTTTAAGGACACCTTACAGCCAGAAGAAAGCCCCGTCGATGATATTCTTCAGATTAAAATTTTTAAGAATTCCTTAAAGTGTATACAGATTACAAAAAAAAAATTATAAGTCAGAAATAAAAACGAAAAATTAAGAATTTAACATATATAACAAACATCCTACTAAAACTTTGTTAGAATGGTAATAGTTCATAAGCATTTCTCGAAACGTTGGAATATAAAATTTATAATTTGTATTAACTATTACTTTCACTTACCTACATATAAAATATATAGTAAGGGAAGTATTGCGATCGTGAAAATTTTCTAATTCCAGTTTTCTACGGAAATACACGTTTTAGGATCCCCTGAGTCTAAATAACCAAGTCCCTTAAAAAGCTCCGTGTGTGTGTGTGTGTGTGTGTGTGTGTGTGTGTGTGTAGTGGGGGTAACTCTAGCGCGAAAATTATAAGTCCTAGGAAACTGAAATTTCATATTCAAGACAACTATACGTCCGAATCATTTTCATCAAAATCGGTTGACGGGAAGATCAATTTTATACCATGCATTTTGTACCTTTTTACGATAATCTCAAAAACGGCTCTAATGATTATGATTAAAATCCCTATATCGATGTAAAACCTGATGGGCTTTAATAAAATGTAGGTTTCATTCTGATTGAAATAGGCTTACTGGGCTTAAAATTGTCTTCCTCTAAAGTAGCTTTAATATAATAGATTTAATAAAAATTTGGTACATCATCTTATTAGCATTGATAAATAACGGGTAAATATGTAAGTTGGGCGAATTCGCTAAACAACTAAAGGAGAAAAGTGCAAACATATTTTTTTATGCAATTTTTGTGTTTTTGAATACAAGTATAGTAATATAGATGTATAATATATCGTTGGATAGCTAAAGATTTTAGAAAAAAATGTTATCTAATACACGGAATTTTAAAGGTGAATGGAGAGTGATGAAAAGCCAATAAAACAGACTAACCGTTGTAGATAAAAATATAATAGAATATTTAATAAAACACATGTTTCTATTGAAATTCAAAATAATTAATTCTTTAACAATTTATTTGTATCTTTCAATGTATTTAAAAAAATCTTAAATTGATTTTAACAACGGAGGTAAGTGAAAGTCGAGTGTTGCGCTCACCAGATTTTTTATTGATTGCGATCGAACTACATATTATTGGTTTCAGCCAATATTAAACGTGTTTTTGAAATCTATTTTATATGTATACGTTCGCATGATTTCTAGATTTCTCTTTAGGAAATATTTTATGGGAATGATGGATGGATTTCATACCAAAAGGCCTAGCCGGATAAGCATGTAAAATCTGCCCCCGCGTGTATTAGAACCAAATTTATACCATTGAGTCACACGTATGAGAAACAACCTTACGCAAATTTTTAGCCCCTTAATCCTAACGGGAGGGAAGTTATGGAGGGGAAAAGAAAAAACAAAAAAAATTGTTTTCTCCTGAACTGCTCAACCGATTTTCATGAAAAAAATATATGTTATGGATTTTACAAATAGGTTTCAAAAAATATTATTTTAATTTTTTTTACACGAAAATGCTGGTCAAAAACAATTTTTGAATTTTTCAAAAAATATTTTCTAACAATAATTTCTATACATAACAGATATTTTTTTCAATTTTATCGCAAGTGTACCCCATAGTGAAAAATAAAAAAAACGATTTTTTTTCCTGAACGGATCAACCGAATTTCACGAAAAATATATATGTTAATGGTTTTCTAAAAGAGTTTCAAAAAACATTTTTTAAATTTTTTATTTTGAAAAAGTGAGTCAAAATTTTTATTTTTAACTTAAAAAAACAATTTTAAAATTACTTTGGTTCGGTACACCAACAATTTTTTGCTAATATAATTCATTGGAGGGTCCTGCACAATCTATATTTTTTTCGAGTTGATCTGAAATGTAACCAATAGTGAAAAATAAAAAAAAACATCATTTTTTCAGCTCTGAGTGGTAGCTGTAGTCACGCATGAAGAGTAGGGATAGAGCTGTAGGGTCGTAATGTCATTAGATATTAAATATTACTTACACACTGTGCACATACATACTATTTATTATACCTATTATAATAAATATCTTATATTAGATGGAATATATATATATATATATATATATATATATATATATATATATTTTTTTTTTTTTTTTTTTTTTTTTTTTTTTTGCTTGGATAATTCCTACATAGCACTATATGCTATATTTATATAAAACATAATTAAAAAGTTTTTTAATACATATGTTTTCATATTATTATATGTTAATAAAAAAAGTTTTGATGACAGACTTGACAGCATGAAATGTTCGAGGAAATATCACTATATTCGTCTCCCAGATGAACCATTCCGTTCTTCAAAAATATTAAAAATTATTTATTCTTTAAATATCAACTGTCTATGTAAATATCCTGAAGTTGCGTAAAATGCTGTTAATTATATTATTAGAAATCTTCTATTCGATGTTGTTTTTTTTTTTTTTTTTTTTTTTTTTTTTTTTTTTTTTTTTTTTTTTTTTTTTTTTTTTTTTTGATAGCAACATATAACTATGTACTCTATTCATATAAGAATTAAGAATAACAATTTAAATAAGTAACTACGAAACAATTTTAATATCATTATGATAAAACTGCAAAACCAGTTAATATTTTTGTTTATAAAATTATGATGATGTATAAAATGATCGTTCAAAAAATAAATAAAAATACCAGTATTTTTTGCTACTTCAGGATATTTAGATAGATATTTTAATAATATTTAAAGAATAAATAATTTTTTATTTTCGTAAAAAAACGGAATAGTTCCACTGGTAATCGAAGTAGTAGTTTTTTTACTCGAAAATTCCATGCGTCTGACATGATAGATTAACATTCAACTTTAGATTAACAAATAATAATATGAAAAATATATATATTAAAAAAATCTTTGTAGTTATGTTTTATATAAATATAGCATATAGTGCTATGTAGTAGTTATGCAAGTAATAGTATAAAGTAGTAATAAAGTAGTTAAACAAATATATATATTCCATCCAATATAAGATATTTATTATAATAGGTATAGTAAATAGTATGTAAGTAATATTTAATATCTAATGACATTACGACCCTACAGCTCTATCCCTACTCTTCGTGCGTGACTACAGCTACTACTCAGAGAGCTGGAAAAATGATGTTTTTTTATTTTTCACTATTGGGTACATTTCAGATCAACTCGAAAAAAATATATATTGTGCAGGACCCTCCAATGAGTTATATTAGCAAAAAATTGTTGGTGTACCAAACCAAAGTAATTTTAAAATTGTTTTTTTAAATTAAAAATAAATATTTTGACTCACTTTTTCAAAATAAAAAAATTTAAAAAATGTATTTTGAAACTCTTTTAGAAAACCATTAACATATATATTTTTCGTGAAATTCGGTTGATCCGTTCAGGAGAAATTTTTTTATATTTTTCTGAGAAATATTTTTCGCTATGGGGTACACTTGCGATAAAATTGAAAAAAAAATATATGTTATGTAGAACCCTCCAATGAAATAAAGTAGCGAAAGATTGGAGGTGTACCAAACCATCATAACCAGAAAATATTTTTTTGAAAAATTCAAAAATTGTTTTTGACCAGCATTTTCGCGGAAAAAAAATTAAAATAATATTTTTTGAAACCTATTTGTAAAATCCATATCATATATTTTTTTCATGAAAATCGGTTGAGCTGTTCAGGAGAAAACAATTTTTTTTTGTTTTTTCTTTCCCCCTCCATAACTTCCCTCCCGTTAGGATTAAGGGGCTAAAAATTTGCGTAAGGTTGTTTCTCATACGTGTGACTCAATGGTATAAATTTAGTTTTAATACACGCAGGGGCAGATTTCACATGCTTATCCGGCTAGGCCCTTTTAAGATTTCTCGGATTTTAATGCACAAACTACAATAGAAGAATAATGTGGGCTTTTTCTACAAGACTTTTCCCTAGAAAAGGCGGAGGGCTTTCTCAGAATCAGGGTAAGGTGTTAACTATGACATTTATTTTTCGCAAGAATTAATTTTTCTTTCAGCCACTGGCTTTTCAGCGTGATTTTTCCCCAGCTACTGGTGCCATGTGTCACTTTTCCAGGTAAAGTTCATCTCTCTCCGTTTTCCGACTCGTTTCAGGTGATTGTTGTATTATGTTTTCGGCGAGCTTCTGATTTAATAATAACCTGAAACCCTTCTTTACACAGATAAGTTTACTCTAACAACCGAAATTAAATAGTACTCAAACCTAACAAAAGCCGAGCTCTGAGAAAATCATGATCATCAACAACATTAGGATTTTTCTCATAGAAAATAATTAAAAATTATGTTTCAATAATAATCACACATATATTTATGTTATATACCGTATAGAAGTAAATAAATACTAGATAAGAAGATAAAAAATTAAAAATATGGTGATTTAAATGAAATACTCAACCGTAATATCCAACTATAATCTTTACAAAACTTTTTCTAGCCGAATTGAAAAAAAAAAAAAAATAGTAATAATACGTCAACAAGTTTTTTTCAACGTCACTGTATCCGTTTCTTTGGCCTGGAATATGTTTATACTTCGTGTGGGCTAATGAGACGTTGACTTCCGCAAGGTACTAAGGTTATTTTTTACAAAATCTATTTGTTGCCACATTTTTGTCGTCATAATTTAGTTTTATCTACTTACCCTATTTAATTCTATTTAATGAAAACTCAAGTCGCTTAAAAACGCGATTTAGAAATACAATTATTTTCTAAAGGTACTAATTACATACTTAATTTCGTTCCAAATTATACTATATTTCATTATATAACTTTAATACGATGTTAATATAGTAAAAAAAAAAAAATTGAAGATTTTAATGCGAAAAGAATTAAATTAGCTAGTTAAATAATATAGTAATGAGAGATTTTCGCCCTTTCTCGAATTGATAAGTACCTTTTGGAACTCTCTCAATTGTAAAATAAATATAGGTCTGTGATATATGTAAGTAAAGAAATGTGTAAAATATTTTATTTAATTACAATGATAAACAAATTTTATCTTTGAATTATTCATAAGAATTTAGTGTTTACTACTACGAGTCTTTTTTTTTTTTTTTTTTTTTTTTTTTTTGACAGCTTGAATTAGTAAAATAAATTTCAACTGATTCTACTATCCAAATGATATAATACATTTTATTCTTTTTAAATTAAAAAAAAATAAAATTCAAAAATAACATTAAAACCAGATTATTGTTTGTAAAATGAATGAGTTAAATAGTTGGCAAGTTTGTCTAGTCTATTTTTGCCGGCAGGTTCAGTGGGTCGTATGCTTTTTATTTCCTTTCTAATACCCATTCTCTATAGAAGTCAATTTAAAAAAAAGTTTTACACAACAAATAATTAAATTATTATTTAATATCAGATATACGTGGATAAATAATAAGTAATATTACTCCAAAGAGAGATAAATGCTTTATAAAACAATATTATGCAGCTCAAATACATTGGGTTGCCTAATTTTACACAGCATACTTCATCCATCTACATCAGAAAATTGTTAAAACATTATTTTTTTATTATTTCTAAAAGCTGATTTTCATATATTATACATATTATATATTTAATCGTCCCTTATAGAAAGAAACTTGATTGCAATGTATCGTACTAATTAATCTTCAGGAAATAATAGGAGCGTCAAATGATAAAGAAAATCCATTACGTGGTTAAGACAAATTTAGAAGAAAATAACAATCGCGATATATATATATATATATATATATATATATATATATAATATAAAAAAATTCTTGGTTTCCCCAAATTCTAAACCACGTAGTACGGTTTTCACTATGATTTAGGGCTGTCTTTCCTGAAGGCTTATAATTAAAATACATTGGAAATAAATTTTTTCTTTAAAAGGGAAAATTTAATTATCTTTAATCAATTCATTATAAATTTCTTTGTGATATAGACTTGTATTGTAATAGGTAGGTTATACACCTTTGAATACCGCAAGAATTTAGAAATGTTAATTTGCAATACTATATCTCGTAAAAATTAATAGAAAGTTGTTATACGCACATAAACATAACCCATATTTTATATGATAAAATATTGTAATAAGGGATGTTATGTTGATTAAGCGCTGCCACCGTACAGCATTATGCAAGTTTTATTTTTCCATACAATACCAAATTGTACGTAAGTTGTTTAAATTAATCGAAAGTTGTCAAAGAAGTTGGATGAGGGACCTTCTAAGCTAAATACGAAATAGGAAGCACGCCAGGAAGAGGTGCTGCTGGACATCTCTCCATCATGCCTACGAGGCCAGACCATCATCCCTTCATCAAATTCACTGATTGTAAACATTCATTGAGAGGTGTGAATAAAAAAATGTAAAGATAAAAAAAAAAAAAATAAATAATAAAGTTATTTCATGAAAACAGATGTTCCACAGTAAACTAAATGGGATTCCCATGGAAACTAAATTTAACTTGTAAAATGTATTTAGAAAAAGTCCATTTGAAATATAAAATAGAAATAAGTCGAATAAAATAGTTTTAAAACAATAAAAAAATAAACTGAACTAATTTTGATTTTTTAACCAACTAATGTTTCTAATTTCTGCCGATGATTAAATATAATAATAAACCAAAGTTACGATTATATATATATATATATATATATTTTTTTTTTTTTTTTTTTTTTTTCTTTTCTTGCTCAGTGCACTTTTCGTTACGATGAACTCAAAATCTTAAATTTATAACCTTTTAATTGGTCAAACTAACTTTATATATATATACACACACACACAGAATTTGAGGTGCGAAGGTGCTAATCATTTTACATAGACAAACACAATAACGACAAAATAATAATACAATCTACCATATGCTGGATAAAACAGAAAATAATACTTCTGAGAAGAGGAGTGTTAAAAACCATCGGTTTCTAAGCTCCAAAACATTCTCATTCTCCAACAATAATCAATATTCCAAGCCGAATATTCAACAATAATTTTCAAAACAGATGGAAATCGCTACATCATAGAATCTACATGACGTCACATTTTTATTATATTACAAAGGAAATAAATCCAAATTCAATGTTTTTTTATGAAATAAAACTAAAATAGCAATACAAATCAACTAATTACTGGATAAGCTTGCATTAAATACTAAATTACATAAGAACTTTGCCTTTTTAACAGGTTAATTTAGCCTAATTGACAAAGTTAACTATTTAACACGACCTTGCCCATAATGTAACAAAGTTAAGAGACAAGGGGGACAAATGAGAACCGAAAAAGCACTCAGGGCAGACGAGGCAATTTCAGTCCCCAGTGGCCTGTCTGCTTCCCATCAGGAAAAAAGTCCTAACCCAGGTCTCAAACTCGATTATGTGAACCTGAAACTTAATTTAACAAACGTCCGGCAACTCAGAGGAATTATTTCATCTGAGAAATAATTACATCATTGGATTGAAGATGAAAAGTGTGGCTAAAAGTTACTTCCTTGGATACATTTTTTACAACATGAGATATTTTAATGTAATCATCTATGAGCCATGAATGAAAATGGTAAAAATGTATTCGGTCCTGACAAGATCTATTTATGGTTCGAGGATTTAAAAAAAAAAAAAAAAAAAAAAAAAATTAAATAAATTTAAAAAAATAAAAAAAAAATAAATAAATTTAAAAAAAAAAAATATATATATATATATATATATATATATATATATATATATATATATATTTCATTAACTATCATTCTTAAAATTATGGTTCGTTCATCACACCCCCTCACTTATATATTATTCACACCACCTTATGTGCCAACTCAAATAAATTGTTAAAATAAATAAAAAAAGTTTATATTTACAACTTTAATATCATTTTGTTGTATAAGTTGGTAGCGTTTTTTACTGGTAATTTCAATAAAAACGTTAGATTCTTGTAATTATTTTTAATCAATTATTGACCCATTTTGATCATGTTGCGAACATTCCGGTAATTTTTTAATTCCGTCCAACCACAACACCAGAACTTCGACACGAGCGCTTTGTGTCTTTCAAGTCAAATTTTTTGTTTCTGGACCGAGCAAACCACTTACGTCGGTGCTTTCTCCTAAGGCATCATCGCTATACACACTGCTAATGTCCGTCTGAGAAGCAGATTATTCTTAAAGAATTTGTTTTTTCTTATAATTACAGCAAGCAAAATACCACTTAAAGATAAGGAAACTGGATTCAAAATGATGCATAAAAGCGCCTTAACTAATCCCTTTTTTTTAATATGAAAACATTATTGACCAAGTAAACATGAAATAAGGCTGTGAATAGTCAGACGAGTAGGAACTATTGTGATTGATTATGATAGGGTCTGTCAGTGAAGTAGGGGTATAATGAAGAAGTATATAGGATTAGGAATTGCAATCCGGTGTCATTTCCGATCCGGCCGGATCCGGTCCCAAATTCCATCAATCCGAACGGATCCGGCCGGATCCGGATGGTATGACTAAATCAGGTTGATTTTCACTTAACGGTCCAAGATGAACAGTTAGTATGTTATTCGAATATAATTTTACTCATGATAGGAAGTTTATAAAATAAAAGTTATGTTAGGATTAGATATGGAGCAAAAAAATTAAAGTTTAGTAGTTTAGGTAACTAGTAAAATTTTAATGGCTATTAAACCAGTCGGCTATTGATTACAATTTGCTGAAAATAAGGACTATTTGTTTTCTACCACCCTTTTTCCAAAATTAAAATTGATTTTTGATAATATATACTAAAGTTATTAGTACTTACGTACTATTTAAAAAACAAATATTGTCAGTACAATAATTTAAAGATTTATACTCATATTACAAACTCATTATTGTGATAATTATGCCACTCATCAGACATATTCATCAAAGTATGATTGTGCCCATCATTAATGTAAGAGTTTTTTGTAATTGTTAGCATTCTTAAATAATTTAAAGTAATTGTTATCACAATTTCCATCTGAGTTAATTACGCAAGGATAATTATATAGGATTTTATAAAGTAACTTAATAAATTAATTGAGCTATCTGAGAAAGTGAAGTATAGGAAGACGTAAGCAGTAACGTAGCTCAGTCTTCCTAGATTTCAATAGATTTGTAAGCAGTTTATCATATAATTCAGTACACTTGAATGAGTCAGCACTTGAGTGAGCAATTTCTCTAAAAAAAAAGTTAGAGTTGTTTCAGAAGTTCCTCTACAGACAACTTAAAGGATGCTATAGCTCGCTTATATCCAAGATAATAATATCTGTTAACTTACATCTAGGTGAAGCACCGACAAAACAAAAGCTCATGTACTGTCTCGTGAAAAACGAACGAATGATGCTGGACTGAACTGATGACGTGAGTAATTTGGCGTCGAACGACACCACCATACATTACACCAAATGTAACGCATTTAAAGTACTTTTTTTTATTAAACTGCACTATTTTCGGCCAAAAATTGTTATCATCGGATCCGGTTAACGTATAATGATGCCGGATCCGCCGGATTGCCGGATCCGGTTTTCCGGATTGCAATCCCTATATAGGATGGAGGAAGTCGCAGATTGTAGAGAAATTGATAGAAATAATTTAGATAAATAATTGTAAACACAAAGAGGATTAAAATATTGAAAAATGCCACGGACTTATTTTACAACCCAATGCATCAAGAAAATGTGAGTATAACCAAGAAAAGGCATAATACGAATGTAGGGAGGCTACCCATTGGTTTGTAATGAAAGGAATGGTACCTGGTTCGACCCATAGTCAGCAACATAGAGAACATTAACACAACCATCTCTACTAAGTAAGGAGCATTTTAAGAAGGATTTTGGATTGTACGAATTATATACAAGAAGAATTTAGATGGTTTGTTGCCTTTTGTAGTTAAGAGGAGGATTGAGCATTTATCAAGTATCGACGAAGTAGCCGAAAACGAAGAGCAGTTTCTTGTGATTTCAATCTTGTATGAGGATTTCATGTTAGACGTTTGTCGAGATGAAGTCTTAGATATCGGATCTGTACAATCGAGAGAAGTGAAATATTATTGAGGAAACTGTAGGGCAAGAAGTCATAGGTTTACATCCAAGTGTAAATTTATTTGTATCCAACATTTTTTTTTTTTTTTTTATATTTTTATTGAAATTTACAACTGTATTTTGTAATACAACAAGTAAATATGTTGGTAATGATAAAATACATGAAAAAACGTGAAGAGAAAATGCCCATTGGCATCACTCCACTAAGTAACTAAACTAGAAGGTCTCGAGGCCATCTTCTTTTCAGGCGCGTCGTAGGATTGTCAGGAATTGAAGAGGAAGCAAGAATTGAAACTAGAGGATTAGAGTGGGAGTGGAGTTTGTCATGGAAGGATTGATACCTGGTTCGGGCCAAATCAGCAACATATGGGATGTTAAGGTCTTTATGGATGAGTTTATTTGTGACAAAGTAAGGAGCATTGAGGATTTTTCGAAGGATTTTGGATTGTAAGGATTGAATACGGGAAGAATTTGATGGTTTCGTAGAGCCCCAAAGCTCAACTCCGTAAGTCCAGATAGGCCTTATGATGGTGATATAGATGAGCCTTTTGTAGATAAGTGGAAGGTTGGAGCGTCTGTCCAGTAAGTGTTGTAGTAAGCGAAAGCGACGGGCAGTTTCTTGTCGTTTCAGTCGTGTGTGGGGATTCCATGTTAGACGTTTGTCAAGTAGAAGTCCTAGTTAGCGGATCTGTTCAACTGGAACAAGCGGAATATTATTAAAGGAAACTGTAGGGAAGGATTTCATAGGTTTACGACGAAGGGTAAAGGTAATTTGGTATCCAACAATTGAGACGTTGATTTCCAAAATGTACAAAAGGATATTTTTTACAAAATTGATTTTTTTACATATTTGTATTCTCATCTCTTAAATGTATCTAAATATCCTATTTGATTTTATCTAATGACACCTAAGTCCTTTATTCGCGCATTTTATAAATATAATTATTTTCTAGAGGAACTAATTACAATTTATTTTGTTCCAAATTATACCAAAACATCTCATTTCATAACTTTAATATGATGTTTAATGCTAACAGAATCAAATTAGCAATTTAATAATATAATAAATAGTGATCTTCGCGCCCCCTGTAAAATTTTCTAAAATGGATATAGTACTTTTGGAAATCAACGTCTTAATTCTTATGCCATCCTTTCGGATAAAATGTATGGGTTTCAAGAGTTTAGGTTGGCAACATTAGACCCTCATTGACTAATAATAAACCTACCAGGATGCATAAAAAGAAAGATTTTGGCGTGGGTTGGAATATCAGGTGCACAGAAATCAGCCATCAGCATAGGATGGTCATTTGGGAAACACCCGCAGGTAGTGAATAGCAGGACGAATAGGTACTATTGCGATTGATTATGATGGGTCTATCATTGAATAATTGTATTATGAAGAAGTATATAAGACGGAGAAAGTCGCGAAGTTATTAGAAAAATTAACAGATATATAAATTACATAAATAATTGTAATAAATTAACAACTATTAATTAAGTTTTATCCATTTTCGTTGCTCTCTATTCGCGCCACGTACATAAAATTTGTAAAATAAGTTTAAAGTGTTTTTCAATGTTTCATATTAATTCTCTCTGTGCTCTTAACATAAGTTTAAACCTAGATTCCTCATATTTAAGTAGCATTTTGCTTGCTTCAAATGGAGAAGAAAAAAATTAATTATCGCCATTGTTATTTTTTAATTTCCGAAAAGGAAAATCTGCACCACAGATGGTTAGAAAAATTTCTAGTATCAATTTTTTTTTTATTGGATATATCACAATTTGTTACTAAATGAACATTAGTAATAGTGATATGAAACCACATTCACAATATATAGAGAGAAAACAATGATAAGTCAAATTGCATAAGACATAATTTACATACAAAAAAACGGAAACCTGTAATTGAGATAAATACAAATAAATAAAATAAAGAATGAGAAAATATGAACATCATACACTCAACCATAACTATTGAAATATTTACGATCTGCTAAAGGAACCCAAGACTGGGCCTTTTCCTCTACTTCTAGAGGGAAAAGCGGAATCCAAGAGATCCCAGCGCCTCGGTCTCATCCGCGTCACTGAAGTGAGTCAGTGGAGACCGATGGTTAGCAAAATTAGCATGGAAAATACAATACAAACTAGAGTGTATGGGCGATGAGGCATAAGGAGAAAGCTCCGTCCGTAAATGGTTTGGTCAGTTCAGAGTCGGAAATATTTACTTGAAAGAAGCAAAGCGGACGCACGGGTCGTCCTTCAACTCCTCTAGGAGACATAATTAAAAAAATACCTGAAAGATGGTAACATATAATAGATCAAAATGAGACATATATAACTGATTAAAAATATTATAAAATCTCAACTTTTATGGAAATCACCATTAAAAAACACAACAAACTTATTCTACAACCCAAAATATGTAACATTATATTTTCTCCAATAGCTAGAGCTTTTTGTTCGTATATAATTCATCTATATTACGATTCTTACATCCAGAGAGGGAAAAAATCATTCTAGTTGATCATTAATTTTTTTTTTTTATATATTTAAACATTTTTCATAAAGACAGTTAAAATAAACGAAATTAAAGATACTTTTTTTCGACGACAATATTCAGAATACGGCTATTAAGCTCTGTGAGAATATTTCAATGAGAATGACATATTTTATTTTAATTTGATTTTATTGCACATGTAAAATATATAAAATAAGCAAATGGGGTTTTATAAACAAGGAAACAAGGCATGAGGCATGAGAAACAGCACCCAGTGGTGATCCTCCTGCACACAAGATAAATTGAGATTAAATCATTCATTCATTTAACAAAGTTAATCAAAATCATTAAAATGTTAAAATGTTTATACATGATAACTTGACTGAAAATATTTCAAAATCATGTTTGAGAAATCAGGTGCGAACACCCACATTACATTACACATCGTTGACCTTAAAGTTAGGATTCCGGTATATATTTTGAGGTGAGGAAATTCTTTTTTTTTTTTTTTTTTTCTCCGGAACCATCACTTCTTTTCAAATATCATTTATTAATTCATCAATGATACAATTACAACGTTTCGAGGTCCATATGCCTCATCTTCAGAATACAAAAATCCACATCATTCAATATTGGTCATATTTAATTAAAATCTCCTTATTTTTTGTCTACAGTGGTCAATATATTTATTTGGTAACTAAATTGGCTAAAAACAATAACATTATCACATATTTCTTCTTCGTCTATAGCTTGTTTAAAACTTTACACTATTAAGAACATCAGGCATCAATTAATTTTTAGTCTACTCCATGTCTCCATGCCTAATGTTCTTAATAGTGTAAAGTTTTAAACAAGCTATAGATAAAAAAATAAATATGTGATAATGTTGTTTTTAGCCAATTTAGTTACCAAATGAATATACTGACCATCGTTGACACGAAAATTGTTACTTCTCTAATATTCCCCCACTTCGACTACTGCTGTACCGTATACGATTGTGTTTCTGGGGATCTCGAAGGAAAAATAAAACGCCTAATTAATTGCTTTGTTCGATTTATCCTCCGTCTCCGAATTTTATAGCGAGTTGAAGTGGCTTTACCCTTCCAATCGTCGCAAGTATTTCCTGGCATCATTCCTGTACCAAGTTATCCAATTCCGCCGTCCATCATACATTTTCGACCTTTTACAATTCAAATCTTTGTCCATTCCCGCTGTACACGCTCTAGGCCTTCAGATTTATACACATCGGCCCACCAATCTGCACATTTTGATAGATCGTTCCTTACCCAATCCTAAATCTTATGGAATTCTATTCCTCTTTCTATCCGTCACTCCAACTCCCTTCCTACATTCAAATCCCGTCATTCATTTCATAACCATCCAGTCAGAACAAAATTGTAAATAACACTATATTTTATTTTATTTTCTACATATTTGCGTATGACTGTTTTCGATTAGTTTTAGTTAACTTGTTTATAAATAATTAATTACTCTAAGACTCTGAAGCCCAATTTATATATTATGTCTATGTTATTCTAAAGGGACTTGTCCCAGAATAATAAAGAATTTATTTTCAAAAAATAAGGAAATGAAGATATGGTCCCGGAGAATTCATTTAAATATAATATACTCTTCATAATTAGAAATTGAACCTTTATTATTTTTTTTTTGTTCGAAAATAAATGTTCATTATTGAAAATAGTAAAGCTAAAACCAATAATTAATAAAAGTTCTATTTCTAACAGATCGTTATTAGGGATTCTTCTTTTCTCGAATAATCTGTTTCTGTATAATTTTTAGGAAACCTTGAGACAAACATAAGGAGCCTGAGCAGCTTGTATATAAGACATCTGAAAACAATCAGCTTTGTCATATAGAGAAGTAGCAGATGGAATTGAGTATATCCTTCTTTTGAGATGGCCAACGTTATTAAATGTCCACAGCATCATTGTTCTTTCAGGAGGAAGGTTCTAACCACATCTAACAAACCGCTTGGCTCTATGTAACTCCGGGTTAGTAATGTAACAAACATATTAATTAAAATAATTAGAACAACGTTTTGATCTATATTAAGAATAATTATCAGAAATGATATGTCACAAGAAATTATAAAAGATTTGTAAAGAAAAATATATCAACGAAGATTGTCAACACAAAATCCTAAATGGGTAACAGAAAAAAAAAATGTTACAAATTATAACACAATGGTTTATTATTTGAAAATAATTATATTAGTGTATAACAATTTATATAGCTGTTTACAGGCAATTAAACAATATTAAAAGTGATAAATTTATCAAATTAAAGTGGCCAATCACCACTGCTAATTCCAAAACACCACATCTTTACTATTTCTTAACCGATTTCAATCATGATTTTTTTTCTTTTTTCTTCTAGGAGATTTAATTATTATTATGTTAATAATTTTTTCTAAAATTCAGACGTTGTTTTTAAAAAGGTACTATCTCCATTCTGAGAACATTTACAGGACGCGCGAAAATCTCTCATTTATATATTATTACATTTTATTGATTCACTATTGTATATATATTTTATTGTAATTTTCTTGATGTGTAATTATTGTATGAATGTAGTTTGTATGTTATCTTTCACCACTATTGTTGATGTACAAATTGGGACAGATTGTAATAATACTGAATAAGAAAAATTGTTGTTGAATAAAAAAAAAAAAAAAAATATATATATATATATATATATTATATATATATATATATATTATTAAACTTGCTAATTTAGTTCTTTTCAGAGTAAATTCTTACATTCACGACAAACATAACACGTTTCATTTTTCGACACATCACTATCTCAATCAACTTGTTTATTCCCTTTCTACCTCCCTGTTACCAGGGCAGACCCAAAGAAGACTTAAAAGACGGTGGCCGAGAGATCTTCCAAGCTTAAAATTCAGGACGCTGGCCTAGAAGAAAATAATACCTCACATTCACTGGATGCAGAGTTGTGAATAAAAACATTTTTTTTAAATCTAGGATTGTTTTTTACTATATTAAAAACAACATATTAAAATTATGAAATAAAAGGTTTTAGTATAATTTGGAATGAAATTAAGTATGTCATTAAGTACCTTAAGAAAATAATGGCATTTTTAAACCTCGTTTCAAAAGCACTTGAGTGCTCATTAGATAAAACCAAATAGAACATTTAGATGAAAATAAATTATGAGAATACAAATTTATAAAAAAAATCAATTTTGTAAAACCTGCCCTTTAGTACCTTTTGGAAATCAATGTCTCAAATCATTGAAGCGTGAGCCAATAGATATCTATTAGGAAGAATAGCAGTAAGTGATAAAAAAGGTCTTGATAATGGGGACAGAATCCCGAAACGTAGAAAAACAATGTCATGGATAGTGAAGAAAAATAAATTTTTTGAGTGTGAAATATTAAATGACTTTTTTTTTTTTTTATTTATTTAGAAATAATACAATCTGCCACAATCTTGGGCAATGGGTATTAGTGCTATTAGAATTCATTCATGCCTTATGTACACTAAATAAAGAAATAAAAATAAATTAATACTAAATAAATAGAAATAAATAAAATACAAAGAAGAATAAATAACCCTAAATAAAGATAAAAATAAATAAATAATAATAATCTTGGTCACATTCATACATATATATACAATATTTACATACTGCCCCTGGGAAACTCCGAATTAAACCCCGACGCCCACAAGTGGGCGTTGGGACCTGAGGCTAGGAGATCCCAGCGCCTCTCAGTCAGTCGCGTCACCGGTCTAATAAGGCAGTGAGACTGAGAGAGGGCGCTAGAGCCACACACCCTCAAGCATGAGTGGAGAAGCTGGCCATTGCCAACACTCAGCATTGCTTAGTTATAAGAGGTCTCTAAGCCACTGCCGTTTCAACCTACGAGGAGGGTTATAGGGATGGCTCGAGCTAGATAGGGATTGGGATAAAGGATTAGGAAGGTGAGTTAGCCTCTGGTGGAAGTTTAGGAATTTAGATGGGATTAGATCGAGGACAAATGGGATATTCAGATCATTGTGTAAGGTCTTGTTTGTAACATAATAGGGAGCATTGACTATTGTTCTGAGGACTTTGGACTGAAAGGATTGGATACGCCTGATTTTCGAAAATTTAGTTGTCCCCCACAGTTCGAGTCCGTAGGTCCATATCGGTTTTAGAATCGTCTTGTAAATTAATAGTTTATTAGCAACAGAAAGTTTTGATGTTCTGTTTAGTAGTCTATATAGTTGGCCGTATCGTCTGTTGAGTTTTTGTCGTTTAAGTCGAGTGTGTGGGTTCCACGTTAGTCTTTTGTCTAGTAAGAATCCCAGATACCGGACTGTGTCAGAGCAGGGAAGGGGTATGGAGTTAAAATTGAATTGTGGACAGGATCGGCGGCGAAGGGTAAAGGTGATGTGCTTACATTTGGATTAATTAATTTTGATACGCCAATTAGCGCACCAAAATTCAATCAAGGATAGATGTCTTTGTAGATAGGAAGATGCCATTTCGGGATCTGATTGGGTTGATAAAATGGCAGTATCGTCGGCAAAAGTTGCTAAGAAGGTATCAGGATCCGTAGGTATGTCAGCTGTAAATAGGAGATAGAGGACAGGACCTAGGACACTGCCTTGAGGTACACCAGCCTCGATCAGGTAACTATTGGAAAATTCTGAACCAGAGCGGACTCTGAAGGAACGGTTTGAAAGGTAGGATTGTAGGATTAGATATAAGGATTGGGGTAAATGGGTTTTTAGTTTGAAGAGCAAGCCATCGTGCCAGACCCGGTCGAATACCTGAGCAACGTCCAGAAAGGCACCAGTGCAATATTTCTTGTTTTCAAGTGCAAAGGATATATGGTCAACCACTCGTAGGTCTTGTTGTAAAGTGGAGTGCTGTGAGCGAAATCCGAACTGGTGGAAAGGAATTTCAATTAACTGTCGGATACGCTTGAGAAGGATTTTTTCAAAGATTTTTGAAAGGATCGGAAGGAGGCTAATAGGCCTATAGGATAAGGTGTTGTTGGGAGGTTTACCAGGTTTGGGAAAAAGGAGAATGATGGAGTGTTTCCACACCAAAGGAAAGTGGGTTGTACGGAGGATACTATTATAGAGGTAGGTAAGGAATATAATTGCTTTTTGGGGCGGTTGACGAAGGATCTTAGAATTGAGGAGGTCGTAGCCAGGAGCTTTTCGAGGTTTTAGTTTATTTATAAGGAATTTGACCTCAGAGGGGTTAATAGCTTTAGGGAGTGGAGAGAGAGGAATTGGAGAGGAGAGGAATTCCTTTACGTTAGCTGTATGGGCAGGATTGAGCTCGGGGTGTGGGATAAAAACTTTAGAAAGATATTTGGCAAATTCTTCCGCTGTAGTCTCATCTGGCGAAGCCCAGGATCCATCTTCACGTCGGATGGGATGGGAGAATTGGTATTTAAGAACTTTTTTGGTTACTTTCCAGAGGGAATTGTTGCAGATAGATAATGAAGAAAGATAGGTATTGTAGGATTGGGTTCGAAAGGTATCTAATTTCTTTTTAGCTAATTTGGTGTAATAATTGTACGATTTACGATCGTCTGGGTGCCTTGTTCTTTGCCAGAGGGTTCTAGAGCGTCGTTTGGTATGGATTAGATCTAGGAGGTTTTGGGGTATAGGATTCTTCTGGAAGTATTTTGGGGAAGGAGAAGGTGAAGATGCATTCTAGGGTGCTTGTTGGACGAGGGTAGTAAAGGAATCAACTGCATCATCAAGATCTTGTGGACATTTGAGGGATACTCTGAGGTCTATTCCATCCGTTATTATTTCGCGGAAGAGGTTCCAATTAACTGGGCCTCTTAGGAATGATGTGGTAGGAAGTTTTGGAATAGGAGATAATGAGAGAGTTAGGGTAAGAGGGCTATGATCGGAGGAAAGGTCATCGAGCCGGGAAACGGAATGATTTAAAGGTCCTAGCCCTTTGTGGATAAAATAATCGAGGAGGTATATTTGGTAGTCTGGGATGTTAAATGATCGTTTGTTAGTTAGTCGTTTTTCAGTGATAAGAGCTACGCCAATACATTTGTCGTGTAGTAATAAAGTTAGTTCGTTAATATGATTTCGAACACCATTCGCATTCCAGAGGAGAATGGAAATGGAGTTGGATGGAATCATTTAGGGCTTTTTCAAGGCAGGAATTAAATTTGATACTAGGTTTGTTAGGAGTGATATCAGAGGCATAACTATTGATTTTATTTCTGAGATGAATGATGTCATTAAACTGGGGAGGTCTGTGACATTTGATGGAGGAGGGATAGGAGAAATTTGATGCAGGGAAGTTTTTGAGGTGGTTGAGATTCAGGTTCGGGATGTTTGAGAGTATGTTGATCCGGCGTGGCCTCACACTGAGTAGACTGGTCACCACCACCAAGCTGTTGGGCGAACAAAACTGTCGGGTCGACGAATTTTGATGGGTTTCTCCTCGGTCTAGTCTCCTCTTGGCGCTGGGTCTTCAGAAATCTTGACTTGAGATTCCTGTAAATCTCGCAGCCTTTGTAATTCGCCGGAAGTCCCTTGTGGCACAGAGCGCAAACTGCTGGGATTATACGAGATTTATTGCACTGCTCAGACTTGTGTTGTTCACCACATTTAACACAGCGCGGTATGTGGTGGCAATACATTTTCGTGTGGCCGTATGCTTGACAATTGTGGCATTGTATAATGTCTCTTTTTACATATGGCTTTTCAATTTTTACTCTCGTGTAGTAGAGTTTTTCAACTTCATAAATTGTTTCTATTCCCGGAGACGGCTCTAAGTCCACAAAGAATATAGGTAACGGAATTTTACTCCTGTCACCTGTTTCTTCTATATTATCTTTCATGACATTAGTTATCTGACGCACTTTGAACCCAAGAGACGTCAGTTCTTCCTTTATTTCCTCAGCTGGTGTAGAGGGGTGTAAATTTCTTACTACCACCCTTAATGCCCTCTCCTCTCTTAGCGGGTACGTGTGAAAATCAGCTTTTGTTTCACTAAGATATTTTACTATTTTGCGGTATACGTCAGCTGAATCGGGTGATATTTTTGTGTCATTGATACGCATTAGACATGTGTAGCTTTTGCTATCAATGATTTTATTTGATTGGGTGCATAGGAGTTGAAAATTTCTTATATTTTTAACAAATATGGGAGGAGGGCGGGGATCTCTCGAGGTAGATTCTGATTCCGTGACCTCTTTCTCGATATGGAGTTCTTGGTAGGGGTTAGGACTAAAAAAGGGAGATTCCTCAGTCATCCCTTGCGTTGAAGTCCCGGGTTGTGGTTCCTGTTCGTTAGAAGCAGCTGATGAGGGGGGCGTAGGGCGTTTGTTATTATGTCTTTGCCTTTGCTTGACCGGGGAAGCAGAAGAGCCAGCTGACCTGGAGAGTTTAATGCTTGCCTTTCCCGCCATGACTTGGTGATAGTATCTCATTGACAGATAAAAATACAAAAATAAATAAAACAAAACAATACGTCCGCGCGACCTTGAAGCTTGTCGTCCGGAGCGCGACGTGGCCCCTCCAGGGGTCAGTGGAAGACTGGCAAGCTGAGGAAGCTGAGTGGGGATCGCAATATGGCGAAAAAGATAAGGCTTCTAAGCTCTACTTCATATGACAACTAAGTACTCGTAAATTTTACTACTTACAGTCAGTAGGATTAGTCCATTGTTGACAACGAATGTTGTTGCACAATCACTAATTGTTTATATGTAATAAAAACAATTATTACTCACTAAAAACTGTTCATAAAGGAGAGACGATATAACGACGAATGTTAATGATCTAGCGCAAGCGCAGAACTCAAAAAAATATAAATGAAGCTTCCTCAAAAAATTAAAAAAAAAAGAAACTAAATTTAAATATGGAAATTAGCGCCAACCATTTGACCAACGATTCATCAAATCTGGAGAAAAAAATGGATGAACTTATAGAAAAACATAAAATATCTTGATATTGGGGACAGAATCCCGAAACGTAGAAAAACAATGTCATAGATAGTGAGAAAAATAAATTTTTAATAAAAGGAAATTAATGAGTGCTTTTTTAAATATGAAATGATTTTTTTTTTTTTTTTTTTTTTTTTGGTCGATTAAAAAGGTTCATGATTTCCAAATAATTATACCATGATATTACATTTCATATTGCTTTTTTTTATTTAACTTATATGTTAAGCTACCAGTTAATCAAAGAAAAATGACCAGCTACACTACCCATTTATATTCTAGAATAATGGCAAGTCATACTTATTAATTCGTACGGAGAACAGGCGGTTTTTTTTTTTTTTTTTTTTTTTTTTTTTTTTTTTTTTTTTTTTTAACTGCCGATTTTTAACTAATCGGTTAATATCAACGTAGGATCACCTTCGTCTGACCTGCTATTTATGTGCTTCAAATTCTATTTTTGGCACAAAAAAAAAGAGTAGTTTCGGAGAAAAGCTACGAACGATTTTTTATTTTTATGCGAAATTACACAGGATCTAACCCTAATTCTCGATAAGTAAGAGGAGGATCACAACTCCCTACTTTTATTTTTGCGAGTGTGACCACCAGTTGGCTAGCACGCTTCGCATGTCTAGGAGATAGAATGTGAGTGAATCCGCATATAATTAATTATATGAATGAAGACGCGCTTTTTTTTTTTTTGACAATATTTATTTCTACACTTTACATTCTAAAAATATCTTATTATTTTTTAGCCCTAACAATTACATGCAATGTGGGTCGAAATGTCACTATAAACAGTTTACTCTATCATTGGTAAACATTCATTAACTTGAATCACCTAGTTTTTCAATGGACATACAAAGCATCAACTATTTAATATTAATAAAAATGTTCTATGTACATTTTTCCCAGATGAAGACATGAAATTAGCTACACAGCATCTTATTTTTAAATAAAACGTCAACAGGCGGGTAACTAAACAAAACAACATAGAAAGGTCTATTATCACTGGTTTATATTATATATCCAATCAAACGTGTTTCTCAGAAGAGATGTTCACTTCGAAGAAATTATAATTATCGAAGAATCGAAAATTGATATAAAAAAAAAAATACAAAGAATTCACTAACGGAATGCCTGCCATTGTTATAAACGAATAATAGTTATGAAAAAAATTTAGAAATATTAAATTTTTTTATCAATAATACTTTAGAAGGGTAGAAATTGAAATATATTCAACACATTCTAGGAAAGTGAAAACATGGAGAAAAATTGAATCCACGACGGATTCTCATAACTTCCGCTAGATAGTATCACAATATAGAAACAAACACAAGAGGATTTACGAGAGAAAATTGAATTTATTTCAAAGGAAGCCTACTGCGAAAAGGGCTGTGAAATTTTCCAGGAAGGAGACCACAAGAGGCTTTTGCGGTCGGATTATTTACTAATTAACATCAGATAAACCATATATATATATATATATATATATATATATATATTTTTTTTTTTTTTTTTTTTTTTTTTTTTTTTTTTTTTTTTTGCTTTCAGGCTCCTAATTATTTGTGTAGATACTGTTTTAGAGCTATGAAGCATGAAAATCTGACATTAACTCAAGGTACATACATATTATTACGGTATAGTATGTTTCCCATTCCATAATAGGGATTGATTTATCTTTTTATTGATTATTTGTAATTATTGTAAGAAAATATTTTAAAAAACTGTATATACCTTCTTACTGATCCGCCTCCTTCAAAAAATCCATTATCATCAGTGCTACCCTACTTTGGAATTCCTTGCCTATATCCATTCGTAATGCTTTATTCTCAAAAACTGTTATACATCAGTTATTTATCCATCTCCTTAACTCCTAATCTTCCCAACATTTATAATTTCTTAAGCTATAGATGATAAATATTCATTGTTTCAAAATCCGTGTGTTATATAATTATACTTATGTCTTAAAAGACCAGACAAACGACATTTGTAATGTACTTCCTTGTTATTCTTAGTCAACTACTCGTCCCAGAATATTTTGTTTTTCATTTATTCGTTCATTCAAAGAAAGGAAGGCTGCGGAAGCACTGAATAGACCTGAAGGATCAAAGGACCAGTGAGAAGGCCGACTAACTTGTGAAGATTCCGATACCGGGAACAGTGACTATATTTCGCGAAATCTAATAAGTTCATTATTTACTCCTTTAGATATCGCTCCCTTTGGCCAATCAAAATAAGGGAAGAGAGTTGTGGAGGAGGATGTGTATATAAAAGGACCGAGAGATGAAGCACTCGATCCTTACAGATTAAATCATCTTCTGAAATCTCCGGCATTGTCCCTCAGACTTAAAATTCAAATTTATAAAAGTATATTAAGACCAGCCTTACTATACGGAGCTCCACTATTCACACACTTGACGGAAGGAACCAAGAAGCTAATACAAAATTTTCAGGACTCAATCTTAAGAAAAATCGTAAAAACTACATCATGGTGCAAAGAAAAGCCTCCAGAATTGCACAGAATCCTTGATATACCAACCGTTCCTGAGTTCATCAGGCGCAGACATATTAAATTTTTCGATTCCCTCCAGTACCAAACAAACCCGTTATTCCAAACACTGACACCTGCACCACCACCAGTACGATGGCAAGACGTCCAACAGCCACCAAGGTAAATATATGAAAAAAAAAAAAAAAAAAAAAAAAAAAAAAAATTAATTAGGTTAAGGTACTACTAACAAAAATGAAATGTGCCCCAACATTTCCATTCGATAAAAACAAGAAAGATTGTATATCAGAAAAACACCTATTCAGAAACTCCTTAGAATGTAGCTAAGCTACAGAAAAAGGACAATAATATGTTATTATATTGTTATTATAATTTATCATTTCCAGTGTAAACTTTCTAGATAATAGGGGTTAGGAAAAAAAAAAAAAAAAAAAAAAAAAAAAAAAAAAAAAAAAAAAAAAAAAAAAAAAAAAAAAAAAAAAAAAAAAAAAACTCGATCCAATACCACTTGCTCGACATTACTTAACCCATTGCTCACTCAATATTACTTACTTCCTACAACTCTCTCCACTGCTCGGGCCATTATTATCGTAGCACAGTATAATTTTGTAGAATAGATATTTCTCATCTGATAAAAAATATATTCTTGTTGCATTTGAATATTATGATTAATGTTAACTCTCTACTTTTTGGGAACAGACTCCAAGCGAAGCCAAATTAAATTATCATTCCTAATTATGTAGCAGGCGGGAAAGAATGTAGCAATATATATTTATAGATTACTACATCCTTCCCGCCTGCTTCACAATTTCTTTTTTTCAACAATTTTTATGGAGTAATATTACAATCTGTCCCAGTTTGGACATTAATAATATTTGTAAAAGATAACATTCATACAATATCTACACAGCAATACAATTATAATAAAATAACAACAAATTAGTCCGACTTGTCTAGAAGTATGATCCCTGAAGGGGAGAGTTATCAAAAATCAATGATATTTAACTATAGCAGGCGAGGGAATGCAACAAAAATATAATTTTATAAGATGTTTATTATAAATTAAAACGAACAATTATAATCAACATTTATTAGACAAAATTATATTGAGTTTATAAATTTCACTTAATATAAAAATTTACATATAACTACTAAATAATACATTTCAGAATTGCTAACTTATGTCCTTTGATGAGATGATCGGAGAGAAGTACAGCAGCTGGAGTGAAGGACGAAGACGCAGCGATGTGATCTGGTAGTAAGATAATTGTTACAATTGGCTTTGAACACAATAGTAAACGATTACCCAGACCATGTTCGAATCTTCACGGATGCTTCCAAATCCTCCCACCAAACTTCAATAGCTGTTATTGATTTAGTCAAAGAATTTACAATTTCGGTCGCTCTACCTTCTAAATTTAGTATTCTTAGTGCTGAACTGTATGCCATTCTCAAAGCAATTTTTTACTGTCAAAGCGAATACTCTAACGCCAATGTAGTCATATTCACAGACTCGGCTTCCTCGTGCAAACTATTGAAACATGTATACAAAAACAAATTAACATCATACATAGCCCTAGATATTATCCGGAATATAAAAACCAGTAGCAACAGTTATTGCTTCCAATGGATACCGAGCCATGTAGGACTGTCAGGAAATGAAGCGGCAGATAGAGCTGCCGGGAAAAAACAAACTACAAAAGAAAATGCGAAAGTACCTCTCGAAGACCTTTTAAAATGTCTGCTGAAAGAAACGGTCCAGGAATGGCAGGATAAATATGACTGGGAGTCACAATTCAAAGGGAAGGACTATTATCAAACCCAGCCAACCGTCAGCCTGATACCATGGTTCTCAAAGATCCAACAAATCGATAGAAAAGAAATTGCCCAACTTGTAAGACTACGGACTAACCATGGCTGCACAAAAAAATATCTAAATTTAATGAAAATAGAAAATGATGACAATTGCTTAACATGCAAAGTCCCTGAAGACCCGCGCCACATTCTATTCCGATGCAGGAAATATGGGAAGCAAAGAGAAGCGATGGTTCCCCTAGAAACAGAGGCGATGTTTTTACAACAGTTAGATAAAAAAAAATTTTGATGATCAAGCAGTTCTTTATTAACGCTCAGTGCAAACTATAGAAAAAAAAATCACTTCACAGAATTTATTTTAATGATAATAGTGTTATTATTTTATTTTTTCTATCTCTTTTGAGTTACCTTCCTCTCTCATTTACATTATTTTATATTATTCTCTTTCTACTTAATTTATTGATACTTTTTTTATTATTATTATTTTTTTTTGGTTCCATAACCTTAGTTTTTATTAAACTGTAGCAAACACATATTGACCATATATGATTTGGTGTCAAGTCTTGACGGTCACTTGTATATAATAAAAAAAAAAAAAAAAGATAATTGTTGTTGTAAAAAAAAAAAAATAGAGAAAGAGAGAGCGACTTCTCTTGCCTATTTATAGAGATCTCCCTTCCAAGCCTCCTCGCTGGTTTTGATTGTCTGAAGGGAAGCAAAAGGAGTGACATCTAAAGGGAAGATTGCGAATTGATTCGAATTCGCGAAATTAAGTCCGCCGGCAACATTGTGGGCATCTTCTGAAACAGGGCAGCTTCCTCTATCGGTAACTCTGTTTGTTTTTCATTAAAGAAATAATCACACATAAGTAAGTAGATACTTTATTCTTATTTTATTTTATTTTTTCAATGAATACTAGAAGCTAAATAATTAAATAATAAAATATTTCTTTTGAATTTCGAATATGGATAGAGGTATCAACACGGTTTTCCAACAAAATGTTTTTCTTTTCTAAAGTGTATAGATCTGTTGTGGTAATAATAATTCATGATAAATTTCTCAATTTTTAAAATTTCTCGTTTACAGAAATGAATGAGTAGTTTTCAAGATTTTATGGCTAGGATGACAAGACTTTGGGAATTTAAAACGGCAGGCATCATATGGAAAGTCAAAGCAACAAAAAAATTTCCCTGACTCTAAAGAAATCGATGCTTTATAGTTTACAATATTTTTATTTACAGTAATGAATAAATATTGTAATTTTAATGTCTAACCCTTATTATATTTAACACAGTATCTCAATAAATTTGCAATGAAATATTGAATAACATTGCAGAGAATGTTATAAAAAGAAATAAAGCAGAAATCCTGACTAAGGTATGCGGAGAAGCGAATCAAAAACAAATAAATTTTCCAATTATTCATTGAATGCGATGAAAAATATAGCCTCTTTTCTGAATAACTCTTGTTCATCATGGAATATAAATTATATAACAAGTTTGATATTAATCATCCACTCGAAAATAATACATTTTTACAAAAAGTATGACATAGATCTTTAATTTAACATTCTATCTTAAGAGAAGAAGTTTAGTTGGAAATACTCTAAACAAAATTTTAATGAAACGTTTAAGTACGTACCGTTAAGTTATATTCATTATGTAGGAACGTCGAAAAAGGAATAAAAATAAATTGTGAGGCAACTATATTAAAACGACCTGGAAAAAAAAAAAAGGATCACTTTATCCAGGCTCTGGGGACGAAACTCATTTAACGCTTAAAGTGTGGAGAGATGGAATTAATTCCAGTATGAGATGATGGCTAGGATCCTTTCTCAGATTTTTTTTTCTATCTTTTTTAAATAGCTTTTCGTTTGTATTCAAAGTGCTACAGAAGTACGATTCGAAACAGTTTAAATTACTTCATTACAGCCTGACAGTCATTGGCTTTAATAAACATGTCACAAAAAAAAAAATAAAAAATAGAGGTAAAACGCTAACTTGGAAGAGGGCCTTTGACGGAGTTCTTCGAATAAAACAAGAAATTATGTAACCAAATTTTTTACAAAATATATATTTATATAAGATTCATAATAAAATTGTGTTATATTAAAATTGTTGGAATGCTCGCAAAGCCAGGTCCTAAGATGTCCTTGCAAAAACAGAGTTCAACACCAACATCAAGCTAATGCTCAAAATACTTCTCATCAGATTTTGGATTTTACTGTTTTTCCTAAACAGAGAGGAATTAGGTTTGGAGACCCAAGTGCGGATTGATGGAGTATAGAAGGTAAAGAAAAATTGAGTAGTACAAATGAAGTCAGTTTTTCAAATGAATTTTACAGACCGACTTTTCAGCATATTCCTAGAGAACTTCTATATGTTTTATTGGCATCATCCTCATTCTCTGACAGTATAGCAAGGTCATCAGCAAAAGCTTATCAAATGACTTCAACTTTCCTTCCAATTTTTACTTTCACTTAGTAAGGGGAAGTATTGCGATCGTGAAAATTTTCGAATTCCAGTTTTGAACGGAAATACAAGTTTTAGGGTGTCCTGATTCCAAATAACCACGTCCCGCGTGTTTGTGTGGTAGGTCCCGGGCGGAAATGAAAAGTCCTATGAAACTGAAATTTCATATTTAAGACAATTATACGCCCGAGATGTTACAAAAACGTCTTCATCAAAATCGGCTTACCAGAAGAGCCACTTTATACCATGCCTATTGCACCTTTTTATGATTTTCTCAAATACGATTCCGACGATATTGATTAAACTCGCTATCTATAATAATAATAATAATAATAATAATAATAATAATAATAATAATGGGCTTACCGAACCTGAAGGTTCGATGCCGATACCACCATATTCCGTCTACACAGACTCGTCCAATGTTCTCCGTTTAAGCGGAAGCCTCCAAGATCAGCCTTAACGCAACCTCCCATCGGTAACCTTCGGCTTACCTTTCGAATGCCTACCAGTCGGATCAGCAAATACCAACTTAAGAACAGTAACAAGAAACTTAAGAACAGTTTAATGAATTCAATTTCCAGCAAAAGTAAAAAAGAACAACAAATTGGCTATGCAATTTCTGTGTTTTTGAACAAAAAAACAGCAATATACATGTACATGTATAATATACCGTTGGAAAGCTAAAGATTTTAGAAAAAAATATTATCTCATAAAAAAGATTGTAAAATTTAATAAATGGTGACAAAAAGCCGATAAAACTAAGTGATTATTTTAGATAATAATATAATAGATTTTTTTAATTAAACACATGTTTCTAAAGAAATTAAATTTAATTAATTTTTTAATGGTTTAACTAATTTTTATCTCTTGCTGTATTTGAAATTTCTTTAACCGATTCTAAAAACGGAGGTAAGTGAAAGTCGTGTGTTGTCCGCGCTAGATTTATTGGTTTCCATACATTGTTGACTTGTTTTAGTTCTTTTTCCTATTCTCCAATATTTTTTCTACAACAATGTTGAATACTATTGGGGAAAGGCCGTCTCCTTGTCTCACTTCAGTTTTAATTTCAAAGCATTCTGATTTCACCTAAGAATTTAAATTTAGATGTTGTATTTGTAAGAATCCGCTCGATGAAATGAGTCGTTTTGTTTTATTATCCCGGCTTAATTCTATAAGTGCGTTGAAAAGTGGTCTGTGGTCAATGATGTAGTATGCCTTCCAGAAATCTACAGATAGAATAGAATAGAAATTTTTTTATTATTCTGGGACAGGGTCCCTTAAGAACAATTGATATGTACAATTACGATATACGATGTGTCTGGCCAAAAGACCAAAGGATTATAATAATTTGTATTTACAATGGTATCAGAGAAAAAAAAAAAAAGTGGATTAAAGTATATAAAAGAGTAAATAAAATAAAAGAGTAATATACATAACATCTTATAGATTAAAGCGTTGAATAAAATAAAACATTGAAACTGGTTCATAATAACATATTCATTAACTGAGTTTAATATAAACAATAAATAATAAATTTTCTGTAAGAATTGAAATTTGATTTGAAATATCAGGCTTGTAGTTCAGCGTCTGTTTGGGATGACAGTAGGTACTGGAACAACTGAGACTTGAATGATGGTAGGGATGAAGCATGGCGGATATGAGTAGGTAAGGAATTCCAGAGAGTAGTAGAGCGGACAATAAAGGAGTGATCAAAAGTTTTTGTTCTATGGATAGGAATATAAAGGTCGGAATGGCGTGATCTTGTTTCAAGGGAGTGGATTGACGATTTAAATTGCAGAAGACTGTGGATATAGGGAGGTAGCTGGGAGTGGATGGTTTGGTAAAGGTATGATCCCAGGAAATATTGTCTGCGGATAGAGGGAAGGAGCCACTTTAACTCGCTGTATAAATGGGTCACATGAGACCTCCTCGGTGTGCCGAGGACAAATCTTAAAAATATGTTCATAATTCGCTTAAGCCTGTCCTCGAGCGCAATGGAGAGTCCACCATATACCCCGCAGCAGTAGTCAAAGTGGGGGAAAATAAGTGAGGAGACAAGGAGCTTACGGGTGGATCGCGGAAGAAGATGGCGGGAGCGATGGAAAAATTTAAGGGTACTTATTGTTCTACGGGATATTTGGGCAATATGGGGTTTCCAGAAGAGGGTTTGGTCAATGGTAATCCCCAGGTTTTTGACAGAGGAAGTGAAGATGATTGGGTGGTCATTTAGGGTTAGAGTTGGAAATGTAGTATGGGATCTTAGGAGGGAATTGGAACCTATAACAATGGCTTGAGTTTTCATAGCATTTAGCCTTAATTTATTTAGGGTTGCCCATATAGTTGCAGATAGTGGGTTTGTGTCTGGGATTTCTGTATTTCAGTATTGTTTTCAAGTTGAAGATTTGTTCAGGACACGATCTCTTGGGTCTGAAGTCTGCTTTTGTAATCCCTAATCTATTCTTCCAGTTTTCTTTTATGTTCTCAATAATAAGTATGAGGAGAAAATCTTGTGTGGAACTAATAGTAATAAAATGCCCCGGTAAGTGTTAAGTTCAGTCCGGTCTCCCATTTTTGTAAATTGGGTGTAATAAAGGAATTGTATTTAAGAATTTCCATGCGTTGGGTAACTATTCAGTTAACCACATTTTTCCAATGATTTTTGCTAGTTCGTCAAGTGATATTGGGCCAAGATTTTATATTATCTTCTCCTGCTGCTCTGTTATTATTTTATTTCCATATATATATATATATATATATATATATATATATATATATATATATATATATATATATATATATATAATGTTATTTCAACTTTTTAATAGTATCTCATGTAAGTTATTTTTCTTTGATGTGCCTTTTGTTTGTTTATTTATGTAACGTCGCTTTATGCTACTTTGGCTAATCGGACGATGCTACAGTGGGAGTCCTAAATTTTGCCTATCCAGGTTTTATTAGGACAGGAATCTTTAACGAGTACCTGACATCGCACAGGCTCGGGACCACCTTTTAACGTCCCCTCCGAAGGACGGCATAACTAAGGATTTTTTACTCCCATAAAAAAATCCTAGGATCACCTGCGGGTCACGAACTTTGTCATAGGCAGTTACGCTAGCCACCCAGCTACAAGTGATCCCTTATGTGCCTTTTTGTTACAATTTATCTTTTGAGTAATTTTAATTGTTAATTCTGTTATTTTAAATATACTGTTTACAATTATTTTACTCTAAGACACTAAAGCCCATTTAAATGTTATAATTCAGCAATTTTTTCCTTACTGGAATATTTCGTCTATATTTGAACATTGTGTTAATACTTTTAATACTTTGGAGAATTTGTGTAAGTATAATTGTTAAAAATTTGGAGGAATATTATATTTTAAACAGTAGCTATTAGGTGGTGGGCATAATCGAATGACGATTATCGGATCATACGATTATTTCAATCGTTCGAATTAATCTATTATCGGATTAATCGGTTTGGAGTAACGAATGATCATTTGAACTGAATTGTTTAACGATAATTGAGGGATCATAATGAGCTCGGAGAATCGAACGACCTTTTTACCTTCTTTTTATTTTATTTTTTTATTTTATTTTTTATTTTTTTTTTTATTTATTTATTTATTTATTTTTTTTTTTCTTACCCTCTGGTTTTACTTTCGAACAAAATACAAATACAAATATAATATGTATAGCTGTCAGATTTGTCCTTCTGTTACCCGGAGGTATTCTAAAGAGGATTGCTATATGCGCTGGATGCACTAGTAATCTTTCAAGGGCTTCTTCTAAGCCTTTATTTATCCATTGCAAAATGGGAGGGACCATTCTTCAGGGTTTTGGCAATAAATTGAGTTCAGACATAGTCCGAACTCCTTCCCTCGGCGACAACGTCAACGAGAGGTAGTGATCCTTGCCACCTCCCAGGCTTGGGTGGTGGGGTGATATCAGAAAATAATGGATTAGCACAGACCTTCAGCCCATCAAAAAATTTAATGTGCCTCCGGCTGATATATTCAGGCACTGTTGGCAATACTAATTCCTGATGAAGGATATGGTTTCTGGCCCTTTGTAAGTTGGTACCTCTGACAATCCGCCGAAGGATGGAGTTCTGGAACGTCTGTAATTGTTTGAGAGTGGACTTAAACAGATGCCGCATCAAGGGCGCACCATAGAGCATAGTCGGACGTATTATAGCCTTGTAGATCTGTAGTTTCAGCCTCAGTGAGAGCTGAGGTGACGTGAGTAGATGATTAAGTCTATAGCTCTTTCTCCTGGCCAGTTTGAGTCGTTCCCGGACGTGACTAGATAAGGTGAGGTGCCTATCTAGAGTGACGCCCAGGTAGAGGATTGAATTAGAGACTGGCAGTGTTTCTCCGTTCACTTTAAAATCAGTGGGCAAAGCGCTCTTCCCCTTCTGGAACGACATGACAATAGCATCTGTCTTCTTCGGGTTCACCCTAATGCCAATCTCCTTCAGCTCATCTACAATAGTGGTCGATGCTCCTTGTGCCAGGGTGAGAGCCCTTTTCGGTCTCATACTAGAAGCATAGATGCCAATGTCATCGGCGTAGGCTGCTACCAGTGCCATCGGGTGCTTCATTGAGATCACTTTTGCTGTAAAGATCACAAACAATAGTGGTCCCAATACAGAACCTTGAGGAACCCCACAAATGGTGTCCTTTGAAGTTGACAATTTATCGCCTACCCTTACGACGAAGGATCTCCCGCTTAAGTAGCTTCTGATCAATCGGCATAATGAAGCTGGAAAACGATAGTCTTCCAACTGGCGAAGCAGTAACTCGTGGGATACACAATCAAACGCCTGTGTGCAGTCCAGCGAGACGAACGCCGTGGCTTCATTGTTCTTCGTCATACGCTCTATGTTGTGCCTTTGAAGTTTCACTAAATGATGATCGCAGGCTACGCCTCGTGAGAACCCGGTCTGTTCTGGTGGAATGATGGACTCCTCACTGCAGTGCTCTAGCAGATGGTGATGGATCAGCCTCTCGAACACCTTGCTCATATGCGAAAGGAGACTGATAGGCCGATAATGCTCTGGTGAGTCTCCATTCTTCCCAGGCTTAAGTAGCGGCACTATGATCGCTTGCTTCCAGTCATCGGGGAAGTATGAGATCCGCATACAGGAGTTAAAAATGTTTAATAAGAAGGCTTTACCCCTCCGAGGTAGCATCTTCAATAGTACATACGGAATATCATCCAGTCCCGAAGCCTTGTTACCCTTGGTGCGTCGTAGTACCGACTCAAGCTGTCCGAAAGTGGAGAATATCCTCTTTTCATTAGGGGACGTTGGCCTTCCCGCAGGAAGTGTGGGAGCATTTAACAGCCGATCATCTTCCCTCGCGTTATAAGAATCGGCCAAGAGTTCAGCCTGTTCCTCAGGGGATAATAGGGTGCCACCTGATGTAAGGTGTACACTCTTCCTCTTAGTGACGTGTGACCGCACAAGTCTCCAGAACTGACGATGATCATCATGAGTCCTACGGAGTTGCTCGTGCCATAGGAAAGTCTTCCATTCACGCATGAGGCTGGCTATCTGCCGGGTCATCGCATTGATGGCCGGTTTCAAGCCGTAGTCACAAGTTCGGTGGAAAATATTCCTCAGGTTGTTCCTTTGTGCAATGAGAGCAAGAATGTGGCTCGGTGGTTTCCTGAAGGCGTTTGGCTGAGGACTAAACCTTGGTATGGTAAGATTGGCTGATACATGGACGGTGGTGGTGATATCCGAGATCGCCTTCTGCACCTCTTTAACAGTTCTTAAGTACTGTATCTTTGGTAGGGTATCATCCACACTAGCCCTATATCCTTTCCAGTCGGCCTTGTGGAAGAGGAACTTGCTCGCGGGTGGTGTTGCTGGAGTTCCCTCAAAGGCATATAGCACAGGCCGGTGGTCCGACGGTCCATATGGGAGCGCTAGGCACTCAGTAACAGTGTGAAGGTCCCTGGTCAGGAGTAGGTCAAGTGTGGATGTCCAGTCAGGTCGGGCCGCATGCCTAAAGGTGTGCACTCCGGGGTGGAAGACAGCCATCCTGGTCTTGGTGATATAGGTACCCATCGGATTGTTGCTACCGCACAGCCAGGCAGTGTGCCGGGCGTTGAAGTCCCCTAAGATGACAAACCGACTCTTATCCTGGGCGTGCTGCAGCAATAGCTTCATAGATGTTAATATAGCCTTGGGTCTCCTATAGACACAACAGAAAGTAAAACGTTGTTTTAATCGAACATCTACTGTGACTATATGAGTACCCTCTGTAGAAGCTACTGGGTTGGGTACCAACCTCGATGGGATATCTCCTCGAACCAGAATCACTACGGCCTCGTTAGCCCCGTTATTTTTTTTTTTTTCATCATTGCAGAAATTATATGCATATTTCCACCTTGGCTCAGCCATCATAGAGGACGAGAATGTGGCATATGGTCTCTCAGAATGCATATTAATCATTCGATTATTTAAACCATCGAAGTCCGATCATACGATTAAGCCCACCCCTAGTAGCTATTGAACAAGTCTGATGTATCGTACAGCAATGTTTTGGTCTTGGCTCTCACTACTTAAGCTAGAGTAAGTTTCTACTCAAGTGGAACAAAATGTAACAAGCATTCTCAAGCTTATGTTACAAAGCTTTATGTGTGCCGACCTAATTTGTAAAATCAGAAAATGAAAATATCAATTATTAATACCTCCTCCAACGTCCTTCATGTTCAATAATCCATTTTCCTCCAAATGTCAGCCATTGAGAGGTAGCATTATAGTGATGGAAAATGAATGTTACTAAATAATTGATTCAGGAATCCTCCAGTAAGTTTTATTATTTGGGACGTGGATGTCCCAATTCCGAAATAACTCTCGAGCACTACAATATCCCAGTTTAATATTATATGAGTCCCCGTACTCATCCATTCAGATTATTATTTAAAAAAAAAACAAAAAAAAAACCTATAACTTTTTAAAAAATCTTGTGTGCGCCTGAAAAACATTTACTTATCTCTCATAGATATTTCTCCATTTCTTGATCTTTCCAATCATCGTAGAATAAAATAAAACGCATGAAAAAGGCTAATTTTACTATTTCGAAGAATATGTCCGATTTTAATATTTTAAGCACTTTTTTTATTTGTTTTCTTATTCCAATTTAAAATCGCCATTTATATTAATATTGGACATTAATTTATTATACAATATTTTAATATTGTAAGGAAAAGTATTTCAGTATTGAAGTTTAGAATTTCAGATTTCAAAGAAAACCTGACCAAATAGGTCCAAATAACCAAGTCACGCAAAAAGGTCGGTGTGTGTGTGTGTGTATTTCAAAACAGAAATTGTATACCTAAGATAAATACACAACCGCGATGTTACAGATACTTTTTCATCAAAATCGCCTAACTAGATGAGTCACTTAATGCCATACATTTTGCATCTATAAAATGCAATGAGACTATAAGACTATCTATATGAGATAGTCGTAAATATCCCCAAAACGGCACTAACGGTTTTGATTAAACTCATTATATCAATGTAAAATTTAATGAGCTTTAATAAACGGTGCGTTCTGATTAAAAACAGTCTGACAGGGCATAAATGCAAATATTTTAAATTTTCTATTTGTTTGTTTGTTTATTTATGTAACGTTACTTTATGCTACTGTGGCTAATCGGACGATGCTACAGTGGGAGTCCTAAATTTTGCCTATCCAGGTTTTATTAGGATAGGGATCTTTAATAAGTACCTGACATTGAACAGGCTCGGGACCACCTTTTAACGAAATTTTCTTCTTTTAAAGTACATTTAATTTTATAGATTCGAAAAAATTAACTATATCTTCATGTTATCATTGGTAAAAACGAGTAAATAAATAAATTGAATTCATTGGATATCGAATTAAGAGAAAAAAGAGTAAACATACACACATATATATATATATATAATATAATATATATATATATATATATAATATATATATGTATGTGTGTGTGTGTGTGTGTGTGTGTGTGTGTGTGTGTGTGTGTTATGTGTCTAGGCCAACATGATATAATGTTAAATCTAGTTAATTTTAATCGATTTAATCGATTCATTCATGTTTGTTTGTTTATTCGTTTAACGTCACTTTTATGCAACTTATTCATTCATGTAAATGATAAAATAAAGTTAGTATTAACTTTTCAGCTGGATTGATAACATATAACCTAAATTTAATTAAATTACTTTAACTACAATTTACGTCTATTATTTAACTTATGTATGAATATGCATATATATATATATATATATATATATATATATATATATATATATATATATATATATATATATTTATATACATATATATTTATGTATATACATGTATATATATGTGTGTGTGTGTATATATATATATATATATATATATATATATATATATATATATATATATATATATATATCCTTGGTGGAATCCTGAACTATTAACTTACGAAAACAGACCAATCGACTTAGGAAAATCTATCAACGGACCAAAATAGACGAGGAACTAAGAGAATCAAGGAAAATGGAGTACCTGAATAGTAAGCAGATGTATAGGAATCTACTTAAAAATTCCAAAATTAAATCATGGAGAGAATATGCTAATACATCAAACGCTTGGCAATGGCCTTATAAATTTGCGGCTAATAAGCTAAAATCTCCTAGCTTATTGACGACTGTCCAAACTGAATTAGGTTTCACAACAGACACTAAACAAACACTGTCTCATCTGCTAACTAAATAATAAAAGAAGATACTGTAAGGACTGACTGCGAGGAACATAGGCGACTCAGAACTGAAGTAATAACCCCACCTGATACAGATGATGACATTGACATCCGCGATTGTGAGGTTATCCAAATTATTAGAGAATTAAATGATAAGAAAGCCTCTGGAATTGACAAAATTGATTCTCGTGTAATAAAAATAAATACCCGACACCTTTCCTAAATTGTTATCTGGCCTTTATAAAATGTTGTTTTCAAGAAAAGAATTTCCGAAAAGATGGAAATTAGGGAAGTTAACTTTAATTCCAAAATCGAATTCATACTCTCTCAGACCATTAAGTATACTTTCAGTAATGAGCAGGGTTTTTGAAAAAATATTAAAAAACAGATTAATGCATCACCTCACCACCAACAACATACTTAACCAACAACAGTACGGATTTCGGCCCCAATCAGGAACTGACGACGCTCTTAGCGACCTGACAGAATATATCTCAAGTACACTACGGCAAAACAGCAATCTATTAGTTGTATCTTTAGATATCGCTGGTGCTTTCGATAACGCTTGTGGCCTGCAATCCTTAATAATCTTAAAGCATATGACTGCCCGAGAAACTTGTACTAAATTATTCAAAATTACTTTTCTGACAGAAAACTTGCCATTCAGACAAATTTTTATTATGTTGAAAAGAAACTAACTTTAGGAACTCCTCAGGGATCAGCACTATCACCTATACTCTGGAACGTTTTACTTAATACAGTATTTGATATAGACTTACAGAAAAACACTAAATTAATAGCATATGCTGAAGATTTGTTATTACTTATAAAACGACGAGATTTTGGCGAATTGCAGACTCTAGCGAACCTAACACTGCCAAAGCTTACACATTGGACTAGACGCAACAAACTAAATTTTAATACAGAAAAACCAAATACATAATTTTTTCCAAAAAAAAGAACAGTCCCAGATTTAGATATTCGACTCAATTCAGTAAAAATAACCCAATGCGAAACTGTGAAGGCGCTGTACTTTCTAAGATGCTCTACGCGGTACACGTCTGGCACCCAGCTGTACAACGTAAGAAAAATCTGATGAAGTTACAGAGGCTTCAAAGGTTGATTTCGATCAAAATATGCAAGCGCTACCGTACGCTATCATATGAGGCCGCGATACTATTTGCAGGACTGTTACCTATCCAACTGAAAATTGAAGAACGAACAATTTTATTTAATATTATTCGACACAGAGACAGGCTACAAAGATATACCGCTGGATAAAATTGAAAAATTAACAGACTGCAAGTTCTGGCTGCACCCAGCAACTACTTTATGGACAACACGACAATGTACTACTCCTATTACCGAGAACACTGACGTTTACACTAACGGAAGTAAGTACAGCGATAATGTTAGTTGTGCGTGGTGGTTCCAAACTACAGCTGGTATAAACGTCCAACATCAATACAAGTTAGAATCGTACTGCTCTAACAACCAAGCTGAAAAATTCGTTGTACTGAAAGTGACAGAGTACATGACAAATGAACCTAGGCAAACCAACGAACGTATCACTATACATACAGACAACAAAACTTTAATTGACTCTATCAACAATGTACACATACATGACCATTTGACAGACCAAATTAGGCAAAACGTATTACATCTTGAACAGATGGGGAAAAAAGTAACTCTAAAGTGGGTAAAGGCGCACGCCGGGATCGAGGGCAACGAACGGGCAGATCTACTAGCCAAAGAAGCTGCTTCCAGTAATATGTTGCCTTCCTACAATAAAGCACCTCTGTCCTATGTCAGGAGGGACATGACATCTGATTTTGTTGCAAGATGGAACCAGATGTGGGTGACCTCTACCAAGTCTCCAAGTTTACACAGATTTATACCTAACATAACATTACACGACTATGCATCTGTACACAGTAATGATTATAAACTAACACAACTAATCACAGAACACGGAAACACCAAACATTATCTCAAACGATTTAACATAATACAAACAGACTTATGTGACGAAGACGGACAAATTCAAAATTTTAAACTTATATTTATGACTGCAAAATTTTTGCCAGACAAAGATTTCATTTAATTAAAAATGGAAACTGGCAGAGACGGAACAAAATTTGTTCTCTAAATTTAAGACAGACTTACTTAAATTCATTAAAGGCATTGACTTTGAATCACTGACTAAAGAAGGGCAGCGCAGGTAATTCTTTTCTGTTGACTAACATTTTATTTTAAATTTGTTATGATAGTTTATTTATTTAATAATTGTAATGTAATACTACTTTCATATGTAAATTAATATAATCATATTATCATTCATGTAGTATACCATTAAGGTATGTTTGTTTGTTTGTTTAGGCTTTAAGGCGTAAAACCCTAAGGTCATCAACGCCTAGACACTATATGCATATTCAACCTTTATAAAAAAGAACTATTAGGTAATGGGTGATTGAGAGAAAGAAAGAAAAGAAAAGAAATAAAATAAATAAATAAATAATAAATAAATAAAAATAATTAATTAAAAATAAAAAAAATAAGAATCATTAAGGTATAAGGAAAAATAAGAAACCATTAAGGTATGGAACATGATGTTATAATAAACATAAGGACCATGTGGGGTTACCATGTAAGGAAAAAAAAAATATATATATATATATATATATTTTTAAATTTATTTATTGGAATTTACAACTGTATAATGAAATACTACAAGTAAATTGGAATGAAATATAAAAAAGCATAAAACACATGTAGAGAAGCTTCCCGATGGAAGCACTCTAAAAATATTTTAAACTAGAAGGTCTCGGGGCCATCTCCTTTTCAGGCACCTCGGAGGATTGTCAAGAATTGAAGAGGAAGAAATGATTGAAACTAAAGGATTAGGCTGGGAATGGAGTTTTTATGAAAGGAATGGTATCTAGATCGGGCCAAATCAGCAACATACGGAACATTGAGGATTTTACGAAGGATTTGGAATGTAGAGATTGGATACGGGAAGAATTCGGTGGTTTATTAGAGCCCCAAAGCTCTACTCTAGAAGTTCATATCGGCCTTATGATGTAGATGTGTCTTTTGTAGTTAAGTGGAAGATTAGAACGTTTGTTTAGTAAGTGTTGAAGTAGTCGAAAACGTCGTGCAGTTTCTTGTCGTTTCAGTCTTGTATGAGGGTTCCAAGTGAGACTTTTGTCAAGGTCCAGTCCTAGATATCGGATCTGTTCAACTAGGACAAGAGGAATATTATTGAAAGAGACAGTATGGCAGGATGTCATAGGTTTACGACGAAGGGTAAAGGTAATTTAGTTGGATTTGTTGGCATTTATTTTAATTCTCCAGTTCTGACACCATACTTCGAGGTCTCTGATGTGGGATTGGAGAGTTTGAGAGGCAATAGTTGGAACAGTATTGACGGATAACACAAGTGTCATCAGCATAGGTAGAAAGAAAATTGTTAGGATGGGATGGGATATCAGCTGTATAAACTATGAAAAGAACAGGTCTAGGATCTCAAGGTCAGGTCTCAAGGTCTCTTGAGAAACACTAGCAAACTGACTAAAAATGGATGAATGGAAATTATTATAATTTACTTTGAAAGATCTGAAAAATATAAAAATCAACAATTGAAAAAATCCATAATTTAGTTTTCAATGAGCTATATCATGAAACATTAATTTAAATATTGAGAATACATCATATTTTCTTCTTACCATTTACTTAAAACTTCCGAAAACCAAAATAAAGTATCTAGAATGTGGCTCTAAGAAAATCCTGATTTAGCCTAAATTAACTAGAAAGGTGAAAAAAAAAAAGAGCTAAATTCTTATTGCACCTGGTTTGAGGCCATTAGGAAAATTAAGTTAATTTAATAGGAATCCTAATTAGTTAAGAGTATTCCCGAATACTTCTTTGATGAATGCTAAGTAATATTTATTCAGGGACAGCTAGTCCCTTAGAAATTGAGACGTTGATTTCCAAAAGGTACTAAAGGACATTTTTTTCGAAATTGATATTTTGACATATGTGTATTCTAATAGTTTAGTTTTATCTTCATCCGCCATCAGATTTTATCTAAAAAACATAAAAATCCTTTAAAAACGTATTACAAAATGCACTTAATTTCATTCTAAAAGGTACTAAAAACGTTTCCTTCCAAAAGGTACTCCTCTGTAAACAGATAACCTTTCCTTTCATTTCATATATTCCCTTCTATACAGCAGAAGCACCTAACCCCGTAATATATTACCAATAATTTAATAGTTTCTTTATTTTGTGCATTTGTATTGGTTCATTTAGCACGTCTTGAATCACTACTATTTTATTTTGATCAATGATTTTAGCTTAGTTGCGTCGCTTTGGTTCTTGTAGGTTGTCAATTAAATTAAGTTATTTTAAATAGTATTTCTTCCTGCAGCAACATAAATTTAGTTTTATAAAATTCAGAAACTCACATTTTAATAGAGTAATGGTATTTGATCCAGCAAATAGTTGGAATTGGCATTCCACAAACTTGCTAAATAAGAGAGGAAAAACCGTGCCTGAACTATCTTAATAATAGAGTTTTTATGTAAAATATAAACTCAAAAGTTATTTATTAATCAGTCTCTATAGTTAATATTGTTTACACGTAGTTAATAATATAAATAAATTAGCTGAATTCACACAAATAGTAAATACAAGTTCAAAACAAATTTCATAATTACATATTTTGTTATTATAGTGCCATAAATAGATAAATGGTCCTTTGAATATTTACATTCTTTATAAAGAATAGATAATCACTATAATTAACCAGTATAGTATAGGGAAATATACATAACTAATAATTAACAGTATAAAGACGTTAGGTAATGTTATACGAGGAAGGTTAAAGTGACTGTTACCAACTTATCGCGCGTTATATTCTCCAAAAAGTACTATATCCCTTTCAATTATTTCTAAAAAATACTATATCCCTTTCAATTCATTCCAAAAAGTACTATATCTATATTATATTGTTTAAAAGTCATCGGAAAAGTCCAATAATTTGGAAAAATGAGTTGGTAACACGCTTAAAAATCAACTTTAGGTTTTAATAAAAAAAAGACCTTTGCGTTTCCTGTAAAATTGTTTAAAGAGGATAGTATGTTTTGGAAATCAACTTCTAAATTACAAACATCTGGTGCACGCAACACAAGACTTTCACTTGCCTTAATTTAAAAAACAATTCAAGAATATCTAAGTAAGCTTTTAGTAGAAAAAAATATTATAAGGAATTATATTCAGTTTCGTTGGAAACATATGTTTAAGATTAAATAATCATTCTGCCCTACAGTGTCCTTTAATGATATCCCACGTGTCCCAGTATTCCGTATTCTAATGCAATATAAAAGTGTGTTAACAGTAATGGCTTCATTTAATAATAGTCTTCTTCCCAAGACTGTAGTTTTGATTTTCTACATATATCTAATACGGTTCCAACAGCACAGGCTGTTTTCGATTGTGAGTGTTTGCATGCTTGATAGAAAACACCGGAAGAGGAAAAATGCACCCTAAGTAGTTAAAATAGATAACTTATAGGTTCTCCGTTATGAAAAAACATTTTTAATTGTTTTTGTTTACCTTTATAAAAATGAATGATTTTGGTTTTGTTAAGATTTACATCTAAATAGTTTTTTTTAACGGATGAAGCGAGGATTTTTAATTTTTTATTCGTATCTATGTAAGAAGAAGAGAAAATGACCTTATCATCTGCATAGCAGGAGCTCAGTACTTCACAGTTCGAATTTAATCGAATTCCTGTCGCGCCCTTTTCTTTGAAATGTTTTTCCATATCGGAATTAACAGACAGAAGAGATATGCAGAAAGAACTTCACCTTGCAATACTCCTTTCGTGACATCGATCTCATCAGATAATAGACAACTACATATAAACCTATACGCTGCTATTATTATCATGATTTTATATTACTGTTTGTTTCAATATTTTATTACTGTTACCTCATTATTGCACTTAACTTATATTATTTTTCCATTTAAGTATATTGGTTGTTATATTTTTTCTTAGCCCATAATGTAGGCCGAAACGTATGCAGGACAGAAATAAAATAATATTTTTTAATAGAGTGTTTTCTTGATGACCCACCCCCGACCAAACTCTCCATCATATATTCTCAAAGGTCAGACAATAACTCCATTACTGTATACTTAATTATTTATTTATTTATTACAAAACAAAAAGATTTTAAATTTATTTTAGTTTTATTGAGATAAAAAATCTGGTGCGGGCAACACACGACTTTACTTACCTCCATTTTTAAAATCAATTAAAGAATTTTCAAAAACAGTTAGAGATAAAAATACGTGAAACTATTAAGGAATTAATTAAATTGAATTTCTATAGAAACATTTGTTTTATTAATAAATCTATTATATTATTATCTAAAATAATCAGTTAGTTTTATGTTAATTTCATCACTCTCTATAAACTCTTAAAAGCTCGTGCATGAGATAATATTTTTTCTAAAATCTTTAGCTTTACAACGGTATATCATACATGTGTATTACTGCTCTTACGTTCCAAAAAACAAAAAATTGTATTAAAAAATATTTTTTCTGTTTTCGCCTTTAGTTGGGTATCGAATTTATTCAATTTATATAATTCCCGGTTTTTTTATCTGGGTTAACAAGATAATATAGTTATTTTTATTAAATCTACAAAATTAAAGGTACTTTAGGGGAAGAAACTTTAAAATATCGGCATTTAAGCCCTGTCAGACCATTTTCATTAGAATAAAACCTACATGATATTAAAGCCCATTAAATTATACATCGATATAGCGAGTTTAATCAAAATCGTCGGAACCGTTTTCGAGAAAATCGAAAAAAGGTGCAAAATGCATGGTCTTTTGCAGGGAGCTCTTCTGGTAAGCTCATTTTGATGAAAAAAGTTTTGTCTCGTCTCGGGCGTATAGTTGTCTTAAATATGAAATTTCAGTTTCTTAGGACTTGCAGTTTCCACCCGGGAGTTACCACACACACACAGACCTTTTTGCGGGACTTGGTTATTTGGACTCAGGGGACCCTAAAACGTGTATTTCCGTTGAAAAATGGAATTCGAACATTTTCACGATCGCAATACTTCCCCTTACTATATATAGTAAGTGAAAGTTAAAATGAAAACAATTTACTGAAACAAATTCACTCAAATAAAAAAACATCTGGTGCGGGCAACACACGACTTTCACTTACCTCCGTTTTTAGAATCAATTAAAAAATTTTCAAATATAGTTAGAGATAAAAATGATTGAAACTATTAAAGAATTAAGTAAATGGAATTTCATAGAAACATGTTTTTTATTGAAAAAATTTTATCTAAAAAAAAATGATCTCTTAGTTTTATCGACTTTTCATCACTCTCTGTTAACTTTTAAAAGCTCGTGCATGAGATAATATTTTTTCTAAAATCTTTAGCTTTACAACGGTATATCATACATGTATATTACTGCTCTTATGTTCAAAAACGAAAAATTGCATTAAAAAATATTTTTTCTGTTTTCTCCTTTAGTTGGGTATCGAATTTATTCAATTTATATATTTACCTGTTTTTCACCAGTAGTAACAAGATAATATAGTTATTTTTATTGAATATACAAAATTAAAGGTACTTTAGAGGAAGAAAATTTAAAATATTGGCATTTGAGCCCTGTCAGACAATTTTAATCCTAATGAAACCTAAATGATATCAAAGCCCATTAAATTTAACATCGATATAGCGAGTTTAATTAAAATCGTCAGAACCGTTTTCGAGAAAATCGAAAAAAGGTGCAAAATGCATAGTATAAAGTGCCTCTTCTGGTAAGCTCATTTTGATGAAAAATGTTTTGTCACGTCTCGGGCGTATAGTTGTCTTAAATATGAAATTTCAGTTTCTTAGGACTTACCGTTTCCGCCCGGGAGTTACCACACACACACACACACACACACACACACACACACACACACACACACACACACCACAGACACACACACAGACCTTTTTGCGGGACTTGGTTATTTGGACTCAACGTGTGGAAACGTGTATTTCCGTTGAAAACTGGAATTCGAAAATTTTCACGATCGCAATACTTCCCCTTACTATATATAGTAAGTGAAAGTAAAAAAAAGGAAATATCACATTGTTGAATATTAAAATATTTTTATCTTTAAATAATAATATAATAAAATAATATATTAAAATATTTATGTATCTGCTGTTTATATAAAAGATTAAATCAATAGCAAGAAAACATATCAGTTTATGAGTTAGACTATAAGGCACAAATCTTGAGAAAAAAAACAACAAGAAAAGCTATATTTAATAAATGTAATACTATCATAGATTACTTTTTCAAACCTTAGATAAAACCTTAGAGGTAATAAATTTTATATTACAATTCTTAGTCCTTGAGTAATCTATGGTCTAGAAGGACTAACCAGAAAATAAACTCCTAAATTATTCAGTGCTGCCACAGAAATGCCTACAGTCACTTAGTTTTTGCTAATGAAGTTAATAAAAATAATTATCTAATTAAGCTCCTTTAATTACTTTATTAATTACTTTATTATCTTCTAATTAGTGTTATTGTGCTAATAACTCCAACCTCTTTTTTGTCTTTAATTAGTAGGTCCACAAAACACCTTGTTTTATATTTAATTACACTTGATTTCTTCCTTGTTTGAATTTGAAAAAAATAATTACAAGCCATATTCCACTTAAATGATGGTCTTATGTTCAAAGATTTAACATTTTTAGAAAAGAATAATGTTTTATAGATTTTTTTTTCACAACGTCGTGTGTTGTGCTAACGTTTTTGAATATGTGTACGGATTCAGAATACGCCAGTTAATGAGTTTGAAATTCCAGATTAAATTTTAAGATACCTGGATGTGTTTCTCTGAAAAATATCTAAAACCCACTCAGTAATCAGCTTCCTTTTTTTAGAATAATGTAGTATACGTATCATAACTATATCACGTCGTGAGGAGAAAACAGGGGATTTATTGTGATTCCGGGCTAATCACCTCATTGCACGTCCATTGGCGCTGGACACATAACGAAACTCGACTGAGCGTAAGACTCTTGTAGTTGTAGCCTAACCCCTTGGTTTGTAAAGATAGAGTTCGTTGCTTTTTTTTTGCCATTACATATTTTAATCTCATATTTGGTTTAGGAGTTGACAACATCTTCTTATCTATGAAATTACTTATGAACATAACGATAATTCATTATTTCATTTTTTTAATAAAACTGATATTTTATAAAAATCAGTAACGCATGATTTGTAGATTACTGTACATTTGGAACCACAATGGAACGAATGTCTTTCAATTCCTATTCAAATAATAATCAGATGTATTAGTAGGAATATGAAAAATATTAAAATCTAATGACGAAAGATACTAAAGTGTCATTAAGCATTTTAATTTTAGGAAAAAGAAATTTTAATGTCACATAAATACAGGCTGGGTTGATGGGATTAACTATAATTGATTTTAATCCTCCACTTAGGCACTGGAGTTCCCTTCTTCCTACCGTCCTATATCTCTTCTACCCATCATGGGTAAAATCCTAGAACGGCTCCTCCTTAAACGACTATACCCTATCCTAGAATCATATCACATAATCCCAGACCACCAGTTCGGATTCCGAACTTCCCACTCCACCATCCAGCAATGTCACCGTGTGATGGATGTTGTATCTTCTGCATTGGAGCGCGGATTGTACTGCACTGGAGCCTTTCTCGACGTTGAACAGGCCTTTGACCGAGTCTGGAACCCGGGACTGTTGTACAAACTCCATAAATTCCTTCCTCTAACATACTTCCTAATCATCCAGTCCTACCTCTCTGAAAGATCCTTCAAAATAAACCACAATAGTTCCTATTCATCTCTCTTCACCCAGTCTGCTGGGGTTCCTCAAGGCAGTATCCTAGGACCCATTCTTTACACAGTATATACAGCTGATATCCCAACCCATCCTAACACATTCCTTTCTATCTATGCCGATGACACTTGCGTGTTATCGCTTAATAACGATCCTACAATATCCTCTCAAACTCTCCAATCCCGCATCAGAGACCTTGAGGTATGGTGTCAGAATTGGAGAATTAAAATAAATCCCAACAAATTACCTTTACCCTTCGTCGAAAACCTATGACATCCTGCCCTACAGTGTCCTTTAATGATATTCCGCTTGTCCCGGTTGAACAGATCCGATATTTAGGACTCCTGCTTGACAAACGACTTACATGGAATCCGCATACAAGACTGAAGAGACAAGAAACTGCACGAAGATTTCGGCTACTCCAACACTTACTAGACAGACGCTCTAACATTTCACTTAACTACAAAAGACTCATTTACATGAACATCATAAGGCCTATCTGGACATACGGAGTAGAGCATTGGGTCTCTACTAAACCATCAAACTCTTCCCGTATCCAATCCTTACAATCCAAAATCCTTCGCAAAATCCTTAACGCTCCTTACTTTGTCACGAATAAAATCATCCACTATGATCTTAATGTTCCATATGTTGCTGATTTGGCCCGTACCAGGTATCACACCTTCCATGAAAAACTCCACTCCCACTCTAATCCATTAGTTTCAATCATGCTTCCTCTTTCATTCCTGATAATCCTCCGAGGCGTCTGAAAAGAAGATGGCCTCGAGACCTTCTTGTTTAGACTCACTACCAAAGAGTGCTGCCAATGGGCAGTTTCTCTTCAGGTTCATTCCATGTGTTATAAAATTACAGCATATTAACTTGATGTATTTTTTGTACAGTTGTAAATTTCAAAAAAAAAAAATATTTAAATAAAAAAATCCTCCACTTGCGACACCAAATAAATCAATAAATTCAAGATACGCTTTTTCAGTTTAAAAAGATTAGTAGAAATTGAAAAGCGTTGTCAATGTTTCTTCAAAAATAAAATAAAGTCGATGGGTAAGGTTTTAAAAAGAACGGAAATACTTTTTTTTTTTTAATTCCTGGCTAGGAGGTTCAGTACTTTGGAATAATTTAGGCAGGTATGACATGGACCGTTTTCCATAGGCATCCATATTCAATTTATCAGAAGCCCCGTGGGCTGCAGTAGTGAATTTCCAATGGATATAAGATAAAACATTAACCTACGAATCACTATTATTTTTTTTAAAGCTTCAATAGATTTTTCATATTATTTATTAATGGAAACCTTTTCACCAAAATCGGCTAATCAGAAGTGCTGATTTATACCATACATTTCGATCCAGGTTTCATTCGGATTGAAATAGTCTGACAGAGCTTAAAAATCGATATTTTAAATTTTCTTCCTATAGTACCTTTAATTTTTTATATTCAGAAAAACTAACCATATTAGCATTGATAAAAGCGGCTAGATATACAAGTTCAAAAAATTTATTAGCCAACTGAAGCAAAAAAAACATATTTTTTAAGATAATTTTTTTCATATTTTCCACTGTGCGGCGGTAGAAATTATAAAGGCATTTAAACTCTGCGGGTGATTTGCCCCCGCATTTATCTGGATATGCCAAAAATGAAACGCATAAAGCAGTTAAAACGGAGAAATAGCGGGATCACCTGTAGCAGGGTGGCAAGCACAACAGTCTTCTATGCCAAAGGTCACGGATCCAAACCCGCATTTGGCCCAAGGTTTTTTAATGGGAGTAAAACATTATTAGTTATGCCGTCCTTTAGAGGGAACGTAAAAGTTGGCCACAAAGTAGCATAAAGTGACACGCGATTGAGGATAGGCAACTCACACCTCGCTCATGAATATTAATAAAAATGAAAACTGCTCCAAAATGTACCGTCTGCAATGTTTAGCTAACTTTATTTCTTCTCCGATGCCACAATGGGATTCCTAATTTTCGGCTATCCAGGTTTAATTGGGATATGTATCATTAAAGCGTACCTGACATCGCACAGGCTCAGGACCACTTTTTTACATCCCTTTAATAGAAGTTTACATAATTGATTTTAATGAAATAATATAGTTAAATATGCGAATGCAACTCAAAATAAAATATTATTTTTATGTGGTCATTTCTCAATGGCGTTTAATAGTTTTTTATAAAAATATGAAGGAATATAATTCCATACGGACGATGAGGGGATTAGAAAGGATATATCGAAAGCTGCATGTCAATAGGGCATTATTTACAGGTCTGAAAGCCGCGAACGAGTGTTCCGGGAGTAGACGGAGGATTTAACATGTCTGAGATGGGATGGGTAAGACTACTTCAACTAGTCTTAGATTCGGGTAACAGAAGTGTCCTTAGATATCCCAAATATGAATCCTATGAAGCAATTAAATAATTGTTTTAGTTAAGATCCACAAAGACACCTCCATTTACCGTACAGCAGTAGTCAAGCCAAACAAAGTAAATTAAATAAAAATATTTGGAAACTATAAAATATTTGAATGTTTACTCACTGATTCTTAAGAGGAAACAATTACAAGCAGGTTGATCAAAAGAAACTCACCTGAAACAAAACATGAATATATTTTAAAATAAATTGTATAGGTATCAGATGAAATTTTATTTATAAGTATAAAAAACACACAGATTTTACTTACCTCCATTGTTGAAATAAATTTGAGAACTTTAAAATAAAGTTACATAATGCGTAAAATTTCGTAAAAAGCACATACTCCAAAAGTATAGATGTTTACTCAGTTTATTTAATAATTATCATTCTACAGTTTTGCAGCAAATACTTCAATTTTAGCATGTAAAATTTACAATAATACATGAAACATAACAATTAAACTTCAAAATTTTGAGAGGGAAGCCTTAGCCTAATATACAAAGCATTTTATCCCTTGATGATGATGTTTTGCGAGCTTTATTAGAATATGCTTTATATAATTTGCCTTTAATAATAATAATAATAATAATAGGCTTACCGAACCCGAAGGTTCGATGCCGATACCACCAAAGTCTGCCTACACAGACTCGTCCAATTTTCGCCGGTCAAGCCCAAGCCCCCGAGATCAGCCTTAATGCAATCCCCCAATCGACGTTTCGGCCTGCCTTTCGGACACCTACCAGTCGATTCAGCGAGTGCCAACTTTCCCTGAATCCGTTCCTCACCGAGCCCAACCACTTTACTCGCCCATTTGAGCACCACGATGTTATCAACTCAATTATATTCACAGGATACATGTTCCGCAATTCATCAGTTGTGCAACCTTCCAAATTCCCCAGTGGCCTCATCTCTCTTCGGACCAAATATTTTACCCAGTACCTTATTTTCGAAAGCCTTAAGCCGTCGATCATCCTTCAAAGTAAGCGGCCACGTTTCACATCCGTAAAGAACCGTCGGAAGAATAATAGTTTTATAAATTCTAAACTTTAAGGTTTTTAGATAGAAGCCGCGAGCTAAGTAACTTAGCAACTGAATAATAACACGCATTTCCCACCTTTAACCGGGACTTTATTTATTCCTGGATTTCATTTTTTCTTGTTATTATTGAACCTAAATACTTGAATTTCTGTACGTGTTCAAAAGTATGTCCTGATATATCAATATCACCAAGATCGTCACCGTTTCTGCTACTAATCATATATTTCGTCTTATCGGTATTTAATTCGAGTCCTATTTCTTTACCGGTTTATATTAAAACACTTGTATTTAGTTGTATGGTTTCCGTATCTTCACCTAGCAGTACCAAATCATCAGCATACCCCAAAACCGGAATCTTGTCACGCATATTTAAGCCTTTCTCGGTACACATCACCTTTTCTATGACATATTCTAAAGGTATATTAAATAAAACAGGTGAAAGGGAGTCACCCTGTTTCAAACCCGAACGCACCTCAAATCTCTCGGAGTAATTATGACCCCCAGAGAACCACTACCTCCACCAATATTTGTTAAAAATATTAAAAATTTTAATCTGATGTGTGCGCATTTAAACAAAGTAACAGATCTTAATAGTTATTATTGTATAAGTAGAAACAATGATACTAAAATATCTCCGACTACTGCTGAAACCTACAGAAAGATTGTAAAATATCTGACTGAGACCAAAGCTGACTTTCATACTTATCAGCTGCGCCAAGAGAGAGCATTAAGGGTCGTAATCAGAAACCTACATTCCTCAACACCCGTTGAAGCAATCAAAGAAGAACTGACAGAATTAGGATTCCAAGTGAGGCAAGTCACCAACGTTCTAAAAGATAAAAGTCCACTGCCTCTATTCTTCGTGGACTTGGAACCATCAGCAGGAGTCGAAAAAATCTATGACCTCAGCAGACTGTCTGTACTATACCCGTGTAAAAGTTGAAAAACCTTACACAAAGAAAGAAATAGTCCAGTGCCATAACTGTCAGGCATATGGTCATACCAAAAGTTATTGCCATCACATACCACGCTGAGTGAAATGCGGTGAACAGCATAAAACAGAAGAATGTACAAGATCAAGATCAGCACCCGCTGTATGTGCTCTGTGCCTCAAGGACCACCCGGCTAACTACAAGGGATGTGAAATCTACAAGAAACTCAGAACCAGATACCAAAAACCTCAGGATCCGAATGAAACAGCTGTACCAACCAGAAGCAGAAGAGAACCATCAAAACTTGTAAATTCTAACGTGTCATTTGCCCACTTGCTTGGAGGTGGTAACCAGAATCATGAAGTCGAGGCACTGCCGGAACAACATTTTCCTCAACATTCTCAATCTATTGGACAAGAATCTATCCCTCAAAGTTTACCTAATCTTCAAAAAACTCCTCAACATCAAATTTCTCATATCCCTCCACCATCAAACGTCACAGATCTTACCAGTCTAATGACATCGTTCATCTCCGAAATCAAATCTCTTGTTATGCCGCTTATATCACTCCTTACAAATCTAGTATCGAATCTAATCCCTGCCTTGAAAAATCCTTAAATGACTTCACCTAACTCCTTATCCATTCTCCTTTGGAATGCGAATGGTGTTAGAAATCATACTGACGAACTGACAGCGTTGTTGCAAGACAAAACAATCGATGTTGCACTTATAACTGAAACAAGACTAACGACTAAACAGTACTTCAAAATACCGCAATACATGACATACCGTACTGACCACCCAGACGGTAAAGCCCATGCCGGTTCTGCTATCATTGTCCACCAATCCCTCTCTCATCTTTTACTCCCACTTCCCACCTATGATTTCCTACAAGCCACATCCATAGTAATCAAGACTTTTTCCTTTCCGGTAACCCTCACATCTGCATATTGCCCTCCTAAACATTCCATTTCCAATTCTGAATTCGTATCCTTCCTGGATTCCTTAGGAAATCGTTTCATTCTGGGTGCAGACTTAAACGCCAAGCATCAGCAGTGGGGTTCCAAAACCACGAATTCTCGGGGACGAAATTTGCTGTCTGCACTCAACTCCCGAAATTTTAATATCCTGCCTCCTGACTCCCCTACCTACTGGCCAACCGATCCTAACCGCAATCCTGACATCCTCGACTTCTTTATCCACAGCGGATTAGGCTCTCTCAACTTGTCTTTAACTCGCCTTGATGAACTATCCTCAGACCATAGTCCACTGATCCTAAAAGTATCTCTCACTCCAATTCCAAAACCCATTCCACCATCATTCATCCGAGGCCCTGTCAACTGGAACCTTTTCCGCCAAATCCTGACCGATAATATTGACCTCAGAGTAACCCTCAAAACCCAAGATGACCTAGATAATTCCGTCTATTCCTTTACCACCGCCATCCAACAAGCTGTCTGGACTGCTTCCTCTCCTAAACACTCCAATATAAATCCAGACCAAAATCATTTTCCACAACCTATTATAGACCTTATCCACACCAAACGCCGAGCAAGATCATTATGGCAGCGCACCCGACACCCAACAGATCGCCGCTCCTATAACTTCTATTGTAGACAATTGAAGAGGGAGTTGGCGAACTTCCGTTCCCAGTCCTTTAATTCCTACCTCTCCTCTCTATCAGCTCGTGATAATTCCCTGTGGAATGTCACGAAAAAGATCCTAAAATACCATCATGTTTCCCATCCTCTCCGACGTGGTGATGACTCCTGGGCTGCGTCTGATGAAGATAAAGCCGAGGAATTCGCCACACACCTCTCCAAAGTATTCACTCCTCACCCGGAATCCCACATCAATCACACCGCAAAAGTGCAAGACTTTCTTATGTCACCGATTCCACTTTCCCTACCTCCTAAAGCTATTAATCCCTCTGAGGTCAAATATCTTCTCCAAAAACTGACTCTCCGTAAATCTCCTGGACACGATCTCCTTACTCCCCAGATCCTCCGACAACTTCCGCAGAAAGCTATTATATTCCTTACTTATATTTATAACTGCATCCTCCGCACCACCTATTTTCCTCTGTTATGGAAACATTCCACCATCATCCTTTTTTTAAAACCAGGTAAACCTTCCAACAACACTTCATCCTACAGGCCTATTAGTCTACTCCCCATCCTCTCAAAAATCTTCGAAAGGCTTCTTCTTAAACGTATCCTACCCATATTAGAATCTCAAAATCTTCCTTCCCATCAGTTTGGATTCCGTCCTCAGCATTCCACAGTTCAACAGGGGCTCCGAGTTGTAGACCATATTTCCTCAGCTCTTGAATGCAAAGAGTATTGTTCTGGTGCGTTTCTGGACATTGCGCAAGCTTTTGACCGGGTATGGCACACTGGATTACTCTTCAAGCTGAAAACCCATTTACCCCAGTCCCTATACCTCATTCTCCGATCCTATCTCTCGAACCGTTCCTTCCGAGTTCGCTGTGGTGAAGAATTTTCTAACCTTTATCCCGTTGAGGCCGGTGTTCCTCAAGGCAGCGTCTTGGGACCCATCCTCTACATCCTTTACACTGCTGATATTCCTACACATCCTGATACCTTTCTGGCAACTTTTGCAGACGACACCGCCATCCTATCATCCAGTTCCAATCCTGAAACAGCATCCTTAAACCTTCAGAGACACCTTTTCCTTATCGAACACTGGTGTAATAACTGGCGTGTAAAGGTGAACGAAGCCAAATGTAAACACATAACCTTTACTCTTAGACGAAAATCCTGTCCGCCAGTTTATTTCAACTCATTACCGATTCCTCTCTCAGATACAGTCCGGTATCTTGGCTTACTGTTAGACAAAAGATTGACTTGGAACCCACATACAAGACTTAAAAGACAAGAACTCAACCGACGATTCGGACAGTTATACCGACTACTCAACAGAAAATCTGAACTTACAGTTGAAAACAAATTATTAATCTACAAGACAATACTGAAGCCCATCTGGACCTACGGACTTGAACTGTGGGGGACAGCTAAACGTTCTAACATCAAACGCATTCAATCCTTTCAATCCAAAGTCCTCCGTACAATAGTAAATGCTCCTTATTATGTCTCCAATTATACCTTGCACCACGACCTTAATGTTCCATTTATTTCAGACCTAATTCCATCCAAATTTTCCAAATTCCACCAGAACCTCAATCATCATCCTAATCCTTTAGCTCAATCCCTATCCAGCTCCACTCATCCATACTACCCACCTAGAAGGTTGAAACGGCAGTGGCCCCGCGACCTTTTGTAAATATATTGGAGTTCTAGCACTGGCTAGATTCTCCACTCAATGTGATGTATGTATGAGTGTGTGTATGTGTATATAGGTATAAGTGAATTACTGACTTTTGTATTGATTCCTTATTGTGTATATATTTTATTGTAATTTTATGTTGTGTAAATATTGTATGAATGTAGTATGTTTGATATCATTCAGCAATACTATTAATGTCCAAATTGGGACAGATTGTAAAATTTTCTCAATAAAAATTGTTATTACTAAAAAAAAAAAAAAAAAATTATGACCGATTCTAACTTTATGGAATGTTTACGACAAACACGTCTCTACTAGGTTTACTAACTTTCTAGGTATTCCCTGTTATATTTATATCCCCATATATTTTGTCTTTACCACTTGTTACCTTAAAAGTGAAGAAAGTAGTTAAAAAAATTCCTTTTTAGCGAGTTAAAATTCTATAAAGGAAAATATACTTACTTTTTATTATTTTTTCATACATAGCTTAGTTGCAGCCCTGCTTGATGTAAACATTTCGATATCGAGAACATAGTACTTTCTGTATATGAATTTTCGAAAATGACAAAACCTCGTTTTTCTCAAAGTTTACACGGAAATATCTCAAAAGGAACTGAGTGCAAAATTATGAAACTAGCATAGGCTACAAATTTATACGATTTTTATAAGTGACATAAATTTAGTAACTGAGACTGAGCTGGTTCTTGAGTTATATAATTCAATCTTAAAATAACGTTTTCTTTAAAAACTATTTACTCTAGTAATTTTGCATTTTTCAGAACGAAGCAAAAACTAGAATGTTAATGAGAGTACTGTATACAGTCTTGTTACTGGTCCTTACAGCATATGACCTAAGCAGTCAAGAAAATTGTTTAAAAACAAAACATAAAAATTTAAATTAACTAAAACTTTTAGCGGGCTATAACAAGGGAGCTTAGAAAGGAGTCTCACTGATTTTTTAGGAGCTTATTTTTTTTTTTTCTTGTATAGTCTTATTGTTGGAAATTTCGATCGTGTAAGCATTGTCCTTCTGTTTAATATAAATTTTCAAAGAAGGACTACCTCCAACTTAAGTAACTATCCCAACAAATCCCCGTACCATAAAGTTTATCAGAAAGTAAAAGTAACGGAAGGGCACTCAAATGCTTTTATAATTTTACATAAAACCCCAAGTTCTAAAAGTGAAATGATACGAATTAAATCGGCTCGAAACTTATTTGATCTAAGATTGTTTGATATTGCGGAAAATAATTTATAGTGCCAACCTCACCCTTACTTTCCCAGAAGTTAGAAAGGAAACTGTGGAGAATTGACGTTTCCCTTAAATGGGGAATTTATTGGAGAGTAAATTATAATTCAATCTCTTGCTTCCTGGGTTTCGCTAATGATTCGGCCATTCTAGCTCTGCTGGAATAATTGGGAGGGAATTAGTATCAGAAAATATAAAAGTGATCAAAGACACATAAATCGTAATTCACTGAACACAATATTGTTCGTTTAGTCTGGATTAATTTATTATGCTTAAATACACTGTCGAGTTAAAAGGCCACCAAGATTTTAATTTATGGCAGTATATTAATTAATTAATATGAATTACACAACAAACCGACAAGCGGCTTTCTTCTGTTTGACTCACTCAAAATTAAATATTTAGATAAAACTGCTGTAGGCGTATTTAGTGTTTAATTAGTAAATAAAACATAAAAAACTGGTAATATATAGATAATTACTTTTCATGATTATTTTTAAAGTTTTATTGTACCACCAACTGACATAATTCATTTTTTTTAATACAAATTAATGTAGAACAATACTCTTCTTAAACAAAAATATTATTTATTACAATTATTACTTTTTTCAAAGTTTTTGACGTATCGAATATAAATTTATTTTATAGTCTGCGGAAGCACAGTGTTCAACAGTGGTTCACAACAAAAATTTTCACGGACCCCTTTATCCAATCAGTGTATATACATATATTGTTCCAAAGCATACTAAAACATTTTCTTTCATGACGAAAAAATAACTATTATAGTTAATAATATATTATTTAAAGAATTCTAGATTTCAATGCAAAACTAATCAAGTACATTCGTTACATACTGAATATTTCATAAAATGGACGTAGTATCTTTAATTAAATTACTAACGATAATCCGAGATAGTATATGCTAGATCGAGGCTATAAAAACCGACTACAATCCGCCAAACATTGTACGCTAAGATTTACTAAAATTTAGAAATGTAATAAAGTAACCTATTTTCCATCAAATACAACTCGGAATTTAATGCATGTGTGCAATGTTAGAGTGGTATTTGCACAAGCCAAGGCTTACCAAATATATTGGGTTGATGCAAAATTAATGCAGGTTTTTAGTAGGTATTGTAAATACGCCATATCTTTACTTTAACCATATATATTTAATCAAAATAATTTCCATCTGAATCAATGCACTTTTGCCAACGTTCAACAAGCTTCCTTATTCCACCAGAAAAAAAATCCGAATCCCTGGACTCAATGAAATCACGAAAAGAATTTTCAATGTCGTCCTGGTTTTGAAAATTTTTCTCCCTCAAAAAGTTGTCCAGATGCCTGAAAAAGTGGAAGTCTGTAGGAGAGAGGTCAGGTGAATAAGGCGGATGTTGGAGAACTTCGTAGCCCAACTCGTGCAGTCGTCGAAGCGTTGGTTGTGCAACGTGTGGTCTGGCGTTATCGTGGAGCAGGATCGGCCCCTTCCGATTCATCAATGCTGGGCAAAGACGTTGCAATTTTTGAGTTCCGAGTTCCGCCGCCATTTCTCGTGTGGTTTTGGTTGGGTCTTCTTCCACTTTTGACCTCAGCTGGTCGTTGTCCAGAGCAAGATGACGGCCCCGACCTTCCTTGTCTTCGAGGTCGAAATCTCCTCTGCGAAACTTCTGGAACCAACGCTGCACCGTGCACTCATTAATAGCCCCTGACCCCACACTCCATTAATATTACGAGCCGTTTGCGCAGCGCTGCGCCCTAATTTAAATTCGTAAAAATAAATTTGACGAAAATCGCACTTTGACATTTCGATTCAAGACCTTTGAACACACTGAACAAAACGATTTTACTAAACAAATTCATGGTGAAAGAGAGGGTATTAGATAAGGTTTGTTTTGGTATAATAATGATCAATGTTAGGATTAGCTTTGTTTACACAATTGGAATTAAGATATTGCAATAGAGGAAACCTGCATTGATTTTGCATCAACCCAATATTTTGTTAAGGTAATTTAAAATAAGTTTCCAATGTAATCTCGCGGACTCCCAGAGTTGTGCGGCCTACTGGTTGAAAACCACTGGTGCAGAAAGGTTTACGTATCCCACAGTGCTAAGAACTAGGGGTGGGCATAATCGAATGACTATTATCAGATCATTCGATTATTTCAATCATTTGAATTAATCGATTATCGGATTAATCGGTTTGGAGTAACGAATGATCATTGGAACTGAATTGTTTAACGATAACCGAACGACCTTTTTTTTTTTTTTTTTCTCATAAATTATATGCATATTCCCATCTAGGCTCAGCCAGCTCAGTCACCATAGAGACGAGAATTGTGGCATATGGTCTCTCAGAATGCATATTAATTATTCAATCATTCGATTATTTAAATCATCGAAATCTGATCATCCGATTATGATGATCATTCGAGTATGCCCACCCCCTACTAAGAACCATAGTTTAAATGGTGTAGTGGCAGATTAATCATAATACAATATTCAATCACTCCGACACCATCTGATATCAGCCTTACCAACAATCTACCCGGGTTCAAGGACAGTATCGCATCAGTCAAGATCCGCGGATTGTGGCTGTTCCAAGTCTTAAGGCCACATTTGGCAAACTTCAATGAACAAGCGATACACAATCTAACTACGAAGGTACAAACAAGCCTCCTAATTAACCACAAAAGGCCCATCTACATGACTATCATAAGACCAATCTAGATTACGGAATAGGGCTTTGGCGCTCTACTAAACTATTAACCTCTTCTCGTATCTAATCTTTACAATCCGAAATCCTTCTTAGGATCCTCAACGCTTCTTACTTTGTCACCAAGAAACTCATCTATAATGATTTTAATATCCCATATGTCGCTGATTTAGGATGAACCACGTACCATTCCTTACACGAAAAACTCCATTCCCACTCGAACCCACTAGCTTCTATCTTCTTCGATTCCTCATAATCCTCCAAAGTGTCTGAGAAGAAGATGGCCCCGAGACCTTCTTCTTTAGAATATTTTATGAGCGCTGCCAATGAATAGTTTCTCTAAAAGTTTATAATGTCATTGTTGTATAATTTTCTCGTAATTATTAGGTGTATTCAAAAATGCAGTTAAATGTCAATGAATATAAAAAATAAAACACAAGATAGAGTCCTGCATGAGTATTGTTAGTCACCTATAATAAGAGGACGGGCCGCAAAAACGGCGAGAAGCAATATTGCCAGTAGAATCACGGATCGCATGACTTTATCTGGTGGGAAATGACCTTAAAATTTCATTTTGAATTATAAATTTAAACTATAAGTATTATCGACAAATTACAAGGACTTCCGAATACGCTTGACAACAATCCAAGTAATGCCCACAGAAGACTGAACAGGAGTTGGATGAAAGACCTTCTCATTTACTAACTCACTCTGAAATCACAATCACGTCATCTTTAACTATTCACAGATTGTTTATAATACTATAAACAAGTGTAAATGAAGATTGAAAGTTAGAAAAAAAAACTATATGTAGTTTCAAGTTATATTTGTTTGAAGCATTCAAAGAAAAATCATAAAAGGTAAAAAATTATTACTCATAAAACGACTTATGTAAAAAATTGTCCTTTTTTTTCCGTCATATCGTTCCAACCGTTTCCAAGTATCTAATATGAAAAATGGCACTTTTCAAGAGAGAAAGATAAAGCAAGTATAACGAAGTAATATATTTAAAATTCGCAATGTTCAATACTTTATTCGAAGCGTTTACGGGAGTTCTAAAGGGGCAAGAGTTTTGACAATTTGCGACAAGCCGTATCGTCCGCAATGAAAGAGCAAAGTATCGAATCTGAAAACGAGATTTTTCAAATTCGATAGATAGTTGGAGATGGTAGGGACAATATATATTTGACCCATTATAGTTTTATTTTCCAGAAAGATCCTATGAGGTTGGGCATTTTAAAATCCAAAAATCGATGCATTCCTCGGAAAAGAAACCATTATCAATTATTGGTTACTATTTTGTCATAACCTCCAGCGTTTCTCAAAGACTGAACAGGAGTTGCATAAAAGACCTTCTCATTTATTAACTCACTCTGAATTCACAATCACGTCATCTTTAACTATTCACAGATATACTGATTGTTTATAATATTATAACCAGGTGTAAATGAAGATTAAAAGTAAGAATAAACACTATAAGAAGTTCCAAGTTATATTTGTTTGAAGCATTCAAGAGAGCAAGTATAACGAAGTAATATATTTAAAATTCGTCATGTTCAATACTTTATTCGAAGCGCTTACGGGTGTTCTACAGGGACTGGAGTTTTGACAATTTGTCACAAGTCGTATCGTCCGCAATGCAAGAACTAAGTATCGAATCTGAAAAACGAGATTTTTCATATTCGATAGTTGGAGATGGTAGGGTCAATATATATTTGACCCATTATAGTTTTATTTTCCAAAAAGATCCAATCAGGTTGTACATTTTATTATCCAAAAATTGATTCATTCCTCGGTAAATAACATCCATTTCAAATATTGGTTACTACTTTATTATATTTTGAAACAGCCGCGGTGATTCGAGGAGCCCAGAAGCGGATCTCGACCGAGAGCCTAGTCATCGGGAAGTTCAAAATACCAGAATACATAACATACCGGACAGACCATCCAGACGGCAAAGCCCATGCCGGTACTGCTGTCATTGTCCGCCGATCCCTCTCCCATCACTTACACCCACTTCCCGCCCACTATTACCTACAAGCAACTTCCATTGTAATCAAAACCTTTTCCTTTCCGCTTATCATCGCATCAGCATACTGCCCTCCTAAACATCCCATTTCCTCTGCCCAATTTGGATCCTTCCTCAACTCCTTGGGAAATCACTTCATTTTGGGTGCCGACTTAAACGCAAAGAATCAACAGTGGGGTTCTAGAACCACCAATTCTCGTGGACGGACGTTGCAGTCTGCACTCAACACCCGACGCTTTCATCTCCTACCTCCCGATTCTCCTACTACTGGCCGACAGATCCTAACCGTAATCCTGACATCCTCGACTTCTTCATCCACAGCGGATTAGGCTCCCTGAACTATTCCGTAACTCGCCTTGATGAACTATCCTCTGATCATAGTCCATTAATCCTAAATGTATCCATAACTCCTATTCCGAAACCTTTCCCACCGTCATTCATTAGAGGCCCTGTCAACTGGAACCTCTTCCGCGAAATCCTCACCAATATTATTGACCTCAGAGTACCTCCCAAAACAGAAACTGACCTTGATGATGCCGTATATTCCTTTACAACCACGATTCAACAAGCTGCCTGGACTGCCTCCTCTCCCAATCAATCCCAAAGAATTCCTAACAAAAGCCATTTACCACAACACCTGAAGGACCTCATCAACACCAAACGCCGAGCCAGATCATTATGGCAACGCACCCGCCACCCAGAAGATCGCCGCTCTTACAACTTTCTTTGTAGAAAATTAAAGCGGGAGTTGGCGATATTCCGTTCCCAATCCCTACAATTCCTACCTCTCCTCTCTCTCGACTCGTGACAATTCCCTATGGAATGTCACGAAGAGAATTCTAAAATCCCACACCATTTCCCACCCTCTCCGGCGCTGTGATAGTTCCTGGGCTGCTTCCGACAAGGATAAAGCCGAGGAATTCGCACAGCACCTTTCCAAAGTTTTCACTCCTCATCCTGAGCTCAATCCAACCCATACTGCAACAGTTGAAGAGTTCCTTATGTCACCAATACCACTATCCTTACCACCTAAAGCAGTAAATCCATCTGAGGTTAAATATCTTCTTAAAAAGCTTCCTCTCCGTAAATCCCCAGGATACGACCTCCTTACTCCTCAGATCTTAAGACAACGTCCTCCCAAAGCCATTACGTTTCTTGCATATCTCTATAACTGTATCCTACGCACTACCTATTTCCCTCTCATATGGAAACATTCAACTATCATCCTTTTCCTAAAACCAGGCAAACCTTCCCACAGCACTTCATCTTACAGACCTATTAGAGTGCTCCCGATCCTCTCCAAAATCTTCGAAAAACTCCTATTAAAACGAATCCTAGCCAAATTTCACAATTTTCCTTCACACCAGTTTGGATTCCGTCCTCAACATTCCACGGTTCAGCAAGGACTCCGAGTTGTAGACCACATTTCCTCCGCCCTTGAGTGCAAGGAGTATTGTTCGGGTGCCTTTCTGGACATAGCTCAAGCTTTTGACCGGGTGTGGCACCCGGGACTGCTCTTTAAGCTCAAAACCCATTTACCTCAATCCTTATACCTAATCCTCCGATCCTATTTATCCAACCGCTCCTTCCGAGTTCGCTGTGGTTCCGAATTTTCCGAACAATATACTGTTGAGGCCGGTGTTCCTCAAGGCAGCGTCTTAGGACCCGTCCTCTACATCCTCTTACCGCCGATATCCCTACCGACCCCAATACCTTTCTGGCAACATTTGCTGATGACACAGCCATTTTATCATCCAATTCCGATCCTGAAGCAGCATCGCTAAATCTCCAAAAGCACCTTTCCCTTGTCGAAGACTGGTGCAATGCTTGGCGCATTAAGGTGAACGAAAGCAAATGCACTCACGTCAAATACACCCTTCGACGCAAATCCTGTCCAACGGTTAATTTCAATTCCATACCGCTTCCTTCCTCAGACACAGTCCGGTATCTCGGCTTTTTACTAGAAAAAGACTGACGTGGAACCCACATACAAGACTAAAAAGAAAAAACTCAACCGCAGATTCGGCCAGTTATACAGACTACTAAACAGAAAATCTCATCTTACAGTCGACAACAAATTACTAATATACAAGACAGTACTGAAACCTATATGGACCTACGGACTTGAACTGTGGGGGACAGCTAAACATTCTAACATCAATCGCATCCAATCCTTCCAATCCAAAGTCCTCCGAACAATATTTAATGCTCCTTATTACGTTACCAACTGTACCCTACACCATGACCTTAATATTCCGTTTGTTTTAGACCTGGTACCATCCAAATTTTCCAAATTTCATCAGAACCTTAGTCATCATCCTAACCCTCTAGCACAATCCCTATCCAGCACCACCATCCCTACAATCCTCCTCGAAGATTGAAACGGCAGTGGCCACGAGACCTATTGTAAACATTTAAACTGGAGTTCTGACGATGGTCAGATCCTCCACTCATGTACGGTATGTTTGTGGCTACAGCGCCCTAACTCAGCCTCCACTGGCTCAGACCAGTGATGCGGCTGAGATAGAGGTGCTGGGATCTCTTGGATTCCGCTTTTTCCTCCACAAGTGGGAGCGCTTGCTGGGGTCCCTTTAACAATTGTATATATTGTATATAGTTATGATTGTGTGTAAGATGTTTATTTATTTGCCAACTTTTTATTTATCTCAATAATAGGTTTATGTTTCGATTTGTTTTGTTTTTTATTTATTATTATTATTTTATTGTATATATTTGAATTTATGTTATATTTTATGAAATTTGACCATTATTATTATTTTCTGTATATATAGTATGAATGTGGTCTCTTATCAATATTATTATTGTTCATTTTGTAACAAATTGTAATATATCTCAATAAAAAAAAAAAAAAAAAAAAAAAAACCTTTATTATAACATGCAGCGTTTCTCAAAAATTGTTTTCGGTCCATTTATATCATTGAAAGCTAATACCCAACATTTTAGAAACAATTATAAAGAAAACAAATTGTATCGTATTATTCTTAACATTAACACTACAGTTAAGTACATCAAACAGCATGTAACTTCAACACTTGTTTTTGGAATATTTAAATACAACCAGTACTTTACTAAACTGTTACAAGTTTCAGATTTTGGTATGGAACTGATATAGTAACCGAGTATTAAAAAAAAGGAGAACAACTATTCAGAGTACTGGTGTTGCAAGAAAATAAAATTGTTAATTTTCATATGAAGGTAAGGTAGGGTTAAACGGGCTCAAGAATTTAGGCTGGTTCAATTATTCAAGCAGGAGGGCGAAATCTGATGAAAGATACCATTGAGACTATGAATTATAAATGAGAGTGCGGTCTTTTCTTCAAGCAAGAGGGACCTTGACTTCTTGATCCTAGTCCCTCGGTTCCAGGGAATAAGCAAATCCGGGAAACCGCTGTCCTTTGATGTAAATGTAGACGTCAAAGCGAATAATAGGCGTCATGCAAGTTGTAAGTAAACAAATAACAAAGTTTAAACAATCAAAAAATATATTAATCTCAACATTAAAATAACTTTGAATTAAGACTAGTATTGAAAGCCACTGGAGACTGAGTAAACTCAGCAGACCTCGTACTTTAGTGGAGAAACTCAGGACCATTACCACAACAAGATTAGGAGGAATGCGGAATATGTCATGATTATTATTGTAAATCACATTCTGTATTGGAAATATCGCTGCGCTTCAACTTTTATTTACTTATATATATATATATATATATATATATATATATATATATATATATATATATATATATATATATATACACTGCCGGACAAAATTAAAGGATCACTTACAAATATTTATATTATTATTACATAAGAGATAAAAATAGGAATTCCTTTGCCCCAGACTGGACTTTGTGTTGTATCTTAATCCTCTACCTGTTTATATTCCCACCCGTTTATGGAGAAAAGGGTCAGTTAATCGTCTTCTTGCCTTTTTTACTGTAACTGGATTCCTATGGGAAATAAATTAAACCTTCAAAATGTATTTGAAAAATTTCATTTGAAATATAAATGGTAATGAACCTAATAGGAAAGGAACTTGGTTATTTCTATAGATTTTAAAAAATGACATTGCAATAAAGTTTTATTTTGATAGGAAAATTAAATTTTCTGTTATCTATTTTTCACTTCAAAATTACAAACAAATAAACTGAACCAATTTATGTTTCTCTTTTTTATCGATGATTAAATATAATAATGAATAGACGTTATAAAATAAAAATAGTTTATTGCTAAGTGCATTTATCGTTACAATGGATTAAAAATTACAAAACGATAAACTAAACTCTAAATAGGTCAGAAAGAGGTTTTTTGTTTTTGTTTTTTTTTAAGTAAAAACTTCCCACTCGATTTGTAGCAATGAAAAGCGGGGGCGTGTCCACTAGTTATAATAGAAATTACATTATTTTCCTGTGGATTGATCTATGAACCACTTTAGATTTATTCATTTTTTTGTAACCTACGTTAATGTGCTTTAATGGGATTTTTATTTTCCCCTAAATTAGTTGAACCATGGATACCTGGGTAACAGGGAAATTTAATTTAAGGGAGGCTGATGTAGAAGCGCTACATCCTCTAACTCTGCACCGAGAGCTATGGGCCTCGGTTGTAACTGCTTCGTGGTTTCCCACGCGTTCACACGTCATTTCTTTCTCTCAATAAATCTTCCTCCTCCACTCCTTCCACCCTCTATCTGTCATTTATCTTTTTCCCTTTCTACTTGCTTCTTGCTATCTCTGTTTTCTTATCTCTTGTTTTTTCCACTTTTATTCTGTTTCTTTCTTTTCTTTTCTTCTTCTTTTTTTTTTTTTTTATCACTTCTTCATTCTTCTTTCACTCTCTTTTTATCTCTGAGGAAAAAGAAAGAAATCGATGAAAAATGAACCCATTTCTTTGAAGAAATGTTTCGCAAAATCTTAAACGAGAGAGACTTCAACGTGAGAGGCCCATGGTTCGAAGCCCGTGGAACAAATAAGGAGCTTCATGGAGGATATAGGTCTAGGGCGTATCAATGATAATAGAAAATATACTTCTCGACTCTCTGGGAATTGTACACCATCAAATCTACTCTCAGGAGAGAAAATAAGGATCTTTGGAGCGATATGCATCTTCATACGTTATCTATTATATTTTATTTTTTTATTAATTTTAATACAATATTAATATATATATATATATATATATACTTTTTAAATTCTAAGCCTTTTAATATTGCATGCGGTATTGTTTTATATAGTGGTATGTGTTTTAATATGATTGTAAAATTGTTTCGAGACCTGGGGCGTTTCAGGGTGCTCTTAACATCAATAATAATTTGCTAGGTTCTTTTCAAATAAATTGATCCATTTTCACTCAACGTTTGTTTATTTCTTTCTCCCTACGTTTCGGCCTTTGCCATTTTCAAGGGTTCTATCAACAACATTCATATTAAAATTGAAAGATAATCAACATTATATTGAACATATATAAAATACATTAAAACATAAAAGCATAAGTTGCATCTAAAGGAATAAACTTTGCGTGACTAATATGAGGCAAACGAATATTTAAATAAATTTAAGTATTTATATTTGTTTTTACCCAGACAGTATATACAAAATGGTCTAGCACTGTTAAGTTCAAAACGCCATATCTCCGCAATTCATTAACAGATTTTTTCATATAGGTTTAATAACCTCCTCTAAATCCTCTATCGGCCGACATAATAACATCTTTATTAAATTTCAAGGCCGCTGGAACTATTCCCATTCGTTATTTGTGTTCTACCTATGTAAAAACGTAAGACCTCACTCAGGAGCTGTTTTTCATAAAAGCATAAATTGCATTCTTTTCTAAAGCACTAAACTAAGCGTGATTCATATGAAGCAAAAGATTAAAAAACGAATAATTAAATAAATTTAGGAATTTAGATTTATAAGTTCAAAACGCCAGATCTCCGCAATTTATTACCAGAATCCTTTATTTTTTTTTTTTATTTATTCATTTATTATTTTAAAGGTTTATTATTTTCATTGAATAATAAAAAAAAAACAGATAATTTTTAATTATTTTAGAAAGGTGAAAACTATAGATGAAGAAGAAATATGATCATAGAAACAGAAAGAGTAAAAAAGAATTATAAAATGACATAGTAGGGAAGAGAGATACACCTTATTAACAGAACTGTGCCGCCCAACTTAATTGAGTTGATATAAAACAACATAGACATTTTTTTCAGAGGGCTATTTTTAAGATTAACAATTTCAAAACTTAGAAATACAATTTATTTTTTTCCTTTCTGCCTTTTTTTTTTTTATTCCTTTTTGCATTTTTTTTTTCTCTCTCCTTATTCTTTCAGGTCTATCCACAGATACATAAATACACATACATTAAAAAAACAAAACAATATCATTGGTAAGAGAACACGCCCCTTATATATATATAATGCTTTTTAAATAATAAAAAATAGAATTTGGCTGTGAAAACAATTGTGGAATCGATTAATAAGAGGAAGGAGGAAATGAAACAATGTATATAAAAACTATTAATTTAAATGTTATTTGATATAGTTTTGAAATTTTTTTTTTTTTTTATTTGCTTATCCGCCTCTACCCTTGAGGGTCAATGGCGTGGTCGAAATAATTATAAGTTTTGAAATTATTACATTCTAAATAAAGATAAAGAAAAATATTTTTCTTAATATCAAATGTTAAGATTTTAACATTTGACAACAAGACACAATTAACAAGACTTAATCCTGTTGATAATAACAAGTTGACAAGGCTAATTCAGCCTGTAATAGATTTGTTTTTAATATGTGACAAAATGTATTTTTTATATATGTTCAATATAATGTTGATTATCTTTCAATTTTAATATGAATGTTGTTGATAGAACCCTTGAAAATGGCAAAGGACGAAACGTAGGGAGAAAGAAATAAACAAACGTTGAGTGAAAATGGATCAATTTATTTGAAAAGAACCTAGCAAATTATTATTGATGTTAAGAGCACCCTGAAACGCCCCAGGTCTCGAAACAATTTTACAATCATATTAAAACACATACCACTATATAAAACAATACCGCATGCAATATTAAAAGGCTTAGAATTTAAAAAGTATATATATATATATATATATATATATATTAATATTGTATTAAAATTAATAAAAAAATAAAATATAATAGATAACGTATGAAGATGCATATCGCTCCAAAGATCCTTATTTTCTCTCCTGAGAGTAGATTTGATGGTGTACAATTCCCAGAGAGTCGAGAAGTATATTTTCTATTATCATTGATACGCCCTAGACCTATATCCTCCATGAAGCTCCTTATTTGTTCCACGGGCTTCGAACCATGGGCCTCTCACGTTGAAGTCTCTCTCGTTTAAGATTTTGCGAAACATTTCTTCAAAGAAATGGGTTCATTTTTCATCGATTTCTTTCTTTTTCCTCAGAGATAAAAAGAGAGTGAAAGAAGAATGAAGAAGTGATAAAAAAAAAAAAAGAAGAAGAAAAGAAAAGAAAGAAACAGAATAAAAGTGGAAAAAACAAGAGATAAGAAAACAGAGATAGCAAGAAGCAAGTAGAAAGGGAAAAAGATAAATGACAGATAGAGGGTGGAAGGAGTGGAGGAGGAAGATTTATTGAGAGAAAGAAATGACGTGTGAACGCGTGGGAAACCACGAAGCAGTTACAACCGAGGCCCATAGCTCTCGGTGCAGAGTTAGGGGATGTAGCGCTTCTACATCAGCCTCCCTTAAATTAAATTTCCCTGTTACCCAGGTATCCATGGTTCAACTAATTTAGGGGAAAATAAAAATCCCATTGAAGCACATTAACGTTGGTTACAAAAAAATGAATAAATCTAAAGTGGTTCATGGATCAATCCACAGGAAAATAATGTAATTTCTATTATAACTAGTGGACACGCCCCCGCTTTTCATTGCTACAAATCGAGTGGGAAGTTTTTACTTAAAAAAAAAAAAAAAAAAAACTCTTTCTGACCTATTTAGAGTTTAGTTTATCGTTTTGTGATTTTTAATCCATTGTAACGATAAATGCACTTAGCAATAAACTATTTTTATTTTATAACGTCTATTCATTATTATATTTAATCATCGATAAAAAAGAGAAACATAAATTGGTTCAGTTTATTTGTTTGTAATTTTGAAGTGAAAAATAGATAACAGAAAATTTAATTTTCCTATCAAAATAAAACTTTATTGCAATGTCATTTTTTAAAATCTATAGAAATAACCAAGTTCCTTTCCTATTAGGTTCATTACCATTTATATTTCAAATGAAATTTTTCAAATACATTTTGAAGGTTTAATTTATTTACCCATAGGAATCCAGTTACAGTAAAAAAGACAAGAAGACGATTAACTGACCCTTTTCTCCAAAACGGGTGGGAATATAAACAGGTAGAGGATTAAGATACAACACAAAGTCCAGTCTGGGGCAAAGGAATTCCTATTTTTATCTCTTATGTAATAATAATATAAATATTTGTTAGTGATCCTTTAATTTTGTCCGGCAGTGTATATATATATATATATATATTATTATATATATATATATATATAATATAATAATAGTAAATAAAAGTTGAAGCGCAGCGATATTTCCAATACAGAATGTGATTTACAATAATAATCATGACATATACCGCTTCATTAATTCCAGCCCTGGAATGGACTGAGGATTTAAATATGAGCTCAAAAAAATAAATGCATGTAACACAGTTGTACTTTTACTTATGAATTCTACGAATCATTGATTTTAAGAGGATTAAATAACCGATGTGTATAATAATAATCCATATAACAAATGTTATACGCATACGCTAAACTTCATTATGAATTTTTTTCAGCGTATTTCCTCATCGTAATTAGCATCTTCATCCTAAACCAGAGATATTGATTTAAAACACGACAGAGAATTCAAAGAACTTGTTAGCTCACTTGGTGAAGGAGGAAATTGGTGGCTGTAGGTAATATTATTCACGCTCTAATTAGTTTATAATGTTGATAAACTAATCAATTTTACAACTTGGATTATAATTTATGTAAACTAAACACGAACACAATATATCCAAAACATTATGAACTATTATATTATAAACTTTCAACTTAATACCAAAGTTCAGTTGTACAGACATTTCCAACAAATTTTATTCCTACTCTTAAACTTATTTAATTTCATATTATTATTTATTAAATAAAATAAATGTTAAAATTATGAGAATATATAATAATTACATACTTTAGGAACTTTTTATTCACTCCTACCTCGCCTTTGAAGGGTATATGGGGAATTGCTAGGGCCGGGGAGGAAGGAGGGGGGGATATATACCGTTATAAAATTCCCCCGGTACCGAGACGCGAACATTGATCATTATTATACCAAAACAAACCTTATCTAATACCCTCTCTTTCATCATGAATTTGTTTAGTAAAATCGTTTTGTTCAGTGTGTTCAAAGGTCTTGAATCGAAAATGTCAAAGTGCGATTTTCGTCAAATTTATTTTTACGAATTTAAATTAGGACGCAGCGCTGCGCAAACGGCTCGTAATATTAATGAAGTGTGGGGTCAGGGGGCTATTAATGAGTGTACGGTGCAGCGTTGGTTCCAGAAGTTTCGCAGAGGAGATTTCGACCTCGAAGACAAGGAAGGTCGGGGCCGTCATCTTGCTCTGGACAACGACCAGCTGAGGTCAAAAGTGGAAGAAGACCCAACCAAAACCACACGAGAAATGGCGGCGGAACTCGGTGTGAACCAATCCACAGTTGTACGCCACTTGGAAGCAATTGGTAAGGTAAAAAAGTTGGCCAAGTGGGTGCCACACCAATTAAACGACCACCAAAAAAATCGCCGCTTTGAAATCTGCTCCATGCTTGTGACACGCAATAAAAATGATCCATTTCTCGATCGCATTGTGACGTGCGATGAAAAATGGATCTTATACGACAACAGAAGGCGTTCTAGCCAATGGCTGGGCAAAGATGAACAACCAAAACCTTTCCCGAAGCCCAACCTACACCCAAAAAAGGTTATGGTCACAGTTTGGTGGTATAATGCTGGTGTTATTCACTACAGCTTTCTCAATCGAGGTGAGACTATAACTGCTGACAAGTACGGTCAAGAAATTGACAGCATGAATCAAAAATTGCAACGTCTTTGCCCAGCATTGATGAATCGGAAGGGGCCGATCCTGCTCCACGATTACGCCAGACCACACGTTGCACAACCAACGCTTCGACGACTGCACGAGTTGGGCTACGAAGTTCTCCAACATCCGCCTTATTCACCTGACCTCTCTCCTACAGACTTCCACTTTTTCAGGCATCCTGGACAACTTTTTGAGGGAGAAAAATTTTCAAAACCAGGACGACATTGAAAATTCTTTTCGTGATTTCATTGAGTCCAGGGATTCGGATTTTTTTCTGGTGGAATAAGAAAGCTTGTTGAACGTTGGCAAAAGTGCATTGATTCAGATGGAAATTATTTTGATTAAATATATATGATTAAAGTAAAGATATGGCGTATTTACAATACCTACTAAAAACCTGCATTAATTTTGCATCAACCCAAACCTACCAAAAGAAACATGAATGAGCCTTTGAATAGTCGTCGAAGAGTTGGTAAACCGAATCTACCCATTGCAGGATTGTATGGCCCAAGACGCTAGAAAGTATTTGAAGGTCCAAAACTGGATAGTAGAGGTGCAGAATAGGGACGCGCGACGGTTGCTGTTAGAGGAAGGCGGGGGGACCCTTTATAGTGCTAATAAATAAAGAAAAAGAAGAATACTGATTTTTTTATTTATTTTTTTTTTTTTTTATACATCTTCAAAATTGTATTTGTAATTTAAAAGTTCAGAAAGGTTACTTTCAAATTCAGCTTGAACCTCTTAAAATTTGCCTTTCATTTTCGTCAACCTTTCATAATAGTAATCTATTTTTTCAATCTATGATTCTGAGCTTCTTGCAAACTTCATAAATTTATTTATGAACATATTTTATTGCTAAAGAGGAAGGTTATAGTGAAATGTGTAGGATCGTATAAGTAATATTCTTTCATTTAGTAAGCAAGATTTTAGATACAATATTACTTAACCAATTGTAACTTAGTAGTTACAGGTATGGTAAGGTAAATTGTTATTGATCTATAAACTAAGATTGATATTAAATATTTCAAATTTAATACTATTTCATGAAAAAAGATCTTTCACTGTAAAATAAATGGGATTCTTTGAATTGGGAATACCGATTGGGGAGCTGACAGACACACACTTTTAATAATATATCAGCATGTAGTAAGAAGCAAAATAGAACATGATCTATGTAACGGGCAGTAAAAAGATACTTAAAATACTAGACTCTGCGTACAATACGGCACTCCGGATTTGTACGGGAGCTTTCAGAACCTCTCTGGTCGATAGCTTATTGTAGAGAGTATATTGAGTACGGAGAACCCTCTTTACAAATACTAGAGAATATTTGACTCTAAAGTATGTAGCGAATTTGAAATCACGCTCTCTTTATCCTCTAAATTCAAAATTGTTTGCAGAAAATCAAGAAAACCGTGGTCTAAAAAATATAGAAACTAGTGCATTCAAACAGGTAGTCCTCACATCGCTAAGGACTTTAAACATGAATATAAGAGCTATAAGACCTTCCCCGGACATGGAAATACCTGGATGGAAGAGTAACAGACCAATGGTTGACAAGACAATGTCAAGATACTCAAAGAAATGTCCACTAGAAGTACATAATTGTTTCCTGGAAATATTACAGAGTTATAGCAACTTCACTGTTATATACAAGGACGCCACGAAAATGGAAAATAGTGTAGGTTGTGCAGAAAAAAAATCAAACAGCACCAACTTCTTTTCAGCTTACCAGAAGAGTGTTCTGTTTTCAGTGGAGAAGGAACAGCCATCCTAAAGACTCTCCATTGGATTACTGAATCAAAAACAGAAAGCTGGATCATCGCTACAGACTTTAGGAGTGTATTGGAAGCCCTTAGAAATACGTCGTGGCCCACCAGTTCCATCATCAGAGAAATGTTGAACGCTTGGTGGGAAGTTAAAAATAAAGGCATAATTATAGTCTTTATCTGGGTTCCAACACATTGTAGTATTCCAGGCAACGAAGAAGCAGACAGAGCCGCCAGCTTGGCCAGACAAGGCCAGAAAGCACAGTGCGGGAAGAACTCACAGTAGAAGACTGGATCAGACAATTGAGGAAAAATCTCTTCAAAAACGTGGATAACAGGACAATATAAACTGTCGAATGTAAAAAAAGACACCAAAAAAATGGACCACAAGCACGAGGATTTCTAGAAAAGAAGAAAAAATTTTATGTCGGCTTCGTATAGGACATGATCAGTTTACCCACGCTTCAGTTTTTAGAAATCTGCATGCACCTATCTGCGAATATAGCGATAATGTTCCAAAAACTATCCAGCATATATTATTAGAGTGTCGTCCCCTTTTCGAATCATCAAGACGTAAAATTAAACTGACATGAACCCTAAGAGATATATTGAATGATGATGAGGACAAGGTGAAAAAGTTACAGAGTTATTTAAAAGAAATTAAGTATTACAACCAAATATAGCAAGCCACAGTTGACAATGACCCAGTAGGGTAGAGGCAAATAACAAAATAAAAAAAATGGGATTTCCATGGAAACTAAATTAAACCTTTGACATGTTTTTTCAATCGTATTTTTGATATATTAAATAGTAATAAAGCGAATACAACAGGAACCGTTGTTATTTCTGCAGTTTTTGTATACATACATAGCAATTAAGTTTCCTTTACATGGGAAAATTAAACTTTCCGTTATCTGTGTTCACCATAAAATGACAAATAAATAAATCCAACCAATTTGGAATATATTGAAATGTTTTTCATTTCTGCTGATGATTAAATATAGTAATGAATAGACGTTATAAAATAAACATAATTTTTTGCTAATCGCAATTAAACAATGTTAAACTAAAATTCACAAAGCGATGCCGGGGTGACCCACCGGTGGGTCATACTTGTCTGTTACGGGACCATCTTGACGTTACCTTTTACCCCCCATTAAAAAAATCCTAGTTTGAACCAGTGACCTTTGACATAGAGGGCTGTTATGCTAGCACCCAGCTACAAGTGATCCCAAGCAGGAACCGTTCCACTAGTGTAAGCGACTTTGGAATAAACTTCCTGTAATATTGGATGATCTACTACAATATAACTTAAAACATTTAACCTTGAGAAATAAGGCTTTATTAAGCGAAAATACACGTATACATGGAGGTTATACTAAATATACTAAATGTTATTAATTAAAACATATGATTATAAACATTAATAATCAAAGCAAGTGCTGACTATATCACCACATTCTTCCCTCCTTCAATTTGTGAAATAGTCCCGGAGATAATACGGTGCCTTCCTCACACGTTCACTCCGCCTTAGTTGTATTTCAGTTGGAGGCTCGTCTGATTCAGTTCTAGCATCCAGGGGTAATTGTGATTGAAGTGCAGACTCGGGTGCCGGTCTTGACTGAAGTACCGCTTCAGGTGCAGGATATTCCTCTTGGGAGGATTCGGGTGCAGAGCAGTCCACTTGAGGTGATGCTGGTCCTGAACTGTCTACTTGATGTTGATGGTCCCTTACTTCTTCTCCGGCTGGAGCCAAATGCCGTGTAGAAACTGTCAGCTCTCTACCGTCCGGCAGTCTGACTTGAGCGTACTCTGTATTTGCTTCGATGAGGTCCACCTCTTCGACCAACGGGTCATGCTTGCTGCGTCGATCGAACTTCCTTAAGAGCACTGGTCATGCATTTAGAAGCCATGCAGGGAGTGATGTACCATACGAGGATCTTCTAGGATGAAGGAACATGCGCTCGTGTGGAGTGACGTTAGTGGCTGTACAGAGCAGAGATCTCATGCTGTGAAGTGCATCATTGATAACAAGCTCCCATTGACTAGTTTCTAATCCGTGGGACCTCAAGGCCAAGTTGATCGTGTTCCAAATCACACCGTTATAGCGTTCACATTGACCATTCCCACGAGGATTGTAGGGAGTAGTTCGGCACGTCGCTACTCCTCGAGTATGAAGAAACTGCTTAAGCTCTTGTGACATGAAAGATGCTCCTTGGTCAGAGTGAATGTATGCCGGGAGACCAAAAAGTGAAAACAGACTAGTCAAATGCTTTGTGATAGTGGCGGCAGATTTATCAGAACATGGTATTGCGAAGGGAAAACGGCTGAATTCATCAACAATCGTTAAAATGTAACGATTTTTGCTAGATGAAGGGAGAGGTCCTTTAAAATCTATATTTAAGCGTTCCCATGGAGAGGTCGCTTTAATTAAGTGTGAACTTTGTTTATGGTGAAACTTTGGTTTTACTTCTGCACAAACCTTGCAGGATGAAGTCATAGATCTTATGTCGTCCAGGGAATACGGTAGGTTCTTAGATTTTACCCAATGGTACATTCTAGTTATACCAGGATGGCACATTTTCGCGTGCCAGTCAAATAACGAAGCAGAATTAGTGCTCGCACATACTCTGGAGAGTGTATCGGCTGCAATGTTTTCCTTTCCAGGCCTATAAACTATATCATATTTATAGAGAGACAATTCGACCCTCCATCTCATAATTATCTCATTTTTTATTTTAGATGAGCGATGATTATCAAAGATGAACGATACACTTTTCTGGTCCGTTATCAGGCGGAAATGTCTAGAGATTAGGAACTGCCTCCATTTTCTCAGCGCCTCCACTACCGCGTAAGCTTCCTTCTCAATAATAGGGTGTTTTTGCTCAGTTCGTGAAAGAGTGCGAGAAAAAAAAGCCACAGGACGGCCAAGTTGCGAAAGCGTTGCTGAGATAGCGAATTCAGAGGCGTCCGTTTCTACTGTAAAGGGGATAGTTTCGTCAATCGCCGATACAACAGATTCCGCTATGTTATTTTTTAAAAGTTCAAAGGTCGCAACGGCACTCTGACTAATTGGGAATGATCGGGACTGAACCAATGGCCTTATCTTTTCGGAATAGTTTTTAACCCATTTCGAATAATGCGAGAATAAACCCAGCACCCTTTTTAAAGAAGCACTATCTCTCGTAAAGGCAGATTTCTTAAAGCTGAAATTCGATCTGGATCAGGTTTGATAGATTTTTCTGAAATTTCGCAGCCGAGGATTTTAATAGAGGAAGAACGGAAGCGACATTTATCTTCGTTAAGTGCTAGATTATATTTCTTAGCAGCATTTAGGAATTTTGATAAGTTTCTGTCGTGTACTTCAATACTGTTACCGCAAATCGTCACATCGTCGAGATAAGCGAAAGTACCAGTTAAGTTCTCTGTTCGAATTATATCATCCATCACCCTTTGGAACGCGGCTACTCCGTTGGTAACTCCAAAGGGAATTCTCGTAAATTGATATAATTGATCGTTTGCCTGAAAAGCGGTAAAGGGCTTCTCATCCGTCTTTATGGGAACTTGGTGGTATGCACTCCTGAGGTCAACACTGCTAAACAACGAATATTGTGAGACCTTGTGTACAATATTTTCGATACGAGGAAGAGGGTAAGCGTCGAGGAGCGTGAAACGGTTAATAGTTTGAGAATAATCGATTACCATTCTCTTTTTATGATTGGTACTCGATACAACGAGAGCTTGGGTTCTCCAAGGTGATCTACTCGGTTCAATTATCCCTTCTTTTAGCATGCGATCCGTTTCAGTCTGAATAAATTCAATATCATCAGAAGAATAAGAGTGTTGTCTTGATTTAGTGGCAACTGGTTTCCATCCTTCTGTGAGTGATGAAAACAAGGATACTGGAGCTATGGCAGCAAATGCCAAGCTACAAATCCTTAGCGGTTCTCTTGGGCCCCCGAACTTCAACTCGACAGAGGAATGATGTTTCAAAATGTCGTGGCCCAAAATTAAATCTGAACATAAGTCTTTCATAACGGACAAGTTTACGTTAGCGTATGTGTGGTTGTTAATTTGAAGATGTGCAGAGCAAGATCCAATGATCGTGGAGGTGAGGGTAGTTGAAGCCATGGAAACTTGTCCATCTTGAGGAACAAGATGAAGTTTGTGTTTTAAGACCACATTGTAGTTTATGAAGCTAAGGGAGCTACCTGTATCGATCAGTGCATGACAGGGATTTCCATTAACCTTAACAATTTCAACAGCTTTACGCACACAGGGTGGAGAGGCTGCAGATAATACAGTTGCTATCAGATCCGTACAGGCAGATGTAGTTGATGATTTGGATTTGGATTTACAAACCCTTTTAAAATGCCCTGTTTTGCCACAACCCTTGCAAGTGGCCTCTCTAGCAGGACAAAATGACCTTGAGTGGAGTGGGGTACCACCACAAAAATAACATTTTTTGTCTAAAGACTTAGAAAGAGAAGCTGTATAAGAAGATTGCTGTATCTGGGGTTGATATTCTACAGGATCAATATTAGATACTGATGCCGCGTTCAAGTTAGGAGGAGGAGAGAAGTAGGTTTGAGAGGGTTTCTGTGCCATCTCAAGGGCTAATGCCTGTTTGTATGCGTCATCTAAAGAAAGAATGTTGTTTTATAAGAGCCTTTGACGTATACTAGTTGAAGTGAGACCGCTAATAAAGGCATCTCTAACACAATCTTTGCGATTTTGTTCGTCTGTAACCGCATCAAATGGACAGTCTTTGCTCAAAAGTTGAAGTGCTTGTAGGTATGTATCGATAGTCTCGTCACTACGTTGTTTTCGTGTCGCTAGAGAATGTCTTGCAAATATAATATTTTTCGGTTTTACGTAAAGATTTTTAAGAGTTGAGATGGATGAGTCAAAAGTTGTACATTCACTAAAATATGGATAAACGTTAGGTGAAACGAAGTTAATTAATAATTGTCGCTTTTTCCCATCTGTAAGTTTGTCATCGGCCGCTAGGAAATTAATAAAGGTAGCATACCAGTGGTTCCAGTGTTTGTCTGCATCTGGTGAAGACGGGTCGATATCGAGACGGTCAGGCTTCAGAAACTTGTCCATTTCATCAAATTAATTTTCGCTTAATAAATTGTAATATTGGGTGATCTACTATAATTTAAACTGAAAACATTTAACCTTGAGAAATAAGGCTTTATTAAGCGAAAATACACGTATACATGGAGGTTATACTAAATATACTAAATGTTATTAATTAAAACATAAGATTATAAACATTAATAATCAAAGCAAGTGCTGACTATATCACCACACTTCCAAAATGTAAATATTGGTTATAAGTATAATTTACTATTGATTAATATTGCAATGATTATCAAATATAATATTTATTATATACTAAAGCAGGGACGGTTCCACTAGTTTAATATATAACAAATATTATATTTAATAATCATTGCAATATTATTTAAGAGCAAATTATACTTGTGAGCAATATTTACATTTTGGAGATGTATTCCAAAGCCACTTACACTTAGTAGACCAAAATACTTGGCCTGAAAAATAAATTGTGGTGCAATAATTAGCCGAGCTTTTAAATTAGCCCTGATATAACTATTAGTATGATCTTATGATATGATTAATTGATTGATATGATCTTATAAATTACGATCTTTTGATATTCGTGTTGTATTGGGTTGTGTCACATGAAATGTCCGTTTTCAAGGTAAAGGATTTTTATTAAAAATACGATATGAAAACAAGATAATTTTATTCGAAGTATTTACCTTCTTTTTCTACACATTTTTCCCAACCTGACACCAACTTTTTTATCCCCGAACTGAAAAATTGTGAGCTTTGAAGTAAAACAAAATATGAAAACGCACTTTCCACTTGATCATCATTTTCAAAAAGTTTTTCTTTGACGAAGTTGTCTAAATTCCTGAACAGGTGGTAATCTGTTGGAGACATGTCGGGAGAATATGGTGGGTGCGGAAGAACTTCGTAGCCCAATTCTTTCAATTTTTGCATGTTTTGAAACATGGGTTCTAGCGTTGTCGTGTAAGAGTATAGGACCCTTCCGATTTATCAATCCAGGATGTTTTTTTTAATAATTTTGTGTGCATTTGGTCAATTTCATTGGAGTAAGTTGTAGAGGTAATGGTTTCACCTCTAGGTAAAAAGGAATAATGAATTATCCCAGCCATGGACCACCATACTGTAACCATCAATTTTTTGGGATTTAAACTTAGCAAACCAACGGCGAATGGTCCGTTCATTAACACTCCCTTCCCCAAACGTCTTGCAAATACTTCTAGCGGCCTCAGCTGCTGAATGGCCGAGTTTCCATGTTCATATTTGGAGGTATATTAAAAAGTGTGTAATTGATTGGGAAGGTAATGTTTCAAAGGTAGAGGATTAGTAACTGTTTACTTTAAGTATGTAAACATTCGGAAGAAAACAACAGAGACCTGCAAAATCCTTTATGTACTTCAGAAACTATAAAAACGGACATTTCATGTGAAACAACCCAATACTTGTCCCCCGTAACGAAAATCTTGCCTACGCCCTACTTACCTTTCATATCATGAGATACTTAGCTAAATTTAAAACTTACTTATATTTTCTGATTTTTCTGGGCTGACATAAATTATATAAGTTATGTTCTATTACTATTATCCATTTTACTTTCAAGGACTTATCGATTTGGTTAATGGCAAAAGCTTTTATTAATAAAAACGAATATGTACGTAGGAAGGTGGTGTTATCTTTCTGTCAAGTTAAAGTAATGAAAAGATAATAGAAAGGAAGGAATGGCAATATTGACTGTGTTTCGATCAGATAAGAAAATAATTTTTATAAATTTAAGATACATGTATCAATTTCATATACATTTTATAAAACTTCCTTTCCCCTAAAAATAAAAATAATATAGGGTGAAAATGGAATTGTTATTTCATTTACTAGAACCGTTTTTAGCTACACGAATAAAAGAGATGAAAGTTTTACCAAACATACAAAAGAGTGACTTTTTTATTCCCTTTGTTAATTTAGGGGCGTTTTAATTTCTTATTTGATGGTTTAGTGGTTTGACCGACGAATCTATAACACCTTTTCAATTAAGTCTGTTAACTCTAATAAAAGAAGCTCATATTTTACTTGTTTGTTTATTTATTTAACGTCACTTTATGCTACTATGGCTAATCGGACGATGCTACAGTGGGAGTCCTAAATTTTGCCTATCCAGGTTTTATTAGGATAGGGATCTTTAACGAGTACCTGACATCGCACAGGCTCGGGACCACCTTTTAACGTCCCTCCGAAGGACGGCGTAACTAAGGATTTTTTACTCCCATTAAAAAATCCTAGGACCACCTGCGGGTTTGAACCCGTGACCTTTAGCATGGGAGGCTGTTACGCTAGCCACCCAGCTACAAGTGATCCCTCATATTTTACTTTACATCGTTCCTTGTCGGCGTGAAAATTAATTAAACTGGATAATATTGGAAACTACTTGTTTGACCATTTAAAAAACAAAAACATTTTATTCATATTTACGACTGTATTTATAGTAAATACAATAAGGAAATTGGCTATTTTACATTTTTGACAATATAATTTTATTTTCGGAACTCAGTACAGTACAAAAGAAAATCACGTTAGTTATAACATTCCAAAAAATAAATAATAAAAAAAAACATAATTAACTTAAAGATAATATTTTTAGAATAAAATTATATCATTAAGTCTAATATTTTTACGTTGAAATGTTGTTCAGTATAAGTGAAAAAAATGTATGTCTGAAAATTGTTTAACTTAAATAGTTCCTTCAATACTCATTCTAACACTATAATTCCAATATGTGATTTATCTCTAATTTTTATACAAATCCACTGAAACATGAGAAAAAATGGTGTTCACCAACTTATTTATCTTTATAATTTTTTAGATAGAGATAGTAACAATTAGTACCTCTACGTAAACATCAAATCAGTAAACCACTGGTTGTTGTTTCACATTGTGATAATGTGATAACACTAAGTACTGTATATATTGATTGTAAAAAACACATGTTTTGTTTAGTTAGTAATGTATAACCTTAAGGAGGGAATAAAACGTTCTTGAATATTGTATTATGAGCTTACATATGCCGTCCTTCGGAAGGGACGTTAAAAGGTGGTCCCGAGCCTGTACGATGTCAGGTACTCGCTAAAGATCCCTGTCCTAATAAAACCTGGATAGGCAAAATTTAGGACTCCCACTGTAGCATCGTCCGATTAGCCATAGTAGCATAAAGTGACGTCAAACGAATAAACAAACATATGAGCTTATAACACAAATATACAAGTGACATTTTTTATCGATACAGTTGTCAATATAAAAAAATAAATGATAGGCTTAGAAATATTTAAAAGATCCATGCCGATATCACGAATCATTATCAAATTAAATCCAAGCCCTCCAAAAAAAAAAACAGATTGTCAAGTTCCGCAATTCAGCTTTGTGAATCTTCAAAAATTCTCAAGTAGATTTTATTCTAGAATGCCTTACGGTTTTGTTTCTTTCTTCAAAATTAGGATTTAAAGTTTTCACTGAGCTGTAGAAAATATAGTAAAGGCTAATATTCTCTAAAATCATTTCTTAGATCCAATTTTGGAGTAGCGAGGCCTAGTAGATAGAATATAAGTCTAGAGTTCTCTCGACCACTGGTTCGAACATCAACCTTTTTCTCTTAGTTCAGCAGTGGGGTGCCCCTGTACTAGGTAGGGCACACCCAGCCTCTATAAAGTGGGTACCTTAACAGAAAAATAAGGAAACATCTAGCGGATAAGTGTGATATCAGTCAAATCACCTCCTTACACTGCCGTAGGACAAGGGACAGTACGAATCTATATATTTCCTGAACAGAAGACTCTTCATGGATTGTAGAAGTACAGATTAAATTTTGAAGTTTCTTCAAAAGCTTGAATTATAAACTTTTTGTAACTTATAGATCCTAATTACCGCAATACTTCCCCTTACTATATACTTCATATATAAGTAACTAACTGCAAGAAACATGACATGAAATATAAAGATAATACTTAGAGTAAATAAGAAAAAAAAAATCCACAAGTAGAGTGATAGAGTTGCTCTGGAGAATGTAAAGATAAAACGTATAAATTAGTTAAACATTCGTTTTAGTTTTGCCTCAATATTTTCTGATATACCTCCATTAGGAGTTATAATAAAGCGGAAAATGTGCGGAGGAAGATTTCTAAGACGAGGTTTTTCCAGGAAAGGGTTTGATCGAAGGAAATTCCGAGGTTTTTATGGTTGTAGTGGAACTTTACCAAATGTATTTTATACTGTTTTGTTATTTCCTCGAAAATGGCTCTTGATTTTTATTGAACTTCTTATAACAATGTAAAATTAAATTTTCTTATATAGCGAAAATGTCTTACCTAAATGTAACTGAAAGGTAAATCCGAATAAGTATGTTAAATCTGCCCCGCGACTTCTTGACTCAAACTGATGGGATCAATTTGTTGTCTAATATAAAAATTCTGCTCAATTTTTAGCTTTATATAGGTAAGTGAAAGTAAAAATTCATTTCGAAATCGTAAAAACAATTTGAATTTTAATAGTCGAGTAGTATTGGACATTATTATCAGGTGCTGAAGAAAGTTTTACGATCAAAGAGTTCTTGAGAGTGGACCAGGGTACTTACGCAAGATATTTATGCTCACTTACTATGCGTTTTAATTAAAAAGTTTTTCTTTCCTTGGGCGGAGCGAGCCTGCATCTTTATTTAGGAGGCTAAAAGCAGGACCATCTCCCAGAACTGAGAACTAGAGGGTGGGGGGTTGTTCCTCGTTTCGGGGTTCTTAATTTGTTTTTATAACAAGGGGTGGCCTCTCATGCCTATATATATATATTCTTGAGCAAATACATTCCCATTATCGGTTCGACTAAAAATAAAATTAAGGCAACAATTTTTTTCCTATTTTTTTTTTTTTTTTTTTCGTAGTTAACAGCTCAGGGTTCTGACATTGAGATCTTCCAGTTTGGGTATTAGTCAGAATATTTTTTCGCTATTAAGTGTTGTTACTTTTTAAATAAAGTACCTACAATAGACTAGTAGGTTATTGAACTAATGGTTTCCATTTTTCAGCACTATGAGAGTCAACATACCCCACGGCTAAAATAAAAGAATAAATAATTATTCGGCCATTGCCGGGAATTGAATCCGGAACCGGATTACGCTATATGGAAACTCTGTGAAGCGATGGTCCATAGTGTTCTACTCTTTGGAGGTGTGGGGGCTGCGCTATCTACCGATCCAAGAACGAAGTCAGCTTCAAAATTACAAGAGAATACTGAGATTACACCGTACCACACCAGACTACATTGCCCGGCATGAATGTGGAATCCTTCCTGTCTCAACTATCGTACTCCAAATAGCGTTGAAATGGACCGATAAAATATTAAACATGGAGGACTCCAGGTATCCAAAAATATGTCTTACCAAACTCAATAGATTAGCTAAAAAATTTCCCCATATCACAAAAAAGAACTTTTTACTATAACTGAGACAACTAATCAGCGTATGCAAAAGAGAGGAAAAAAATATTTGAAACTGTAATTCAAAAGCATAAAAATCTCTTTAAAATGGCTGGTTTAACCAAAATGGAAATGTCAAATTACTGTCCGAATTATATAGAAATGTTTAATGGAACCCAAATAACTCAAACCTACCTCACAACCGACCAGTCCTTTCCGCACAAATAACTTATGGCTCAAATCCGGACTGCTAACAATAAATTCCAGCAAATCACTATGAAAACCATAACGCACAGATTCAATCCGACAGAAAACTGCATCATCTGTAATAAGAAAGAAGCTGACAATATTTACCATCCATTTCTTCACATCATTCCCAGCATACTCCTCCTACCGCTCAACCATCATACCAGCCACAGCCCAGTTAACACCTTCAAACTTCAGACTATTACTGAAAAATATAACCTCTGAAAGTACTAAAAAACTGTACTTTTATACCAGAGTAAGTCTAAATTTAAGATGCTTTGTGATAGATCACTGACTTAATAATGTTTCTTTATTTTTTATGATTTTGTAATTTTTTTGAAGCTATAAGAAATGGATATATATATTTTTTGCTAATTATTATTTATTTTATTTTGTTTTTTATTATGGCTAAATTTATTTTTTATTGTACTCAAATATGTCTATGTACATATCTTTTTTTTTTTCTTTTTTCTTGTTTGTTACACCAAAATGTAAAAAAAATATAATTTATGTATACACTTCTATAGGAACTTCCCCGATTGCAATAAAAGTATATTTTATATTATATTTTATCTACTTGACCACGCCGCTCCTATTTTCCAATTAAAAATAATTATAATCTTTTTTGTTTTTTAGAGCTGTCGGTTAGGCCTAAATACATGGTCTATCTTAAGGACTAAAATAAATTAAAACAATAAAAAAAAATATTTTTATAAAAATACTATACAAGTGTATAAAAGTATAATGGTGTACATAAATAGTAGCATAGCTTAGTTTTATTTTCGATAAAAAAATATAAAATTATAAATTATTGTATACTAAAATATAATTTTAATTAATACAATTTAACTAATTAATTAAATTAAAGTTAATTAATTTAATTGTGGTCGAATAAGTAATAATTAATGCAGTTTTCTTAATTTTCTAATTAATTTTACCACTTTGTAATTCCGATACTATTATTCTGTCAACTGTGCATTTTAGATATGTTGTGAATCGTATCTTCGAAATAAAAAAATAAAAAATATGCTTTCGAAATTCTACAAAAGTTTTATTTTTTTGACTAAAAATAAAATTAAAGCAGGGTATTTTTTTGTTTTTTTTTTGTTTTCCCAAGTTAACAGCTCAGGAATCTAACATTGATATCTTCCAGTTAGTTGGATTTTACTTGCAAGTAAAGTACTTGCTATAGACTAGTGAGTTATTGAACTAAGAATTTTCATTAAGGGAAGAGGAACACACAAGTGGGATAAAAATCGTTAGAGAAGGAGGCAAGTAGTTATAAAATATAATTTATTTGTGTTTATATTCATTTGGAAGTTAAATAAATATGTGATGTAGAAGTAAAAAACTAGTGCGGAAAATACACGATTTTCACTTACAACGATTGTTAAAATCAAGTAAATATCTATTAAATACAGTTAAAATAAATTTAAGGACTATTAAATAAAGTTAGAGTTAAAAAACGTTTAAAGAATTATTTTTTTTTTGTTGGAAACACATGTTCTAGATTAAATAATATAACAAAATATTTTTTTTCGAAACGGGGAGGATGCCACTTCGGTATATCAAACATCTATATTATTATTCTGATGTTGGGTGGGAGGGAATATATATATATATATATATATATATATATATATTATATATATATATATATATATATATATTATATATATATATATATATATATGTATGTATATATATATTTCCTCTTTGCTGTTTAATTGGTCATAACACTCGTTCAACTTTTAAATTCATCTGTATTTTATTATTATAATATTGTTATCTTTTTTTAATCGACAAAATTAAAGCCATTTCGGAGGAAACTGAATTGGCATTTAAGCCCTGTCAGGCTATTTCAATAAAAATGAACCCTAGATTAAATTGAAGCTTATTAAACTTTACATCGATATTGTGAATTTAATGAAAATCTTTAGAGCCGTTTTTATGAAAAATTGTAAAACGGAGCAAAATCCATGGTATAAAGCAGCTCTTCGGGTACGTCGATTTGGATGAAAGAATTGCTGTAAAAGTTTAAGCATATAAGCTTCTGAAATATGAAATTTCAGTTTTAAAATACTAATCGTTTTCTAGCTACACACACAGAGACTCAGGAGTCCCTAAAATGTATATTTTTGGTGAAAACATGAATTCGTAAATTTTCACGATCGCAATACTTTTCCTAACTATATATTTCAGACGGTAAGTAGGAGAAAGTAAATATAATCTCTAACCACACTTTTCATCATAGTACTGTATTTTAGTTTTATAATTTTTATTTGTATTACCAACTTAGAGGGGAAATGTGTGGGCACAGCCTTATCTCTGCATACACATTTGGGACACAATACTAATATTGAAAAAAAAAAAAAATGATACAATTTCTTGTTTTTTCTTTCAAAAACTATATTATGTTATATTCATATTAATTATCTGGTTTACATGCAAGATATACACTGACACCAGAACAAAACACGATATACCCCTCTCTACGACCGAAGCACTCACCGACGATGAAGAAAAAAAAAAAAAAATGTTATCAAGTTTATAAAAACTATAAATATGATCCATCTTATATAAATAATATTGTAATGTAATATTAATGTGAATATTGTAAAATTGTAACAGACTGTAAATGTAAGAATCTGTAAATAATTTATGTTATAAAGTGTAATCAAGCCGCTAATGACCCGCTTGCGGAATATTATACACGTAAAATAAATAAAAAAATAAAAAATGATCTGGTTTCACTCGTGTTTTATTTTTATTAATTTATTTTATTTTATCAAAGCTTCACCAGAAATGCTGCAGATTTTTAAATGAGAATTTTACTTACCGAAGGATTTTAACTTAAGTTACCAAGAACTTTCTCGAAAATGGCTTGAATAAATTTAATCAAACGTAATTTATAATAATTTATGATAAGCCTTCGATATCAGGCATTATCCTCATTAAAATAGACTGACAGGTCATTGATACTGAATTTTTTCTAAATATCTTCTTCAGAAGTACAGTTATTTTATCTTTTTTTTTTTTTTTTTTTTTTTTTAATTCAACCGTCTCTCATGGATTTTCAGAGTAAAAAATATAATATCTGCAAAATATATAAAAAATATTATTTTCGAAGGCACACAGATCTATGATATAGCGTTGTAAAAATAATGATTTTACAAATAAATATTATCGGAATTACAAAGTGGTAGAATAAATGAGAAAATAAGGAAAAATGTATTAATTATTATTCATTTATTATTCAAATCACTTTCATGAATGTATCATTCAACTAAACAATAATAAATTGAATTATATTTTTACATGATAATTTCTCTGTTTTATATTATTTTATCTAAAATAAACTAAGTTATAATCTCATTTAGGGAGCGGCGTGGTCTAGTGGGTAGAGTGCTAGTCTACTGTGCTCCGGGTCTTGAGTTCGAATCCCGGCTGTAGCGAAATATTATTTATTCCGTTATTTCAGCCGGGGGCGATCCTGGGGCATGGAGACCCTCCTGGGGCACACCCAGCCTCTATAAAGCGGGTACCCAAAAAAGGGGAAAAAACTGGCTGCTGAGCGTGATCTTGGCCGAATCACGTCATTGCACACCCGTTGGCCTAGAACAGTACGAATCTCTACATGTACGGAGCCCAAAACTCTTCATGGGTTGTCGTGTTACAGGTTTTCTTTTTTTTTTTTTTTTTTTTTTTTTTTTTTATAATCTCATTTATATTCTCCACAATTCTTACCTTTTTATTATTTTTTAAAATCTATTTTAGTTAAATTGCTATGATTTATTTTAGTCATTATGATAACCCACGTATTTAGGCTGAAACTATTTTAAAGATCATCTAAACAGTATGATGGTAGCGGCGTTGATCGATAGGGTCAGTAGATAAAATGAATGAAGAAGAGATAAAATATTCTACTGTTCTTCAGGTCCTGAGTTCACTGGCTGTGACAGAATATTATTTATTCTGTGATTCCAGCCGAGGGGCGACCCTGGAGTAATGAGACCCTCCTGGGACCCACCCAGCCTCTATAAAATGGGTACCCGAAATTGTGGGTAAAAGCCTGGCGACTGAGTGTGATCTCGTCCTAATCTACTCATTGCACGCCTGTCAGCCTAGAAACAACACAAATCTGCCCTGTAATATGCACTGACCCCAGGACCCTTTTATAAAACCTCATGGGTTTTAGAGGTTTTGGTGAAGTTATAGTTTTGAAGTTTCTAAGCTTAAACCATGAGCTAAGAAATTTTGCAACTCGAAAAAACAAGAATTTTCCGCCTTTAACCACAACTTTTACTTCGTTTTTTTTCGGCTTATCCTGGACCCTAAGTGCTTATATGTCTCTACTTAATTTCAAGCGTAAACTCCGATATATTCAAATCACCTAAATCGTGACGCTATCTACAATTAACCACGTATTTGGTCTCATCGTTATAATTTCAAGACCTATCTCTTTGTTTTTATGGACATTGGTATATTTAGTTATGAATTTTCTGGTTCTTCAATTAACTGTACCAATTTAACTGAGACAATTATATTAAATTTTAGAAAAGAAATTATTGTTAATAGGCTTGTCCAGTTGAGGCAAATTTTAAGATATCAGAATAAACAGTTTAATGACTAAAAAAAATATGCTTGTAGTTTGTTTTTTTGTTTTTTTCCTTTTCAAAACAATCTTGTCTCGAAAGATATTGATAAAATAATTAATTCAAATTATAATCTTTTTTTTACCGAAATGTTCACCCTTCATATTATTTTTGTTTGAATTCATACATTAATTACAATGTTAATATTAACACGATCAGAGCTATATTGCGATTCAGATTGACATTTAAAGGGAAAACGCAGTTATATATAAATCATAAAAAATTTGCCTTTAACAATGTAATATATAAATATTGTAATTCAGGAAAGGATGAAAACATAGAACATTTTCTGTTAATCTGCCAGTTATATGAGGTTTACATCATAGAATATTAATCAATACGTAGATCAAACTGCAAGTACTGATTTTCAAATGTTATCAATTTTAAATATTCATTCCATAGATAAGTTAAATAATATGTATTTTTACATAGTAACTTGTTTAAAAATTAGAAATAATAGTAACAAATAACTGTGAATAGGAAAAAAAAAGAAAAATCGGATGAAGAAATTTGTATAAATAATAGGATTGTATTTGTGTATATAAATATTATTAATTTTTAGTGTGAATAAATATTAAATAGGTATTAGCTATTTTGCATTTAGTTATAATACGGTGATTATCTGTTTTTACTCATTATTTGTTTTGTTTTGTTTTATTTTGTTTTTCTTCATTGTTCCATCATGGGTATTAATAAATAATTGTATATTACTATGTATGGCCGACTCACCTACAAGCTTTCAGCTTAAATGTATTGTATTCTTAGTAAATAAATAAAATATGCTTGAACAGTTGAGGCAAATAATAATATATATATTTCATAAAAGGGTATTTCATGTTGACCGTGCTGCAACCTGGCGGCTTGTCAATGAAGCACAGCGCGCTAATTTTGTTTTTGAACATAAGAACAGTAATATAGATGATTATATACCGTTTGAAAAATAAAGACTTTAGAAAATATATTATTTTATACACAAGCTTGTAAAATTGAATACTGAGTGATAAAATGCCGATAAAACTAACTGATTATTTTAGATAATAATAAAATAGTTTTTAATAAAATACATGTTTCTATATTAATTCAATTTAATTAATTCTTTAATGGTTTCACTTGTTTTTATCTCTAACAGTATTAGGAAATTCTTTAATCGACTTTAAAAACGGAGATTAGTGAAAGTCGTGTGTTGCACGCACCAGATTTTTTTTTCTTTCAGTTTTATAATTTTGAGCTTTGAAAAAAAAAAGACAATTATATAGTGGACTGAACATAGTAGACTAGTAGCAGAATGTAGCTTTGTAGGAGCACTCAAGCGAGGTGAAGTTCCTGACAAGGCACATTCAAGCGCAGATCAATTGAGCGTATGTTAATCGACTCAAGTGAGCTTCCTTCAGGCTAAGAAGTACTCTCCATTAATTCCTCCAAACTTCACAAAATCTTCACTACTAAATCCGTGTCGCAGCTGTAGGCAAAACTGTCACTAAGGGTTAAAAAGGGTATAGACAGGTAAGGATGGTAAATCAGCTTAAACCTAAGGTTTAAGGGGATCAATTTGGCGTCAAATAAAAATAATCACCTAAATTTTCAGCTTTTTAATTCAAACGGTTATCGAGATTTTTTTTTAAAATCTCATTATGCGATTTTATTGTTTCTTTAATAGTAAAATATGAAATTAATTATTGATGAATTTTTTCTGATTCTTAAGAATCAAAGACATGGAAAAATGATATTATCATGATTCTTAAAGAAAAGCCGATTTTTAGCGGAAGAAAGAAAATCAAAATATATATTTTTTTAACATTTTCAACAGGTCATTCACCGATTTTTTCTAGAAATTCTTTTATACTCCTCTACACATAGGATATTGTTCGAATTTTTTTTTGGAAAACTGATTTTTTTTTTTTTTTTTTTTTTTTTTTTTTTTTTTTTTTTAATGAAATCATGCATTTGACTTATATTTCTTATTATTATTGAAAAATGTTATAAAAATTATTTATCACAAAAATTCAGGATTATAAGTAATGTAAACATTTACAATCATTTTGGTACACAAAGCTATGTTTTTCAATACACGCCCCAGGCTTGCGCTTATTTAGCCACTATCAATCATTTCTTCTAAGGTGTAGCCTGTTCAAATATTCTCTATGGTTTTCTCTAGCAAGGATGGGTCATTCCAAGAGGATTCATCCAGAAATTTTAGGATCTCAGATTTTCATGAAATTTGGCACGATTTATCATTTCATGTAGTTTTACAAAATTTTAGTTTTCTACCTTAACTAGTTTTTCCATCCAAATTTTCCCAATTTCATCAGAACCTTAGTCATCATCCTAACCCTCTAGCACAATCCCTATCCAGCACCACCCATCCCTACAATCTTCCTCGAAGATTAAAACGGCAGTGGCCGTGAGACGTATTGTAAACATTTAAATTGGAGTTCTGACACTGGTCAGATCCTCCACTTATGTGATGTATATTTGTGGGGCTATTGCGCCCAAGCTCGGCCTCTACTGAGTCACAACAGTGACACGGCTGAGAGCGAGGCGCTAGGATCTCTTGTACTCCGCTTTTCCCTCTACAAGTGCAGGAAAAGGCCCAGTCTGGGGTTCCTTTAGCAAATTGTAAAAATTGTATAAAGTTATGATTGTGTGTATGATGTTAATGTGTTTATTACTTTTTTATTTCATTTATTTGTATTTATCTCAATTATAGGTTTTCTTTTTTTTTTGTATATATATTATATTTTATATAATTTGACTTTATCGTTGTATACTGATTATTTAGAGCCATTTAAACTTGGGAGTTATCATAACCTCGGCGCCCCCAGAGACGCTGGCTTTTATTCAAAAAGTATGAAAAATTCAGATTATATGAAGGGAACTATGGTGATTTCTATAATAAGTAAATAATAAATCCATGATTCCCCAATAACTATGAAAAAAATATAAAAAGTATAAAGCAAAACGAAAAGTTTAGAAAAAATTAATTATGAACCCAAGGTTGATAGTTTATAAAAATTATAATACCCACCACCATATTAGCTACCAATAATAATAATAAAAATGATGGGATTTAACTTTCTTAATATAAAGAAAAATATTTGTTTTCAAGAACTTAAATTTTACTTAAATTATGGATATTTAAGGAAATAAATAATATGAGTCAAATGCCATTATTGAAAAAAAATGAATTTTCCCAGTACTTATGATCATACTGGCTACAATATATCATAATAAAAAGAATGAGATTTTGAGTGCATCATACTCTAAAAAAATATATCTATTTTGTTGTAAATGTAACGTAAAATATGATGTACCATTAAAAAAATATAATGAGCTAAAAGCAATGATTTAAGTAAAACTAGGATTGTTTTTTAGGAATTACATGGTACTAGCTACCATATATAATAATGAAAATGATGGGATTTCGTAATGTTTTATTCTGCAGGATACATTTCACTTTATTATCTTTTTTTTTTTTCATTTGAAAACTGATTGTCGTGGTTGTATGTGATTTCTTTATTGTTTATTTTAATAAATATACAGACGTCAGGGGTCATTAATTTTTTTTAAAGAATCGTTACTGAGACTGAGTTTCATCCTTAAAATTTGTATACATTATTTTATCCCTAATTAAAATTATACTTCATTATTAACTTGTTTTCCACAGAAGTTTTGTTTCTTTGACTTAAGGTAATAAGGAATTAAAAAAAAGTCTTAAGATGTGACGAAGGAGTCCCATAACAATTCTCATTAAAAGGAAACAATCAAAAGAATAAAAACAAATCTAAGTAAAAAAGAGGAAACCTCTTTTTAATTTTAAAGAATTAGATGTAAAAAATAACTGTTTTTTTACTAATCGTTAATACTATTGCTTCTTGGTAAAAAAAAAAAAAAAATGTGATACGCACAACTTACACTGACCTCTGTGGTTAATATCAATTAAAGGACTTTTAATTAAAGTTAGAGATAAAAAAAGGTTAAAGAATTACATTGAACTTTTTTCAGACTAACTAATCTAACAAAAAAAATTATTATATAAAACAATCACTTGATTTTATCCGCTATTTATCATTTATAGTTTTTGTACATAAGATTATTTTTTTCTACAATCTTTAGATTTCAAACAGTGTATTATACATCTATACTTATTATGTAGTTGTATATTGATATGTATTAATCTATACGGAAAAAAATTATCTAAACAAATGTATTTGCTCCTTTCTCCTTTAGTTGGTTATCAAATTCGTTTAACTTGTATATTTACTCTTTTTATACAGTTGTACAATTAAAGTTACTTCAGCAGAAGAAAAATTTAAATCGGCATTTAAGCCCTGTCAGACTATTTCAATTAGAATGAAGCCAACATTATATTAAAGCCTATTAAATTTTACATCGATAGTACGAATGTATTCAAAATAGTTATGAGAAATATATTATGACACATATCATACATTTGAATTTCGAAACAATGGAGTTACTTACATACATACACACACACACACAAAAAAAAATTGTGGATATAATTACGACTGCTCCATTTTAGATTATGTTCCAAACCATAAGAAAAGACTAATCGCTGTATCCGTCCACATCCACCTCCAATCCAATCCTGTTAACCACAAAACCGATAAACAATGCATTTCCTCCACATATAGCCACATATTAAACTCTATCAAGTAGCATATTTTCTCTGTATATCCCACTATATATATTGTTTTGTTTTTCATTATTATTGTTTGTTGGGTTTTTTTTTTTTTTTTTTTTTTTTTTTTTCTATCTTTTTCAATCTATTTTAGGTATCCATATAATTCTATATATGTATTTATTTTGTTTTGTTTATGTATTTAAAATTTTCTAAATGTCTTCACTATTCAATTTATTCCAACTTGTATTTATGTTTATTTAACTTTTTTATCAACCTGTAAGATTTGTCAATTAGTGTATTTTACAATGTTCCATTATTATTTTTTCCACCCTGTTATCTTTGGATACCTTAAAACAGAATTAGGTATAATTAAGTTGGGAGGTACAGTCATTTTTTCTCCATATACATCTTCCATCACTGTTCTTACTATTATATAGGTGATATTTCAAGAATTAAATTAGAATTTTTTTATCCTGTATCATTATTATAAACATAAGTTAAATTTCATTGATTCTTTGTATGGTAGTATTAAGAATTTTAGTCATTGTTGTCAGACCCTGTCCATAAATCAGTACGATTTCATCTACTTCTACATTTTCCATTCTACCTTTTCCTACGTATTCCATTTACCTTTTCCTACGTATTTTCCATCCTGCCTACCCCCCATCTACCAAACAGTACCCAGTTTTCATTCTCCCACCATGCGGTACGTATCTCCACTCCACTTCATATTTTTATATTTCATATTTCATGTAAATTATTGATAACTGTGTAAATTTTGTTTAGTGAACATTTTTATTTTTTCTGTATAACACTTTCATTATTGTACTATGGTCATTGTATTTTAATTAAGTTTTTTTTTTACATATACAGTTCTTCTGTTATTTTTTAATACCGACGATCTATAGCTAAATAGGTTATATAATATTGTATGTAATGTCATTGAAATTATATTTTTTTGTATCTTTTTAGCCCTGATGATGACCCACAATGGGGGTCAAAACGTTGGCAAACAATAAAATAGTTGAAACTATTTAGTTGTTTCATTTAATGACCGCCACCCGGACTAATTCCTTCCAGCACCAAAAAAAAAAATGTTCGACACTCCCTCGAATTCGAATATTATACGATCGCAATACTTTCCCTTACTATATATTTCTTATATAGGTAAGTGAAAGCAAAAATAGTAGTAATCTATTCGCTACAAGCATTTTGTATTGAATTGTAAAATAAGTTTGAAGCGTTTTCCCCTGGTGATTTCAATAAACACTTCAGATCCTTGTAAATATTTTAATCAATATTAGGGGTACTCACTACGTTTGCTATAGCATGCTATTTGTGTTATTTTGCAAAACCCGTCGAGTTTCTACATTTATTTCCTGTATAAAATTCATGGGTTTAGCACAATAGCATGCTATAGCAAACGTAGTGAGTACCCCTTATATATGATAAATAATGATCTATTTCATGTTGACATCTTTTAGGTATTTTTGGAATTTGGTTGTTCATTTCATTAACAGTTGAAGGACGACCTGAGTCTTGCTTTGCGTCTTCCAAGTCAAAATTTCCGATTATAAACCGAGCAACTACTTATAGACCGTGCTCCTCCTACAGCATCATCGCCATAAACATTAAAAATTTTGTCCACCATCAGTGCCGCGGATTTTCCTTTTCAGAAAAAAAAAATCATGGAACGATGGAAATGAATTTTTTTCTGATCCATTTTGAGCAAGCAAAATATCACTTGAAGATAAGGAATCTAGGTTGAAACTGATGCATAAAAGCACCTTAACTAAAACTTTTAAAAGTAGACATGATTTTATTAACACAGAGAGGATTAAATTGAAATATTTAAAAATGCTACCAAATTATTTTACCCAATACATTAGATCGTACAATAAATAGTTGTTTACATTTATATAATAAACAATAAGTGTTCACTGACTTATTTTTGCTCATTTTTATAAGACCTGCCAAATTCATATATATAAAAATTATCATTTAATAGTACAAAGTTAGATAAATTGTAGAGAAATATAAAATTACGATTCTTTAGAAAAAAAACAGATGATTATTTTTAATTTTATACTTGAAGATGTTTCATTTTTTTCATCAGAACAAACATTGCTAAAGGAGTAAATAGAATATAAGATTTTCATGCGAAATAACAAGAGGATTTCGAATTGCAGATAAGAAGAGCAAGAGACGTGCTTCGAATTGGGCGCCGCACTACATGGATACCAGAACGGTGTTTTCCAACCCGTATGAATCCTTCTCTTGGCAACATGAGAGCAAATGCAGTATTCATTTTAAACGCTATAAGGAAAATGTATATTTATAAAACAACAATAATAAAATATACATAAGAAACATTCCAAGTCATATTTTAGGGAGAAATACTAGACCTCATGTGGAACATAACGTTGATATGAACCATGGTCCTACCTCAATAGTTAGGAAAGAAAATATATTTTTTAGTTTTTTGCAGTTATTATGGTTTTATCAGAAAGGCTCAAATATATCTACGTGATATGTAGGTACAGCAAAATAAGTGGTACCAAACTAAAAAAGAGAATATTTCTCATAGAGTAAGTGTCGCGTAAAGTCATACAGAAAAATAATTTTAATATTAACATTTCAAGCAGCTATTAAATTTCTATCGGTAGGTTTTGAATTTCATCTTAAAAAAAAAAATAATAATTTAATTATGGGCCAATCAGCACTGGGAGCAGATAGTAATTTCAAGAAAAACAAAAAAGTTCATATGGCCCATAGTTCTATCCTCGGCAGTTAGAGAGAATTAAATTTTGCGATTTTTGCTGTTATCCATGGTCCAACACTCAATAATTAAAATATGTATTCCAGTTATTAGGTATACAATTTCATAACAATATACAATTATTTATTTATTTACATCTGTCACACTAATCCTAACGATAAGAGGATGTGATTTACAAGAATAAATAGATAGCATGTCAAGCATGAGAGAGATCAGTTCCCATTGGCATCTAAGGTGAAGTATCTAATGATTTTAAACAATGAGATCTCTCAACTAGCTCCTTTTCAGCCCATTTTTTTGACTTCCGATATGTCCGTTGTTGCCATATTTTGAATAAGTATGTAGTAACGTCCGTGAAGTTTGTGCTGGAATCTCTTCTATGAAGTTTAAATTTAGTGTTAAACAGTAAGTATATTTAGATTAGTGTGTAAAGTTTTGTTGCTGACATACCAAAGGGAAGTAGTAATTATTCTCAGTGTTTTATTTTTGTTTTTTTACGATAAGGCTATATTTTTTTAATATAAGTCTTTTTCGTGGTCCAGAACATTTGATGGTTTTAATGGCAAGTAAAAGTATTCTAGTAGTTGTCTAATTTTTAATACGGATCGTTAATAAAGAAGATAATACAATATTTTGAGTCTTCTGTTAAGCCGTGTCATTTTGTTGTCGTAAGTAAGTCCTAAGTTATTTACAGTGTTTTTAAATGGAATTGATTGATCTTATTCAACTGGAGGAAAGTGTTTCTGTCAGAATGTGAACATAATGTGCTAAGATCAGTCTTCGCTCAGTTATTAAAAAATGATTTACTTTTTTTTTTTTTTTTTTTTTTAATGACATACATATTTCGCTTATTCTACAAAAATACATGATCAGAGTTAAATCAAGTTCAAATAACCTCAACTCGCTATTTGTATTCAGAAACTTGAGTTTGTGCAGAAATAAGTTAGCTCAAAAAATAACAATCACACATTATTGGAATTTTTTTATTGCATAAAAGTGTGTATATGTGTCTACTTGATATCCATAAACAAGAATTGTCTGTGATTATATTCTTATTATTTTTATTTTGTCTTATTATTGTAATAAAATATCATGTTCTTTTTTTTTTTGTTTTCGATTTAAAAGTAAAGCACATGCCTTTTGAAAACATTTTTTCTACACACAACACCTTCGGTGTAGTGGCTAGCAGAACAGCCTTTTATCTCCAATATCGCTGGTTAAAATCTAGGAGATGGCTCTAGAATTATTTAGTAATTCTGTTCTTCGGAGGAAACGTACAGAGATGGTCCGAAGCGTGAATAATATATGCGATGTCAGGCATAGAAACAGTACGAGTCTCAGGTCAAAACCTGCAGGTGTCCCTAGGATTTTTTGATGGCAGTAAAAAATCTGTATTTATGCCGTCCTTCGGAGGCGTTAAGAGGTGGTAAGAGTGAGTCAGGTACTCATTAAGGACCTCTTTCCTAATAAAACCTAGATAGGCAAAATTTAAGACTCCCTCTGTGGCATCGTCCGATTAGCCAGAGGAGCATAAAGTGACGTTAAATGAATAAACGAACAAGCACCGAAACTTTATATAATATTTCTATCTCTGTGTATATAAAACGATAAGGGGATTTAGGTTTCCGCTAACTCCTTCTAAACTACTGGACGGATTGTTATATGGTTTTCACCATCATTAAGGGCATTGATTCCTAAAGGTTTATAAGTAAAATCCATTGCAATTTATCTTTTCTTTAAATGGGAAAAATAAGTTCTCTGTGACCAAGCCCTAAAAAAATTATTCCTGAAATATAAGTAGTAACATAGGCTTATAATATACCGTTGGAAAAAACAAGATTTTAGAAACGGTAAAATGCAACAATAAAATAGGTCGGGTAATTCAATAGAAATATGTTATAAACTTATGCACAAATGTTATTTATAATCTTGTGGGTTATGGTAAATTATGGTGATTGTACAGGTTCTTCATACAGTTGTGCAGATTTTCGAAAAAATACTATGTACCTAATCGTACGTAAGTTGCTAAAATAAAGGAAAAGTTGTTATAAACTAATACTGGTTATAATTATTTCTACTTTGAGATCATTTCACAAAAATAGTAGTTCCACTGTAGACTAAATGAGACTCAAATGGAAACTAAAATTACTTTAATACATTAAAGTGTATTTAGAAAAAGTTCTTATGAAATTTAAAATTGTAATAAACCGAATAAAATAGGAACCAAATAAACATAACAAACAAATAAACTAAACCAATTTTTAATTTTTTGACCGATTAATGTTTCTAATTTCTACCGATGATGAAAAAGAATTAATGGACGTTATTTAATAAACATAGCGTTTTCTTGCTAAGTGCACTTTTTGTTACAATGAACTCATAATCCCAAAGTAATAAACTTTTAATTTGTCGAACTGAAATTGTTTAAACATAAATTACAAAACATTTAAATTGGACCCGTACGAAGCAGGGGTGAGTCGCTAGTTTTAAATAAAACAGCATTCCTTATCTCTTTATCACACCTTTTGTGTTTTGTGTTTTTTTTTTTTTGTTTTTTTTGCACAACCTTGGATAAGTATAACTGCATCAAACCACTTCCTATTTAGATAACAATAGCTGCAATAAGTTACGAAACATAAGGCTAGCCTTGAGCTAGATAATTGATAAAAATCAGTTATTTTAAAATAACAATAGGAAGAACTTCCTGGCATATACCTCTTTATGTGCTTCGCAATAGGAATAAGTAGACCGTAAACCTTCTCCCCACCACAGAGCTCCCTGAGTCGGGGGCCGCACTGGCTACATGTTGCTTTTATGTGCTTCGTATCCTTTATTGCAAGGCAGGGTCTTTTCGTTTTTTCCTCAACTTAAGCCAGAGAATGGAGGCAGTATATTGTGTGTAATCTTACGGGGAATAAACTAATCTAATATTTTTATCAACATACATTTTCTGCTCTGTATTTCTCGCATAAATTATTATTAGGCATATACCTCATGGCTTTCGAAAACAAATACAAGTCAGTTAATTATTTTTAATTAATTTCCAAAATAACGTAGTTACAAGCGTATATATAGGCGAGATTTCGGTTTACAGTTTACTGATTTCAGTTTTTTATCACAGTTTACTGATTCTAAAACTCTCAACATATTTTTCTTCAAAATAACTGAGTTATGGGCGTATTATGTGTAAAATTTAAATTTTTTCTTTTCTTTTTTCTCTTTTATATGATTATTCGGGGTCTTTGGTTAAAAAATACTAATAAACGTTTTCTCTATTTTCGAAAATAACGTGGTCACAAGCGTGTATGTATATGCGAGATTTCAGTTGTTCCTTTTTCTTATTTATCGCGGTTTACTGATTCTTAAAATCTCAACATATTTTTTTCCATCTTCAAAAATAACTGATTTATGGCCGTATTTATGTCTGAAATTTCTTTTTTGTTTTCCTTTTCTTGTTTTTCTTTTATATGATCATTCGGATTTTTCGGTTAAAAAATACAAATTATTTTTTTTCAATCTTCAAAAATAACTGAGTTATTGAATTGAATCACTTTTAATTGGCGGCCATTTAAAAAAAAAAAAAACAAGCTGATATCATCGTCTAGGTGTTAGGATCATCGTTACATGGACTAGTATTTTTGTGGCGAATTAAAAAAAAAAAAAAAAATGGTCCAGTAGTAAAGAGAAAAATGCCACTAACGTCAGACGGCGTACAAACGGATTTTTTTTTTATTCGTTATTCGGGTTCTACGTATCTTACAAGGCAAATTTTAAAGGGAGGTATTTTTTTTTTTTTTTTTTTTTTTTGCGATTACAAATCTTTATTAAAAAATCTGGTGCGGGCAACACACGACTTTCACTTACCTCCATTTTTAAAATCAATGAAAGAATTTTCAAATACAGTTAGAGATAAAAATACGTGAAATTATTAAGGAATTGTTTGTTTATTTATTTAACGTCACTTTATGCTACTATGGCTAATCGGGCGAATTAAGGAATTAATCAAATTGAATTTCTATAGAAACATGTGTTTGATTCAAAAATCTATTATATTATTATCTAAAATAATCAGTTAGTTTTATGTTTATTTCATCATTCTCTATTAACTTTTAAAAGCTTGTGTATGAGATGATAATTTTTTCTAAAATCTTTAGCTTTCCAACGGTATATCATACATGTATATTACTGCTCTTATGTTCAAACACGAAAAATTGCATTACAAAAATATTTTTTCTGTTTTCTCCTTTAGTTGAGTATCGAATTTATTCAATTTATATATTTACCAGTTTTTCTTCAGCGTTAACAAGATAATCTAGTTATTATTATTGAATCTACAAAATTAAAGGTACTTTAGGGGAAGAAAATTTAAAATATCGGCATTTGAGCCCTGTCAGACCATTTTTATCCAAATAAAACCTACATGATATTAAAGCCCATTAAATTTTACATCGATATAGCGAGTTTAATCAAAATCTTCGGAACCGTTTTTGAGAAAATCGAAAAAAGGTGCAAAATGCATGGTATAAAGTGCCTCTTCTAGTAAGCTTATTTTGATGAAAAAAGTTTTGTCACGTCTCGGGCGTATAGTTGTCTTAAATATGAAATTTCAGTTTCATAGGACTTACCGTTTCCGCCCGGGAGTTACCACACACGCACACACACACACACACAGACACACACACAGACCTTTTTGCGGGACTTGGTTATTTGGACTCAGGGGACCCTAATACGTGTATTTCCGTTGAAAACTGGAATTCGAAAATTTTCACGATCGCAATACTTCCCCTTACTATATATAGTAAGTTAAAGTAAAAACAAATTAAAATTCATCTTTAGCCCTTTCACTATGTGTTATAAGTTTATTATAGTTAGACAAAACGTATAGATACAATTTAAACAGCTTTACTATATATTGGGTTGGAAAATAAGTTCGTAGCCTTTTCAATAATTCAATTTTATTTCATCTGTGTTTTACTTTCACTTACTATATATAGTAAGGGGAAGTATTGCGATCGTGAAAATTTTCGAATTCCAGTTTTCAACGGAAATACACGTTTTAGGGTCCCCTGAGTCCAAATAACCAAGTCCCGCAAAAAGGTCTGTGTGTGTGTGTGGTCTGTGGTAACTCCCGGGCGGAAACGGTAAGTCCTATGAAACTGAAATTTCATATTTAAGACAACTATACGCCCGAGACGTGATTATCTTGTTAACGCTGATGAAAAACTGGTAAATATATAAATTGAATAAATTCGATACCCAACTAAAGGAGAAAACAGAAAAAATATTTTTTTAATGCAATTTTTCGTTTTTGAACATAAGAGCAGTAATATACATGTATGATATACCGTTGGAAAGCTAAAGATTTTAGAAAAATTATCATCTCATACACAAGCTTTTAAAAGTTAATAGAGAGTGATGAAATGAACATAAAACTAACTGATTATTTTAGATAATAATATAATAGATTTTTGAATCAAACACATGTTTCTATAGAAATTTAATTTGATTAATTCCTTAATAATTTCACGTATTTTTATCTCTAACTGTATTTGAAAATCCTTTCATTGATTTTAAAAATTGAGGTAAGTGAAAGTCGTGTGTTGCCCGCACCAGATTTTTTAATATCATGTTTACATTTTTATATATTTCTTGCTCAAAATTGAAGAGAAAAAAATCATTTTCGTCATTTAATGATTTTTTATTTCCGAAAAAAAAAAAAAAAATTGCTGCACAGACGGTTATCAAAATTTGCAGCATTCTTTTTTACCCCTACTTTAAATTCCGACAACCCAATCTTTCGAAAAATTGGTGACTATGACAAGAGTACTCTAAAACGTTATACACATAAACATACGAAACATATTCCATATTTAACTGTGATTCGTCACATTTTCTTTAAAACATAACTCCTGCCCCCAGGTCTTTTACGATACTATTCCTACACCAGTTTCTGACACAGTACGTTATTTAGGACTTTACCTTGACAAACGACTAACATGGGCATACCACCTCACACGAAAAAGAAAAGAACTAAATCAACGATATGGACTTCTTTCAAGGTTACTAGACAAACGTTCAAAATTATCATTGACGAACAAATTAACTATTTATAAAGTACTAATAAAACCCATTTGGACTTCTGGCATTGAGTTATGGGGAACAGCAAAAACGTCAAACATCAAAATTATTCAATCATTTCAATCAAAATTACTTAGGAAAATTATAAATGCCCCTTTTTACGTATCTAACGAGACACTACATACTGACCTAGACATTCCATTCGTCATTGCAACTGCCACTGATCGCTACAATAAATTTCATGACAGACTGACCCTAAATTCAAACCCGCTGACTCAAAACCTATCAACTGCCACAAACCCATATAATCCGCCCAGAAGACTATCGAGGCGCTGGCCAAGAGACGTGAAATATTGAAGTTATTAGTTTTTTTTTAATCTATCTCATGTAGTTTGTTACATCTGTTGTTAGCATATTTGCTTATTGCAAAAAAAAACAAACAAAAAAACAGATAGCAAATACAATTGTAATGCCGAAAAAACTTCTATGAATAAATAAATAAAACTGTGGAATGTAAAAATGTATTAGTTAAGTACACACAAATGAAATCTACAGTTTATTTTTAATGTTAATTATCTGTCATATTAACCTTATATTAGTTAATAATTTGTTTTGTTTTTCCACTTCAAACCTTTTTATTGAGTAGGTTTTTTTAAAAAGATTTTTCCTACTGTTTAAAACCTAAATTAGGCTACAATAACTACTAACACCTATTGTAAATACCATTCAATTGTAACATGTAATTGGTGTAACAGCATGTTTAAACACTGAGGCTTGTGACCGCATGTAAAAATATTAACATTAAAAAAAATGGCAGTGTATATGGCGATGATAACTTAGAAGAAAGCACCGAGAAGGCATATACTTCAATATGAAATTTAGTATCTGAGCAAGACAAAGCAAATACATAAGTACCCACTCACACCTCAGCCCTTTCTGCAGGACTAGGCCAGTAAGACTGCCAGGACTTGGAGACGTTCCTAATTCGTATTTCCGATTAAAACTCGAATTGGAAAATTTTAACGATTGTAATGCATTAACTTATAATAGGTATGGGAAAGTGAAAATATCGACTCCGACAAATAATATTAATACAAAATATCCATTAGCCCTTCACCATTCTTTTATTAATTAGGAGAAACAAGAGGAGTGACTCCTTGCCCTTTCTTTGTGGTGCCCTCCTACACATAGATAGATATGAGCACTCCCTTTATCATGACTGCTTCTGTGGCCCCTATTGAAGATTTTCCGTTTGCTGTCTGTACTTCTTGATGCTAAAAGTTCGTTCTGCTATCTTCACTGATTACCTGATAAGCAGCACCAAGTTCGTCCTCTCTGTTCTGGGGATTTCACAGAATCCCTTTGTTATTTCTTCATTAGCCTATAGACCGCCCTACCTTTCGAGGATTCCTTTCATGCATGCACATGCTTCATTCGTAAAACTGGGTATTAGTAAAGCAAAAATTGGCTGAACTACAGATGGAACCGAACAATTTCAATTTGAATCTGGTAATTCTAGCATATTATGCTGATGACATAGTCATAGCTAGAAAATCGGTGTGCCACATATGGGAAGTTTTTGATAGAGGCTGCCTAGATGGGTCTACGGTTGAATGAATGGTAATTAGAAAAAAGACACCTGGCACTACATCACAGAGCATTTGGGACACCGCATTCCAAGATGTGTACAGCTTTCAATATCTAGGAAGCTGTATTGATGAAAATTCCAATGAAGAGTTGGAATTAGGACGATCACTGCAGCTATTAAAGCTAACTATACATTCTAAAAGGTGTTCAGTAGCAAACTCCTAAGAAAAAAGTACAAGGTTGTGCTATATAAAACATAAATAAGACCAGTAGCCATCTATGCGTGTGAAACATCCACTTTAGGTGACTCAAGTCTGAGAGAAGGAAGTTTAAGAAAAGGAAGAAAAAAAATAAGGAAGATTATACAACATTGCAGTGCAACTTTGCTGGGGTTGTAACACTCATAGCAAACGAGAAGTAAGGCCACATCACGGAAGACGTAGAGCTAGCTGGAAAGATAATATCCTGGGCGATGTGAAAAGGTAGTGGCGTCTCCATGACACTAATTGGCGATAGAGGAGATTAGGGTAGATGTAGTTGGGACGCCATAAGGATTACTTCAGTTGCCAGTAATGTGAAGTAGATTAATCAAAAATATGGAGGTTAACGGGCTGAGCGGTTTAAAGCGTTTGAACAGTCCTTTGAAAAAAATGTTTTAAAAATGTTAAAATTAAGTTATTGTTATAAAATGTCTACTTTTAAAATATATTTCATGGCTGTATTTATTTATATAAATAAATTCAATGTTACTTAAAATTGAAATTTTGTTTTTATCAGTAATTATTTTAAGAGAAACATTTTCCCTTCCCTACTTCCTAGCCGCCTGGTTACTTTATTTAGAGTTTTCTTTTTAAAATGGTTAAAGCATTACACTAATCGACTTATGAAGCCTAAAAACTCAGAGTAATTGAGAGAAAAACAACTAAATATAGAACACAATTTTTTTTTTTTTCTAGTATCCAAACTTGCCCACTGGGTAGTACACTTTTATTTCCTACCTAATCGTATAAGATCGTATTAATGGCAGCAACGAGTTCGATTATCTTCGTAATTAACTTTATCAGTAATTTCCATACAATAAGGCAATTGTCAAACGGATCCTAATACTATAGACATGTTCCCAAACCGTGATGTCATTATAGTTCATAGCCAGGCCTCCTCAGATTTGACTTGTCTCATTTCCAAGTCAGATTTCCGGCTGCTCTCTGACCACGTTGGCTAATTCACAAATGGCAGAACCAGACCACATGAAGCCAATCAACATCAAGCATTCAGATTTAGTCCCTTGTAAGTCATAAGATCCGTTGCTTAAGAAATGGCTTTAAATTAAAGTTCTGTTTACATCAGAATAAGGATGGGATCATAATAAGGATTTTATCACAGGGGATAATATAATAAGCCTTAGCGTTACTTAAAAATAGAAAACGTATAGGGTCTATCTATTTAAAATCGTCCGATTTTTATTAATTTTATCGCTCAACTTTTTTTTTTCTTTTTTTTTCAGTTATTCTCTTTTTTTTTTCTGAAAATATTTAAATTTATACACTGTTCATAATTGGGGGAATCTAAAAAAAATATTTATATGGATGTGGAACTCAAATGGTAAGTGCAAGAAAGAAGTTGAATTTAGAACTAATAACAATTTTGAGAAGACATAAGGAATTGCTGACCGAAAATTCTGAAGATGAGGCGTATAAACATCGAAACGTAAATTGTTGCATTGATGAATAAATAAATTATGTTAAAAAGAAGAGACTGTTCCTGGAGATTTTGTTTAAGTTTAAAATTTGTTTTCTTCAAAACCCATAACGGAAATAAGTAAGAGGTTTCAATAAATTCTCGAAAATTAAAAAAACTATAGCCACAATCATACCGCGTTTGAGAAGAGAGACCAGCCAGTGCCGGAATCCTTAAATTGATATCAACAAGAGGTACTGCTATATTTTTTTTTATTTATTTATTTATTTATTTTTTTTTTTTTTGAGGCTTCAAAAGACCATCAAACACCTTATTCATCTAATTCTATATGTCCCTTATTGTCACCTATGAAATGAAACTTGGAGACCTCAATGTCTCATTTCTTGCACACCTAATCCGGAATGGATAAACGTCCTTTAATTGCAGAGTAACCGACAAAATTCATTGGTATGTAACCTACCATTCTTCATCCAACCTATAACCGTTAAGGCGCGTTTATACTGCACAAGTTTTGGGGGCTAAAGCGGTTGTGGATTCCTATAATAAAATCGTACCTGCAACCGATCCATCCTCGAAAACGGGTGCAGTATAAACGCACCTTCAGAGACGACTGAAAAATAGATAGTCAAGTAACCTACTAAAATTATACATTAAAGTGTTTCCAATAAGTTGCAATTGTTACCTTGACATTACCTTTAATTACCTTGTCTCATCGTCTTATTACCTTAAATTACCTAGTCTTCAAATCATACTACAAACTTACTCATTGTATTAGGCGCATAAAGTTGTCGGTTTCAATAAATAAAAAAAACCTAATTTCCAGTAATTTGATTCACAACACACAACTTTCACTTACCTCGACTTTTAAAACCAATTTAAAAAACTATTAAATATACAATTTGAAAAATATTTAAAGTTAATTTTAATTAAACGTGTATTCATTTTCGTTGGAAACATATGATTTAGATTAATTAATAAAACTATATTAAATTGTTAATCAGTAATAAGTTAGTTCCCCATTCGTCAATTTATATTACCTTTTACAACTCTGTGTATCAGATAATATTTTTTTTCTCGAAAACCTTTCTCCTTCCAACGGTATATTATACATTATATATCTATATTACAAAAAAACAAAACAAAGATTTCATATAAAAGTAGTTTTCCTCCTTTATCCTTTAGTTGGTCATCAAATTCGCTCAACTTGCATATTTATCAATTCTAACAAGATGATGTGTTCAACTTTTTTAAATTCACAAAATTAAGGATACTTTAGCGAAAGGAAATTTAAAATATCGGCATTTAAGCCCTGTCAGACTATTTCAATCAGAATGTAGCTTATAAGATGTTATGGCCCATTTTAATTTACACCGATATAGCAAGTTTGATCAAAATCATTTGAGCTGTTTTGGATAAAATCGTAAAAAAAGGTGCAAAATGCATGATTTAAAGTGGCTTTTCTGCTAAGCTGATTTTGATGAAAAAGTTTTCGTAACATCTCGGAAAATTCCAGTTTCATAGGACTTTTCGTTTACGCATGGAAGTTACCACACACAAACATACACACAGACCTTTTTGTCAGGAGACCCTAAAACGTGTATTTCTGTTGAAAACTGTAATTCGAAAATGTTCAGGATCGCAATACTTTCCCTTACAATATATATTTCATAGATAGGTAAGTGAAAGTAAAACTAGATCAATGTTAGTTAATTATTGTATTGTTATTATATTCCTACTAAAAAAAATAAATAGAAACCGTAATTGGGGGCTCTACAAAAGTCTTAAAGAATTTATTAAATCAAAGGTCTGAGGTGAAAATTAACTCGAAATAAATTATTTTCAAAGTCAAAAGTTTTGATCAGCGCGGACGAGTTACACACATAAATGTGAATAATGTAACCATGTAGATAAAAATTATTATTAGGTTAAAGTAGAAATTAGATGAGTCGCCTTTACGGACATCATGACTAAAATACAGACATAAAAATTAATATCTAAAAATATTTGATTTTTGCCTTCAATAATTTACAAAATCTTCTACGTCATAAAATATGTATGCACTTTTCTTACATTTAGAACGAAGTTCCTTGGAATGTCAACCCCATGAAGCCATCACTCCAAAACAAGACATTGAAAAGGCATGTGACAAGAATATACCGCCTCGATGGAAGAAAATTTCCGCTGAGACCTCTCCGGAGAAGGTCCTAGTTGGGATTCTAGGGGTGAACTCGACATTCTTCATATGAAATATTGTACCATTCCCTACACCTGTCTTTCGAGCAAGCATTTTTGGCTATTGCAATAAATTTCCCTCATAAAACATTATTTAGGATTTATATTTAACAATAAGAGATCCCAAAAGATCGATGAAAACATAGTTGTTAGTAACAGCGACATTATTTTGGGATAGAAATCAGGCCCGGTTGCCCCAATCATTCGACGTATAATTTATAAACTTGGATTATTTATTCGCTAGTACACAGAAATTTAATTGCACCAACACCGATTAACCTTTACACAAGGTTAAGTAATCATGGTTAGCTTTCCGACCTCGAGCCCTTGATTAAATGTTCGACCAATGTTTATTTATGATTTATTTAGTTCGGGATAACTAACAAATACAGATTGGTTACGGTTTAATCTGAAAATATTGCTTTTCTTTCATATGAAAGTTTCTATACTAATTCAACCAATGAACCGGAACTATATATCAGAGAAATCAATATATATATATATATATATATATATATATATATATATATATATATATATATATATATATATATATATATATAAAATCTGGTTAGTACGAGCAACACACGACTTTCACTTACCTCCGTTTTTAAAATCGATTAAAGAATTTCCAAATACTGTTAGAGATAAAAATGAGTGAAACCATTAAAGAATTAATAATATTGTATTTCTTAGAGAGCGGTGTGGTCTAGTGGGTAGAGCGCTAGTCTACTGTGCTCCCGGCTCCTGGGTTTGAAACACGGCTGTGGTGGAATATTTATTCTGTTATTTCAGCCGGGGAACGATCCATGGGGTATGGAGACCCTCCTGGGGCAGACCTAGCCTCAAGTGGGTACTCGAATTAATGGGGGAAAAACCTGGCGGCTGAGCGTGATCTCGGCAGAATCACCTCATAGCACAGCCGTTGGCCTAGAAACAGTACGAATCTCTACATGTACTGAGCCCAAAACTCTTCATGGGTTGAGTGGTACAGGTTTTTTTTTTTTTTTTTTTTTTGAGCCATAGAAATTTGATATAAAAATCTTAAGAAACCCACATTTTAATAGAATAATGGTATTTTATCCAGAAAATGGTTAGAATTAGAATTCCCTGACCTTGCTAAATATGGGGGAGAGAGGGGGGAGAAACCGTGCCTGATCTAACCTAATTGAGTTTTCTTTTGAAAAATATATAACACCAAAATAAAAGTTATTTATCTATCAGTCTTTGTAGTTAAATATTGTTTACTCGTAGTTAATAACATAAATGCATTTGGTAATTGGACAGGAACAATAAGTAAAAGGTAAAAACAAATTTCACAGTTACATACTTCCTTATTACAGTACCAAAAATAAACAGAAGGTCCTTTGAATATTCGCTTTCTTTGTCAAGGACAGACAATAAAATATAGTTAACCAACAAGAAAAGATATTTCTCAGAGTGATAGTAGAGAAATGTACATAACTTAGTAATTAACATTATAAAGACGTTAGTTGTGAGTGTGAATGTTTTATGAGGAAAGTTGTGATGACTGTTATCTCGCGTTATATTCTTCCAAAACGTACTGTATCCACGTTTCATTCCAAAAAGTACTATATCCATATTATATTGTAAAAAAGGTATAAGAAAAATGAAATAATTTGGAAGAATAAATTGTAAAAAATCAAATTTAGATTTTAATAAAAAAAAAAAAAAAATCAAGTAAATTGGTTCAGTTATAAATAAATGACAGATTTATTCGTTTTCTGTAAAATTGTCTAAAGTGGATATAGTAATTTTTGGAACTTAGCGTCTCAATTGAGACTTTGATTCCTGAAAGGTACTAAAAGGCACTTTTTACGAAAATAATATATTGTAACATTTTTGTATTTTAATCTATTAGTTTTATCGAAATATGCTGTCCGCTTTGATCTAAATAATACTTAAGTCCTTTTGAACACGAATTGAAAACGAAATTATTTCTAAAGTGTTAATTACTGAAACATTTCCTTCCGTAACATAAAAATAATGTTATTAATGAAGTAATAATATTAATCTAGTCATCAAATTAAATTACGTTAGATTAAGAATAAATTAATTAAAGAATTTTGCGCTTTCTATGAAATTTCCTAGAATTAATATGGCAGGCAGGCTTTCGTCTCTTTGTTGGAATATATAATCAGTAGGCATTTTAGTGAGTGGATTTGCACTAATATACTAATGTAATTGATATTACTACTTCAACATAAAGTTTGTAATTATGCATATAATTAGTAAACGTCAGAATTCTTTATTTCCAAGGCAAAAAATATCCAATTTATGAGACAGTTTCCGATATCTGACCTAAATATGACGTTACCTCCTTTTGCACTAATTTCAAGAACTTTAACTATAAGTTTCTTTTTTGTGAATATATTTTTTTAGGAGGGAGAGAGGGACATTCGTTATAGACAGAGGAGAGTTTAACTTCCAAACCAACTCGAATTATGAGAAAAAAAATAATAAAAATAAATAAATAAAAAGAAGAATCTTTCGAGCTGCCAACGCATTTTCAAGAGATAAGGAACGTTGTGATTCATTCTTTGGGACCAGGATTCGGAACAAGTACAGTTCACGTTTCATCTGTCCCATTCCCTCTAAGTAGGGATATATTCCGAATAAACAGGATCCTAACGTACATGTCTATAACTTGTGAATAAGCGACTCATTAGTAACAGTTTGCTGATTCATTTAAAGAGGTCACTGCCGATCACTTCTGTTCAGAAAATTGACAGTTTGAGTAGTTGAGATAAATATTGCATTAGGGCCTCACTCACCATCACAATGCCTTGTTTACTAGGCCTTGTTCCATCTATCAACGATAAGTGTTTATTTTACATGTGCATAAACATTACGTATAATTAAGGTTATAAATACCAACTCGGCAATTCCAAATTCGTTAAATTATTTTATTCTAGCACACTCCCCATTTCCCCATTAGCCAAACGTTTTCGACTACTCAACACTTACTATGCCAACGTTCTAATCTTCCAATTAACTACCAACGGCTAATTCATTAGTAATTTTCGTTATCTGGATTTACAAAGTTGAGCATAGGGGCTAGACTGAACCATTGAATATTTCTCGTATCCAATCCTTACAATCCGAAATCCTTCCTTAACTTCTCAATGCTCCTTCATTGTCACGAATAAACTCATCAATGAAACCCCTTAATGTTCCATATTTTGCTTATTTGGGCCAGACACCTTTAATGACCAACTCTATTGCCAATCTAACCCACTAGTTTCAATCCTTTCTTCCTTTCCAGTTCCTGATAATCTTCTGAGGCGTCTGAAAAGATGATGTCCCCGAGACCTTCTAGTTAATTTTATTTTTACAGTCCTTCCAATGGGAGATTACCTACAATATTGTTATGCTGTTTATTATATTTTTACTCACATTCACCTGTTGTATTCCATAACAGATTCTCGATACGTCTGTAGCAGTTGTTTCATGTTCCTTTATGGGTGTAGTGATTCAATTCTCGTTATCTTCAGTGACCATATTCAACTTACGAGGTCGAATTTACTTTCACTTACCTATATATGAAATATATAGTAAGGAAAAGTATTGCGATTTTTCAATTTTCGGAAAATTTTCCATTTTTCAACGGAAATACACGTTTTAGGGTCTCAAGAGTCCAAATGACAAGGTCCCGCAAAACGGTCTCTGTGTGTGGTAACTCCCGCGCTTAAACGTAAAGTCCTATGAAACTGAAAGTTCATATTTAAAACATCTATACGCCCGAGATGTTACAAAAACTCTTTCATCAAAATCGGCTAACCAGAAGAGCCATTTTATACTATGCATTTTGCACCTTTTTACGATTTTCTCAAAAACGGATCGATGTAAAACATTTTAATCTTTAATATGATGTATTTTTATTCTAATTGAAATAGTCTGACAGGGCATAAATGCCGACATTTTAATTTTCAAAAAATTAGGCACATCAACTTGTCAGCATTGATAAATAACAGCTAAATATGAAAGTTGAGCGAATTTGATAAACAACTATAGGAGAAAAATTCAAACATTTGTTAAGGAAACAAGACTCATAATATATTTTAAGTGCTGCCCTCTAGCAGACAGCATCATTATAAAGAGCACAACGCGATCTAGTGGCAGCCAGAGGCAAGGGACTCACTGCCCAAAATTGCAGGCAATGGCGAGGTAAGTGAAAGTCGTGTGTTGTCCGCATCAGATTTTTCCTTTTGTACTTATAAAAAGAGAGATGGACAAAAAAAAAATACAATAAGTATTTTATGAGAGAAGTTGGTTGAGGGTGCAGTCAATTTAACACAAAATTAAGCGTAAACTTAGTTTATTGGTGCCAACGTTTCGGCCTAAATTATAGGCCTTCTTCAAGGTGGTTGTGTGAGCTGAGAAGGCGTCAGTCAACAAAATAAGTATTTCAATTGGGTCTAAAGTTCATTATTAAAAGCAGCCGTTTTCATTATCAACTATAAGTCAAAGCAGTAACAATTGGAATTAAAAGGGCTTTATCAAAAAAATTCTAACATACTTGGATGCATTGCGGTAACACTTTTAAAGAATTAAACAACAAGGAAGTAGAAAATGTGGATCCTGTAATGAAAGTGCACGGGAGGGGAGAGGCTATTATTGATGGAGGACCAAATCAAATCCTCCGGAAGGCGGGATCCATCAGCCTGATCGCCTTCGTCAATCTCTCGCCAGAAGAACAGCGAGCCCATCAGCATGAGTCCCGCGGGAATAACCTTCCCTTACAGTCAGGATTCTATGCCTTCGTCAATCTCTGAAAGGAAACGCGAGTCAATCAGCATAGTGCGAATAAATTCCTTACAGTCAGGATTCAATATGCTTATTGTATCTCTGTAAAGGATTTCACTCTTCAAAAGTAGAATATGCTTAGTATAATTCGAAACATATAGGATACTTCGATACGTATGATTTCAAATTAATAAAGAGTACCTCACATAGAAACTCTCAACCAATCAAGACGATAAAATAAAATTTGATGCTTAAGTCATACAAGTTTTATAATTTCCTTAAGATAATGTTATTGCATAAGCAGTTATTTTAAAATAGAGCTGAACAGTATTATGTAACTACAGTAATTAAATCATCTGTGATCATGTGCTAGAATATAACCTTACACTATAAATACAGTCATGAATCTAATGTATGTTGTTGAAAAATAATAAGATTATATGCAATAGATTGAGTATTTAAATGAAAAATATGGTACGCGTTACACAAGACATTCACATAACTCCCCTATTAAAATGTCTTTAAGAACTTTTAAATAGATTTAAAGATAAAAAAAAAAAAAGATATTGCATTGAGTTTCGACAGAAACAACTGTTCATTAAATAATCTTTCACTTAATTATCTACAACAATAAGTTAGTTTTATCCTTTTATCACTCCCTATTACTTTTTTTGACCTTAAGTCAAAGATGATATTCTTTTCTTAAATCATTAGCTGATTATTACACGTCTATATTACTGTTCTTATTATAAAAAAAACAAACACAAAATTACATTTTACTCTTTTTCTTTGAGACGGTTAGTAGTGCTTTATAACTAAATGGCCGCACAAAAGAGAAAAATTAAAAGAAAAATTTGAAATTTTACCCATAAATACGCCTATAAGTCAGTAATTTTTGAAGATGGTGAAAATATGAATAGAGTTTTAGAACCAGTTAAGCGCGATACACAGAAAATAATAATAATCATATTTGGTCACGCCACAACTTGTAAGGGATGTAATTTATTTGGTTATTATTGATGATAGAGAAAAAATGTAAGGTGTTGTGGAATCAGGATTTTTTTTTTTATTTTAATAAAAATCGAACAACTTCATTCCTAACTTTGTCCAGCCTGGTGACCCGTATACACCTTCTCCAGAAATCCATCTCCACCGCTTGCACCCTCGAATACAAACGGGAGTTCATTGTCCATGTTTCTGAAGCGTATGTCAGGATAGACTCAACTATGGCTGAGAAAATTCGGCGTTTGTTCTCGGAAGATATCTCCGTATTCCAAAGGATTGGATGTAACATTCGGGTAGCCTTACGGGCCTGTTCCACCTTCTTTCTCACGTCATGCTCAGACGACCCAGTAGCATCCAAATAAGATCCAAGATATTTGAAAACGTCCACCTTTTTACAAGTTTCGCTGTCTACCCGAAGCGCACCAGTGTCATTATCGCCAATTGCCATGTACTCGGTCTTCTCGAAGTTAATTTTTAAGCCCGCCGCTTCATAGCAGCACTTCAGTGAGAATATCATCATTTCGAGATAGACTTTCCGCCTCGCAAAAACGACCTGGTCATCCGCAAAAAACAAAGATATCAGCTGCTCGTCGTCAATGAACGGCCCAACATCCCCACATTGCTCGTACCATGGCTTCACCGATTCATGCAGGTATATCTTAAAAAGTGTAGGTGACATACTACACCCCTGCTTTAATCCCTTGGTACCATGATTAGGGTTAGAGAGATGGTTCCCACATCTGAAATGATGAAATGAAGTTGTTCGCCAGAGGATGGAGGTGGGTGCATCGGTGAATGAAAGGATCGGGGCACGCCGCCTAAGATGGTATGGACATGTTAAAAGAATGAATGAGGAATGTTGGCCCAATAGAATCCTGGATTGGGTTCCGCCAGGAAGGAGAGGGCGTGGACGACCCAGAAGCAGGTGGATTGAAGGAGTCCAAGAAGAAATGGCTGGCCGAGGCCTGCAAGAAGATGATTGGTTGGACCGAAGCGCTTGGAACTCTGCACTGACTGGTGGAGGCAACCCTTGATGGAACGCCTATAAAGTAAAAAGTAATAAAAATCGAAAGAAAAGAAAAGGAAATAATAACGAAGTCTAAAGAGTACCAATGCTCGATAAAATACAAGATGATAGCTATTATTTCTTTTTGGTTAATTGTTTTTAATATTGATTGGACCAAAAAAACAAACAAAAATTACCTTACTCAGAATTCGAGGGCTTACGTTTCAAGATACATAGAATCTGAAAATCCGTTTGTTCTGATTCATAGAAATAGAAATAGAAAATAATCTTTATTCTGGGACATAGTCCCTTAAGAACAACAAATATGTACAATTAAAGTATACAGTACGTCTGGCCAAAAGACCAAATGATCATGATTAATTCTTATTTACAATGGTCTAAGAAGTAATAAAATTGAAAAAAAAAAAGGAATATATCTATACAATAAAACAAAAGAGTAAAATAAATAAACTTCTTCAGATGCATACTTTTGCTGAACAAACTAAATTTAAAAAGATTAATAAATTAAATAAGGTATGATCAATAAATAATATTTCCTTTTTACATTCAAAATCTGATTTTTGATATAAAACCTCATTGCTGTTGAGCGTCTGTTTGGGAATACAGGAGGTATTGGAACAGTTGGGACTTGAATGATGATAGAGATGAAGCATGGCGGATATGAGTAGGTAGGGAATTCCAGAGATTTGCAGAGCGGACAAGAAAGGAATGATCAAAAGTTGTTGTTCTATGGGTAGGAATGTAAAGGTCAGAATGGCGGGACCTTGTTTCGAGGGAGTGGATTGACGATTTAAATTGTAGAAGACTGTGGATATAAGGAGGGAGCTTGGTGTTAATGGTTTGGTAAAGGAATGATCCTAGGAAATATTGTCTACGAATTGGAGGGAGGAGCCACTTTAACTCGCTGTATAAATGGGTTACATGAGACCGCTTCGGAGTGTTGAGGACAAATCTTAAAAATATGTTCATAATTCGTTTTAGCCTGTCCTCAAGCACTTTCGGGAGGCCACCATATACTAAGCAGCAATAGTCAAAGTGGGGGAAAACAAGTGAGGAAATAAGGAGGTTACGGATGGATAGTGGAAGAAGATGACGGGAACGATGAAAGTATTTGAGGGTACTTATTGTTCTGCGTGAAATTTGGGCAATATGGGGTTTCCATGAAAGGGTTTGGTCAATGGTAATACCCAGGTTTTTGATTGAGGAGCTGTAGGTGATTGGATAATGATTTAGGGTTAGTTTCGGAAATTTATTGTTGGATCTAAGGAGGGAACTGGAACCTATAACAATGGCTTGAGTTTTCATAGCATTCAACCTTAGTTTATTGAGGGTTGCCCAGGCACAGATTCTATCCAAGTCTTCCTGAATTTTGGCAAATGCTACTACTGACTCGGAAGGAGAGAAGGATAGGTAGATCTGAAAGTCATCAGCGTATAGATGGTGGGAGCAGTGATGGATGGAATTGGGAAGATCATTGATATAGATATTAAAAAGGAGAGGAGATATGCTTGAGCCCTGGGCCACACCTGCCGAAAGGGCAAGAAAGGAAGACAGGGGATTGTTAGGAGTAGTGACAGCTTGAGTCCTATTTGAGAGAAATGATCGAAACCAGCGAATAGTGCTGTTGGAAAAAGATAAAGACTGTAATTTGGAAAAAAGGATAGGGTGATCAAGGGAGTCGAAGGCTTTAGAAAAGTCTAGAAGTATTAGTGCTGTCAGTTTCTTTTCGTCCATGGCGGTATGTATGTCGCTGGTGATTTTGAGGAGAGCGGATTGTGTGGAAAAGCCAGGTCGAAAACCAGATTGGAGAGGATCGAGAAGTTTGGATGTTTCGAGGAAGTTAGACAATTGGGACTGAACTATTTTTTCCAATGGTTTGGAAAGGTTAGAGAGGATGGAAATTGGGCGATAGTCTCTAGGGGATGTGGGGTTAGGGATTTTATTGATAGGGTGGACTATTGCTTTTTTCCAATTGGTAGGAAATGTGGAATTTTGGAGTGAAAAATTATAAATAAAGAGAAGAACTGGTAGGATGTCGGGAAGGCATAATTTTAGTAATTTAACAGGTATTCCATCTATTCCTATGGAGTTGGTATGAGATTTCATAATTGAGGAAATAAGATCGGTTGGTGAAATATCAGAAAAATAAAAATTATCGGGATTAAATGATGGAATTGAGGAAAATTCGGAAGAAGGTGGTGAAGAATTATCAGAGGAGGAAGAAGAAAAGTAAGAATTTAATTCATCGGGTGAGACTTGAAAAACTGGCGAGGAAGAGGATTTGCCGAAAGACAGTTGGCGAAGGAGTGTCCATTTTGATTTGGAATCTGGTGCAAAGGAGAGGGTTGTATAAAAGTAGTTAGATTTTGCTTGTCTGATAGTTGCTTGAGTCAGATTGCGGAGTGCCCTGAACGCTTGATAGTCGTCTGTCAGTCTAGTACGCCTAAAGCGTCTACGGGCTGCCTCACGTCTCTTTTGTAAGTCTTTTATTTCTGGACTCATCCAAGGAGCAGGACGGTGGCGGAAGGTACAGGTTTTGAGTGGGGCATGTTTGTCGAGGATACTGAGGAGATTGGAGGTGAGAATATCAACCATTGAATCGATTGACGAGCAGACATAGATTTTATTCCAATCCAAGGACTCAATATCGGGTAAAATATTTTCTCGGGTGAGGTCATTTAGGTTTCGGAAAGTTGCTGTTTTGGGAAGGAACGCTGAAGTTTGGAAATTGTATGAGATTTGGATAAGATCATGAGATGAAAGGAACGGAACAGGCAATTGAGAAGAGGAAAGAAGGTTTTGTGCAGAATCAATGATATGTAGGTCAAGCCAGGTGTCGGAATAATGAGTGTGATGAGTTGGATCATATGGAACGATGAACAGGTGAAGAGAGAAAAATAGGTTATCCAGGTATTGTCTATCATTGGAATCAGAAAGGAAGTTGGTGTTGAAATCACCACATATTATAATATTATTGTACAAGGGGATATAGTTATAAAGGAAGGATTCAAAGGACGGATCGAAAGGTACAAGAGGAGGACGATACACCACAGCATAAAGGAGAGTATTGGCTTTGTAGGAAATTTCAATGAAAAGGAATTCAATATGAGGAAATTCGGAAGGGGAAGAGAATTCCAATACATGGGATTTAAGGCTGTTGTGGACATAAAGTCCCACACCTCCACCAGTCCGGCCAATCCGGTCATGGCGAATTAGGGAATAATCGGGAAGAGACACAGAGTGGGAAGGGATGTATGGTTTTAACCAGGTTTCAGAGACAGCGATGATGTGGTAGAAGTTATTCGTAAAATATTGGAAGAATTCATCAAAGTGGGCAGGTAAGGACTGGGCGTTAACGTGACAGCTGATTAGGACATTAGACATACAGGAAAGGAAGTGGGGAAATAAACAGAGTGTGAAGGGAAGACGCTAGAGCCACAAGATGATAAATTAAAACTGGATATAAATTGATTAATGTAAATGAAAAAATACAAAATAACTTTTGAGAGAAACGATTTAAACGAAAAAAAACATAAAATATTAAATCTATCAAAGTAAAAAAAGAAAAAACGAAGTAAACTTATAAGAAACAAAGTAGTTGAGTTGAGATTCCAGAGGACGTAAAGAAGATTATTAGAAGCCGAGACCTTTTCCAGTATGTAGACCGTAAGTAGACTGGTGTTTATGAGTCATCCGAAGACGTCTAGATCTTGAGATTTATCAATAAAGATAACAGGATGTCCATCTTCCTTCCTGCAGCGCACCCTGCCGGCGGCGAACCATACATATTTAATTTTTTTTTCCAATCTCTTTTGTCTAGCGAGCCAATAAAGGTGCTTATTCATAGGAGACATTTCCTCGCTAAGATAAATCCGGTGAGTATCGTTCTCTTGCCACCCAATATCCCGCGTCGAGAAGTCTCTCTTAACTTTTCTGCTTCTTATTAGCTCGTCACGCATCGATTGTCTTACAAACCGAGCGATGACAGAAGGAGGCCGGTGGTCGTCTTTCTTCGGTCTGCGCCGCTCCACAACGTCAAGATCCTCAGGACAGATTTTAATCCCCAGACCCGCGGCTACACTGTAAATAAATAAATAGATGACCAAATGTTAAAAGAATCATTAAAATTGGTTCAGAACTAGCAAAGGTTTAAAATTAGCAGTGGTGATAAGCCATTTTCCATTGAATTATTTATTGCTTTTCATGTCAGTTCATTGCCTATAAACAGCTATGTAAATAGTTATATCCTATATAGCTATTTGGTAAGAATAAACTATTGCATTATAATTTGCAGCGTTTTTACTTTCACTTAATATATATATTAAGGGAAAGTATTAGGGTTTTAGGATCGAGAAAAGTTTCGAATTACAGTTTTCAATGGAAATACACGTTTTAGGGTCCCCTGAGTCCAAATAACCAAGTCCCGCAAAAAGGTCTGTGTGTGTTTGGTAACTCCCGGGCGAAAACGAAAAGTCCTACCAAGCTGAAATTTCATATTTATGAGAACATTACGCCCGAGATGTCACAATAACTTTTTTATCAAAATCGGCTAACCAGAAGAGCCACTTTATACCATCCATATTGCACTTTTTCAAGATTTTCTGAAAAACGGTTCGGACGATTTTGATTAAACTCGCTATGTCAATGTAAAGTTAAATGGGCTTTAATATCATGTAGGTTTTATTCTTATTAAAATAGTCTAACAGGGCTTAAATACCGATATTTTAAATTTTCTTCTTCTAAAGTACCTTTAATTTTGTACAATCCAGAAGATTAACCATATCATCTTAATGACACTGATGAATGATGGCTAAATATCAAATTCGAGTGAATTTGATAAACAACTAAAGCAGAAAAGTGCAAACATTTTTTACTTTCACCTACTATATATAGTAAGGGGAAGTATTGCGATCGTGAAAATTTTCGAATTTTAGTTTTCAACGGAAATACACGTTTTAGGGTCCCCTGAGTCCAAATAACCAATTCCCGCAAAACGTTCTGTGTGTGTGTGTGTGTTTATGTCTGTGTGTGTGTATGTGTGTTTAAATGTGGTGTGTGTGTGTGTGTGTGTGTGTGTGTGTGTTGTGTGTGTTTGTGTCTGTGTGGTGTGTGTGTGTGTGGTAACTCCCGGGCGAAAAAAAAAGTCCTATGAAACTGAAATTTCATATTTAAGACAAATATACGCCCGAGACGTTACAAAACCTTTTTCATCAAAATCAGCTACCAGAAGAGCCACTTTATACCATGCATTTTGCACCTTTTTAAGATTTTTCAGAAATGGCTCAAACGATTTTGATTAAACTCTATATATAAATGTCAAATATAATGCGCTTTAATATGATGTATTCTGCTTGAAATAGTCTGACAGGGCTTAAATACTGATATTTTAAATTTTCTTCCTCTAAAGTTCCTTTAATTTTGTACATTTAAAAACATTAGGTACATTATCTTATTAGCATTGATAAATAACGGGTAAATATGCAAGTTGAGCGGATTTGATAAACAACTAAAGGAGATAAGTGCAAACATATTTTTTTATGCTATTTGTGTGCTATTGAACACAAGAATAGTAATATAGGTGTATAGTATACCGTTGGATAGCTAAACATTTTAAGAAAAATATTATCTAATTTACGGAATTTTAAAGGTTAATTAAGCTTTTTCGTCAAAATCAGCTGACTGGGCGATCTACTTTATACCATGCTTTTAGAACCTTTTTACGATTTTCTCAAAAACGGCTGAAACGATTTTGATTAAACTTCCTGTATCTGTATCTAAAATCTTCGTAGATAATAATATAATAGATTATTTTATAAAACACATGTTTCTATTAACATCCAATGTAAATAATTCTTTAACAATTTATTTTCGTTTCTAAATTTGTTTAAAAATTCCTTAATTGATATAAATAGTGGAGGTAAGTGAAAGTCGTCTGTTGCGCGCACCAAATTTTTTAAAGATGATTCCATGTGACAATGTGAATTTTGAGTGATGCTCATAACACTTGTTTATTATAATTGTATGCCCTATTTAGAATATTATACTTAGCTAATATTAATTAGTCAGTTAAACTTAAAGTACAGAAACATAAAAACTGTTAATCCAATCCTCAGCATTTGCATGAATAACCACTACAAAGCCCTAATAGCGGTTAGCCACCGAGCTACCTTGGCCTGAAGAAGTTGAAACAAAAAAGAAACTTTTCCAACGGAACCTAACGATACTTTAATGACGCAAATGGGCCGTTAAATTTCTTCACCCGTCAATTCCTTAGAAGAAATATTTTTAAAATGTAGTGGGTCAAAAATATTTAAACATATCATAAATTTTCAACTATTAAATCTTGAAAAAAAAAAATATAAAATAATAATAACATAGTCTAACAAGAAGTGCAACTAAAATAGAGCAAGACAAATGTTACTATAATAGGTTAGAAAAAATTCGGGCATGTTTTTAATTCTTCCAAAAAAGATTTTATGTAAATAGTCATTTTAACATAAATAATTAAAGTATCCAGATAAACAGTGTTGCCTAAATTCAAATAAATATTTAAAAAAATGTAAAATTATTACCTTCTATCTAAAAGGTTCCCTACGTTTTAATATATTTATTTAAAATTGTAATTTATTATATAAAATTAAATAAATGGTAAAGAATTGTAAAATTATAGATAAAAAGGCCCTGCCGAAAGATCTTTGTCCCCAACTGGTTAGGGCTAGACCAATATAATTGCATGTTTTATCATATCCCTATGTTTTAAAAATAATAAGACAACATTTTCAATAATTTTTAATTTTTGTATGGCATAAGCATAATGATAAATTAATTATCGAAATTTACAGTAATTTCTTTCTTTATATATATATATATATATATATATATATATATATATTGTTTACTATTTTTTGACTATTGTTTACTTTTTTAAGTCTTTTAATATCAAAATGGCTAAGCTGTATACTTCTTCTTCTTCTTCCAGTGGCAAGACAGCACGTGTAGTCCCTGGGCCTCGCAGTGTAATCTCGGAGATTACACTCACGTCTCTCGATGCATTTTGTTTTGTAGGGTCATCACTCCCTACGTCTAATTTTGTGAGTAACCACCATTTGGCTGACGGATCTCACATACCCGACGGAGAGGCTGTGAGAGAATCCCTATTTAATTATATCCTTATAAAAGACCCGCCGAGACTGGGATTCGAACTCACAACCTTTAGCATGAGAGACTAGCGCGCTAGCCACTTAGCCACGGGCTCCCCGATTACTTTCATTAATTTTATCTTTATCTATTTTGTCTATTCTATAAAAATCATTAATTACATGCAAATGATACTACTTCCTCTTAGACGCACTACCTGAACAAAGAGCAATGCACTTCTTTCCTCAAGCAATTTGAGTCCCATGCAACGAAATGGAGATTCCGTTTTCCTTCAAAACTAGTAAAAGTGTCTATCCAGGATGATACCAGTTACTTCAACGTGCTCCGCTGTCTTAGACTCTAAAAGCAGGGCAATGGAAATCAAAATCTTTTCTACGGGTTGTAATTTTTCGTAGAACCATCAGTATCCAAGTCAAAATCTGCGAAATGTGATAGTCAGAGAGGATATATTTGGCATTTTATCACGCTAAGCTGTTCTAAAGCATAAAAAAAAAAATATATATTAATAACGTTAATATTTCTAAATCTAGCGTTTTTTATGGTTATAAATTAACAGTATATTTCATATATGCAACATTTTCAGATATAAAGTATATTCATAAATAATATTTAGAATATCATACAATAATATATGATTTAATTTTATCACCTCATATCTATCAATAACTAAACACCGATTTCGCTCGTACGTGTTTATTATTAACTTAAACTTTTGCGATATATTGAATCAGATCTTATTTGAATGCCTGATTTAATATCATATTATTCATAGAAAAAAACTGGGATCCACAGGAGAATAGTGAGGAAAAAAAAATTCATGTAAAAATATTAAAGGAATGAACATATTCAATTTTTAATGTTATGTATTACTAATATAATCGAGATATTTTGTTGTAGTTTGTGAAAAGTTCATTGGTAAATGACATTTATTAAATGAAAAACTCTGTACCTTTATAACAGATAAGGTCATGGGTTCAATCAGAGAACAGTTGAATGGACAAAAAAGGAATGGTCAAAAGTTTTATATGTATACATATACATCCAAGAATTCCTTTATAAACTGCTCGCATATTGCCTTCATCATAATATCCCAGGCATATATTAGTGTATACAATATGAAAAATTGTTAATTAAATATTTAAATTTTGCATAGTCAGGAATTTTTTTCGATATGGCCCAAAATATTAAACAAAATAATGTAACATAAGTTATAGAACCCAGGCTTAAAGCCAATGCACTCTATTTTGAGAATATGATACGCCGATAGGAGCATTGATATCCCACTTTTGAAGGCGAACACCGTCAACCCAACTATTAATAAATATAAAATCTGGTGCGGGCAACACACGACTTTCACTTACCTCCATTTTTAAAATCAATGAAAGAATTTTCAAATACAGTTAAAGATAAAAATACGTGAAACTATTAAGGAATTAATTAAATTAAATTTCTATAAAAACATGTGTTTCATTAAAAAATCTATTATATTATTATCTAAAATAATCAGTAAGTTTTATGTTCATTTCATCACTCTCTATTAACTTTTAAAATCTTGTGAATGAGATGATATTTTTTCTAAAATCTTTAGCTTTCCAACAGTATGTCATACATGTATATTACTGCTCTTATGTTCAAAAACGAAAAATTGCATTAAAAAAATATTTTTTCTGTTTTCTCCTTTAGTTGGGTATCGAATTTATTCAATTTATATATTTACCGGTTTTTCATCAGCGTTAACAAGATAATCTAGTTATTATTATTGAATCTACAAAATTAAAGGTACTTTAGGGAAGACAATTTAAAATATCGGCATTTAAGCCCTGTCACACCATTTTTATCCAAATAAAACCTACATGATATTAAAGCCCATTAAATTTTACATCGATATAGCGAGCTTAATCAAAATCGTCGGAACCGTTTTCGAGAAAATTGAAAAAAGGTGCAAAATGCATGGTATAAAGTGCCTCTTCTGGTAGGCTCATTTTGATGAAAAAAGTTTTGTCACGTCTCGGGCGTATAGTTGTCTTAAATATGAAATTTCAGTTTCATAGGACTTACCGTTTCCGCCCGGGAGTTACCACAAAACACACACACACACACACAGACCTTTTTGCGGGACTTGGTTATTTGGACTCAGGGGACCCTAAAACGTGTATTTCCGTTGAAAACTGGAATTCGAAAATTTTCACGATTGCAATACTTCCCCCCTTACTATATATAGTAAGTGAAAGTAATATTATATGAAAATTACATAATTTTCATATTAATCAAATCCACCACAACCATGTTTTATTTGAAGACAGCCTCTAGTAGCTATCTTTAATAAACTATCTTAAATAATGATTTTAATTATTTAATTATAAATACAACTATACTATATTTTTTTTTAAATGAAAATAAACTGTTTATTAAAATACCAATAGAAACAAAAGTTTTTCATATTAAATTTCTTATCGTAATTAACTCGATAATCTTCAGCGCCAAAACTGTGAACGTTTTATATAATTATAGACACAAACACATTATAACCATATATATTTATTATTAATTGCAAATTGAGAAATTCCTAAAAACTAAAAATAATATTGAATCACAACAAACGTCGCAGTGATTCTCTGAACGTCTCCTGGACTCGATCCCACGTTGCACAAATATAGATAAACCTTGGGTTCTAAAAATAAAACGTTTTATTGCATCTGTCTTCTGAAACTGAAAAATAATTTTGGCGTATTATGCATACACACTGTAATAATTATGACTTTATCTCGTAAGTTTAACACACCTACCTAATGTTCATTGATTGATTTATTTATCCATTAAAAGTCGCTTTATGCTATTATAGCTAATCGGACGATACTACAGTGGGAGTCCTAAATTTTTCCAACCATCTTTAATTCTTTAAGCCCCAATTGCTATCATACACTTCCCGTTGCGCCCATATTCAACCTTTGTGGTCCCCTGAGGTTCTTTTTAGGGTTGTTTTTCCGTATAATTTGCAGCAGCTTATTGTTGATGATTGTTTCCGGTTCTTCCATCTCTACATTGCGATCGTCCGTGGTACGAACAGTTTTGTTTGTTTGTTTGTTTATTTATTTAACGTCACTTTATGCTACTATAGCTAATCTGACGATGCTACAGAAGGAGTCCTAAATTTTGCCTATCCAGGCTTAATTAGGACAGGGATCTTTAACGAGTACCTGCCATCGCACAGGACCACCTTTTAACGTCCCCTCCGAAGGACGGCATAACAAAGGATTTTTTACTCCTATTAAAAAATCCTAGAACCACCTGCGGGTTTGAACCCGTGACCTTTGGCATAGGAGGCTAATATGCTAACCATCCAGCTACAAGTGATCCCTACGAACAGTTTTGTTCTAAGGTGCAATCCTTATCATCCGCAATCCATTTCTATCACTGGTGTGCTTTCTAATAAGAATTTTCGAACTTCTTCAGATGTTTCCCCTTGCTCTTCCTCGTTGAACCCTTTCGCCCGGGAGAGCCAGTCAGCAACAACCTTCTTCCATTTGTTAAGCCGTACAGTCGATTCTTATTACGCCTACTAGTATACGCCACAGGTCTACAACCACCGCGAGCAATCTTCAATCTCTCTTTTATCATAGACTACGGCGATTCTTCATTAGCATAGATGAGGTAGACTACCGTCCTTTTGACCCGTCACACAAGTCAAGGTCAGTTCTAATTCATTCAGCGTACCCTGGGTCGATCGGGTCCTTAGAAGTCTTCACCTCAATCCGACCTCTCTATTGAATATCTCCAACACGGAGACAGCCTCTGCGGAGAGCAGAGTACAATCTATGACAAGGTGTTCGCGTAGGCCTCTGTTGGCATATCTCTTGGCAATGTAGATATTTCCTCCTCCGACTACTGTAACATTTTTGGTCTTTACTGCATCACCCATTAAAAAAAAAAAAAGTAATAAGAGGAAGAAAAGTAATTGAAGAGAAAAAATAAAAAAACATACAAGTGACAAATAAAGCAAGAAATGGCTGAATCTTGATCATGTGGACCCGGGTTACAGCACCAATCTCATTAACTATTAAAGGTACGGGCATTGAGAATCACACTCTAGTAGATTGAAAACAGAACTGGATTTAGTCCGTCCCAGTTTAAAATCTATTTTAAAAATTCGACTTGTCGTCATTTATTGTAAATTAGTGCAATTATCTATCTATCTATCTATCTATCTATATATATATATATATATATATATATATATATATATATATATATATATATATATATATATATATATATATATATATAATGATAACAGGGATTTTGGTTTCCGCTAACTCCTTCTAAACTACTGGACGGATTTTGACACGGTTTTCACCATAATTTAAAGCATTGTTCCTTGAATGTTCATAATTGAAATACATTGCAATTTAGCTTTTCTTTAAACGGAAAAAATAAATTTCGTCTGATCAAATCATAAGCAAATTATTTCTGAAATATAAACCGTAACATAGACGTATAATATACCGTTGGAAAGCGCAAGCAATTGGAATAATTAATATACGATATAAGAAATCGTACAAGTTAATATAAAGTTTTTGTAAGCCCATAAATTATGAAATAATGTTGTGGGTAAAGACGGAGGTAATGATAGTTAAATGTTCCTAACGTCGTACAATTAATTTTTTTTTTTCAGTATGCAACATTTCAAAAACAATACAACCAAATTTCCAAATTACCATTAAATTACTAAATAACTAAGTTGTGAAAATAAATGGTAAGCTGTTATAAATCTGTAAGTAAATATAAAGTTGTTGTAATCCTGTAAACTTATAAACATAAGTCATGAAAACAAATATTTCACTATAAAATGATTCCCATAAAAACCAAATTTACGTTTTGAAATGTATTTTAAATAGTTCATTTATGACAAAATTTCACAAAAAGTCAAACGTCTATTGTTAGAGTGCTTTATTTGAACCAATAAGGCGAAAAATGAAATCGACAAAAACACTAGGAGATGTCTTGAACGATAACGAAGAAAATTTAGACCAACAATTAAAACATAGACGTAGGAACCTCTACAACAGAATCTAACAATACTCAGTTCAATGATCATAAAACAGACGTTTAAATTTAAAACATACATAGCATTCAAGTTTTCTTTAGAAGGGATAACTGAATCAAGTTTGATTTATAGACCAATTTATGTTTTTGTCGATGATTAAATAAAACAACGAATGGACATGATAAAATAAACATAGTTTCTTGCTAAGTGCACTTTTCGTTACGATGAAACAGATCTTTTTAAAACATAAATGACTCACCAATTACACCCGAGCGAAGGAGTTGCAAGTCCACTAGTTTTGAATAAAATGAATTCATATTCTTAAACATTAAATAATAAATAGAATTAATTAAAAATTTGAAAAATACTTAAAAGATAAAACATTATCTATTTTTAAAAAATTAAATAAAATAAACATGACCTGCATTTACATTAAGGTGGTAGGGAAGTCTGTGTTAACTAATTAAAAATAAAACACAAATGGAACGGACAGAAAACAAAATGTATAAAGGTTTTTAGAAAAGCATTTCTCTAGATTTTTTTTTTTTTTTTTTTTTTTTTGTAAGGGATATAAATACAGAAGTTGTGTTTCAACATCCGTTCTATGTTGTAATCTTCCTGCTAGTTTATTAGAGTTACCTCAATAATCCGCTGTTTGGGATTTAGCCCTCAACTTTATTGGACCATAAAATAGATATTGGGATATAGGGATCTTCCTCCCAGGATTTTTTATTACACTCGGGGATTTTATTGTTTTTTAATTCTAATAAAGGTGCCTCTGTTACTGAGAACACGATAGTGTGGTGGGGCATACTTCCGAGAAAAAAAATTTTTGTCGAAAATTACTAATAATCGGCTGATAGACTGGTAGGCATTAGCGTTTCTAATTTTTAAAAATTTTCTAATCTCAGTTTAAATAATTGAGAAGATGGTGAATGAAACTAGAAGGTTCTGGCTTGGAACTATAGTTTTGGGGAAACTTTAAGGTCTCAACAATTCCTATTAAGCCGAACATTTTGTTCTAGCATAAGTGGGAAGGTCAAGACAACATAAATTTATGCTTACCCAAGCCGGATTGCATTCTGTACTAATTACATTCGGGTTGACTTGACGTTGCATACAATAAGACGTATTTTAAATATTGAATTATTGAAGCACTGGTGCGTATTTGGGGTATGTCGTGATGTTTCAATTTTTTTTTTTTTTTTTTTTAAATAATAAATAAATACTGAAGTAAACGTATATAATAAGTATGAAGCATAAAAATAACCTTTATTTTTAGGTATATTGAAATGAATGGTTTATGAAAATAATATATTGTGTGAGGAAATTAATTAATGATCATATACATAAACATGTTTAATTTGCTTTTTATTGTATTGATTATCTTAATCATTTTATGCACTGTGGCTAATCGACACTTTACAGTGGGTTCCAATTTTATTCCAGGTTTTATAGATGTCTATAATGAGATCGCATGGTCGGACATTAACTACCGAAGACAGCAGTTCGTTATAACATAACTGAAATTGGGTGTGTTAAGTAATTAAACCTTTATTTAATCTGAAAACAATAAATACAAAGCGCAACGCTATACTGTTTGATTAACTTTTCGTTCAGAATGTTCGGTCTTGGTGGTCAGCATGTAACTCCTGAGAGAGCATGTTTTCTCAAAACCACTTGGGGGCCCACACAACTCTACACTAACCAATCTACGTCGCCCCGAGGAATGGTTGAAAACATTCCAGTATTTAATGTCTACATAAGCTACGATGGCAATGTTTAAATTTACAATTTCTCTATTCACCTATAATTAATTCAATAAAATTAGAATAGTTTGAACAAAAAGTTAATAAATTCAAAGTGGTACACAGTAAAATAATGAAACATAAGATTGTAGAAAGAGTGCGCTTTAAACATAAAGCCTAAGTTTTCACGAAATGCATCACGGTTTACTCTTTCCATTTGGGAGCGGCGTGGTCTAGGTGATAGAGCGCTAGTATATTGTGCTCCGGGTCCAGGGTTCCGGTAATGACAGAATATTATTTATTCTGTTATTTAAGCCGGGGGGCGACCCTAGGGTATGGGAAACCCTCCTGGGGCATACACAGCCTCTATAAAGTGGGTACACAAAAATGGGGAAAACCCTGGCGGCTGAGCGTGATCTCGGCCGAATCACCTCATTGCACGGCCGTTGGCTAGGAAACAGTACGCATCTCTATATGTACAGAGCCCAAGACCCTTCATGGGTTGTAGAGGTAGTTTTTTTTTTTTTTTTTTTTTTTTTTGTCTTTCATTTTATCTAACCATATGTGGTGTTGACTGAAATGTATTAATTTCCTTTAATAACTAACTAGTTCATAAACTATCATCACTATACCGAAATCATTATTATAATGAGTAATAGCTAATTAGAAGTTCTTTTTTCTTTTATTTTTTTCTAAATTTTTATTCCATTCTAAGGAAGGCAGACTTGTTCTACAGGATATCACCCTATCTCAGCCAGAGCTTTAAGGTCCAGATTCATTTCCTAGAATTGTCACAGAACATCATTCTAACCGCAACCGTACTATTCGATCCTTAATCGAGTTCCCTTCTTGGCAAATTCTTTCCCTCTTCGCGAAGCTCAGAATCTCATATTCCACCCTCCCGAGTGTGACGGTGTTTTCCTCTACATCTTCATCCGCCAGCCTTCGTCTCGTGTCATCCTCAGAAGAAGATAATTTTCCATCCTCGAAATATGTCCAAAACAACTTAGAAATTGTTCTTCAATGATTATTTTAGTAGTTTCGACGTTGAGATTTTATTTTACGATTGTATTGCAGACTGGGTCTTTCCTGGCTTTTTTTTTTTATCTTCCTGACACTAACCACATTTCTGAAGATTGTAATTTGGATTTTTGTTCGAAGTCTGTCCACCATTCTGAGGAGTAAGTCGATAAAGGCGAAAATTTTGTTTTGTATATCTTTGATTTAGTGTCCTTGGAGACATCATTATTACTTAGGCATATTCTTTTAACGGCGTAAAACATTTTTACTGCAGCGTGTACCTGTGAACCCTCCTTGTTTTCGTTGTCATTGAGTCCGCTTTTATCTAAATGGGCTTTCAAGGTATTAGGATTATCTATAATTCTAATAATATCCTCATCTGTCACCAGATTTCTTTTGCTTTCTGCTTGAAGAATGTTAATGTTACAAATTAGGCTACTTGCAGCAAGCACCTAAGTCCTGGGTGAAACTATCTCATTTAGTTCTTGGCCTGAGATAAAGCGGAATCCAGAGACATAATAAACTGAGAATGACGTAAATTACAACTTGTCTTATCTTCAGATTTGTTGCTAACTCTTTAGAATAACAATTTCCTATCTTCCTGCTTGATTCTGTCAAATACATTTTTGAGGTCTACAAAGCACACTGATAATTCCTTTCCTTTTTCGATAACCTTTTCAGTGATCTGCGTCAACTTAAAAATTAGATCCTGAGTACTCCAGTTTGACTGAAAGCATATTGTTCCTCCTGGAGTTCTGATTCCACTGTTTGAAGGACACTCGCGGCTGACGCACTCTTATCTTTTTGCTAGGCAGCCGGTGCCCCGATGCCAGCACTGTGATGGAACCCTTACCATTCGGCATATTTTTCAAGAATGCCCTTATTATTCATCACACCTGAATAAAATTGGACTAAGCCTGAATATTTCAGCGGTGCTGGGTGATAGAGAGAAAACCATTGAATTAGTTTTTGATTTTCTTAAGGAGCAGTCATTATTATCGAAATTATAGAGACCATTCCTAGTCAGTTAGCATTACTAGTATTAGCTTTTTAAACTATAGTTTACATAAAAATATATTTTTTTCTTTCTTTATTTTATTTTTTTATTATTTTTTTTTTATTTATGTATTATTTATTTATTTATTTTATTTTTTTTTATTTTATTTTTTTTCTTTCTTTCTCTCAATCACCCATTACCTAATAGTTCTTTCTTATAAAGGTTGAATATGCATATAGTGTTTAGGCGTTGATGACCTTAGGGTTTTACGCCTTAAAACCTAAACAAAAAACAAACAAACTATTTGAAGCAGCCTTTTCTCATTAATCTTGAAGAGATAAACCTTGATAATTCTGATTATAACTGTTGTCAACTTCGTTAAATGTTGGGATTAATTAGGGCAAATGCTGCTGATTCTAGAATAAAGTCAGTAAATGGAATAAACTATCTTTCCCTTCTTTATATTTATAGGTTAAATAATCCGGTCCAGCTGATTTCCCAAGTTCCATACCTGCTTTAGCTTCCTCCATTTCTGAGAATATTTCAGACTATACTCCAAGTATCTGAGATAGGTGGATATCTCGATGTATATATTAAAAGAATTTGAAATTATTATCTGAAGTATTATAATTATACAATATCGATTAGATTTACAATCGTTTTGTAGCGAGGACGACAACAAAAAGAATTGAACAAGACCTCCTAATCTTAGAGAGGAAAATTCTTCGAAGAATATTTAGATGAGTACAGATCTATGGAAACTGGAGAAGGCGGACAAATGCTGAAATTTATACAATGCATGATGATCAAGATGTTCTGAGGATGAAGCTCGGAAGGCTTAGATGGGCTGGTCACGTGGCAAGGATGGAGGATGAAGCCATACCTAAGAAGATCCTGACAGATCCTCTCTACGGCACGAGAAGAGGAGGGAGACCAAAACTGAGATGGTCAGACGGTGAGGTGAAGGATCCCAGAGATGTCCTGGGAGTCGGGAACTGGATGATGGGCGCACAGAACACAGATGACTGGAGGAAGTTGGTATAGGAGGCCAAGACTCACCACCGAGTTGTAGCGCCGCAATAGTTAGTTAATTTGTAGCATAGTAAATATTCGGTATATATTAAAACTTTGAACCTATTTTAAACTTTATTACTGGAGTGAAGCACAAAGATGCAATTAAAATAAGTAATCTTTTTAGGTCTAATCAATCTTTGAAAAATAAACAGGTGTTTTAATGTTGGCCGGTTAAAGTGCTGATTATTTTATCACAAAGGAATCCATTGTAAATAGTTAACAACTAATCCTTTATACTGGATAACCTATTAAAGCCGGAAAACGTAGTAGAGAAGTAACTGATTATAATATATATAGAACTAGCGTTAATGAGGTACTTTTAACGAGTTCCCAGCAGTTATCGCTACTTGACGTCATAAATGGTCTCTTATACAAGGCTAAAGATAGTCTTAAATATTTACTTCAAAGCAATTTAACACCTAGCCATGAAAGATAGACAGTCTAGCTCGATACTTTTAGAAATCTCTCTATTAAAAGTTGGAAACTGGATTCAATGGATTTGATAAATATCATGAACTAAGTATTACATATTATCACTTAAAATTAAATTAATTTTTTTCTGTCAAATACCATCTTTCCATTAACATTATGTGAAGATTAAAAATATAAAGATACTAATAACTGTAAATTTATCCCCCCCCCCAAAAAAAAAAAAAAACCCTATGAAAAATCATACAAATTAAAACGAATATTGGTGCACGGCTTTTATAAATGATTAATTATTATATTTTAATGAAGGTCTTAAAATTAAAAAAAATCTCCATCCTACAAACTTAATTGTTGCTATGTTCGGTATTTTTTGTAGGTCACATTTTTACTTCCACTTACCAATATATGAATAATATAGTCAAGGAAAGTATTGCGATCGTGAAAATTTTAGTGAACACAACAGCAATATAGATATTTAATATACTGTTAATAAACTCGCTATATCGATGTAAAATTCAATAGGCTTTAATATGATGTAGGTTTCATTCTGATTAAAATAGTCTGACAGGGCATAAATGCCGATATTTTAAATTTTCTTCTTCTAAAGTACCTTTAATTTTGTTTATTCTATAAAAATAACTATATTATCTTGTTACCACTGATGAAAAACAGGTAAATATATAAATTGAATGAATTCGATATTCAATTGAGGGAAAAAACTGAAAAAATATTTTTTTAATGCAATTTTTTGTTTTTTAACTCAGGAACAGTAATATATTTTTTTTTTCAGTGGCGCGACAGGTCGTGCAGGCCCTGGACCTCGCGGTGTGATCTCCTGGGAGATTACACTCGCGTTTCACGATCCAATTCGTATTGTAGGGTCATCACTCCCTAAGCCTAATTTTGTGAGTGGCCACCTATTGGCTGATGGGTCTCACGAACCCGTGGGAGACGCTGTGAGTGAATCCCCATTGAATTACATCCTTATAAAAGCCCCGCTGGGACTGAGATTCGAACTCGCAACCTGTAGCAAGAGTGACTAGCTCGCTAGCTATTCAGCCACGGGCTCACCAAGAACAGTTATATATCGGGTTGTTTCACATGAAATGCGGATAGTGTTTGAGTTATTCGAAAACCAATTTTGTTTTACGTTTCAGAAAAATATTTTTTTAGATCACTTAGAGGACGAATTTTCCCAAACCCAACCTTATTGTACATCTAGAAGGTAAGACGAACCTCCAGGAGAAATTTCAACTTCACAACTACAGTATTTTTGAGAAACTGCGATGACCAGAAAATCGAATGAAATGGCACTTCCTTTCATAAATATAGAAGATATACAAGTATTACGATCGTGAAAAAAAATCTAATCCAAGTTTCCACTGGAAATTCACATTCACACGTTGTAAATAATCATGATTAGCAAAAACGGTTATTTTGTAATCCAGCTCAAAAAATATTAAAAAAAAAAAAAAGAAAAGAAATATTTGAGAAAGGAGAATAGTTTGGTCACCAGTGATTGTGATGTTGATTTCCAAAAGTATATCCATTTTAAGAAATTTTACAGAAAGTTCTATTATACTAAATATTAACTCCATCATTACTATATTATTAAACCAACTTATTTGATTCTTTTAGCAATAAATTTATTTATTTAATAAATATATTAAAGTTCTGAAATGTAATGTTTTAGTATGATTTGGATCAAAATTGAATTTGTAATTAGTAACTTTAGAAAATAACTACATTTTCCTCAAAATCAGCTTACCAGAAGAGCCACTTTATACCATGCATTTTGCACCTTTTTACGATTTTATCAAAAAAAGGCTATAAATATTTTGATTAAACCCACTATATCTATGTAAAATTTAATGAGCATTGATATGATGTAGGTTTCATTCTTAATGAAATAGTCTGACAGGGCCCGAATGCCGATATTTTAAATTTTCTTTCTCTAAACTACCTTTACTTTTGTTGAATAAAAAATATCATCTTAATGACATTGATGAAGGAATGATAAATATACAAGTTGGACAAATTCGATGACCAACTAAAGAAAGAGAAAGATTTTATAAAAAATATTATCTGATACAAAAAGTTGTAAAAGGTAATATACAGTGAGGAATAGGGAATAAACTTATTACTGATTAACAATTTAATATAGTTATTTTATTTAATCGAAATTGTATGTTTCCAACGAAAATGAATCAACTTAAAATATTTTTCATATTGAAATATATTTAATTGTTTTTAAATTGATTCAAACGGTCGAAGTAAGTGAAAGTCCTGTGTTGCCCTAACCAGATTTTTCTTTTTATATGCTTAATTCGTGTTCAATGTATTCTTTCTAATACTATTATTATTTATTATATTGTTTGTTATGTTTTATTTAAAATTGTTATCTGTATGTGCTTAATTTTGATATGGATATGGTTTTTGGCAGGGGTCTATTATTTTTCACCATCAGTACGACACGCTTCAGCTCGAATCCGATAAATTGCATTTTTAAAGGACTTGAAAGTTCATTAGATAAAATAAAATAGAAGATTTAGATAAAACTAAATTATGAGAATACAAATATGCCAAAATATCATTTTCGTAAAAAATGTCCTTTTTGAGAATCAACGTCTCAATTGTCGGGTCATTGCGATTTCATCTAGGAATTTTAGTATTTCCATGAAAGTCATGTAGTTAGAAAAATATGCAAAATTTTAGTATTCTAAATTAATTAGTTTTCAATTTATAGCCACCCAAACTTTGGCGTTTTCATAACCAACGCGCTCCCAGAGAAACAAATTTACTCAAAAAAAAAATTGTACTATTGTTTTTTTCGATTAAACTTACAAAATGGATGCATTAAACTTACAAATGATTAAACTTACAAAATGGAACTTACAAAAGTGGGATCTCTCTTCTCCCAGTATGCTATAAAATATTCTCGTCAATTCTAACTAGTCGAATAACGGAATACGCTGAGGAAATTATCGGAGATTACCAATGTGGTTTTAGGCGGAATCGCTCGACTATTGACCAAATATTTTCCTTACGTCAAATATTAGAGAAAAAATTGGAATACAACGGTGTAGTCCATCAACTTTATATCGATTTTAAAAAGGCTTATGATTCAATAGACCGTCAGAAGCTATATAACATCATGATTGAACAGGGAATACCTAGAAAGTTAGTAAACCTAGTAGAGATGTGTTTGTCGGAAACATTCCATAAAGTTAGAATCGGTCATAATTACTCCGAGAGATTTGAGGTGCGATCGGGTTTGAAACAGGGTGACTCCCTTTCACCTGTGTTATTTAATATAGCTTTAGAATATGTCATAGAAAAGGTGATGTGTACCGAGAAAGGCTTAAATATGGGTGACAAGATTCCGGTTTTGGGGTATGCCGATGATCTGGTACTGCTAGGTGAAGACACGGAAACCATACAACTAAATACAAGTGTGTTAATAAAAACCGGTAAAGAAATAGGACTCGAATTAAATACCGATAAGACGAAGTATATGATTAGTAGCAGAAACGGTGTCGATCTTGGTGATATTGATGTATCAGGTCATACTTTGAAACACGTAGAGAAATTCAAGTATTTAGGTTCAATTATAACTAGAAAAAATGAAATCCAGGAAGAAATAAAGTCCCGGTTAAAGGTGGGAAATGCGTGTTATTATTCAGTTGCTAAGTTACTTAGTTCGCGGCTTCTATCTAAAAACTTAAAGATTAGAATTTATAAAACTATTATTCTTCCAACGGTTCTTTACGGATGTGAAACGTGGCCGCTTACTTTAAAGGATGAACAGCGGCTTAAGGTTTTCGAAAATAAGGTATTGCGTAAAATATTTGGTCCAAAGAGAGATGAGGCCACTGGGGAGTTTAGAAGGTTGCATAACGCGGAATTGCGGAGTTTGTACCCTGTGAATATAATTGAGTTGATAGCATCGCGGAGACTCAAATGGGCGCGTAAAGTTGTTGGGCTTAGTGAGGAACGGATTACGAGAAAGTTGGTATTCGCTGAACCGACTGGTAGGCGTCCGAAAGGTAGGCCGAGGCGTCGATGGGAGGATTGCATTAAGGCTGATCTCGGGGGCTTGGGCTTGACCGGTGAACATTGGACGTGTCTATGCAAGCGAAGTTTGGTGGTATCGGCATCGAACCTTCGGGTTCGGTAAGCCTATTATTATTATTATTATTATTATTAAACTTACAAAATACAAATTAGCTACTGTAGCGGCCTATCGGCTGCAGTCAATGCCAAGCGAGTATATGCTGAATCTTGACTAACGTAAGCGACAGTTCATACTCGTGAATATTATTTTTGTGTGGTAACAAGCCACAAAACCTATCGCTTAGCATTAAGTAGCATTACCATCAAACCAATCAAACCAGACCAGAAGACCATCAGCAGCCGAAGAGAAGGATCTTTTCAGACTCAGAAGACTTCACCTTTTTGCTTAGGTAGCACCTGCACGCTGTTGGGGTCCACACTTATCTCGTGGAAATAACCTCAGCAGCTAGGGTAGCGTTGCTCTGGCAAAGCCCCCCTCTTCTACCAATCCCTCGCTATGGCCACCTTACTCCCAGGACCTTCTGGCGTAAGTCAGATGGAAGCGGTTGAAGAGAATGCCAGAGGAGAGAAAAGGGTCGCCTGTGACGGGGAAGGTGACTTTATTCCTGTCCCTAAGAAACATGTGTTTCCCCTCAGGACGGAAGTCAGACGCCTTCCTCCTACTGTTGTGGCCAACCGGTATGAGCCGATAGCGCCGCAGAAGACTGCAAGGACTCCTAAGGCTAGGCTCCCGCCTCCCATAGTTATATGCCCACCTCTATCACAGAGGATATTGCATGAGAACCTCAAGTCGGTGAATATCACCGACTTCACTACAAACACGTCTACTAAAGAGACGCGTTTGTACGTGAGAACGTACCAGGACCATGCTGCTGCCACCAAAGTTCTCAGGGAGGACCAGAACGTACAGTTCCACTCCTTTGCCCCACGTGGCACAAAACGATCAAAAAAGTTTGTAGTTTACGGCTTTGACGTAGACTGCGAGCTAGAACCATTCATCGATGAGATGAAAGAGAGAGTGGAGGGCTTCCGATTGGCTAGGCAGCTCACCAAGAGGATCGGAAATGACACCATCCCGGTCGAAGGCATACTAGTGGTCACCGACCATACAGTAAAGCTTGAGACGCTGAAGAACCTGAGACATGTGAACCAGGTGAGGATTAGGGTCGTCAAGTTTAAAGAAGATGGCTGCCCAGCACAGTGCCGCAACTGCCAGAAGTTCGGCCATGTGATGAAGTACTGCGACAGGACAGTCGTGTGCCCATGGTGTTCCGGCACACACGTTGAGAGCCAGTGCCCCAAGAAAAAGAATCAGGTGAAGTGTGCAAACTGCGGCGGACCCCATGTCGCATCCGCCCGAGAGTGCCCGAAACGACTTGAACTCCTCAAGCAAAGAAGAGCTCCAGACGAAGAAATCGTCGCCAACTCCATGAGACCTTCAAGAACAGTGCAGCAGGGCGTATCTTACTCACATCTCATTGGAGGGTCTGCGGGCCAACCACAGGCGACCACCTCCCACCACCACCAGGCTCCCCACCACCAGGCCCCCCACCACCAGGAGCCAGTACCTTCAGCGCAGCCAGCTCCAGCTCAGTCGGTTCCAGGACAGCAGCAGGACATCATCTCTCTCATCAGCCTCATGACGCAGCTGCTTCAAGAAATCAGAACTGAGAGGAGGTGCAAGTGCAAGTGCCGCCGTGATGACTGAACACCGGGTCATCAACTGGAACGTCCGAGGCCTGCTACAGAAGAAGGCCGAAGTCGAGCTCCTCCTGCAGCAACACCAGCCAACAGTGGTGGTGCTGACCGACACGAAGCTTCCCACTTCAGAGCGTCTTCGCTTCCAGGGGTACACCTCCTTTCGGGAGGAGTGCGCCTCCGGGAAGGCAAGCGTTGCTGTTTTGGTCAGACGAGATGTCCCTTCTAGGGCAGTGCCAAACCCAGTAGCTTCTACCGAAGGCACTCATATAGTCACAGTAGATGTTCACCTGAAACATCGCTATACTTTCTGCTGTGTCTATAGGAGGCCCAAGGCAATCACAACATCGATGAAGCTGTTGCTGCAGCACGCCCAGGGTAAGAGTCGGCTTGTGGTCCTCGGTGACCTCAACGCACGGCACACTGCCTGGCTGTGCAGCAGTAACAACCCCATGGGCACTTACATCTCAAAGACCAGAATGGCCGTTTTCCACCCAGGGGTGCACACCTTCCGACAGGCGGGCCGACCTGGCTGTACTTCTACGCTGGACCTGCTCCTGACCAGAGATCTGCACACCGTCACGGGGTGCCTAGCACTTCCTTTCGGACCGTCAGATCATCGGCCAGTGCTATACACATTTGATGGCACGCCGCTAGACCACCGGCGAGCAGATACATGTTTTCATAAGGCCGACTGGAAAGGCTACAGGTCCAGTGTGGAAAACACACTACCATGCGTGAAGACTCTTCGAACCGAAGATGAAGTGGACGAGGCGGTGGAGGTCATCACCACTACCATCCAGGAATCCGCCTACCAGCACATCCCTAGGTTCAGCCCGAAGCCGAACGCCATCAGGAAGCCTCCCAGACACATCCTTGCTCTGATTGCCCAGAGGAACAATCTGAGCAACATCTTTCATCGCACACGGGACTACACCTTGAAACCGGCCATCAATGCGATGACCCGGCAGATAGCCAGTCTCATGAGTGATTGGAAGAACGCGCTCTGGCATGATCAACTCAGAAGGACACACGACGATCACAGGCAGTTCTGGAGGCTAGTCAGGACTCATGTCGCCAAGAGACGGACAGTCCACCTAAGATCTGGAGACGACCTACTGACACCTAGGAACAGGCTGAACTCCTGGCAAAAGGATATGAGGCGAGGGAAGATGCTCGGAAGATAGATGCTCCAGTGCTTCCTGAAGGGAGACCTCCGTCCCCTAACGAGAAGCCCATCTACTCCAGCTTCAGCCAGCTCGAGTCGGTTCTACGACGCACCAAGGGTAATAAATCCTCTGGGCAGGACAACATACCATATGTACTGTTGAAGATGCTCCCTAGGAAGGGTAAAGCCTTTCTACTGAATATCTTCAACTCGTGCATAAGGATATCATACTTTCCGAATGCCTGGAAACGTGCGATCGTAGTACCGCTACTCAAGCCTGGGAAGACTGGAGACTACGGAGCACTATAGACCGATCAGTCTTCTCTCGCACATGAGCAAGATCTTCGAGAGGCTGGTTCAGTACCATCTCATGAAACACTGCAGGGAGGAGGGCATCATACCACCTGAGCAGACTGGCTACCAGCGAGGAGTATCCTGTGAGCACCATCTGGCGAAGCTGCAGGCTCACACCATAGAGAAAATGCACAAAAATGAGGCTACGGCGTTGATCTCACTGGACTGCACCCAGGCCTTTGACTGCGTGTCTCACACTCTGTTACTCCGCCGCCTGGAGGAGTACAGGTTCCCCGCCCCCCTATGCCGACTGATCAGAAGCTATCTTAGCGGAAGATCCTTCGTCGTACGGGTCGGTGAGGATCTGTCGAGCCCATGCGACACCACCTGCGGAGTACCTCAAGGGTCTGTACTGGGGCCAATACTGTTCGTCGTTTTCACGGCGCCAGTGGTCTCCGTAAAGCAGCCAGGAACAGTGATAGCAGCTTATGCGGATGATATAGCCATTTATGCGACCAGCATAAGCGCAGATGAAGCACTTAAGACGGCCCAATCAGCCACAGACACCATAGTTGACGAGCTTCATAAGAATGGGATAAGAGTAAACCCTACGAAAACGGACGCCATAGTTCTCTCCTTTCAAACAGGAAAGAGGAAACTGCCAACAGAATTCACCGTAGAAGGGGAAAAACAACCTCTCTCTACCAAAGTGTTATACCTGGGAGTGACACTGGATAGGCATTTAACCTTCTCCAGCCACGTCCGGGAGAGATTAAAACTGGCGCGATCAAAGTCGTATAGGCTATATCACTTGCTGACATCGCCGCAGCTCTCACTGAGGCTCAAACTCCAGATCTACAAAGCCATCATTAGACCAACACTTCTCTATGGTGCGCCGCTACTTCGTCACATGTATAAGTCTACCCTCCAGAGACTGCAGAGCTTCCAGAACTCCGTCCTTAGGCGGATAGTCAGAGGAACTACACTCCAAAGGGCGAGAAATGTCACCATATACGAGGAGCTACAGCTACCCTCGGTTCCAGAGTATATCGGCCGGAGGCACATCAAGTTCTTTGATGGGCTGAAAGCCTGCGGTAATCCGCTCTTCCGTGACATAACACCACCATCCAGGCCCGGAAGGTGGCAAGGTGATCTCCCCTTGGTAGACGTGTTCGCCGAGGGAAGGGGTCCGGACTCTGCAGTCTGAACCCACCTAACCTTTTCTTATTGTCCCCAAAAGAATAACTAACTAACTAACTGACTCAGAAAGACTAACATAACAGACTTCCGTTCGCTCCCATATACTGAAAATGTTTGTATCCTCTCTCCCCTCTTATAATGCATGTAATGCAGAAAATATAAATACCATAAAAAATACCAGAGAAGAGATACCATGTTCCTTCCTCTATTTCCGATTTCCAACCCCCAACTCCCGTGGGGTTTAGAGAAAAAAAAAAAATAATAAAATAAAATAAAAAAAAAAAAAATATATATATATATATATATATATATATATATATATATATATATATATATATATATATATTCGATTAAACGTACGTTCGGATAAGTCCTGTACTGTTGCACTAATTTGTTTTTGCAACATTGTTTTCTTTGTTTTGGAGTTTTTCAACAGTAAAGGAGAACAGAAAAAAATTCGATCAAACAAATTTTGTAATTGTACACATAAAGGCACAAAAGCCCTTGAAATGTTAAAAGTGCATCCAGCGCACCTAGAAATATTCCTTAGAATACCTTCGGGTAAATAGAAGGTCAAATATCCTGCGATATATGTATATATTGTATATTGTGTATAATATATTGTATAATAATAAAACCAGATGGTATACAAAAAAAAAATCGATCAAACAAATTTTGTAATTGTACACATAAAGGCATAAAAGCCCTTGAAATGTTAAAGGTGCATGCAGCGCACCTAGAAATATTCCTTAGAATACCTTCGGGTAAATAGAAGGTCAAATATCCTGCGATATATGTATATATTGTATATTGTGTATAATATATTGTATAATAATAAAACCAGATGGTATAAAAAAAAAATCGATCAAGCAGCATGACCTTAAATATTAAAGATTTTATGCTTCGATGATTAAAATATCCCTCCCTTTATATAAAAACTAAAGGCCAAACATCCGCGTGTTTTTCGGTAACATTCGGATCTGTAAAAATAGAGCCAATCCGGCACGGATTCCTCTCTCAATCCACGAACGATGGGCTTTGGCCGAAAGGCTGAGGATAAAGTTAAATAAATATTGGACTTTGGAAAATAGAGAGTTATGAGCTAACGAGATATATCAAGTCCCTCGGGGTCTGGGCCTCCAATTAACGTGCTTAGCCATCTAGAACGGATATATCCTGAATCAAGAAAAAATTTATATTCAAAAGACTAATGAATTTTCACCACATTTTTATTGTTTTCATTTAAATCAAGAACACACGAGAGCATTATACACACACACACACACACACACACACACACACACACACACACACACACACACACACACACAACACACGCACACACACACACGCACACACACACACACACACACAACACACACAACACAACATAACCTAGGTATTACCATCGACCAAACCCTTTCCTGGAAACCCCATATTGCCCAAATCTCCCGAAGAACAATAAGTACACTCAAATATTTCCATCGCTCCCGTCATCTTCTTCCACTGTCTACCCGTAAGCTCCTTGTATCCTCATTTATTTTCCCCCACTTTGACTATTGCTGTATGGTATATGGTGGCCTCTCGGCTGTGCTCGAGGATAGGCTAAAGCGAATTATGAACATAGTTTTAAGATTTGTCCTTGGTACACCGAAGAGGTCTCATGTGACCCATTTATACAATGAGTTGAAGTGGCTCCTTCCTTCTATCCGAAGACAATATTTCCTAGGATCATATCTTTACCAAATAATCAACTCCCAGCTACCTCCATATATCTACAGACTTCTGCAATTTAAATCGTCAGTCCACTCCCTCCAAACAAGATCGCGCCATTCCGACCTTTATATTCCTACCCATCGAACAACAACTTTTGATCATTCCTTTATTGTCCGCTCCACTACTCTCTGGAATTCCTTACCTACTCATATCCGCCATGCTTCTTCCCTAACATCATTCAAGTCCCAGCTATTCCAGTACCTTCTGTCATCCCAAACAGACGCTCAATAAGATATTTCAAATAAAAAAGAAAATCTGTTATTTATTGTTTATATTTTTATAAGGATCAATAATGAATCAAGTTCAATGTTTTTATTTTTGTTTAATGCACCAGAAGTTATTATTTATTTATTTTACTCTTTTGTTTTATAATATCCTTTCTTTTCTTTATGTATCATTGTGAATAAGAAATAATTATTGGTCTTGTAGCCAGACACATTATATATATCTTAATTGTACATATGAATTGTTCTTAAGGGACTTTGTCCCAGAATAAATATCTTTTTTTCTATTCTATTCTATTCTATTCTATATATATATATATATATATATATATATACTTATCATAGTAAGAAATGATCAGGAAACAGTTTTGTAAGAAAAATATTTTAATTCAAACAAGTGAGCCATCATTAGGGCAGCCAACATCAGAAAAAAACAAAAGGGATACATATCAACACAGTAAGATAATGAAACGTAGTGAATGCAAAAATGATGGCAATGACAAAATGAGAATATACAAATATAATAAGGGTTACCTGTAGCATGGTGGTTAGCATAACAGCCTCCTATGCCAAAGGTTCAAACCCCTAGGATTTTTTGATGGGGATAAAAAAATCCATAGTTGTGCCGTCCTTCGGAGGGTACGTTAAAAGGTGGTCCTAAGCCTGGGCGATGTCAGGTACACGTTAAAGATCCCTATCCAAAATAAACCTGGATAGGAAAAAATTTAGGGCTTCCACTATAGCATCGTTCGATTAGCCATAGCAGCATAAAGAGACGTTAAATAAGTAAAATCAAACAAACATATAAAGATAATATTATAAACACAAATAATAATACAAATACTAATATGATGATAAGTATGAAATAAAAATTAAGATATAAATAGAGAGGTGAAATATATGTAGAATAGAATAGAAAAATAATTTTCATTATGGGACAGGGTCCATAAGGATACAATTGATAAGTACAATTAAGATACAAAATGTGTCTGGCCACAAGATCAGAAGGTTATAATTAATTCTTATTCACAATGATATAAGATGAAAAGAATGGATTAAAATATATAATAAAACAAAAGAGTAAAATAAATAACTTCTGATCAAGTAATGTGTTGAATAAAACTAAACATACTAAATAAAACTAAATATATATATTTCACACGACTGATTCCTGATCATTTCTGCCTATAACTTCAAAAGCCGACCATACATATAAACATTTATACTGATTTATATATATATAATATATATATATATATATATATATATATATATATATATATATACATACGATTTTTATAAAAGCTAACTTAAACAGATTAGGCCAGACCTCATAAGATTGGCTACACAGTATTATAAGCCAATAAATAATACATATCTTTAAGCCTTGAGATTATTTTTTTTTCTTAATAATTTTGTTTGGAATTTAAAATGAAATTAAATTAAAAATAGTTCATTAAAACGAGATAAATATATATTTTTTTTTCACTCAGGAAAGTACCGTTCGAAGCAGCTAGCTGCAAGTACTCATTTATTGACAGGCGCCTTCAACCAATGTCTCGATGAGGACATCGTATTCTGGTCTTCCCGAAGATCGCCGTTCTTCCACAGAGAGTCGCCTACTCGTCGTACGGAAGCTGAGTTATAGTCTTGACTAAAATTGATCATTTGTTTCCTCTTAATATTTATTTATTTTTTATTATTTTTTTTTTTTTTTTTTGTGCTATCTTATATTACTAATCCACTAACCAAATTTTTTATTTATTTTTACGGTTTTATTTTAATCATAGAATTCTAATTTTATTTTATTTTTTTTTTTTTTATCCAATTATACGAGTATTATTTCATTTTTAAAAGTTTTCTCATTCCAAAGATAAAACATCTACTTATTTTTTCTTTCCAATTTGATTTTAATTTAATATTACCTCTCTTATTTTATTTTAATTTTTAAATTTGGCTCTCATTTGAATCTCGTCATCTCGTTTTGACACGGGATCGTTAGCCCAACTTTTTTTGTAATAACGTCACTCATCCCAATAATATTAATCTATCTATTAATAGTAAGTTCTTTAGTATTTTATACTAGCCATCACCTATTTTTGTTATACGTATTTTTTTTATCAATATATTTCAGCAAGGGGAAGAGGAGGAGAGTATTTCCATCTTCCTCCATAGATCTGACACTGATTCAACGATACCCCATTCATGGGATTTGAGAAAGGTTTGCAAACATAGCTTATTAATATAGAGCTTTGTTATTTTTTGGAATACTACAAAACGCGCGTTTGATTGTTCGTGCACGTGAAAAGGTTTTTTTTTTAGGGCAGTAAGATAATCCGGATAGTGAGGATTCCAGTATGAAGTGGAATTCAACTGATTTCACGCCCTGCTTATCTTCATCGTGCACTAAAAATGTTGAGAATACCATCGCTATAAATAATTCTCTTTATTCCGTAAATCTCTGTTTTTTTTTTCCAACATGAAAACTTTTTCGAGAGGCCATCACTGGCTCTATTCATCCTGGAACCGGATGTTAATTAGAACTTTCTTCCTGTTGTGCAATGGTCACACTCTGGTGGACCTGTTTGAAAAATATAAAGAAGAAAAAAAGTTATATTATATATTCACACAGTTACAAATCATGACATTCAATGTATTTGTTTGAATGATGAAAAAATGTCGAGCCATCTCTGACTAAAGGAAATTCATGATAGGACTATTTGAGTAAAATGGAATACAAATATAATGTATAATTGTATAAAAGATGTAACTACAACACTATATCAATCATATAACAGTTTCAAATGCGAATTATTGAATGAATTACATTCCGAAATTTACTTATATTTGGATCACGTGTAGCTGGGTGGCTAGCATTTATAGCGTTTATTTATTTAACGTCACTTTATGCTGCTTAAGCTAATTGGACGATGCTACAGTGGGTGTCCTAAATTTTGCCTATCCAGGTTTTATTAGGATAGGTATCTTTAATGAGTACCTCACAACGCAAAGACTCGGGACCACCTTCTTACGTCCCTCCGAAGGACGGTATAACTAAGGAGTGTTTACTGATAATGTATTTTTTTTATATTATATTCATTCACATTTCCTAAATGTATTAATAATATAATATAGTTATAAATTTCAATAAATATATTTTTTAAATAATATAAACTTAAGAAGTGAAGAAATACGGGCAACATAAGAATATTTCAAGTAATTATCATTTTTAAACTGTACATGCAATATTATTAAATTTAAAAAAAAAAAAAAAAAAAACTGTACCTCTACAACCCATGATGGGTCTTGGGGCTCAATACATATAGAGATTTGTACTGTTTCTAGGCCAACGGCTGTGCAATGAGAGGATTAGGCCTTGATCACGCTCAGCCACCAGGTTATTTCCCCGATTTTGAATACTCACTTTAAAGAGGCTGGGTCTGCCCCAGGAGGGTCTCCATACCCAAGGGTCGCCTCCTCCCTCCTCCCGGCTGAATTAATAGAATAAATAATATTCTGCCTCAGCCGGGATTCGAACCCAGGACCCGGAGAACAGTAGACTAGTGCTCTACCCACTAGACAACGCCGCTCCTAGTATTAAATTATATTATTCAATATTTTAAAACGGAAATGAAAACCCTAAGTATATAATATTATTTCTACTCTATCATACCCAATTTCAACAGCCCTGATACATAAATCTACGACTTGGCCCCTATCGTTAATCATTTTGTATGGGGTATTGTCTTCTATCAGAGAATTTATTGTCTAAAGTAATATACTGTGTTTGACACGGAAATTGGCACGTTGTCACGTTAAACTTGAGTTCGGGCCTCTTATAGCTGTTTTGGTGTGAGCCATGAATATTAGTATTTTACACGCCCCAGAACTTGTATATATATATATATATATGTATATGTATATATATATATATATATATATATATATATATATATATATATATATATATATATATATAATTATGATAATTCCAAAAATAAATCGTAGTATCCGCACAAACCATGATGAACATCTTAAGTTAAAATGTATGCTAATTATCTTACATTACTTTACCATAATTACACTGTAAATATTTTATTAATTTGATCTTAGACCATTATCATTATTGCAAATGTATCTGAATATAAAGTTTGAATAATTAAATTTATAGTATAGTACCATTTATCATTCCTTACTAAAGTTAATACATACAAAATTATAAAAAATCCTTAAAACGAGGGCCTTATCCGAATACGAACGAACCACAAAACACCTTAATTCAAGGCAAATTCAGATATAGTTCACTTTACTAAAAAGGTAAAATTATGTTCTCTATTTTTCATAATGTTTTACTAACTGAAAACAAGAGCAACAAAAACCATGCATATATAGTTTCTACATAAGTTAGGAATTAATGTTTTGAAAAAGAACATAATGATGGAAAAGGAATGAAAATTCTATAAACCTAAAAAAAAAGGTCCTAGACTGTCCTTGAGGACAGAATAAAGAGAATCATGAACATAATTTTATTATTTGTCCTCAGTACTCCGAAGAGGTCTCCAGTGATCCACACAAAGTGGCTCCTTATATCGCAGACAATATTACCTTCCTTACAACCAGTCTCCTGCAATTTAAACCATCGGTTCACTGCCTTAAAACATGATCGTGCCATTTACATTCCTACCCATCGAACTAAAGGTTTTGATCTTTCCTTTTTTGTCCGGTTTTCTTCTTTCTGGAATTCCACACTTACTTATACCCGCCATGCTTCCCCTCTATCATCATTCATGTCTCAGCTGTTCCAATACCTTCTGTCTTCCAAAACAGACGTTGGGAACAATTGTGACATTTCAAATCAAATACCAGACGTTGAATGAAATAAAATAATTATTTATTTCTCAAATTTAAGTTACTCAGTCCATTGATTTAGTTTTAGTCTTGTCCAGCAAATTTTTTTTGTAGATGTATTTTTTTTATTTTTCTGTTTACTATTTTTTCCCCATTACTATCTTATCTAACGGCGCTATATTACTCGCAGGACCTAGGCCTTCTCATTAATCCTTCTCCACTCTGACCTGTCTTCATCTGCTGACGCACCGAAGGTCCTTCTCTACATCCTACAGCCAACGTAATCTAGGTCCCTCTGCGCCTTCTTCCACCAGGGTGTCTACTTCATCATCATTTTTGCCAGTCTCTCACTTTTCATTCTCTGTACATATCCCAGTCATCTTATCCTGGCACTCTTAATCGTAGCAACTATATCAGGTGTTCGATACAGATTTCTAATTTCATCATTCGTTAACGATCTCCTTCTTCTGTAGGGCCAAAGATTTTTCCGAGAAGTTTTCCCACATGTTTAATAGCCTTTTATCGTTAGCGTCCAGGATTTGCTTCCATTCATGACCACTGGCAGAAGGACAGAACGAAGTACTCTTATTTTGAGTACTCTGGATTTATAGCTTTTTTCAGTCAAATTCATAATTTTTTCAGTCAAATTCATAATTTTTTCAATCAAATTCATAATTTTTTCAGTCAATTTCATAATTTCTTGTACCCATATTATACAGTTAATTGAATGAGGTTTTGCAATCAAGACAACATTTTTATTAAATCTTGTTCTTGTTTATCCATTTAACGTCACTTTATGTTACTGTGCTTAATCCGACGGTGCCGCGGGAGTCTTGAGATTTGCCTATCTAGGTTTACTTAAGATAGGGATCTTTTACGAGTTACACTTTTTAAATCTTTTAAGGGTCACTTTTGGAGCACAAATATAGGGCGATCTGCTGGTTTTTGGACTTGCGACCTTAAGCATAGAAGGCTGTAATGCTAGCCACTACTCCACAGGTGACCCTCAATGTTCCAAAAATCCACAGGTGTTTGAGCATGCCGGTTTTGAACACGTGACCTTGGGCATATTGATCTTTAACACCTTGCTGAATGCATCCAGGGTCACCTGTGGAGTAGTGGCTAGCATAACAGGCCCCTTTTAAAGGACGAAATAACCAAGGATTTTTAATCCCTTAAAGCAAATATAGGGTCATCTGCTGGTTTTGAACTTGCGACCTTAATCATAGAGAGCTGTTATGACTAGCCACTACTCCACAGGTGAACCTTTATGCATTCTAAAAGGTGTTAAGGACAAATATGCCCAAGGTCACGTGTTCAAAACCGGCATGCTCAAACACCTGTGGATTTTCGGAACATTGAGGGTCACCTGTGGAGTAGTGGCTAGCATAACAGCCTTCTATGCTTAAGGTCGCAAGTCCAAAAACCAGCAGATCGCCCTATATTTGTGCTCCAAAAGTGACCCTTAAAAGATTTAAAAAGTGTAACTCTTAAGTAAACCTGGATAGGCAAATCTCAAGACTCCCGCGGCACCGTCGAATTAAGCACAGTAACATAAAGTGACGTTAAATGGATAAACAAGAACAAGATTTAATAAAAATGTTAAGTCTTGATTGCAAAACCTCATTCAATTAACTCTATAATATGGGTACATGAAATTATGAAATTGACTGAAAAAATTATGAATTTGATTGAAAACATTATGAATTTGACTGAAAAAATTATGAATTTGACTGAAAAAATTATGAATTTGACTGAAAAAAATATGCATTCGATTGAAAATTTGAATTTGACTGAAAAAATTATGAATTTGACTGAAAAAAGCTATATACCGGTTCTGAAATATTTTCATAAGAGACCAATAGCATCGATTGTCAGCTGTTAGCCTAGCTTTAATTTCGTCTCTAATCTTATTATTCTCAGTGATGACAGTGCCCAAGTACGTAAGCTGTATAAAAGTACTCTTTCGAACCTATATCCAACTTCCTCGATATACATGGGATATCGATATACACGGGAGCTATATAGATATATATAAATGTATATACAGGATGCACTCGATATACCCCTTCTATACTCACCATATTAAATAAGAATTATTGACGTTCCATATTTCTCTTGGGCAGACTCATTATGTACTTTAATGTTACATCCATGTTATTCTTAGGAGACCCAGTCACAGAATAAACATTATTTTCTATTCTATTCTAAAGACAAAATACAGAACATCACACATCATGTGTGAAACATAATAACCAAAGACAGAAGACAACAACGAAAAAATCGCAGAAACTACTTATATGAATAAGTAAAAGCGTTACTAAATATTTTAATAAGACTAAACTATTTTTTTGCATCTATTGCATCTCGATTTTTTTCGTAAGTTGAGTTTAATGCAACAAGCGAGTCCACCCAACTAGTCACAACGTGAGATGAAATAATTAGGACTCGACGAGAGGAAGGTGCAAATGGATGAGTAAGCAGCAAATTGGCTAAGCGACTCAGGAATGGAATCATTGAATCAAATGATTCGAACCGACCCGATCGAAGTCAAGAACTATCCCGCCTTCTGCATTGGTAATATTCTATCAGAGTGTAGTTTTATCAAATAAGTTTTGAATGAAATTTCATTCAATACAGTAAGTTTTATGTGTTAGTACTATAAATTACCTATTAATTCTATTTATTTTTTTCTCGGTGGTAATTGGAGGGAAAAATCAATCGAAAATTGGCCTGCAGGTAAAGGTAAGTGAAAGGTCATAAAGTTATTAATTTCAGTTTCATACAACTTGACGTTTATGAGAAAGGCTGTTTAGCCTTTAGTTCACACATACTTACGTTGCGAAATGGGGCTGTTTAGACTCAGGAAACTGCAGTTGTTTATTTTTGTTTAATCATATTTTCCCATACCCTAATATTTGTCCTTGCTGTAGGTTCAAGTGAAGGTAAGTAAAATAGCTATCGTGAAACAGCTTATAACTAGTCTACAGTGATAATGGCAAAACATACATCCTCGTATCTTTCCAAGGTAAAATATTTGTTATTAAAAATCTATAATAAATCCCACCTGGATGATAATAATTATAATAATAATAGGCTTAGCGAACCTAAAAGTTCGATACCGATACCATTAAATGTTGCATACACAGATTCGTCAAACGACCAGCGTCCAAGCCAAATCCTCTAAGAGCAGACTTAACACAATCCTCACGTCTACGCCTCGGCCTACCTCTTGGACACCTACCAGTAGCATACTAACTTTTTCGGAACTTGTTTTTCACTGACTCTAAAAACTTTAAACGCTCATTTGCGCCATCGCTATGCTTTCAACTTATTTATACTGATAGGGTACAAGCTCCGTAATTTCGTGTGACATTCTAAATTCCCCATTGGCTTGCTTCATCTCTCTTTAGACCAAATATTTTAGGTTCTTCATCCTTCAAAGCAATCAACCACGTTTCAAATCTAAATAGAAATGTCGGAATAATAATGTTTTTAAAAATTCCATCATTTCAGTTTTTTAATAAAAGCCGCGAGATAAATAATTAGGCAAGCAATTAATAATACGCATTTCCCGACTTTAACCACAATTTTATTTCCTCGTGTATTTAGTTTTTTCCAATTATTATAGAACATTTAATGATAATAAAAATAAAAAAATGTTCACTTTGATGATAAAAATAAATAAAATGTTGCATATACTGTTTTATATATATGAATGAACATGTCGAAGATTTATACATTCTTCTCCATAATTCAGTTGCGATCTGGTTTCACAACTATGCCTTTCTTAGGTGCACTGTGTTTTATTTGACATCGTTTACATAAATTTAAATACATTACGACTTTAATTGCAATATTTTTGTATAATTATCTTGCAATGATCATCTTACATGGTCTATTTTGGTGTGTTTCATATGGTATACTTTACAATTCCTCATTGTTAAAATTGGGAACTGTATGTTCCTTTTTTCTGGTCATAATGAAACAATTAACTACTCTTTATCATTAATTTTTAAGATGACAAAACATTATAATCGAAATGAGTGTTGAACTTATGTTAGTTTAGATAGAAAACACTTCAGAAAATATTAGTACTTTTCTTAACAATTTTTTTTTTTTAAATTGTCTTTCCATTTACACAAAAACCTTAATTCATCCATTTAACATTGTCGTGAATGTGGAGAATGAAGTCGAGCACATGCTGTCACAGTGGGGAAAAAAAAAATACTTCGTAAATATTTTGGACCACATTCGGTCTCTATATATATATAGTGTGTGTGTAAGAAGGGTAAAAAAATGTCCGTGATATATATACATTTATAGATATAAATCGATTTTGAAACATTCGGGTTTATTATTTGAGGAGCTGAAACAGTTCTGCGCAGGAAAAACCAGCAGTGATTGGCATCTCCCATTTCCCCTGTCCTTTATATGAGTGACAGATATTACATACAAGGTAGATATGTTTGATCAAAATTCGTGAGAAGGTAGCATTTGAAAAAAAATTAAAAAAAACGATAAAAAAACCAACTCAATCGCTTTAAAGGAATTAAATTTTAATTAAACAAATAAAACCCAATATTTTGGGATTGATTTACCTTCAAAATAACTCGGCAGGAGATAACACTTAGGGGCTATAGGACATTTCAGATTCAGCTTTTATATTCATATAAAGATAAATCTGATAAAATTTTTTGCTCGTCAATAAATATATATCTAACCTACTCGGCTAATCCGTGTTATTTGTTCTTGAAACATAAATGTTTTCTTCTTTAAGCCCATTTTCTACATCTTTACAATATTGGAATAGCTATTAGGCTGAAGGTAGAGGTAAGAGTAGGCTAGGGAAGGAAATTAAATAAAAACTGTATTCTGGATTCGATAGATGAGGTAACTAAAAGTCAGTAAAAGAAACAATTAAATAGTTTTAACTATTTGTTGTCTACTAAAGTTTCGAACCCTATTGTGAGTCATCGCCAGATGTCCAGAATACAAAAAAAAATACAATTATAGTATAGTAACATATATTTGTATAAGAACAACAATAAAAGATAAGAGAGAAACAAAGAGTCATGAAGTATTTTTTATTTATTTTTTTTTTAAAGAAATTTAGAGATGTTGCGGATGAGTGGACGGGGTAATTTGGAATTAAAGGAGATATATCTAGTTCGGGTTAGATCTGTGACTATTTGGATATTAAGGTCTTTATGGATTATTTTATTACTGACAAAGTAAGGGGCATTTAAGATCTTTCGGAGGATTTTGGATTGCAAGGATTGAAAGTGGAGGAATTAGATGGTTTGGTGGATCCCCATACCTCAATCCCATGTGCCCAAATAGGCCTAATGAGATGATATAAATTAATATTTTGTTATATGTGGTAAGTTTTGATTGTTTGTCAAGTAAATTTAGTTTCTGTTTCTTGTCGTTTCAGTCTAGTGCGAGGATTCTAAGTAAGACGTTTGTCAAGATGGAGTCCTAGGTACCGGATCTGTTCAACTGAGGTAAGTGGAATAATGCGAAAGGATACAGTGGGACAGGCTGACATAGATTTTTGACAAGGGTATTTGAGACCGGAGGGCTTTAGAAGCAACAGATGGGTCATCTGCGTGAGTAATGAGGACAGCACTAGGATGGATCCGAATACCGCTGTAAACATGTATAAACTCCGTAAATTCCTTCCACCTACATACTTCCTCATTATCCTGTCCTATCTCACAGACAGGTCCTTGAAAGTAAATCATAACCGTTCCTATTCATCCTTTTTAATCAGTATGCAGGTGTTCCTCAAGGCAGTATTCTAGGACCCATCCTTTACACAGTTTATACAGCTGATATCCCATCCCATCCTAGCACTTTCCGTTCTACCTATGCTGAAGACACTCGTGTGTTATCAGTCAACAGCGATCCAACTATTACCCAAAGTCTTCAATCACACATCAAAGACCTTAAAGTATGTGTCAGAATTGGAGATTAAAAACAAATTCCAAAAATCCCACCAAATCACCTTTACCCTTCGTCGTAAACCTATGACATCCTGTCCAACAGTAACCTTCAATAACACTCCTCTTGTCCCAGTGAACAGATCCGATACCTAGGACTGCACCTGGACATACGTCTAACTTGGAACCCTCCTACAAGACTGAAAAGGCAAGAAACTGCCAGACGTTTTCGACTACTTCAACACTTACTGGACAAACGCTCTAACATTTCACTTAAGTACAAAAGGCTCATCTACATGACTATCATCAGACCGATATAGACTTAACGGAGTAGAGATTTGGGGCTATACTAAACCATCAAATTCTTCCCGTCTCCAATCCTTGCAATCAAAAATCCTTCGAAAAATCCTCAATGCTCCTTATTTTGTCACAAATAAACTCATCCATAAAGACCTTTAAGTTCCCTATGTTGCTGACTTGGCGCGAACCAGGTACCACTACTGTCATGATAAAATCCATTCCCACTCTAATCCACTTGTTTCAATCCTTGCTTCCTCTACAATCCCTAATAATCCCCAAGGCGTCTGAAAAGAAGATGGCCCCGAGACCTCTATTTTGACAAGTCTTTGGAGAGCTGCCAATGGGTAGTATCCCCACATGTGAATCCATGACATTTGTATCTTGTATCTCATTTACTAGTTGTATATCATTATACAGTTGTAAATAGCAATAGATCTATTAAAATACAAAACAAAAAAAAACATGGTATAAAGGATTGGCCCAGAATACTACCTTGGGGATCATCGGTGGAATGAGAAAATATAGATGAGTAGGAAAGGTTAGTCATGAAGTATTAAAAAATACTATAACATTAAAAACAATATTTTATATACTACTGAGTTAGAGGATGTAAATACGTGAAACATAAAATGGAAATTGAAGGGTAAAGGAATCTAGTAATTGAATTACAATGCCCTTGGTATACTAATGAAAAGGCTTTACATAAAAAATTAACATTAATAGTTAATTAATATTATATTAACATTTTCAAGTCCAACTACAAAATGATAGCATAAAGATTGTTTTTAAGAACATTTGGCCAGGCTAACGCGCTATCGCGCCATCTATTACTGGTACTGTTTGCTGCGGTAATATTTGATTATCCAATATTACTTTTTTTGTTTCTCTTGATAGTATCGGTTCCCAGAATATGACTAGACATTTATGAGACAAATAATAATAAGCACAAATTATTATTTTATTTATTTTTTCTAGCCTTTTCGGATCCTTGATTGGCCAATGAAGTTAGATCTCTTTTCCACAATTTAAAAAAAAAAATTAAAAGAAGAAGTTTTTTTCTGAGATCCAGAACATTTAAAGTAATAGCTCCTGGAAATTTCCGAATATTCTTAAAAAAATTTAAATTTAATTTCTGCATAACCTTGTGCGACACTTACTTTTTATATTGGAGGTAATTTTGTCTCATTTCATTCGAAACAACTTGTTTTTCACTGCATGCACATAAAGTAGATATATGTGAGTTTTTCAGATGAAAACCATTAATAACAGCACAAAACTAACCGTTGAGAACCGGACTATGGGGCATAAAAACTTTTTTGTTCCACTTAAGGTCTAGTATTTGCTCTCACTATATGTCGAGACATGTATGAAACATCCTGTATATATTTTACTTTCACTTACCTATATATAGAATATATAGTAAGGGGAAGTATTGTGATCGTGAAAATTTTTCCGTTTTCAACGGAAATATACGTTTAGGGTCTCCTGAGTCCAAATGACCAAGTTCCGAAAAAAGGTCATTTGTGGTATCTGTTAGTGTTTTAGCACCTGTTTACGATTTTCTCAAAAACGACCTAACGATTTCGATTAAACTCCCTATATCGTGTAAAATTGGACGGGCTTTATAATCATGTAGATGAGGAAGTGGTTGGGGGTGCGGTCATAAATTAGAAACACACATTTAAAATAAGTGCTATTTTAATTATGTGCCGACGTTTCGGCCTACAATGTGGGCCTTCACCAGGGTTGACTCTGAGGACGGTGTCTAAAGGAGTCAAGGACTCAAATTTCTCAACGGTCAACAAAACTCCATCATTAAAATCATGTAGGTTTCATTCTGATTATAATAGTCTGACAGGGTTTGAATGCCGAAATTTCAGAATTTCTTTTTCTAAAGTACCTTTAATTTTAATTTTTTATGAAATTGACCATATCATCTGATTAGCAAATCTAAAAAACAGGTAAATATATAAGTTGAACGAATTCGATAACCAACTAAAGGAGATAACAGCAAAAATATTTATTTAACGTACTTTTTTGTTTATTAACTTAAAAAACAGTAATCTACAAGTATAATATAACGTTGGAATGCTAAAGATTTTAGAAAAAATATTATCTTACACATACTATAGTAAGTTACTATAGTAACTTCGTCAAAAACTAATTACAAAAAATAGAACAATCCCGAAATTAGAACACAATTCGCGATAGAAGTAAAAAATGCTTCGAAGCTTTGGAATCCTTAGACGAGGAAAACGAAGATGTAAACAAACTATGGAAGGGATCAGGGATAATATCAAAGAGGTCGGTAATTTGTGTCTAGGGAAAATCGAAAATAAAAAGAACAAACCTTGGTTCGACAGGGATCGTCAAAATATGTGTGAAAAAAGAAAAACCGCTAAACTGAATTCCTTTAAAAAATCCAAGCAATAATAACGTGACTACTTTCGGGTAATAAAGAAAGAGACTTCAAAATTCTTAAAAAAAAAAGAAAAGAGAGTATCTTAAAGGCAAAATAATAGAAATAGAAAAATACAGAAGCGAAAATAACGTAAAAGAGATGTACAAAGGTATAAACAAATCGCGTAAAAGATTTGAACCTCTATTGAATGGGGTTGAAGATGCGAATAACAATATAATTGCGGATCAGACTGAGATATTAAATAAATTTAAACAACACTTTGACGGCAATCTAAATACGGAAAATAATAATCAATCTCCTCACTCTGAATATCAGAGCGCTGAACCATGGATAGACGCACCGAGTAAAGAGGAAGTCGAAATGGCGATTGGAAAATTAAACCGGTATAAAGCTGCAGGAAATGATAATATCACAAGTGAATTAATCAAGGCGTGTGGAGAAGTGGGCGTTTCCAAATTGCATGTTTTAGTTAAAAAAACCTGGGAAAATGAAAAAATGCCCGAAGAATGGAAAGAATCAATACTTATTCCGATTCACAAAAAAGGACCGAGGACGGATTGTAACAACTATCGTGCGATCTCTCTTCTCCCAGTATGCTATAAAATATTCACGTCAATACTAACTAGCCGAATCACGGAATACGCTGAGGAAATTATCGGAGACTAACAATGTGGTTTTAGGTGGAATCGCTCGACTATTGACCAAATATTTTCCTTACGTCAAATATTAGAGAAAAAATTGGAGTACAACGGTGTAGTCCATCAACTTTATATCGATTTTAAAAAGGCTTATGATTCAATAGACCGTCAGAAGTTATATAACATCATGATTGAACAGGGGATACCTAGAAAGTTAGTAAACCTAGTAAAGATGTGTTTGTCGAAAACATTCCATAAAGTTAGAATCGGTCATAATTACTCCGAGAGATTTGAGGTGCGATCGGGTTTGAAACAGGGTGACTCGCTTTCACCTGTGTTATTTAATAACTTTAGAATATGTCATAGAAAAGGTGATGTGTACCGAGAAAGGCTTAAATATGGGTGACAAGATTCCGGTTTTGGGGTATGCCAATGATTTGGTACTACTAGGTGAAGACACGGAAACTATACAACTAAATACAAGTGTGTTAATAAAAACCGGTAAACACATAGGTCTCGAATTAAATACCGATAAGACGAAACATATGATTAGTAGCAGAAATGGTGGCGATCTTGATATTAACATATCAGGGCATACTTTTGAACACGTAGAGAAATTCAAGTATTTAGGTTCAATGATAACAAGAAAAAGTGAAATCCAGGAAGAAATAAAGTACCGATTAAAGGTGGGAAATGCGTGTTATTATTCTGTTGCTAAGTTACTTAGTTCACGGCTTCTATAAAAAAACTTAAAGGTTAGAATTTATAAAACTATTATTCTTCCGACGGTTCTTTACGGATGTGAAACGTAGCCGCTTACTTTGAAGAATGAAAATGAAGGTTTTCGAAAATAAGGTACTGCGTAAAATATTTGGTTCGAAGAGAGATGAGGCCACTGGGGAGTTTAGAAGGTTGCACAACGCGGAATTGCGGAACTTAAATCCTGTAAATATAATTGAGTTGATAGCTTCGCGGAGACTCAAATGGGCGAGTAAAATTGTTGGGCTCGGTGAGGAACGGATTTCGAGAGAGTTGGTATTCGCTGATCCGACTGGTAGGCGTCCGAAAGGTAGGCCGAAGCGTCGATGGGAGGATTGCGTTAAGACTGATCTCGGGGGCTTGGGCTTGAACGGTGAACATTGGACGAGTCTGTGTAGACTGAATTTGGTGGTATCGGCATCGAACCTTCGGGTTCGCTAAGTCTATTATTATTATTATACTATAGTGAAAATTAACGGAGAGTGATAAAAAGCCGATAAAACAAACTGATTGTCGTAGATAATAATATAATAGATTATTTAATAAAACGCATATTTCTATAGAAATTCAATTTAATTAATTATTAATTACTTTTACTTATTTTATTTCACTAAATAAAGGAGATAAGAAAAAAATAAAATCCAATGTAAATAATTCTCTAACAATTTATTTTGGTTTCTAAATTTGTTTAAAAATTCTAAAATTGATATGAATAACGGAGGTAAATGAAAGCCGTGTGTTGCGCGCACCAGATTTTTTTTATGTATTGTCATAAATAAGTAAGCAAATCCTTTCGGCAAAGTTTTTAGTGCAATAATAACGCTTAGCAGTTTTTTTTTTCTCCTTGAAATTAAAATAAAAACAACGACCAATTTTTGCTGTGAACTAAGTAAGATGAAGGATTTGACTACATTAATAAAAAAAAAGAGATTAATGAAGAAAGGTTAAAGACAGGTCAAAGAAGAGCGGTAAATAAGTTTAAATCTTGAAAGGGGAGACGCGGGTCTATAGGGAGCTAGAAGCTTCAGTCCCTAATGCAGTCCCGTTGAATAGCCTTCTGGGACCCAACGATAAATAACACTAGCAATCGTGTGTAAGCGGCTCTAATACTCTTAAAGGGAGCCAGTTTCGAACCATAATTAAATGTGTCGCTTTGTAGTTTTGCCACATAATGAAATTCCTCCCATTCTTTGACGTTTCAAAGGTTCATTGCCACTTAGAAACTTGGAAACTTTTCAGCGTATGAGAGGATTAAGATTTTATATTAATTATAAATTAAAGAATTATCCCTAACCATCTCTAATATTAGAACGGCTGAGTGTCATTCTATGTCTCTTAAGCCACCATCTTTTCCTATAAATTTGAGAAGGTTAGATAAAGAACCCCATAAAAACTGTAAATAAATTTAAAATAGTGGATTTTCATTTGTATGACAGATGGCTCCATTTAACTAGAAAAAAAAAATTAAATAAAAAAATAGACAAACTACAGTACCTAATTGTTTATATAAGTGTGTAGAAAAATAGAAAGGGAGGTTAAAAATTAAAAATGTTTTTCTGGAACTCTTTTAGAAAACCATTAAAAAATATTTTGTCTGCTGAAAGAAACGGTCCAGGAATGGCAGGATAAATATGACTGGGAGTCACAATTCAAAGGGAAGGACTATTATCAAACCCAGCCAACCGTCAGCCTGATACCATGGTTCTCAAAGATCCAACAAATCGATAGAAAAGAAATTGCCCAACTTGTAAGACTACGTACTAACCATGGCTGCACAAAAAAATATCTAAATTTAATGAAAATAGAAAATGATGGCAATTGCTTAACATGCAAAGTCCCTGAAGACCCGCGCCACATTCTATTCCGATGCAGGAAATATGGGAAGCAAAGAGAAGCGATGGTTACCCTAGAAACAGAGGCGATGTTTTTACAACAGTTAGATAAAAGAAAAATTTTGATGATCAAGCAGTTCTTTATTAACGCTCAATGCAAACTATAGAAAAAAAAAATCACTTCACAGAAGTTATTTTAATGATAATAGTGTTCTTATTTTATTTTTTGTATCTCTTTTGAGTTACCTTCCTCTCTCATTTTTCTCATTCTTTTATATTATTCTCTTTCTACTTAATTTATTGATACTTTTTTTATTATTATTTTTTTTTATTTATTTTTTTTTTTTTTTGGTTCCATAACCTAAGTTTTTATTAAACTGTAGCAAACACATATTGACCATATAGGATTTGGTGTCAAGTCTTGACGGTCACTTGTATATAATAAAATTAAAAACAAAATAAAATAAAAAATATTTTTTTCGTAAAATGATCCGTTCAGGAGAAAAAAAAAAAAAAAAAAATATATATATATATATATATATATATATATATATACATATTACGGAGGCCCCTCGAATGAAATTGGTAAAAGTAGTAATTGGAGGTGTACCAAACCATCATAACATAATTTTTTTTTTTTTCCTAACTTTTTCGAGGAAAAATAAATATATTGATACCCTTTTGTGAAATCCTTAACCCATAGCTGCTATTAAAGCAATAATATACATTTTTCTCGTGAAAATTGGTTTAGCTGTGGAGAAAATAAGTTTCCCATCGGTGTGTATCATTGGTTAATTTGGTTCTGATATACAGTGGGGCAGATTTCACAAGCTTATTCCGCTAGGCCCTCCCTTTATAGAATTGAGGAGAATCATATTACATGTCATATCATCATATCGTGCTCCGTGTATGGTTTCATAGTGAACCAACATGTCACAAACACAAATATCCATAAATTAAAAAAATGAAGTTGTTATCTGCTCCAAGGAAGGAAAAGGAACAAGACTCAGTTCATCTGATGCATAATAATAATGCAAAGTTATATTTCAGTTATGTCTATTTATATTGGCTCGTTAAAAAATAAAAAGGCGACCGATTCTGTTGGTTTATTCATTTAACATGACTTGGTTTTTCAGTTCTGGTTTCATCTCAATCTAACATTAAATATCAGGCCCGCTAGCTCCTTTCTTCTTTCTGAACTGCTATTTCGCTTTCAGCTTTTGGGAGGATTAAGATTCTATATTAGCTACATTTATGAGCCTCTCGATTGCCAGTTTTAGAGTGATTTGAGTTACTTGAGATTATAAATTAAAGGATTAGATGCCTATATAACAACGGATGAGTGTCGTTTCTGTCTCTTATGCAACCATTTTTACAGTGAATTTGAGAAGGTTTAGGTAAGAATCCAAAATACTGTAGATAAATTAAAAATAGTGGATATTCATTTTTATTAACGACTACCTGAATTATTTACTGACGATGTACTGTCTGAACTATGTTTAAAGCGAAATCGGTCAAGCCGTTCACGCGTGATGCGATGACCAAGGAAAAGGGGATTCATTTTTATATAAGTAGATAAAGAGATAACTCTAGGACATAAAACAAAAACCTTTCTACTAAAGTAAATTTTCTCTTTTTTCTTTCAGAAGATCTTTCTCCTGACTGATATAAACATAGCAAAAAAATAATTAGAGAAATTGGAAATGACCAAGTGAAAAGGCGATTCGTTCATATATATATATATAAGTTTGTGTTGTTCTTAGGTTTCAGTCAATGAATAAACAATTTTATCTATGCGACGTTTCGAGAATTTATTGTTCTCATAATCATGCCTTAACAGTGGAAAAAGAAAAAAATAATAATATTAATGTTCTGTTTTTTTTTCTTTTTTTTTTTTTTTTTTTCTTTTTCCACTGTTAAGGCATGATTATGAGAACAATAAAGTCTCGAAACGTCGCATAGATAAAATTGTTTATTCATTGACTGAAACCTAAGAACAACACAAACTTAAATTATCAACAGTCGAGAACTGATCAAACAATATATATATATATATATATATATATATATATATATATATATATATATATATATATATATATATAATGTATAATTTGTTTATAAAGTTAAATAAACAGTTACATTTTAAGGTATTATGGAACAGAAGTTTGTCTATTTTTTTTTTTTTTTTTATTGCCAAGTTAGATACAGCTTTTATAGCCATATACATATATTAATAAAGAATACATATACATATACATATATATATATATATATATATATATATATATATATATATATATATATATATATATATATATATATATATATACTGATTGATACGAATTTAATGAAATTTTTTAAACCCGTTTTAAAAAAAGGAATAAATCTTTGAATAAAAAAACCTGTAATTGTATACAAGTAAGTGAATAGGCATGCAACGATAAACCAAACAAGCAATGTAAAATCAGTTCATGTATGTATATATATTTAACTTTATAAACAAATTATACATTATGTATCCACGGTATTAGTTGTAGGGAACCGTCGCCATTCTTTCAATAGATTGCAAAGGAAAACATTGACATTGTATCAACCATTTCTGTAATGTTTATAAGCAACAGAAAATATAATAATAATTTTAGTCGTGTCATATCATCATATCATACAACGTGTAAAGATTAATACTGAACAAAAAAATTACAAACACAAATATTCATAAAATTAAATAACACAGTTGTTATCTGCTCCAAGGAAGAAATAAGAAAAACTTTAAGTTCATCTGATGCATAATAATAAAACAGAGCTATATTTTAAGAATAAATCACAACTTTTTAAATTGAAAAAGTTGGAAATATAATTTTTTTCTATTTTATGTCATATTTTTTTAACGGTAATAAATTTTAACAATAGACGAAATTTTATATAAACATGTAATTTATATTAACTAATCTACTAGCAATATTTTCTAAGGTCCATTTGGTAGAGAACGGTGATAAAAAGTTTGAAGTTATTTAGTTTTCATGAAAAAAAGTCTCTTAAATTAAAATTACAATAGTATAATTAAAAATATAGAATTTATTTATTTTATTAATTTGATCTTTCGTCTCTTTACTATCGTTGTTCTTTCCAAATGGCATTGCAAGTCATGACCAGTATTACAAATTACGTTCTGAATTATTTCTTGACTGCTAAATTATTAAATTCTATCATAGTTTAAATTAACACATTTCTTTACTACTTCAATTTATTCAATTCAATAATAAAATAAACGATTATTTCATTGAAGACTAAACCAACCTGACTAACGACCATTTAATTACACTGATAATGGAGTAACGTCCACTATTCGGCCTCCAGTCAAATGTCTTCTCTTCGCGGACGACATAGTGATTACCACTCGGAGCAAATCCTTATCTAACATCCAATGGAAGTTGCAAGAGGCACTCAATGAAATAGAACAGTGGTCAAGAAAGACCAGCTTTAAATTTTCCGTTTCAAAAACTAAATGTTTACACATTTGCCAGCGGAGAAAGTGTAAAGATAATCCCCAGATACTCTTAAACAACTCCCCGATCGAGTACGTAGACAAACAATTATATTTGGGTACGTTTTTTGATAAAAAGATGAGCTGGATACCGCATATTATACATCCGAGGGACGAATGCACAAAAAGGCTCGGACTTTTAAAATGCATTTCCAATTCAAACTGGGGCGCCGATAGAAACTCACTAAGGAGTAAAATGGATCATGGAGTTCAATTCTATAGAACGGCCAACAAAACATCGTTAAGAATGTTGGATCCTGTCCACAGCTCGGCTATGAGAATTTGTACTGGGCTTTTAGAACCTCAGCTATCGAAAGCATCAGTGCAGAGTCTGGAGAGCCTTCCTTAAATTAACGGCGAGAATTCTTATTACTCAAATATGTCGCCTAAGTAAAAGCTTATGGTTATCAACCCTTAGCTTCTTGGTTGTTTGCTGAAGAGGGAAGAGACCGTGGGATCAAGGATATCATTTATAAAATATTGAACAGAATTGATATGAGTATAAATAGTATTAAATCCATCCCAGAACTGAAAATGCCTTACTGGCTAAAAATGAGACCATATATAGATAGATCAATGGCGAAAATAAGGAAAGCACTCCCAATATAAATTAGGAACTCTTTTCTCAGGCTGACAGAAAAATATCAAGACTTCAATATGTTGTTTACTGACGCATCCAAAATGGATGACAGAGTTGGTTGTGCTGTCTACAGCAGAGAGCAACAGCTCATGTTCAGTCTGCCAGGCGAGAGCTCCGTCTTCTCCGGAGAAGCCACAGCCATACTGAGAGCTCTCAAGTGGATTAGAAGCTCAGAAAAAATGTCATGGTCTATCGTTACGGACTCGTGGAGTGTTCTTGCAGCCATTGACAGCCAAACATCTTCTAACGCGCAAAATTAGAGACATAATAAATGAATGGTGGGAAACAAACATAATGTCTAAAATAGTGATTATAATTTGGGTACCATCTCACTGTGGAATTATTGGGAACGAAAGAGCCGATCAAGCAGCTGATTCAGCCAGAAAAGGTGAAGCCGAAGAGATTACTCAAATAAAAGAAACCACAATGGAGGATTGGGTGAGTAGCTACAAAAAAGTTCTTCTGAAAGAGTGGGAGGATGGTTGGAGAGAAAAGATATCGAAATTGAGAACAATTAAATCCGACTGTCAGAAATGGAGAACTAGTGCAAGATCTACAAGGAGAGAGGAAATTGTTGTATGCAGACTAAGAATTGGGCACTGCCAATTTACGCATGGTTACCTCTTGAGACGCCTGGAAGCGCCAACCTGCGAAAAATGCAACAATTCTCCTCTAACTGTAGAACACTTGCTGATTGAGTGCCCGCTTTATGAGCAGTCAAGAAAAGGGTTGAATCTAAACAAAGACATGAAAGAAATACTTAAAGATGAGGAAGAAAGTATTAACAAATTAATAGAATTCACGAAAATGATAGGATTCTACCATATAATATAATTATTTCGATCACGCCAATGACCCTCAAGGGTAGAGGCGGATAAACAAATAATAAAAAAAAATAAATAAAATAAATAAATAAAAAAATTACACTGCGACTAATTGATACGAGTTTAATGAAATATTTTAAACCCGTTTTAAAAAAAGGAATAAATCTTTGAATAAAAAAACCTGTAATTGTATACAGTAAGTGAATAGGCATGCAACGATAACGAAACAAGCAATGTAAAATCAGTTCATGTCACTCACAATCTCCCCCGGGTATGTGGGACCCGTCAGCTAATTGATAGCCACCCACAAAAATAGGCGTAGGGAGTGATGACCCTACCCTATAAAATGTCATCCAGTATCGCGGTGTGGAATATAAACCATACCACGCGGCCAAGGGCTTCCAAGGCCTGTCGCGCCAACAGAAAAAAAAAATGAATAAATCATTCCTGTCCTAACTAGTGCCTAATAACCGTCAGTGGGATTATCCTTATTCGATGGTCATTTATTTTGTTCAAGGTGTGTTTAGCTCAAAGTCTTTTTGCTTTTATTTAACAATGGACAATGCTGAGCCAGGTAAGACATTATATTTCCAAACTCGTTATTGACTATACATTGCAATCTCACCTGCAAAGTTAACTCAGCAATTTTGAAATGTACGCCCCTATTCAATAACGAAAAACTATATAACGCCCCAAGTTACCCCAAGGTTTTGTTTGTAGGATTCGTTTCATCAATCCTTCTGGTCTTTAAATATCACAAAGAATTTTTGCGATTTTTTGTGTTTTGTGTGATACATAATTTTTTTCAGATACAACATTCCGAATCAAAAGTTTTACAATCTATAATTTGAAAATTTTCCTAAATGATATAATATACATCTATCAGCAACTCCGAGCCATAATTAGATTGTTTGTATTATTTTTCCCGTATTCTGGGACTTCAAACGTAAAATGTAGGTAAGCTTTAGATTTGAGCAAATAAATTCGATGTTCGCCCATTGTAAGCTCGCCAATCGTGTCAAAAAATTAATTAGTTTCTATAATTTTTTCCGTATTCTGGGACCCTAAAGGTTAAATATGGACGAGTTTCAGAATTTTGTCCACCTAAATTGGTCATATTTTCCACTCTACGTCCCCTCCGAAGGACGGCATAACTAAAGATTTTTTACTCCCATTAATAAAAAAAATTCTAGGACGACTCTCGGGTTTGAACACGGGACCTTGGGCTTAGAAGGCCATTATGCTAGCCACTATGACACAGGTGATCCCGGTTCCAGATTAGATAACCTAACAATGGACTATATTATTTACAACAAACACTTAGTTCTATCCGCTTTTTATCACATTCACTTACATTTTTCTATTTTTTTTTTCTAAAATCGTTAGTTTTCCATACATATTATACATCTATTCTTTAATGTTAAAGTTCGATAGACAAAAAATATGTTTGCTCTTTTCTACTTTAGTTGGCCATCAATTTCGTTCAACCGACAAGCTTTCTTAAGTGAATTCTTGAGATACCTTCTCGGAGTCCCCTTGATGAAGGCCCACAACGTAGGCCGAAAAAACGTCGGCACACAAACATAAGTTTTCGTGAAGTTAAAATGGTCGAGTGTGAATATATATAGGGGAGAAGTTTATTTAGGGTGCAGTGAAATAAACACTTAATTAATTGGAAACAATTGATTTGTGCCAACGTTTCGGCCTAAATTACAGGCCTTCTTCAGAACTATAAAACAAAAGATAACAACCAGTTGTAGAATACAGTATACAAAGATAATAAGTAAAAAAAATCATAATGATAATTAGAAAGAAAATAAAACAGTAGTTATGATAATTAACAAATATTATAATAATTAAAAACAAAAGGGAAAAATAATTTTTTGTTAATAATTTAATAGAAGTTACACGACCAAAAATGAATTAAATGTACCATAGTTACGGAGTGCAAAAAAGTTACATATATGTGACAAACAAAATGTCAGTACTATATATTACCATATATGTAACTTTGTTAGTTTCACATATCTACATATGTAATATATAGCAAGGAAAAGTATTGTTATTGTGAAAATTTCGGATTCCAGTCTTCAACGTAAATATACGCTTTAGGGTCTCCTGAGTCCAAATGACCAAGTCCTGCAAAAAGGTCTGTGTGTGTGTCCGTGTGAGGTAACTCCCGGGCAAAACGAAAAGTTCTAGAAACTGAAATTTCATATTTAAGACAACAATACGCCCAAATGTTACAGAAAATTTTACATCAAAATCAGCTAACCAGAAGAGCCACTTTATATCATGCATTTTGCACCTGATAACGATTTTCTCAAAAATAGCTCTAACGATTTTGATTAAACTCTATATATCGATGTAAAATTTGATGGGCTTTGATATAATGTAGTTTCATTCTGACTGAAATAGTCTGACATGGCTTAAATGCCGATATTTTAAATTTTCTTCCTCTAAAGTATCTTTAATTTTGTAGATACTAAAAAAATAACAATCTTCTTATGAACGATAAAAAACAGGTAAATAAAGAAAATAATAATGTTGAACGAATTTGATATCTTTCTAAAAGAGAAAACTGCCAGTATATTTTTTATTGGAATATTTCGTTTTTAAACATAAGAACAGTAATATAGATGATAATATACCGTTGAAAAGCTAGTGATTTTAAACTGATTATTTTAGATAATAATATAATAGATTTTTTAATAAAACACATGTTTCTATATAAATTCAATTTCATTAATTATTTATTACTTTCACTCATTTTATCTCTAACTGTATTTGAAAATTCATTAATCGATATTAACAATGGCGGTAAGTGAAAGTCGTGTGATTTTTTAACACTGTAACTAAACTTTAACTATAACTACTTATCATATTTATTTATTGTATTTTACAAGTGGTGTTTATCTTTTATTTTATAGCCCTGAAGAAGGCCTGAAATTTAGGCCGAAACGTAGGCACAAATAAATTAAGTTTCAACCTAATTCGGTGTTTATTAGACTGCACTCGGAACCAACTGCACCCTATAAGTTTTCCATATTTCTAGATAACCGCACCCCCTCTCGCCACCCTAACCAACTTCTCCATCATATAGCCTCAACGGTCAACTAAACCTCCATCATTATTTATTTTCATTTTAGCCAGCGGTATATTTTTTTATTATAGCCCTAATGTAAACAGGGCCTTATACACATGGGAAATATCTGATGGCCTAGTCTCTTGTTGAAAGGAAAAACGTTCAACACAGGCACAGAATATAGCTCTTTCAATTCTTTAGGAAGATAAGAAAATGTAGTCGCCATGAATCGAAAGCCCCCAAAAAAAAGAATTGATTTATATGTAAACGAATGGAGATCCAAAGTAATAAATGATATCAATATGTTAACAGGATAAGATCTTCAAGTTCCCTCGGACAATGGAACAAGAAAATTGTAGAAGACGGAACTTCCCGCACTTGTACAACGCCTGCATAATGAAAAATTCTCACCTCGATTGAACTACGCATGAAACCATTGAAGAACCAAAGCACAGTTCTGTTTTCGCTTTATGAATGAACTAATACTCGTGATGAATTTATTATTCACAAAGTAACGAATACTTTTTGACATAGTTATGTATGTGCTTTGGCTGTTGGTATGTAACTTTCTTTGTGTAACGTTTTTATCGAAATTCGACAGTCCTCTCGTCAGATATTTAGTGAAGACTACTTGTAACATAAAATTTGCCCTACCGGTTAGGTGCTATGCCGATTCAAATGAAAAAAAAAAAAAAAATCATGTTTTGCTACATTAATCAGGTACATTATTGAGTGCTAAGGTTCTTTTTGACAGGCTGTCTGTTGGCGTTAGGTCGGATCTAGAATTCGACGACAGTTCCCTCGTCAGAAATTTATATATATAGATATACATAAATTTTTGTCTAAAGCTATATTGGTTAAAATGAAAATACTCTCTTTTTGTTACACTCAAAAATGTAATACGCAATCTGTTAGTGTTGCTCGGATTGAAAATTTTCGGACTATTACTTTATTCGAAATTTAACATAGAATATTATTCGCTACATAACATTTGTCGCTAGGACTTACAATTTAGCTGTTGTACTGGTTTGGATGATAAATGTTACGTTTGAAACTTATTTTCTGTCAGCTTTGTTTATTTCTATTTATTATCAAATCGCCATCCATCCATCCGCATACGCAATTCATCCCTGCCTGGGAAAATTAGAAGATTATAGAATGACTTCTTCTTTTTTATCTACTTTTTTTTTATCAGTCAGATTGAAATTTTTTTGCTCTTGCATTCTTTGCTTTAACTTACCTATATATGAATTATATAGTAAAGAAATGAAAGTATTGCGATCGTGAAAATATTCGAATTCCAGTTTTTACGGATAATAAAAGTTTTAATATATTTTTTTTTTAGCTGTCCAAGAAACCTTTGCAATCGACAAAAAATAAATGTATCCCATTCTTCACTTACAACTTGGGGGCTTACGTTTCAAGATATTTAGAACCAGAACAACGAATAAAAAAAATTCATTTGTCAGCTGTATGCCGTCCGCGGATTTTCTCTGAAACTACTGAACTAATGTTTTAGAAATTTGGCACAAAAATACTAACCATAACTTATAAGAGATAATAAATAAAAACTGCATGGTGTTCTGGAATCAGTCAATTTTGAAAATCAAAATAAAAGAAAAGGAAACAGTACAGAAGTCTATTTGGATTTTGGTTTATTATTTTCAATAATAAACCTTTGTAATCGACCAACAAATAAAGAAATATTATTTACATTAAATTAAATTCCCTACAAAACGAATAAACATTAATTTAAATGGGTTAAGAAGAGATATAGCTTTTTGAAAATAGTAATAATAATAGGCCATTTTTCTTTGAATATATTGCTTTTCAAAAAAGTTAATTGCCTATAAACAGCTATATAAACAGTTATACCCTAATATAGTTATTTTGAAATAATAAACCATTGTGTTATTGTTCGTAGCGTTTTTATTTTCACATAAACAAAAGCGTAGTACAATAAAATTAATCATCATACAAAAAGAAAAAAAATAATATAGATATTCTTTGTTTTCTATGGTTTTGATTTTTTGTACTTTAGTTTAGTTTCTGTGAATAGTAAAAAATAGATATATGTCGGGCTATAAAAACAATTAGTAGTATAAAACTATAATACCATATATAAGAAGGGGTTCAAACGATTTTGATTAAACTCGCCATAAAAAAAAAAATAAATAAATAAATAAAAAGGAAAAAAAAACCTGTACCCCATGAAGGGTCTAGCTTGGGCTCAGTACATATAGGAATTCGCACTGTTTCTAGGCCAAAGGCCGTAGTGAGGTGACTAGGCCAAGACCACATTCAGCCGCTAGATTTTTCTCCAACTTTGGGTACCCACTTTACAGAGGCTGGGTCTGCCCCAGGAGTGTCTACATACCCTACGGTTGCTCCCTGCCTATTAACAAAATAGATAATATTCTGACACAGCCGGGATTCGACCACAGAACCCGAAGAACAGTAGACAAGTGCTCTACCACTAGACCACACCCCTTCCTTTTCAACTCGCCATAACGATGCAAACTTTAATGGGCTTTGATATGATGTAGGTTTCGTTCTGTTTGACAGTCTGAGTGGCCTTAAATGCCGATATATAAAACTTTCTTTAGCAAAAGTACCTTTAATTTTGTAGATCCAAAAAAAAATATCACCATCATCACCTTGTTAGCATCAATAAAAAAAGGATACATATTACTTAAACTAAGTTATATGTTTTTATAATATTGTTAAACATAATTAAAATAATTTGAACAATAGCAGTAACATAGATGTATATATGCCTTTGGAAAGCTAAAGAATTTAGAAAAAAATATTATCTTAGGCACAAAGTAGTAGTACCATAAAAGCATTGTTGTAGGTAATAGATTACTTAATAAAATCATGTTTCTATCGAAACTCAATGCAATTTTTAACCTCGTCTCTGAATTTATTTAAAAGTTCTTAAATTGAATTTAATAACCGAGGTAAATGAGTGTCTTATGTTGCCTACACCAGAGTTTTAAGCACCACGAACTGGTTTATAAATATGTTTATTACAATCATCACAACAAGACTTCCCTTTATTAAAGCCGTTTAACTAAACTATTTGAGCACATCATCGAAAAAATGCAGAGGAGCGAGTCATGACAAAAGGAAAAATATGCATTTTATAGTAAATTTCTTTAGACTGTGCAAAACAATTAAATATAAAAAATAAAATAAATTATTGCAATCTCATCGTTATCAACAAGAATGCAGTGAGTGGAATTTTCAGTATGGCGAAACCAGAGGGATGCAACTAAACAGTGGTCTCATCCGCAGCCCACGAGTTTTAACTATAACATTTTATTTTCATCATTACGCACAGTGTAAATGTTTTATTATCTATAAGCAAGAATAATTATTCATTTTTGATGTGCAATATTGTAAATAGAAACCACCATTCCTTTTGATTAATAGATGGGTATATAAGAAAATACATCCAAGAAGGTAAGAGATAGAATGTTGTATTTAAAAAAAAACAAAAACCTGTACCACTACAACCCATGAAGGGTCTTGGGTTCAGTACATATAAAGGTTCGTACTGTTTCTAGGCCAACGGCAGTGCAATGAGGTGATTAGGCCTTAATCGCGCTCAGCCGCCAGGTTTTTCCCCAATTAATTTGGGTACCCACTTTATAGAGGCTGGGTCTGTCCCTGGAGGGTCTCCATACCCTAGGGTCGCCCCCCCACTGAATTAACAGAATAAATAATATTCTGCCATAGCCGGGATTCGAACCCAGAACCCGGAGCACAGCAGACTAGTGCTCTATCCACTAGACCACGCCACTCCCTTAGTTGTATTTAAAGCAATAGTATTATATATTTAAATTAAATCGATAAATATTGAAGATATAATGAAGATAGGTAAAACTTGTGATATTTAAGCGGCAAACCATGTTTTTAAATCGTAACTTTAAAATAATAATAATTAGTTAATCGAAGTTACATAACATAGTGGACCATTTCTAGCTAATTGGGATATTTATCATTGGATAATTCATCATTTTACTTTCACTTACCTATATATGAAATATATAGTAGGGAAAGTATTGCGATCGTTAAAATTTTCGAATTCCAGTTTTCAACCCAAATACACGTTTTAGGGGCCCCTGAGTCTAAATGATCAAGTCCCGCAAAAAGGTCTGATTGTAAGCCTGTGTCTGGTAAGTCCATCGCGAAAACGAAAAGTCCAATGACAATGAAATTTCATATTTAAGACAACTATACGCCCAAGATGTTACAGCAACTTTTTTTATCAAAATCAGCTCACCAGAAGAGCTACTTTATACCAGACATTTTGCACCTATTTACGATTTTCTCAATAACGGCTCTAACGATTTTGATTAATCTCGTTTCATTCTGATAGAAATAGTCTGGCAGGTCTTAAATGCCGATATTTTAAAATTTCTTCCTCTAAAGTACCTTTAATTTTGTAGTTTTTATGAAATTGACCATATAATCTGATTAGCATTGCTAAAAAAACAGGTAAATATAAAAGCTGAACGAAAATGTTTTTGTATGCAATTTATAGATTTTGTATCATAGGAACAGTAATATAGACGTATGATATACCGTTTGAAAGCTAAAGATTTTAGAAAAATTATTATTTTGTACACACAATTGTTAAAGTTAATGGAGAGTGATGGTAAGTCGATAAAACAAACAGATTGTCGTGTATAATAGTTTTATAGATTATTTAGTAAATCACATGTTTCTATTAAAATCCAATGTAAATAATTCTTTAACAATTTATTTTCCTTTCGAAATTTGTTTAGAAATTCTTAAATTGATATAAATGACGGAGGTAAGTGAAAGTCGTGAGTTTTTTTAAAATACTAGATTTTTTGAAAATATTAGAGGCATGTAAATATGTTAAGATCAAATTATCTTCGAATTCAACCAGCTATATTTATTTATATGTTTTTTATTACAGTAATAGATAGCTTCTATCTGAAAAGGGGAAAATATATCAGAATATTTAAAGCTCCGAATATATAAATATGTATGGAAGGGGGGCGGTAGTCGGCATTGTGGTATATATACTTCGCGGGGAGGTTTTAAGCAGTAGGTCATAAATTTATTGCTATCAAAAGTATGAAAAGATTCCCTAAGTTATACTTCATATTCCAATAATTTCTTTTAAATATATTCTAAAGAAGAAAACTTTTTTATTTTATAATTTTTTTTTTTTTTTTTACACTTACAGGCGTAGTTGAGATATATTCATATTTTTTCTTCATGAATCTGAATTTCTAAATATTGAAACATAATTTAATTCATATCAAGTTGTGGATAATTGCATTCATGAATCGCATTTTTAAGACTCGGGTGTTCTTAGGATGAAACAAAATTAAATTTCAAAAATTCAATGTCCCTTCAACCAAAAATTTTAGGTTATATCGTCCCAATTCATAATGTATTTCTATAAGATTATTATTTAATAAAATAAAGCATAAAATATTTTTTATTTAATTATTAATACATAAAACGAACTGGGCCTATCTTATATAAATACTTTACATTACAATAAGTTTAAATCACAAAAAGATTATTTTGAAAATTAATAGGAAGAATTTTATTTATGGACAACCGACTTCAGATAAAAACATAATATTTTCTAGCATGGAAATACAAGTTTGTATTGCAAATATCAAAAATATTATATGTTAATTAAAAATGAAAATATAGTTCAATTTGTATGTGTTTCAAGTCATATATGTAATCGTTATGATAGCTGTTCTTTTTTAATAGACTCTTTTTTTGGAGGGAAAGCAAATATGACTAAATAACAAAATATTATGACTTAATAAGGCTCAAAGTAAAAAAAACATATACTTTATGACTGCAAAATATTTGACAGCCAAAGATTTAATTTAATTAAAAACATAACACTTAAAAACGGAAACTGGCCAGAGACGGAACAAAATTTGTTTTCTGAATTCATGACAGACTTACCTACTTAAATTCATTAAAAACATTGACGTCGAATCACTGACTAAATATGGACAGCGTAGGTAATTCTCTTCTTATGACTAAAAGTTTATTTTAAATTTATCGCATTTTGTTTTATTACTGTTTTATTATATTTGAAATATTATTTTGTAATAATTGTTAAATACGATACTACTTCCATATGTAAATTAATATAATCATATTATCATTCATGTAGTATACCGTTAAGATATGGAACATGATGTTATAATAAACGGTCCTTATGTGGGGTTACCATGTAAGAAAAAAAAAAATAAAATAATATTATATATATATATAAATCAAAATTAGTTATCAAAATTCATAATTTTTTTTTTAAGATCTGAAAACCCAAGATGAGATTTTTCTTTTAAAAATAATAATCTTTTGTAATAATATTATTTTTAAGAAGAGAGTAGACAAAAAAAAATTTATTCAATTAGATAATTATTAAACATTTAAAAAAAAAAAAAATTGACAAAAAAAAATTGAACTCACCTGCTATGAGTCCTAGAATAAGAACCAAAATCGAAGAAATATTTTTCATTGCACCAACACTCAACTCACATGTCTCGAAAAATTTCGGCACGACAAACCACAGACTGATACGGACAACACAACACCCTCACGAGCGACAAGCTGCCGGTGACTATCAAACACAGCCGGTTGGCGGTTGTCCTTCGGTTTAGTTCGGCTAACATCGGACTTTTCCGCCATTGGTGATTACGATGGACTAACTTCATTCATCTTTTGAGACCATCATTAGTTTGTTTGTTTATTTATTTAACGTCAATTTATGCTTCTGAGGCTAATCGGGCGATGCTACTGTGGGAGTCCTTAATTTTGCCTATCCAGTTTTAATTATGATAGAGAACTTAAACGAGTACCTGTCATCGCGTAGGCTTGGGACCACCTTTTTACTTTCCCTCCGAAGGACCACATAACTAGGATTTAGTCCCATAAAAAAATCCTAGGACCCCCTGCGGGTTTGAACCCGTGACCTTTGGCATATAAGGCTCTTATGCTAGCCACCCAACTACAGGTGTTCCCGAACAATAATTATAATCCTAAAATGAGCCTTTTAAGCTATTTAGCTTAAATTACTTATGAATAATATATGAAGAAGTTAATAAGCGTTGAACCGAAAATTAGCGTTAGAGAGTTTAGCCGAGGCGTAGTAGGGGGGAATGTATAGGCCATCCTCCAATTAGAACAATAATAACCCCTAACTCCCGAAAATGATGTCACCCACTGTATATACGTATAATCAATATAACTGGCCTTCAAAGAGAGTACCATTAAGTTAACCGAAGATTCTACTGGACCCAGAATGTAGACCATGTTAGACCCAACCTCTTAGAACATAATACGATCCGCAAAACATTGTACTCGGTAAATTACTAAAATTTTGAAATACGAAATAAGTAGATATTTAACTACTTATAAAGACTTTAACTTTTTTAAACACCTCTATCTTGTCTTGACTCTACTATGCCTCTATACGGGATTTTTTTGGGCCAGGGTGTGAGCGCGGGCAATTAACGACGAGTTAACAGCCACCCGGCACCGATACACGAACTGTTTATGCTCATTATTTTTATATTAATTCATGCCAAATTACTGATCCTCTGGTTTTGGACAGCACGGGTTCACAGCAACGTACGCTAAACCGGCCACATCTCCCCGCTTAAAAAATCAACTATAAGTCACGTGATTCTTGTTTTAAGTCAAAGCTTACCAAATATTTTTCATTAAATAACTTCTTAACAACTCGCGGACCCCCTGGACATCGTCTGCGGACCAATTGTATCTCTAGTGAGTTAAAAATATATCCATTTTTTTTCTAAACACTGTTTTTATGAAAAAAAATTTCACTATTACTTAATTATTATTACGTATTTTGAATTTTAAAAAAGTCATTTTTTTTTCTACCTCGCCTTTGTTGGCTATATGGAAGAAGAAAGAAGAAACTTTATTTATTTACATAATATTTACAATGTACACTCAATACAAATATGTTTGGTTTTATGATTTCAGTGGACCTTTTTTCATGATAACAGAGTTTCAATCATCCTTTGAATTTACTAATTATCATACAATATTTTGTTTAAGATAGTAGGAAAAGTAACACGAAAAAAACCTACACAATATAAATTACAATATTAATTTAAAAGTACATGTTTGGTTCTTTTGTGTGTGTAGCGCTTTAGTGATGTTTTGTTGTAATTACCAATTTCTAGTTTTAATAGGTTTTCAGAAGTTGTGGTTTTATCAAAATAGTTTTTGGTTACTGTGTAGATATACTGTTTTAATGTTGGAAGATTTAGGTCAGAGAGCATTTTTGAAATTTTAGTATATCGTGGGTAGTTATTGATGATTCGCATACATGTATTTTGTATTGTTTCAATTTTTTTATAATTGGTATTGCAAGTCGAGCTCCAGACGGGCGATGCATAACAGATCTGGGCACGTATGACTGTTTTATATAGTAGTAGTTTGTTCTGAGTGCTTAAACTGGATTTTTTATTAAAATATGGGAACATTTTATAAATACATTTTTTTGTTTTTTTTTATATGTTCAGTATATGTTAACGATTTTTCTAAAGTTATGTCTAAGTATTTAACTGATTTAGACCAGTTGATGTGGACTGAGTTTAGTAAAAGATGATGGTTTATGTTCGGTCTGCGCTTAGTAAAGATTATGGCTTCTGACTTGTTTGCATTTATTTTTAATTTCCACATATTGCAATATTTATTTATTTTTTTGAAGTTTAGCTGCAATCTGTTAACTATGGTATCGATGCGATAGTATGATGTATATAGGGCTGTATCATCAGCGTAAAGAGACCTTATAACGTGCGGGTGGCTTGGAAAATCGGATATATATACATTAAATAAAGTTGGCGAAAGGCAGGATCCTTGAGGAAGGCCGGCCGTTACAGAAAGTATACTGGATGTAGAATTATTTACACGAACATAAAATCGTCTATTGTCAAGATATGAATGGATAATATGAATTAGGTAAGGTGGCTATATGGAGGTTTCTCGGTACTGTGGGAGAAACACCTTTTATCCTAATACCTTATTTTATTCTTTCGTCTCTTATTTCTATAATTTTCACAAGTCCCAATTTTATTTAGAGTTGGGCCCCAACCTCTAACACAACCTGATGTTAATCAGTATGTAGATTAACATTATAAATGTACATATAAGCACTGTATTTTATTTTTATTTATTACCAATAATTGGTAGAATAGAATTATTTATTTATAAGCAAAGAAATTATAAATTTACTTTAACTTTGCATAGTTCTCAACATGACCACAAAGAAAAAAAAATTATAGTGGCTTATTTACGAGAAACATGCTAAAAACTAATTATGTAATTATGAGTTACTGTTATATAATAAGGATCTTTGGCTTAATTAATGTTTGCAATGGCGATAAACCTTTCTCCCCTTTAAAATCAAATTTCCGCCTCTAAAATGCGACAGTCCTACCCCTCTTTATTCTACCTCATCCCAAGCCATAAATAAATAAAAAGCCTTGAATCAGCTACAATTCATGAAATAAAATTTTTTAAATATATTGTTTTGCTTATTTATTCTGGATTATTTTCAAATCCGATGAGTACAGAATATCAGGAATGCAGTAGGCAATGAAGTAATACATAACGAAAAGAATTGAGACGTTGATTTCCAAAAGATACTAGATCCATTCTAGGAAATTTTACAGAAAGCGGGATAATCTCCCATTTCTATATCATTGTTTGTTGTTTATTGTTTATTTATTTAACGTCACTTTATGCTACTATGGCTAATCGGACGATGCTTCAGTGGGAGTCCTAAATTATGCCTATCCAGGTTTTTTTAGGATAGGGATCTTTAACGAGTACCTGACATCGCACAGGCTCGGGACCACCTTTTAACGTCCCCTCCGAAGGACGGCGTAACTAAGGATTTTTTACTCCCATTAAAAAATCCTAGGACCACCTGCGGGTTTGAACCCGTGACCTTTAGCATGGGAGGCTAGCCCCATTTACGCTAGCCACCCAGCTACAAGTGATCCCAAAAATGTGGAACGCTTCACGATTTTGCGTGTCATCCTTGCGCAGGGGCCATGCTAATCGTTCCAATTTTAGTATATGTACCGCCGAAGCGAGTACTACTTATTTCGTTATTTATAGCATTTCCAAGTCAATTGTAACCTTTTCCAAGTCAAATGTAACTTTTTCCAAGTCAAATGTAACCTTTTCCAAGTCAAATGTAACCCTTTCCATTTCAAATGTCACCTTTTCCATTTCAAATGTTACCTTTTCCAAGTCAAATGTAACCCTTTCCATTTCAAATGTCACCTGTTCCATTTCAAATGTTACCTTTTCCAAGTCAAATGTCACCTTTTCCATTTCAAATGTTACCTTTTCCAAGTCAAATGTCACCTTTTTCTTCACTTCTAGACTTAAATATTCCGTTTTATTTATTTATGTATTGAAAAATAATTAGTTTAATTAACATTATGACTTTTTAAATAATTTTGGGATATCCTATCGCTATTTTGTTTGTTTTTTTAGATATTTGATATCAAGTTCTGTTTTTTACTAGCTAATATTTAAAAAAACTAATTATCGTCTATTTAGTTTTAAGATAGTTATTGATTTTGAGTTTGTAGAGGGGAGGGGTAGTTTTTGTGAATAATTAATGTGTTTTCGGGTATTATAATTACGTTTTTCGAGCTGTATTTTTTATCGCTCGCGTGCGTGTTAACTCGCATTAACTTTTAACGATTTTTATTGATATAGGGATTAATTAATGTGCTTTCGGGTGGTTATGATTACGTTTTTTGAGCTGTATCTTTTATCGGTCATGCGTATTTCAACTCGCATTTACATTTAATGTTTTTTATTGATATAGGGATTAATTAATGTGTTTTCGGGTATTATAATTACGTTTTTCGAGCTGTATTTTTTATCGCTCGCGTGCGTGTTAACTCGCATTAACTTTTAACGATTTTTATTGATATAGGGATTAATTAATGTGCTTTCGGGTGGTTATGATTACGTTTTTTGAGCTGTATCTTTTATCGGTCATGCGTATTTCAACTCGCATTTACATTTAATGTTTTTTATTGATATAGGGATTAATTAATGTGTTTTCGGGTATTATAATTACGTTTTTCGAGCTGTATTTTTTATCGCTCGCGTGCATGTTAACTCGCATTAACTTTTAATGTTTTTTATTGATATAGGGCTTAGTTAATGTGCTTTCGGGTGGTTACGATTACGGCTTTTTTATCTTTTATCGCTTATGCGTATTTCAACTCGCATTACATTTAATGTTTTTTATTGATAAAGGGATTAATTATTTTGCTTTCGGGTGGTTATGATTACGTTTTCGAGCTGTATTTTTTATAGCTCGCGCTTATTTTAACTACATTTACCTTTTATGTTTTTTATTGATGTAGGGGTTGATAATTGTATTTTCGGGTCCTACAATTACGTTTTTTGAGTTTTATTTTGTCATCGCTCCCACGCATTTATCTCGATTTACTTTTAATGATTTTTATTGATATATGAATTAATTACTGTACTTTCGGGGAGCTATGATTACGTTTTTCCAGCTGTATCTTTTATTGCTCATGCGTACTTCAAGTTGTATTTACTTTTAATCTTTTTATTTTTGTAGAGATCTACCCTTGTGTTTTCGCGGGGTTATGAAAAGGTTTAAAAGGTTTTTTACTATCACTGGTGCATATTTCAACTCGTCTTTATTTTTGATATTTTTTTATTGATATTGGGATTGATTATTTTGTTTTTGGTTCTCATTATAACGTTGCTGGAATATACATCGTTTAACTTTTTTGTTTACTATTATTATTTTATAAAAGGATTAGTTATAGTTCCTTTTCTAGTGTCCTGAGTAATTTTTTTCAACTAAATGTTTTATAAAGGATCTACTTCCTAACATGGTCTTACAATTATTTGATAATTTAATTGAGGAATAGTTTATTCTATTTTCGGGTGTCTGATAACATTATTTGAACCAAAAAAGAGTTATCGCTCTTACTCATTTTAAGTTACTGTTCCTATTTCATAAATATTCGATAGAGGGATCGTTTATAGTGTTTTCGGGAATACTAATAGAGTTTATGACATTTTTTATAGCTAGTGCACTTTTTAACTTAAATGAAAAGTGATCTAGAAGAATGCGCAATCGCGATGTAACGTCCAAATCAAAAATGTAATCAGATCCTGCAAAAACACAATAAATAATTTTTACATCAAATTATAACATAATACCTACGGTATGTAGAAATTCCCAAGCGCATAAAAGAATAAAATTCAAAACACGTTATGAGAATCCCCTAAAACAAAAAAAAAAAAGACCACTGCAAATGCAAGTAGAAATGAGAGCAAGCGACAGTAAAAACAACTTAAAAAACGTAATCACAAGACACGAAAAGATAATTACAAACCTCTATAACAAAAAAAAAATTTTAAAGTAAATGCGAATGATATACGCATAAGCAATAAAAGAAACAGCTCAAAAACGTATACATTACCACCTAAAAGCACATTAATTATTTCTATATCAATAAAAAACATTGAAAGTAAATTCGAATTAAAATGCGTGGGAGCAATAAAAAAAATAAAACTAAAAAAACATAATTATAGGACCCGAAAACACAATTATCGCCTCCTATATCAATAAGAAACATAAAAAGTAAATTTTATTTAAAATAAGCGAGAGCGATAAAAGATACAGCTAAAAAAACGTAATCATAGCTCCCCGAAAACACAGTAATTAATTCCTTTATCAATAAAAAACATTAAAAGTAATGCGAGTTGAAATACGCATAAGCGATAAAAGATACAGCTCAAAAAACGTAATCATAACCACCCGAAAGCAAAATAATTAATCCCTTTATCAATAAAAAACATTAAAAGTAATGCGAGTTGAAATACGCATGACCGATAAAAGATACAGCTCAAAAAACTTAATCATAACCACCCGAAAGCACATTAATTAATCTCTATATCAATAAAAAACATTAAAAGTTAATGTGAGTTAACATGCACGCGAGCGATAAAAAATACAGCTCGAAAAACGTAATTATAATACCCGAAAACACATTAATTATTCACAAAAACTACCCCTCCCCTCTACAAACTCAAAATCAATAACTAGCTTAAAACTAAACAGACGATAATTAGTTTTTTTAAATATTAGCTAGTAAAAAACAGAACTTGATATCAAATATCTAAAAAAACAAAAAAAAATACCGATATGATATGCCAAAATTATTAAAAAAGTCATAATGTTAATTAAACTAATTATTTTTCAATAAATAAAACGGAATACTTAAGTCTAGAAGTGAAGAAAAATGTGACATTTGACTTGGAAAAGGTAACATTTGAAATGGAAAAGGTGACATTTGACTTGGAAAAGGTTACATTTGAAATGAAAGTGACATTTGAAATGGAAAGGGTTACATTTGACTTGAAAAGGTTACATTTGACTTGGAAAAAGTTACATTTGACTTGGAAAAGGTTACAATTGACATGGAAATGCTATATATATTTTATAAATAAAATAAATAAAATATTATATTTTACTATTTATTTCGTTATTTTATTATCGTATTTCTATATCATTATCAAACCAACTTATCTGTTTCTGTTTGCACTAAAGTTTAGATTTTTTTTTACTATATTAATAAATCTATTTTAATGTTATAAAATGAAATGTTCTAGTACGATTAGGAACGAAACTTTTAATGAAATTGAGTGTTCATTAGATAAAATCAAATAGAAGATTTAGATAAAACTAAATGATGAGAATACGTATTAATTTCGTAAAAAAAAAGTCCTTTAGTACCTTTTGGAAATCGTCACAATTATCTGCGATAGGAAAATTTCATTTATGAATTAGAAAACTGTTGCACCGCACACTTAAATTATTTACGACATATTCTTGTTGAAATATGAGTAAATAAAAACTGGGTAGAAATGGTATAAATAAACCTAAAGGAAAGACAGTGTTTGTTTATATATACTTATCTATACTTAAACTACCTTGTCTCCAAAGTTTGTAGACGGTTTTTTCTTTGAAATGCTTAGGATATGGTTTCTCCTTCAAATCTGTAAATAACAGACCATTTTAAGTGTTATAATGCGAATTTGTTTGTATATTCATTTAATGCCGCTTTATTCTACAATGGCTAATCGGGCGATGCTGCAGTAGGAGTTCTATATTTTGCATATTTAAGTTTAATTAGGATTAGGATTTTCAACAAGTACCTGACGTCACACAGACTCGGGATTACTTGTAGCTGGGTGGCTAGCACAACAGCCTCCTATGCCAAAGGTCACGGGTTCAAACCCGCAGGCGGTTCTAGGACTTTTTAATGGGAGTAAAAAATCCTTAGTTATACCGTTCTTCGGAGGGGACGTAAAAAGGTGGTTTCGAGCCTGTGCGATGTCAGGTACTCGTTAAAGCTTCCTATCCTAATAAAACCTGGATAGGCAAAATTTATGACTCTCACTGTATCTCCCGATTAGCCTTTTGTAGCATAAAGTGGCGTTAAATGAATAAACATCAACGTCACACAGACTCGAGATTACCATTTTCGTCCCCTTTAAAGGACAGCATAACCAATAATTTTTTATTTCCTTAAGAAAATCTTGGGCCATCTATCAAGTTTTTACCCGCGACCTTAGTATGGGAAGACTGTTATGCTAGCCACAACACCACGAACTACTTATCGTTATTCCTTTTATCTCATTATCTTTATTTGATCAAATTATGAGTAAATCAAATCATTCTTTTCGTGATGAATTGTAATTATTTTTCGGGGAGAAGTTAAGTTAAGGAGAAGTCTGGTTGCAGTCATCAAAGCACTTAATTAAGTTTAAAAATTAATTTATTTGTGCAAACGTTTCGGCATTCTTTTTTTTTTTTAATTAAAAAAAATCTTTAACCTGTGACCAAGTCCCCTTGGAACAATGAACAATGATTACGGTTACTTTTAAATAAAATACAAAAACAAATTTAATAGATTCACAAATCTTGGCCGACTTGCATACTGCACGTACTAATATATACTATCTTCTTCTTCAGTGGCGAGACAGGCCGTGCAGGCCCCAGGCCTCGCGGTGCAACCTCAAGGGAGACTACACCCGCGTTTCTCGATGCAACCCGTAGTGTAGGGTCATCACTCCTTACGCCTAATTTTGTGAGTGAACACCATTTGGCTGACGGGTCTGAATCCTCATTTAATTGCATCATTATAAAAGCCCCGCCGGGACTGGGATTCGAACTTACAATCTGTAACACGAGAGACAAGCGCGCTAGCGACTCAGCCTTGGGCTCCCCAATATATACTATAGATAACTATATTTATAATGGAACGGAAGATTAAGATTCGAGTAGGTAATGGAAGAATTGATGTTTCAAAGAAGAGGGCGGTTTTACGGATAGAGATAGGCAAGGAATTCCAAAATAATGAGGAGCGAACGAGAAAGGATTTTTTGAAAGGATGGAGTTCTATGTGATGGGATATAAATATTTATTGAACGGGTTCTAGTATTCGACGAATGGATGTCGGAGCGGAGGGGAGGAGTTCATAGAAATTTTTTATATTTTTTAAGGTTTGGAATAGAATAGAAAAGAACCATGGAAATACTGCCGTCGAACATAAGGATAAAACCACATCAACTCGTTACAATAGCCAGAACTTTGGTCACATCTACGGACTCTTTTTAGGCCTTATTCAGGGCTAAAAAACAAAAGATAACAACCAGTTCTAGAAATAAATATATGAAGAAAACAAATCTAGAGCGCGCAACACACGACTTTCACTTACCTCCGTTATTTATATCAATTTAAGAATTTTTAAATAATTTTGAAATGAAAATGAATTGTTAAAGAATTATTTACATTTGATTTTAATAGAAGCATGTGCTTTATTAAATAATCAATTATATTATTACCAACGACTATCAGTTTGTTTTATCGGCTTTTCATCAACTTCCATTAACTTTTACAATAGTATGTCTAAGATAAAGTTTTTTTTCTGAAATCTTTAGCATTCCAACGATATATTATACATCTATATTACTGCCCTTATGTTCGAAAACCGAAAATTGCATTAAAAAAATATTTTTTCAGTTTCCTCTTTTATTTGGATATTGAATTCGTTTAACTTATATATTTAACTGTTTTTTTTTTTTTTCGATGGTAACAACATACTATGATTATTTTTAGAGAATCAGCAAAATTGAAGATACTTTAGGGGAAGAAAATTTAAAATATCGGTATTTAAGCCCTGTCAGACTATTTCAATCAGAATGACACGTGATATTAAAGCCCATTAAATTTTACATCGATATAGCGAATTTAATCAAAATCGTGGGAGCCGTTTTCGAGAAAATTGTAAGAAGGTGCAAAATGCATGATATAAAGTGGCTCTTCTGGTTAGCTGATTTTGATGAAAAAGATTTTGTAACATATCGGACGATATGAAATATGATAATAAATAAATAATAAATATGAAATTTCAGTTTCATAGAACTTCTTATTTACGCGCAAGAGTTACCACACACACACATATAGACCTTTTTGCGGGACTTGGTTATTTGGACGCAGGGTACCCTAATATACATGCCGTTGATAACTGGAATTCGAAAACTTTCACGATCGCAATACTTTCTCTTACTATATATTTTATATTGAACAAGTGAAAGTAATACATAAAAAAAAAAATATCACCCATAAAAATAAATAATACAGACACAATAAAGAGGAATTATAAATACTAAGTAATGAGAGGTAAATAGACAAATAAGATAAATATAAGAAATCATGCCAGTAATTAGAAACCAAATGTAATAGAAATTATGTTGATAATTAGAGACAAAATAGAACTGAAGTTATAATAACTAACAATTATAATAATCATTAGAAACAAAAGAGCAATAGAAATTATTTAATTTAAATAACGTTGGCAAAAACAAATTAAGCAATTAAGTGTTTTGATCACTGCACCCCAAATTAACTTCTCCCTAATATCTACACACAGTCTAACATTCTCGCATCATTGTAATTACTTTTCATTAGTTTTTTATTATCAATATGTGGCTGTTGATAATAAAAAAAAGACTGGTATATGAAGTATTGTATAAGATTGTTTTGCCCTGCTGCTAAACAATCTTATATTCCGTCAGGTTTACTCTAGCGAAGTGGTGGGCAAAGTTTATGTGCTTGGAACTGACGTCCACGAGTCTACCCACGCAGATTCTAAAATAATTTCGTTATGAGCTTAAATTTAGTCGAGAAAATATTTTGAAATTTAATCCTTATATGCAACGTTCATTTTAATTGATGTGTAATTTGAATAAAAGTAAACATACATTAAAAATGTGTTGTGCGTATAAAACCAATTTAACTTCTCAAATTAATAATATTTAAAAAATATAAACTTACGATTAGTTTCCATTAAAATTTGTAAAAAACCTGTTTTCATGAAAAATCTAAAAGTGTACAATAGGGGTACTCACTACGTTTGCTATAGCATGATATTTGTGTTATTTTGCTAAACCCGTCGAGTTTCTACAGTTATTTCCTGTATAAAATTGATGGGTTTAGCACAATAGCACAAATAGCATGCTATAGCAAACGTAGTGAGTACCCCTAATATATATTATTGCATACGCCAAACTGGCCAGGAGACTAAATAAAGTTTCAAGACCTATAAAATGTATTTAAATAGGCGTAGGGAGGTGGCGACCCCATCGCCCGGCTTTTAAGGCCGCAGTCAGCCACTGGTCCTCCAGTTTGAATAGGTAGGCTCAGAATCGACACCCCTCAGCAACCTAACAAATACAAGTTAAACTGAACAAGCCTCGGAACATCGGACTCATCAAAGACATGGACTAAACTAGACTATCTGGCTAAATGGAATGTGAGGAATCTGCTAAAGCCTTGCGCTGCCAAGGAACTAGAAAAAAGAATAACTCCGCTACAGGATATGCTAGTGGCTTTCCAAGAAATAAGATGGAAAAACGTAGAATTAACAAAGCTGAAGGAGTACATTATAGTAAATAGTGGCAACAAGAGAAATACTCTGGGGACAAGTTTCGCAGTTAAAAACTCGCCGCAGCATATACTTATCAGTTATACAGCGATTAATGAAAGGATATGCACCATCAGACTTAAAGGAAGGTTTCGCAACATATCTCTAATCAGTGAGTATGCCCCGACTGAAGAAAAAGACCTTACATTTCAGTGAGTAGTCGGAATTTCAGCAATTTGGACAATTTCAAATATCTAAGGCCAGTTGTAAGAGCGAAAAATAACATTAAAGAAGTGGTAAAAACAAGACAGCTGGCAGTAGCTGTTTGCATGCACTTCAGAAGTTACTCCAGTTTAGAAATCTTTCACGTAAAGCCAAATTAATAATATAACGGAAAATAGTCAGGCCTGCGGTGACATATGGCAGCGAAACGTGGGTCTTGACCCAAGAACATCATTAGGGTATGGGAGAGAAAGGTACTTAGGATATATATATATTTATTTATCATAACATGTCAAAGATGATTATTATATTACGTTTCGAGGTACCTTATGCCTCATCTTCAGATTTTCAAATATTATATTTATTTCCATATTGTATAACAATATAGGTCAATTAATATTATATATTCTTCATATTAAGCTCATAGATATGAATAATCATTCTGTTAAATTCTATCTTTTCACTATCACATATTCATTGTTTCAACCTTTTGTTGCTGTGCACTTGCAACTATCATGTATAGTATACATGTATAGTATATTTAACAGAATGATTATTCATATCTATGAGCTTAATATGAAGAATAGTAATTGACCTATATTGATATACAATATGGAAATAAATATAATATTTGAAAATCTGAAGATGAGGCATAAGGTATCTCGAAACGTAATATAATAATCATCTTTGACATGTTATGATAAATAAATATATATAAACAAATTAGAAGAGAATGTTCCGATCAATATAATCATAACTTAAATTACTCTTCTATAATAGTAATTGATATAAAGTACTTAGGATAATATATGGTCCAATGAACGAATCGGGACATAGTGATACAAGATCGCTGGAAAGAATGCCAGAGTATCGCCTACCAGAAAGACTTCTATACTAATTAATTAAGAAGGAAGGCGAACGCTAGGTGGACCATGGCTGAGATGGCTTGATGACCTGCTACAGATTGGTGTGAGGAGATGGAGGAGACGTGCAGCTGACAGAGAAGATTAGAAGAGGATAAAGTCCTACAGGGGCTGTACAGCCAAAGTATAGACAGATAGCTAGATACAATTTATTCCCTGGAGGTGAACGAAATTGTAAAAAGTATCTTTAATTTTATTCATATATTTTTGTAATAAATAACCGCATCTTATTGATAGTTTTAATAACAAATGGGTTATTTTAATAAGGATCTTCGACCTAGGAAGGGTTGGTTGGTTGATCACACTCTGCCTCCTGGTTTTTCCTAATTTTTGGGTTCCTACTATAGAGAAGCTGGGTGAGCTCTAGGAGGATGTTTATACCCCGAGGTCGCCCCACGGCTGAAATTAAATTATAAATACTATTATGCCTCAGCCGGGATTCGTACCTGGGACCTGGAAAATCTATCCACAAGACCACGCTGTTCCCCAAATGAGCATGAAACCTAATTTATATTAAATAACATCCAATTATTTAAAATCGTTTATGTTTTTTTCTACAAAATTGTAATAATGCGAAAATCCGAAATATATTGTGGCACTCTAGGTAATTCAACTTTGGTTAAAATCGGTAACACACATTGCAGTTATATACGTAACCTAAATTCAGTTCCGGACAATATTTATTTTATTAGCTAAACTTAAAAAATACATAGGAACATATTATTAAACAAGAAGGCATTACGTGTTCCGTTTCCATTGAAACTTTTCGTATAAATAATTGAAAGTAAAATTTGTTTTTAGTATTTATATAAATTTATTAAAACTATACAAACTTCTGATGATCAGGACATTAATGCACAGAAATACTTATTAAATATGGAAATATCAGTATTGAGAAATGAAAAAAAAAAGTGATACAAAAAAAAAATATCACACAAATGAACGAATAAAGTCAATTGTTAGGGTTACGAAAGAGTATTATCCAGATTATACTCCCACGTTTTCAACTCTTAATCTCACTCTCTCTCTCTCTCTCTCTCTCTCTCTATATATATATATATATATATATATATATATATATATATATATATATTTATAAAATAATAACGGGATTTTCTTTTCCTCAAACTCCTTCTAAAGCACTGGACGGATTAATATAGTTTTTCACCATCATTTAGGGCGTTTCCTGAAAGTTTATAAGTAAAATACATTGCAATATAGGTTTTCTTTTAACGAAAAAAATAAACTTTCTATGACCAAGTCATAAAAAAATTATTCCTGAAATATAAGTAGTATCATAGAGACGTATAATATACCGAAGGAATGAATGGTACAAGTTAATATAAAGCTGTTTTAAGCCCATAAACTAATGAACATATGCTATTGGTAAAAAGGGAGTTTATAATAGTTCAAGTTACTGGATCGCGCAAGTTATATTCTTCCATTAAGTAAGCAAGACTTTAAAAACATTATTTTGTAAGGAATTCTAACTAAGTTGCTAACATAAATAGTAAGTTGTTATAAATGTATAAATTAACATTGTTATTAATTATTTACAATATAACACTATTTCATGAAAACAGATGTTTCATTATAAACTAAACTTAATTTGACTTTTTAAATGTAATTTACATACTTTAATTGAAATATTAAATAGTTATAAACCTAATATAATAGGAACCTAATTTATATAATTTTTGAATACATAAGTAGCATTCAAGTTTTCTTTATATAGGACAAATTAATTTTCCGTTATCTGTGATTCACTTTTAAATAACAAACAAATAGACTTAACAAAAAATGGTTAAGTCTATTTGTTTGTTATTTAACAGTGAATCACAGATAACGGAAAATTAATTTGTCCTATAACTTCATTAAACTTCATTTGTCCTATTCATAACTTTTATTAATTAAATATAATAATGAATAGACGTTATTAAATAAACATATTTTCTTGCTAATTGCATTTTTCTTTAGGATAAACTAAAACTCCCAAAGCGATAAACTCTAAATCGGTCAGATAGAGATATTTTAAAAATAAATGACACCCCATTCCAATTGCACCTTGTCCAATTGCAAGGGCGGGTCCGCTAGTAAATATATAATCATAGTGAAAATATCTATCTTCGGCTTACTCAGTCGACCTGAACATTAAAAAATATACAACAAAAACAAATATATTTTTAATAAAATAAAATTTGTTAATTTATTTGAATTTATATTAATGCCAATGTCATATATTAATAGATACAACGAACTGGGACTTCTTTAAAAAGTTCACTAAGACATATCGCATTTGGTTAGATTTTAAGTCAAAGTTATAAGACTGTTGAAAAAAATACCAAGTCATCTGTTTCATTTATATTTTTGAAGGAAACTAATCCGACCGCTTTTTTTTTATTAAACCAAAATGACTACGTATTTAGTATTCATTGCGTCGCCCGGGAATTTTTTCAGCGTCCCTTATAGTCCCTGGGGTAGTCATCCAAATGGCGGCGGGAAGCTTGTCTTCAACAGATGTGAACCATCAAAACTTTTACGACAATAACCTTGACAAATACTTTATAAATATACTGATACTAAAATATCTACTTATAGGTTTAATTAACAATAATCGTTAATAAAGTATATTCAGGGATTATATACTTTATGTAACATTAACCATTAATTAAAGTGTCCCTTTAATAGAAGCAAACTATTATAATATTTTATGACAGAGAAGCTAGAGCGATTATCAACAAATAACACGGTAATAAAAAAATTTATTTGTGGGCTGACGTTGCCTTTGGGATACATGTCTATGGTTAACAATTGAGACGTTGATTTCCATAAGGCAGTGGTCTGCAAACTTATTACCCAACGAGCCAAATATATGTTCATAGAGGCTGAGTCTTCCCAAGGAGAGTCTCCATACCCAAGGGTCAACCCTCAGCTAAAATAAGAGAATTATCCTGCCACAGCGGGGAATCGAACCCAAGACCCGGAGAACTGTATACTAGCGCTCTACCAACTAGACCCACTAAACTATAAATATTATATTCAATATTCGCGGTTGACTGACGCCTTCTGAACTCACACAACCACCCTGAAGAAGGCCTATAATTTAGGCCGAAACGTCGGCACCAATAAATTGAGTTTACGCTTAATTGTGTGTTAAATTGACTGCACCCTGAACCAACTTCTCTCATAAACTATAAATAATTTTTAAAATATATTAATTATAACTAGTAAACATTTACATCAACACAGATTAGTAGAAAGAGCGGTTTATTGTCCTAAATAATATTACGAATCATATCACGTCTATCGGAACCATTCAGAAAATGTATTTCAGCAACTGTTTGACAAGCAGATGTTTATTATCGCTCAAAATAGAGCAAATTAAATATACTATAAATTCATTTTATTCTATCATAAAAATTTAATTTTAAATAAATTGAAATTTATTTAGTTCTGAGGGCGTGAAATTGGCATTTAAGTCCTATCAGACTATTTCAATCAGAATAAAACCTTTATTATATTAAATTCCATTAAATTTCACATCGATATAGCGATTTTAATCAAGATCGTAGCATGAGCTGTTTTTGAGACAATCGCAAAAAGGTGCAAAATGCAGAGTATAAAATAGTCCCTATATGTGGTCCCTCGCCGATTTTGATGAAAAAGATGCTATAACATCTTGGGCCTATAGTTATATTAAATATGAAACTTCAGTTTTTTACAACTTTTCGTTTTCGTGCTAGACTTACTACATACACACAGATCGTTTTGAGGAACTTGGTCATTTGGACTCAAGATCGTAATACTTTCCCTTACTATATATTTGATATTTAAGTTAGTGAAAGTAAAATAGAAATGTATCCATTGTAAAATAGAAACCCTTTGCCTTTTAAATGTATACTTTCAGGTGGTCTCTATGTGAGCCTGATTCATTGTTTCATTATATATATATGTGTGTGTGTGTGTTTTATATGTCTTACAGGACATGAGAACAAGATGTGAAAAAAAAATTCTTTAGTGTTTAATTAGTATGGGTGAGGATAAATAATAAAGATTTATAATGAAAAACTATATATCTAGGTAAACTATAAATTAGGATAATATATAGATTTTCACTATTATCTTATATTTTTTTTTCACCGCCACCATTTCATCCTTGATATTCATTTCACGGTCAACAATTTAATATTCAATATGTAATCTTTTTTAATATGGCTTTCAAAATCTCAACTTTCGACTTATATTTTTATTGAGTCTAAGACAATATATATATATATATATATATATATATATATATATATATATATATATATATATATATATATATATATATATATATATTTTAATCATCTTATGTATTAGGACTATATTTATTAGAAAGCCAATTAACAGCATGATTGAACGAAAGGCTGAAAGATTGTGACCGAAAAAAAAAAAAAAAAAAAAAAAAAAACTGCTAATGATTACTATCATCATATTTAAGAAACGATTTATTTATTTATTTTATTGATACAGGCAATCCACAACATAGGAGATGAACGATTTATTTATTTACTATTTTAAACAAATAAGAAAATAATTGAATAAAATATTTTTTAAAAAAGTAATATAAAAAAAGAATGATAAAAAAAACAACGAATAATAAAAAGACCTAATTAATATTGATAGAATAAAGGAATATGAAGAAGGAAGGTATAAAATAAAAATGATTCCTTTGAAAAGAAGTAATCATATATGTTCGGGCCCGAATGTGTTATATTTTATTACTCATTTTTGTTACTTCATTTAAATACTTGTTGTTTTATATTAATTATTTTTCATTGTATTCCATTGTAATAACGCTACTTTTTGTTACTTCATTTAAATTATGTACAATATCTCATATTTAAACTTTAAGTATTTGTTTCGAAGAAAGGAAGCCGGCGGTGTGTTTATATCCAAAGAGACTTAGTTTGTTTACACCTTCAGCAATACGCCGGCTTATCTTTCACTTCAGTTGTTTTTGGACGCTCGATCAGGAAGTACCTACGGTCTCCCTTCTAATATTCCTTGGGGAATATTTGTTTTTTCTTCGTTCTGTACGAGTACTCTGCGCACGGACATCAGTCGTACATCAGCCGACGGACTGCACGCGTACAGCGACAGTTTACAATTGAACTCTTAATTAAGTACCCTTTTCTTTTCCTTAATTGTATTAGTTTTAAGTTTTTTTTTTTGGTTTTATTAGTTTTGCATCTTTAAAAGGATTATTTTAATTTTATTTTGTAATTTTATTTTTTTTTTTCTGTTGTTTTATAAAGAGATTAAATATTTTGTTTTTTAAATGTTCCTTAGTTTAGTTTTTATTCTTTTTGTTTACCTTTTATTTGTCTGTTTTATTTTATATCTCAAATATGACTTTAGGTCCGACAATGCTATCCGGCAGAATATATTTTTTTTTTTTTTTTTTTAATTAGTCTTTCCAATTGAAGTCTCTAGCTTTGAGACAGATTGGTGGACGAAACAATATATCATACAAGCAACTCTACAGATGTTATTAAAACAATTTTTCCATGACTGGAGAAAGTAATAGATCACAGGTACGTCAATTTATAACCTACTGATTTTCCCAGGCAGGGAGAAATTGAGTTTGCGGACTGACCGGCGGATGATTAATTGAAATAAACTAAGTTGATAGAAAACTAGGGTTTCATACGTTTTCGTTCAAACAGATAGTTGCTGCTAGACTGTTAAGCCTAGCCAACTATGTTATATAAGAAATAATATTCTACATTAAATTTCTAATAAAGAAACCATAATATGCAACCCAAACATAATACCTGTTACATTTTTGAGGATGAAACCAATACAGCTCCTAAAAGTAAGGTCCTAGCGACAAGTATTATATAACAACAAATATTTTCCACTAAATTTCTGATAAAGGAACTGAGGTCAAAATTTAGATTCAAGCAACATATATAGTGTGTCAAAAAAGCCCCAACACTAAAAATATTTAGGTTAAATGTGACTTTATTAATTTAAAACAATGTATCTACTAAAAAGTAGGTTGTAGAGAAAAATGTTAAGTACGGAAATTACTTCCTAAATAACATTCCACCCAGATATTGTAATGGCATCATCAAACCTCCAATCACATCTCGCTCTGATGGAACAGTGGTGCAATCATTGGCGAATCAAAGACAATGAATCAAAAAGCAAGCATGTTACCTTAATCCTACGGCGCAGATCCTGCCTTTCAGTCCATTTTAACTCTATTCCTCTTCCCTTTTCTGACACAGTCAAGTACCTTGGTTTCCTTTTAGACAAAAGACTGACATGGAACCCTCATACTAGACTCAAACGACAAGAAGTCAATCGACGATATGGCCGGCTATATAGACTATTAAATAGGAAATCTCATCTCTCAACGGACAACAAACTATTAATTCATAAGACTATTCTTAAACTTATTTGGACCTACGGAACTGTGGAGAACAGCAAGATTTTCCAATATTAAACGCATCCAATCCTTTCAGTCTAAAATCCCATATTGTGTCACCAACGAAAACATACAACATGGCCTGAATAACCCATTTTTCCTTGATGTAATCCAATTCAAATTCTTAACCTTCCATCAGATGCTTACACACCTTCCTTATCCGTTGCCACAACCCTTATCTAGTTCCATTCATCCCTATAACCCTCCTCATAGGTGGAAGCGGCAGTGGCCCGGAGATCTCTTGTTAATGCGACATTGTGTCTCGACATCCACTTGCGGACCTCGGGATTTGATTCGGTGATCCCAGGGGCAGTTTGTAAATATTTTAAATAGGTAAGAATGTGATAAAGGTTGTTATTATTTTCTTTACATATATATACATAAATATATATATATATATATATATATATATATATATATATATACATATATATATATATATATACATATTTTTTTTCTTCTTTGTTTAGTCTTTATTAATTATTCTTGTAATTATTTAGAATGTACATATGGAATGAATGATTTCTTCTAGATGTAATACACCTTGCCTCAGAAGATGGCAGATTGTATTATCTCTTATTGAAATAAAAAAAAAAAAAAAACTTCAAAGCGAGCCACACAACCACATTTTTTTTTTGTTTACACAAAGTGAGTCAATAAAGACCTAACACTTAATAAATTCAGAATAACGTGATTTTTTTTTTAGCTGGACCAATAAACCTTCTAAGCGGTAGGTCCTCGCGAAAAATATTCTACATAACAAAAAATATTTTCCACTAAATTTTCTATCCGAACAATACTAGCGTAAAAAAACTGAGGGTGAAAGGACGATTTACAATGAAAGTTACAGATCCTAGCCAAAATATATATTCATTTAAAAAAATCAAATTGGAATGTATTAAAAACTTTTTTTTTAAACATTTTACTGGTATTTACAACTGTATTAAAAAAAAATACATCAAGTAAATGTGATGTGTTATATAATACAATGATATACATGTCGAGAAGCTTCTCGTTAGAAGCACTCTAAAAATTTCTAAAATAGAAGGTCCCGGGGCCATTTCCTATTCAGGGGCCTCGGAGGATTATCCGGAATTAAAGAGGAAGAAAGGATTGAAACTAGTGGGTTAGAGTGAGAATGGAGTTGGTCATGAAAGGATTGATACTTGGTCCGGGCCAAATCAGTAATATGGGGAACATATAGGTCTTTATGGATATGCTTATTCGTGACAAAGTAAGGAGCGATGAGAATTTTACGAAGGATTTTGGATTGTAAGGATTGGATGCGGGAAGAATTTGATGGTTTAGTAGAGCCCCAAAGCCCCTCTACTCCGTAAGTCCAGATTGGTCTTATAATAGTAATGTAGATGAGCCTTTTTTAGTTCAGAGGAAGGTTTGACCGTTTGTCTAGTAAGTGTTGAAGTAGCCTAAAAAAGCGAGCAGTTACTTGTCGTTTTAGTCGTGTATGAGGATTCCAAGTTAAGCGTTTGTCAAGAAGAAGTCCTAGGTATCGGATCTGTTCAACAGGAACTAGTTGAGTGTTATTGAAGGATACTGTAGGGCAGGAAGTCAAAGGTTTACGACGAAGGGTAAAGGTTATTTGATGGGATTTGTTGGAATTTATTTTTATTCTCCAGTTCTGACACCATACTTCTTTGATATCTTTATGAACTGATAACACGCAGGTTTCATCAGTATAGGTAGAAAGGAAAGTGTTAGGATGGGTTGGGATATCAGCTGTATAGACTGTGTATAGAATGGTCCCAGTATACTGCCTTGAGGAACACCAGCAGTGTAAAAAGGGATAAATAGGAACTATTGTGATTTATTTTGAAGAATCTATTAGAGAGGTAGGATTGAAGAATCGGGAAATATATGGGAGGAAGGAATTTACGGTGTTTGTACAACAGTTCTGGGTGCCAGACTCAATCAAAGGCCTGTTCTACATCGAGAAAGGCTCCCGTGCAGTACAACCCGCGCTCCAAAGCAAAAGAAGCTACGTCCAACACACGATGACATTGCTGGATAGTGGAGAGGGATGTTCAGAACTGATGATCAGGGATGATATGATTAGAATCAAGGATGGGATATATTCATTTCAGAAGGAGTTTTTCAAAGATTTTACCCATAATAGATAATAGAGAAATTGGACGGTAAGAGGATGGATGTTCGAACGGCTTTTGGGATTTGGGAATCATCTTGACAATAGATAGTTTCCAGGAGTCAGGAAAATATTTGGTACGGAGGATAGCATTATATAGTATGTAGGTAAGAAAAATGATGGATTTTCGTGGAAGCTGTTTCATTATATGGGAAGTAACTAGATCATGTCCAGGAGCTTTGCGGGAAGGTAATCTGTGAATGATATTGGCTATTTCTGAAGGATGAAATGCTTTATGTGGTAGGGTCATTTGGAGAGGCATATCGAGTTCTCTTTCAATACATTCAACACGGTTGGAATTGAATATTTCTGGATGAGGATTGTATATGTTAAAGAGGTGCTGAGCGAATATCTGGGATTTTTCTTCGTCAGATCGTGTCCAGGTTCGGATTTCATTAAGGAGTGAATGGTCGAAATCTTTAAACTTGAGGAGTTTTTTAGTAGTCGTCCAGTGATTTGTCAGTAATCGTGATATTTTCCGTCAAGTTTTGTAAATTTTTTATTTTGTATTTTTTGAGTTCTGATTTTAGTTTGTTAGTCAGTTGGGTGTAATAAGTTTTGTCAGTTGGGTATCTGATCCTGTGCCACTTCGATCTTACTGTGCGCTTTTCACTTAATAAGATCTGAATGTGCTGTGGTAGGTTACTTTTCTGAGATTTATTAGTTTTGGTGTTTGTTGTGTTGTCTATTATGGTGCTACGTATTGAGTCAGTAGGTTTTTCTATGGCTAGGACAATATCTTGTTTTGTCTTTAGTGGAAGTTTTAAGTCTAGTTTATTTCCCATGTCATATCGGAATTGGTCCCAGTTTACACGTCCTGTACTTAATGGAGGAGGAGAGGGTTTAGGAACAAAGTTTGAATGCAAAGAACGCAGAACAGGACTGTGGACAGATGAAAGGTCATTTAGGGATTTGATTTCGGCTTGGGAAGTGGGGATCTGAGAGGTAACAAATATATCCAGGATATCAGGGTGTTTATTGAGAGATGTAGGCCAATATGTGGGAATCGTAGGGGAAAGCATTGAATAACAATTGGAGTTTGTGACGTTAGAAAGGATACTACCACGGAAGTTGGGTGTTCTACAACCCCATCGTTGGTGTTTAGCATTGTAATCACCTCCAGCAATGAAGCGCGGCCCAAGAGATCGAAATAAATAATCAAGAAGGCTATAGGAAATGGTGTTACCAGGAGGACAGTGTACAGCTGAGAGTGTGAGATGGAAAGGACGAGTTAAAATTATTACAGAAGAGGATTGTATAGCGTCAGATGGAGTAGTAGGAAGAAGGGAATGTTGAAGGGATTTATGGATAAGAATGCATGATCCGGCATGGGCAGTGTTGTCTGGGTGGTCTGTTCAATAAGTGATGTAATCACGTATTTAAAATTTTGATCGTTGAGTGAAATTAGTTTCAGTTATTAATGCAATATGTATGTGTTGTCATGTAGGAGTATGTCGAGTTCGTCACGGTGGTTGAGTAGGCCGTTAGCGTTCCACAAGAGGATAGTTAGGGGCTTTACATTCATCGTTGGAAATTAAATGGGATTTCGGAAAGGATTCGAGTGAGAAGGGAGATAAATGGCATTATGGTTTTTTGAGATCCTGTAAAAATAAATTAATATACACATAATAAAATGGTTAAATAAGCTTAAATAAACCAATGTTCCAAATAAATTGATTGACAGGTTTGCTCCCTTATTTTCAATAAAAACTGCTATCCTTCTTATTAATAAACTGATCCTCAAAGTTACAGAAGTAAGATAAAATTAGCTTTACAACTTAATAAAGGAGACATCTGTAAAAACAATATTAAAGTGAAATGAACATATATTTCAATTCTGGACATATTTATGAGTTCGTTTTAATATTTGAAAAACTGAAGGAACTAAGAAAAATACAATTTTAAAACTATGAGGAAGATAATATCCAGGCTTTGTATCGAGGCACTCCTTCTGAAGTGCAATTTTTTTCTTTTTCTTTTTTTATTGCCTGGACTCCTCGATCAATGGAAGCCCCGAGGGACTTTTATAGAAAATGACAATAGGAAGCAAGATAGAAATAAGCCGTTCATATAACCGATATTTTAGCAAATATATAGACTAATTAAAAACTAATTTATAAATTAAATTAATTGCTTATTCCTTTGAAATTTGGAAGGAATGTAGCTATTGAGCTTGGATTATATCAAATTTGTAAGTAATAATTTCAACAAAATACTTTAAAAAAACAAAATATTTATAACAGGTGTTAATGACCATAATTAAGACATATCCATCGACACATCCAGGAGAAGGGTGAAAAGATGCAGTAGATCTCCTATTTACATTCTTAAAAATTATTTGTTATATTGTATAACCATCTTAAATTATTGCTCAAGAATTGAGTTGTTTAAAAAAGGTTCTATAAAAAATAAATTAAATTTATAACTTTCTAAACTTATTCATTAGAATATGAATATTCGACATTAAAAAAAAAATAATAATCAAGAAATATCTCATTGATTTAATAATTTACCTCACTTTAATTGACTTAATAGAGCGGCGCGATCTAGTGGATAAAACTGTTATCTGGGTACTGGGTTCGAATCCCAGCTATGACAGAATATTATTTATTCTGTTAATTGAGGGGAGGAGGAGGAGGGGAAGAGAGGAGAGGTGACCCTAGAGTATGAAAACCTCCTCCTGGGGCAGACCCAGTCTCTTTATTTAAAGTGGATACCCAATTTGGGGGAAAAACCTGGCGGCTGAACGAGATCATGGCCTAATCAACTCATTGCACGGCGCACAGTGGGGCAAGTGCGGAAAAAATTCGATTTTTCGAAATATTTGATTTTGATCATCTGGCTCGTGTTTCTGGTGTACATTAGCATCTAGATATAGCACACATTTCATCCAGACTAATGTTTAGCCCCATTTATTGAGGCTTAAAGTCAAGGTAGTGGAAGTTTTGCTTAAATTACACCTAACTTTCAGAGTTAGCTATATATATAACAGGGAAAAATAGTAAAATAATTCTAATGTTTTATTCCTGTTCTAGGATGTTTAAATATGCCACACATAAGACGAGTTGGTCAAAAAAAATATTTTTGATCACGTAACCAGACCAAGGTTACGAACTACCGTAAACATTTTGAAAAGGTAGTGCAACAAAAAAAGCTCCGGCTTCCTCCGGGAGGGGGTAGGTATTTTCTCAAAATATACATGTTAAAATAAAGATTAGAACAAAAATCATCTGTCTTAATCTGCCTATCCGATCACAACACCGCAAAGAAAAGAAAAGATTTTAGAGTAGCCCTTTGTTTGTCGCATTTTTTTGTTAAACCCAACTGGCTCAGAAAATACATGTTCCCACGTCAAACAGTTTTAATTAGAGTTCAGTCGAGTTGCTAAATGTCTAAGTTGCGTCTAAAGTCTAGTTGCGTTGTCTAACCATGAGCTCTATCGAAATTAAGATACCGCGATTTGTGTAGGTGCTTGTGGGGTGGTACAAACTTCGACTTATTTCTTTGACGAAATCACCCTGAACTTGACGAGAAAAAGATTTCTACAGTGGTGACAGCTCTAAGTAAGAGTTTGTTTGCCTCATTTTAATAAAAATTTAAAAAATAATAAAAAAAGGTAAATCGGGACCGAGCGAGGTTCAGAAAAATATTCAGCGAGTGGATGGAAAATGAATATGTTTTCCACCATACCAGACGACGAATCCAGCTACTGGAGACTTCAGGTCCTTTTATAACGAACATAAGACCCCAACCGGTGGCAAGCGTAACAGCCTCCCATGCTAAAGGTCACGGGTTCAAATCCGCAGGTGGTCCTAGGATTTTTTAATGGGAGTAAAAAATCCTTAGTTACGCCGTCCTTCGGAGGGGACGTTAAAAGGTGGTCCCGAGCCTGTGCGATGTCAGGTACTCGTTAAAGATCCCTATCCTAATAAAACCTGGATAGGCAAAATTTAGGACTCCCACTGTAGCATCGTCCGATTAGCCATAGTAGCATAAAGTGACGTTAAATAAATGAACAAGACCCCAACCAAAGAAAAAACATCTGGAAATCAGTGATGTAGCTAAGCAACTGTTAATATAATTTCCTTGAATTTATAATTGAAAGTTTCTTTTCAATTTGAGCAAGCTTTGACTTTGAAGCCCTAGTTTAATTATTTACGAAATTCTTCAGTCTTTTAAACTTCCTTGAATTTTAATTCGTGAGTATTATTTAATTTCAATATACACTCAAAATACATGTTTGAACTGGTTTTGATAGGTAAAACCTATTTCGAAAATTTCCGAAATATTTTATCTTGCCAATAGGCTTTAATTTTCTCATTGGTTATTTAATTTTCTTCAAAATTTCAATAAATACCGTTGAACATGATGTATTATTTTATTTTAGAGACCAGCCAAAGATTTTTATGCTGATCCGTTTTCGAGATATTGAATTTTTTCCTCTTTTTGGCCATTCGGCACCACTGTGCGGCGTTGGCCTAGAAACTGTACGAATCTCTATATGTGCTATGCCCTAAGACCCTTCATGGGTTGTAAAGGTACAGGTTTTTTGGAGGGGTTTTAATTTACTTAATTATTATCTATAATCCCGAAAAGGTCGTGCCAATAAATTCGTTGTTAAAGGACTCTTTTAGTTGTTTTTTTCTAAGACATTAATGAATAATTAAATAAGGGGTCACCTGTGGTGTAGTAGCCAGCATAGCAGCCTTCTAAACCCAAAAGAATAGGCAACTAAAACTCGGCAAATGGTCCTAGAATATTTTAAAATTAGTAAAAATTCCCTGGTTAAGTCGCCCTTCCGACGAGACTGGTGGTCAAGACCCTCTGAGATATAAGGATTTCGGACACCCACTGTAGCTTCGTTCGTTTAGCCACAATATCATAATGTGATGTTAAACGAATTAACTAAATAAACGAAAAAAATAATGATAATGAAGAGGTTTGATTTGAGCAAATCAAACATTTTTCAAATTTAAAATTTTTTAAGATCTCCTTATGAGTTAAGTGTTCAGGAGAAATTCTATGTAGTAAATTCAAGACATGCCAGCCAACCATAGTGTGGGGTTGGTTAGCACAGTTTAATAGAAATTCTTACAAAAAAACTGAATAACAACTATGGACAAGGATTTTCATTGGAAACCATTATAAATCACTAAATGTATCAATTGTATTTTCCCTTAGCACTAGAACCCACGCAGCGCCTTGCCTGCTCGATGTAGTTTCCTCGGAGACCACACCGCAGTTTCGATGATATTATACATCATCAATATTAACGTATGTTTTTGTGAGTTGCCACTAGTTGATTAACGGGCCTCAAATACCCGCAGGTGAACCCACTTTCCATAATATACTTCAAAAAGTCCGGGTTGGACTGGGATTACAATTATAATTAGCCAAACGAGCTCCAAATTAAATAACTGAAATGTTAATATAAGATTTCCGAATCAATTTGGTCTACTCTTCGCAACCAGTCAACATGTCTTACCATAAACAGAATGCTAAGACATGTCATTTTTCTTATGGACGCACAACATAACACTTTTTCAACTTATTTTATTATATTTTCTCTATACGAGTATATAAAGTCAACTCGCGATTCTTGGTTACCTTAAAACCTCTCTAAATCATGTGACGAATTTTTATATTGTTTTCATTATAATTTAGAACATTCTTTCCTTTAGTTTTTTAAAGCATACTATAAGTAAAATACATTACGATTAGGCTGTTCTTATGAAGTTTAATTTTCTGTAATGAACTCATAAAAAAAGTATTCCTGAAATGCTAATAGTAATCATTCATTCATTGCATAGCGTTACGGTGCATTAAGAATCAAAGCCTCCTCCATTATATTGCTAATTCTACTTTATCTGTCACTCTTGCTCGCCATCGCCTGATGCTCATTTGGCGGAGGTCCCCTTCCATATCTTCTAGCCATCATTTACGAGACCTACCACCCCATCGTGAGCAACCAGGATGACCATGCATTTTTGCAAGAATTTTCAATCTCGACGTAGCCATCCTTTAGATACGTCCAAGCCAGCCCGATCTTCTTTTCTTTATGACAATGAGTTGTCAATTTCTGGGAATAGTTCTTTCAGCTCGGAGTTTGTTCTTGCTCTAAACACATCGTTCTCTCGCACAAGTACAAATATCCTTTTAGAACTCTTCTCACACACATCCTTAGTATTTTCTCGTTAAATGCTGTCTTAATCCAGGGTTGAAGTTACTCTGAGTCTAATTCTAGTCTTATAAAGCAAGTAAGTGGGAATTAATATAAACGTATAATATACCATTGGAAAGCGCGATATGTTGGAAAAGTTAATATGCAGCAAAAGAAGGCGTACAACTCTAAATCGTACGAACAGTTAAATGACATAAATGACATTTAATTTATACCCGAAGCATAGGTAACTTGTATTTTATAGAACAGGTTATTCTTTTTAAGAAATCCAATCGTTCTTACTATGCTAATACTATAAACATACCCAGTAATGTTTGTATTTTGTTTTATTATTTTTAATAATGAACCTTTATAATCGACAAAAAAAAAAATTACCCCCTCTCAAAATTTGTCGGCTTACGTTTCAAGACGCGTAGAACCCGAATAACGAATAATCCGTTTTTCCCAGTAAATAAATACTAAAAATAAAAAATTTAAAAAATTGCCATTTCATATAGAATTAAATTGTCTAAAATGTTAAAAGTGATTTTTGTATTTAATTTTTACATAAATCTTCAATGAACTCTCACGCAAAATTGGAAATTTCATGATATCTAATTGTATAAAACATTACGTGAAAGTGGTGTTTCAGTATGGTAACGAGAGTACAAAAGTAGCTGGCCAAACTACCCCCCATGCCACCCTTACCGCTTTGTCCAATGCACTAGGAGTTTATCTTGTTTACGTAGCATTAAAAATGTTACTATGTTAACGTTTACTGATTATTAAGAACTGAGTAGTAAGTGATGATACATATGATATGGATTACCATGATAATATATTACATGATACCAATATCCTCTGGCAGGCAGCCAACTGTGGCTAGTCCAAACATCCCGTCCAAAGCACTTCTTCAACTAGAATCAACTATTAACATTTGTTTCTACAGTATAATACTACGTCTCTTAAAAAGATAAGATATTCAGCTTTTTTGATGAATTCGAACAGAAATAATATAGTAATGTCCGGGTTATTTTAACTTTCTCACGAATTATTAAATGTTCACTATTCTCACATTTTATTAAAATTTCTTCGTTATTTGATGAAAATTAAACAAGATCAAAATTTTGACATCCTGATGTGAAGATATTTAGCGAACGGGCAAGAAGGTCGATTTCATACCAAGTGGTCTAGCACTGGTTGCTCACATATTTCAGTAAAAAGTATATTTGCATGGTAAATTCCTTAACTTTCTGGGGATAAAAAATAGTTTTTTTAATTTTTTATTATTTTATCATTTTTGTTTCAAAAAGTGAGGACTTATTAGTATTCGCAAGCGTCTTCAGTTTTTTTAATCAATCAATTATTACTTGCTTTAGGCCTCTCAAATAAAAAGTATTTAGTTCACCAATTTTTTCCCAACAAACTAATACCAATATAATCCAGCTGAATGCATTTTTAATAGTTCAAAGTTATTGGTATAAAATTTGACAATTTTCGAACAGCAGTTTTTCAGAGAAGGGATAAATTCTGCAGGCTCTACATGTTTTTATGCTGGTAAATTTTAGAAAAAGTTACTTTCTTTAGAATATCAATGTTGAAATGATTACCCTTTAAAAAAATACAATTTTAAAGAACGGATTTTTTGCATTCTCCATTTTTTTTTTTTAACTTCGGTTTAATTGAATCTCAAAGTTGAAATTCATACTTAAGTTTAAAGTCATAAGCACCTAGTAATTGTGTTATTTTCAGATTTTTATCTCGTCCCCCAACCGAGATATCACATAATAATAATAATAAATAAATTCATTATTATCCTGGGACATGTCCCTTCAGAATAATATTTAAAGAGTGTATAAAATGTGCTTTAGAGCTTAGAGTAAATTAAATACACATAAACAAGTTAACAATTACTGATATAAAATAGACATGTAAATGGGAAGAAAAAAAAAAGCTTATTTACAATTCTATTGTGACTGGATAATCATTAAATGATGGATTGTGCGGGATTTGAAGGTAGAAAGAGAGTTGGAGTGGCGAATGGAAACAGGGATAGAATTCCATAGGATTCAGGATTGAATGAAAAAGATCTGTCGAAATGTGCAGTTTTGTGGGCCGTTGTTTATTAATCTGAAGACCAGGAGCGTATATAAAGGGAATGGACAGAGGATTAGAATTGTAGGTCGAAAATGTAAGCGGCGGGATTGGATAACTTGGTAAAGGAATGGCGCAAGGAAATACTTGCGACGATTGAATGGGTAAAGCCACTTCAACTCGCCATAAAATCGGGATACGGAGGTGTAATAAGGGATCCCGAAGATGAATCGATCAAAGCAATTACAAATAGGGTAGTATTTGTATTAGTTGTTAGAACAGAATGTGATTTTTTAATACTTTATACATTCAATTTAATATAAATTTATTGTATTATGAAGTACAGTTGTAAATTTCAATAAATGATAATTAAAAAAAAATTAATAAATAAAAAAAAAAAATTTCAGGTAAAACAGTTTAATAATGAGATATTTCGCGTTAAGGGATAGAGCTAATTAGCTTTTAAGGCACTGAGCCGTATGAGCACATGTATTTAAATGTTGAGAACTTGGAATTTTACAACCTAACAATATAAAAAAGCGAATCAAATACCAAAATTTTTATACATGATATTATTCATAATATGACATTTTTGTAGACCACTTACATTTGATTGCGACCGATCCACGTTGGCTGACGCTAATCTTTACAATATATAGTCAGAGTACGGAAAAAAAAAAAATCAAACCAAGCACATACAAACTTCAGCTGAAGAATGCGAACCGTATTTGTAACAGTTAGGGAGCAATAATGGAGGATCTTCTGACCCGATCTATGCAAGATTATGAGAGTTTTCTGCATTACACTCTGCATCATTCTTCGCCATCCTTTATCGATTAAATATTTGTTTTAAAATGGAGCTTCATTATCAAGTAAATAATTAATCTTTATAATAAATAGTTCTAAAACTAATTCAACCTTCTTAAAAACTTTCAGAAACAAGATGAAGGAGTAGCGATATAAGTTTTCCTTAAGAAGTCTCCCAAGTTTTCAAGAAGACTAAGTGACTCTACTAAAACGATTAAGGACTTCTTTTAATGAATAATAGAAATCTAATTTATGAAGAGCTTACCAACGAGGATTAGCATCTTTAAAGTTTTAAGTAGAACGTTGTTAAGTTACATGGTCTTCATTTTTCATGTTACCTAAAGATGTTTCTACCCAACAGTATTTCTTTTTTACTTAAAGGTAAAATAGTTATTAAGTAAGTGAGTGCCTAGTAAGGTAGGGTAATGTTGAGACAGTCACAGCCCATCCCGCAGCCATGGGAGTATTAGCATGGGTACTAACAGGATTTGATTTTTAACCTTATATTGATACTATCACATAAAATTTATTCCAATACAAGTAATTGACCACCAAAAATGTATCGGAGTGCTACTTTTACTTTCCCATTTATGAAATATTTAGAAAGGGAATGTAATGCGATTGTAAAAATTTTAGAATTCGAGTTTTCACTGGAAATGAAGTTTTAGTGTGTTCCCTGACTCCAAATGTCCAAGTCTCACAAAAAGGGATGTATTTGTCCATGTATGTAAGACTAGCTCTTCTTCTATCTCTGCGACCCACTTGCCTTTCAGCGTGCGCGTGTTCCCAGCCATTGGTATCACCCGTCTCTGTTCGTGGCAAGGTTTCTTTTCTTTCCTCTACGCATTCGCTCCATGTGGGTGAGATAGGAGGTTATTGGGCGTCCTCTTGGTCTTCTTCCTAAAGGTCTTACCAACATTTTTCAATTAGTTCCGGTGGTGGTCCATTCGGCAGACATGCCCTTACCACCCTAATTGCCTCTTTTCCAGAACTTCCAGGACAGAGCCTACATTAAGCTCTTCCCACACCCTTTCACTTCGGGCACAGTCTCTCCGTGTCTTCCCCACATTTCCGAGGTAGTATGAGAGTACCATGTGCTGTATAGAGAAGCACCGGTAGGTGGAAGATGGAGTTAATAGGAGTAACTTCACGTTCCATGCTACTTATCTTTTTGCAGATGTGGTAATAGACAAAATTAGCCTTGTAAATTCTTGTTGAGCTTTCTTAATCCAATTTCCTAGATCTACTGATCACCGTGCCTATATAACTATTCACTATATAAGTGAAATCTGTCACCACCTCCATAAATCCTCCACCACAAGAGATCTGTACATCTTCTTGAACTCTACCAACTAGAAGAGCCTTTTCTGTATGTCTAGCTCAAACACTAGAAGTCACACGCAATTAAAATTTCATTTGTTTATTTATTAAACGTCATATTATGCTACTATGGCTGATCGGACGATGCTAAAGTGGGAATCCTAAATTTTGCCTATCCAGGTTTTATTAGGATAGGGATCTTTAACGGGTGCCTGACATCGCACAGGCTCGGGACCACCTCTTAACGTACCCTCCGAAGGACGGCATAACTAAGGTTTTTTTACTTCCTTTAAAAAATCCTAGGGCCATCATCCGGATTTGAACTGCGATCTTGGATAGAAAGCTGTTATGCTACCCACTAAACTACAGGTGACCCCAAATAAAGTTGTAAATTTAATTAAATCAATAAAAAATATTTTTTTTTTAAATTTAGGTATAACAGTTATGAAAGGGGATATTCGTCCCTCTTTCATATATATAGATATATATATATATATATATATATATATATATATATATATATATATTTCTTATATATCTTCTTATATATTAGATATCTCCCCACCACCTACGGGTTTGAACCCGTGACCATTGGCATAGGAGGCTGTTATGCTGACCATCCAGCGACAAATGATCCGAAAAAATTTCTTTTGACATGTGTATCTGGAAGCCCCTGACATCCCAGCAACGCTTTCATAATATTGGGTTGTGTCACATGAAATGTCCGTTTTCAAGGTAAAGGATTTTTATTAAAAATACGATATGAAAACAAGATAATTTGATTCGAAGTATTTACCTTCTTTTTCTACACATTTTTCCCAACGTGACACCAACTTTTTTATCCCCGAACTGAATAACTCAGAGCTTTGATGTGAAACAAAATCTGAAACGCTCATTTTACTTGATCATCATTTCCAAAAAGTTTTCTTTTGACGAAGTAGTCTAAATTCCTGAACAGGTGGTAATCTGTCGGAGACAAGTCGGGAGAATATGGTGGATGCGGAAGAACTTCGTAGCCCAGTTCTTTCAATTTTTGCACGGTATGTTTAGAAACATGTCCCTCAGTGAGATCATGAGATACCCATTTATCGAGCTTTTTTACTTTCCCAATACACTTTAAATATCTGGAAACGGTAGATGCACTTGCAATTAGTTGTGCTGAGAGTCCTTTAACTGTTTGGTAGGGGTTTCCTTCTACTGTATGTTTGAGGACATCGTTGTCTATTACGGACAGAGTTTTCCAAGTCGGTATCCCCAGCTGAAAACTTAGCAAACCAACGGCGAATGGTTCGTTCATTAACACTCCCTTTCCCAAACGCCTTGCAAATATTTCTAGCGGCCTTAGTTACTCAATCGCCGAGTTTAAACTCGTACAAAAATATTACTCGAAAATCGCGTGTTTCCATGTTCATATTTGGATTGGAGGTATACTAAAAAATGGGTAATTGATTGGGAAGCTAATGTTTATAATACAAAGGTAGAGGATTAGTAACTGTTTACTTTAAATATGTAAATATTCGGAAGAAAACAACAGAGACCTGCAAAATCCTTTATGCATTTCAGAAACTATAAAAACGGACATTTCATGTGAAACAACCCAATAGATATAACAGAAGTGCCACTATCTGACATGGACTTTGAATTTTTTTATTATTTACAAAAAAAAAAACTGCTAGAAGGATTTTAATTATACTAATTGAATTTGTGAACAATTAAATAGGATTTGATTGTAAGCAGATTTCATTCAGATTGAAATGGTGTAACATGGCTTAAATGCCAAATTTTCTAAACTTCTGCCTGCTAAGTACATTTAATTTTGTTGATTAGAAGTTATTAAAATGAAAGAATTCGGTAACCAACCGAGAAAACTGCAGACATTTTTTTTCTCGAAAATAAGTATTTAAAAATACTATACATTAATAATATACATTTGAAAAGCTTAAGGTTTTATAAAAATGTTATCTAACGCAAAAAGCTGTAGAACGTAACAGAGTGACGAAAAGGGCATAAACCTAAATGATTGTTGAATATAATAATTATTGCTATATTATACAATCTTAACATCGAAACAATATGAACATTTTTTCAACTTCAAGTTCATTTAAAACTGGATTTCATGAAGGGATGTAAGTGATCGTTGTGTTACACAAGATTTTTTCCATTTCAACACGTCTTAGACCAGAAAAATAGAACGTCAGACATTTGTTTTAACACAACTTCCGAACTTTTTGCTGGTTTTACGTCCTTCTCTGCCCATTTATGCCATACAGTTATCCTATAGATAACCAACCTATTCTCGAGCTTTATCGTAGATAGTAAAGAAAAAATTCAACCCAGGCCGCATTCCAATCATTAATTGATAAGGAAGAGGCCGATATTACTAATACCCTAATATATATATATATATATATATATATATATATATATATATATATATAATATATATATATATTATATATATTATATATATATATATAATAATAATAATAATAATAATAATAATAATAATAATAATAATAGGGGGAGCTAGATCAAGTGGAGGATGGACATCCAGTTATTGTCAGCAGACAGTTAGACACGACGTCAACGAATAACCAAGAAACGCAATCCCTCACTGAATTACGTAGTAAAATGCAAAAAGAGCACATGCTATATTATGGAATACCTTTGAATAGTAGGCCAAAAATACCTAAGGTACCATACTCAAAAAAGACGCTTTCCGCCGTTAAAGATGTCAATGAAATATTGGCTGAACATATGTCAGAGGAAATAAGTTTAGAAGATATATGTCACTGGATATATGTGGGAGGTAGGACAGTAGCACTCGAGCTTGAACTGATAAAAGATGAGAAACGATGTGATAGAAGTAATGAGAGCAAAGATCCTCCCTGGAAAAGAAAAATCAAGAACAAGATTGAAAATCTGAGAAAGAAAATTGGAATCATTACCAATTATCTTCGAAATCCAGAGAATGCTTCATTAAAACTTAAGAAGAAAATTGACGAAATCATAGTTTTAAATATCGGAGGGGTAGCAAGCTGTGAGTTAAGGCAAACTTTGAGTGTTTACATAGACGCTCTTAAGCAAAAATTAGCAGTGTATGCAAATAGAATCAGGAGGTATACTGAAGCCCATTCTAGAAGAAGGCAAAATCGTATATTCAACACATCGGAGAGAAACTTCTATAAGCAGTTAAAACCGAAAGGAAATGCTAATCAGACAGCCTTCCCAGACCCTAAGGAAGTATCTGAATACTGGAAAGATGTATGGGACCATAAACAAGGTTACAAAAGGAATGCTCAATGGTTAAAAAAAACCTGCAGTAATCTTGCTGACATTGAGCCCATGGAAGCAATCAGCATTAGCACAGAGGACATTACTATGGCACTTAAACAAATGAAAAATTGGAAAGCTTCTGGACCAGATAAAATACAAAATTATTGGTTGAAGTATTTTAGTAGCATTCACAGCTATTTTGCTTCATGGTATCAGAAATTACTATGTCAAGAAATAGAGATACCTCCTAACTTCTGTACTGGGGAGACGTATTTAATAAAAAAAGAAAATAAAGAAAAATTGGAACCGCAAGATTTAAGGCCCATAACTTGTCTCAACAGTGTATATAAACTGCTGACAACAGTTATTAAAAATAAGCTAACTGACTACATTCAGGGAAAGGGCATCATGGCGGTAGAACAGCTAGGGAATAAGGCAGGTTCGAGAGGATGCAAAGAACTTCTGATTATAGATTCTTTCATTGCTGCACAAGTAGCTAAAAAATCTCGTAACCTTACTGTAGCATGGATAGACTACCGTAAAGCGTTTGATTCTGTTCCTCATGATTGGCTTTTAGAAGTATTGAGGATTTATAAAGTGGATCAGGGTATAATTGACTTATTAGGACGTCTAATGAAGAATTGGAATGTGTCACTATGTACACCAGGACATGCTGATAAATATATACCTATAAAAAGAGGTATATTTCAAGGTGACTCTCTTAGTCCTCTATGGTTCTGCCTTGCACTTAACCCTCTTAGCAGATTGCTGGAAGATACAGGCAAAGGATACCAACTCAACTTCGGAGCGAAGCTATCGCATTCATTTTATATGGACGACCTTAAACTTTACGCAAGAAGTGAAGAAGAAATGAGGATTCTTCTAAATGCAGTAAAGGGATTCAGCGATGATATAAACATGCAACTAGGTACAGAAAAATGTGGAGTGCTTACTGCGAAGAAAGGAAAAATTACAGCAGGTGTCAATATGGAGCTATCTAATGAAATAATTATTAATCAACTCAGAGACACTGACTCATACAAATACCTAGGTATGCATCAACTGCTGAAGTTCAAAGCCGATTCAAAGAAACTCTTCGAAGACGAATTTAGATGCAGGATCAAGTTGATACTTAAATCTCATCTGAATGGAAGGAATTTAATAAAGGCCATAAACACGTGGGCGGTACCAGCTTTAGCCTATTCATTTGGATTACTGAAGTGGTCAAAGACGGACTTAGAAAGATTGGATCGCATGGTTAGAGTGCAGATGGTGCTTAATAGGAAAAGACACCCAAAATCCTCAGTTGCAAGGTTGTACCTTCCCAGAAAATCTGGTGGGCGTGGTTTGACCAGTCTTCTCAAGTTATGCCGAGAAGAGGAAAATAATTTGCGAAGATATATGTTTAATAATGACTCTATGATTCTTTCGACTATAGCAGCATTGGATGCAAATTATACAGCTTTGAATCTATTCAACAAAGCGACCCCGAATAATGATACTGATTATGCTTCTCTAACAGAGACTTGGAAAAATAAGCCATTGCATGGGCGATTTTATCATTCATTGAACGAAACAGGAATAGATGTGCAGACATCGCTAACATGGTTAAAAAATGGTCATCTTTTTCCTGAAACAGAAGGGTTTCTGTTTGCTATCCAGGACCAAGCAATAGCCACGAAAGCATACAGAAGACATATCTGCGGAGAGGACATAAGTGACCTATGCCGTTTATGCAAAAAAAGTGTTGAGAGCATACAACATGTGACCTCGGGTTGTCCAATTCTCGCCGGTAAGGAGTATCTCCAAAGACACAACAATGCAGCGAAAATTGTTCATCAAGCCATTGCATTAAAGATGAATCTCCTAAGTAGCGAATCTCCCTATTACAAATATAACCCATTATCAATAACTACCGGTCACAAAACTAAAATTTACTGGGATCATCCAATCATTACGGACCACACAGTTTTAAATAATCGGCCAGACATTTTAGTTATTGATAAAAATAGAAAATTGGCACAGATTGTTGAAATAGGCGTCCCATCGGATGACAATCTTCAAAAAACGGCTTCTGAAAAGAAAAGGAAATACCAGGAGCTGGCAGAGGAGCTAAAGCAACTCTACGGATTGGAGAGCTGTGGGATTTACCCAATTATACTATCTTGCAATGGCCTGATTCCAGAGAGTACGATAGAATTAATCCAACAGCTAGAGCTACCTGTAAGGATTCTAGAGGAGGTTCAGCGAGCAGTCCTTCTAGGGACAGCAGCCACTGTTAGAAAATTTTTAAATATAACATAATTAGAGCCTAACCCTTGACTCATTGAGTCCGGGTAGGTGAAAATTTCCAGCGTATGTTGAGAAAATGCGAAATACAAATAATAATAATAATAATAATTTCTTTATTTATTCTGGGACAAGTCCTTTTAGAATAATACAAAATACAAAAATGTGAGATTTACTGTCTTGGAGTAAAATTTAAAAAAAAAATGAAAAGAAAAGAAATATACACTGAATATTAATAAGTAAAAAAGAAAACAATAAGACAAATGACAAAAATAAAAATATGATAAGCCAATATATATCTTCGAAAAATAATGGCTGTGAAAATATTTGTAAAAAATACACGTGATGATTAAATAATATAAGAAATAAATCATTATCATTTAGCCATAAATAATCTAGACAAAACAATAAACTACAATTCTTACTTATTAAAAAAAAAAAGAAAAAGAACAAAAAGATTAAGAAACACATAACTTTTTCTGTTAACATATTTTCATAGGAAACTTGATTAGTCAGGATTATTTGGAAATTGAATAGACAGGAAGTAATGGAATAGACGAGATTTGAAAGTCGGAAGGGTATTAGAATTACGAATATCAGAAGGAATAGAGTTCCATATGGAAGAGGATCGGATTATGAAAGATCTGTCTTATATATATATATATATATATATATATAATATATATATATATATATATATATATATATATATATAAGAGAGAGAGAGAGAGAGAGAGAGAGAGGAGAGAGAGAGAGAGAGCGAGAGAGAGAGAGAGAGATTATAGATATACACTCGAGATGGCAAGTAAATAATATACAATATTAAATAAATAAGGACATCTGAAAAATCTATAAAGCTATAAGGAATGCTGAAAAAGTTTTTCAATCCAAAGTCAGAAGTTTGTTTAGTATTCTGACCTCGGACTAACTTTTCAATGAATCTTCAGAATTGTTTTAAAGCATTCATCCAGGAAACCAAACTCTTCATTAACTCAGTTCATTCATCAATATGCAATTAGGGCTGTTCTAATGGCATATTGACTAAGAATCCCTTCTCAATTTTATAGTAATAATTTTTCAAAAGTTTCAACTTTAAATAAGATATGATACTGAGGGACCACGAGTACCGATGTGATTTTGACATTATGACTGGAAGGCTCTAAAAAACAACGCTTAATTATATCAAACATCAGAAATGACAAAGGAGACAACTTTGGCATCACGGGGATATAAAAAGAGACAGAATAGCATGTAAATATATATCTATCCTCTATAATAAAAAACTAAAATAAACAAATAAGTTCACTAAAACGGTTAACATTAATTAATTCACGCGAGAAACGAATATAAAACAACTATAATAACAAACCAGAAACTTATCCTGGAATAACCGTGTATCTGAAATGTTCTGACAATATATTTCGGTTCAGTTCTATAGATTCCGTGAATCGTTACAAATACAGATAATTGTTACTTTTGTAATATTGTCCTACTTTTTGAAGTATAAACTTCTTTTGGCTATACACACACAGATTTTTGTATTGTATTCTGAAGTAAACGGCTAGATCGGGTGAACTCGGACCGCCTAGTTTAACCGAGCGAGAGAGATAACAGTCATATGCATCATGTCGCTGTTTTACTTTCACTTACCTATATTTTTTTTTTTTTTTTGTCCACCTCTACCTCGCCTTTGAAGGCTATACGGGGGTCTATCGGGCCAGGGGGCGAGAGCGGGGAATATATGCCGAGATAAAATTCCCCCAGCACAAGAGTCGAACTCGTAATTATTTGGTTTTAACTTTTCGGTTATCTGTTGCTAGGCAACGCGTGCTCACTGCAACGCGCGCTAACACGCTCGACCATCCCGCTTCCCTATATATTATATATATATATATATTATATATATATATGAAATATATAGTAAGAGAAAGTATTGCGATCATGAAAACTATCGAATTCCAGTTTTCAACGGAAATACACGTTTTAGGGTCCCCTGAGTCCAAATGACCAAGTACCCCAAAAAATGTCTGCGTGTGTGTGGTAACTCCAGCGCGTAAACGAAAAGTCCTATGAAACTAAAATTTCATATTTAGGACAACTATACGCCCGAGATGTTACAAAAACATTTTCATCTAAATCAGAAGAGCCTCTTTATACCATGCATTTTGCACCTATTTACGATTTTCTCAAAAACTGCTCAAACGACTTTGATTAAACTCGCTATATCGATGTACGATTGGATAGGCTTAAATAAAATGTAGGTTTCATTCTGATTGAAATAGTTTGACAGGGCTTAAATGCCGATATTTCAAAATTTCTTTTTTTAAAGTACCTTCAATTTTGTAATTTTTATGAAATAGGCCCTATCATCTGATTAGCATTGCTAAAAAACAGGTAAATATGTAAGTTGGACGAATTCGATATTCAACTAAAGGAGATAACTGCAAAAATATTTTTTATCGCAATTTTTTGTTTTTGAACTTGAGAAGGGTAATATACATGTATAATATACCGTTGTAATGCTTGAGATTTTAGAGAAAATATAATCTTATATATAAAATTGTAAAAGTTAACGGAGAGCGATGAAAAGCCGATAAAACATAGTGATTGTCATAGATAATAATATAATAGATTAATTAATAAAACACATGTTTCTTTTAAAATCCAATGTAAATAATTCTTTAACAATTTATTTTCGTTTCTAAATTTGTTTAAAAATTCTCAAATTGATATAAATAACGAAGGTAAGTGAAAGTCGTGTGTTGCGCGCACCAGATTTTTTATGTATTATGTAAGTGTTTTGTTAGAATTATTATCAATAGTTTTTTTTCAACAGTTTATAATAGTTTAATAATAATTATTATAATTTATTAATAATAATTATTATTTAAACAATAATTAGTTTACATTTTTGGTTTATATTGTGAGATTAGTGTATGTAGTTAGTACATGTTAGTGTATATAGTTAGTGTATTATATAGTGGAAAAACATAACTATTATTATTGTTACTATAAAGAGTGATTTGATCGTATAGGTACGTTATTTCATGTTTATACTTTATTTTCAACAGAAATGGAATATCAATATATTCATTAAAGTATTTATTTTAGTTTTCACATACCCATTGTAACCATAGTAGAATACGGAAACGAAAATAAATAATTCGATTTGAATAGAATAAAAAAAAATTATAACTTTAATTTCAGATTTGTCTCTAATCCGATCCATAATAATACATAATATTATTTACTATGTGTATAAATTACGATTCGCAATGAAGTTTAAACTTCTGCTGTGCGTTCTTAAGCACACACATTTTTTTATTTTAGTCGATTACGTCAATTACAAAGGCTCATTATTGAAAATAATAAACCAAAAAATTGTCCCTTTATGTTTTAAATTTAATATAATTTAAATGTGTTTCCCCTCAGGGCAGCATACTGGGACCCATCCTTTACACGGTTTATACAGCTGATATCCCAACCCATCCTAACACATTCCTTTCTACCTATGCCGATGACACTTGCGTGCTATCAGTTCATAATGATCCTAGTATTGCCTCTCAAACTCTCCAATCCCATATCAGAGTCCTTGAGGTATGGTGTCAGAATTGGAGAATTAAAATCAATTCCAATAAATCCCATCAAATTACCTTCACCCTTCGTCGAAAACCTATGACATCCTGTCCTACAGTGTCCTTTAATGATATTCCGCTTGTCCCGATTGAACAGATCCGCTATTTAGGACTCCTGCTTGACAAACGACTTACATGGAATCCGCATACAAGACTGAAAAGACAAGAAACTGCTCGACGTTTTCGGCTACTCCAACACTTACTAGACAGACGCTCTAACCTTTCACTTAACTACAAAAGACTCATTTACATGACAATCATAAGGCCTATCTGGACCTACGGAGTTGAGCTATGGGGCTCTACTAAACCATCCAATTCTTCCCGTATCCAATCCTTACAATCCAAAATCCTTCGTAAAATCCTCAACGCTCCTTACTTTGTCACAAACAAAATCATTCATAAAGACCTCCAAGTTCCGTATGTAGCCGATTTGGCCCGTACCAGGTATCATTCCTTCCATGACAAACTCCATTCCCACTCTAATCCACTAGTTTCAATCCTGGGTTCCTCTACAATCCCTGATAATCCAGCGAGGCGTCTGAAGAGAAGATGGCCTCGAGACCTTCTTGTTTATATTGATTACTAGAGTGCTGCCAATGGGCAGTTTCTCTTCACGTTTTCCATGTACATATTCTTTATCAGCATATTTACTTGATGTATTGTAGTATACAGTTGTAAATTTCAATAAAATATAATTAAAAAAAAAAAATGTGTTTCCATAACCTTTTTTTAGATTTACAAAATAGAAATTGACGTGTAAATCCACTCTGGTTCAGTGAGTTATTTATCGATTACTAATGATGAATCGTCATTTTTTTCATCCTGGAGAAAATAATAAGGCCAAACGAATAATTGGTGAAATCCTAAGAAAAGCTTTATGTATTTGTAGAGCAGCGAGAACTTTATAGAGTACACATCGAAGTCTAAGATTATCGCAAGAAAGGACTTAAAAAAAAGCTAAATCACGAATAATGGACAACTTTGTCTGCGATAAAGAAGAAATTTAAAAAATTCAAACAGCCTCAAGTAATATGAAAAGTAAAAATATGATAATAGAAAATTCAGTTTCAGATTTACTTTCTGGGCCTTCAGGCCCATTCTATGGAACCACACTATGAGAAAATGATGGCTTAAATAACTACTATAATGCTTACGAATTCAGTCATATAAATCGAGTTATTATTCAATAACATTAAAATTGTCATTAGTAAGATAATTCTGAGAGAAAAATGTTTTATTGAACATCATGCTGCCATAATACAGTCGGTTGTTTAATTTTACAAAGCATACTTTATCAATCTAAATCATAAAATTGTTAAAAACATTTTTTTTTTTTTTTTGGACATTTTAATTTATCCACAATTATTATGTTTATTATTAACAATTATTTTAAACTTAAATCCAACATATCAATTAATACATAATCAACCTTCTTTGAGGTTATTTAATATCTTTTGTATATTTTACATCACTCTCTAAAAATAAGCGTGACAACACCTTCCCTTCTCCGATAGGGCCCTGAAGGAAGCCCTAAACTCTTAGTCCTAGGAGCTTCCAAACTTTAAATCCAGCCTTAGAACAAGATTAGCAAAAACTTAAACTGAGCATTTGAAGCTTACTGAAAAAGTCCAAACAGTTGATTGATCCAACATGAACCTCAAAACGTAATGCGATAATTTAACTAATCAGATGATAGGAAAAACTTGATGAAAAAGAAAGTCCTCTAAGAATAATAAAAAATATATAAACCATGGCATAGGAGCTATTGTATAACTAGCCAGAAGATAAACTTAATAAAACATTAACTGACCTTACATAAAAATATAAATTCTTCTAGTAAAAATATGTCTAAACGAAATTCAATGCTTATAATTTAAAATAAAATAAAAGTAGAAGCAAAATTTAAATGCACTTAACGACGAAAAAAATTAACAACAAACCCTAACGCAAAAGTAAACATTCTTAGTGTTGGATAGATTTATTTTGAAAAGCGAGAAGATAATGAAAGAAAAAGGAATTTGAATGAAGGGCATGATGGATGTTTGAAGGGAGAAAATTCCAAAAGGTGAGAAAACGGGCAAGAAAGCAGCGTTCATGTTTTGGTTTTGTTGGAAGAGAAAAATATAGGTTTATAAGACAGAAGGTGGATTTAGGATTTGAATCGCAAGAGATTCTAAAGATATGAGGGGTGCTGGGAGTTGACTTGGTATAGGAACGATCTGAGAAAGTATAGTCTACGGATGTGGAAGAAAAATATTTTGGCTCACCGTAAAAGTGGAGTGCACGAGACCATCTGTAAGTACCAAAGACAAATCCTGGAAAACAGTTCACGATCTGTTTCACTCTGTTCCCAGCACCACCGATTTTCAGCCAAAGCTGCCTCTCTTTGGAACTCTATTTCTCCTCGGATCCCTCATACAAAAACTGCTTCCTCCTTTATTTATCATTTTGACGTCTCTTTATGCTATTATGGCAAATTGGACGATACTACATTGGGAGTCATTAATTTTTCATATCGGGATTTAATTAGGATAGGGATCTTTAAAGAGTTAGTACCTTACATCGCACAGACATGGGAACACCATTTAACGTCCTCTCGAAAGGACGACATAATCAAGGATTTCTTTACTGCCTTTCAAAAATCCTAGGGCCATCTCCCGAATTCGGAACTGGGACCTTGAGGATAGAAAGCTGTTATACTACACACTAAACTACAGGTGACCCTAAATAAAGTTGTAAATTTAAATAAATCAATAAAAATTATATTTTAAATTTAGGAATAACAGTTAAAAAGGAGATATTTGTAGTAAATCCCCTCTTTCTCCTCTAAATCGCTCTTTTTCAAGTACCTTTTTTCTTTCCCAATCAAATGGACATTAATAATGCATATACTGGAAATACCAAATTGACTTTGTTTTTCACACCAGTTAAATTTTATTTAATTATTCATCTATTTTTGTTATTTTCCTTGGCTTTGTAATGGTTTCACTGTTACACACACTGAGGTTACACAACGGTTACAGGTCTTTCAGGTTGCCAGGTGGAAAGTAATTTAATTATTAATATTTAATTTTTACCTGCAACGCTGAGTAACCAACTAATTACCTATATTATTTGTTTATTTATTTAAGGCCACTTTATACTACTGTGGCTAATCTAACGATGCTAAAGTGAGGGTCATGAATTTTGCCTATCCAGGTTTTATTAGAAAAGGGATCTTCAAGTAGTACCTGACATCACACAGGCTCGGGACCACCATTTAATGTCCCCTCCAAAGGGCGGCATAACTAAGGATTTTTACTCCCATTAAAAATCCTAGGACCACCTGTAATTACCTGTAGTGTGTAAAGTCGTGATGTGGTAATCGATCACTTAAATTATATGTGGACCTAAAAAAAAAGGTTTCTTATTTTATTTAATTTTCAAATAGAAGTGCATTTTTTTATTTCTTATTTACTATGATCTTTTTATTGTGTTAAATCGTTTTTATTTTCGTTCATTAAAGTGAATTTTTTTTAATTTTTTAACTAACTCCTTATATCCATCAAAGCTTATTAGCTCGATTTTTAGGTAGATATAGTTTATAATTATAAATTATGATTTTAGCTAACATCGTTAATATTTAAATTTCAGGACCACACCGTTTTGGTCATCATACTTGTACCTCAATTTTATTCTTAAGGTACTTCTATTCCATTTACCAAACTGCCTAAGTCAAAGTGGGTGTAGACAAGTGTGAATGAGAGGAGCTTATGAGTGGATTGAGGGAAGAGATGGTGGCAACAAAGGAATAATATAAGATTACTTAATGACAGTAGGAAAATTTAGGCAATTAGGCAATTGCCAAGAAAGGTTTTGGTCAAAAAGTATTCCTAAGTTTGTTTCACAGAGAAGTTAGCAATTATGGTGTGGTCATTAAGGAACAAGCTAGGTAACTAGAATATAGATCTGAGGAGGGAATTGTTACAAGAATAATAATTGTTTTTGATCGTTTAACCTTAATTGGCTCAAGCATGCCCAAGCACTGATTCAATCCAGGTTTTCTTGAAAATCAGCAAAAGTTGTAAACAATTCTGGTGGAGGAAAGTTTAAATAGATATGAAAGTCGACAGCGTATAGTTCATGAGAGCTATGATGGAATGAGTTAGGAAGGTCGTTAATAGAGGAATTGCAAAAGATGGAAGAAACGCTGGAACCTTGGACTACTCCTGAGAAAAGAATAAGGAAAAAATATTAGGGTTTATTGGGAAAGTAAACTTGGGAAAAAAATATTGGAAGCAAAGAACAGAGCTGTAGGAAAAGGTAGGGATTTTCATTGGAAGAAAAAGATAAAATGGCTAAGAGAGTCAAAATATTTGACTCTATAATAATTCAATATTAGGATGTCATATCAAACAAAATCTAATTGAATGTTGAAATAAACACATTTTTAGGCTTTCAGATTTGAACAAACTCTCGTTGGATTTTTATTATTTATAATACATACTTATACAAAAACAGGTTTGATTTTTAACGATTACCGTACATGACATTTCCCTAAAAAAATAGATGTGTTATTTTTAAACTACAACTCACAAAGCTTGGGGATCTTCTGATTTCTATAATTTATTCAATTCTGTTTCAAATATAACTTACAATCAATTCTGTAAATTCTTTAGTTTCCTAGCTTGTTTTTAAATTGATTTAATTGTGCACTCAAGTCATTTTATACATTTTTAATCAATTTCACAAACCTTTCTAACTACACCCTTGAAAGGTTTTGGGTTCAGTATTAGTAAGAATAGGGCAACAGCTTTGCAAATAGGTGAATAGGCCGATATCAAGCACATCCACCAGGTTTCCTCCTTCTCTCCCCGAATTATCTAGTACCTACTTTAAAGATTATAATTATTAAAAGAGAATAATTATTCTTCCACAGATGAACTAGAATCTGAGACATTGAGATTAAACAAACTTTGAGTTTTACTTTTTTTTTTAAACATTTTACTGTGGTAGCTATTACATCATAGTAATATTGGAGCTTAAAATATTATTTGTTTAAAAGATTGTTTTATTTAATATTTATTCATTTATTGTTTACTAGATGACCCAACAGACGATGTCTTTTCTTAACTATGTCTCAGTGAAAACAGTCTAGCCGTTCATGCACGATTCATTAGTGGGGAGATTCATTTATATATGTATATATAGATACATAGACTATTATTACCTGAGAAAAAAATAAAATAATAATAAAAAATCTAATGCCCAAAGTAACTTTTCTCTTTTTTTCTTTCATAAGATCCTTCTCATAACTGTAATAATCACAACAAAAAAAGAATTAGCAAAATCGGTCAAACTGTTCATTCAGGTCCCGAGGCCGTCTTATTTTTAGACAACCCAGCAGATTGTCAGGAATTGAAGGTAAAATAAGGATTGAACTAGTGGTTAAGAGTGGGAATGGAGTTTTTCATAGAAATATGGTACCACATTCGGACCAAATTAGCAACATAAGGAACAGTTAGGCTGTTGATTAAGAGTTTTTTCATGATAAAGTAAGGAGCATTGAGGATTTTATAAAGGGTCTTGGATTGTAATTCTTGGAAACAAGATGTATTTTATAGTTTAGTAGAGCCCCAAAAGCTCACCTTGCTGAGTCCAGATTAGCCTTGTAAATGACCCAAAAACAAAGAATATAAATACAAATTTTTTTGAAATATTAAATTGATAAAATTAAATAACAAAACTGTTGAAACTGTATTTTTACTAAAAAAACAAAAAAACATTTTTGACTAACTGAGAAAATAATTTGATTTTAAAGCTTATATAATTTTTTACTTGCTTTTTCACAGATTTCTATTGTTTTGGAATATATTAATATTAAGAGTATCTGCAAACTTAAGAGATAATGGAATGGAAGATTCAAAACAATACAAGCATTGTTACAAAGAACAAATTATACTTTTTTGTGTTATAAGATGGTACTAAAAAACTGATTGAAGACAAAAGATAATACCATCAGTTGAGCCATGAATAATTTCACAACCTAAGTAAAACTTAATGAGCTTTTATTTTATTTCTAGGTTTAATTCTGATTGTAATTGTCTGACAGGGGTTTAACATCGATACTTTAAATATACATGCTCTAAAGTACCTTTAATTTTATAGATTCAGAAAAAATTAAAAATTTTGCGTTGTTAACATTGAAAAAAAAACAAGTGAACATACAAGTTGAACGAATTTGATAATCAACTAAAGAAGAAAAGAGTAGATGTATTTTTTAATTTAATTTTTGTTGTTTTGGAGAAGAGGACAGTAATATAGATGTATAATATACCATTGGAAAGCTAGACATTGTAGTAATATTATTTACGTTATATACAAAGTTCTATAACGAAATGGATGGTGATAAAAATTCTATAAAACTAAATAATTGTTTTGAATAATCATATCTATTAATACATAATTAAATGTGGTAATTAAACATGTTTCCATTGAAACTAAAAGTTCTTAAATTGATGTTAACAACAGATGTGAGTGAAAGTTGGTTGTAGCACACAACAGATTTTAGAAAAAGTATTGTCATTATATATTTAAAATGACTAGTGCATTTCATACATAATTTCTCATTGCTCATCCAATTACTCATGTTCAACACAAATTAGGGTAATAAATAACAAATTCTACAGAAGAGTAATAGATCAACAGTTAGTCCAGGTAGGGATAGAAACCAGAAATACTGGCACAACTTGGTCAGATGAGTAAAAGAAAGACATGAGAGGAAAAACGAAAATTAAAGTTATTGAATTTATGTGATTTAATCTATAACTTCCTGAATATAATAATTATTTTGTTCAATATATTTATTTTTCTTTAAGGTCTCTATCCTCATTTAACTTAATTGTGTAATACATAACTGAAGATTTAAATTCAAACTACTTAAATTGTTTCTAAACATCTAAGGTTAAAAAACAGATCCAGATTCTCGCAGTATAAATTGAAAAGGAAGAATTCCTTCTATTAAGATGCATCATGAGAAATTAATTTTATATATATTAAACATCCTAAAATTAAAATTTAAAAAAATTGTAGCATAATGATAAGATAGGTAATAAAGTAAATACAGACTAGTAAATTTACATTTTTCACCTTAATAATTATTTAAAACCAGAAAAAAAAAATTAATAACAATATTAAGAGATAAGTCTTACCTTTTTTTTGAGTGCGCTGAGCATATCCAAAGAATGGGTCGGCAACACATGGTATAAGAGGTGTGTGATAAAAATATTTCAGTATGTTAATTATTGGATAAGTATGGGAGAATTTTTTTTTTGTCTAGATAAGATGATTTTTTTTTTAGTTTCAAAACCAAAATAAGAAAACATTTTCTACCAATTAAATAGTTATACTCTGATTTTGAAGTTTGAACAAATTCTACTCCAAGTTTAATTTCTATGGAATTATCATGAAATAATTAGAATAAAAAGAAATTCTAAATAAAACATAAATCTTTGTCCTAAACCAGTGACATCTTGTCCAACAGAGTCCTTTAATAATATTCCACTTGACCTGGTTGAACAGATCGTCTATCTAGGACTCCTACTTGACAAACGTCTTATATAGAATCTGCACACAAGACTAAAACAACAAGAAACTGCTCACTGCTTTCAGTTACTTTAACACTTACTAGACAGATGCTCTAGCCTTCACTATCATAAGGCCAATCTGGACTTGAGCTTTGGTGCTCTACTAAGTCATTAAATTCTTTCTGCATCCAATCCCTACAATCCAAACTCCTTTAAGCCCTTATGTCCTCACAAATAAACTCATCTACAAAGAACTAAATGTTCCATATGTTGCTGATTTTGGGCCAAACCACGTATCACTCCTTCCAGCACAAACTCTATTCTCATTCTAACCCACTAGTTCATATTTTTGCTTCCTCCTATTCCTGATAATCCTCAGATGCTTCTAAAAAGAAGATGGCCTCAAGATCTTTTGGGTTAGATTACCTCTTTGAATGCTGCAAATAGGCTTCTCTTCATGTTTTTTTTTTATTCTTTGTGTTACTTATCTTGCAACAAATTTACTTTTTGTATTATCAGTTGTAAATCTAAGTTATAAATAAAAAATATAATCTATCTATAGCCTCTTTCTGCTTTCACTTTTAACAACTTTATTCAAAAATGTTGAGCTGTCCATCAATATATAAGGTATCTACATTAATACTCTTAATTTATTCTTCTTTATTCTATTTATTTCAGCAATCATTTCATATTTACATAAACATTTTATACTACTGCAAACAAAAGTCAATGGGCAATTATTTAAAACAAAGAAGATTAAAAGTTTTTAAAGAAAATATAATTTTAATGCCCTGTCACGTTGTTTAAATGATGATAAAACTTATCTGATATTAAAGTAAATTCAATTATACATTGATATGATGGGTTTAATCAAAATCTTAAGATGCTTTTTTGGGAATATTGTAAAGAAGTTATCAAATACAAGGTATAAAGTGGCACTTTAAGTAAGTCCATTTTGGCAAACAAGTAGCTGTAAGATTAGTGACACCTACCTTTTGAAAATATGAAATTCCTGATTAACTTATTTTCTGATTGGAATATAAATTATTAATTAAATCTATGGAGCTACTATTCTCTTTTATTAAAATTTTTATCGGTAGTAATTATATTATTTCATATTGAATGCTCGAATTATCACCCTAGATGCCTCTCACCAATAATCTATAAACTGTACAAGTCTATTCTGGAGGGAACGGTAAGAACATTAGTAGAGCACCTAATCAGAGAAGAACAAGCCCGGTTCCGTCCACGACTGCAAACCCAAGATCACATTTTCTCTTTGCGGAATATTCTCCAGAAATCTTGGAATAGAGACAAAAATATGTGTCTCCCCTTCCTTGACCTCAAAGTAGCGTTTGACTCTGTTCATGTGAAATATGGGAGGCTCTCAGAGTTAAGAATGTCCCAAGAAGCTTGGCGGAAGCCATTAAATCCATATACCAAGAACCAAAAGGAGTAGGAAGGCTGAACGGACAGGATTCTGATGTCTTTAGCATAGCAAGGGGGTTCAAACAAGGGGACAGTTTAAGCCCTTTGCTATTCTTGCTCTACATGGATGGAGTGGCCACCATATGCAAAAGAAGAACAGAGAGGACCTTCCTGGGCTGTAGAAACCTTCACCCAGTGTTGATTCAACTTCTCCGTTACGCAGATGACATTGTTCTTGTGGCGGACACCGTAGATAAATTACAGCAAGCGGTAACTGAATGGCATGAAGAGCTCAGCCGAAAAGGAATGAAAATAAATACCAGCAAAAGAAAGATATTACAAGTGGGAAGGCAAGTGGAAGATTTCCATATACACTGTAACGGAGAGGAAATGGAAGTGATTACGTGATTCACATACCTCGGCACAGTAATAGAAAGATCTGGTAAAAGTAGTCTCAGAAATATCAAATAGAATCAGGAAGGCAAATGCAGTCTACTATCAGATCTGCAATACTGTAATAGGGAGGCGAGAGGTGTAAGCTCCATATCTACAAGTCAGTATATTTGCTGATACTCCTACATGGAGCTGAAAGCTGGATATTGATGGACTGGCAGGAGAGCAGAGTCAGAGCTGCTGAAATGAAGTTCCTGCGAAGAACAGTGAGAAAGACAAGAAGAGACAAGGAATGAACGGATACCCCAGGAATTGGAGGTTGCACTGTTAAAGGAAATTCCCATCAGCTGAAGTGTTTCGGCCACAATTTTAGAATGGAGGATGACAGGGATCTCCTAAAAACCATGGATTACGTGCCAGATGGGAGAAGGCCATGGGGGCGACCAAGGATGTCTTACCTGGGGTACGTTGACAAGCATTGCAGAGGAAGAAGGAAAGATCTCCACCAGGCCAGGAACCTAGCTGGGAATAGAGAGGATTGGATGAGATGGCTAAACGCTCCCTACGCTGATACGGCACCATAGGGAGAAGCAAAAGAAGAAGATATTGAATACAATGTTTTGAGGTCTTGCATCATCTTCAAGTACATTACTAAAACATTATTAGTTATTTCGTTACTTTTACTAATGTTACTTGTTAATAATGAAATTGTCTACCATTGTTTCACATTTAAGAGTGAAATGAAGATAATGGAATGTGAAAGACTAGTAGATGATTTTATATAAAACATTAATATTATAGTATTTCAAGATGTGTAATTATAAGATGCATTTTAAATAATAGTTTCAAATTAATATAAAAGCAATAATTTTTCAATAAGAATTCCTAATTATTTTAATTATTTCATGATATTTCAGATGATTCCAGGGAAACTAAACTTTGAGAGGAATATGGGTCAAATTTACGGCAATGTCTATTTGTATAATAAATGGCTGCAATTAGAAATGTATAAATCATTTTTTTAAATGATTAAATTAATTTGAAACTATTACTTAAAATTTATCATATAATTACATACCTACATTCAAGAGTGAAATGAAGAGAATGGATAGCTGACGATTTTATGTAAAAGGATAAGAATTAAAAGATTAATATTATAGTATTTCAAGGTATGTAATTATATGATAAAGTTTAAATTAATTTAAAAGAAACAAAATAATTAATAATGCCATGATAATAAATATTGTTTCAGTAATGAAGATGAGGCAAGGCCTGCAAATGTAATCAACATGAAATAATATAATTATTATTGAAAAAAATTTCCATAGATTTAATCAGTGTGATTTCTACTTCTGATGACTTTTAGTTTTTAGCTAAACTTACCAGAAATGTATATAAATACCTCTGAAAATAAGAGTAAAAATGGAAATGTCTTGTAATGTTGAAAAGTTAAAAATTTTAGACAAATATTTAAGTAAAACTAAAGTAGTAGAAGAGAACACAGTGACAAAAACCATAAACCAATTTTGTTCTAGTTCAATATGAAATAATTTGGTAAGCAACTAAGGAGAAAAAAAAATCCAGCACTGGAAATACTTTTCTTATCAAGTGGATCAAAATTTTAGAAAAAAAAGTTATGCAAGTGAAAGGAAGCGGACGAAAATCATCAACTATGTTCTTATTAATAATCTGTACTTCTAGATTATTTCATGGAAACGAATTCTTGCTTTGAAACTAAAGTGAATTCAAATTGAAACTAAACTTAAAGATGTAAAATGTATTATTAATTGTGTTTGAAATAAAAATTGCTAATGAGGCGTTATTGAGTAAATTATCAGAAACATTACAAAATCACAAACCTGAAATAATCTTTAAAAAAATCTTCGAAGGGATGGTAAGAAAAGAATTATGCTTTCAACAAAATTAATGATTGCATGACTAATACTAAACTGATTTAAGATGTTTGCAAAGCTCTCTAATTATATAATATATAATAATATAAATAATATTTCTAACTATATTTATTTAATAATAAATAGTATTACATTTACTGTAATACTTTTGAATTAGAGTTCTATTGAAGTTTATGTTTCTTTTATTATCAATTAAAATATTCTCCTGTGTTGTATCACGATTAAACATTTATATTTTATGAAATAATTAATATATTACAGGCAGATTCTAATACGAAATGTTATCTTTTAAATAGCAGAAAAAAAGTAAATCAAGGTGTTATTAAAACCTTTTAAGGTAAAAAAGTAAGACGAGCGAGCATAATCAGAGCTGATAAATTAAAAAATAAATTCACAAATATGCATTGTGGAGTCAGATATCCCGCATCAATATAAAAAAAATCCTAAACAACCAGATTTATCTATTTCGCTGGAAAGTTTATTAGATGTTAAATTTAAAAGTTTACTGATGTTAAATTTGCTCTTTCTGGTCTGCATTTTTCAGTCATATGTTTTTTCAGTCCTAATGACCTTCAGAAAGTTATTAACTGTTATTTAAGTTACATCAGGTTTTATGCTGAAATCTTCCAATAATATTTAATATTATATCCTTATTCTAATTATTTTATTAATTCAATTTTTTTATTCATAAATATTTGTCATATTTACTTGAAATTGGTATCAAATTGGATTATGTCATTCACAGACTTTATCTTTTACTTATACTTACATGTCTATGTAGTCCTCTCCATAAAGGCAATAAAGGTAGTTTCAGTAACAACTGAAAGACCTACACAATTTTCATGTGCAGATATTTTCCTTGAAAATCATAAATATATCAATACATGGAAAAGTATTAATATGAATATATAAAGTATTTTAGGGATAGTCCCTCATACTATCTAAATGATGGATGATAAAATACATATAAAATTCTGCTAAATATTTGAAGTTATTATTTTAAAACAATTTTAAACACAAGATTAGTTGTACATTTTAAGTTGCAGTAAGTGGGAAAGGATAAGGAGCGGAGGAAAAAAAATTGGAAGTGTTGCCGACCCACCATCTTGAAGACACTACACTAGACGTTAAAATTTACAAACAACTAAAACTAGCAAATACAACGATTTTTATAAAACGTAATACATTCTATAATTCGCCACTACCGACACACTGGAAAGTTATTCAAGCGAATGAAATCTAATTTTCTTAATAGATTAATGTCATTACCGTCTCGTTGGATTGGAATCGGTCAGACCGGGAAAAGAATTTAACTGCCAACCGTCAACCACTCCACATAAATATTTTTATGTACTTTAATTCGGTAAATGATATAAAGTTAAATATTAATTTAAAAAAATAATAATTATATATTATGAACTTTGAAAAATGGTCTACAATTAAAAATTAAAAATAGTTATGATTTGTATCCATTTTCTTTTTAATACACGATTATTATCTACAAATTTTATTTTAACCAATAAGCATGTAAGAAGACTAAAAGTTTTATTATGAGGCTGAATTTATATACACTTATGAATTTAGACATTTATTTTTAAAATGATCAAAATGGTCTAAACTTCATTATTTTTAGATGGATTGTAGTAGGTGTGAGGGGGGGGGGAGGGGAGACATGACGAAAACATTAATCAGGTACCTAGGCAAGTGGGGTATCATTTTATGTGTACTTTTCAATCCTGATCTAATAGACTCATAACTAAGCCAATAAGAATAATAGTTCATAAGTTACTGTTTTATATTTAAACACGAGAAATTTTCCCCACATTTTTTCAGAATTTTTGTTTTGAGAAAACATTTTTTCATATTAAGCTTCGTTTTGTCATTATAAATGATGATTGAAAAGTTGAACTATCTACTTTCCTTACTTAAGGATGTAGTTCGGAGGGAGTACCTCCTGCTTTGTAGCAATAATGAAAATCAGGATAATAAGATTAATATAATAAGGGCAGCAATTTCAAAAAATTTGGTAACCCAAGTTGGTTCTGTGAACTCACGTTGTTTAACAACCAAATGACCAAAACTTTGGTTACAATTATAAAGTTTTCGGTGTCGGGGAACTTTTAACTCTGGCATAAATCCCCCGCCCTCCCTCTCTGGTCCGAGAAAATCCCGTATAGCCTGAAAAGACGTTGTAGAAGAGAACAAATATAATAAAAAAGAAGTCCAATTTGGTTGCTTTTTAGAAAGAACTATAACATAGAAGTGAGGATTCAAGTTAAAATGTCACGTTTACCTGATTGTTTTGTACATCCTCCTTTGTATGCTTTTTGGAAGCCAAACTTTCTTTTTCATCTCTGCCATTTTTATTATTTTTTTTAATTAAGTGAAGGAATGTGTGGTTTATTTAGTGAACCCTCTTGGCAGACGGAGCTCTGAAAGTAAGTATATTATATGTTTGTGTTTTTTAAAATTAAGAAACAGACGCTGGTCTAAGAGAGAGAGAAAAAAAAGAAGTATCAACAGAAATATATTAGAATTATACATGGTCACGTAGCTATTCATTCGACTGGTCAAACGGTCATCACGCAGGATAACTAGTGGTTTACGAACGATGAAATATTCATGAGAAAGAAGTAGAAATAAAAAAAGTATTTTTTTTAATGAACCTAAATTTTTTTTTTTGTTGTGAAAAGATCACATATACAAAAACTTAATAATATTTTCAAATGACTCATTTAGAGGTACATGGATGCATGCATAGTTGATTTTTGTTTATATATGTCGATATACATTTCCATGTTAAATAAAGAGACTTATGGTGTTTATTCAACTATTTGCTGGGATATTAAAAAAATATACATATGACGGAAATGTTTCAGCTTTGTCTGACAAAGTTAAGTCGTAATTTTTTTCATTAGTCGCTTAGTCTTAACTACTTTTAAGAGCAACTGTTTAAGAGGAATACATAGATTTTACAGTAAATTATTTCAATTTGGGGAATTTTTTTTCATCGCATAAAGATTGTTTTAGAAAGATATAAATGTATTAATCTAAATCTATTTAATCAAACTGAATGAAAATTAAAGACGTCCTTTCGAATAAAGCCAAAAAACATTGTTTAAAAAATATTAATTCGTGTAATCTTTAAGATTTGAAAACAAAATCCTATTTGGTCAATACGTTTTTGGCGTAATAATTTATGGTATAAACCTAAAAAAAGTAAGGTTACGTAATAAAAAAATATTAATTCATATATCAATAAATAGAAAAAATAAAGTGATGTTAAACAAAGAGAAAAGAAAAAAAAGATGAAAATAATAATAAGATAAATTCTGCTAATTGTTCACAGCTTCTCTTAGATTTTGCACTGAGTGTTGATGTTATGTATATGTTTTAAAAATATTGCATAGTAAATATTATGAAAACTTTTCATTTTCACTGAAAATATGGCATTTTTGGTATACATTTATGTTTCAGAAATCTTTTATTTAAACATTTCAAAATCTCTTTAAAAAAAGGAGTTCTGTTTAAATAGTCATTTTTAATAGCACAAGCCAAATTTGTAATATTGAATTTTTAATCATAGATAAAATTAATTTTTGCAAAAACACCATGATTTGTGTTAGAAATCAAAAAGTATGTCAAATGTATTCTCTGTTATAGAATAAGTTTAATAATAATAAGTTAAATGTAATGAGAGCTTCGAATATTTAAATAAAAACAATTTCCTTAATCAAATAGTTAAAGAATAAAAGGAAATAAGGAAACTTAATTTGAAATATTTTTCGCGGTTTAGCATTTCCTTATCGTATTTCTTCAGCCGTGGGTTTTGTTATCGATAACGACTTTTCAATATATTTTGCGCTTGCTAAGTGTAGGTTACGCTTGACTTTAGGGTGTGTTATTTCGAGTCATTAAAGAGTTATTAAAACTGGATGAATTCAATTTTCTGCGTATTTATTTGAAAATTTAATTAAATGAATACTATACTGATTAGAAATGTATATTTCTGAACATGTAAGTTGTTCTTGTCCAATTTACTGATTTTTTTATTAAGCTAAGTACATGATTTATTTTTATTGAATTCCCCGTGTATTAATATATATGTTTCAAGGCATTTTGGTTGGGTTCATTTTGTAATTTAAATTTATTATTTATTAGGAAAGAAAAGTATTCAGTATTAAGTATTAAGGAAATATCAAATGATCCCCATAATGAATAGTTGTATTTACCTCTCAATGCAGCCAATAGATACAGAAATGAGAATTGAATGATTTAAATTGAGTTAAACATGTTTATCTATACAAACTTCTGTCGCATTGTGTTTTGTGTATATTTTTATTTTGACTGATAAACCATGTTCATCGTTAAGTAAACATTAAATGTTTCATGAATATGTTAAAACAGACTAATACATTTATCTAAATATCGACTTTTGTATTATAATGGAGTGTGAACATTCTGATAATTACAATTATGAGACGTATCATTGTTAGTCTATTTCATTGTAATCCTTGTCTTTTTTCTAATCTTATAATGACCTGTTAATAAACTGTGTTTGAAATAAACTAGACATATGATTTGATTATTGTGTGTGTAGAACTATTAAATTTCCTGTTTTTGCTTCATAAGTGTTTATTAGTTGTGAAAGAACTCTTTGTTTTATTTTTTAAAAATATATATAAGTTTTCCTTTAACAGGTTGTTGTTTTTCTCTTGATATACTTTTGTATTATATTCCGTTTATTTTATATTTATATATGGATATATTTATTATATATCCGTCTTAACAACTCTTCCAATTGGAAGAAATAGCATGCGTGAGATGAGGAAATAACAATAGGCAAGTGACCAATCAAACTTATAATTTGTAAATCCAACTTAAACATTGAAAGAAAATCGAAAATTAGATGAGTAGATTAAGGAAATCTGAAGATAGGCAACAGTGCCCAAAATTATGAAGAGAACGAACATCAATGGAATTATTTAGAATTTGTTTTTTATTTTAAAGGTGGACTATTGATATATATTTTTTTAGGCAATCAGTCAATTTTTTCAAACCTTTAATTTTAACTATAGTCATGCATATTACTTTATTATAAAAGGATATATGCCTTACAATTTTTTTTTTTTTTTTTACTGAAAGATTTTGAATTATTTGTAATATCTTAGACCAATATTTTAAATATTTCATTTATGGGGACTATAAAATGTTAAGTCCATTTTTCCTAATTGCTGTTGATTAAAGGTGCCTAAAAGCACCTTATCATTTGCTAATTTGGAAATAAAGAAGCTATCAATATTTGAAGTTTGATAAGATTATCTAGAGTTTTAATAGGTTCATTTTCTTAATCATATTACATTGTCCATTGCATTTCTTTCTTAGCTTTTGATGTTCTTGTATATATGTTGATGTTCTTTTATATATGTATATGTATACATATATGTATATGTATATATATTTAAACAATAGTATTTTTGGGGTTTTATATGTTTGTTTAATCATAAATACTGCATTTAAACATCAGAGAAATATATTGTTCATCTAAATCAAAAACTGTAAATGACATGAATCCCTTTGTTAGACATAAAAAAAAAAAAAAAAATTAAATTAAAAAAATGTCTGAAATATTCTACAATAATTGATTCAGAAATTGGTATGTGGAGACTGTTCCAGCATAATACCCTCCACTTGGGAAAAGTCTTCACTCTCTGCATACCTCCAGACATTTATCATATCAAATATGTCATCATGAATTCTTTAAAAATGTTTTTATTTATTTTCATTATTTTAAGATTTATAAATTGATTTTTAATTCAATAGCAAAAGGATAATTTTAGGAGCATGTGTACTATAAGTTTCTCTCGTAAGTTGTTGACCTATTACTCAGAGTTGATATATAGCCAATAGAACAGAAAATAAACTACTATTTATAGCCATGATTTAAATCTTAATCCAGCGTCTAAGAGTTCAATGTCTTACCGATTCCTCCTACTTTTTCTAAATAACCTAATCATATTATTTTTTTTAAATCACACAGTTTCGAGTAAAACAATAAGGGTTAGTTTTTCTCAATACTTAAACAGACCCTGTTTACAATAAATATTATCCACTTGTAGTTGACAGAGGGCATTTATTAGACAATAATAGTCTAGACATTAAATAATAAGGGTATGAAATAAACCAGAGTTTTATAATTGGTGTCGAGAGAAGAGTTTGATCTTGGTTGTTGCCCACGTAGATTCTCCCCCAAATCTTTTGAATACATTTAATTACCTTTAAATAGTTTTTTAAATTTATTATTTATGTATTTACGTCTTCCTTGTATTTTTTATTTTGTAATTATCTGTAATTTTTTAGGGGAGGCCACATGAAGGGTCTACCTGTCGAGATACTCGAGAAGATCTTTTCACATCTCTCTGCAAAGGATTTATGGTCTTGCCTGGGAGTGTCAACGCAGTGGCGATATGTTGCTAACTCAGATCGATTTTGGAAGAAGCATTGTCAATATGTCGGGATTCGGGAAAGCGCAGTCTCAAACCTCTCTGGTACAATTTATTTTTAACCTTTTGTATTACAAAGTTTTAGTTATCTGAATTCCCTACCCCGATTAAAAAGAAAAGTATGGTGTATAACTCTTGATCCAATTTTGAAAGAGAAAAAATAGTAAATAGATGTAAGCCCTCTAACCAGGTGCCACAATGAGGAATATTGATCCAATTAATTCTCAGGTCTGAATGGCTTTACATAAACTGGCTATGGCTTTACAGAAACTGGCTTTGGCGATACATAAACTGGCTTAAAAAACTGTCTCTACAGTGCATTAAGTGTCTTGGGTTCAGTACTTATAGAGATTCATACTGACGGCTAACGACTGTGCAAGGAGGTTATTTGGCCTAAATCATGCTTAGTCTCCAGGTTTTTCTCCCAATTTTGGGATTCGAACCCATAACATGGAGAACAGTAACCTAATGCTCTATCCACTAGACCACGCCGACCTCTTGATGTTAACCAGTCTATAAAAATGGTACTGCTATGAGGAATATTGATTCAATTAATTCTTAGACCTGAATGGCTTTACATAAACTGGCTATAAACAGTTTATGCTTGGCATGGCCCATTACTGCCTAAATGATGGCTAATGTGTCTGAGCTGAAACGTCGGCTAAGTTAAAATATTGTTTACTAGACTGACTTCTAATATTAATCTTTGATTTTTTTATATTTGTCCTAACAAAACATTTTACTTCATTTCTTTTTTGTTTCTTTTGGGCTGACAGGCCATGTTGGCCCTTGGCCACTTGTGGTCTCCTCGGGAACCTCTATGTGATTCAAAATGATACAGTATATAGTAGGATTATCACTCCTTATGTCTATGTTTTGGGCCTCCAGTTGCCTAATGTCCCTCACATGAGGATGCTGTGATTGAATCTCTTTTAAAATAATTGGTTGAAAATGTCCGGGTGGAACTGAGATTCAAACTCACAACAGGCTTGGTAGGCTAGTATGATAGTCGCACTGGTTCCCTCAAACAAAACATTTCAATAAAACAAATCTATCATCTGGTAAATTCATCTTTAAAACTAAACTAGGGATTTTTTAAAATATTATTCAAACAGTAAAAATGCTAAGAAAAGTATTAAGTATATCATATGTCATTAAATTATTTCTTTCATGCTGATTTAAATAAATAAACTTTAATTCTTGTCTTATTTTTTTCAGATGAAATTCCTCTTTGTAGCTGGGGCACAGCTTATTTTTTACATTACACCCGCCCAGTTACCAACTGGAGGAGAGGAAGATGGCAGGAGATGGAAATCGAATTGAAATCATCCGACTATCTTACGTCTTGGCATGGTCAGCTTGGATACATATACTATTTCATGCTAGGTTTTGTATGCATATACAAAGTTACAGATGATGGAGAAGTCAGGTTAATGGAGCAAGTTAATGTGGAGATCTTGAATCAGGATGTGGCCCACATGTATCCGTGCTTCGTTACCAATGTTGATTTTATGGCTGTTTGTAACTGTAATACAGTCATTATATTTGAAAGAATAGATGGTAGGTATAAAGCGACTCATTGTTTGACAATAACTGTGATGGATGAAGTCAATTCCACCACAGATATTGAAAATTTAGATCTTTATGTGATTTCCAATTTTTCCAAAGAAAACATTCTGCGTGTAAGATATTTTCTTGGTCGTACAGTATGGTTGTACAATCCTGTTTCAAGAAACTTCCATGTCTTCGATCTAATGACTTGTGAAGTTAAACTTAGATTAGATTACAGGAATCTAATTACCCGACCGAAAATCCCACTTCTAGTTTCACTTCATGCAAGGAGGGTAGAGGTATACAACTCGAAATGTGATGTTATATTAACTATAAATGAAACGTGCATATCGAGTATATGTTTTAACCGCGACACGCTTGTTGCAAATAAGCTCTCTTTTAGAGCCGGGACTACAGCTCGCAACTTGCAGTCTTGGGACATGTACTCAGGCAAGGAATTGATGCATTTACCAGAAGTTAAAGCCATTGATGTCAATTTACATGAATTTTATAGTTATATGCTTGTTCTTCAGACTGATAGTAACCTCTATAGAATTTCTTGTTACTGTGCCAGGACTGCCCGTATATTTTGGGAACTAAAGTTTCCTAGTGAGCATAGTTGGTTTCCGGAATTGAAGATTGTCATGTGTGAATTTGTGCTTATTTGGCCCTCATATAATGATAACGATAAATATTCATTGTATGAAATAGAAAATGGAAATTTAATCTCTGAGAAAAAAAAGAATCTTGGAGAAAAAGTGTATCTTACTGATACACTATGGGTTCTAGAAAATCCAAATTGTTTGCTCGTCAAGAGCTTTTTATAACTTAAAATGAAATTTTAATTGTAATTTGATGGGTTTATTTTTGGTTTTACAAGCTTTATTGTATGCTTATGGTAAGCCATCTACACATGGAGTGTTGTACTGGAATCTTGATGACTAGTTGGTAAGTGTTTTAAAGTCATCTATGAAATTAATTTTAATTATTTATACATTTTGATTTTATTATACAATTTGATATTGGTTAAGAAAAAGAAGAAGATATATCTATTTTGTATTGTATTAAAAGGAATCTTGTAAAATTGAATTATGAACCATTTTAAATTCACAGATATAAAATATATTTATTTGTTGCTGATTATTATTCCTGCTGTTCAACGAAACAAAAAAACAGAGTTCTTGTGAGGGCTGAGGAACGACTGCGATTAATACAATGATAAGAACAACTCACTTTATTTAACTGAAAAATCATATAAATTTATCTATAGGATTCGTAGTTGTGAATATTATATTCTAAGGCCCTAGTAAACCAAAAAAGTTTAACTGTAATTGTTACCTTTCAAATTAGTCTTATAGAACTGATCTCAATCTTACTGTGTGATTATGTTATTTGTGTGAGAACTGATTCTCGAGTGATTAGCTACACTGTCGCCAATGACTTTTATGTGTAAATGAATATTTATTTGTGTAGATGGCCCTTTCTAACCATTTATGTTAAAATATATATATATATATATATATAATATAATATATATATATATATATATATATATATATATAATTTTTTTTGTGGTCTTTTAAAGTAAATCTGCAAGGTCTTACAATTTATAAAAAATAAAGTGAGTAAATTAGACGTTGATTTCCAAAAGCTACTATAGAACATTTTTTTGAAAATGGATATTTTGACATATTTCTATTCTGATTGTTTGGCTCTATCTCAATCCGTCATCAGATTTTGTCTGAAAAACAAAAACAAAATCCTTTAAAAATGTATTTGAAAATTGCAGTTGTTTCCAAAACATACTGTATCCTCTGTAAACAGACATCCTTTGCTTCCATTACCTTCCAAAAGGTACTATATATCCTACTATACAGCAGAAGCACCTAACCCAGTACCAAGTATCATTTGTTTATCATTTTCTTCATTTTGTGCATTTTTATCAATTCATTTAGCACTTCTTGAATCACCAGCTATTATTTTGAAAAATTATTTTAACCTAATAATCAGTGTGGTGTTTTAAATATCTTAGTTGTGTAGCTTTGGTTCTTGTAGGTTCTCAATTAAATTAAGTTTTTTCATAGTATTTTAGCCACATATGTTTGGTTTAAAAATGTTCAGAAATTCAAATTTTATTGGAATAATTGTATTTGGTCTTAAAAATTGTTAAAATTAGCATTCCCTGACCTTGCTAAACATGAGAAATGTGAAATAAAAGCTTAAAAGTTATTTATCAGTCTCTATTGTTAAATATTGTTTACAAGTAGTTAATAATATAAATAAATTAGCTAAATTCACAGAAATAGTGAAAACAAGTTCAAAACAAACTTTATAATTACATACTTTCTTATTATAGTAACAAAAATAAATAAAAGATTCTTTTAATATTCGCTTTCTTTATGAAGAATTGACAATAAAATATAGTTTACCAACATGGAAAGATATTTGTCAGAGGGAGAATAAGAAAATATACATGACTTAGTAATTAACATTAATTAGAAAGAGATTAGTTAATGGTATTATATGAGGAAGGTTATGGTTGGCCGATTGATAAAATATTATATTCTTCCACAAAGTAGTATATCCCTTTTAATAATTTCCCAAAAGTACTATATCCATGTTTTATTCCAAAAAGTACTTTATCCATATTATATTGTTAAAAAGTCATGAAAAAAGTGCAATGATTTGGAAAATAAGTTGGTAACACAGTTAAAAATCAACTTAATATTTTAATAAAAAAATAATCAAGTAAATTGATTCTATAATAAATAGATGACAGATTTTTGTGTTTCCTATAAAATTATCTAAAGTGGATATTGTACCTTTTGGAAATCAACGTCTCAATTTGTGAATTACTTTTTCCTAAATCGCTAATGGTTGGATGAAAAGTGATGATAAAAGACTGGCTTATTTAGTTATGTATTTTTGTTGTGATTATGTTATTTTTAGGAAAATATTCATATGTATATTACTTTTAACTGAATATTTTATGGTGCTGTTTTTTTGTTGCCTGGGCCTTAAGCATAGTTTAAATGTTCTAAATTTTTATTAACGTAGTATTAATTGATTCTAGATTTATTATTTGAGCGAATTCGTTTTTATAAATCAATCTGTTATTGTGGTTCTGATTATTTTATGACATCATAACTTCATATCTTTAATATAATTCCACTCATCAGAATTGATATATGGTTCTATTATTTGTTGAAGAAGAGTTAATTTTTCTATTTCTCATCTCTTGACGAATTAAAAATACACTTTGAGGCGAACGAATTACTCGGATATGCAGGGTTTTTTATTATTAATATTATTTTTTTCATGGAAGTTGATATGAATTATAGTGTTCTATTTATGATAGATTTACTGAACAATTTTTTAGTGGTCATATAAATTATGGGTGGCCAACTGCTTTTTTTTTTTTTTTTTTTTTTTAACATTTAACTCAACATCACATACAAACTTTTGTCTTATTCTGATAAATGATGATGGGGGAAGATTTCACATATTGGAATATCAGATATTTCATTGATAATAATTGTCATTGAAAAGTAGATATAGATTTAACATTAATTTTCATTGATTCTTTATAGAGGAGAATCGCTAAAAACAATTTTATTTGATTGATTCAAATTAAATTTGCCCATCATTTTAATTGGTTTTATCTCTGTATCCAAATGGCATAGAATTTATGCATTGGTTGCTATGTTTACCAATGCTCATTTAATGACTTTTTTTCTATTTATTACCTCACAGTCAAATTTAACTATTTCCTTCTAATAATGGAAAATAAATAATTTATCATCTGAAAGTAAAAATTAATTAATCATTAAAGAAAAAAAAATTTTCAGCAGATAACCAAAAGATTCTTAATTGTAAAGGATTAAAACTATTCTTTTATGAGTCGAAGTCAGTTCGTAAATGCTAAACGTCGATAATATTGCTATTATTTATATAAAACATTTCTATATATTTGTCATTAAATTTGTTTCTGAGAAACAATTAGACTAGAATTACTAAGTTTCTATGGGAGGGGGAATATAAAGATAAAATTAATAAATACAAAAATTCCAGAAGAAACTTATTAAATTGACACTTTTCGTAAATACTGCTAATTTTCTATGAAGACATGAAAGTAATTTTAGATGAAACAATTTCCAGTAGAAAATGGTTGTAGCTAAACCTAACAGTGTCTTATAAAGTGTTAATGATAAGTGTTTACTTGTTTTTACCTAGTATTTGTAATTTGTTTGAATCCTGTTAAACTTGATCAAATTTAATCCTAGAAATTGTCAGCTACATAGCTCAAAAGTCCTAAACTTGTTGGATTATGGTGTTGAATTCACTTATTTCCATCGGATGTGACCATTCCTGTCATAAATCAGTTGATATCCTATTTGCCGGGAAGAACTGTGATAGATTCTAACTAGAAGAGATTAGGTGTTTATTGATTATGCATAGACCAGATATTAAAAAAAATAAAAAAAAATTCGCATAGTTGTTAAGATTCTGATAATCTTAAAATAATGAAAGGTATTTCTCATCTAAATAAATAATGCATCATTGAATTTATTATTATTATATTTTTTGTGGGTGAGGATGTTTGTTTTATTGTTACAAGAGTTGATTCCACTTATTAAAAAAATTAGGACCAAACAATTCGTTCCCTATACAGGTTCTTAAAAATATCCCGTTACAGCTAAATACTTACTACATCTTTGACTAAGTAATTGTGTTCATGTCTGCTTATGTTCTCATAGGATTTAATCTGAGGTTGAACACTATAAAAACTAATTTATCCATAAAAATTTTAGTATATTTATATTTTTTTTTTCTATGTACTTTAGGGTTGGGATTCATCTTGAGCCTTTCCCAAAAACTCCTACCCATATCAATTTTTAAAGAAATTGAACATATTTTACCTTTAAATATTAAGTCTATATTTTATCTTTAATGTGTAGTTTCAGACCTTAGTTGTTGAGAAAAAAATTAATGTTTTTCATAGTTTGATTAATATCGATGATATAGTTTCATCAGGATTTCGGTGTATATTGTTTAGTTTATCTATAATTGTTTTTAAGATTGTTTTTCACCATTGCATATTTTAAAAGTGATTTAATGTAAGAATTTTTCAAATGCCAACAACATGGCTGCGATAATACCATAGGCCTCATCTTTTAATCTGATGTCTGGCCACAAATTCTTTTATTTTTTTTTCATTAATCTAAGAATTTAAAATATTTTTTTATGAACTTTGTACATGGATGTAGTTTTGATCATAGAAAACTAACTAGTAACTTGTCAACATTAATGTAATATAGTAATATTTTAATTATAACAAGGTTAGATTCCCCTGGCGGAAACGAATAGTTTTTATTTTTTTTCTTTAAATTCCAAAGTGAAAAAAAGTTCACCAGGTCTTGTAATCAGTAGTTATGTAAAGCTCACTAGTCAAAGTTACATAAAGACTGAAAAAGTTTTTTTTTAGAAGTCGATATCGAAGATCAAAAACATATATATTTTATGCTGAAACGTAGTTTAGCCAAACTCAGAAATTAAATGTCAATTGTAAACTATGATGTGTATTGAATGCCATGTTTTATAGACTAAATCAGTGTATTACAAAGTTTTAATTTAAAGTAAAATGAATGTTTTAAAGGAAATTTTCTTTCATAATAATATAACAGCAATGATATAAGATGAAAGTTTAAAAAAGTATCCCAGTGATTCTATTGAATTTATTGATTAATTAAATATTTTAGTTTTTATTTAGCTGTTTTCTTTTCTTTCTTTCTTTTTTCTTTCTTTCATTCTTTCTTTCTTTCTAATTTAAGAAATACCTTAACTTTTATTACAAAAAGGTTGCTAAGTCCCTTTCCTCTTCACATTCCAATTATGTTGGTGAAGAGTGTATCACTTTTATTGTCATCATTTAGTCCACGTATTGCTAACCTTTTACAGGAATATCAAGATGACAATAAAATTGTTGTCTTGTCTGCTTATATTATTGAGGAAACCTCTTTGTGAAAATCTAGCTTTGATTTATTTCAAGTAAGAAAATAAATTTCCTTTAAAATTTACAGCTGTAATATTACTTCTCTCCACTTTTTATTTAAACAATGCGCATCATTCTGGCTATTATACTATCTCCAGGTGCAAAAATAATTTTTTATCTCATACTATGTATCGGCCGTTAGTTTTCTAAGGCATTGGCTACTCTTAAACTGTATTAATGAATATTTAAATTTTCGGTTCTTATTTTATAAAACTATTGGATTTATTTTCCTATTGTATCATGTTTATCAATTCATTATTGGGATCATGTGGCATAAAATGGAATGAAGTAATTAACTTATAATACACATTTATTTATAAAATAGTACATATTATTACACATAAAAATACACTGTAGAGCATTGTTCATTATCGAGAATACTGAGATTTTTTCATCTTTACCCCATAATATAACATGAACCTTTGGACATAACTGCAGAATTATTTCCTGGCTTGACACACTACTTCCGCTTCCTATCCTGTTCGGGCTAAGACTCCTCAGGTAGAGCGCCACCTACCCCTGCTCTAGGAGAGGAGGGGTGTATTTTTTGCATATCCCTTCTAAGAAACCTTCCTAGTTGTAGCCCGGAAACAGCTCTATTTTATACTATTCAAAATTATTTCTTTTCCTCCCAGTATTCTCGATACATTGCACTTAAGATGTAAAGGTGATTTCACGAAGAAGCCTCAAGGGAAGTGAAGTAATATTACAGCCTTCAATTTTATATTAAATCTTGACCTTAATCTTAAATTATCAACACTTAATAAATTTCCTATTTTTGCTTTGAGGCATCTGTGCTCAGGATATGATTTAAAAAATTCAAAATCAAAGTCTCTATCTCAAAATATTACGTTAATGTATTGGCATAATTGAATTGGTAGGATACCATTTTATTTTTCATCTTTCCCTATTTCGCTAATGTTATAAACCAATTGCTGAATGTTAAAATGGCATTAAACCACTATCTCCGACATTTTCGAAAAGTATTTAAATGTTAAACTTAACATTCTGCAGAGTGAAAGTTTTAAGTTCGGACCAATCTCTCAGACCATGTCATTCAATACATGAACTAGATAACGATAATAAAGATAATGTAACATCCTTATAATGTAATAATTAATGATCCTTTTAATGTTCAGTGATTCGAATGTATAATAGAATTTTTTATTAATTTTAATAACCGTAATTTAATGGCTGTTATTAAAGTATAGCATATTTCAAAGTCCTGATATTGCAATAGCAACCATGTGTGTGAGAGTGGGAGTGTGTATCATATTTTGGTAACCTTATTTTTTGGGTACTCTTCCAGAATTAAAATGAGTATTACACTTGGCATGTTTTTTTTATATCTATTAATTATTACTTTTATGAGTATTATGTTTTTGAATGTTTTGATATTGAAATTTAATTGATGTTTTTAAATATTGTTTATGGAGTATTGAAGAATTTTAACTCCAGCTTTAGATTCCTTGTTACTTCAAGAGATTCAATATTGTTTTGCTTTTTATTTCTTAAGTTAGAGGAATTAATCGGAATTCGGATTATTATTATGTATATTAAATAATTCTCGAATATATTAAACATAATTCTAATTGAATTAGGTTTGAATTATCAGTTTTAGAATAATAGTGCTGTTATGCCTATGTTATGTTATTCTAGTCACATTTTATGTTGTTAGTTTATAAATAGTATATTTATATTTGTTTTGTATTTTTCTTTTTTTTTTTTTTAGAAATTTATGAAGTTTTATTTGTTTATTGTGAATTCTATGTGGTCTGTATTATTTTAAACATGACTTTTTTATTTATAAATCTCAAGATTATAAAAATTATGTTTGAATCTATTATTTTCAGAGTTAAAAATGGTTTTTTGCTATTTCAGTGCAATCCAATTATTCCTTTTATATGTTTTAAAATTATGTTTGTTATTTGTTCAATTAGCTATTGGTTGCTTTTTATTAGTTGTTATAAAATAATATTATTGTTGAATGGTTAACAAGTAAAATACACTAATTGTTTTTTTCTTCTCATTCCAATATGTTGTCTTCTGATCGGTATTGGTAAATTAATATATTTGTTTTACACTTTGTGTATAATGCTGGTTTACATTTCTTTCTTTTTTCCTGTTTTAATTTGGTTGGGGATCAAAGTTAGCTTAGTATAACAAATAAATCAACCCGTGTTTAGAAATATTTAATAAATGGATTGGAAAGTAGTATAGTTATATATTTTTTTCAATAAATTTTTCAAGGTTGAAGGTTACACTAAAACTGTTATTAATGTTGTTCTTTTGTCACCTGTTTCTTGTGATTTCTCATTATCATAAGCTATTGAACATATTTTGATGAAGCTTATAGAGTTTACAAAAGTCAACTTAGATTATTTAATTAGTCAAAAGTTGAATTCATTTGATCTTGATAGGTTTCAATTGCTGTTTGCCTAAAAATATTTATGTCTGTCATGTCCTAATTTCCTTCCTTGATCTTGTATCTTGAGAACTTTATCAAGGTCAGATTAATCATTATAAAATGTTTAAAAATTGTGTCATTTGTGTCTATGTTATTTTTTATTTAAAAAAAAACAACACTGTGATTCATGTATTTTTAATAATGTAGGTATATAGAAGTTTGTATTATAAAATATTTAAATTTGTATTGGGAACTTCAAAATTATATTGTTCGAAACTTTTCTAATTAATTCTTTGTTGTTTTACAAATTTTATTAAATTAAAAATAAAGTAAAGTAGGTTAATTAAAAAAGAAGTCAATAATATACAGAATAAAAAAAAATTAATAAAGTTTGTAGTATATCATATAAATGAAAACTATTCATTTTCTTTTTTAGAGTGTTATAGGGGTGTGATTTAAATTGTATGAATAGATTTTGTGATAAATAGTAAGTTGTGAATTGAATGAAGTTCACTGTTTTAATAGTCTGTATTGGCAGTTATATTTTTTAAATTTCTAAAGTTCTCTTTCACTACTTTCAAAGACTATTCACTACTACTGATTCCTCATTATTTCCTATATTCTTCTATTCTAAGGTCATCAATACTATCTTTGTCATAATAATATTTTCTGTGTTGTATATTTTAAACTTATAATCCTCTACTTTTCATCTTACACACTTTACTGAGAGTTGTAGTCGTAAACATTCGGTAGCTGGGTAATGTTTCTTGTTTGATATCCTTATGGATATATAATTGTCATACTGTAGAGTGTTGAGAGTTTAAACTAGCCCCTGTGTTAATTGTTAATATTTGTTAAATATTAATGACATTTTTTACTGTTTATATGAGACTTCCTTCAAATAATGGCTTAATGTATTCCTCTTTATATTTATTTGATTTTCTTTATTGATAAAAAAAAAAAAAAAAAAAATTGGTATTTTTCATTAAGTTACTTCTTTTAACTCTTTGTGCCTTTTAGCGTGGAGGTGCCTCAGTCCATGTAAGACATGCATCCCAGCCTTTCCCAAGCTTTGAATGAACTTCCTTGGATCCCAATCTGCCTCCATTCGGCAAAGGTGGCCGAACCATTTCAGTGATCTCTTTGCAATTTCTTCTTTTACCTCTGAAGCTCCGAAGGTCTTTTCATATAGGCTGATTTCTGACCAGATCTCTTCTGGTTTGGCCAGCTACTCTCCTCAGGTATCTCATTTCTGCCGCTGTTACTCGGCTCCAGTGCTTGTCCCTCTTGGGACCCAGCTTTCGCTTCCATAGAGAAGTGTAAATTTATGTATATAGCATTGAAAATGTGCAGCTTCACTTTTTGTCCACTTTCCAGCAATAGTGTTGCATAGTTGGTAGTAGACATTATTTGCCTTTTTCATCCGGTTGGAAACCTCCCTGTCAATCTTTCTATTCCATCAGATGTCTGTACATAGGTAGGTAGTCATCTCTAGGGTTTCTCAACTGCATCGGATCTCCACATTTTCTCCATTTGATCTCATTCAGCATCATTCTCTTTCTATCCAACTCAGCTTCCCACTATATGATTGCTTGCTGCAGGTTTTCTTTTGAATCTGTTATGAGAACAGTATCATCTGCAAAAACCCAGACTTGAGCAAGGATTGTCCTCGTATTCAACTTCCCATTGTCCATGTTTGCATATTTTTAGGATTTCATCGATGAATATGATGAACAGTAGAGGGCTAAGGCTGCCTCCTTGTTTTAATCCTTTTTTCATTTTGAAAGGTTCGGATTCCTTTCCATTTATTCTTATTTTGCCCATTAGTATTGTGGTAAGTGGATTTTATAGCATCTATTAGTGCATTTGGAACATTGTTGCAGCTAAAGCTCCCTTTATTTCATGCCTAGAGACCATATCAAATGCTGCCTTGATATAAAAAAAGCCATGAAAATGCTCTTCCCTCTTTCCATGCCTTATCAATAATAGAGAGTGGCATGGTCTAGTGGATAGAGCACTTGTCTGCTGTGCTCCGGTTCTTCGGTCCGAATCCTTGCTGTGGCAGAATATTATTTATTCTGTTAATTCAGTCGGGGATGGGGGAGGGGGGTGACCCTAGGGTATGGAGACCCTGGGGCAGACCTAGGGTATGGAGACCTCCTGGGCAGACCCAGCCTCTATAAAGTGGGTACCCAAAATAATTGGGGAAAAACCTGGCGGCTGAGCGTGATTAAGGCCTAATCACCTCATTGCACTGCCGTTGGCCTAGAAACAGTACGAATCTCTATATGTACTGAGCCCAAGACCCTCATGGGTTGTAATGGTACAGGTTTTTTTTTTATCAATAATAGTACTGAGAGAGAATACGTGGTCCTGGGTCTGGTGATGCGGTTTGAATGATGTCTGCTCATCTTCGAGGTTTCCTTCTACTATTTCCCCAAAGTTTCATTCAAGGATGGATGTGTAGGGCTTGTAAACATTAATGTTTTCATTAATTTACTAGTTAGCAAAATTTAGGAGTTGGTATCTGTTAGTCATATTGCGAGAGAGCTAACACGTTTTTATCTTGATAATCATATCTTATTTTTATATTATTTTGAGCAGTGGTTCCCAACGATTGCTTGTGATAGAATTACTTTAAATTTTTAAAATGAAAAATATTTATGATGCATTGGCTTGCTTGCATTAAGAATCTCACTCGCATGACACATTCAACATTTAAAGCTGACTTAGCTGATTTATATGACATCTGATTGTTGATTGCATTATAAGTATTTGAATATATCTTGAATTTAAAATCTTAATTAAAGGATTAGGATCATAAGATTATATTTTACTAACACACAACGTTTCTTATATTGTCGCATTTTCTTAAAGCCTAGTTTATATAAAGATATATATACACACACATTTATGTATAATTACCTTTTTATAAACAATATATATATATGTTATGTATGAGGACCCTGTTGTTGGGAACCGTTGCTTTAGAGAGTTTTTGAGTTATCAACTTTCATCTTGTTTTTTTTTTTCTTTCAACATATCTAGTATCTTGTAATTTTTAAGCAATCACATTTATTTTACGTTTCTTCATTATCTTATTATTTTTTATATACTTTTTTTTTTATTCCATAAAATTCATAGCATAACAGTTTTAGTTAGGAGAATATTAAAATTGTAAGATTTAATTTGACTGCTATTATTTGTTGGTTATGGAAATATATGTAATATAGTTTCAATTTTCCAACGTCTCAAAGAGTTGAATGATTGTTTTTAAAATTAAAATTTATACTTCTCATGAATAGTTTTATGACAAAATAAAAAAATATTTATGGGTCTGTGGGAACAATTGCATATAGTTCCTTTTTGATTATTTGTCGTACATTTGCTAATTTTTTATGTATTTGTTTTTGCTAATAATCCATTTAAAGAGCAGTATTAATCTAATTTAAATGATGAATTTCCTATTTTTTTTTTTGCTGAAAGTTTAATTATATTTTAAACGTTTTGGTGCTATAAAGTCTACAAGTTAAAAACTTGTTATTGGCTATTGCACTCAGAGTGCTTAATTTAGTATCAAGGCATGAGGGGATAAACAAAGTATTTAAAAAAAAAAAACACATGAATAATAATTAATTATTATAATTATGGCACGTATACCAAATGCTAAAGTTGCAGTTTTAAGATTCAGGAGTTCTGGAACATTGTAATACATTAAATAAATAATATATTATGTCTAATATTTCATCTGAATACCATATTTAAATATTAAATGTTTCAGGTTTATTACGTGACAACCGGTTTATTTGTTGTTAGTTTTTAAAATTACTAAACTTTATTATTGTCTTATATTTGTTTAAATTTATATTTATCAACTTCAAATAGTCATTTAAGTCATTAATTACACTCATTTTATAGAATGGACTTTCTTCTTCATATCTTAATGGCATGTATATTAAAATCCCATAAAATAACAAAATATTTAATATCTATTGTTTTCAAAACTAATAATGATTGTATGTTTTTGGATCATACAATTTTAACACAAATTCCTTTTTAAAAAATAGCAGTTCAAATATCAAAGATGAATTTGCTATGATGAGCCATAGAAATACAGTTTTTTCGAATTGTTGAAACCAAGGATTAACAATAGAATGGAGTTCTTTTTAGAGATGAGTGTTCCTCTTTAAAACTTGGTTTTTGTCATAAGTGTTTGTGAATGTCATTTTTCAAGTCTTATATATTTTTTTGTTTTATTATAAAGGAATAGTGAGTGGTATTCTTATATTTTTTAAGATTTCGTTTTAAATCAATTAAGTTTTTTTTTTTTATATATATGTAATTCCATTATCCATTATGTCAAGCAATTAAATTAATAAATTTAATTCTATGTATATTTTTTTTGATTTAGAACATATCTATTGAAATATAAATATATATGGTTATATTTATTACTTTTTATTATTTAGACTGATAAATATTTTCAGGCTTGTTTTTTTGCTGTATAAATTTAATTTATTCCATAAATCCTTAGATATTCTATTTATAAAAATTATCATGTTGAGAAAATTAAAATTATGTTTGATTACTGTGTGCAAGATACCTGTCTGAATTATTCATAGTTTATTTTTATTATATGTATAATAAATATTTTCCTACACATAATTCTTTTTTCTCCTTTAAATTATCCTGATCCATATGCTGAATTAATTAACCATAAACAGTAATGTAACCAGTAAACCAGAAGGTTACTATTGCAAAAATGGACTACTGTGAATGAAAAATTCTAATTATGAATTAATTCTGACTTTTATTTAAAATTTTAGGTGCTCCTACATACTCAAATTCTATTTCGAGTGGTACCTTATTTTTGTTAATTAATTCAGTACTTGGCCTGAAAAAAAGACATATTTTAAACAAAAAACATCCATTTCGGGGTGTTTAAGTAGACTTTACTTATTTGAAATATCAAAGTAAGAATTTTGGTTGTTAAAAGAATAGATTTAATTCCAGTTATAAGCTTTATTTATTTATTAAACCGATGCAAAAAGATGGAGCTTTCTGATGTATTTACATGTATATATACTTATCTATCCATGTTGGCTATAAGTTAATAATAATAATAATAATAATAGGCTTAGCGAACCCGAAGGTTCGATGCCGATACCACCAAATTCCGCCTACACAGACTCGTCCAATGCTCACCATTCAAGCCCAAGCTCCCGAGATCAGCCTTAACGCAATCCTCCCATCTCCGCTTCCGCCTACCTTTCGGACGCCTACCAGTCGGATCAGCAAATACCAACTTTCTCGGAATCCGTTCGTCATCGAGCCCAACAACTTTACTCGCCCATTTGAGTCTCCGCGATGCAATCAGCTCAATTATATTCACAGGATGCAAGTTCCGCAATTCCGCGTTATGCAACCTTCTAAACTCCCCAGTGGCCTCATCTCTCTTTGGACCAAATATTTTACGTAATACTTTATTTTCGAAAACCCTAAGCCGCTGTTCATCCTTTAAAGTAAGCGGCCACGTTTCACATCCGTAAAGAACCGTTGGAAGAATAATAGTTTTATAAATTCTAATCTTTAAGTTTTTAGATAGAAGCCGCGAACTAAGTAACTTAGCAACTGAATAATAACACGCATTTCCCACCTTTAACCGGGACTTTATTTCTTCCTGGATTTCATTTTTTCTAGTTATAATTGAACCTAAATACTTGAATTTCTCTACGTGTTCAAAAGTATGACCTGATACATCAATATCTCCAAGATCGACACCGTTTCTGCTACTAATCATATACTTCGTTTTATCGGTATTTAATTCGAGTCCTATTTCTTTACCGGTTTTTATTAACACACTTGTATTTAGTTGTATGGTTTCCGTGTCTTCACCTAGCAGTACCAGATCATCGGCATACCCCAAAACCGGAATCTTGTCACCCATATTTAAGCCTTTCTCGGTACACATCACCTTTTCTATGACATATTCTAAAGCTATATTAAATAACACAGGTGAAAGGGAGTCACCCTGTTTTAAACCCGATCGCACCTCAAATCTCTCGGAGTAATTATGACCGATTCTAACTTTATGGAATGTTTCCGACAAACACATCTCTACTAGGTTTACTAACTTTCTAGGTATTCCCTGTTCAATCATTATGTTATATAGCTTCTGACGGTCTATTGAATCATAAGCCTTTTTAAAATCGATATAAAGTTGATGGACTACACCGTTGTATTCCAATTTTTTCTCTAATATTTGACGTAGGGAAAATATTTGGTCAATAGTCGAGCGATTCCGCCTAAAACCACATTGGTAATCTCCGATAATTTCCTCAGCGTATTCCGTGATTCGACTAGTTAGAATTGACGAGAATATTTTATAGCATACCGGGAGAAGAGAGATCCCACGATAGTTGTTACAATCCGACCTCGGTCCTTTTTTGTGAATCGGAATAAGTATTGATTCTTTCCATTCCTCGGGCATTTTTTCAGTTTCCCAGATCTTTTTAACTAAAAAATGTATTTTGGAAACGCCCGCTTCTCCACACGCCTTGATTAATTCACTCGTGATATTATCATTTCCTGCGGCCTTATAACGTTTTAATTTTCCTATCGCCATTTCCACTTCCTCTTTAATCGGTGCGTCTATCCATGGTTCAGCGCTCTGATATTCAGAGAGAGGAGATTGATTATTATTTTCCGTATTTAAGATGCCGTCAAAGTGTTGTTTAAATTTATTTAATATCTCAGAAGGATCCGCAATTATATTGTTATTTGCATCTTTAATCGCATTCAATAGAGGTTCAAATCTTTTACGCGATTTGTTTATACCTTTGTACATCTCTCTTACGTCATTTTCGTTTCTGTGTTTTTCTATTTCTATTATTTTGCCTTTAAGATACTCTCTTTTCTTATTTTTTAAGAGTTTTGAAGTTTCATTCTTTACTAACCGAAAATAAGCCACATTATTATCGCTTGGATTATTTAAGGAATTCAGTTTAGCGGTTTTTCTTTTTTCGCACATATTTTGACAATCCCTGTCGAACCAAGGTTTGTTCTTTTTATTTTCAATTTTTCCAAGACATAAATTACCGACCTCTTTAATATTATCCCTGATCCCTTCCCATAGTTTGTTTACATCTTTGTGTTCCTCGTCTGAAGATTCCAAAGCTTCGAACCGATTTTTTACTTCTATCGCGAATTGTTTTCTAATTTCGAGGTGTTGGCTATAAGTTAAAGGATGAAAATCAATAACAAGATTATTAATAATGAGTATCCTTTTAAATAACTGTCATTGCCATAGTAAAATAGGTTAAAGTACAAGTGCAAGGTGATCGCTCAGAAAGTTTTTTGTCCAGACAGGGAGTGCACGAGGGCGATGCGCAGCATGCCTACTGTTTAATCTGGCTCTGCAGAAGGCATTAAGAGATTCCGGGATTCAGACTACAGGAACTATTATAAATAGAACTGTACAGCTCCTAGCATACGCCGACGACATGAACATAATTGGATACTCAAAGAAGTCAGTCGAAGAGGCATTCCTCTCTCTCGCAGAAGCAGCACGGAAATTCGGTCTAGTGGTCAACCATGATAAGACCAAGTAAATGATCGCTGAACAATGCCCAAGACATCCTGGGAAAAAGGTGGAATTTGGAAATTGTCTCTTCTCTGTCTTTGGAAATGGGTCTCTGAGTTTACATATTTTGGCTCACAAATCACACGTGACAATGCCATCGAAACAGATCAGTAGAACGATGTTGGCCGCAAACAGTTGTTACTTTGGATTGAGGCAGCATCTATCAAGCAGGTCAATGACAAGGAAAACAAAAGCACTCTGTACAAAACATTGATTCGCCCGGTCCTTACATACCGAGCGGAGACATGGAGCATGGCCAAGGAGATGTAGCAGTGGTTGGCCACATTTGAGCGAAAGATACTAAGAAAGATTTTTGGACCGGTGTTGGTTGGTGGAGAGTCGAGGAGAAGAAAAATGAAGAGGTTTTTTACAACCTCTTCGGAGAGCCTGAAGTTGTTAGTGTCATCAAGCTACATCGCCTAAGATGGACTGAACGTGTGGTCAGGATGGAGGAACATGAAACTCCTAAAAGACTATTGATGGAGATAGTCCATGGCCGGAGGAGAGTTGGCCGCCCTCGTCTTCGATGGACTGACTGTGTGGCCACAGATGCGAGGAGTTTAGGAGTCCACAACTGGTTTGGGATCGCTTGTAGCAGGGTGGTTAGCATAACAGCCTCCTATGCAAAAGGTCACGGGTTCAAACCCGCAGGTGGTCCTAGGACTTTTTTAATGGGAGTAAAAAATCTTTAGTTATGTTGTCCTTCGGAGGGAACGTTAAAAGGTGGTCCCGAGCCTGTGCGACATCAGGTACTCGATAAAGATCTCTGTCTTAATAAAACTTGGATAGGCAAAATTTAGGACTCCCACTGTAGCATCGTCTGATTAGCCATAGTAGCATAAAGTGACGTTAAATAAATAAACAAACAAACAAACTGGATGGCTGCTGTAAGAGACATAAACTTCTGGAGGTTGCTGGTTGAGGAGGCCTGGATGCGTCAACATGTAGCGCCAAAACCAATGATAATAATTAGTATCCTTATAAATAACTGTCATGCCGTAATAGAATAGGTTAAAATAAGGACATTCACAATCATTACTGTTTGGTTTCTTGAGATTTCCACTTTTTTTTTTAATAATCATAGATTTAAGATTTTTAAAAATTTATTTATTACTGAGAATTACAACTGTATTTGATAATACATCAAAAAAAATTCCTGCAAGTTAAATAATCTGATAAAAATAAATGAAGAAAATATGAAGAAAAACTGTCCATTGGCAGCCCTCCGGCAGGAGACCTCAACAAGGTATTTTGTGGCCATCTTCTTTTCAGATACCTCAGAGGATTATCAGGAATAGAAGAGGGAGCAAACAAGTGGTTGAGAATAAAGTTTGTCATGGAAAGAGTGATACCTGGTTAGGGGCAAATTAACAACGAATGGAACATTTAGATCTTAGTGAATGAGTTTATTCGTGACAAAGTAAGGACTGTTGAGGATTTTACAAAGGATTTTCTATTGTTAGGATTGATTACTGGAAGAATTTGATGGTTTAGTTGAGCCCCAAAGCTCAACTCCATAAGTCCAGATTGGTCTTATTATTGTCATGTTGATGATCCTTTTCTATTTCATTGGAAGGTTAGCCTAGTAATTGTTGAAGTAACTGAAAGCGGCACGATTAAAGATAAATTATTTCAGCCATTTCATATTTTGAAGAAATTTATCATCAAGTAGTGAACCGTCTATTTTAGATATTATATCTAAGAGGCTTAATGTACAATTTGAAAACATTCTGGAGCAATAATCATGACTTGTTGATGCTCTTCCTATTTCTTCAGCTTTGGTGTAATCTTCAGAATCATTGGTAATTTCATCAGCTGTCGAAGAAGGCCTGAAATAATTTAGTACACGTTAAAACAATATATCATTGAGTGTAAAGAATATTTATGGAAGTGAAGTTGTTGGTGATTTAATGTGCAGCCTACCTAATTTCTGACATCTGGATTGAACATATCCTCCAGGAATGGAGTAATCCACTGATGTGTCCAATATATAAAAAGAGTGGTAGGCTGGCTTGCTTTTAAGTATTTTAGAGCATTGCTACTTTTTTTTTTTTTTGAGGCGTGACAGGCCGTGTAGGCCCTTGACTTTGCGGTGTAATCTGCTGGGAGAATACACTCACGTTTCTCGATGTATTTTATGGGGTAGGGTCATCACTCCCTGGGTCTATTTTTCTGAGTGGGGAAGAGGGCTGTGAGGAAATCCTCATTTGTTAAGTGTTTGAAAACTGGGATTCGAACTCGCAACCTTTGGTGCGGGAGACTAGCGATCTAGCCACTCAGCCACCGGCTCCCTCTGCTCTACTATTGAAGTCTTATCATCAAAGAGACACTTGTTTGGATGGAAAGATTGGTTAGAGAATGGTTCCACACTTTACATATCTATTACAGACCATATTTTCTCGTAGAGGATAGTTTTTAAACAAACTTGTGAGTTGAAAATCAATCCACACTCCCTATTTGTGGGTTTTAAGGAGGATAATGATTGATAAATGGGGGAAAACTTATGAAAAATTTGTAAGTATTAGATTTACCACAGAAACTCTTGCAGAATGCAAACATGATGCATTATTCAAATGAAAGTTTGTCTTACTACTTCACCCCTTTATTTAAAATTGTGTGAATTCAGACATGAAGTTTCATTGTAGAATTATCTACTCACCATAAGGCAAAACTTGAGACGTTGATTTCCAAAAAGTACTAAAGGACATTTTTTACAAAATTGATTTTTTTACATATTTGTATTCTCATCAATTAGTAATATCTAAATCTCCTATTTGATTTTATCTAATGAACACCCAAGCCCTTTATAAACGCAATTTAGAAATATAATTGTTTTCTAAAGGATATAATTACACATTTAATTTCGTTCCAAATTATACCAAAACATCTCATTTCATATCTTTAATGTGATGTTATTAATATACTAAAAAACAATTCTGGATTTTAATGAGAAAAGAATCAAATTAGCTAATTTAATAATATAATAGTTAGTTATTTTCGCACCTCCTGTAAAATTTCCTAGAATGGATATAGTACCTTTTGGAAATAAACGTCTCAATTGTTGGCACCGGAAGATGGCCTATTACCCGAAACGTAGTGCAATAAAGTGGTGGAGTGAGTAGTAAGACAGCCTTTTATTTTACTAATGAATTACTATGAGTAAGTTGACTATTCTACACCTTCAGGATTTTTGGTGTGTCTGCAAAGGTTCCACAACGGATGCTTGAGGCCCATCCTAGGATTTTGGTGCCTGCAAAAAATTTCCAATGAAGAGCTGTTTGGCAGGAACAAGCAGATGAAAAGAGGATCATCTGTGGTGTAGTGGCTAGTATAAAAGCTTTTTATGTCCAAGGTCATGAGTTCAAACCTACAGGTGGCCCTAGGATTTTTTAATGGGAGTAAAAATTCTTAATTATGCCATCCTTCGAAGGGGACATAAAAATGTGGTCCCTTATTAAACCTGAATAGGCATAATTTATGACTCCCACTGTAGCATCATCCGATTAACCACAGTAGCATAAAGTGATGTCAAATAAATAAACAATCAAGCAGAAGAAAAAAAGAAAATGATATTAGAGTTGAACCCTTAGAGGCAGGCGTTGAGTAGGCATACATTAGGCAGGTCGAGAAAGACCTGTAGAAGTTCATTCCTCGAAAAAGCAAGGGGCCGGAATCAGACTTGGACAACCCTCAAGGAAATGGTTTCAGAAAGAGATAGATGACAACATTTCATCAAGGCCCTACGTTCCACAGAGGGATAACAGGAAATAAGTAAGTAAAAATTCCCAAAATTTACAGGATGCCAAGAGTAAACTTGGTATTCATATCAATACTAGCAAGACCAAATACATGAGACTCACTAGACATGTAACGAAGAAATACTCTTATGTTGAAGCTTTTGTGGTCAGACTCAAAAATGTGGACAACTTCAAATATTTGGTATCAGTTTTCACATCAAAAAATAAAATTAAAAAAGAAAGAAAAGGAAGGTCTTCTTTTAAAACTGGCAGTAGGTGTTTGAATGCACTAGAGATGGCACTCCATATTTGATATCTCTTACACTCCAACTTAACAGTATATCGGACAATCATCATTGAATAAGGAAAAAAAATATTAAGGTTTAGTAAAGAAAGGTCCTTGGAATGATATGGGGTCAGTAATTGAATCATAACACTGGTCTGGTGATTTTTAATATATCAGTTAAAGGTTAATAATGAACCAGACATCATGGCTATCATGAAGATTGATAGAATACAATAGTTTGGCAATGAGGAAAGAATGCCAGAGAGACGCTTAATATGAAGTCTGCTTTACTAACCAAGGGACGAGCGGCTTTTTAGTTTAAAAATAAATTTAAAAAAACAGATTAATAAATCCGCAAAATTCACAAAAAATCTCATTTTTTATGGATAATTAATTATTTACATTAAGAACCCATAGGCCATAAAATAAAAATATAACAAACAAATTAATATCTGTATTAACTTAATAATTAAAATGTAAAACCATAATATATTATAATAAGACAACCAGAGGGAAACCAAATTACAGAAAATCATTTTTTGCCGATGAAAAAATGAAGTAGGATTAAGTTTTATTTTAGGAATTTGTCATTCAATTTCAGTTATCTATTTTTAAAATATATTATTACCATACATGTTGGTATTATTGAAAAATATGTATTAAAGAAGAAATTAATACTTACAGTTAATGTTAGAAATACATTTGTTTTATTACTCAATTTTTTAGAGAAACGATAATTCACTAGAGTTATTTTTCCCCTTATCTATTAAATTTCATTAAAAAAAAAGGAGCTGTAATAGAACGAACCTGAGAAAATAAATTACAAGTGAATTTTCGAAAATACCTCTTTTCCATTCGAAGGAAAAATAAATATATTTTCAATCAAGTAGATCCGGATGAAGAATACGAAGAAATCCTCAGGAAATAAGCGCTTTGGAGTGGAGTTAAAACAACCGCCATGATCTTCAGATTAAAATTCCATCTACAGGGGATGAGCTTGCTGCCCTATCCCAGGATTTAACATTCCAAAATTAAACTTCACCGCGAGGCCTTTAAAAGTAGATTAATTAGCGATCATAGGTTCGAAGAGGTTCTGAAAATGATATTTGAAGTTCTATGAACCAATGATGAAGGCAAGATCAAATACTTGAAGAAAATTTCGATTTGATCAGAGATAGACAAATACTATCGAACTCATTTTCTCAAAGTCAAAAGCTTAAGAAGAGTACATATTCTTCGAGAATTGTCTAAATCCCACTTATATAGGATTATGGCCTACAATAAAATATATAGTTAAGATTAATGAAAAAAATATTAATTTAGTATTATAGCGATAGAGTTGTTGTTGACCGTGAGAATATATGATGGTATATTTTATTGTGTGCCGATGTTTCGGACTACATTGTTGGACTTAGTCAGGGCTGACTCTATGGGTGAATATTAAAAAGTCAATGTTTCTTCTTGACTTCTTGAGATAATCTCTCTAAGCCGAAACGTCGGTTCACAATAACACAAGTTCATTTTATTAATGTATTTTATTTGATGATGGTACCCTCTGATATTTATACATCAAAACGTTTTGATCCACATTGTGGGTCTTCAAGAGGGAAAAAAATACAACGAAGTAAAAGTAGAAACCAATAATTAATTTTAAAAAATGCAATTATAATTGAGATGTTGATTTCCAAATGGTTCTAAAAAAATGTTTTTATGAAATCGATATTTTGAAATATTTTATAACGTATAAATGTTGTTAATACAGTAAAAAAAAAATCTAGATTTTTATGCGTTAATTTTGTAAACGTCGCACCACGCAAACTGATAGGCCTTTGGGTACTTTTTATGGACTTTTTGGCCTAGAGCAAGGAATACCACATCTAAGATGGCTTGAGGACCTCGAAACAGACCCATACCGGATAGAGTGAGAGGACCCACATCTGACAGGGGTTTTGGAACCAATAAAAATATAAATAGATATATAAAATACTTACGTCAATATGATATGTAATATTTCTCCCAAAACCCCATTATGTCCTAAAGGTGTGTAAGCTGCTTCACATATACTTCTTAACAAGCAATCCTTACCTCCAAGAGATAAACTGAAAATCAAGAAATTTTAATGTAGACAGAGGTAAAATACTTGAACATCCATTTTTCTAACTCTGGAAAAATTCGCTAAAGATTATATTTTGTATAAATCATTAAGTACTTATGATAATACTACTGTAGTTTTCAGCATATAAGCAAAACGATAGGTTTTGATTTTCATATATTTTTAGAAAATAACCCATTAACAGAATACTATATAAATGAAAAGGATGGTTCAAATTATTCACAGATCTGAATATTATTTAACATGAAGTTGGGAGGATGTACTATTTAGTTATGTTAATTGACCGAGGTTAAGTTAAAGCAAGCCCAAGTATTATAAATAAATTTAACCTTAGACCTAACTAGAAGATATTTTAATTAAGTTAGTTGGATACCTACCTTGTGAACAAATTAATCATGACTTCATAAAAAGACCATCTCATCCTCTTTTTACTGAAATCGGCAAAAGCTTCTTCAGGATTCGTGAATTGCGAAGCATTAGTCGGGAGTGCATAATTAGTTTTAATAATATATCCAAATGTAAGGCTGTCTGAGGCTATTTCAACTGGAATCCCAAATCCAGCAATTATCTAAAATGTATTTAAAATGTATAATTTTATTCGACTAATGATATGTGATTCTTTACTTTTTTCTTAAATTTTTTTTTTACTTAATTTACTTTGAAAAAAACTGGTTGAGCCATTAATCATCACTGAGTTACAAGGCTAAACTAATAACAATTAGTAATTAATTAAGTAAGTTTTGATAGATTACCTGAAGTTTATTCCCTAGACCCATTGGAAATGGAAGATATCTGGGATTTCTATGTATCCATTCTCTTACTGCTTTACATTTCAGTGTTGCAAATATCAAAACAATTAATACCTGCGTATGAAAATGCAATACTTAACATTCCAACATAGTAATTTGATCAGAGCAACATAGTAATTTTTAAATAATAAAGCAAAATTGATCTAGATTTTTCTTTCTCATTAGATATTTAAAGGAAAGATTGTTTTTTATTTTTAATTGGTTGCTTTTGAGACAGTCTAAGTATGGTTCTGCGTTTCATGAATTAAATAAAGGAGAATGGACTAAAAAATCATTGATAAGTTTGTGTATAATTAAAAAAAAACACTTACTTAAAAGAAACATTTTTTAAAAACAAAATAATTTAATACAATCATTTTTAAATATGCTCTTATAATATGAAACTTTTCATAAATTAATTTTATAATATAAAAATTCTTAAATGAATTTTCAAATACAGTTATAGATAAAATAAAAAATGTTTAAATTTATAAATAAAATTGGAGGCTGATGTCACTTCACCACTATTTTATTGAAAAAATATATTCGCACTACGTTTCGGCTAACAATGCCATCTTCTGGTGCAGTGGAACAACTTAGATCTAAAAGTACAAAATATTGTCAAGTTACAAATAATCTTCCATACAATTTGTCATGAAACCATACAACTATGTTAGATTGTATGATAAAAGAATAAATAAAATATATATATACACACCATACATACATGCATTCATACATACACGCACTCTATATATATATACATATACCCATATACACACACATACACACACACACACACACCATGTTTATATATACAGTCAAAATAAATTAATAATTTATGAGATTAACGTTTAAATTTAATTAGTCAATTACATAAATATGTAAAATGTTAATAATAAAATCTTATAAAACTATAATCTCGAATCACCTCCATTTTATATTCATTGAGGCACGAGATTTCATTCTAGAATTACACACCATAAAAGGAATTATAAATATGTATTATATTAAAGTAGTAGTTTTTTGTTTTGTTTTTTATAATGATTGTAATAACATTTTTGAACATGGTTCTATGATTTGATCCATTGACTGTATTTTTTATTAAGATTTTTAATGTTAATCTAATCAAAGATTGTAATTTTACTATTAAAATTGTCCTTATTTATATAATTACCTTATCAATTTTGAACTTTTTTTTTTTGTTTTTGTAATTTATGAAGTTTTATAATACAAGAATGGTATTATTAAGGAAATAATAATTGTGTCCTTTCAGATAAAATTATTGCCATCTGAAAATGGCGTATTAGCCAAAAATGTAATGCATTTTTAAATTTAAGTGGTAGTATTGTAAGACAGCTTTTTATTTAATGATTGAAATCTGACCTTCACCTTAATTTTTCTCAACACTCAATTGAAATAATCTTTATTCATATGAACATAAATATATTTTAAATCTAGTCTAGGAATTAAAAAATAATTATATTCCAAACTAAAACAAATAAAAATGATACATACATAACTGAACCTCTTTAAGTCCATTGAACTTGAGTGCATTGAACATAAGACTACGAGTGGAGGAACTATCTCCGTTAGGCCACCTTTCTCATTAGTCACTTGGCGCTGATGAGTTGTACAAACATGAACTTCATGTTAGTTTTCTTATGGTAAGAAAAAATAATCTACATTAAAAAAAAAAAAAAATAGTTAAAAAGTTATTGTTTTAAATAATAAACATTTCAGTTCAATTGGCCTTTATCAAGATTCTGTTTTTGGAATAACACTTGATGATCAATTCCAGATAGTTTCTCGGGATAAGAGATATCTAACATATACATATGGAAGTGCTATTGGTGTAAGTACCATTAATTTTATTTTTTGATTCACTGTTGCTGTTGTTTTATTTATAATTTATAAATTTTGCCTGATCAGATGTTTTTAGCATTTGCTGTTCCATTAGAACTTCCAGAAAGAGACGTACTTTTTTCATATAACTTTGAGGCCAATTACAATTTACCAACAAATATTTCTCAGTACGATCTAACACCACCTATTTTAGACAGGAGTTTTTTCGAGTCATTCAACAGAACTTATTTATATCAATTATTACAGAAACATATGGGAAGGTAATTATCATTTTACTGACTTTAAAGATACTAATAAAACTAATACTTTAAAGATTAGATATGTTTTGGTTTATTATTGCTATAAAAAATCTGTTTTATTGACCAAGGAATCAATCATAGAATTAAAATATCAAATCAAATTCTAATTCTAATTTTAATAAATGGAACTTCTCTTTTTACAAAAATACTTTACCATCAATACCAATACTGTAATATCATCATATTATAAAACCTTTCAAGGTTTTGCCTCATCATCTTCAGGTTTAATATAATGATCCAGATTCATTTTATATAAACTTGCCAATATCTTAAACTATTTTATTTACTTCTCTACTTAATTCACTTTTTGTAATAAAGTGAATAAAATAGTTGAAGATATTGACGAGTTTATATAAAATGTATCTGGATAAATATAATATATGTTTTAGTTTTCAAGGATACTTATATTTGAAGATGAGGCAAGGCCTCAAAACATTTTATATTATATGATGATGTAATTGTATTATTGATAATAAAATATTGTTGTAAGAAGATAAGTTCCATTTACTAAAATTATAATTAGATTCACCTCTTCTAAATAAATAAAAAGTAAATAAAATTCTATTTTTCTGTTGTTCTCATATAGAAAAATCCCATCAACTTTTCATTTAGACACTGCTGTACTAAACCATCAAATTCTTCCTGTATCCAATCACTACAATCCAAAATCCTTCGTAAGATCCTCAATGCTCCTTATTTTGTAACTAATAAACTGATCCACAAAGACCTTAATATTCCGTATGTTGCTGATTTGGCCCGATCTAGATACCATCCCTTTCTTCACAAACTCCATTCCCACCCTAATCCTCTAGTTCTATCCTTTCTTCCTCTTCAATTCCCGACAATCCTCTGAGTCGTCTGAAAAGGAGATGGCCCCGAGACCTTCTAGTTTAGAATAGTTACAAGAGTGCTACCATTGGGTAGTTCTTCTACAAGTCTTTTTCAAGTCATTTTTCTTATATCATATGTACTTATTGTATTTTTTTTTTAGTACAGTTGTAAATTTCAATAAATTATGTTAAAAAAAAGAAAAGAAAAAAGACACTGCTGTAGTGCATTAAATTTTCCACAAGAGGAAAATTGTTGAATTATTTTTTTTTTTATTTATAACTATTTGTTATGAATAAACTTTGTGGTATTAATATTTACAACTCATATCTTAATATTCAGAATAACTAATACCTTTTTAAAATATTTATACTTAGACATTTTCAGTTTAGAATATGTTAATTCTTATTAATGCTATAATAATAAATTTAAATAAGCCTCCTTAATGACATCCATTAGGTTTATTAAAATATTTAATAATCTTTTGTCTATAGTTTTGGCAATGATGGAAGAGACTGTTTATTGAACACAATATGTGAAATGGGAAGATCGCCAATTTCACACAATGGGCTGATTGGGCACTTCATCCATGTTATGTTGATGTGAGTGATGCTTGAATTACTTACTTAATGAGAAAACAAAATTCTATAATTTACGATTTCGGTATATGGAGCACACTTAAGATGTGTTACACTTTTTTAAAATTCAGTATGAATCAAATAATTACTATAAAAGATATAGTGAAATGTTCTAGAAATACTTTATCTTACTTATATATATAAAATATAATGTTAGCGTTTAATTTTATTTACAATATTGTTGAACACATGATTGTTTATTAACGACATTACAAAAAATCTAACGATTTTTGTCATCTATCTGTTTTTTTTTATTAGATTTGTTGGTACAAGTTTTGATAATTTGTAATGATTAGTTTTTTCTTTCAGTCATTTATGGTTTACTGACTTGTCTGCTATACATTATGTTTCAAGTGTAAAATAAATTTAAAATGTTACTAAATACATTATAAACAACACATTTGATTGAAAAGAACTTAACTTGAAAACAAAGCAAAAATAAATAAATTTCTTACCATAACCAACAAATAAAATAAAATATACATAGGTATATCTCGAAACTTTGTTTATTTATTTAACATCATATTATGCTACTATGGCTAATCGGACGATGCTACAGTGGGAGTCCTAAATTTTGCCTATCCAGGTTTTATTAGGATAGGGATTTTAACGAGTACCTGACATCGCACAGGCTGGGGACCACCTTTTAACGTCCCCTCCAAAGGACGGAATAACTAAGGATTTTTTATTCCCATTAAAAATTCCTAGGACCACCTGCGGATTTGAACCTGTGACCTTTGGCATAGGAAGCTGTTATGCTAACCACCCAGCTACAAGTGATCCCATATCTCGAAACTTATTTTTGATTATTTCCCATATATACTATGATATTATCATTTTAAATTAAAACATCATTTTTTTAATAAATATAAATTGAAGTTCTGGATTCTATTGTAGTAGTTTTTAAGCTATATTGATTTTAAAGATATAGGAGACTGCAATATTACTATTATTTATACAAAATTATAATGGAATTAAATATTCTTTTAGCAAAGAATCGATTACATATATCTTTTAATTAGTATGGCATGAATGCTGTATTATATATGTATTAAATTTATGCTTGTGGTGAATTTATCTTTGTTTGTGTTTTTTGCAGGCCATCAAGTTCTGACAGTGAAGGATTGAAAGAAGAAGAAGAAGCAGAACTAAAAGGCAGAGATTTAGAAGATTGTTATAAATTATACAATTGTTCTCGTAATTTCTTAGATGATATTACTGAATGGGCTTATGAAATATAGAGAAAAAAATACAATACTACAAATCACAGTATTTTAACTTTTTTTTAATTGTTACATCCTTGGTTATTTGCTGCAGATTTTTTTTTCTACTTATTTTATTTAACTTGTTAAAATTATACATCACCGTACATAGGATCGAAATTTATACAACTAAACATTATTTAAGTTATAAATTAAAATTATGTATTGTTTTAATATCCTGTATTTAAATCTCCAGATGTTTTTAAAAATGCTCTTAGTTTGGTAAAACTGTGCATAACCAAGACATCTAATTCATATTGATAATTTTTATATTTAAAAAAAGAACTTCAAGTATTCAATCTACTCTTCAAGAATTACAGTTGAACCATAGTTTGATTTGGCACAGATAAGACAAATCTGTGATTTTTTTTAAGATTCACTTCTTTTTTTATTTACAGGACAATGACTAAATATTGTATTATAAGTAATTTATTTCTAGCAGTATTAATTAATAAGTAATTTTTCAATCGATTAATAAAAGTGACACTTTCTCAATTGCGTTTTCTACTGAAATACTAGTTTTAGGATCCCCTAAATTCAAATAGCCAAATCTTTCAAAATGGTGATGGTAAGAATGGCAAAAATGAAAAGTCATTTTAAGCAGAAATTTTATATTCAAGATTGGTATATAAATGTTAACATTTGTTACTTTTTTCCCCACCCTTTTATTGACTTTTTCACCAATATCATTTTAATGGAAATGCCACTTTATACTGTGCATGTTACACCATTTAACAATTTCCTCCTAATGACAGTAAAAATTTTGATTGTACTCATTGTATCAATATATAATTAAATACTCTTTAATGTCAGATAGGTTTTAGCTATTTACAAACCGGAAATGACAAATTTTGAAAATTCCTTTCCTTGAAGTACCTAAAATTTTGTAGGGGAGAAGTTGGTTCCAGGTGCAGTCAAATAAACACTTAATTAAGTAGAAATTTATTTGTACTTACGTTTCAAGCTTTCTTCAGAGCGATCAAACGAGGGAAATCACAACAATTTGTCATTTTACACAAAATTGTATAAGTTAATGGAGAGTGATTTTAAGATACAACTAATTGATTGTTGTAGATAATAGATAATTTAATCATGAAACACATATTTTTATCAAAACCCTATGTAATTATTTAATCTTTTTCAACTCTAACTTTATTTAAAAGTTCTTGTATTATTTATAACAACAGAGGTAAGTGAAAATCGTGAGTTGCCGCAAGAGATTTTTTAAACATTGGCATCCAACACAGCCTCTGATTTTTTATAAATTATGTTATGTCCGTGTTTTATATCTGTTTTTGTTTTATTATTTTCAATAATGAAGCTATGTAATCGACCAAAAAACAAAAAAAAATGGATATAAATTTCTAGATACCTAAAACCCGGATAAAAAATAATCCGTTTGTCCGCCGTACGAATTAATAAATGAATAATTTAATAATAACTTTTTATATTTAACAATAGCTTTTTAAATTCGGTAAATATCTGTAAACAACTAAATAAACTATTAGTGGACCAGTCCCTGCTTCACACTGGTGCAATATGAATGAGGTGTCATTTATGATTAAAAAATCTCTTTGTGACTGATTTAGATTTTGTCGCTTTGGAAGCATTATCATATCGTGACAACAAGGCAAGAAAACATGTTTATTTTAGTAAGCCTTTTCATTATAATATTCAAGCATCGACAGAAATTAAAAACATGAATCAATTAGTCAAGTTTATTTGTTTGTTCTTTTAATGTGAAGCACAGATATTAGAGAATTGAATTTTCCCATATAAAGAAAACTCTATTTTTATGTATGTATTGACAAACTACAGAAATAACAACGGTTCCTGTTTTATTCGTTTTATTATTACTATTACTTTCACTTATTATATATAGTATTGCGATCATGAAAATTATCAAATTCCAGTTTTCAACGGAAAAACACATTTTAGGGTCCACTGAGTCCAAATAACCAAGTCCCGCAAAAAGGTCTGTGTGTGTGTGATTTCATATTTAAGACAAATATACGCCCGAGACGTTACAAAACCTTTTTCATCAAAATGAGCTTACCAGAAGCGCCACTTTATACCATACATTTTGCACCTTTTTTCGATTTTCTCGATTTTGATTAAACTCGCTATATCGATGAAATTTAATGGGCTTTAATATAATTTAGGTTTCATTCGGATTAAAATGGTCTGACAGGGCTTAAATGCCGATATTTTAAATTTTCTTTTTCGAAAGTACCTTTAATTTTGTTGATTCTATAAAAATAACTATATTACCTTGTTACCACTGATGAAAAACAGGTAAATATATAAACTGAATGAATTCGATACCCAACTAAAGGAGAAAACAGAAAACATATTTTTTTAATGCAATGTTTTGTTTGCCTTGTATGATATACTGTTAGAAAGCTAAAGATTTTAGAAAAAATGCTATATTATACTCAAGCTTTTAAAAGTTAATAGAGAGTGATGAAAAGAAGATAAAACTAACTTTAAATTAAATTTTTAATAAAACACACGTTTCTATATAAATTCGATTTTATTAATTCTTTAATAGTTTCACGTATATTTATCTCTAACTGTATTTGAAAATTCTTTCATTGGTTTTAATAATGGAGGTAAGTGAAAGTCGTGTGTTGTCCGCACCAGATTTTTTCATATTTCAAAGGAACTATTTTTTTTTTATCTTTATTTATTGTAATCTACACCTGTCACTTTTCCGCGACAATAAGCAGATGCGCTGTATATATATATTGTAAGAGCTGGCATGTCAGGCATGAGGGAGGTCAGTACCCAGCGGCACCTCCTCCTAACGTGAAAATCATAAGTTTTAAATAAGGAGATCCCTTAACCAGCTCCTTTCCAGCCTTCTTCTGGTGAGTTCCGGCATGTCCGTTGTCGCCATGTTTTGAATGAGTGTGTTGTAATGTCCGTGAAGTTTGTCATGGAATCTCTTGTATGAAGTATGAATGTAGTCTTGAACAGTAGGTATATGTAGGTCTGTATGTAAAGTTTTGTCACTCACGTACCAAGGTGAGCGTGTTATTAGTCTCAACGTTTTCGATTGAAAAGTCTGTATTTTTTGAATGTGAGTCTTTTTAGCGGTTCCGAAAATTTGAGATGCGTATGTCCATAATGGTTTTAAAAGGTAGGTATAAGTATTGAGTCGTTGTCTAATTTTCAGTGTGGATCGTTTATGAAGAATAGAGTACAACAGTTTCAATCTCCTGGTTAGGCATAAACCTTTCTGTTTCACGTGTGGGCCCCAGGTCATTCTTCTGTCAAAGGTGAGTCCTAAGTAATTAACTGTGTTAGTATGTGGAATGGGTTCATTATTCATGTAAACTGGAGGACAGGTATCGTGTCAGAGAGTGAAGGTAATGTGTTGAGATTTTTCATTGTTCAGTTTTATCTTCCATTGTTGGGATCACTTGTAGCTGGGTGGCTAGAGTAACAGCCTCCCATGCTAAAGGTCACGGGTTCAAACCCGCAGGTGGTCCTAGGATTTTTTAATGGGAGTAAAAAATCCTTAGTTACGCCGTCCTTCGGAGGGGACGTTAAAAGGTGGTCCCGAGCCTGTGCGATGTCAGGTACTCGTTAAAGATCCCTATCCTAATAAAACCTGGATAGGCAAAATTTAGGACTCCCATTGTAGCATCGTCCGATTAGCCATAGTAGCATAAAGTGACGTTAAATAAATAAACAATCTTCCATTGTTTAAAATAGTCCTTTAGCTGAAGTAAGTAATGTTGAAGAGTCATTGAAGCCTGAGTGATGTCTGCGTGCCTAGTAATAACAGCTGTGTCGTCAGCGGAAGTTGCTAGTATTGTGTTTGGACAGATTGGTATATCATATGTGTATATAATGTATAGTAACGGTGAAAGAATTGACCCCTGTGGGACACCGGCCTTGATTGGTAGGATAGAAGAGACCTCTGAGCCCTGCCGGACAGAAAAATATCTATCGGATAGAAAGGAAAGAAGTATGAGATAGTAGGTAGAAGGAAGAAAAGATCTGAGTTTGTATAGTAGGCCACAGTGCCAGACCCTGTCAAATGCCTGAGCTATATCCAGGAATACGCCAGTAGCATATAGTCGTTCTTCTAATGCGACTGAAACATAATCTGTGACTCTGTGTAATTGGTGTATGGTAGAGTGTTGTGATCGGAATCCAAATTGATGTTCGGGTAATATTTTTTTGTCAGTAAGTATGTCGATTAAACGCTTGTAAATTAGTTTTTCAAAAATTTTTGAGCATATTGGAAGTTAACTGATGGGTCGGTATGAGGTTGGGTTTTTATTGTCTTTGTTAGGTTTTTGAATCATCAGTATATGGGAGTATTTCCACTGTAATGGAAATTTTGTTGTCCTGAGTATGGAATAAAGATGGTTGTTAGAGAGACTACAGCTTTTCTGGGCATATGCAGGAGTAGCTCAGCAGTGATCAGGTCATGTCCAGGGGCTTTTCTTTTGTGTAGCTTCTTTATCTCAAGAAGGACTTCAGATGGTTTGAAAGCACTTGGTGGCAAGGATAATGGTAAAGGTGTATCTAGTATGTCCTGTTCAGAATTTTCGTGTTCACTGTCTGGGTAGTCTGTATGTGGTGTAAATATTGTCGACAGATGTTTGGCAAAAAGTTCATATTTTTCATTGTCCGACACGGCCCAGAAGCCATCCCCTCTTCGAAGTAGCGCTGACATCTCGCGATGCTTTAGCAATCTCTTTGTATGCCTCAATAACTTCCATCGTCAGTTGTGAGATTTTCCAAAAATATATCATAGTTCGTCTGTTTAAATTTTTGTATTTGTCGTTTTAGTTCGTTATTTATTCGGTTATAAGTTTGTTTGTCAGATGGTAGTCTGTTAGTCTGTCATACCTTACGAACTCTTCTCTTGTCCCTGATCAGATCCCTTATGTACTGCGGGTAACTCGGCTGGATACTTCTTCTTTTTTTAGGTACTGATGATACCCATGCCGATTCCTGAATACTCTTCGTTAGTACTTGGACAGCATCTTCAATTTCTTTTTCAAAGGAACTATTTAAAAAGTTAAATTAAGTTTCCATAGGAATCCCGTTTCGTTTACTGTAAAACATCTGTTTTCACGAAATCGTATAAAATTTGAAATAATTAATAATAATGTTAGTTTAAGAATTTATAACAACTTACCATTTATGTTAACAATTTATTTACAATTGGGTAATAATATTGTTTATAAAATCTTGCATACTAAATGGAAGAATATAACTTGCACGATCCTGTACGTTTGACTATTATAACTTACCTCTTTACCAATATGTTCATACGTTTATGGGTTTAGAACAACTTTATATTACCTTGTACAATTTCTTTTATTGCATATTAACTTTTCTAAAATCTCGCTTTTTCCAACGGTATATTATACGTCTATATTATAGGAGAGGAGGTTTAAAATATTACTGAATAGGTTTATAAGATTTATAAACGGCCTCTTCTATACAGTCACACGTCTCTCACTGGCATTCTGGTCAAAGGTGGCACTATCCCGAAGCTCGAAGAAAATACCTACTTGGCATCTTCTTATTCCAATCCTTGCGAATCAGAAAACCTTCCTATACCCTTTGACCTCCTTACACCGCGCTCTTCCGTGCACACCCTAAATACAAGATCCCAACCCTATCGATCTATACCTTCCCTCTCATAGAACAGCATCCTATGAAAAGTCTTCATTATCCGTGCTACCATACTTTGGAACTCTTTACCCACCTCCCTCCGAAAAGTGTCATCCCTAACCATCAAACACAATCATTTAACCACCTCCTCAAAAATCAATCTTCCGCACATATGTGATAATTTAGCCTCTGATAATACTTAACTAAACTCATTTGAATGTTGTTCTCAGTTTTTATTTTTTAATCTTTTATTCATATTAACCTTATATAATTTATTTGACTAAATATTATACAATCAAAACGTTTAATTCCAAAGGACAAAATGCACCATTTTTATCAAAATTTGAAATTAATTTACTGCACTATAAGTATTCTATAAGTGAATTAAGCTTTAACCATCTAAATCATCCTCATTTTATCTAAAATAACATAAAATAACACTTTAATACACATACCTTTTAAGAATTGGACCTATTTCCAATCTCCAAAAGTAACAAAATCCCGCATCATTTCAATCCAAAAGTTACTATAGAAGCTCCATGTAACACGATCCTACATAGGATACTAGAATCCAATGTAAAACCAATATACACCTATTCTCTTTCATTCTTACCAAAAAGGATTATACATGTCCTAGCTGAAATCGGCAGAAAAAGCAAACCATGAACTCTCGTAGATTAAAGCCTTAATTTATTGCCTTTCTTCCCATGCTCATTTATTTACTTTTTAATTTCTATTTCAGACATCTCTGCTGTAATGAATAAAGGCAAAAAATTTATATCAATGCTTTTTTACTAATAATATTTTAAGCCGTTTTAATAACAATTATATTGCTTTCATTTGTCTGTTACTGGTTTCATTTCAAATAATTTTTTAATGTATTTTGGTTACAGAAAATATATTTTTCTTAAAAATTTTTCAGCAATGAATTTTTAATAAATTAGGATATTGAATGCACTAAATATGGAAATAGAACGTTCAAAATCGGTTGTAAGAAACGTTCGTCGTAACTAATCGCTTTTTTTTATATACAAATAAATTACCCAAAAGTTTTTAAATCAATATCTATTGTGTATAATTGCAATTTTTTCTTCAGGCTGAAGCTTATTTTAAAAAAAATACTTGAAATTGCTAAGTTCTCACCCACATTTTGTGTTAATGATGACTGTTAATGCGGCTTAATCATATTTCGAAGTGTGCAATACTTTTCAAGTTGCCATAATTAGTAAATTCGGTCTCTTACCTATTCTCACTTTCTTTTATAAAAATTAATAGACAGTGAAATTGAACAAAAAGAAAGTACTCAAAGAAAAAAGAATGAAAAAGATAACAACAATTAAACAGATAAATAAAGTAACGTTTAATAGGGTTTTATGTGTGTATTCATGGTAAGCGGGTCTATAGAGGACAGACAATAACTTTTATCTCAGCTTATTAGTTCCGTTTATAAAAGTTATTTATCCCATTTTTTCTTTCAAAAAAAGATTTATCTTAATAATATCCTTTTTCTTAAAATGTACTATTATCCACTCATTGTCATACTTCTAGAATTTAATTTAGAAAAGGCAAAATTTGTCACAATTTTCAAAACACCTTAAAATATCTGTTTTAAGGATTTGTTTATAACATTATATCACGTTAAAATTTCATAATAAATTAAATTCTTTTTTCTTTTCTGAAAATTTTTCTTTGTATAATCCCTATTAAATCATTTTCTCTTATATACCCATCAAAATCGTAGGTTTTACATTACAAAAAAAACACTTGGCACACACAATTTTTATCGTTAAACATCAAGATTTCAACTAATCAGAGAAATACTAGAATGAAAATTATTAAAGAATAGACTTAAGTGCCAATTCATATAAGACAACTCTAAAAAAAAAGTCTATTATGCTTTTATTTTCAAATCATTCTACAATTTAAAAGCTTAGAACAGATAATCTGAAATTACTATACAACGATACTTCTTAAGCCAATATGGACCTACGCTTCACAGATTTTCGGTTCATCAAAAAAGACTCATACAAAAACTGCAATCATTTCAATCCAAAATTTTAAGACTCATAACGACAGCTCCTTAGTACGTAAACAACAGAACCCTACATACGGACTTACAGCAACCAACAGTTGACCAACATATACACTCTATTCTCGTTTTCACATTAAACTTAACGGACACGACAATAGACTGATTAACGACATGTCAGTAGCTGAAATGCCGGTCAGAAGAAGGCTTAAACGAAACTGGATGAGGGACCTCCTCAGCTAGATTAAAGCCTTGGAAGGGGTGCTGCTGGGCACTTTACTTCCCCATGCCTACCATGTCTGATCTTACTTTTGTCCAACACATTTGCTAGTTGTCAGACATCTTCTGACAGGTGTAAATAAAGATATAAAGAGAAAAAAAAATCATATATCGAATGACTTCTTCTGTTCTCAATATATTATTCTGTAATGTCCTAGAATAACAATTATTTTTCATTTCATTTCATGTTACTACTTTATATTTCAGGAATAATTTTTTAATGATTTGGTTACAGAAAATTTATTTTTTCTTAAAAAATAACCTATATTGCAATGTATTTTCCTTATAAACCTTCAGGAAAGAATCCCCTAAATGATGGGAAAAAACGTTTCAAAATCCGTGTTGTAGTTTAGAAGGAGTTCGCGGAAACCAAAATCGCTTTATCATTTTATATACAGAGATAAGACATTACACCCTAAAAGAGTTTTTCGAAATAATAATCTATTGTGTAATAATTTGAAGCGTTTTTTTCCTTCGAGGAAATACTGAAAAGCTGTAATTTGAGAATAAAAATCTTGAGAATTGCGCCACCTAATGTGCTCTCGACCCCTTTTGTTGTTAATGATGACGTGTTAATGCGGCCTAAGTCACTACTTTGCGAAGTGTGCCAATAGCTTCTTCACAGCCTTCCAATAATGTTAAGTACTCGGCTCATTTCTTACCCTACCCCTCCCGGTCTTTTCCTTTCTCTTTTTACTAACCCATATTAATAGGCAGGGGAGGAGACTGGCTGAAGAAAGGAAGAAAGACTGGCGGGAAAAGAAAAAAAAAATGAAAAAGAAAACAAAAAGTTAAAAGAAGATGAAAAAAAAAAGTAACCGTTTGGGAATAGGGGTTTTTGTGTGTGCATTGCATGGATAGAGCCGGGTCTCAATCTTAGAAAGGCACGAGACAAAATGAAACCTTTTTTTCAACTCTCAGATTGAGCTCTAGGTTCCGTTTATTAAAAGGTTTTTTTTCTTTCAGATTTTTTTCTTAAAAAAAGATTTTCATTCTGTTATAAGGTAAATATCTTTTCTCTTATGTGTCTATTTATTCGCACTCTTGTCATACTTGCTAGGACGATTTAATTTAGAAACAGGCCCTTTAAAATGTTGACAAATTTTCATTAAGACTGACTTCTGGAAATATCTGTTTTTCAAACAGGACGTTTTGTGTTTTATTCATTTTATTTCGTACTTTAAATCATTTCTAGATGAAAATTTACTTTTTATTTCTTCTTCTACAATAATTTATTTTTTGTACTATCCCTATTCATATATATTTCCGTTATATATCCCCACAAATGATTGTTAGGTTATTACATTTCTTAAAAAAAAACCTAGTGCGGGCAACACACAAATTTCACTTACCTCCGTTTTTTAAATCGATTAAAGGATTTTCAACTACAGTCAGAGATAAAATAGAATGAAATTATTAAAGAATAAATTTAAGTGAATTTCTATAGGAACATCTAAAAAAAAAAATCTATTATGTTATTATCTTTTCATCATTCTTTACTAACTTTTACAAGCTTGTGCATAAGATAATATTTTTTCTAAAATCTTTAGCTTTCCAACGGTATATCATACATGTATATTACTGCTCTTATGTTCAAAAACGAAAAATTGCATTAAAAAAATATTTTTTCTGTTTTCTCCCTTTAGTTGGGTATTGAATTTATTCACTTTATATATTTACCTGTTTTTTATCAACGTTAACAAGATTATATAGTTATTTTTTATAGAATCTACAAAATTAAAGGTACTTTAGAGGAAGAAAATTTAAAATATCGGCATTTAAGCCCTGTCATACTATTTCAATCAGAATGAAACCTACATGATATTAAAGCCTATTAAATTTGTACATCGATATAGTAAGTTTAATCAATATATCGTCATAGCCGTTTTTGGGAAAATCGTAAAAAGGTGCAAAATGCAAGGTATAAAGTGGTTCTTCTGGTTAGCTGATTTTGATGAAAAAGGTTCTGTAACGTCTCGGGCGTATAGTGGTTTCAAATATGAAATTTCAGTTTCATAGGACTTCTCGTTTACGGGCGGGAGTTACCACATACACACAGACCTTTTTGCGGGACTTGGTCATGACCCTAAAACGTGTATTTCCGTTGAAAAGTGGAATACGAAAATTTTTACGATTACAATATTTTCCCTTACTATATATACTTAGTGAAAGTAATAATCAGTTAGTTTTATCTGCTTTTCATCATTCTTTATTAACTTTTACAAGTTTTTGCATTAGATAGTATTTATTCTAAATTCTTTAGCTATCCAACGGTATGTTATACATCTATATTACTATTCTTGTGCTCAAAAACACAAAAATTTCATAATAAAATATGTTTGCACTTTTCTCCTTTAGTTGTTTATCAAATTTGCCAAACTTACGTATTTACCCGTTATTTATAAATGCTAATAAGATGATGTTCCCATGTTTTTTTAAATCTACAAAATTAAAGGTACTTTAGAGGAAGAAAATTTAAAATATCGGCATTTAAGCCCTGTCAGACCAATTTAATCAGAATGAAACCTATATGACGTTTAAGCCAATTAAATTTTACATCGATATAGCGAGTTTAATCAAAATCGTCGGAACCGTTTCTGAGAAAATCGAAAAAAGGTGCAAAGTGCTTGTGGCTCTTCTGGTAAGCTCATTTTGATGAAAAAGATTTTGTAACGTCTCGGGCATATATTTGTCTTAAATATGAAGTTTCAGTTTCATAGCACTTACCGTTTCCGCCCGGGAGTTACCACACACACACACACACACACACAACACACAGACACACATACCTTTTTGGGGACTTGTTGTTTGGACTCAGGGGACCCTAAAATGTGTATTCCATATATAGGTAAGTGAAAGTAAAAATTATTCTTATTGTTTCTCGTTTCTAATGATTATGCTCTTTTTATATATTTCCTACGTTCTTTTAATATATTACCGTCAAATATCACTTCAAAATTGTTCACATATTGTTCTTCATTTAAAATTTAATAATTTTCTTAGTTTCTCTTTAAATATTCTTATTGAGGTAGGGTAGGGATGGTGCTTTAGGGCGATAAATGACGAGATTATTACGCCCGTAAAATTCATGATGGTCATAGAAACTTGTATAATTTCTTTACAGTGCAGAATTTTTAATTAATTCATACTTAATTCTAAGATAATATATTAATGATGGTCCATTCCATTTTATTTGTTTTTTAAATTTATTTATTGATTTATTTTTATTATTATTATTATTCAATCATTTTTATTATAATATATATATATATATATATATATATATATATATATATATATATATACACACACATACACATACACACATACACATACACACATATACATACATACACACACACATACATATACACAAACACACACACACACATACACATACATACATATATACATACATATACATATTATATAGAATAGAATAGAATAGAATAGAAAATAATTTTTATTCTGGGACTGGGTCCCCTAAGAATAACAGCTTTGTACAGTTTAAGTATTCAGCATGTCTGGCCAACAGACCGAAGGAACATAATTTCTACTAATTACATTTATGGGTTAATTTATGTGTGTATATTACTCACGCATATACACACATATATACAAGAAAAAAAATATATACAATGATAACATAAAATAAAAACAATTCCTAGAAAATATTGTGTTGAACAAACTTAAATATAAATGAATAGATAGCATCGTTTAAATATATACTATAAACAAATATCACTTTCAAAGTGTGATGTAAGTAATATAAATATCACAGTTTTTAAGCGTCTTTTTGGGATAATAAAAGGTATTGGAAAAGTTGGGATTTGAATGAGGAGAGAGAAGCAGCATGGCGGATAAGAGTAGGTAGAGAATTCCAGAAAGTAGAGGAGCGGACAAGGAAGGAACGATCAAATGTTTTAGTTCTATGGGTAGGAAAGTAAAGGTCGGAATGGCGGGATCTTGTTTCAAGTGAATGGACTGAAGATTTAAATTGGAGGAGACTGTAAATGTATGGAGGGTGTTGGGAGTTAATGATTTGGTAAAGGTATGCTCCTAGGAAATATTGTCTGCGGATTGGGGGAAGGAGCCACTTCAACTCGCCGTAAAAATGGGTTACATGAGACCTCTTCGGAGTACTGAGGACAAATCTTAACAATATGTTCATAATTCGTTTTAGTCTGTCCTCAAGCCCCGTCGGGAGGCCACCATATACTAAGCAGCAATAGTCAAAGTGGGGGAAAACAAGTGCGGATATAAGGAGGTTACGGATGGATAGTGGAAGAAGATGGCGGGAACGATGGAAATATTTGAGGGTACTTATTGTTCTTCGGGAAATTTGGGCAATATGGGGTTTCCAGGAAAGGGTTTGGTCAATAGTAATACCCAGGTTTTTGACTGAGGAGGTGAAGGTAATAGGGTGATCATTAAGGGTGAGACTTGGAAATGTGGTATAGGATCTGAGGAGGGAATTGGAACCAATTAGAATGGCCTGGGTTTTCACAGGGTTTAGCATCAGTTTGCCCAGGCACAGATTCTATCAAGGTCTTCTTGAATATTTGCAAATGCTACTAGTGATTCGGAGGGAGAGAAGGATAAATATATCTGGAAATCGTCAGCGTATAGATGGTGGGAACAGTGATGGATAGAATTGGGAAGGTCATTGATATAACAATTGAAAAGAAGCGGAGAGATGCTTGAGCCTTGGGCCACACCTGCCGAGAGGGCTCGAAAGGAAGATAGAGGATGGTTAGGAATAGTGACAGCTTGGGTTCTATCAGAAAGAAATGATTGAAACCACCTGATAGTGCTGTTTGAAAAGGATAGAGACTTTAGTTTGGAGAAAAGGATGGAGTGGTCTAGGGAGTCAAATGCTTTCGAGAAGTCCAGTAGTATTAGCACGGTCAGTTTCGTTTCGTCCATAGCAGTGTGTATGTCATTAGTGATTTTGAGGAGAGCGGATTGTGTGGAAAACCCGGGGTCGGAAGCCAGATTGGAAAGGATCAAGAAGTTTAGAATTTTCAAGGAAATTTGATAATTGTGTCTGAACTATTCTTTCTAAAGGCTTAGAGAGGTTCGAGAGGATGGAAATAGGGCGATAGTCTTTAGGGGAAGTAGGGTTGGAAGTTTTACTAATAGGATGGACTATTGCTTTTTTCCAAGTAGTGGGAAATACGGAATTTTGGAGGGAAAAGTTATATATAAATAAAAGAATTGGTAGGATTTCAGGAAGGCATAATTTTAACAGTTTTTACAGGAATTCCATCAAATCCTATAGAATTGGTATGAGATTTCAGTAGAGAGGAGAGAAGGTCAGTTGGTGAAATGTCGGAAAAATAAAAATTATGTGGGTTGAATGATGGGATAGAAGAGAAGTTGGAAGAAGACGGTGAAGAATTGTCCGAGATGGGAGATGAAAAGTAGGAGTTTAATTCATCGGGTGAGACTTGAAAGGCCAGTGAGGAAGAGGATTTGCAGAGTGAGAGTTTACGGAGGAGCTGCCATTTTGACTTGGAATCGGGAGTGGAAGAGAAGGCTGCATGAAAGTAGTTGGTTTTCGCTTGTCTGATTGTCGCCTGAGTCAGATTGCGGAGTGCCCTGTACGCTTGATAGTCATCTGTCAGTCTAGTACGTCTAAAGCGTCTACGGGCTGCCTCACGCCTCTTTTGTAAGTCTTTTATTTCTGGACTCATCCAAGGAGCGGGGCGGCGACGGAAGGTGCGGGTTTTGAGCGGAGCATGGATGTCGAGGATACTTAGAAGATTAGAGGTGAGAATGTGGACCATTGAATCGATGGAAGAACAGGTATAAAGTGAATCCCAATTTAGGGTTTCAATATTTGGTGCAATAATATCACGGGTAAGGAAATTTAAGTTTCGGAAAGTTAGGGTTTTAGGAAGGAATGCTGAGGTTTGGAAATTATATGATAATTGAATAAGGTCGTGAGATGATAGGAATGGAACAGGCAGTTGTGAAGCGGAAAGAAGGTTATGAGCTGAATCGATAATATGGAGGTCCAACCAAGTGTCGGAGTGATGAGTGTGGTGAGTTGGAGCATATGGAACGATGAATAGGTTGAGAGAGAAGAAGAGGTTATCCAGGTAGAGTTTTTCTTTGGAGTCGGAAAGGAAGTTGGTGTTAAAATCACCACAGATTATGATATTATTAAATAGAGGGACAAATGTGTAGAGGATTGATTCAAAGGACGGGTCAAATGGACCAGAGGAGGGCGATACACCACTGCATAAAGGAGAGATTGTGTGTTACAGGATATTTCAACGAAAAGGAATTCAATATGGGAAGAATCGGATTGAGATGACAGATCTAGGACACAGGATTTAAGGCTATTGTGGACATAAAGTCCTACACCACCGCCAGTCCGGCCAATCCGGTCATGGCGGATAAAAGGAATAGTCAGGAAGGGAGACGGAAGAGGAAGGAATATTGGGTTTTAGCCATGTTTCGGAGACTGCGATAATGTGATAAAAGTTATGGGAGAAATAGTGAAGGAATTCGTCGAAGTGGGCAGGTAGAGACTGGCGTTAACATGACAGGAGGTTAAAACATTAGCCATTTAGGAAAGGAGATGAAAAAAAAAAACCGAGTATGAGAGGAAGACGCTAAAGACATAATAGAAATATAAGTGAAAATTAATATAAAGTAGTTGATGATAATAAAAAATACAAAAGAGCCTTTGGAGAAAAATAATAGTATTCTTTTGAAATAAAAAAAAAATAATAAACAAATTTGGAGAAAAGAAAACAATGAATAAATAAAGTATTCTAAAGTGTAATAACGAAAACATAACTGTCATTGGAAGCCCTCCAGATCATCGGGTTGGTTGATGATCATTACGGGTGAACCATCTTCTCGTCGACAACGGACGCGACCTCGGGCGAACCAGACGTACTTCACTTTGCCGGCGGCCTTCTTCTGCCTAGCCAGCCAGTATAAACGCCTGTTGCCCGCAGTCATCTCCTCGCTGATGTAAATCCTGTCGTCGCTGTCCCAGTTGAGATGCCTCGTGGTGAAGTCCCTTTTCACCTTCCGGAGGCGGATCATCTCGTCCCGGACCGCCTGGCGAACAAATCGCACGACAATCGAAGGCGGACGAGGGTCCTCTCCTTTCGGCCTTTTTCTCTCCACGAGGTCAAAGTCCTCAGCTTTGAGCTTGACGCCCAGGGCAGCCCCGACAGAACAGACCACACCCTCCGTTGATTCTCCCGTCCTCAACGGAACACCTCTTATTTCAATCGAGTGTGAAAGCTGGGCTTGTTCCACTTGATTCATTCTCGCTTCCATTGTTTTTATTTGAGATTTTAAATTTTTGTTTTCGGCGAGGAGCCTTTCGATAAGTTCATCTTGTTTTCTATTTCGTTCCTCCATTGATTTCAATCTCTCTGCATTTTCGAATATTATGTCTCCTTGGCCATTCATCGTATTTTTTATTTCCTTGACGTCATCCGTTATTTTTGAGATTTCGACCAAAATTGCAGTTATGTTTTCCTCCATATTTTTACTAATGGGTACACTATATTTTTTATTTTCACAAGAAATGCATTTATATGTTTTTTTATTTATTTGTGATTGGTCCGTGATATTGATGCATTTCAAGTGAAATAAAATTTTACATTGGCAGCACGTGATGCCCGATTTTTCGTCTCTGGCGATCGACGTATTGCATACTGGGCATACGGCCATTACGAAGTATTCTACGTGAATGAGAGGTGAAGACGGTGGTGGGGAGCTCCAGGAGAAGTGGGGACTGATAAGGTATAATCTTCACCAGCGCACTGCCTGTCCTAATGCTATACTTCTATTAATAATTCTATCTCGGAAATAAATTCCTAATCTGATAGTGTTTCTTGACTATATGTCTTACCACTTAGTTATAAGAGTAACTATAAGATTAATAACTACTTACTATAGCAGATAGTGGTAACTGACGAAAAGTAAGAACAGATTGAATTCGAAGCGAGCGGAGAACGATGTGGACACATGAAAGGTTAAAGCCAGACACATACCTATACATATATATATCTTTTTTTTTTTTTTTTTTTTTTTTATTTATTTATTTTTTTTTTAATATTTTTTTTTTATTATTATTTTATTTTTATTTTTTTTTATTTTATTTTTTTTTATTTTTTTTATTTTTTTTTTTTTATTATTATTTTTTTTTTATATATTTTTTTTTTATTTTATTTATTTATTTTTTTTTTTTTTATATCTTATTGTATAGTTCGATTTCTTTTAGAATCTCTATAACTAAATCGAGAACATCCTTATTATCCCCTAATAATGATGAGAGTTGCCTAGACAGGCCTCGAGAAGAAAACGCAGCTGCGTACAGCGGGCAGTCTTCTAAGATGTGCTGCATTGTGAGTGGAGTAGAGCACCGTTCGCATTTTGTTACCTCCGCTTTATCCATAAGGTATCCATGGGTGAGTCGAGAGTGGCCTATTCGCAATCTGGTGACGACTACTTCTTCTCTTCTACAGCCTCTCACGCAGCTTCTCCAGGGTTTTGTCGTATTCTTAATTCCCCGCAGCTTATTTTGAGGGTACACTGACAGCCAAGAGGTTTCCCAGTCGCTGGAGATCTTATCTCTTAACCATTTTTTAATATCGTGCTGTTCAAATAGTTTAATTGGGGGAATATTCAGTTGTGCGGCCTCTTTCGCCGCTTTGTCTGCTGCTTCATTACCTGGTATACCAATATGGGCTGGCGTCCAAATGAAGGTGACAGTCTTTTCCAATTCTTTTAGTATGAGGAGATAATTTTTAATAGTATTCATAGTACTGTTTGTTGAATATTGGTTTTCCAGGGATTTAAGTGATGATAGAGAATCTGTACAGATATAGATAACACGACTGTTCGAATTAATGGCTGTATATAAAGCTGAACTAATAGCTTGTAGCTCCGCGGTGAATACAGAAGTAAAGGGTGGGAGCCTATATTTTTTGATCTTCTGGGCAGAAACGACTGAGCAGCCCACATTTTCTCCTGTCTTAGAGCCGTCAGTATAAATGATATGACAGTCTGAAGATGTTTCGTTGATCGTGGCGAAGAATTCTTTGATCAGCATGTGTCGGGGTAATTTTTCTTTAAGACTTAGGAGTTTTAGGTTTATTGCAGGTGGAGAATAGGTCCAGGGTGGGTTTTCAAACGAGGTGCGGGAAAAAATCGACCTCTCGTTTTATTAGCATAATAGTTGCTCGTTGCCTGATTCCTAGAGGTGCTGAAGAACGGGGTTGAGCATCGTAGATTTGGCAGTGTTTCGGTTGGAAGATAAGATGATGAGCTGGGTTGTCGAGTTGCGGTAAGAGTTTCGAAAGATACGATGAGATGATTTGTTGCCGTCTGAAGATCAAGGGAGGAACACTGGATTCAGCTGATAAGCTCGTTATTGGAGACGTTCGAAAGGCACCAGTCGCCAGGCGGATTCCAGAATGTAGGATGGAGTCTAGAAGTGATAGATATGTAGATTTAGCTGAAGAGTAAGACTCACAGCCATAATCAAGCTTTGATTGGATTAAGTTCGTATAAACCATCAGCATACTTTTCCTATCGGCTCCCCAGGAAGTTCCTGCTAGAACCTTTAGAAGATCAAGTCTTTTCCTACATACTTCCCTAAGGTACTTTATGTGGCTGATCCAGTTTAACTTTTCGTCTATCAGTAAGCCGAGAAACTTAACATCAGTAGAGAACGTAAGGATATTTGTTCCTAAAGTGAGGTCAGGAGCGACTGTAGGGTTACGTTTTCTCGAAAAGCGAATGCATTTGGTTTTGTGTGGAGAAAATTTAAAATTATTCTTCCTAGCCCAAATTTCCAGTTTATTGAGTGTATTCTGGAGGATTCTTTCCATCCACTCTATATTTGTGTATCTTAAGAAGATTGCCACATCGTCTACAAATACAAAGGCTCTTACAGATCGGGGAAATATTTCTGTTATACTATTAATGGCTATAGCGAAGAGAACACAGCTGATAACACTTCCTTGAGGAAGTCCACATTGCATTACCTTAGGATTAGAAAGGGTATTGCCTATTCTTATTCTTATTGTTCTATTTGAAAGAAAATTTTTAATGAAGATAGGTAGATTCCCACCAAATCCCCAGTCGTATAATTGTTTGAGGATTGTGTACTTGTTTACTGAGTCGTACGCTTTCTCTATATCAAAAAATATCCCTATTGCTTCTTGTTTAGTAATGAATGTGTTAAGAATTTCAGCCTCAAGAGTAGCAAGGTGATCAATGGTGGATCTTCCTTTTCTAAAACCACATTGCACTGGGGACAGTAAACTATGCTTTTCTAGAAACCATAGTAGGCGTTTGTTTACCATTTTTTCCATTAGTTTGCACATGCAACTGCTTAGAGAAATCGGTCTGTAATTGTTGATTTGAGTTTTGTCTTTTCCAGGTTTGGGTATAGGTATAATTATTGATTCTTGCCATGATGCAGGAAACTTGTGTGCTGTCCAGATTTCGTTATAGAGATGTAGGAGGGCACGCTTGCAAGTTAGTGGAAGATTTTTTAACATTAGATTATGAATGTCATCAGGTCCAGGAGTGGTTGGCTTCAGTTCGGCGATGACTTGATCAAGTTCGGTAATAGAGAAAGGAAGGTTATAAATATCATTGGTGTTCAATGGAAAAGTGACATCTGAGGTCGGAGTTGAATCTTTGTGGTTAGTTGGAGCGTCTGAAAAGTATTCTGCAAAGGATTCGGCTATTGGTTCTGGGTTTGAGATGATTTGATCATTTATTTTAAGGGCAATTGTAGAACAATCGTGGATTCCTCTAATGGAGTTTATTTTGTTCCATACATTTTTGATGGGAGTGTATGCATTAATCTGTTCTAAATAGGTGAGCCAAGACGTTTTCCTTTTGTGTTTAACGACGTTCCTGGCTTTGGCTTAATTTTTTGTATTGTATAAAGTTGGTGGTAGTGGGATATTTTACAAACTTTCGAAGCGCTCTATTTCTGTCCCTAATAACTTGACGGCATTCGTCATCAAACCAAGGGCAATGGTTCACTTTTGTAGATCCTCGAGATTTCGGAATGCTTTCATATGCGGCGTCTATTATGTGTTTCGTGAGCCCTGTCGTAATTGTATCAATATTTTCTGCGTAATTTTGGAATAGGAAGGAAAGTTTTTGTTGAAAAAGGTTCCAGTCAGCTTTTGAAGTGATCCACCTAGGATATTTCTGGACTGGAGGGAGTTGACTTGTGAGGGAAATGACCAGAGGGAAATGGTCACTGCCGTGTTGGTCTGGTGCAGTATCCCATATGACTCTATTTAGCATACTAGGTGAACAGAAGGTAATATCTATGGATGATGGCGTCGTGTACTGTGGGCTTATATACGTAGTATTTCCATTATTCAATATGATACTATCTGTAGCATCTATTACACGTTTTATAGAATTTCCCCTACTATTATTTGAAGGTGAGCCCCATGATTCATGTGCACCATTCAGATCCCCAGTAACAAGGTAAGGGGTAGGAAGATCACCAATCAGTTGAATCAGAGCAGCTTCGTTGATTGCTACGCTTGGAGAAAGGTAAATATTGCATATGGTGAATGAAAAGGTGTGGTGAACTCTAACCGCTAGTGCATGTAATGAGGTATTTATAGCTAATTCTTCAGAAGGATATTGTTTTTGGATTGCAGTGATTATTCCCCAGCTTCCCGGACCTTCAGATGCTCTATCTTTTCTGAATACGTTGTACTGTTTTAGAGAAAAACTGTTAATAGGTTTTAGCTTGGTTTCTTGGAGACATATAGCCCAAGGGTTGTATTCTTTCATTATTAATTTTAATTCTTCAAACTGAGTCCTTACTCCATTGCAGTTCCAACTGATTAGATTCATGTTTTGTATGTATAAAGGTATAGAAAAAAATAATACGTGAGATTGAATACAATTATGAGATATTGGTTTGCATAAGAAATTATACAAGCGATGCATAGGAAAAAGATTATGATAATAGAATAGAAATTTTATTTTGTCTTTGGGGCTTCCCCATACAAAGAAAAAGATTATAATAATCGGATGAAAAACAAACAGATGCAGAAGAATTAAAAACTGTAAACATCTGTTTAAGGTAATATGAATTTTCGATTTCAGGAGTGCTTGTATAACTGTGATTATTATTTTGATGCGTCTAAGTATATTTGAATGTGCCAATAGCTTTTCAGAAGTATTGTTAAGTACGGCTCATTTACCTACCCTCACCGTCTCTTCCTTCGTCTTTTTACAACCCTATTAATAAGGGGAAGACTCGCTGATAAAAAGAATTGATGAGGAATAGAATAAAAATGAAAAAGAAAATCAGTTAAAAATGATGAAAAAACAAGTCGTTCTAATTTTTTGTGTTAGCATTGCATGATAGATTCAATTTAAAAGTCCACTGGAGACAAATGAAATTATTCAATCATACGATTGACAACGATTAAAAGGTTTTATTTTAAGATTATTTTTTAAAATAAGATTTTAATTTGTATAATGGTAAATATCTTTTTTAATGTATTTTGTACTCTTCTCTGCTGGACGATTTTTTAGCACCTTTAACATGTTGTCACTTTTCACTAAGTACACTTCGGGACAAATATCTGGTCTTTTCAAACAGGACGTTGTGTTATGACATTATTGTAAATGTCTAGTGTTTACTTTTTTTTCCTCTTGACTCGTTTTTTTGTACTATCCCGTATTCTAGTATTTTCCGTGTTATCATCCCCCAACAGATTGTGTAGGATGGATTACTTAAAATAAAAGCTAGTGGGGCAAAAAAATTTGCAGGTATGGTTTTTAATCGATTAAGGATTTTCAGCTAAGTCAGAGATAAAATAAAACTGCAATTAATTACAGAATAGATTAAGTGACTTGTAAAGGTACATCTAAAAAAAAATCATTATGTTTTATTTCTTCCATTTTTACACTGTACAACTCAAAGTTTAATTTTAACTTGTTTCCAACGGTATATATACATGTTTTAGCTTTTGAAAACGATTGCTAAAAATAGTTTTCTGTTTTCTCCTTTTTGGGGTATCAGAATTTATTTCACAATATTGTACTTTTTTTAATTTCTTTTTTATTTTAAATCTAAAATGGTTTAGAGGGAAAGTTTAAAAAGGTCATTTAAGCCCTGTAACATTTCATCGAATAAACCTACTATATTAACTGTTAAATTTCATGTTTAGTAGTTTAACAATTTACGCATGGTTTTTAGTAAAACGTTTAAGGTAATGCGCTAAATTTTTAGTTACTGATGTGAAAATTTGTAACTTCGGTTTGTGTAAATGAATCAGCTGACATATTCGACGAGTTAATACAACAGCCTATTTTGGATTTCATGCTAAAAGTGGTTCGTTGAAAAGTGAAAGAAAATTACATAATTTCCCTTCAAATTTTATAGTTAATTTTTTAAATCATGTCATCATTCTTTATTAACTTTTCAATTTTTGTTAGATAGTTTTTTCAATTCTTTAAGCTATCCAACGTATGTTAACAAATTACTATTCTGTGCTCAAAAACACCATTTACATAATATATGTTTGCATCGTTTCTCCTTATAGTTGTTTATCAAATTTCCACTTTAGTATTTTCCCGATTATTATAAAATCCTCAATCAAAATGTTCCACTCTTTTTTTAATACAAAATTTAAACTTCCGGGAAAAATTTAATTGGCTTTAGTGATCAACAAAAGGCAGAATGAACTATTAGAGTTAAGCCAATTAAACGTTTTCATCATATGTCGAGTCTTTAATCAAAAATCGTCGAATCGATTTTGAGAAATGAAAAATCTGCTTGTGTTATAGGAAGCTCTTTAAAAATCGTCTCCATTTTTTCCTTTAATAGGAGTTCAGATTAAAGCATTAGTTGTCCGGGAGTTACCACATACAAAAACAAAAACAACAGAAAATACTATTAGAATAATGTTGCCCACCTAAAATGATTATTATATATAAAAAATAAAAGTTTTAATGTGTTCAACTTATCTAATGTTAGCTCTTAATCCAGAGTTCTTTAATATCGCAATTCACCAACATGTTCCCCTATGCTTCATTTAAAACTCTAAACTTCCCTTTAATTTCTTATTGAAATATTATCTTCTTAATTTTTTTTGCCCCCCTCCCCTTAATTACTGTCTTATTATCATTTTAAATTCAATTTTGTGATGTTTCTATATTATTTTACTGTCACCATATTATTAATAATTACATTATTTGCTATCTTGTTTCTCTTAGCACTGATGAAGGCCCATAATGTATCCGAAAAGTCGGCACACAATTAAAATAAGTACTACTTTTTAATGTATGTTTTTTTCTGATGACCGCTACCCCAACTATCTTCCTCATCTAGTATTCTCAACCTTCAACTAAACTCCATTATTATGAATCAGGTATAATATACCGTTGGAAAGCTAAAGATTGTAGGAAAAATATTGTCTTATAAACCTAGTTGTAAAATGTAATGGATAGATATGAGAGCGGATTAAACAAACTGATTGTTATAGATAATAATATAATAGTTTATTTAATGAAACACATGTTTCTATTAAGCATATATAGCATCGGATGAATTTGACATGGAAAATATGTTGAGGAAGCTCGTAGAAGTATATGCACAATGGGGTCTGGAAATAAATAAGGAAAAAAACTGAATATATGCCTAGTCTCTCATCTGTCCCTGCTCTCTGTTTGGAATGCTGGACGATTCCACAAAGCGATGCTTTCAAATATCTAGGCGTTACTATAGATAAGAACGCATCAATAGATAGGGGCATATCTAATAAGATTGTTAACGGAAAAAGGATTATCGGGATACTAAATGGAGTGTTATGGAATAAGAAGGTTTCACTCCAAACGAAAAAGAAGATATTCCACTCCTTTTTGGTTGCCACTACGCTGTATGGATGTGAATCTTGGACGGTCAAGAAATCCCAGCAAAAAAAATTATTATCCCTGGAGATGGATTTTTGGAGAAGTTGTGCCGTGTCTCGGTTAGAAAAAATCCCAATAATCAAATAAGGGAAAGATGGGGGCCGAGCTCACCATTTTCGAAGAAATTAGTAGAAGAAGGCTGATGTGGTATGGGCACGTTATGAGAATGGACGGAGCACGTTGGCCTCTTCGATTGATTGAATATTGCCCACCCAAGAGGAGAAAACGTGGAAGACCTCGGAAAAGATGGATAGAAGAGGTAATGAGGATATGGCAGCCAGAGGTCTGACTGAGGACGACTGTAATGATCGAGATTGTTGGAGAGACGGAGTGCTGAAGACCGGGATGTGACATCATAGCAGAACCCCGGAGAAAAAAAAAAAAAAAAAAAATGTTTCTATTGAAACTAAATAGTAATTATTGCTTTTACTTTTTCCATCTCTAACTGTATTTAGAAATTAATATAAGGATTAATGCTATACATTTATTTATTTGTTATTCCGCATCTACCTTTCGGGTCATTAGCGGGTCTTGATTTCACGCTTTATATTGAGTTTAACAGACCAATGTCTCTAAAAACTCAAAAAGTTTTAAAATTGCGTCCTCATCATTTCTTAATGCTTCTTTTAAGTTTGGAGGTATGTTATGTCTTGTTCTGGTGTGCAGTGTGCAAGATGTTACAATGTGTTTTATGGTCAGTCATTTATGGTGCATAAATTACTTTTGGGTTTTAATATATACATGTGTTTTATTAAATAATCTATTATATTATTATCTATAACAATCAGCTAGTTTTATCGGCCTATTATCTCTCATTGCATTTTACAAATTTGTATTTAAGATAATATTTTTCTAATATCTTTAGCTTTCCAACGGTATATGATACGTGTATATTATTGTTCTTATCTTCGAAAAAACAAAAATTAACAATAAAAATATTTTTAACCAAGCCATCAAATTCCTCCCGCATCCAATCCTTGCAATCCAAAATCCTCCGAAAGATCCTAAATGCTCAGTATTTTGTCACTAATAAAACTATCCATAAAGACCTGAATATTCCGTTAGTTGCAGACTTAGCCAGAACTAGACATACCTCATTTAATTCCAAACTACCAGCCCACTCAAACCCGCTTGTCCCATCATCTCTCCATCTATTCCTGATAATCCTCGGAGGTGCCTGAAAAGACGGTGGCCTCGAGACCTGCTAATGAGATAAACTTGAAGTGCTACCGCTGGGTAGCTACTTCACAAGACTTTTCATGCCAATTGTTACTTTTTTTTCACATTTACTTGTATTTTTTCTTATACAGTTGTAAATATCAATTAATAAATAAAAAAATTTGCTTAACTATTCTTTAGTTGCTTATCAAATTCGTTCAACATGCATATTCAGCCGTTTTTTATCAATGCTTACATGATGGTATGGTAATTTTTTCGAATCTATACAATTAAAGATACTATGAAGGAAGAAAATTTAAAATATCGACATTTGAGCCCTGTCAGACTATTTTAATCAGAATAAAAGTTATATGATATTAAACCCCATTAAATTTTCGATATATTTAGGTTAATTAAAAATTTGTTTTTGAGAAAATCGTATGTATAAAGCAGCTCATCTGGTTCGCCGGTTTTAACGAAAAAGTTACTGTAACATCTTGGGCTTATAGATGTGATAAATATGAAATTTAAGTTACGTACGACTCTTCGTTTTCGTGCTAGACTTACCACACAGACCTTTTTGCGGGACTTGGTTATTTGGACTCAGGGGACCCTAAAGCATGTATTCGTTGGAATCTAGAATTCGAAAATTTTCATGATCTCAATACTTTCCCTTATTTTATATTTCGTATATGGGTAATTGAAAGTAAAAATTTAATACTGATGATATTTTGTCTTTATCATTATTTAAACTTCATATCTGTGGTACAAGTCCCAATTTAACTAAACCCGAAATGTATATATGGTATTCCTAGAACACGTAGCTACTAACTCTATGTGTATTATTGTGGTATTTTAGGGCTTGCAATTTGCTGATGATGTATGAAAGGGCTTATTAGTATGTTCTATTCTGAGCCTAGATATTGCGACCACTACAAAGCTATTAGATCGATTTGATCTGACCTGTGGTTTACCTGACATTAGTTTACTTTTTGGAAGCGTGTTTTCAGTGTGGAAATATGTTTATCCTGTTTTGTTTCACTTACATATTTATGACATATATAGTAAGGGAAAGTATTGCGATCATTAATTATTTAACAGAAGTACACATTTTAGAGTCCTCTGAGAACAAATAACCAAGTCTCACAAAAAGGTCTGTGTGCTAAGTCTAGCATGAAAACGAAAAGTCTTACGAATCTGAAATTTCATATTTATCCCATTATATATTAAGTCCAAAATGTCACAGCAATTGTTTCATTAAAATCGGCGAACCAGAGGAGCCACTTTATACCATTCATTTTGCACCTTTTCACGGTTGTCTCAAAAACAGCTATAACACTATTAATATATCGATATATAGATGTAAAATTTAATAGGGTTTAATATCATATAGGTTTCGTTGTCATTAAAATAGTCTGACAGGGCTTAAATGCCGATATTTTAACTTTTCTTCCTCTAAAGTATCTTTAATTTTGTATATTCTTTAAAAATAACCATATCATCGTATTACCATTGATAAAGAACAGTTAAATATATATTTTGAATGAATTCGATGTCCAAATGAAGGAGAAAACTGAAAAGATATATATATTTTTTTTTGCAAGTGTTTATTTTCGAAAATAAGAGCAGTAATATACATGTACAATATACCGTTGGAAATCTGGAGATTTTAGAAAAAAATTAATCTTATACACAAGCTTATAAATGTTAGTAAAGAATGATGAAAAGCCTATAAATCTAACTGATTATTTTAGATAATAACATAATATTATATATAAGAATGATATAACATAATACTCCAAAGTATCTTAAATTTAATTCGAATAAATTTACTATATCATCGTGTAAGCATTGATAAAAAAACGGCTGAATATGCAAGTTGAACGAATTTTATTATGTGCTAAAGGAGAAATAAGTAAATATATGTTTAAAGTAATTCTTGGTTTTTCGAAGATAAGAGCAGTAATATAGATGTATAATATACTGTTGGAAATGTAAAGATTTTGGGAAAATATTATTTTATACAAAAAGCTGTAAAATGCAATGGGGAGAGATGAAAAGCGGATACAACTAACTGATTATTATAGATATATAAAAGATTATTCAATAAAAACACATGTTTCTATTGAAAGATCTAACAGCGCATGTTTGGTAACTCTAGGACAAAAATAAAAAGTCTCACGAAACTGATTTTCTCAAAAACGGCTCTGACGATTTTGATTGACCTAACTATACGGATGTAAACTTTAATGGGCTTTAATATAATGTTGGTGTCATATAATCTGAAAGGGCTTAATAGCCTATATTTTAAACTACGAATATGATTTTAAAAATTATAATAAAAGATTTGTTGAAATGTTTATATAACTTTAAAAAAAAATAGATAAAGGTTGAAAAAGAAAATAAATAATTTTTTTTTTCTTCAAAATTCGTGTATTTTTGCCATTGCTTTTAAAATGAACATAAATATGATATTTTATAACAATAATTTGATAGATACTTACGCTTGTTCCACAAAAAAAACAACACGGGTATCAGAAAAATAGTTATACTACAATCAAGCTTTAATTATAAAGAGAGGAAATAAGTAGTAAGTTTAAATTTAAATATATTTATTGTCAATAATAAAGGCTTTTTGTGTTACAATGTTGGTTAAATATAAATGGATATTCCTATTTAATGCGGAAAATAACTAAGCGAATTGTGAGCTATTATGAAGTTCTTGATGTCAAGTAGGTAATGTCGTATAAAATCATGATATATTGTGTAGTGAACTAATAAATGAACGAGTTTTCAGGGTAATTAATAATTACATAAAGTGCTCAGTTTGTGCGGTTTAATTAAATGGTTTGGGTTGTAGATTGTTGTTTTAAGTACATATTTTTGACCGAGTCTGGCACCCGGGACTGTTGTACAAACTCCGTAAATTCCTTCCTCCTACATACTTCCTAATCATCCAGTCCTACCTCTCTGAAAGATCCTTCAAAATAAACCACAATAGTTCCTATTCATCTCTCTTCACCCAGTCTGCTGGGGTTCCTCAAGGCAGTATACTAGGACCCATTCTTTACACAGTATATACAGCTGATATCCCAACCCATCCTAACACATTCCTTTCTACCTATGCCGATGACACTTGCGTGTTATCGGTTAATAACGATCCTACAATAGCCTCTCAAACTCTCCAATCCCACATCAGAGACCTTGAGGTATGGTGTCAGAATTGGAGAATTAAAATCAATTCCAATAAATCCCAACAAATTACCTTTACCCTTCGTCGGAAACCTATGACATCCTGCCCTACAGTGTCCTTTAATGATATTCCGCTTGTCCCGGTTGAACAGATCCGATATTTAGGACTCCTGCTTGACAAACGACTTACATGGAATCCGCATACAAGACTGAAGAGACAAGAAACTGCACGAAGATTTCGGCTACTCCAACACTTACTAGACAGACGCTCTAACCTTTCACTTAACTACAAAAGACTTATTTACATGACCATCATAAGGCCTATCTGGACCTACGGAGTAGAACTTTGGGGCTCTACTAAACCATCAAACTCTTCCCGTATCCAATCCTTACAATCCTTACAATCCTCTAATCCTTACTTACCCAACTTTCTTCCTAGAGAATATTTTAAAAATAAAACATATTGGTATAAAGACCGACAAGACTAAATACATGACTTTGAAGGATGAACAACGTCTCATGGTTTTCGAAAATAAGGTACTGGGTAAAATATTTGGTCCAAAAAGAGATAAGGCCGGTGGAGAGTTTAGATGGTTGCACAATGCGGAATTGCGGAACTTGTATCCTGTGAATATAATTGAGTTGATAGCATCGCGGAGACTCAAATGGACGAGTAAAATTGTTGGGCTTGGTGAGGAACGGATTCTGAGAAAGTTGGTATTCGCTGATGTTGGAGGCTTCTCTTCAAACTAAAGACTATACTCTCTCCTACATACTTTCTTATCCTTCAGTCTTTTCTTAGCGATAGATTTTTCTGTCATGGCACGGAAATCTCTTCAATTAGACCAGTCTTTGCAAGAGTACCTCAAGGGTCGGTTTTTGCACCACTGCTTTACATAATATATACACACGACATGCCAACCACCTCCGAAACTCTAACAGCGACATACACAGACGATACATCAATCATTACAAAACATCCCAATCCTACGCACGCCTCACAGACATTATAACACCACTTAACACAATTCCATGACTGGTGCAAACTTTTGAAAATTCTAATTAACCAAGACAAATCCCAACATATTACTTTTACTCTTCGACATAACACCTGCCCGCCAGTATATCTTGACAACGTCCAAATTCCACAGACAGACACAATAAAATATCTGGGCTTGACATTCGACAGAAGAATGACATGGGGTCCACACATCAAGAACAAACAGATAACGCTAAACAAAAGACTAAAACTTTTATACTTACTACTCTCAAGACGTTCAAAATTAAAACTTGAAAATGAACTAAACACTTACACTTACCTACTGAAGCCCATTTGGACTTACGCCTCACAGATATGAGGGACTGCCAGAAAGACCCACATTCGCAAAATTCTAATTTTTCAATCCAAAACTTTCAGAACTATCACAAACTCACCATGGTACTTTAGCAACACTACTTTACATACAGACCTTCACATGCCAACAGTCAACGGACAGATTCGGACCCTCTACAAACGTTTTCACAACAACTTACGCGGACATACTAACAATCTAATACGAAGCATGGCCACTAGTAACATGCCGGACAATACTCGCAGAAGACTGAAAAGAAGCTGGATGAGGAACCTTCTAAGCAAAATCCGTAATAGGAAGCACCCAAGGAAGAGGTGCCGCTGGGCATCTTCTCTCCATCATGCCTACCACGCCAACTATCATTCCTTCATCATCACATTCACTGATGGTCAACATTTATTGACAGGTGTGAATGAAAAAATTTGAAGATAAAAAAAAAATATTTATTTAACGATTTATCTTAATCTCTAAATGTATTTAAAACTTCTAAAATTGATTTTAACTGCGGAGGTCACGAGACCTTCTAGTTTAACATAGTCTTTGGAGAGCTGCCAATGGGTAGTATCCCCACATGTGAATCCATGACATTTGTATCTTGTATCTCATTTACTAGATGTATATCATTATACAGTTGTAAATAGCAATAAATCTATTAAAAAAAAACAAAAAAAAAAAAACTACGGAGGTAAGTGAAAGTCGTGTGTTGCGCGCACCAGATCTTTTGTATGTGTCCAAGATGAGTTTATTTTATATAAACAATAGGATTAGGATTAGGACTGATGATTAGGCGTTTTTAACTGCGCGGTTTTTTACGCCAAATAGTAATTGTTTGGTAAATTAGGTGGTATGAATTTTATTTTAACAATCAAAATATGTTTTCCTATAAACAATAGGTAATTAGTTGATTGATTATTTTAAATGCCTAGTATTAAATCTGAAAGGACATCCAAATGCAGACTATATGGCCCTGAAGGCCTTTGGAAATTGCGACACCCAATAGACATAACGCAGGAATTAGGAGAGGGAATCAAAGTGGGAACAGCTAAAGTTAACTCGTTGCTTTTTGCCGATGATATTGTAGTTTTCTCAGATTCGCCGTTTAAACTAAGAGAAATAATATCACGATTAGAGATGTACTTGGATAAATGGAAATTAGCTCTAAATGTTTCTAAATCAAAAATAATGATTTTTGGTCAAGCGAAAAGGAGAAGACCCAAAATAAAATATAAATGGTGGTATAAGGGAGAAGAGATGGAGGTAGTGAGGAAGTATAAATATTTGGGTCTGACAATTTCTGATAATCTATCACTTCATGAGCATTTTAAAGAAAAAGTACAGACTGCCAAGTTAAGTATCAATAGTATCTGGAGTAACGTATTCATTAATAAACATGTTCCGATATCGGCCAAGTATAAAGTATTTCAGGCGGTGGTGGAATCTGTAATGTATTATGGAGCGCAATTTTGGGGATACCATAATTACCAACAATTAGAAATTATTCATAGATTATTTTTGAAGAAACTTTTTAACTTACCAAAGAACACACCTAACTACATGTTGTACCTGGAAACGGGCAGGGATCTATTGTGTTTTAGTACAAGAAGTTTGCATTTAAATTATATTATAAAAATTTTAAACTATAGTGATGTACGCTTACCTAAAATTATAGCTCTTGATGGTATGAAAAACAAAAATTGTAGCTGGCTAAACGAATGGGTAAAACTAGCAGAAGATTTAGGCTGTCTATTTGATAGGGAGTTCGTATCGGTGGCGAGGTGGAATAGTCAAATGATTAATATAATAGCTGCAGCCAAGGAAAATTTTAAAAAAGAACTAGGGATCTCCGTTATGGGTGCCGAACACCATCTAATTTATAAGAAGCTAGATTATGGTGTAAACTACATTAATGACGAAAACAATATAGAATTAATAAGAATAGTTTTTAATACAAGAGCCGAAATGATATCCCTAAATTGTAAACCATGGATGAGGGAAATAGTTTACACATGCTCAATTTGTAATAGTAAGGAGGACGAAAATATAATTCATTTTTTAGGTAAATGTACGGCATTTAATCATTTTAGGAAAAAGTATTTTGGAGAAAGTATTTTGACTGAAAACAAAATAATAGACATTTTGAATGGAATTAATTGGAACTCACTGTATAAATTTATGAAATGTGCTGTTAACTACAGAAGCTTTTTAATAAAGGAATTCAATTACAATAATTAAATAAACAGAGAATATGTTGTCACAGATAAAGTGTAATTATATTTTGTTTATTCTATTTGGGAAACAAAGATTATCCCTCTATCTTTTTACAATAATGTGTAATGTTTATTTATGTTTTGTTTGTTATTGTAAGCTTATACTTTTGTTTATTAATAATGTATATAAATAAACCAACTTCCTGGCAGACGGAAATCCATGCCAGTATTTTGTGTTCTCTAGACGAATGTAAAGAAAAATGTAAAATTTATTAATAAAACACATTTATCTATCTATCTATCTATCTAATAGTCCGGGAGAACCCTTTGCATTTAGACGAGACTGGGCGGTGGGGAAGTACTTCCTTAGTGTAGAGCCTTTTTGAGTTGTCTTCCACCCCCGGTTCCAATCTTCTATAGTATCCTCCCGGAGAATTCTTTTACATTTTATGGGATCCTCGTGAATTCTCACCTGAACATTCACTGAAAGTCTAGCTGAACCTTCCCTCTTCAATGAGTACACCAATCTATCTTCTCGTAGGACGAGGTCGAAAGGTACTTCTCCTGCAAGGACGTGCACCACTTCATGCGACAAATTCACTTGCCTATATATGAAACATATAGTAAGGGAAAGTATTGCGATCTTGAAAATTTTCGAATTCCAGTTTCCAACGGAAAACATGTTTTAGGGTCCCTTGAGTCCAAATAACCAAGTCCCTCAAAAAGGTTTATGTGTGTGGTGAGTCCAGAATGTGTACGGTGAGAATGAAAACGGAAATGTGTATGAAACAGAAATTTCATATTTGAGATAACTACATGCCCGAGATGTTACTACAACTGTTTCACTAAAATCAGCTTACCGGAAGTGCTACTTTATACCATACTTTTTGCACTTTTTTCGAAAACGGTTCCGACGATTTTGATTAAACTCGCTATATCGATAGTTAATGAATCACACACAGTGAAGATATTAAAATACTGCTTTTATTATCAGAACAAAATAGATATTCAGAATACAATAAACTGTGCTGAGGAGTTAGGGTGACTACAAGTGTACATCCCGAGGTCTCCTTCTATGAGTGTGACACAAGTAAATGTTACAACTAGAGTGATGAGTTTTGAGGATCAAAAGGTATATATAGCAAGGTTTTGTAGAGGGGATGAGGAAGCGGCATGATGGGCACCATAAAGGAAGTGCTTCCAGATGTTGGGTTCTGTGTCCTAAGTACAGGTATGTGTTCTTTGTCGGTACTTGGCCTGTCCTTTCTAGGTAGCTGGTTTATGACAGCCTTCGATTATGGAAAAGGAAATTATTAATAATTACTGTATATTATTTATAAGTTAAGTCTCATTCTATAACTGATGTAAAATTTAAAATAAATTTTTCTTCTTCTAAAGTACCTTTAATTTTGTAGATTCAATTAAAATAACTATATTATCTTGTTAACGCTGATAAAAAAAAAAAAAAAAAAAAAAAAAATATATATATATATATATATATATATATATATATATATATATATATATATATATATATATATATTGAATAAATTCGATACTCAACTAAACGAGAAAACAGAAAAAATATTTGTTTATTGCAATTTTTTGTTTTTGAACATAAGAGCAGTAATATACATGTATGATATACCGTTGGAAAGCTAAAAATTTTAGAAAAAATATTATCTTATACTCAAGTTTTTAAAAGTTAATAGAGAGTGATGAAAAGAAGATAAAACTAACTGATTATTTTAGATAATAATACAATAGATTTTTTAATAAAACACATGTTTCTATATAAATTCGATTTCATTAATTCTTTAATTATCGAAGCATTGATTGCGTTTTTTAAAAAAAGAAATAGGTTCTAGTTACTTTAGTATCAAATCAACAGCCAGAAATTTAATTGTATACCCAGCTACCCCAGACTCCTACAGAACAGCTGTTCGCTGCTTAAAAAAGGTAAATGCCGACTACCATACGTATCAACTGTCGGAAGACAAAAACCCAAGAGTAGTTATTAAAGGACTTCACCCATCCACACCAACGTCAATAATAAGTGAAGAACTGAAAGCTAAGGGCTATGAAGCTGTAAACATTACGAATGCTATCTCAGCCAGAACCAAACTGCCACTACAAATGTTCTTTGTCGACATTTCTAAAAATACATTCAATGAAAAAATATTTGAATTAAACTACATTTATTATACAAGGATAAAAGTAGAAGAAATTCGAAAAAAGAGGGAAATACCTCAGTGCTTCAGATGCCAGGGATTTGCCCACACAAAAACGTACTGTAATCACCAACCACGCTGCGTACGATGCGGAGAGGCCCATGAAAGCGCTGCATGCATCAAAACTAGGGAGACGCCGGCCAAATGCGCTAACTGCGGAGGGGCACACCCCGCTAATTACAGAGGATGCCAGGCCCTCAAGAACCTGCGAGCTCAGAGGACCCAGAGTTACCGCCCTACACCGGTAGCTGCCCCACCTCCTCCGGATCTAGGACATTTTCCAGCCCTGCCGAACGTTCTTCAACTTCAGCCTCTGGAACCTGTCGGTGTAAACCCCAGAATGGAACGCCCAAACTGCCCTCGGCCCAACGTGGAAGCTCAGCCTCAGCCGCATCTAAGATCAGGTATGAGGGAAGACAGTAGTCAGTTGGTACCACCAGCTGGCTCTGAGCCTTATTTACAATCCAACATACTAAATAATTTAAATGCCCTCATTCAGCCCCTTTACAGCCTAATTAGCCAAATAACGCACTTAACACAAGCATTAGCAGTAACTTATGGACATTAGTTCTTTAACTGTTGGCTCCCTGTCAATCCTCCTATGGAATACTAACGGACTACTTCGACATAAGACTGAACTGGAAATTTATCTTCATCAAAAACGTATCGACATTGTACTTTTGACAGAAACTCATCTCACATCACGCAACAAACTTTCTATACCTAATTATCATTTATACAGAACAGACCATCCCGACAATACTGCACACGGAGGTACAGCTATATTAATAAAATCGACCCTAAAACATTACCCTATACACGTAGACTCAACGGCTCAGATACAAATAACAGGGATACAGTTACAGACTAAATACAAAAACATAACACTAGCTTCTATTTACTGCCCTCCTAAATATATCATTACCGACCAAATGTTTATTGAACTATTTAACTCCTTTGGTAGAACATTCCTGGCAGGAGGGGACTTCAATGCAAAACACAAAGCTTGGGGTTCTCGTTTGTGTACACCAAGGGGCAGAAAACTCAAATCTGCTATTGACCACTTATCATTGAACGTATTTTCACCTGACAAACCGACTTACTTACCAAATTCTTGTCACAAAAAATCTGACGTACTTGACATATTTGTAGCCAAAGATTTAACGACTCTACCGATTACAGTTACAACTGAAACAGACCTTGGCTCAGATCATTTACCGGTGAACCTGATGTTGGGGGTGGAGAAATTCTTTGCGGAAAGAAGACAGTCGCTTACCTACGGAATCGTGGATTGGGATCTATTCAATAAGCATATTAATGCCCAGCTCACTGTCCCTAAAGCACTAAAAACTGAAAAAGACTTAGAAGATGCAGTTGAACTCTTCACCTCAACCGTTCAAGAAGCTGCATGGTCCTCACAACAAAAAAAAAGAAGGCCAGGAATAACTTCGCCATCCTACCCTCAATATATCAGGGACCTAATCCGAGCCAAGAGACGATCACGGAAACAATGGCAAACTAACAGACTTCCTTCAGACAGACGAATCTTCAACAAACTTAACAATGAACTTAAAACAGAAATACGAAAATTCAAACAAACTAACTTTGACAAATATCTGGAAAACCTGACAACCGACGACAACAGCCTTTGGCGACATACCAAACGAATTCTGAAACATCGAGAAGTTTCTGCCCCATTGAGAAACGATGATGGGTCTTGGGCCGTGTCGGATAAAGACAAATCTGAAATCTTCGTTGACTATCTTTCAAGTGTTTTTCAACCTCACACAGACTTAACAGACATACAACACGAAAATTATGTACAGAAATTCTTGGACTCTCCTCTTCCCATGTCTCTTCCACCAAAATCCTTTACTCCTTCCGAGGTATCTAGACAGATTATGAAAATGCCGAAAAGAAAGACTCCTGGTTACGACCTTATCACTGCTGAGGTGCTTCTAAAAATCCCCAGAAAAGCTTTAGTATTTCTTACTACATTATACAATGCTATACTCAGGACGACCAAATTCCCCATTCAATGGAAATATTCTACGATTTCAATGATACACAAACCTAACAAAGACAAATACAGACCTGATTCCTACAGACCAATTAGCCTTCTTCCAGTATGCTCAAAAATATTTGAAAAATTATTGTACGGACGCATTATTAACATACTGACTGACCACAACATATTACCAGACCATCAATTCGGATTTCGCTCTTTTCACTCCACAACACAACAGCTACACAGAGTAACGGACTTTATTTCCACTGCACTTGAACTAAAACAATACGCTTCTGGGGCATTTTTGGATGTTACTCAAGCTTTTGATAGGGTGTGGCACCAGGGTCTTCTTTTTAAACTAAAACCCATACTTCCAAGCACTTATTATCTAGTTTTACAATCTTTTCTCTATGACCGCTTCTTTTCTGTCCGGCAGGGTCCGAGACCTCATCAGTCAAGCCAGTCTCTGCAGGAGTTCCCCAAGGTTCTATCCTGGCCCCACTTCTGTACTTAATATACACATATGACTTACCGACAAACGAAAACACCTTAACTGCGACTTATGCCGACGACACTGCAATTATTACTAAAAACACAGACCCTACACAGGCCAGTATGACTTTACAACATCACTTAGACAATGTGCAAAACTGGTGTAGGAAATGGAAATTAAAGATTAACCACGACAAATCACTACATGTTACATTTACACTTAGACATGGAACCTGCCCTCCAGTTTACATAGACAATCACCAGATACCACAATCAAACACAGTAACGTACTTAGGACTTATTTTTGACAAAAGGTTGACATGGGGCCCACACGTCAAGACTAAACGTAAAACTCTAAATTTTCGACTGAGACTATTGTATTCGATACTTCATAGACATTCTAAATTACCCATCAGACAGAAACTTAACGTATACACTTATTTATTAAAACCAATATGGACTTACGCTTGCCAAATATACGGACCTGCTAAAAAGACACACATACAAAAAATACAAACATTTCAATCGCAATTTTTAAGACTGGCAACGAACTCACCACTATATGTTTCAAACGATACCCTTCATACTGACTTACGTATTCCTACTAAAACAAACCACATTCGATCGACTTACAAACGATTTCACGACAAACTAAATGGACACATAAACAAACTTGTGCAAAACATGGCTACAACCGACATACCATCCATAACTCGGCGTAGGCTGAAAAGGAGTTGGATGAGGGATCTCCTGACCTAAAAATATAGTTCTGCTTAATGTCAGGAGGATGCACCACTGGGTGCTGTCTCCCTCATGCCTAACCACGCCATGTTTACTTAGATTTTAGCACATTTGCTGATTGTAATTTTTTTTTTACAGGTGTAAATAAAATATTAAGTGAAAAAAAAAAAAAATTAATTCTTTAATAAGTATTTTTATTTCTAACTGTATTTGAAAATTCTTTCATTGATTTTTGAAATGGGGCTAAGTGAAAGTCGTGCGCGTTTTGCCTGCATATATTTTTTTTTAATTTATTATTTTTTCAATTTTGTTTTCTGTTATTTTTTTTTTTTAATTTACAATGTACATATGGGATGAATGATTTATTCTATGTATAATACTCATGGCCCCAGAAAGTGGCAGATTGTATTATTTCGTAATAAATCAAATAAAAAAATTACAGAGGTAAGTAAAAGTCGTGTGTTGCGTGCATCAGATTTTTTCAGCTTGGAGTTTATTTAATAGTCCTTGAGGATTGATTTAATTTAATTTAAATTGATTTTAACGGCCTAAGTATGAGAGTCTTGTGTTGCCCGTACCAGATTTTTATTATTACTGGAAAGACGGAGTTGAGCCAATTTTCTGGTGAATTTAAATGGGGATTCTATATTTAAATATGGTTGTTAGCTTAATATTTTCTAAACATCCTAAAGATTTCATAACAATGATGTTTTTCGTTAAAAATAGTTTTAATGAGATGAGTATTACTTGCGCTTCCGAGGGTTCTGGAATAAATAAAAATAAAAATAGAAGCTGAAGAAAAAGATAGGGAAGGAGTTTAATCTCGTGGCGACTACAGCCGGGGGAAAAATGAGAATTAATTAGAAAGTTGTGGAATGAAGTAAATTGTAAGAGGGGAGTTGTTGAGTTGCTTCTGGAGGAGGGGGATGAAAATAAAATTGGTCTTCTTAAATATTCATAGCTCAGGAATGGATTTTTTTTTTTAACTCCTTGAAATCTTTCTTGTTCATGATTTTAAGTTGTTGGTGTTGTGTAAAGGGGTATTTTTTTTTTTAATTTGATTGAATCTTATAAGTTTAATATAACGTGTAATCCATCTAATACAGATCTTAGTTGCCTATCTTCGTTTCAATAGGCTGATTTGCCTTGGTTCAATGGAAGCGGATGATAAATACAACTGGATTTAGCAAGTAAAGTTACTGGACGCGCCTTTAGGTTTTATACAGGATTTTATACGCTTGTCTCCGACAGAAATAAAAAAATCTGGTGCGGGCAACACACGACTTTCACTTACCTCCGGTTTTAGAATCGATTAAAGAATTTTCAAATACAAAAAAAGATAGAAATTAATGAATTAATTAAATGGAATTTCTATAGAAACATGTGTTTTATTAAAAAATATATTATATTATCGTCTAAAATAATCAGTTAGTTTGTTTGTTTATTTATTTAACGTCACTTTATGCTACTATGGCTAATCGAACGATGCTACAGTGGGAGTCCTAAATTTTGCATATCCAGGTTTTATTAGGATAGGGATCTTTAACGAGTATCTGACATCGCACAGGCTCGGGACCACCTTTTAACGTCCCCTCCGAAGGACGGCGTAACTAAGGATTTTTTACTCCCATTAAAAAATCCTAGGACCATCTGCGGGTTTGAATCCGTGACCTTTAGCATAGAGGCTGTTACGCTAGCCACCCAGCTACAAGTGATCCCCGTATAATCAGTTAGTTTAATCGTCTTTCCAAACTTAAGTTTTACAAGCTTGTGCATAAGATAATATTTTTTTCTAAAATATTTAGCTTTCCAACGGTATATCATACATGTGTATTACTCATGTATATTACTGTTCTTATGTTAAAAAACAAAACATTGCATTAAAAAAATATTATTTCAGTTTTTTTTTTCCTTTAGTTGGGTATCGAATTCATTCAATTTATATACTTAACTGTTTTTCATCAGTGGTAACAAGATAATATAGTTATTTTTTTTAAATCTGCAAAATTAAAGGTACTTTAGAAGAAGAAAATTTAAAATATCGGCATTTAAGCCCTTTCAGACAATTTTAATCAGAATAAAAACCTACATGATGTTGAAGCCCCTCCAATTTTACATCAATATAGCGAGTTTAATCAAAATCGTCAGAACCGTTTTTGGGAAAAACCATAAAACGGTACTAAAGTGGCTCTTCTGGTTAACCGATTTTGATGAAAAAGGTTTTGTAAAGTCTCGAGCGTTTAAAACATAGTTGTTTTAAATACGAAATTTCAGTTTCATAGGACTTTTCGTTTCCGCCCTGGAGTTACCATACACACACACACACAAACACACTGACCTTTTTGCGGGTCTTGGTTATTTGGACTCAGGAGACCCTAAAACGTGTATTTCCGTTAAAAACTGGAATTATAAAATTTTCACGATCGCAATACTTTCCCTTATTATATATTAAGTATATGGGTAATTGAAAGTAAAAATTTAATACTGATGATATTTTGTCTTTATCATTATTTAAACTTCATATCTGTGGTACAAGTCCCAATTTAGCTAAACCCGAAATCTATATATGGTATTCCTAGAACACGTAGCTACTAACTCTATGTGTATTATTGTGGTATTTTAGGGCTTGCAATTTGCTGATGATGTATGAAAGGGCTTATTAGTATGTTCTATTCTGAGCCTAGATATTGCGACCACTACATAGCTATTAGATCGATTTGATCTGACCTGTGGTTTACCTGACATTAGTTTACTTTTTGAAAGCGTGTTTTCAGTGTGGAAATATGTTTATCCTGTTTTGTTTCACTTACATGACATATATAGTAAGGGAAAGTATTGCGATCTTTAATTATTTAACAGAAGTACACATTTTAGAGTCCTCTGAGAACAAATAACCAAGTCTCACAAAAAGGTCTGTGTGCTAAGTCTAGCATGAAAACGAAAAGTCTTACGAATCTGAAATTTCATATAGTAAGGGAAAGTAAAAACAAAAGTATGGACATTTATAAAGATTAATATTGCTATAAGACAACAATTCTATAGACTAATACCAAATTTTAACATCAATACAGACAGTGTCTTAAAAGAACTCGGAATTCGAATTACTTTTCATTGAATAATTATATTCCACAACTATGAATTTATATCATTCTTTTTTCACTCATAAGTCACTGGTAAATTAAAAGAGACTCCCATAAAGGAAAATCACTGACCAGATAACCGAAAAAGTTCTTGTTTTTAAAAAATATCCGATTAATAATGTAAATTACAAGATTTTATGTTCTAAACCATTCTTCAAATAAGAAAACAATACGTCAAATAAGTAAACCTTAGCTTATTTCTGTATTTTTCAGAACTTCTGGATACACAATAAGTGTTTCAAGTGTTCGCCGCGTTCTAAAAAAATGACGAAAAGAAAACATAACATGGTACAAGAAGTACGGAAAACGTCTTTCAGCAGGCAAGGCAATAACAGAATAGGCTGTATGTTTGTAACATTTTTTTTTAAAAGAATGATAGTGAATTAAAATGTTTCCATACTAAAATTCATCGTTCATATGAAAAAAATATGGTTTGGAAGAAACCAAATAAAGAATTTACTATGCCATAGTAAAACACCTTGAGCGGTCAGTGATAGTTAGGTCGGTATTTCCTTGTTTAATAACAAAAAGTTTAATAACATTGGATTCATGGGCAGAATCATCGATAGATTTCTGTAGTTTTTTTAAGTATGAAAAGCCGGAATCAAAAGTAGAAGAAAAATGAAGAATGAATTACGCGCGACCATGACTCTGGACATGTATACGCTATCTATTCAAATTTTCAGAAAGTTATCTAAATACCTTTTCCTTAATTTCTTCAACATTTATTAAACTAATTTTTGGTCCTACTAAAAAGGAAAATCAGGAAATACTATATTGAAAATGATAATGGCCTCAAGAAACAATAAGTGTTTGAGTTGGATAATATTTCACACCAAAAAGTCAATTAATTAGTAAGATCAATTCCTAGTTGGCTAAAATGTATAATTATACAAAAATGTTTACCAACTAGATGTCTATTTACGATCGCTGCATTAATATTATTAAGAAAACACGTAATTCCGAATACTTTTGACACCATTGTCATACAATATTTTTCGTAAATGAACGTTCAAAACGTTAAAATAAAATGATTGTTGTCGTAATTTTCGGTTTTAGCTATTGTATACCTTCCTTCCAACATTATAAAGTGGTTAGCAACTCCTAAAAACATTACAAAAATAAGTTAAAAGCAAATAAATTACGAAATATTAGTGAATTCCGAATACTTTTAACGCTCCCTGTATGTCAGTCGTTTAAGAATCGGGATCCAAGAGAACATTTAACTTAGCTCGGAAAATAAAACTTTACCACTTACAACAAATCAACTCTGCAATAATTGTGAATAATTTATTTTCTAACTGTTTGTATCAAATACTTCTCCACTGTACAAAATTTAATAAACATAGAGAGAAATATCATAGACACTATATAATAATAATTATATATATATTAGGTTGTGTCACATGAAATGTCCGTTTTCAAGGTAAAGGATTTTTATCCAAAATAAGATATGATAACAAGATAATTTTATTCGAAGTATTTACCTTCTTTTTCTACACATTTTTCCCAACGTGACACCAACTTTTTTATCCCCGAACTGAAAAGCTTGAAAACGCTGAAACAACCTAAAAACGCACTTTTCACTTAATCATCATTTTCAAAAAGTTTTCCTTTGACGAAGTTGTCTAAATTCCTGAACAGGTGGTAATCTATTAGAGACAAGTCGGGAGAATATGGTGGGTGGGGAAGAACTTCGTAGCCCAGTTTTTCAATTTTTGCACGGTATGTTTTGAAACATGTATACCCATGTATCGAGCTTTTTTTACTTTCCCAATACACTATAAATGTCCGGAAACTGTAGATGCACTTGCATTTAGTTGTGCTGAGAATCCTTCAACTGTTTGGTAGGGGTTTCCTTCTACTGTATGTTTGAGGACATCGTTGTCTATTACGAACGGAGGTCTTCCTCGGGGCAAGTTATCCAAGTCGGCATCCCCAACTGAAAACTTAGCAAACCTACGGAGAATGGTCCGTTCATTAACACACCCTTCCCCAAACGCCTTGCAAATATTTCTAGCGGCCTCAGCTGCTGAATGGCCGAGTTTAAACTCGTACAAAAATATTACTCTAAAATCGCGTGTTTCCATGTTCATATTAGGAGGTATACTAAAAAGTGGGTGATTGATTGGGAAGCTAATGCTTATATTACAAAGGTAGAGGATTAGTAACTGTTTACTTTAAGTATGTAAACATTAGGAAGAAAACAACAGAGACCTGCAAAAGCCTTTATGTATTTTAGAAACTATAAAAACGGACATTTCATGTGAAACGACCCAAAAATATATATATATATATATATATATATATATATATATATATAAAGTAAGTGCTTGTGAACGAAACATAGAGACAATTGTTAATGTTGATAAATTAAAGAAAATATATTATTACATATCTGAATGCATATATAAATATTTGTATATTAGAGAATAAGTAATTCATTTTTATCACCATACATTTTGTCATTGTCAATATTATTATTGATATTTATATCACTTATTATTATTTTTATTGATTTTTATTCCTTTGATTAAATAATAAATATCTCAATAGACGTGCCAGACTCTTAAAGCATTGTATGAAGCTTATTAGTTATTTGTTGTATAATTGTACAACATTTCTTTGATAAATAAAGTCATTATCTATATCTATCTTATGTATATTAATTACTAATGTAAAAGTCCTGACTCAATGTTAATTATAAATATATGTACAATTCCTGTTCATCGTAAGATAGGACCAGTTAGACCTAAATGTAACAGGTCAATAATGAACTTAATTATAATTGACATTGCGACTAAAACACCTGTGATTCCACACGGCCTGCTCTGAATGAAAAAGTTCGAAATATATTACCTATATGTGAAATTTATATTAAGAGAAAGTATTGGACCCTGAAACTTCGAGTTCGAGTATTCACTGGAAATGAGTGCTTAACGGTCAATTCAATTATCTTCTACGCAAAACTTCAAAACAACTTTTATTTAACAAAAGATACAGTCAACAAATGTTCACTAGACTAACAGTAAGAACTATCTAATACTGAGACAAGATTAATAACGAGACTACTGTAGGATTGCAAGCGAGAGGTATATATACAGGCTAGAGAGGTGGATTCAGCTATTTGCTGTCAATGTAACTTTTTTTTTTTTATTTATTTATTTAGATAGATTACAATTTGTTTCATAATGAACAGTAGTAATAGTGAAGTGATACACGTTCATACAATATATACAGAAAATAATGATAAAGTCAAATTACATAAAATCGGAAATGAATAAATTCAAATATAAACAAAACAATAACAATTAATAAAATAAAAAAGAAAAACAAACAAATCAAAGTCACTGTGACTATTCTATAGTTTTAGGCTGTCCTCTGAGTCCAAATAACCAAGATTCGCAAAAAGGCCCGTGTGTATGCTGTAAGTAATTTCATATTTTATTATAAGGGAGAGGGGTGGCGTAGTGGATTTGGCTACAGGTCCCAGGTTCGAATCCCGGCTGAGGTAGAATTCATTATACTGTAGAGCGACTCTGGGGTATAGAGACCCTCTAAGGACAAACTCAGCCCCTATAAAGTGGGTACCCGAAATCGGGAAAAACCTGGCGGCCGAGCTAGTACCCCTCCTTGAAACAGTACGAATCTCTATATGTACTGAACCCAAGACCCTTTATGGGTTGTAGAAGTTCAGGCTTAAAAAATATTTTAGTATATGCTTAAAATGTCACAGTGGACTATATACAGAACACTGTCAGCTTAATAAACATCTCCACAATATGGGGCTGGTAGCCTCACCGACTTGCAGATTCTTCAAGAAGGAAGGTAAAACTGCTTATCATGTGATACATAGTTGGCACGAGAATGCTAGGATACGGTTTTACCACTTTGGCAAACATGATTCAGATCCTTAGCTGTGTGAACTGATCAATCCTTACAGTTAGGTAAGATTCGTCAAAGCAATAGGCCTGTATTAACAGCGTAATGGACGGCGCACAAGCCTAGTTGAGACTGCACTGCATAGGTTAAGCTGGAAAAAAAAAAAATCACAGTAAACGGCGAACCAGACTCCATTTTGCACATTTTTGCGATTTTCTCAAGAAACGACTATAGCTTTGCTAAAATTAATAATAGTTGTATCTATAAATATTTTGTAAATTTTAACTTTCAGTTTTATTGAAAGTAGTAAAAGTAGAAACAAAGTAGTTTTATATCTAAGAAATAAATAGCATAATTTAACTAATATTGGTGATTGATAATAATCGACTTTCGCTACTCGTGGAGTAGCTCGTTGGGAAAAGGCAAAAAAGGACACTCAGCTACAAATGTCAAGATCCTCTGTCCGATTATAACTATGACAGGAAAATTATTTATTCTTTTATGTCAGTCGTGAATCGATCCTGTGGTCTAGGAATATCGCTAGGGTCACTCAACTCCGACAAATTAGATCGCCTAAATTAGGGCAAAACGTAGCGGCAATTAATAATTAGCGAGCACCTTTTGTTTTATTATTTTCAATAATGAACCTTTGTAATTGGCCAAAGAGAAAAGAAAAATATCCCCCTTACGTTTAAAGATATGTAGAACCAGAAAAACGAATAAAAAAATCTGTTTGTCCGCCTTCTGCCATTCACCGCCCGCGGTATTTCTCTGGACCAACTTTTTTTTTTTTTAATTCCCCACAAAAATACTAGGGCAGCAACGAAGATCCTAACGCCTAGACGTTGGTATCAGCTAAATATTTTTAAAATGGTGGCCGATTAAAAATGATTTAATTCAATAACTCAGTTATTTTCGAAGATAGAGAAAAATGTTACTAGTGTATTTCAAAAAAAGAAAAGAGAAAAAAAAGGCATAATTATAGAAAAGAAAAGAAAAAATTGCAAAATTACACATAAATACGTCTATAACTCAGTTAGTTTATATAGAGAAAATTGTGTAAAGTGTTTTAGAATCAGTAAAGCGCGATAAATAAGAAAAACATAAAAAAAAGAAAAGGGGAAAAAAAAAGGAATCTTGCCCATATACACCCCCATAACTCATTTATTTTTGAAAATAGAGAACAAATTTATTAGTGTTTTTTAACCAAATACTCCCATACGAGAAAAACATGTATCGAGTTTTAGAATCAGTATAGCGTGGTAAATAAAAAAATAAAAAAATTGAAATCTTACCCACATATACGTTTGTAACTCCGTTATTGTTGGCGATAGAGAAAAATATTTAGAGTGTTTTTGATTCAGAAAAGCGTGGGAAACATAAAAACAAATGTATCAATATATTCAAGTCAAAAATTATAAAAGATGTAGTTCCACCAAAACTCAGTTATGAAGTCCAAATTACCCACTCACGCGAAAAGTGTGTGTATGGGATTAGTCTAGCTAAAAAAACAAGTTGTATATAATAAAGAAGAAAGAAAATAAGGTGATATAACTGAAATTTCATATTTTACACGCGTACATGCCTGAATGATACATCAACTTTTTCAATACAATCGGCGAACCAACTGAGAGTTTCCATTCTTCCACCATGCGCCCTGATGATGACCCACAAAGGGGGTCGAAACGTTGGCAAACAATAAATATTTGAAAATATTTAGCTGTTTCTTTTAATGACCGCTACCCGGACTAATTCCTTCCAGTAATTCTCAACGGTCAACTAATTACATCCACAGTTTTAAAATTGATTTTAACAGCCCAGGTAAGGAAAGTCTTGTGTTAGTAGAGCGGGGCTAGTTGAGCATAGGGACAAGTTGGGCAATTGAAATATCTCGCAAATTATTCACCGTACGCATAAGCATCTTATGGCGGAAAGAAAGAGTCGTGGGAGAGATAATCGCCTCATGATCGCTAGTGGCGGCTGAATGAGCGAGGGAAGCACTCGCGTGTTCTGTTTATTTTACGACAAAAAAGTAAAAACGTCGTTCATCATCTTTTTGTCTGTATTAGTCAATCAGGTAAGTGTTAATCTTTCAGAGGATTATTGTACTTCTGATATGTAGAGTTGTTCAGGGTATAATTCTTATGATGTTTTTATAACCACGCTTTTGTTTTTAAATTCCGGATTTAGGTTAGTTGAGCTATTGTTGCTTAACTTACCTCACGACTCTAACAACTTAAGTAATGAATGTTTTTTTTTTGTTTTTTTTTCGAGGCGACAACCACCAGGGTCATGTTCGCCTTTACACCGTTAGACACAGGTTACATGATTATAGGAGTAAAGTGAGAGTATAGTTTAGATCTGAGAGTAAAGATGGTGTGACTTTAGGAAGCGAATGATGTTAGTTATATGAGGAGAGGAATCAGAGAGAAGAAGCGACAGATCGGTGGGGAGTTTGAAAAGAATACGTGAAGCGGTATATTGTCGGCATTCTGTGAGGATGTGGAGTATTGAGAGAGGAACCTGACATGATCGACAGAGAGGCGGATGTCCACGGGCCATGAGATAACCGTGGGTCAACCTAGAGTGTTCTATACGAAGTCGCGCGAGCACAACCTAATGAATGTTTTATTTTTTGTTAGGATGCGGACTTACAAGAGGAAGACTACAAGATGTTCTCAATTGCAACATTGACAATGATCATTAAGTTGCAAAGATCTAATTAATATTTTTTTAAGATATAAGCTATTTGAGTAGTAATATAAACATTTAAGTTTGATTTTAAATAGCAATACCGAATGTAATGTTAAAGTTAATCTTAAGATACTTGATGTTTTATTGATTCTGGGTTTAGTTAATTATTCAAAGGAAATTACTTCACCTTTTTATCGTTCTGTCACTGAAAGACGATAAAGAAAGAGGTAATTGTTAAACACATATTTTACTTTATTCCTAGTCAAATTTGAACCCATGGTTCGTTTAGACATTCTTAGTGCTCAACTTGCCCCATACCCTTTCTCAACTTACCACACCTATGGGGTACATTGAGCAAACTTGATTTCCTGGATTTAAATAGCTGTAAATTCGACTTCTTACAAAAAATTACTATGGACACTTTTGCTAAGGGATATATATTACGAATCTTTATCGAATGAGACTTATAATTGAGGCATTCCGATTAGCCATAGTAGCATAAAGTGACGTTAAACAAATAAACAAACAAACAAACTTATAATTGAGGAGCTATAACCGTTCAAGGGATAATTGCTCAACTAACCCCGCCCTTCCCTACTCACACCAGAATTTTTTCATAATCATTTTGATAATTTCGCTATTTATGTTATTTGAAATTGGCTGATTGCGTAAGCTGATTCATTTAGGTTAATATAATTATTTTAATTCGCTTTTAACTGATTTTACGTATTCGTATTGTTCTCTCTCTCTCTCTCTCTCTCTCTCTCTCTCTCTCTCCTCTCTCTCTCTCTCTCTCCTCTCTCTCTCTCATCTCTCTCTATATATATATATATATATATATATATATATATATACATATGGTTTTTTTTTTTGTTTTTTTTGGAAAAGCAGCTTAACTAAGTGAAGGTAAAATATAAGGGTTGGACGGAAGTAAGAATGGACAGACGCTAGAGCTTATAGGGTCCCCCAATCTATTATTCACTTCTTTAAGCCTTTCTGTCTTTCACTCTCCTTTTAATATTCTGTTTTACCTACTCCTCTCGTGCACTCCTTTTTCCTCATTCTAGAGCTTTTCATTTTCTCCCCCCCCCCTTTCCCCCCTTTATATGGAAAGTAGAAAGGGTTCATTGAAGCAGGTGCGGCCTAGTTTGATGAGAAGGAATATCAGTGTTATAATTTTTTTATGCCCTTATATTTAAATTATTTAAGATGGTACCGTACTCAGCAGATATAATATAGTAAAAAGAAACAATTCTTATTCGGTTAATTTTACATTATTTTTCTTATATTACTAGCTAACCTGGCAAGAGTCTTTCTGCTATCTAAATATTTTGGTTGTTAAATAAGAAAAAAAATCTGGTGCGGGCAACACACGACTTTCACTTACCTCCATTTTTAAAACCAATGAAAGAATTTTCAAAAACAGTTAAAGATAAAAATACGTGAACCTATTAAGGAATTAATTAAATTGAATTTATATAGAAACATGTGTTTCATTAAAAAATCGATTATATTATTATTTAAATAATCAATTAGTTTTATGTTCATTTCATCACTCTCTATTAACTTTTAAAAACTTGAGTATAAGATAATATTTTTTCTAAAATTTTTAGTTTTCCAACGGTATATCATACTTGTATATTACTGTTCTTATGTTCAAAAACTAAAAATTGCATAAAAAAAATATTTTTTCTGTTTTTCCTTTAGTTGATATGAGTTAGTTATATTTTATGAATCTACAAAATTAAAGGTACTTTAGGGGAAGAAAAATATTGACATTAAAATATCGACATTTAAGCCCTGTCAGACCATTTTAATCAGAATAAAACCTACATGATATTAAAGCCCATTAAATTTACATCAGTTAACAAATAACACCTTTATATAAACTTTTGTTTATTTACACACAATGAAAATAGACACATAGACTTCTGACTAATATAGTATACTTCAACTTTATCATAACAACATCTTGACCGGAGTGCTCTGGCCCTAGGATTTTGGGGGGTACATATATGAAGGAATAGTGGAGGGGATGAAGGAAAGGCGGCAGAGATCAAATGGAGGGACATATGGATCACTTAGCACCCATAATGTCAAAGTACTTCCTGTAGGGGCTCAGGTATGTGCAAAGGTGTCGGGCTAAAGACCCTTCGGAGGTAGAAGGCGGCATCCTTTGTAATAGGAGGCAATATAAATATTACTAATAACAATTACAATAATCTCTTTATAATTATAATTACAATTGTAATAGCAATTACAATAGATGAGTAAATCTCATTCCATAACTCATCGATATAGCGAGTTTAATCAAAATCGTCGGAATCGTGTTCGAGAAAATCGAAAAAATGTGCAAAATGCATGGTATAAAGTGCCTCTTCTGGTAAGCTCATTTTGATGAAAAAAGTTTTGTAACGTCTCGGGCGTATAGTTGTCTTAAATATGAAATTTCAGTTTCATAGGACTTACCGTTTCCGCCCGGGAGTTACCACACACACACACACACACACACACACACACACACACACACACACACTCACACAAACAAAGACCTTTTTGCGGGACTTGGTTATCTCGACTCAGGGGACCCTAAAACGTGTATTTCGGTTGAAAACTGGAATTCGAAAATTTTGACGATCGCAATACTTACCCTTACTATATATAGTGAAAGTAAAAATCAATTTAAGAATTTTTAAATACATTTATGGACGAAAAGAAATTCTTAAAGAATTAATTAAATTTAATTTCAATTGAAACATGTGTTTTATTAAATAATCTATTATATTTTTATTTACAACAATCAGTTAGTTTTATCTTCACTCTTCATTACTTTTACAATTTTGTGTAAAAGATAATATTTTTTCCGATATCTTTAACTTTCCAATGGTATATTATACATCTATATTACTATTCTTATGTTCAAAAAGACCAAAACAGCATAAATAAATATTTTTCCACTTTTATCCTTCATTTGGATATCGTATTCCTTCAAATTATATATTTATCCGTATTTTATCAGTTTTAAAAAGTTGATAATGTTATTTCTATAGAACCTATAAAATAAAAGGTTCTTTAGAGGAAATTTTAAGATATCGGCATTTAAGCCATGTCAGACTTTTTCAATCACAATGAAACCTACATCATATTAAAGTCCATTAAATATTACATGAATATAGTGAGTTTATTTAAAATCGTTAGAGCCTTTTTAGCGAAAATCGTATAAAGGTGCTAAAGACAGAATATAAAGTAGCTTTCTGGTTAGCACATTTTGATGAAAAAGTTGCTCTAACATCTCGGAAGTATAGTTGTCCTAAATATGAAATTTCAGTTTCATACGATTTTTCATTTTCGTTCTAGACTCACCACACTCACACAGACCTTTTTTTGGTAGTTGGTTATTTTTACTCAGGGGACCCTAAAAGGTGTATTTCCGTTGAAAGCTAGAATTTGAAAATGTTCATGATCGCAATACTTTCTCTTACTAGATATTTCATATAAAGGTAAGTGTAAATAATAAGGAATGTTTTATGTGAGGGGTTTTTCAATTCAATGTAGTTCATATTTGTGAAACAGTGAAGTCGAATACTTTCCCTTACTATAGATAAGTAAGTGAAAGTAAAAAACTCAATTAATAAACGTCTGTACTCATTTATAATTTTAGTAAATTTAAAACATAGGGATTTTAGGTTAATATAAAATAATAACTCGATTAGTTTATATATATATAGAAGATATTTTATTATAAATATAATAATAATCAATTATGATGAACATTTCAATAGGACTTTTTATAAAACAAATACTTACACTTATTAATAAATTAAATTTGTTTAAAATTTAATTTTCTATGAAGTTTTTCACAATTCTAATCTTTTCATTGATAGATTTTAAGCAGTAATATCAAAAAGTTATTTTAGTTATATGACATACTTATAAAAAAGTACTTAGACAAGTTTACATAAGAAATAGATAAAAAAATACATGCTAAAACTTTGTACAGTTACATAAACTCAACTTATAAACATAGCTTCTTACTTCGAATTCCTTTAGAAGTACAATTAATTTTACAAGAACAGTCATCGACGTAGAACTTTTTTTCTCAAAATAAAATAATAAAAAGAATAACAGAAAATATCACAATAATACAAATATTTTTTGATGACTTAGATAAGCCGGTAACTTGAAGTTGGATTAAGTCGAACTTAACAATGCTGTTGGAGACGTGTGCTGACCAACTCTATCCCACGAGTTAGTTACCTCACCCAGAATAGTGCTGCAGGAAGTAAGCTCAGAATGTGACTGAATTCTTTCTTCATAGAATGGTTGTTGAAATGAACTGAAAAAAAAGAAAAATGTATGTACTGTAAGCCAACAAATAACTATAATAATAAGGAATATTAAGTAAGCTATTTCATTATACACGTATGTCAATAGAGACCTTGATTATTAAAAGGTACTGTTTAGAGTAATCACCTCCAACTAAATGTCAAGGTGATCACTCCTTTAGTAGTATTTAAGTGGACTGTATGAAAAATATAACTAAATGAAATAAGGCTGGGCCAAGATATAAAAAAACCAGTATGGGGATAAAATTAATTATATTATAAAGAAAATTGGTACATATTTAACTTAATGGCCAGGTGTTCATTAGGACTGGGTTAGTAAATTGTGCTATTGTAAATTATAACAAGTGATAATTTATGTAGTGATCTCTGAGATGGTGAAAATGCTCCGGAAGATGAATCTGTTCCTTCTCTCCTCCTCTCCTCCTCCCCTTTGGCCAGGGGGTCTTCTAAATTCTCTGCTCCATGGTAAAGGGTGGTTCTACAGGAGGAACAAAAAAAACTAGAGCTCTCTCTGGCACAACCAGCCAGGACCTGCCACTCTTCAGTTTCTTTCTCGGCCGCTCGGGGCGCTCTCTTTCTCCCTATGGCCACTAGATGGCAGAGCAGTGACATCAATTTCTCTTTTCGGGAACCCGAAACAGGTACTATAGAAATTTATATAGGAAACGCGAAAATCTGTCATTTATTTGCTATTGGACCGATATACTCGTTTTAAAAAAGTTTATTTTTAATGTGTAATTACTTGTTTCTTTTTTTTTTTTTTTTTTTTTTTTTTTCAAATTATCGCCCTTTTTCCATGACTTTTTAAAAATATAATATGAATATAGTACAGTTTGGAATAAACGTTGATACAGTACCCTTTAGAAAGAATTAAAGGAGATATATTACTATATGAAAGAATAAAAACCGTGATATTCGCTGAATTGTTAACAGTTACTATAACCTTCCTCATTACAACCTTACTGGTAAATATCGTCTTAATTATTTTAATTACTAAAGAATGTATATTTCTCATAAACTCTAACATGGAATCCTCACACAAGACTTAAACGCTTGGCTTATTCATCGCTTTCGCTTACTACAATACTTACTGCACAGACGCTATAACCTTCCACTTATCTACAAAAGGCTTATCTATATCACCATTATATAGTCTATCTGGACTTACGGAGTTGAGCTTTAGGGCTCTACTAAACCATCAAATTATTTCCGTATTCAATTCTTACAATCCAAAAGCCTTCGAAAAATCCTTAATGCTCCTTACTTTGTCACGAATAAACTCATCCATAAAGACCTTAACATCCCATGTGTTGCTGAACAGAACCAGGTATCAAGCCTTCCATGACAAACTCTACTCCCACTCTGATTCACTAGTTTTAATCCTAGCTTCCCATTCTATTCCTGAGAATCCTCCGAGGCGTTTGACAAGAAGATGGCCTCGAGACCTTCTAGTTTAAATTACCTTGTAGAGTGATGCCAACGGGCATTTTCTCTTCATGTATTTTATCTGATAGCCAAATTACTTGATGTATTAACTAAAACAGTTGTAAATCTCAATAAATAATAATAAAAATAAAAATTTGTTATCTTTGTGAAATTATTCTTATCCCTATTAGTTTAAATCAGGTATGTCTTTTCTTCTCATATTTAGCATGCTCAGGAAATTTTTATTCTAATTATTTTCTCGATCAAATACCGTTATTATATTAAAATGTGAGTTATTGAAAATTTGTAAACCAAATCATTATTATTAAACTTTGTGGCTGCAAGTAGAAATACTTTTAAAAAACTTAATTTGACTAAGAACCTTCAACTAACAAGGAGAAGATCCCCTCACCTATTTTGATGACTTTTTTTTAGATAAAACTAGAAATTAAACCATTAGACTCAGTCTAATATTAGGGAATAATTAGAAAATTAGCCATTAAATATTTAAGTCTTATTTTTGGTAATAATTCTAAAATATAAAATAATCTCCTCAAAAAAGCACTTTGAAAAAGGTAAAAACTGTGTTCCTTGCTCCTAAAAAAGAATCTTAATCTGAGCACAGTTTTTAAGGAACTTATTTAAAAGCACTGTTTTGACGAGATTATTTGATATTGATGTGGTTATTACCAAGCATAAAACTTAAATATTTTAATGGCTTATTTTTTCAAGTATTCCGCTTTGAAATAAGGTAATTTTGACACCCAAATTATTTTTCTACCTTCACTAGAATCAGAGATATTAAATAAAATGTGTTTACCAGGCGAAAACTTTTTTATTTTTTTACGCAACAACTTGGGAGCCTTGGTCTCAAATATTTTGCTGAGTCTGATAGTTTAATGTCTAGTTCAATCTAAAAAAAAAAAAAAAAATCATCAAAATTGGTGAGACACATTTTATTTAATATCTCTGATTGTAAGTTTAAAACAACCTAAAAACTGATAATTAGGTTAAAATCATTGATAAAAATAATAGCGATGATCCAAGACGTTCTTAATAAACCAATAAAAAGCACAAAGTGAAAAAAAAATCAACAAATTAATAATAACATATTACGTAAGTTAAGTGCTTAAGCTGCATTAAAAGAAATATAGTACCTTTTGGAAGAAGCTGAAAGGAAAAGTTATCTGTTTACTAAGGATAAAGTGCGTTTTACTAGAAGATGCTTTTAGAATAGAAAATAATTTTTATTCTGGTCCCTTAAGAACAACAGGTTTGTACAGCTGAAATATACAACATGTCTGGCCGACAGGCAGGAGGAAAATAACTAATTACTATTTACACGTACAATACCCTCAAAAGCAAGATACTACAAGTGGGAAGGCAAGTGGAAGATTCCTATATAAACTGTAACGGAGAGGAAATGGAAGTGGTTACAGATTTCACCTACCTCGGCACATTAATAGAAAAATCTGGGAAAGTAGACTCAGAGATATCAAATAGAATCAAGAAGGCAAATGCAGTCTACTATCAGAACTGCAATTCTGTAATAGGGAAGCGAGAGGTGGGTAGAGGTGTTAAGCTCCATATCTTCAAGTCAGTATATTTGCCGATACTCCTGTATGGAGCTGAAAGCTAGATATTGATGGACTGGCAGGAGAGCAGAGTCACAGATGCTGAAAGGAAGTTCCTGCGAAAAACAGTTGGGAAGACAAGAAGAGATCGTGTCAGGAATGAACGGATACGCCAGGAACTGGAGGTTACGCCGTAAAAGAAAATTCTGCAAATCCGTCAGTTGAAGTGGTTCGGCCAGGTTATTAGAATGAAGGATCATAGGAATCCCCTAAAAACTATAGATTACGTGCCAGATAGAAGAAGGCGTAGGGGCGACCAAGGATGTCCTACCTAGAGTACGTTGACAAGCTTTGCAGAGGAAGAAGGAAAGAGCTTCGCAAGGCCAGGAACCTTGCTGGGAATAAAGAGGATTGGATGAGGTGGCTAAACGCTCCCCTACGCTGATACGGCACTATAGGGAGAAGCAAAAGAAGAAGACCATCTACAGTTATGGGTGAATATATGTGTATATATTACATATATGTACATACATATACACATAAACATACTCAAACATATAAAATATATATATATATATATATATATATATATATATATATATATATATATATATATATATATATATATATATATAATATATACTGCCTATTATTATTACATAAGAGACAAAAATAAGAATTCCTTGGTCCCAGACTGGACTTTGTGTTGTATCTTATCAAGTTAATTCTCTACCTGTTTATATTCCCACCCGTTTATTGAGAAAAGGTTCAGTTAATCCTCTTCTTTTCTTTCTTTCTATCAGTAAATGGTTAGTTGTAAGCAAAGATTCATCTTATTGAAGATTTTTTAACATTTAAGAGACTTTAGTTTTTACTTGAGAGTTTAGTGAGTTGTCGATCTCCAGATGGACGGAAAAAGGTATGGAGAAGGTGGGGAGAGAGGTATGCTCCATTAACTTTTTCTCCTAGGGTTGCGTTTGGTGGTGGGTCAGTAATGGTGTGGGGAGGGCATACATTTAAACTCCCGTACAGAGTTAGTTCTTGTGAACCGTGGCTCTATAACTGCTGACAGTACAATAGGGAGGTACTTGAGCCACATGTAATACCTTTCGCCAGAAATATCGCAGGTAACTTTATTTTTAAGCACGATAGTGCCCTACCTCACGTTGCTCGATCAGTGCAAAATTTCCTCAGACAAGAAGAAATTGACGTTATGGTTTGGCCACCCAGAAGTCCAGATATGAGCCCAATAGAGCATGTATGGGATATGCTTGGAAGACGTGTCCGCGCCCGAGAACCACAAAATTAGGCAGATTTTGGGAAATGTTAGTGGAACAACAACCCAAAACAACATATAAGAGCCCTGGTCGCTGGAATGGGCAGGAGAATGGAAGCAATTGTCAGAGCTAGAGGTGGGAATACCAATTATTGATCGTTTTCCTCGAATTCTTCCTTTTTATTCAGTTTTGTTATTTCATTTCATTTCAAAGATTTACTTTTTCATTTTGAGACTGTAGAACATTATTATTTTTTTATATGTTTTCCTATTAAAAATTTCTAGAAAAGAATTTTTTATTTTTTATACCCTTATAATAAAGTGTGACTTCCAAAGAATAAAGAATATTTTCAAAAATACCCTATACAGTTCATTAATTTCAAAATATTGAAGTGATTCTTTAATTTTGTCCGGCAGTGTATCTATATGTATATATATATCCTCTTTCAAAGTATGGTGTTAAGAATATAAATATCACAATTTTTAAGCGTCTTTTGGGGTTAATTGGAGGTATTTTAATAGTTGGGATTCGAATTAAGAGAGAGATGCAGCATGGCGGATATGAGTAGGTAAAAAATTCCAAAGAGTAACGGAGCGGACAAGGAAGGAACAATCGAAAGTTTTAGTCCTATGGGTAGGAATGTAAAGGTCGGAGACTGTGGATGTCTTGAGGGTGCTGGGATTTAATGCTATGGTAAAGGTATGATCCAAGGAAATATTGTCTGCGAATTCGGGAAAGGAGTCACTTTAACTTGCTGTAAAAATGGGTCAAATGAGACCTTTTCGAAGTACTGAGGACAAATCTTAAAAATATGTTCATGATTCGCTTTAGCCTGTCCTCAAGCACAGTCGAGAGACCGCCATATACTAGGCAGGAATATTCAAAGTGGGGGAAAATAAGTGGGGATACAAGGAGCTTACGGGTGAATAATTTTTAAAGCGTAAGGTAGCAGGAGCGGTGGACGATTTTGTGGGTATTCATTGTTCTTCAGAAGATTTGGGCAATGTGGGGATTCCAGGAAAGGGTTTGGTCAATACAAAAAAACTTTTTGTTATTTTTGGAATGAAATAAAATGTGGATTTAATACCTTATGGAAATAGCTACAATTTTCAAATATGTTTAAATGTTGTTTTTTTTGGATGAAATCGGTTAAGGAATTTCGAAAAAACTATGCAACCAAAATACAAATATATTTTACGTAAATAGTGTCAGTACCTTCTACTGAAGGTAGAAGGTACTCCCTTTTGGGAATCAATTTAATCAATCTCTCAATTAATGAAGGGAGTTCACGGAGCTATTTTCGTTCCAAATTCCACTGATTGTTACATTATCAGCGGGATACTTGGGAATTGATTGAAATGAATAACAGGTTAGCAACTGGTAGTAATTGTTGATATAGATTTCATCATTAGAGGAGAAACTGGAATACTGCCAATGGGTAGTGTTTCTACATGTATATTATATTTCTCACCCATTTATTAAAGATTGGAATACAGCGTAAACCTCAATAAATAAATATATGTAAAAATATACATCGTATATATATATATATATATATATATATATATATATATATATATATATATATATATATATATATATTAGATTTCTATTGTTCTTAGGTTTCAGTCAATAAATCAACAATTTTATTTATGCAACGTTTCGAGAATTTATTGTTCTTATAAACACACCTGAGAGTTAATTAGATGAAAAATCAACATTAGATTTTAAAAAAATGAAAACAGGATAATTTTATTCGAAGTATTTACCTTCTTTTTCTATACATTTTTTCCAACGTGACACCAACTTTTTTATCCTTGAACTGAAAAACTCTGAGCTTTGAAGTGAAACAAAATATGAAAACGACTTTTCACTTGATCATCATTTTCAAAATGTTTTCCTTTGACGAAGTTGTCTAAATTCCTGAACAGGTGGCAATCTGTTGCAAACAAGTCGGGAGAATATGGTGGGTGCGAAAGAACTTCGTATCCCAGTTCTTTCAATTTTTGCACGGTATGTTTTGAAACATGGGGTCTTGCTGCCGCTCAGTGAGATCATGAGGTACCCATGTATTGAGCTTCTTTACTTTCCAAATTCACTTTAAATGTCTGGAAACTGTAGACGCACTTGCATTTAGTTGTGCTAAGAGTCCTTTAACTGTTTGTTAGGGGTTTCCTTCTACTGTATGTTTGAGGACATCGTTGTCTATTACGTACGGAGGTCTTCCTCGGGACAAGTTTTCCAAGTCGGTATCCCCAGCTGAAAAGTTAGAAAACCAACGGCGAATGGTCGTTAGGGTCTTGCAAATATTTCTAGCGGCCTTAACTGCTGAACGGCCGAGTTTAAACTCGTACAAAAATATTACTCGAAAATCACGTTTTTCCATGTTCATATTTGGAGGTATACTAAAAAGTGGGTAATTGATTGGGAAACTAATGTTTATAATACAAAGGTAGAGGATTAGTAACTGTTTACTTTAAATATGTAAACATTCGGAAGAAAACAACAGAGACCTGCAAAATCCTTTATGTATTTCAGAAACTATAAAAACCGACATTTCATGTGAAACAACCCAATAGATCAACACACGGTACCCAGGCTTGATTATGAGAACAATAAATTCTCGAAACGTTGCAAAAATAAAATTGTTTATTTATTGCCTGAAACCTAAGAACAGTGGAAAACCCAAATTATCAACAGCCGAGAACTCATCATATTATATATATACTGAGCGTATCATAAAAGTTAAGTAATATTGTATTAGTAATGGTTTTCATGAGAAAAGCCCAAATATACCTACTTCACGTGCACGCAGAGAAAAATAAGTTGTACCTAATGAGAGAAGGGGACAGTTCCCAGAAGGTTACGAAGTCAAAACTTCAAAATAGGAAAGTAAATTTCGCAAAACGTCATGCGAAAATTAAATTTTAAATTTAAGTGGACGAATAGCAGCAAGCTATATATTTAGCAAAATTCAGTTGTGTGTTAAAAGTATTTAAAAAAATATTCTTGATAGTGCGGAAAGAACCCCGAAAAGTAGAGAAACTATGTAATAAAATGTGAAGAAAAATAAATGTATAATAAAAGAAAGTTAAGGAGTGCATATTTGAGTGTGAAATATTAAGTAAAACTTATGAAAATAATCTAAATTTTAATATTTCAAGAATATTCGGACATTTCAAGCAGCTATCTCTCTTCTATCGTTCGGTTTTAAATTTTCCAAATATCTAAAAGACGTCTTAATTAGATTAGCTTTAAATTGGTGCCAAGAAAAAAACCTACGTAAATTGGCCAACCAACCATGTGAGGAGGAAAAAGAAAAAAAAAAGAAATAGGATTAAAAAGAATATTTGTGCTTAACATGCGTCTCATAATTGTCAAGTAACATTGTAGGAGCAGATAATAGACCTCAAGAAAAACAAAAGTTCAAATGATAGTTTTAGTGAAAGGCCAGAGCGTCTGTCCAGTAAGTGTTAAAGTAACTGAAAACGGCGAACAGTTTCTTGTATTTTCAGTTTTGTATAAGCATTCCCTGTAAAACGTTTATCAACAGGCAGAATCCCTAAATAGCGAATCTGTTCTTCCGGGACGTCAAAGGTTTACGACGAAGGGTAGAGATAATTTGATGGAATATTAGGGAATTGATTTCAATTCTGAGAACATACCTTCAAAATTCCATTTTCCTTTCCACTTGGAACAAGGTCATTGTGCGCCCATTGAATAAGGTGCCTTCTCCTTCCTCAGCTTCTGATTTTAGACCTCTTTCCATCCTCTTAAATTTATCAAAGCCCTTTGAAAGAATAGTCCTTTCTCATATCACTTCCATCCTAGAGGACAACGCGGCTCTTAATCCTTAAAAATCAGGTTTCCATTCCGGTTATATCACGCTCTTGGCTTAATTGGAAATTAACTAAGACCTTTATTCCTCCATAGACCAACAGAAAACCACAATCCTTATCCCTGTTGATTTTCTAAAGCCTTTGACTATGTCGATCACTCCATCTCTCCTATCCAAAGTACAAGCCTTTACCTCTCAAATAAAGCCTTGAACTGGTTCCACTTCTTGTCGCTCCGTTCCCAAACAGTCATCATTCCAAACAAATCACCGCTTTATCTCTCTTAACGTGTTCCCCAAGGATCATCCCTCCTTCCGACCTTATTTTCAATCTTCATAAATGACTTGCCTAAATCTATCCAACATTCCCAGTATCATCTGTAAGCAGATGACCTACAAATTTACCTGTCTTTTCTTCCTTCTGATATGTTCGAGGTTTCCCGTGAATCCCAAGAACAAATCAATAGCATTAACTACTGGGCATCGGAAAATACACAATCCAGCAAGAAAAAAGAAAATACTTATTGGCACAAAACCTTCCCTTCATTTACTTTCTTACTACTCATTACTCTTTCTCAATTAAACTTCTATCCAATTCCAAAAATCTATGTTTGATTAAAACTTGAAGTGGAGTAATCATATTTCCCAAATTACCAGAAAATCCATCTCTATCCTCAAACAGCTCTTACGTTTCCGTGACTCTTATTATAGAAGTACATGCCATCTCTTAGTGTCTTCTCTTATACTCCCCCACTTTGACTATGAATGCCTAGTATACGGAGGACTCAGTGGCGAAAATGAGATAAGACTAAAAAGATTAATGAATAGGCTTATAAGATTTATGTAAGGGTCTCTCCAGAGAGTCACACGTCTCTCACAGGTATTCTGGTCAATGGTGGCTCTATCCCGAATCTCGAAGAATTATCTACTTGGCATCTTGCTATTCCAATCCTTGCGAGCCCGAAACCCTTCCTAAATCTTTGACCTCCTAACTCCGCACTATTCCGTACACACCCTAAATACAAGATCTCAACCTACTGATCTTTACCTATTCTCCGATAGAACAGTCTTATTTGAAATGTCCTTTGTGGTCCGTGCTACCATACTTTGGAACTCTTTACCCATCTCTCTCTGTATAGTGTTATCCCTAACCACATTCGAACATCAATTATTTATCCAACTCTTCAAAAATCAATCTTCGGCATATATGCGATAAACCATTACTTAGATTATGCATAACTAAACTCATTTGATGTTATCTGATTTTATTTTAAAATATATATATATATATATATATATATATATATAATATATTTTTTTTTTTTTTATTTTTTTTTTTTTCCGAACCAGATATCATTCCTTTTATGAGAAACTTCATCCCCACTCTAATCCTCTAGTTTCATACCTTTCTTACTATCTGATTTGTGATAATCCTCCTAGTCGTGTGAAAAGAAGATGGCCTCGAGACCTTCAAGTTTAGAATATTGTTAGAGTGCTGCCGCTTGGTAGCTTCTCTGCATGTCTTGTTTATGCCTATTTTCTTTCAGCCTATTTTCTTTCAGCCTATTTACTAAATCTGTTGTACAATACAGTTGTAAATATCAATAAATAATTTAAAAAAAATCTTTCAATTTACCTCAAGGTCTCTGATGTGGGATTCGAGAGTTTCAGAGGCAACAGTTGCATGAATGAACATAGGTAGAAAGGAAATTGTTGGATGGATTGGGAAATATCGGGGAATTTAGCAGGTTCCGTAACCGGAATTACAGAGCTTGTACTCTATCAGTAATCTTCAGTTGATTACTTCGCAACGCTTTAATTGGGCGTTTAAAGTTGTTAGGCTCACTGAAGAACAAATTAAAAAAATTAAATATAGGCAGACTGGTAGGGGTCCGGAAGTAAGCTGCGGCGTTGGTTGGAGGATTGTGTTAAGCCTGATTTTAGAAGTTTGGACGATGGTCATTAGACGAATCTATTATTTAATTCAACATTTGGTAGTTTGGCATGGAACCATCGGGTACGCTTAGCCTATTATTATTATTATAGCAAGAAGTTACAGTAATATACTGACCTTGGATCATGCCCGCCTTGGAAGGCTGGTGTATCTCCTTGACTTCCATAACGGGTGGCCTGGGCGGTCGCTCTCCCTCGACGCTCTCCTCGTTGGAGACCCAGTAGACGGTGGCTATGCTGGCCAGGCACTTGAGCTTGAGGTCCCCCAGCCGGAAGTGTCTCCGCTCCACCCGGAACTCGAGGCCCAGCTGGGTCTCCTCCAGGCCCTCCCTCCCGATGTAGGAGATGTGAGGTCCTCGCAGCACTGAGGCATTGGCCTGTCGCGGAACAAAATACCATTTACCCACATCACCATATGAAATTTCATAGAATATCTATATTTACAAATGAAAGTCACTATTTTACTGATCACGGTAGTATCTGAAACATGTTAATGGTTGTGAGGTTGGATTTTTCCCATTAGTGTCTAAATTTTGCAAGAAGACTAGGTTTGGAAAATTCGTCCTCTAAATGAATAGAATAAGAAAAACCAAGCTAAGGTATATTATTTTTGTTAATTTGTCAGAATTTTATTCCATTAAAAAATTGACAAGTCCATAAGTCAAGGCTATTATTCAAATCACTACACCACAGGTATTTAGAAAAAACCTGTACCTCTACAACCTTATATATCAATATAAAACCTTAGGTATCAATCATCCCGAGACCATTAATACTTACATTCAGTACTTATAGAGATTCGAACGGGTGGCTAACGGCTGTACAAGAAGGCGATTTGGCCTAAATCACGCTTGAACGCTCAGGTTTTTCTCCCAATTTTGGGTACAAACTATATAGAGGCTGGGTATGCCCCAGGAGGGTCTCCATACCCAATGGTCGTCTCACAGCTCAAATAACAGAATAAATAATATTCTGCCTGAACCTAGATTCGAATCTGGAACCTGTTGAGCAGTAGCCTAATGCTCTATCCACTAGACCACGCCGCTCCCATAACTCCATTGTTATTGGATTTTTAAAATGTTTTAAAGCAATTTAAAACTATTCACTATTAGAAAATAAAATAAATCATTTCTGAATCCTAAAAAAAAGTTATTCAAATTTAAGGTTTACCCACGAACGGGATTAATGCACATTTATGTTTTATAGGCAATGATTAGTTTTAAAGCTAAAACGTATTGAGTGATTATCGGTATGATTACTTATTATGGTATTCATTTGTAAATTTGACAGTATGAAATTGACATCTGACTAATAATAATATTTCATTCGCTGTTCATAAAACATTTAAAAGTACCTGGTTTACCGATGGCGAAGTTATACGTATTATATTTTATCTTTGTTTAATATATTAATTTAAATCAACACAAAATGAAACATTAGCGAGCGAGGGGTCACAGATAGTACATTAATAGGATTAATGGGTCTGGGAGTTCGATGTTCAAATCCACCAACTATTTCCCTTTAACTGTTCTCTATTAAAACACATGACGTTAACGAGCTAAATGCAATACCCTACATAAATCTAATTTTCATAAATCTATTAAAGAAAAGAAGATACCATCTTTCTTACCAACATGTTTGTAGCATAGTAAATTAAAGAGAATGCGCAATAACAGAAAAAAAAAAAAAAAAAACGTCTGTTTACTTTTCAATTACCGTTGTCAACCATTCTTTTCACAGTCCCAAACAGCTAATATCCCAACCCTCCCCAACACCTTCCTTTCTACTTATGCTGATGATACTTGTGTATTATCAGTCAATACAGATACATTTGTTGCTTCTTATAAATAACGATTAATATATTGAGTAACGATCCAACTATTGCCTCTAAAACTCTTCAATCCCACATAAGAGACCTTGAAGTATGGTGTCACAATCTTAGAATAAAAATAAATTCTAACAAATCCCACCTAATTCCCTTCACCATTTGCATAAACCTCTGCCCAGTATTCTTTAATAACATTCCATGCTTGTCCAGTTGAACATATCCGCTATCTAAAACTCCTACTTAGAAAAACATCTAGTATGGAATCCACACACAAGACTCAAACGACAAAAAACTGCTCACAGCTTTTTAAATTATCTTCAACTATCGCTAGACAAACGCTCAAACCTACCACTTAACTAAAAAATTCCCATCAACATGACCTATCAGAAGGCCTGTCTGGACTTGAGTAATTGAGCTTTAGGGCTCCACTAAACCATCGAATTGTTCCCGCATCCAATCCATTCAGTCCAAAATCCTTCCTAAATTCCTCACCGCTCCTATACTTGGTGACAGATAAACTCATCCATAAAGACCTGCTGATTTGGCCCGAACCAGGTATCAATCCTTCCATGAAAAACTCCATTCCCACTCTAAGCCACTAGTTCAATCCTTGCTTCCTCTTCTATTCCTAATCATCCAAAAGGTGTCTGAAAAAATATGGCCTAGAGATCTTATAGTTTAGATTAACTGCTAGGACGCTGGCAATGGCCAGTTTCTTTACATCTCTTTTAATTTACAGCTTATTTAATAGATGCATTGACCAATACAGTGGTAAATTAAAAAAAAAAAAAAAATCGTAAAAATTAATACCGGTATTCTGTTTTCTGGAATACTCTCTCATTAAACATCCGCCAAGTTCCTTCGCAATCAAAATGTTAAATAATTTGAGTATACCGATAAAAGTGAGGTGAAAAATTTCTACACGTTTTAATACCAATGGTCATAAAGTTGATTTTTATTTCACTGTTATTCTTATTTTATTGATTCTATTGTTTTTTAAATTAAGATATTATTGTACTTTTTCCTATGTGGATAATTTAAAGATAATTGTATAAATTTACTGTAATCATTAATTATTATGTCATTTTTTGTTCTTGGGTCCGTTATAATTCTTATTTTTCTAGTATTTATTTTATTCTTAAGGGACCTAGCCCCAGATCAAAGTTCTTTTTTTATTCACGCATTTTAAAGAAAAACAGAACAGTATGAATTGATTTCTCAACACAGCACTTCTTGGAATTTTCATATTTTAAATAAATAACATTAATGGGATGTGATTGATATTTAAACAAAATTAAAACCGAAATTATTTAAATATCTGTAGCGGTCTTGAATAAGTGGTTACGTCAAAATCTTTCATTTTACAGGTAAGCGACTTAAACTTTACGTTATACTTGAAATAGAGCGATTAACGTACAGATTTTTCTCCTCTTGAAAATTCTTCCTCAAAGAAATTTCTTTAATCAATTTAACATTACGTGGGAGACGTTTGAGGAAGTGATACGTGGAGTTAACTAATTTTTGATATAACTCCAATTTTTGAGTTATCCTGTTTTCACGATCGCCACAAATATAAAATAATTAAAAATTATATCAAATAAAATTACTAAATAAATCTTCTCTGTACTTTTTCTTTGATACAGGCTAAGTAAACATTCCATGGGGAGCAAAGTGCAAGAAAAAAGAAAAGTAACTAAAAGTAGATTCATATCTTGTAATAAAGTTGGAGTTGCTTCTCACGCAAACTTTTCAAAGCAGATTTTTCATCCTCTGAACCCTAAGCTACTCAACGCTGTATTAATTTTCCTTTTTCCCTTATTTATTCCTCCGAGGTATTATACAACAAAATAACTACGAATATTTTATAGCGAGGAAAGGAAAAATGTTTTTAAAAACGTTATTGAAATTCACTAATATCACTGGTCTGCAAAAGAAGTTTTTTTCCCCTATTTTCTCTTTCATGCAGAACGGATGACAAATTAGATAATTCTGATTAGAAATACACTATTAAATCTTCCTTATCACATATAATTTTTGTTCAATGGTGTTTTTAAATAAAACTCACTTTTTTGGAGAAAAACAATTATAATTGTTGAAACTGATACAAATGTTGAATAAATGTGTTACAAAACCTACAAATCATTAGATACTCTCATTGCTGGTTGTTAATTATTTCACTTTGTAGTTTTCTTCCTTTTCATATTTTCTAAGGGTGTTTCGCGACGAAGCGATCACCAGAAATAGACAAGCATCGCTTCTGACAATTTTCCATTATAGCGTTTTTTTATGTGCAATATGTCTTGATGAAACCTTTTGCTGTGTTCATCTGATACTGCTTCAAGATTAGCGGGAAAAAGTCCAAATGAGAATCCAAGAAATGAATTTTTAGGGACATATTGAATTTTAGGGCTTTGTTTGAAGAAAGGAGTTCAAGGATGATTTCACGGTAGTTCTCTTTTTATTCTTTGTTTCCAAGAAAACTATGACATACTTCTACAAAAGCTCTCCATGCTCTCTTTTCAGCTGTATTCAATGTATTGGGTTGTGTCACATAAAATGTCCGTTTTCAAGGTAAAGGATTTTTATTAAAAATACGATATGAAAACAAGATAATTTTATTGGAAGTATTTACCTTCTTTTTTTACACACTTTTCTCAACGTGACACCTACTTTTTTATCCCCGAACTGATAAACTCTGAGCTTTGAAGTGAAACAAAATCTGAAAACGCACTTTTACTTGATCATCATTTTTAAAAGTTTCCCTTTGACGAAGATGTCTAAATTCCTGAACAGGTGGTAATCTGTTGGAGACAAGTAGGGAGAATATGGTGGGTGCGGAAGAACTTCGTAGCCCAGTTCTTTTAATTTTTGCACGGTATGTTTTGGAACATGGGGTCTTGCTGCCTCTCAGTGAGATCATGAGGTACCCATGTATCGAGCTTTTTTACTTTCCCAATTCACTTTAAATGTCTGGAAACGGTAGATGCACTTGCATTTAGTTGTGCTGAGAGTCCTTTAACTGTTTGGTAGGGGTTTCCTTCTACTGTATGTTTGAGGACGTCGTTGTCTATTACGGACGGAGGTCTTCCTCGGGGCAAGTTTTCCAAGTCGGTATCCCAGCTGAAAACTTAGCAAACCAACGGCGAATGGTCCGTTCATTAACACTCCCTTCCCTAAACGCCTTGCAAATATTTCTAGCAAATAGCCTCAGCTGCTAAATGGCCGAGTTTAAACTCGTACAAAAATATTACACGAAAATCGCGTGTTTCCATGTTCATATTGGATTGGAGGTATACTAAAAAGTGGGTAATTGATTGGGAAGCTAATGTATATAATACAAAGGTAGAGGATTAGTAACTGTTTACTTCAAATATGTAAACATTCGGAAGAAAAGAACAGAGATCTGCAAAATCCTTTATGTATATCAGAAACTATAAAAATGGACATTTCATGTGAAACAACCCAATACTTTCAACATATGAGTCCTTCATGAGCTCTCGTATTTGGGGACCCACAAAGATTCCTTCTTTCAATTTCGCATCGCTGATTCGAGGAAATTTAGTTTTGAGACATTAAAAACCTCCACCGTTCTTGTTCATGGCTTTAGCAAAATTTTTCATAAGGCCCAACTTTATAAAGAGAGGTGGCAGAAAAATTGTATCGCTATTACTTTAGAACAATATTCTTGATTTTGTTTGGCTTTTATAGATGAAAAAAACAAAACAGAAAAAAAAACAAGGACGACATATTTTACCTATACGTACGTTTAAACGAAATTAAAAACACCAAAAAAATCGGTGTAAACAAGAAACTATCACGATTATAATTTTAACGTACTGAGGGCTACGGTGACACATCTAGATCTGCGCTGGCGTGCACATTCGTCATAATACATGTTAGCCGATATCTTTTTCTTTCTTTTTATCAGCGCGAACTGTTTTCGTGAGTACAGAGACGATCTGAAATGAATAGAGGAGCGTGAATGCAACGACGTCAGGAAAAAAACACGTAATTATAAGAAATTAAAAAAAAAACTTTAAAAAACTTCTATATGTGATCTGGTGTGGAAAACACACGACTTTCACTAACCTCCGATTTTAAAATCAATTAAAAAATTTTCATATACAGTAAAATATCAAAATGAGTAAAACCATTAAAAAATCCATTATATAAAATAATCAGTTAGTTTTATCGGCTTTTCATCACTCTCTATTAACTATTAAAAGCTGGTATATGAGATAATATTTTTTCTAAAATATTTAGCTTTCCAACGGTATATCATACATGTATATTACTGTTCTTATATTATAAAACAAAAAATTGCATTAAAAAAATATTTTTTCAGTTTTCTCCTTTAATTGTTTTTCAAATTCGCTCAACTTGCATATTTAGCTGTTATTTATAAATGTTAACCAGATAATATGATTATTTTATAGAAGTTTCAGAACTAAAGGTACTTTGGAGAAAGAAAAACAAATTTTCGGAATTTATGCCCTGTAAGACTATTTCAATTAGAATTAAACCTACATAGCATTAAATCCCATTAAATTTTACATCGATATAGCGAGTTTAATCAAAATCGTTAGAGCCGTTTTCAGTTTCATAGGACTTTTCGTTTTCGCCCGGGAGTTACCACACACAAACATTTTTGCGGGACTTGGTTATTTTGACTCAGGGGACCCTAAAACCTGTATTTCCGTTGAAAACTGTAATTCGAAAATTTTCACGATCGCAATTCTTTCCCTTACTATATATTTCACATATAGGTAAGTGAAAGCAAAAATGGAAAGCAAACATCGATCTAGCGTATTAAGCTCTTCATATTTATCATATTTTATTATGAGGAGGATTTCGATGCAGACCAGTGTAATATTAACAGTTTTAAAAAATATAAAAAGGCAATTTTATTGAAGTTAGAAGACGTGGTAACGAATTTCAAAGCAACTAGCAATTGAAACCACTGCTTCCTTTGTCGGTATGTGTGGGCTGAGAGTTGGGAAAGAAAAGTGGTATAAATATTTCAGTCAGGTCTTTTACAAGTGGGATATTGAATTCTTTGTGAACGATTTTAATGGAGGCGTTTGGTTGACTGTATCCAAAGGTCATTCTCGTATGTCTAACCAGGTCTGGTGATGGTATTATAAAGGGGTGTGTTTTAGAATATTTGTATTTTTTTAATTGAGTGTTGTAGTCGCTGTATACGAGCTGTTTCCTGTAGCTAAGCTCTGAGTCATAAATTACCACTGGTCCGATGAGTATTCTATAGAATAGAGCACAACATTGGTCTCCTTTTTGAGGAACTTTACTCATTAACAGCCTCTTCAGGCTATAGTAACATCTGTAGGCAACATTAATTCTACTGATCTTTAGTAAGATGTCGTTTTTCCTGTTGATCTATATTTCCAGGTAGACAAAGCTATTGACCAGCTTCGAAGTATTCTTCTTTTCCTCCAATATGCCCCACTCGCCTGAACTTGATCTTTTTAGTCCAGGAGCCGAGGGCGAAAAATGCGAATTATAAGAAGAAAATTTTCAATGTGATTTTCATATTTTAGCTAACTTGTACGACAACATTTTTTTTGTCTGCCAGCTCAAACTGGTCGGAATCAAAAATGGCGGGCATTCTAAACGGCCACAAAAAACCGAAAAATATTATTATTTGAAGACGATTCTTTCTTTTCATTTATTAAACTAGGTCACTTCCTGATACAAAAAAAAATTGTCTGCCCATTCTAGGTGGTCGGGTTCATCCGGCAGACATGATTCAAAAAGCACGCATTTGTATAATCATACTATAGTTATAAAACTATTATAACAAACTGTAGTTATAAAACTTTCCCCACATTCTTAAGAGACAAATTCGCGGACTCACTGGTTTAAATCCAATTATCATCTGCCTATACTTTCCCCTCACAACAAATCCTGTGCCGAATTCATGGCGACTCTCATGACAGCTGTAGTAGATGGAGTGGTGCCTTTTTTCAAGAATTCCTTGACCAGTCCATCTGATCTCCTGGACAGCGCCTATGTCAATCTTATACCTGTCAAATTGTTCTAGTAGCAACTTTAATGCTCCGGGTCTATATAGAGACAATGCATTCCAGTATCCAAAGTTGAAAATCCTATGGGGGGTGCCGGTTCGTTTACCTTTAAGACTGATCAGATCCGAGGCTGGTGTAGGTTTCACGATAATTACTATTTCAGGTAGTGGGGCTATCCACCCTCTCTCCGTACCCTAGTCTGCTGACGGGGCTGCCATCTCAATGCATGCAGACCTACATCCCCATCCGGGGCGGCTTCCTAGGGAAGGTGGCCCTAGGGTGTATACTGTATGTGACCTTGTGTATAGAGTGCTGGATTTAGTTTATATGTGTGAGTGTCAGTGTACTGTTCCCCCAACCTGGAGGACCGGTGGCTGACTGCGGTACAATGACCGGGCGATGGGGTCACCACTTCCCTACGCCCAAGAGTTATCATTATTAGTTACAATAAAAATAATTCGAAATTATGATTTTATTGTATGATTATCGATTATAAGCTTTGTTTCATAATTTAATACCTGCAGAGTTCATAAGGTGTCCTAACGTTTCAAGTACAAGGTTGAGATTAGTTATTATGTCGATAAACGATAGATTATTTTTATTTAATATACTTTCGATTTTAATGATAAAAAAGTAGCGTTTGGCAGAATATTTAATGCATGACATTACTATATGTTTCGGGTCGCCCTTAACTCCACACAATTCACAGTATTCATTATCTTTTCTATTAATGATATGTGAGTAGGCACCTGAGATCGCATGATTAATTTTTATTCTACACATTGCTCTTATTCATGATCTAGGCTCATTACTGTTACCGAAACATGGTTCCATTGACACAACCGGGCAGTGAGATTTATAAAACATCCCGTTTTCCTCTTTTTCAAATGCCCTGCTACTCCATCTTCATGGAAATTTTCAACTCTTCGTCTGCAGACCTCTGCTATAGATGTGTGCTGAAAACTAGTTAAAAACCACTGCACTACACCATGCAGCTCCTTTATATTTAATAAAGGATAATATTTAATAAATTAGCCTCCTATTTTATTTTTCTCTGATTAAATTGGGAGGAAAATTTTTAATTCCTTATTCTCTGGATCCGTTGATATATAAAAGTCAAATTTATGCCTGCCTTGACTTCTTTTAATATTGACTTCCATATTCAAATAAATGAATCTCTGGATTTCAGTTTAATGTTCTCAGCGAATATATTCATGGCGACAATAAAACCACAACAGAAAGGATTTGATCTGTTTGCCGCGGTAGTCTATCACAGAGGCATTGGAGCGATGACGCTGACAAAAAGGGCGGGAATCGGCAGATATTGAAGAGGCCGTGAGCGGCCTGAGCACACAGCCACAGCCCAGTCAATTACACAGCGTAAACAAGGAGAGGATGGCTAGGAGCAAACAGGTCCGCGGTTCTCATCCTGTTTGTCTTCTGTTTGTAAATATGGTATACAACGGGTCCGATGGTCTTTGAGGGTGGTCTGGGTTTGAGTCAACGGGGCACACGTCAGCGTCAGAATACGGAATCCATTGTGATCGAATTTTGTATTCTAAATGAGTTATATAATAACCTGAGCTGAAGGTGAGGAGTTCAGTTAAATAGGATTGTTTTTCCGATTTTTAAGGTTTATAATTGGTAATGCTGTGTATCAAGAATACTGGGAGGATAAGAAATAACTTTGAATCATTTAAAATAGAACAGTATCCGGGCTACAATCAGGAAGGGTTCTCAGAAGGGCTATGCAAAAAATACGCCCCTTCTTTCCTAGAGCAGGGATAGCCCTCTGCCTGGGGAGTCTTAGCCAGGATAGGATAGGAAGCGGAAGTCCAGCCACGGACGCATTAAGTCGAGGGTCAAACCAAGGAAGAGTTATTCATTTATGTCCGAAGGTACCTTTTTCATGTTATATTATGTGATAAATCTGAACAAACCTCAGTATTCTCGATAATGATAATGCTTAAAGTGTATTTTTATGTTATTACACATATGTACTATTTAATAAATAAACTTGTATTTAAGTTAATTACTTTACTCCACTTTATATCACCTGATCCCAATAATGAATTGATAAACATGATACATTAGGAAAATAAATCCAATAATTTAATAAAATAAGAACCGAAAATTAATACAGTTTCGGAGTCACCGCTGGCTTAAAAAAGTAGCGACCGAAACATAGTACAATAGAAAGAACCATGGGAATGTTGCCGTCGAACAGAAGGATAAAGCCACTCTAACTCGGAGAAACAGCAAGAAATATGGTACCGTCTACGGGCTCCAAAAATAAATCTTATAAAGCAATTCATCAGACGTTTTATTTATTTCCAGTTCATCTTTAAGTCCCCCATACGCCAGGCGACCGTAGTCTAAGTTAGGGAAGATAACAGAGGAAACATGTAGCTGACGGTTTTTGAAAGGTAAGGATTCAGAGCTGTTATTCAGCTGGGATTCAGAGGTATGGGATTGAATTTTCGGGATATTTCTGATACAAGGTTATTTTTAACTGTTTTTTTAGAATGCGATAGGAACTTTACTAAGAAAGAGCAACGGGTAGTATGGAAGGGAATTTAAGTTTGTTTTGATGCAATGAGGAGGATTTCTTGATATTAGCAATAACTTTCGTGATAAAATTATCAATAGATGTACATATTTACCCGTAAGCCAGCATTCTTTCTTGAGAGCATTCTTTTAGTAATTATAATGTTAAATTTTTTATCTTCCTTAGTTGTTGAGACATCATTTTGGACCACTTCCAACAAAAATAACGCAGCGAGAATGCTGAACGACGTTCTGAAGAATGTATACATTTTACTTTCACTAACCTGTATATGAAAAATACTGTAAAGGATGTTATGCGATCATGAAAATTTTCAAATTTGAGTATTCACCAGCAGTACACTTATTGTGTCTTCAAATGACCGAGTCCTATAAAAATGTCTGTGCGTGGGATACGTCTAGCGCGATATATTATATTTTAGAAGGGAATATGCTTGATATGATACAGCAACTTTTTCAACCAAATCGGCGTACCATAAGTGCCAGTTTATACAATAGAGGAGCTCGTGGTTGAGTTACTAGCGCGCTAGTCTCTCACGCTAAAGGTTGTTAGTTCGAATCCCAGTCTCAGAGGGACTTTTTCGGGCATTAAATTAATGGGTATTTACTCAAAGCCTCTCCCCCGGGTGTGTGAGACCCGTCAGCCAAATGGTGGCTACTCACAAAATTAGGCATAGGGAGTGATGACCCTACACTACAAAATGCATCAAGAAACATGAGTGTAATCTCTCAGGAAAGTACACCGCGAGACCTAGGGCCTTCACGGCCTATCGCGCCATTGGAATAATATGCTTGATATGACACATTTTCAACCAAATCGGCGTACCAGAACCACTTTATACCACGCATTTTGCACCCTTTTACGATTTTCTCTAAAACACCTCAAACGATTTTGATTAAACTCGATATATTGATGTAAAATTCAATAGGCTTTAATACCAGATAAGCTTCAATTTAAATAGGCTTAAATGCCGATATAATATTTTTTGTCTCTAAATACCTTTTGTTTTGTAGATTCGATAAGTAAAACGAATTCGATAACCAACAAAAGGATAAAAGAACATATATATTTTTTTCTATAATTTTTTTTCTTCCGTACAAAATAATAGTAATTGTACATATAATATACTATCATATACAGTTGAATAGCTAAAGATTATAGAAAAAAATGTAATTTTACATAAAAAATTGTATAAGGTGATAGAGAGTGATGAAAAGCGGATATAACCGTCATTATTGTAGATAATAATTTCAATTGTTAATTTTTTTTTTATCTAAACACAGGTTTCCATCAAACTCGATGTAACTCTTTAATTGAGACGTTGATTTCCAAAAGATACTAAAGGACATTTTTTACGAAATCCATTTTTTTACATATTTGTATTGTCATCATTTAGTTTTATCTTAATATTCTCTTTGATGTTATCTAATGAACTCTCAAGTCGTTAAAAAAACGCGATTTAGAAATGCGGTCATTTTCTAAAAGTACTAATTCCGCATTTATTTTCGGTCCAAATCATTCTAAAAAAATCATTTCATGACTTTAATATGATGTTATTATTATAGTAAAAAAATAATTATAAATTTTAATGCGAAAAAAAACCTAAATTAGCAAGTTTGATAATATAGTAATAAGAGATTTTCGCGCTTACTGTAAAATTTCCTAAAATGGATATATTACCTTTTGGAAATCAACGTCTCAATTTTGTTTTAATTGTAACTTTATTTGAAAAATTCTTGAATTGATTTTAACAATGGAGGAGGAAGTGAAAGTAGTGTTTTGTGCCAACTTCATTTTTTTTTTCTTTTTCCAATCTGAATAACTCAATAAAAGGACAATATATAAAATAGAAAATATATTACACTAAATAAATTTCTGGGACATACTAGCTATAATTAAACGTATTGTAATATAAATGTAATACCCTAAATGGATCACAGTTCGCGGACCACTGGCCCAGAACTGGCCTGTGCTTAGCATTCAAAGGGGCAGGTATTCCTGATTCCCGTAACCTCATTCATTGCCATCTTGTCTCTCCAGGGGCTGGACAACAGCTCCATGTCGTTGGAATTTAAGCCATATCGGGGCTTCATAATGAACGAAATCCGAGAATGAATGTAAAATCTCAAGCTTAAGTATTTCTAAAAACTTCTAATTTCAAGCTATCGTTGCTCCAGGACAAATCAATAAAAATATGCTATATTCTTCAATACGTGATACAGCATTCTCGCCGGGTTAGTTTAGTTGGTAGAGGTCTTAAGAATGCTAAGATTTTTTGCATATAGTATATTTGTATAAAGGATTACCTGTATCTTATTTCCTTATGGTCTGACTCCACAGAAGTTTTGATTATTTTATAATTGTTTGAAATGGAAATCCAAAAATCTGATGACTTCGGCCTAATCCCCTCCTAAAATAGCCGCTGTCCAAGGCAACATTCTGATCCTTATCGTACAATAAACACAGAACATTATTGTATATAAAGTCACGTTAAATTAATGGGGGTCCCCTGTGGTTGCAAAATAGCTTTCTATGCACAAGGTCACGGGTTAGAACTCGACATATAGCCCTAGAATTTTTAAAGGGTGTAAAAACCTTTGGTACTTGCTAACACTAGGTTTAAGGGACGCGCCATTTTGACGAACTACACTGCCGGACAAAATTAAAGGATCACTTACAAATATTTATATTATTATTACATAAGAGATAAAAATAGGAATTCCTTTGTCCCAGACTGGACTTTGTGTTGTATCTTATCAAGTTTATCCTCTACCTTTTTAAATTTCCACACGTTTTTGGAGAAAAGGGTCAGGTAATCCTCTTCTTTTCTTTCTTCCAATCAGTAAATGGTTAGTTGTTAGCAAAGATTCATCTTATTGAAGATTTTCTAACATTTAAGAGACTTTAGTTTTTACTTGTGAGTTTAGTAAGAACGTTGTGATGGCCAACAGAAGAGCATTGGCCGAAGAGGAATCAATTCGTGCTGTTGCTTTGAGTGAAGAAGGTTATTCTCAAAGGCATATTGCGCAACGGCTCCAGCGGTCACAATCCGTAGTGTCCAGGGTCATTAATAGGCACCGTCAAACTGGAGGGCATACAGGAAGAGTCGGACAAGGCCGTCCGAGGTCAACTTTCCACCGTGACGAGAGATTTTTACAACTGCATGCTCTTCGGGATCGCCGATCAACTGGTAACAGTCTGCGTGGTTTCCTCCAGAGGTTCAGGAATGTGCAAATTTCAGAGCGAACCGTGAGAAGACGACTCAACGATTATGGATTGACCTCCCATCCTTCAGCTACTGGACCTCTTCTCTCCAGGGAACACCGGGTTGAGCGCTTGAGGTTTGCTCTGGAGCACCTAAACTGGACTCAGGAAGATTGGAGCCTCGTATTATTCAGCGATGATAATACTAATATAATTCAAGATAATTCAAGATTCTGTCTCCGATCTCCAGATGGACGGGAAAAGGTATGGAGAAGGCGGGGAGAGAGGTATGCTCCATGCACTTTTTCTCCAAGGGTTGCGTTTGGTGGAGGGTCAGTGATGGTGTGGAGGGGGAGGGGGTCATAAATTTAAACTCTCGTACAGAGTTGGTTCTTGTGAACCGTGGCTCTATAACTGCTGACAGGTACATTAGGGAGGTACTTGAGCCACATGTAATACCTTTCGCAAGAAATATTGCAGGTAACTTTATTTTAATGCACGATAATGCCCGACCTCACGTTGCTCGATCAGTGCAAAATTTCCTCAGACAAGAAGAAATTGACGTTATGGTTTGGCCACCCAGAAGTCCAGATATGAACCCAATAGAGCATGTATGGGATATGCTTGGAAGACGTGTCCGCGCTTGAGACCCCCAAAATTTGGCAGATTTAAGGGAAATGTTAGTGGAAGAGTGAAACAACATCCCAGAACAACATGTAAGAGCCCTGGTCGCTGGAATGGGCAGGAGAACGGAAGCAATTATCAGAGCTAGAGGTGGGAATACCAATTATTGATCGTTTTCCTCGAATTCCTCCTTTTTATTCAGTTTTGTGATTTCACTTCATTTCAATGATTTACTTTTTCATTTTGAGACTGTAAGACATTTTTATTTTTTGATTTGTTTTCCTATTAAAAATTTCGAGAAAAGAATTTTTTATTACCCTTATAATAAAGTGTGACTTTCAAAGAAAAAAGAATATTTTCAAAAATACCCTATACAGTTCAGTAATTTCAAAATATTGAAGTGATCCTTTAATTTTGTCCGGCAGTATATATATATATTATATAATATATATATATATATATATATATATATTATATAAAGAAGAAGAATATCCCATGATTATTTTTTCCTATACCGCTTATTTATAGTCCTACTTGCTGTAAAAATTTAGATCTTGAGAATATAGTCCTTTTTTGTATATGAATTTTCAAAATTAACAAACAGTCGTTTTTCGCGATTTTTACACGGAAATATCTCAAAAGGGACAGCGTGAAAAATTATGAAACTTTTACAGATTACCCATCTATACGATGAATTTAAGTGATATAAATTTGGTTATCCAGACTGGTTCCGGAATTATTATATTCCCTTCGCTGTTAAAATAACGTTTTATTTAAAAAATATTAACTCCGGTAATTTAGCATATTTAAGAGCGAAACAAAAATTAGAATGATGATGAGAGTATTTTATATACTTTTTGTCCTTACAATAAATTACCTAAGAAGCCAAGAAAATAGTTTAAAAAATTCAGGAAAGTCTGCATAAACTAAAACGTTTTACGCGCTATAACAAGGACGGTGATAAAGGAGTCTCAACCTTAATTTGATTTTTCTCGTGTAGTTTAACCTTATAACTTGTAAAAATTTTGATCGGATAAGAATTGTCCTTTTTTAAATATATTTTTTCAAAGACGGGTATTGTCAAGTTCTAAAAGATTAAAAGCTGGATATCCTGAGAGGGACTTAAACAAAACTGATGAAACTTGCACAGAATATACTTTGATATGATAAGTACTATAGGGAAAAACAATAAGTGACTGAGACCCAGGTAGTTTTAGAAATATAATACATCAAAGATTACTGCCTTGCCGGAGTGGTTCTCATCTTATTAACCGACCATAAGCCAAACCTAATGAATAACATTAGAACCTGTCGAGTCTCATTTTGGGATTTGGTTTTTATTTAATATCCACAAAATTACATTGAAAGATTGAATTAGAAAAATTTTCCCAACACCTGTATTTATCCGCGAAGCTGACATAAAACGATTGCAGTCTAAAAATACTAAAAGTATAGGCCAGAAAAATATTTTATATTCCGGAAAGGATTGAGAATAACTGGTAAAAAAATTATGAATATCAAAAATGTCGAGCTGCAAGTTCTGTTTTCGAACGATTTCGAACAAACTCCTATATCAAAGAGCCTCAAGGAATAATCTTCATATATGTCTATCCAGAATATGTCGAGAAGATTAATTTTATTTTATGTTTTGAAACAAGAATTTTATCGGTGATAAAAGAGATAATTTTCATGAGTCATAAAAAAAATTCTAACTTAAAAAGAGGGGTTTCAGAGAAGAACTTTTTAAAGAAATCTAAGTCAGAGAAGGTTCATGGGCAATAAATATCAGGGAAAGACCCGTTGTCAAATGGCCCTATTGGAATTAGTTTAATGCACATTTATAGCCGGGCCGGATTCCTCTTAGATCGAACGGCTACTCATTGTGGCTGCCTGCGGGGAAGAAAAAAATAGAACAATAAAATATTACAGATCCCTTCCAATGAGGCTCTATATCAGAACTAACTAGGTTTTAAAGAGCGTTTACTATACTGGTGGTCATTGAAGCTATGTATACAGAGAGTTTCGTAATTGCACGGCACTAATTTAGGTGTGTGTTTACTAAACAAAATAAATAAATAAATAAGTTTATATTGACGTATATCTCAAACTCATTTATTAAACAGATATCAAAGGTTAAAGATTTATTATTTATTTACTACATTAAGACAAACTGTAAAAAGTATAACGGGATTAATACTAAACAACAGGTTTTAATCACCTGATAGACAAATGAATGATAAGGGATGACAGTAGTTGCTCATCTGTTTGTCTCGTTCTGTGTGTTTTAGTGTGAGTAAATACTGTGAAACAGTTCAATTTATGATTATCATGGGAGGTACCATAAATTTATTCACTTTTGCAGTTCTTCGGTTAGGAATTCTTCACTATATCTTCGAACAGCAGCAGCACCGTTTATGTGTACATCACCATTACATAAAAGCATATCTACTTGTTCTGCAAAAGGGAATAAATTTATATAATTAAAATAGTAGGTTTCTATTATCTTCCAAAAAAAGTTTTACAGAAAAACTTTAACGAGTCAACGTTTCGGGGGCCTTCTCCATCATCAGGACTCACTGAGTTGTCTGACAAAAGTTAAAATTCCATTTTTTAATTTAAAAATGTTGTCAAAAAGTCTTTAAAATAAAATTATATTGCTCAGGGAACAACAATCATCCCACCTCACATATTCTTTGGCCTTTCTAATAATAATTATGGAATAAATTTATGGTTTCTCCCAACTTTTCTATATATGGATTCTTATTAAGAGTTTTAAATAACTTTAAAAGTCCATTAAAAATTTAACATATAGGATAAGAGGTCCAAAAAGCTTTAATATATTTATTAATATTTAGTATTTTTGCTACATAGGTAGATGATTTTTATTTCAATCTGATTATCTTTTCAATGAGTGCCTAAACAATCCTGGAGACGTGTAGTTTTTGAGTTATTCGAAAAAATAATATTCTTGTAGATTTCAGAAGTTATTTTTTTATTTTTTGGGAACTCATATTCAAAAATCAAAGGAAAACATTCCTTAAAAATTTTAACTTCACTACTATAATATTTTTTTAGATACAGCGATGAGTATATGTTTGAGTGTGTTATAATCATACATACATACATTATATATACTCACACACACGTGTTGTCAGCACCACGTAACTTCTACTTACATTATACTGATAAATGATTACTAAAAAACATTGCCTATGAATGACAATATTTATTTGTTAATTTTTTAACCGTTCCACTACAAACCATGAAGAGTCTTGGGCTCAGTACATATAGAGATTCGTACTCTTCCTAGGCCAACAGCCGTGCATTGAGGTGATTCGGCCGAGATTACGCTCAACGGCAGATTTTCCCCATTTTCGGGTACCCACTTTATAGAGGCTAGGTCTGCTCTAGGAGGGTCTCCATACCCAAGGATCAAACCTCCCTCCCCCTCCCCCGGGTGAAATAACAGAATAAATAATATTCCGTGCAACCGGGATTCGAACCCAGGACCCGGAGTACAGTAGACTAGCGCTCTATCCACTAGACCACGCCGCTCCTTAATTTATTTTTCATTAAATAACGCAAAATTTATAACAATTACTCAAGTTGTTGGGGTTTTCTTTACTGTTCATAAACTATAAAACATTAAATGTTGACTAATATATTTTTTTTAAAATATTTTTTTGTATCTTTCCAACGGTATTTCAAACATATATACTTTACTCTGTTTTCTTGGAGAAATATTTTTCATCATAAAAATATTTCTTATTTAGTTTATAACTAAATTCTTTCATATATTTTATTCTACGATTTTTTAAACTGAAAACAGAGAGAGAAAATGAATAAAACAAAGAAAATCAAAGGCATTTCAGAGTTAGAAATTTAGCAAAGAATTTCTGTGAAACATTTTATTTACGTTATTTTCCAAAGTTAATTATTTAATATTCAGAACACATAATTTTCAATGGCGATATTATTGTAACCATTTTATATAAAATTCAATTTGTTAAAGCAATGAATTGTTAAACAGTGAATGAAGGAGGCCGATGGATGTTCATTTATTTTTTTAATGCCACTTTATGCAACTGTGGCTAATCGGACGATGCTACGTGGGAGTACTAATTTTTGCCAATCCAGGTTTAATTAGGATATGGATCTTTAACGATTATGCGACATGGAAGGCTAAGGACATGGATAAGGCTTGGAACCTCCGAAGAACGGCATAACTAAGTACTTTTTTTTCCATTAAAAAATCCTAGGGCCACCTGCTGGTTTGAACCCGCTTCCTTGGGTGTGGAAGGCTATTATGGTATAGCTAATATGGTATAGGTACTAAACCACAGGTGACCCAAAGAAGATTGATGGGATATAGTAGCTTTGAAATATTAAAAAAAAATTTTAGAATAGAAGTTGAGAGTTATTATAAAGAGGGTTGAATAATCATTAAAGACTGATTGTATTGTTTTAGGTTTAGTCGTTCTCAGTACGAGGAGCAAGATGGAATGCTTTGATTTTATAAATATTTATTTATGCGTGTTCAAACAGAAAATGAAATGAAAATAACAAAAAAGATCATTTGAATTTCTCAATTTTTACATTCAATAGTTATAACCTTATGGCTTTATCAATACTCCTATGGGTTTTTTAAAATAATAACAATATTTCGCCATTTTTATTCGCATCTCCTTCATTATTTACATTAAAAAAAAAAAAATGCTTAAAGTAGATATAAATGCCTTAGTTATGCCGACCTTCGGAGGAGACGTAAACAGATGGTTAGGGTCCCTAGCCTATACAGTGTCAGGTTAAAGATTTCAATCCTATTTTAAGCTGATAGGTAAAATCAAACCCACAATAGCCACGTCGGAATAGCCACAGTAACATAATATGACGAAATGAATAAACAAATAATGAATGGATTTTATTTAATTGTTCGCTGAAATCATGAAGACTTGATGATTTATATGAGGCCTGCGTCTAGAGAAAATTATGTCTCCCTTCTCCTTTCTATATTTTTTTTTTTAAATAATAATAATAACAGGTCTACCGAACCCGAAGGTTGATGCCGATACCACTAAATATCAACTTTACTCACCCATTTGTGCCTCCGCGATGCTATCAACTCAATTATATTCACAGAGTACATGCTCCGCAATTTCGCGCTGTGCAACCTTCTAAACTCCCCAGTGGCCTAATCTCTCTTTGGACCAAATATTTTACGCAGTACCTTATTTTCGAAAAACCTTATGCCGTTGTTCATCCTTCAAAGTAAGCGGCCACCTTTCACATCCGTAAAGGACTTTCTTTTTTTTTACACTCTCAAAATATAGAACTTAAAACATCCCCATATGAAGATGCTATTAGATAATTTGACTTAAATCGATTTAAATATCTATATACTTACAGGTTCCCCGTTAACAAACCACATGAGCTGTGCCGCTGGTTTAGACAGGCCTGAGACACACCTAATGGATACGTTGTCGCCGATGTGGTACCGCGGCTTACCGCCGTATATTCTGGGTCCCGACTCTGGCAATGCTGTAACACATCATTTTTAATTAATGTTAAATCAAATTAACGACAAATTAAAAAATCCAATTCAATTAGTAATATCAACTACATCGTAGAAAGCCTATCGTATTTTTGTTTAATTAAGAAATATTAGGCATTTATCACATATAAAATCTTTGACGAGTGAGTTAAGGGGCTTGAAATAGGTAATAAAAGGTCCATAATCAAGTCCAAGGTAATAATCCAGCCTAGTAAGTACTTCGATTCGTGGCGACTAAGCAAAATCCAAGCAACCCAAAATTCTCAGGACGGTTTTAACCCAACATTGGGAAAAGTAAGACCTCGGTGCAACATTTATTGAAACAGGTTTCCTTTTTGGTATCTTTAGGGTGACACTTTTCCTGGAATTTCTTCCTGTCTAAGGTTCTTATCCGGTTATTCATTTTCTTGAGCAAATCAAGGACAATAAAAGAATAAGTGTTCCACAGTTTCATCCACCATTACTCAATCAGAGTATGATGATTCATGACAACTCCCTGTTTACGTATTGCTGGTATATCGGGGATTAAACGGAAGGTCCAGCGACTATGCTATAATTTTATGTGATCTAGCTGACTGTGAGCAGCGATAGTCTGTGGATCTAATCAATCAGTCACTACCGAAAGCCGAAGGATTCGGTAAAAAAGGAACTGCTAAAGTAGCCGCGAAAAGACTTGTTATAGAAGAAAGTATGGGATCTTCAAGGCCTAGTGCGTAACAGAGAGATACTGAAATATTTTATATTTAATATATATATATATATATATATATATATATATATATAATATATATATATATATATATATATATATATATATATAAGCTAATTATTAATTAACTTACCAACGACAACCTGTTTCCTTTCTATTAATTAATATTTATTCTATTGTCTTACTTGGAATTCTCATACTAGACTGAAAAGACAAAAAACTGCTCACAGATACAGATTGTAAACATTTACTTGACAATCGCTAAATATGTCCCATCTACTACAAGAAATTAATTTACATAGCCGTTGTTAGACCTATTTGGACATATGGTATTGAGCTTTGGGGATCCACTAAACCATAAAATTCTTCCCCGCATCCAATCCTTGAAATACAAAATCCTCCGAAAGATCCTAAATGATCCTTATTTTGTAATTATAAAAAACTATCCATAAAGACCTGAATATTCCATTAGTTACAGACTTAGCCACAGACTCAGATACACCTCCTTAAATTCCAAACTACCAGCCTACTCAAACCCGCTTGTCCGTATCATCTCATCTCCATCCATTCCCGATAACACTCTAAGGCGATAAAAAAGACGGTGTCCTTGAGACTTGCCAATGAAATAAAAATTTAAGTACTACTGAGTTTATCAAGCCAGTTATTACATTTACAGTTGTAAATAAATAAATAAAAAAAAACAGCTTACCAACAGTGAGCATGTCTCCATGACCCGAGACCGTCTGGAAGGAAGGAGCTTCGGCAGACACCTCGCATTTGTACCTGCCACTGGAGGAGAGTTCCAGCCTTCTCAAGGTCACCTGCCATTGATTCGAGCTCCCCAGCTGCAATGTATATTGTAATTAAACAAAATGAGCGGCGAGTAAAGTTTCTGGGAAAAGAGTTCAGGTTCTAGAAACAATTTGTAGATTTAAAAACTTGATAGAATGGAATAATCCTAATGATTGGGCTCATGTGAGCGTAGTCTTGAATAAATAAGAAGAAATTAAAATAAATCTCAACTAGAGCAAGTAAACTTAAAATTAATAGTACAATCAGTGTGCGAACCCCCGCCAACGCAGTTACTGAGACTAATGTCACATAACTACGAAATAGCTCCGAAAAGTTAAAATAAATAGATTGTTTATTTTATTTAACGTCACTTTATGCTACTATGGCTAATCGGGCGATGCTACAGTGGGAGTACTAAATTTTTCCTATCCTGACAACGAGTACCTGATAGGGGTGGGCATAATCGAATGATCGTCATAATCGGATGATCGGACTTCGATGATTTAAATAATCGAATGATCGAATGATTAGTATGCATTGAGAGAGACGATATGTCACCATTCCCGTCTCTATAGTGGCTGAGCTGGCTGAGCCTAGGTGCAAATATACATATAATTTATGTGATGAGCAAAAAAAAAAAAAAAGTCGTTCGAATATCCCAGCTCCTTATAATCCCTCGATTGTTAAACAGTTCAGTTCGAATGATCATTCGCTTATCAAAACCGATTAATTCGAATGATTGAAATAATCGAATGATCCGATAATCGACATTCGATTATGCCCATCACATCGCACAGGGGATTACACGTGGGAATTACCGGTAACGAGTTTACGGACCAGGCAGCGAAGCAGGCGCTCACACTGCCACAGAGAGGAACAGCCATCTTGACCCCGTCTGAACTTAGTGAACCGCTCAAAAAGCAAGAAGATGACCGATGGCAGAAAATGTGGGACGATAGGCAGGTAAGCAAACTAAAGCATATAAAACAAATAGTGAAACCCTGGTCCACATATAGCCGTAGCAGCCGGAGGGAGGAGGTCGCGTTAACCCGACTGAGGATAGGACACTCGCGGCTGACGCACTCTTATCTTTTTGCTAGGCAGCCGGTGCCTCGATGCCAGCACTGTGATGGAACCCTTACCATTCGGCATATATTTCAAGAATGCCCTTATTACTCATCACACCTGAATAAAATTGGACTAAGCCCGAATATTTCAGCGGTGCTGAGCGATAGAGAGGAAACCATTGAATTAGTTTTTGATTTTCTTAAGGAGCAGTCATTATTATCAAAATTATAAAGACCATTCCTAGTCAGTTAGCATTATCTTTTTAAACAATTGTTTACATAATAATTTTTTTTCTCTTAATTACTCATTACATAATAGTTCTTTCTTATAAAGGTTGAATATGCATATAGTGTCTAGGCGTTGATGACCTTATGGTTTTACGCCTTAAAACCAAAACAAACAAACAGACCTTTTAACGTCTCCTCCGAAGGACGGCTTGACTAAGGATTGTTTATTCCTATTAAAAAATCCTAGGACCAACTGCGGGTTTGAACCCGTGACCTTTGGCATAGGAAGCTGTTATGCTAGCCATCCAGCTACAAGTGATTCCCAAAAATAAATCAACATTTGAGTGTGATATCTTAAAATATAAATTAAACGAAGCTCCTATAACCCAAGTACCTGCCCGATTATTGAAAATAGGTTAAAAGCTTAAATTAATCGATACTTACTGTAAAATATGTAAAAGGGCTCTTCAGAACAGTTAACAAGCCACATTAGTTAAAAAAATAATTAACCATTATAACAATTAAAATAACCATTAAAAAAAAAATGTCAAGATGTTTCTTATTTTTTTCATTGAAACCGAAAAAAAATCTAATTTTAAAAGGAAAAGGCTGAATTTGATGTGGTAAAGGTTGAATTTGAAATGGAAATGGTTAAATCCTGAAGGTTGAATTTGACCAAGCCGCTCAGTGGTTTCACAATCGACTTGGATTTCAGACCATTGCCGGACATCACAATCGGCCTCACAATTATTATTATTATCAAAGAACTTAATTACTACGACATTATAAGTTTTTCGATAATATATATATATATATATATATATATATATATATATATATATATATATATATATATATATATATATATATATATATATGCTTGGTAAATAATATTAATAAATTGGGTATGTGCGTTGGCTATATATTGCATGTGAAATAAATACGCCAGACTATGTATAAAAGGAAATGTTTAATTAAAATTAATAATACAATATAAAATAATAAAATGAATGCCCAATTCTAATGTGGTAAAGTAATAGTTCTGATTGAAATTAAATACTATAATTGTTAAATTAGTAGTCCTTCAATGTTTTATTAGTATTTAAGGTAAGCTTATCTGCTGTCCCCCTGTGGGACTTGTCTTCTTCTCCATTATGAGTCTCTCTGCTGTCCCCCTGTGGGACTAGATGGTCACCCTGTGTGACTTGATGGAAGTCCTGTAGTACGTACGCACTCACTTACGACTCGACTGCGACTAGACTGCAATATTTTATTCCCGACACTGTACAATTCTCGGTAATGCGCATGCGCGCCCTTCTCTTAACAGTGTAACTTTATCAGCACTATTACTTCGTATTTTTTAAAAACAAATAAACCTTAAATAAACTAATATAAATTTATATAAAAATAATTACCATAGAATCACCAACAATATATATATATTCAATAATGGCATATTTGTTTGGTAAATACGTAAAATATATATGGATTGAATTGAATAATCCTAACAATAGGGCTCATGAATAGATAATCGGCCTATTTATACCAGGAACGGACCTGAGTCAAGATGAACTAGGGGATGGGAAATGTGGGAGGGTATTGGTGGGATAGATGATGTGGCCGCGGGACCCAGTTCACGTCCAGCGCATTTATCCTCTTGGCGGGTTCGATTCCCGGCTAATCGGATCTAGCAACATTTGTACTCCCACTTCAGGGCTCCGCCAAATCAGCCTAAATGATCGCCCTAATCCTCTCCTCGCCAACTCCTAAAAAGCTAAACGGCAATTGGTCGAAGATGAGAGATTTGGAATCAGGGGTAATCGATTCAAACTGTTTATTTTGATTATCATATCTTTGTATGTCATTTAGTGTCTTTTTATACGACTGAGTTTGCCTACTCAGGTTTAATTAGGACAGAGATCTTTAACGAGTACTAGGCATCAAAAGGCACTAGACCACCATTTAACGTTCCCTTCGAAGAATACCATAATCAAGGATTTCTTACTCCCTTTTAAAATTCCTATGCTCACTGCTGCTGCGCAAGATAGAGCCATCTGGCGGAGGCTACTGGAGGCGGCCCAGACTCGGTGACAAGTTGTAGCGCCAGATGATGATGTCAATGCGAGCTTTTCAACCGCGACTTTGGGCATATGAGGCTGTTATGCTTCCCGCTACAACCCAATTTTCATATCTATACATCCATCTATTCCAGAAGAATATTGATTAGGAGTTATAAATTAGACAAAAGATTAGGACACAACCTTTAAAGCATTTAGAAGATTAATATCCTCGGACTTGAATTTAATTGTGTTTCACGACTATGAAAGCGAGCTTCTTCGGATTCTGTTGGAGAATAATTAGGTGACTTTTCTAATTCGAAAATTATAATTATATATACTAATGCTGGAAAGGATGGGTCATAACTGGAGAATATGTTTTATATTAAAAACACTGAACACTCGAACCACATACTTTATCTTCTTATGAATGTTTGTGAATCCATTACCGCAAATGTAAGCTCTTAGACTTATGTAGTAATTTTTATAATGCAATTTAATTATAATAGAATAATTTTTATTCTGGGAGAGCATCCCTTAAGAACAACATTCATGTAAAATTAAGATAAACAATGTGTTTGGCTAAAGAAGCAAAGGATTATAAATAATTCTTATTTACAATGATATAAGAAGAGAAAAGAACAAAAAAAAATGAATACAATTCAACAAAAGAGTAAAATAAATAATATTTGAATTTTAAATTTGTTAACAAAACTGAACATTGAAACAACTAAAAATTCTTTGAATAATTAAGTTAAATATGAAGGATAAATAATAAATCTTCTTTGATTCAAAATCTGATATTTAATTTGAAATATCAGTATTTTGGCACGTCTATTTGGAATGACAGAAGGTATTGGAACAGTTACGACTTGAATGATGGAGAGGAAGCATGGCGGGTATGAGTAGATGGGGAATTCCCGAGATCAGTAGAGCGGACAAGTTCTTGGTCTATGGAAAAGAATGCAAAGGTCAGAATGGCGCAACCTTGTTTCAAGGAGTGGACTGACGATTTAAATTGCAGAAGACTGTGGACATACGGAGGAATCTAGGAGTTAATGATTTGATCCTAGGAAATGTTTCCTACGAATGGGAGGAAGGAGCTACTTCAACTCGCCATAAAAATCAGTCACATGAGACCTACTTGGAGTACCGGGTACAAATCTAAAAAAAATATATCCATAATTCAGATACAATCGGTACTTTTATGTTTTATGGGGGCGGGGTAGCCGAGTAGGTTAGCGCGCGTTGCTTTGACGCGCGTTGCCTAGCAACCACAGAGAACCGAAAAATTGGAAACCAAAACACTAGGAGTTCGAGCCTCGGTACCGGGGGGACTTTTATCTCGGCATTTATACCCCGCCCTCACCCCCTGGTCCGAGAAACCCCCGTATAGCCTTCAAAGGCGAGGTAGGGGTAGAAAAGTAGAACATAAAAAAAAAAAAAAAAAAAAAAAAAATCCATAATTCAGATAATGTATACCAATATTTTTTACATAAATATGACACATCTCATGCCAACAGATCGGAGCACTCTTTCTTCTTTCCAGTAAATGCCCAACCGATCATTTTCATACCATTTAGCCTATGTATCAGGAAAACGTAAATTTATTGGCTTCGGTTACATGTCCTACCAGGACTATCTGCAATTTAAATTCGCAAATGGAGGAGGGGAAACTTGAAACAGGATCTTAAGTGGCTCTTAATTGGACTTAGGACCAGAGCTTTCCAACAGTTTGATCTAGGAGAACTGTGGAATACTATTTTCTCTACCACTCAGGAAAATTCATTAAAACCCTTGACCGGAAAAAAATGTATTCCCATCTTATCAGTCAACAATTATACATCTCCTCATTCAGGTATTTTTGAAGCTTATGGCGTCACAAACGCCATATTCATCTGCTACATATTTTGAAAAAAATTTAAATCAGTGAAAAGAGAAAATAACATTTTTTTCCAATTTTTTATTAAAAGCTTCAAAAACGTCTCAATAAAGAGGTAAATAAGTAAGGTGTGTCTTTATGTAATTATTAACAATCTATTTATTTCAAAAGAAAATCCTTCTTTTTTTTTCATATTATTTTTTCTAAAGATGTTTATTTTATATTTACAATAAATTTTTATTTTATTTTATAGTATCAAATAGATTTATTTAAACTTCAGAGTTACTTTTTTTCATAAAAAAAAAAGAACAGTTACGATTAGCAATGAGGGGTTTTGGCTTCATTACTTAAAGACATTCAAATTGTTTCACGGCCAAAGACTGAGCATGGAGATGATTAAGCCTCAGCTAGCATTTTTTTAAACCAATATTTTGGTACCCAAAGGCTGGGTATGAACCAGGAGACGATCTCCCCATTCTAGGAACGCTCCACAGCTGAAATAACAACAGATTAAATAATTCTGCTTCTGTCGAGGTTTGAATCCTGGACTACGAGGGCAGTTCACTAAAGCTTTGTCCACTAGACCATACAACTCTCGATCTATTGAAATAGCGTATTAATATTTTTTTAGCTTATTATTTTTAATAATGTAACCTTTGTAATAGACCAAAAAAAATCCTCTCTCCCACAAAATTTGAAGGCTTTTTCAGACGTTTAAATAAACGCAGAACTCGAAAAACGAATAAAAATATCGTCAGATTAGCCACAACAGCATAAAGGGATGTTAAATAAATGATGAATAAAAATAAATCTGTTAGTACGCCTTACGCCGTCCGCGGCATTTTTTTAAAAATACTACAGCATGGAAGGATGATCCTTACACAGGATGTATAGAGTGTTAGAACCACTAAAGTGTGATAAACAAAAACGTTAAAGTTAAAATAAAAGTAAATCTTGGCTATATATATACGCTTGTAACTCCATTATTTTCGAAGATAGAGAACAAATTATTAATGTTTTATAAAGAAAAAAAAATTGAATAATTAGAAAAAAAAAGATATAATTATAAAGCCTCCAGTTACAGATATTTTTGAAGATATGAGAAAAAATTTATATCTGTTTTTAACAAAAAAAACAACAACGAATTTCTTATCTTTTTTAATTTTTCTGGAAGTTTTTCTTAATATTTCACACTTAAATAAGCACATCTTAACTTATTTTTGTTAATTATTTTTTTAATTTCATAATTGTTTACATCATTTATAAGAGCCGCCGGCAAATTGAAATACACATGGTTTAATGATGGTAAAGTGAAATGTCGGCGTGCGGATGGCCAACCAGTAATAGTCATCAACTCGCCTTCTGACTTAGAAGTTTTTGACTGACATCAGGGACTACTTTTCACCTTTCGGGATCATCGGCTTTCGACCATTCGTTTTTTAACCACTAATTCGCGATTTTCATCTCATCATTATTTTTTTCTTTATTACTGTAGCTATTTTTATTTTTGTTCAACATTAAGACAAAATGCAATTTTTTTTCTTTATTCGCAAATATACGTGAATTTTTTGTTATCTAACTCAACAAGAGTAATAATTATTTTATTTTTATTCGCTATGTACAGACTACTAACAGCTGTTGAAATTGTAAAAACCTTTTTGATTTTCTATATTATGTTTGTTTTATTTCTATTTTCTAAGAATGTTTATGTTTCTAGTTCTTATTCCACAAATAATGTCAATGCACTGCAGGTTTATTCATCTTCTCATTCCTCGCTCCCCTTTTCTCATGGCCCACCATCTCGGTTCACTACTTCCAATTTTCCTTTCCCATGACTAATGTCCTTTTAACCTGTCACGTCAACGCACAGTCACTCCTAGCCCATATTGATGAATTCCATGACTTTTTCCTCCATAACTTTTATCACTTAATAGCTGTTTCTGAAACCTGGCTGAAACCTACAATTCCGACATCGCAAGTTTCCCTTCCGAATTATACATTGCTCCGTCATGACAGAGATGACCGAACGGGTGGCGGCGTGGGTCTCTTTGTTCATGACAGCCTCAAATCCAAACAACTCATTCAATCACCCCATTCCGATTGCCCTCACCTCGAATACCTTTTCGCCGAAATATCCACAGCTTCACATTCCCTACTATTTGGAGTCATATACCGCCCTCCCAGAGTACCCTTTGAGACAGAATTCGAATCCACTCTTTACAATCTAATCCCATCCTATAACAATATCATCCTCACTGGGGATTTTAACACCAACCTATTGTTGCCTTCCTCAGACCATGCCTACTTAACCAACCTCTTCTTCTCTCTCGATCTTTATATTGTGCCATATAATCCCACACACCACACCCAGTCCTCAGAATCCTGGCTCGATCTGTATGTTCTGGATTCTGCTGATAAACTCCTCGCCTCGTCTCAACATCCTGTTCCGTTCTTGTCTGCTCACGACCTTATCCAGATATCCTATAATCTTCCGATCACTCTATTTTTCCCAAGAACCATTTCTTTTCGTAACCTTAACACCCTTTCCTCTGAAATCTTGGCGCCAGATCTTGAAGCTATCCCATGGAACACCATATAGTCGCTTAGGACCGTAGATTCTAAGGTTGAAACCCTTACCTGTCATCTCCATAATATTCTAGACAACCATGCTCCCCTTATCACAAAGAAAATCCGACACCCTCCTGCTCCTTGGTTAACGCCAGAAATTAGGGAATGTATGAGGCACAGGGATGCTGCAAGGCGACGATTCAGGCGCTCCCGTCTTCCTAGTGATTACTCCACCTTCAAACATCTCAGAAACAGTACCCAGTCCATGATACGCCAAGCTAAATCCCAATATTTTCAGCAATCCTTATCTTGTGCTTCCGACTCCAAAACCAAATGGACAATCCTGCGTAAACTATCCTTAGGAAAACACACCCATAACCAACCTATTCCTATTTCCGCTGATGATCTTAACACCCACTTTGCTTCCTGCTCCTCTCATTTATCATGTCAGACGCCGATGCCTGCTCCTATGCACCATTTCAATCCGGATTCATTCTTTTTTTTCCATATCACCCCTGAGGACCTCTTTAATTCTATTCGTAAATCCCAAACCAATGACTACGGACCTGACAATATCCCAGTAAAACTAATCAAAGCCTCGCTTCCTTCCATCCTTCCAATATTATATCATATCTATAACTTTTCTCTAGACAGTGCAACCTTCCCAACTTCCTGGAAAACCGCTCTGGTTCGTCCACTGATGAAAAACTCAAATCCGGTATCTCCTAATGACTTTCGCCCAATTTCTCTCCTTTCAAACCTTTCTAAACCTTTAGAGCGTCTGGTCCAATCTCAGTTATCCCTCTACCTCGAGCAAAATAACCTTTTGAACCCCCTCCAGTCTGGTTTTCGGCCTGGCTATTCAACTCACTCTGCTCTCTCCCACATTTCCCAAGATCTCCACAAGGCCATAGATCAGCACAAAATAACTATCCTTGTTTTGCTTGATTTTTCCAAAGCCTTCGATTCTGTGGACCATAATATCCTCTTAACCAAACTCCATAGACTCCCAGTATCCACAGGCGCTCTTCAATGGTTTCAATCATTCCTTACCGGCCGTTCCCAGTATGTTGTAGTTCCCAATAAACCCCACTCCGACTCACTGCCATTAACAAAAGGTGTACCCCAAGGTTCCTCGTTATCTCCTACCCTTTTCTCCATATTCATAAATGATCTTCCGCTCTCCATCAAGCACTCCCAATACCACCTCTATGCCGACGATATTCAGATTTATATTTCCTTTACCCTAAATGAATTTCCTGATGCTATCTCTAAACTTCAGGAGGACATAAATAATATAAGTGCTTGGTCAAACAGCAACAAACTCCTGCTAAGCGCTGAAAAAACAAAAGCCATCCTGATAGCATCACCTGCTCTCCTTAAATCCTTTCCCAGTTCCCCCAACCTTTTCCTAAACAATACTCCTATCTCTTTCCATTCATCTGTCAAGAACTTAGGTATTACTCTTGATCAAACTCTCTCTTGGAAACCGCACATCTCCCAAATATCCCGCCGAACCATAACAACCCTAAAGCAATTCCGTCGCCTCCATCACCTCCTACCATTCAATATTCGTAAACTCCTTGTTTCTTCCCTTGTCTTTCCCCATTTTGACTACGGATGCGAGGTGTACAGCGGACTTTCAGGTGAGCTCGAAGCAAAACTTAAGCGTATTATGAACTGTGCAATACGGTTTGTATTCGGAATCACCAGAGACACGCATATAACCCAGTATTACACCGAGTTAAGGTGGCTTCATCCTCGTTACAGATGCCAGTATTTCCTAGCCTCCTTCCTCTACCAGGTTATCAGAACTCATCGTCCCAGCTTTATCTTCCAATCCCTTCAATTTAAATCATCAATTCAGTCCCGTTCTACTAGATCCCGTCTTTCTGACCTCTACCCTCCTCCTCACCGTACTGCTGCCTTTGACAAGTCCTTTCTAGCCAAAGCAACCACTCTTTGGAATTCTATTCCTCCTGAGATCCGTCATGCAAGTACTGCTTCCTCCTTCAAATCGCTACTTTTCAACCACCTTCTCCTTACCCAGTCAAACAGACAATAACTTCAAACTGCAGATGCTATAAATACCAATTATTATTATTATTATTTTTTTTTTTTTTTTATGTGTTTGTATTACTCAAATTATCATTGATGAACCAGCTATTACTGTTTGTTTTTTTTTTGTTTTTCTTATTCCGAAAGTCTGACTTGTAAATATGTACATATATTACTACCTTAATTATTTTTTAGTTTAGTATTTTGTTATTCTAAATCATGACCACACTGTTCCGGTCATCAATTATGTATTTTATTTTATTCTTAAGGGACTTTAGTCCCAGGATAATAAAGAAGTTTTTTCATTTCATTTATCAACGTTTCGGGGTTGTTTCCCCATTATCAAGACTGAAACAATTTTTTAAAAATTTGATTAGTGAATGAAAATAAATTATTTAAATATTTGTCTTTGAAAAATTATCTTCACCAATTTGTCATAATTAATTTAAAACTCACTAATATTATTTACCTTGTTTTTTGAAAACACTTTCTCATATATAATTTATTACTTCACTCCACAGCTTACTGCTATTCCTCTACATGGGTGTTCATTGGCTTACTGTTTCTATTATTTTCCAATTTTAAACTTTGTACCTTTCCAGTATTCCAATGTAATCCTTGTGCTTTTTATTTATTTTTATTTCTATTAATTATATGTCCTAATTATGGTTTTTGGACTATATATAAAAAAAATCTCTTTATTTGTTTTCGGACTAGCCCATACAAATGGAGTTGAGTTGTACAAAACAGTCAAACATAAATCAAAGAAATCTATTACAACTGTACTAAACAAAATACGCTTCAAAAACAAATACATAATAAAAGGCAAAATAAATAAATATTAAACAAATAAGATAATCATAAATAGTTTAACAAATTCAATTATTGTTATTTTAGTAATGTGCTTAAATTATTCTTCAATAGACAGATACAAATTTCTTAGCTTTAAACATTCTGTTACATAATAAAATAAATTTTCAAATTTCTATTTTTTTTTCTATTTGCAACAAAAGTTGTACTATGAGTTCATTGTCAGACATATTTTCAATATATGTCCTCAAGTACTTATTTCTGGAAGGGGAGTAAACAGGGCATTGAAACAAAAAGTGATTTAGATCTTCTGGTTCGCCTGAATTACAAGTACGGCATTCAACGCTACTATCTGAATAACCATTTTGGAATCCGTAACTGGTAACTTAACTTCAGTTTTTGGACTATTGTTATATTTATTTTAAAATTTTACCTTATTTATGATGTCTGTGTAATGTGTTCCTTGAAGATGAGAAATTGGTGAAGATAATTTTTCAAAGACAAATATTTAAATAATGTATTTTTCATTCACTAATCAAATTTAAAAAAAATTGTTTCAGTCTTTAGAATGGGGAAACAACCCCGAAACGTTGATAAATGATGTAAACAATTATGAAATAAAATAAATAATTAACAAAAGGAAGTTAAGTGTGCAAAAAACGAATAAATATAAAAATGAGGGGAAAAAAAGTTGAATTTTTACATACAAATACGCCCATAACACAGTTATTTTTCAAGATAAACACCATTATTATTAGTGCATTATAAACCAACATTATTAGTGCTTTTTTACGAAAAAAACGCCAATAATTATAAAAAAGAAAAAAAAAAATGAAATTTTGCACATATATATGCCCATAACTCAGTTATTTTTCAAGATAGAGAAAAATATGTATATTTTTTTAGAATCAGTAATGCCCGATAAACGGAAAAATCGAAAAGATTAACAGCTATAAACAGTTATATCCTTAAATAGTTTTTTGGATGTAATAATTTGTAATTTTTTATATAATTTGTAATAATTTGTAGCAGGACATGGTCATTTAGGCTCAGGGGAGCCTATAACGTGTATTCGATAATTTTCATTATGACAATATTTTCCCTTACTATATCATTCATACATAGCTAAGAGGAAGTAAAAATGATTTTTATACTTTTTAGAACATTGTTAAAGGTAAGATTAAAAAATAGATAATAATCTGCGGTATTGCCTGCGGAAGAGAAGGAAGACTCGATTGTTAAACATGGTTGCTTAAGCTTACAAAGGGTGGCGTCCATTGTTCCCATTGGCCAGTTCATAAACGTTTTGTTTGTCCATGCTGATGGAACCATTAAACCTCCGAGTTGATCCTTTTGTCATTCTCACAAAGGAATCGGTCCCTTTTTGCGGATTATTCTGAGCCTATTCTTCGGGCCCGAATTTGATACACATTTCGGCTACCTCGACCATCGAAGGCTTACTATAAAACCATACCTTGTTCCCCGAAGGATGCTGATATAAGGGGAGCACAACTGACCCGGGAAACCGTTTTTTTAAAGGTATACTGATCCCATTGTTAGGTGTTTTGGATTATTTTTTTCAGTATTGAACCTTTGTATTCCAACAAAAATAAAATTACCCCCCACCTCCTCAAAATTTGAGAGCTTACGTTTCAAGATACGTAAAACAAATAAAAATAGGGAGCCACCCATAGCGTAGTGGTTAGCATAACAGCTTTCCATGCCAAACGCGGGTGGCCCTAGGATTTTTTAATGGGAGCAAAAAAATCCTTGGTTATTCCGTTCTTCGGAGGGGACGTTAAAAGGTGGTCCCGGGCCTGTGTGATGTCAGGTACTCCTTGAAGATCCCTATCCTAATAAAACCTGGATAGGCAAAATTTAGGACTCCCACCGTAGCATCATCCGATTAGCCATAGCAGCATAAAAGTGACGTTAAACGAATAAACAAACAAATAAAAATAAAAAATCCATTTGTTCAACGTCCGCAGCGTTCCTCCGAAACTATTGGACTAGTTTTTTTTTTTTAAATTCGCTAAAAAATACTAGGGCATGCGACGATGATCCTAAAACCTGATGTTCATATCAGCTGGTTATTTTTAAAATGGCGGCCGATTAAAAGTGATATTATTCAGTAAATCAGTTATTTTTGAAGATAGAGACAAAAATTGTTAGCGATTTTAACCAAAAATATGTATAGAGTTTCAGAATCAGTAACGCGCGATAAACAAAAAAATAAATAAATAAAATTAAAAAAAATAAAAATAAAATCTTGCCTATATATTCGGTTGTAACTCCGTTATTTATATAAACACAAATAATTATATAAAAGAGAAAAAAGAGAAGAAAAAAATTGAAATTTTATACGTAAATAGCCTCATAACTCATTTATTTTTGACGATAGAGAAAAACATATACAGAGTTTTAGAGTCAGTAAAGAGAGGAAAAAAAATAAATAAATAAAAAAAGTTGACCTATGTATTCAAGTCACAAATGATAATAGATGTAATTCCTTCAAAACTTGATAATTATTGAAGAAAGAGAAAAATCTAAAAGATTAGAAGCTAATATATATATATATATATATATATATATATATATATATATATATATATGAATACATTTTTAAGATTTGTCCTTGGCACACCGAAGAGGTCTCATCTGACCCATTTATACAGTGAGTTAAAGTGGCTCCTTCCCTCAAACCGCAGACAATATTTCCTTGGATCACTCCTTTACCAAACCATCAATTCCCAGCTACCTCCCTATATCCACAAACTTCTGCAATTTAAATCGTCAGTCCGCTCGCTCCAAACAAGATCGCGCCATTCTGACCTTTATATTCCTGCCTACAGAACAACAAGTTTTGAACATTCCTTTCTTGTCCGCTCTACTACTCTCTGGAATTCCCTACCTACTCATATCCGCCATGCTTTTTCCCTACCATCATTCAAGTCCCAGCTGTTCGAGTACCTATTGTCATCTCAAACAGACGCTCCACAAGCCTGATATTTCAAATCAAATATCTATTCAAAAAGAAAATTTATTATTTATTGTTCATGTTTCTATATCGATCAATTATTATGAATCAGTTTTCAATGTTGTTTTTTTGTTTCATCATATATTATCATTTATTTTACTCTTTTAGTTATTTTATTCTTTTGTTTTCATTGTATCCTACTTTTCTTCATAAAGCTTTGTAAATAAGGATTAATTATAATCCTTTGGTCTTGTGGCCAGACACATTGTATATATTAATTGTACATATCATATTGTTCTTAAGGGACCCAGTCCCAGAATAAAAGTTATTTTTCTATTCTATTCTATTCCATTTTTATATAATGAATCATACCCTAATTTAGTTATTTGAATTTAACAAACCACTGTGTAATTATTTGTTTTTTTTTTGTTGTTTTTTTTCTTTTCATTATTTTCACTTATGATATGAAATATATAATAAGGGAATGCAGGGGACGTTATAAAGGGGTCCCGAGCCTGTGCAATGTCAGGTACTATTTAAAGATCCCAATCCTAACAAAACCTGGATAGGCAAAATTTAGGATTCCCAATGTAGCATCGTCCGATTAGCCACAGTAGTATGAAGTGAAGTTAAATAAATAAACAATACACAGTTTTTGAATGCCAGTTTTCACCAGAAATGCACATTTTAGGATCCCCAAGACTAAGTCAAATCGCATATTTAGTCGTCATTTATTATTTATAACAACTTGATATGGTTAGTTTTTTAAAATTTTAAAAATCAAAGGTACTTTAAAGAAAGAAGTTTTAAAATTTTTAATTTAAAAACTATTATACTAATATTTACAACAATAATTTAGTTTTATGGGATTTTATCACTCTCCATTATCTTTACAATTTTTCGTGTAAGATAAACCTTTTTTTTTTTTAAATCTTTATCTTTCCAGCGGTATATTATACATATACATTCCTGTTCGTAGGTTCAAAGACACAAAAATTGCACAAACAAATATGTGTTCTCTTTTCTCCTTTAGTTGGATATCGAATTAATTTAACTTACACATATTTATCGATTTTTTATCAGTACTAACTTATATTTATCAGTGATGATATGGTTAATTTTTTCGAATCTACCAAATTAAAGGTATTATTATTAGTATTATATTAATTTTGAGAGAATCGTAAAAAGGTGCAATGTTGATAGTATAAAGTGGCTCTTCTGGTGAACTGATATTGATGACAAAGTTGCTGTAACATCTAGATGTCTTAAATATGAAATTTCAGTATCGTCCGACTCTTCCTTTTTTGCGATAGATTTACCACAAACACACACACACAGACCTTTTTACGGGACTTTATCATTGTGGCTCAGGGGAAACTAAAACGTGTATTTCTAGTGAAAACTCGAATTAGAAAACTTCAACGATCGCAATACCTTCCCTTACTATATATTTCATATAAAGGTAAGCAAAAGAAAACCAAATCAAGTAAATTGGCTCTGTAATAAATAAATGACAAATTTTTCCAGTAAAAATTTCCTAGAGTACCTTTTATAAATCAACGTCTCGATTACTCAGAAAAGTTTCTTTTAAAGATTCGGTGAATTTTAAAATCAAAGGATTTTATTAGAAATTCTTTATTAAATAATGTGTATGATGGCGACGAAGAATTCAAAATTAAATTTTCCTATAACGGCCGATCTACTATATTTGGATGAATAAAAAAAAAAAAAAAAAAAAAAAAAAAAAAAAAAAAAAAAAAAAAAAAAAAAAAAAAATCTGTATAGTTGAATGGTATAGATCGAATATAAAAATGTTTTATGTAAAAGAAAAATCTCGTGAATTTTTTTACGAAATGTTAAAGGTACTTAAGGTGTTCTTTGAGATACAAATTCTTGTTTTATTGTTTTCAACAATCAACCTTTGTAATCGAAAAAAAAAAAAAAAAAATCGAGGGCCAAAAGCCGTCCTTGGTTTTTCTCCGAAACTATGGGACCAATGTTTTCGAAATTTTGCACAAAAATATAAGGGCATTTGACGATAATCCTAACACCTGGACGTTGATATCAGCCGATTAAATTGTAAATGGCGGCCTAGTTTTAAAATTATTAAAAAAATTCCAATTCAATAACTTGAGAGGAAACTACACAGTCCGTTTTTGACGGATTCATTCTGATGTTTAACTAATAAAAAAAAAAAAAAAAAAAAAAAAAAAAAACTGTACCACTACTACCCATGAAGAGTTTTGGGCTCAGAACATGTAGAGATTCGTACTGTTTCTAGGCCAACGGCCGTGCAATGACGTGATTCGACCAAGATCACGCTTAGCCGCCAGGTTTTCCCCCCTTTTGCGGGTACCCACTTTATAGAGACTGGGTGTGCCCCAGGATCGACCCCCGGCTGAAATAACAGAATAAATAATATTCCGCCATAGCCGGGATCGAACCCACAGTAGACTAGCGCTCTACCCATTAGACCACGCCGCTCCCTGTAAATTTCTAAACAATAGTTTGAAATACCGATTCTGCAAGATTAAGAGCCTGAGTTGGGTTAATACTAGAACTGTAGACGGCTTTATAGTAATTAGTAATTAGTAAACCGCAATAAAAGATATACGTATCTTGAAACGGAAGTCCTCTAATTTTGAGAGAGGATGGTATTTTTTTTTTTGATAGATTACAAAGGTTCATTATTGAAAATAATAAACCAATCAATAAAAATGTGTCGTTTAATTCAAATTATAAAAGTTTAGGCACACAAAACACACACACACACACACACACAATATATAATATATGTATATAAATACATATAGATTTATAAAACTTAGGACTAGATTACAAATTGTAAGTTAAAATTTAGATTAAATTAGATTTATTTTACCATAAGAGCGCATCTGTTTTGAGAAATTTCAGTAAAAAAATTATATTAAAAATATATACATATATTTTTTAAAAAATATATAAAAAACATAAAAAAAAGACATAATTGTCCGAAAACAATTGACCAATGTGTAATAATCTGAAGCGTTTTATTCTTTATACTGTTGTATTGATTATTCCCGTAGGATTGGTGACTATAAACTGTACGATATTAAATCAAATACTGATCAGAACAGATATCCTGTTCAGCGGCATAGGATTTATTCCTGGAGAAGTGCTGAGGTTCCGAAGATGGGTCGCGTGTTGGCAATACATGGATCAGTGCTATCTCTAAACCTCACAGCTACTACTAGCTATCTGCGAACACTCGTAATCAGCTGCAATTTACTTTGACAACAGAAGTTGTTGATGGGTAAAATATCACTAATTGTAGAGAGGAGCATTTTTCAATATTAAGAAACTGTAATAATCATAATCAGATAATTAATTTTTAAAAGTTTGGTGTCCGATATTCACTTACCTCACTTGTTAAAATAAATTTTAGAAATTTCAAATTTTATATTAAATAATACAATAATGGAAATTATTATTATTATTATTATATACAACATTGCTAATAAAATATAATGTTCCCTCAAAGGGGACAACCGTGTGCAAAGGGTTAAATATATTTAACCAACTATGAATGCTAAATAAATGTAATTTATTTATCGCGTAATTATATCAATTTATAAGTAATTAAATATTATATTAATTAATCGCAGTTTCCTTACTTCAAACGTTTCCAATCGGCCACCACTTTAAAACTAATCAGCTGATATTAACAGGTCCGAATTTCGCAAAAAACGGTTTCAGTAGTTTGTGATATAAAGATCGATTTTTTATATTTCGATATACATACACACACACACACACACACACACACACATATATATATATATATATATATATATATATATATATATATATATACGTGTCTTGAGACGTAAAACCTTAAATTTTGAAGAAGGTTATTTATTTTCCTTTTTCTTGGTCGATTACTGAGGTCCATTATTGAAAATAATAAACCAAAATGTTATTTGCTAATAACTAGGACGAATATCAGAACATAAAGATAAGTGATCGTGAAAAGTTTACGAGTTTAATAACGGAGTGGCTAAAGGGGAGTCTGGTCAGAGGCCAAAACAGATAAAACGCGTTCTGCATTTAATAACAGCACTAATACATGCAACTGGAATATCCAATACAGAGCATAGGACTCTGCGATAGTATGTTTCATATTGCGAATTTCATGGACATTTTCGTATTGAAACGTTAGAAACATATTGTCTGAGCTATTTTATTTAAGTACTCTGTATAATCTAACTGAGTAACCGTTGGGTATATCCATGTTATTGAATTTTCCATCGTCTGTATTAAAAATTATTTATAATTCAGGGGTCACCTGTGGTATAATGGTTAGCATAACAATCTTCTATGCCCAAGGTTGCGGGTTCAATCCTGCAGGTGGCCCTAGATTTTAATGGAAGTAAAAAACCGTAGTTAAGAAGAAAAAAAACTTTATTCTGGGACTAAGTCCTCTAAGAATAATATGACATTTAACATATTAAAATATTCACATCTGGCCAAGATACAAAATTAATGAGGAAAAAAAGAATAACAAAAAAGAAAATAGATTTAACATAAGTAAAAAGAATATAAATAAAAAAAGAATAATGATAAGAAATAAATACATTTGGTGACAATATAATTAACTAATATTTAACGCTTTTGATTAAACTAGAAGAAAATGCATTAAAAAAAAAAAGTACAGATATTTTAATTTACTTAAACAATTGTTAAAAACTAAGTGAGAAGATACTGGAACAGAAGGTATTTGAAAGTGGAGAGAGAGGTTGCTCGACGGATGTTTGATGGGAGAGAATTAAAAAAACTGGTGGAGTTGGCTAGAAAGGGACGTTCATATGCTTTAGTTCTGTGGGAAGGGATATAAAAGTCGGAATGTCGGGATCTAGTTTCTTGTGAATGGGTTGATGATGATGCCGTCCTTCGGAGTGGAAGTAAAAAGTTGGTCCCGAGAATGTTTGATTTCAGGTACTCGTTAAAGATCTCTATCCTAATAAAACCTGGATAGGCAAAATTTAGGACTCTCACTGTAGTATCATTCGATTATCCATTGCAGTATACATTGACGTCAAATAAATCAACAAACTAACAATTTATCCTGTAACGACACTTGAAACAATTCAGCCCTCGCAGACAACTGTGAATTAGAGTGAGGTCAACCTACGGTTTCAGGTTTCACAGTGTTGCCAAATTAAAAGTATTTGAATAATTTAGATTTAGATAATTCATTATGCAATGATGTCACAGCCTGGTCCTTAGTACTCCGTTTCTCCAACAATCTCGATCATTCCAGTCATCCTCAGTCAGACCTCTGGCTGCCATATCCTCCTTTACATCTTCTATCCATATTTTCCGAGATCTTCTCCATTTTTTCTTCTTGCGTGGACAGTATTTAACCAATCGAAGAGGACAACGTGCTCCGTCCATTCTCATGACGTGCCCATACCACATTAGCCTTCTTCTGCTAACATCTTCGAGAATGGTATGCTCGGCCCCCACTGTTCCCTTATTTGATTATTGGAGATTTTTCCTAACCGAGACACGGCACAGCTTCTTCTCCAAAAATCCATCTTGAGGGATAATCATTTTTTTTGCTGGGATTTCTTCACTGTCCAGGATTCACATCCATACAGTGTAGTGCTAATCAGACAGGAGTGGAATATCTTCTTTTTCGTTTGGAGTGACACGTTTTTATTCCATAACACTCCATTTAGTATCCCAATAATCCTTTTTCCGTTCATAATCTTGTTAGACATGTCCTTATCTATTGAGACATTCTTATCAATAGTAACGCCTAGATATTTTAAGGCATCGCTTTGCGGAATCGTCCAGTCCTCTAGTTGAAGAACAGGGTCAGATGAGAGGATATATATTCGTTTTTTCTTTATTTATTTCCAGACCCCATTGCTTATATATTTCTACGAGCTTTCTCATCATATATTCCATGCCAAATTCATCCGAAGCTATGACAACCTGGTCGTCCGCGAATTATGAAGGTAGTTAAATCGTTAAAAGTGTTTGGAACAACAAGAGTTGATCCCCAAAGCTTTGTAGGTGTAACAAGAATTGCGAGAAAACACGCGACTAAAAAGCGGAAGGTAGCAACCCAATATCAGGATGAGGCTTATAGATATAAGGAATATTAATATATAGGTTTAATTATTATATAGGCTGATAAATAAGAAATGCTTCGGTGAAGAGATGTAAGTTAGATATATATAGAGTTAAGAAAGAAACTGCCAAAAAACTATGCGAGTCTTAAAAAAAAGTAATGTGATTAAAAAAATCGGCGGTTCTGATTCCTATTGTAGCTTCCACTTTATAAACATTCTCTGCACTCTAGACCATAAATAAATATACCGTATATACTCACACTAACGTGTACTCCGGGCAAAGGAAACAGCTGTGCAGGGGGATTGTCCCTGGGCACGAAGCGGTAGAACTCGTGTCCGTCCTTATACCACTTGACCGAGTACAGTGATTCCCCTTCCAGGTCGTATTTGCACTGGAGGACGGTACTGTTCCCCCTGATCGTATGCTCTTCGATCTTCACATCAATAAGACGCAGACCTTCCCCACCTGCAAGCAAAAAACCTTACTTAATTTTTGTTTATTTTATAATAAGAACAGTAATATGGATGTCTAATAGACCGTTGGAATGAGAAAGATTTAAAAAAAATATTGATACTGATACACAAAAGTGTAAAAAATAAAATAAAGTCACGAATAGGGAATGAACTTATTCCTAATTAAAAAATCTGGTGCGGGCAACACACGACTTTCATCGCCGTTGTTAAAATTAAAGAATTTTCAAATACAGTTAGATATAAAAATAAGTGAAACAAATGAATTAATTAAATAATCTATTATATTATCATCTACGACAATCAGTTAGTTTTATCGGCTTTTCATCACTAATTATTAACTTTGACAAGCTTGTGTATAAGATCTATATTACTGTTCTTTAGTTCAAAAACGAAGAATTGCATTAAGAAAATATTTTTGCAGTTTTCTCGTTTAGTTAGAGATCGAATTAGTTCAATTCATATATTTACCGGTTTTTTATCGTTGATAACAAAATTATATTGTTATTTTTTTAGTAACTACAAAATTAAAGGTACTTTAGAGGAAAACAATTTAAAATATTGGCATTTAAGCCCTGTCAATCAGAATGAAACCTGCATGATATTAAAGCCCGTCAAATTTTACATGGATATATAGAGTTTAATCAAAATCGTTAAAGCCGTTTTTGATAAAATCGTAAATCTTCCGGTCAGCTGATTTTGATGAAAAAGGATTTGTCACATCTCGGACGTATATTTGTCTTAAATATGAAATTTCAGTTTCATAGGACTATCGTATACGCGCCGGAGTTACCACACACAAACACCTTTTTGCGGGACTTGGTTATTTAGACTCAGGGAACCTAATACGTGTATTTCCGATGAAAACTGGAATTCGAAAACTTTCACGATCGCATTAATTTCCCTTAATACATATTTATATATAGATAGGTAAGTGAAAGTAATATTTCATTTGGTTATATTATTTAATTTAAATCATATGTCTCCAACGAAAAGGAATACATTTTATTAAAATATTTTTAAAATTGAAGTATATTTAATGGTTTTTAAATTGATTTTAACAGTCGAGGTAAGTAAAGGTCCTGTGTTGCACGCACAAGATTAAAAAAAATAAATTGTAGAAGAAAAAATAGCCCGAAAATTGAATCGAAATAACATTTTAATGAAATAAATTCCCGGAAGATTTGAAACCAATCTATTAATGTTTCTTCCGGCTAAATTAATATCGTAATGGATTCCCTATATTTATTTTCTTTTAATATTTCTGGTTTACTATAAACATTAACAGTTTGAAGTGCGTCCTTTTTTTGAACGGTTTCAGTACTTCACTTGTTTTAAACGAGATTCGATAACCAAATAAATTCCCCATCAGAATGGAAATTAAGCGTTTGTGAAGGAGGCGCGTCAAATTAGCCCCTATCTAATGAAAGAGCAGAAGGGAGGATAAAATGAAGAGAAAAGAAAAGGGACTTCATTATTGAAGTGGAACTATTGTTAGAGACCGCTGGGAAGAAAATAGCCATTCGGATCTCGACATCGTGGGAGTCTTTTCAACGACACAGAATCAACGGTTTTTTTTCGGCGAAAACTTTTGCAGTTTTCAAAAGCAGCAGAGGTGGAGATTTTTTTCCCCTGTTAGGCTCCAGAAAAAAATAACAATCGTTTCCGTCTCTATTATTTTTATTTCATATTGGGACCTTCTTCCAATTAAGGTTAAAGACGAATAACCGATCAGAAAACATTTTAAATAAAATCTGATACGCGCAACACACACCTTTCACACACATCTATTTTTGGAAGCAATTTTAAAAGTGCTTGCGTTGTTAAAATCAATTAAGGAATTTTTAAATACATTTAAAGATACAAATAAATTGTTTTAGAATTAATTATTTTGAATTTCAATAGAAACATGTGTATCATTAAATAATCTATTAGATTTTTATCTACAACAATCAGTTAGTTTTATCGGCTTTTCATCACTCTCCATTAACCTTTAAAATTCCGTATATTAGATAATATTTTTTCTAAAATTGTTAGCTATTCAACAGTATATATTAATATTCTGGTGTTCAAAATCACAGAAATTGCATTAAAAAATATGCTTATATATATATATATATATATATATATATATATATATATATATATATATATTCTTATTAATTGTAATTATTGTATGAATGTTATCTTATATATATATATATATATAATATATATATATATATATATATATATCTTATATACATTAAAAAAATATATATATATATATATATATATATATATATATATATATATATATATATATATATATATAAATATAAGATACCATTCATACAATATTTACAATCAATAAAATTACAACAAAATATATATATATATATATATATATATATAATATATATATATATTTTGTTGTAATTTTATTGATTGTAAATATTGTATGAATGGTATCTTATATATATATATATATATATATATATATATATTTTTTTTTTTTTAATGTATTTATTTATTCATTATTTTATATATATATATATATATATATATATATATATATATATATATATATATATATGTATTACCAAAACATTAAAATAATGAATAAATAAAATGTTTACATCATGTATATTAAGTTTAGAAATCACTCATACTTATATTAAATTATTTATTTATTTATTTTTTTTAATGTTTTGGTAATGTCGCTATTTTAGTAATAATTGGTAGACTGGGTTTGCTGACCCCTTTAGGTTATTATTATTATTTTGTTTCCTCCGTTTTTAGTTATTCTGACATATCCACGATCTATTGTTTTTCCCAGCCAGAGAGAAGTTTTTAGGTGTTTTAACTAAATTAAAAAAAAAATTAAGAAAAATACCGTTCCTTCTACCGAAGTAATAAATATATAGAAAATTGAATTGTTGCTTTAGAAAAACAAAAGTATGAGGGATAGGATTTTAGATGAAAATATTGGCGGTGAGAAGCGGGATAAAGGTATCGACAGGGCCAAGCGGTTGGATAGCGTCCCCATTCCTAAATTTCTCAAACTGATTTATATTCCGTTTTATTTTTCTACAAAACCCTGCAAATGACAATGTGATTAATTATCGGATCTAGGACCAACATTTTAGCGAACAATACGTTTTATTATTTATGACTTTTACTCCTATAATTTCTTATGCACAAATACATTGAAGATTAGATTTATAACATCATGATATAGCGTAAGTATTCTTGCTGAAAAATAAAAACCTGTATAAACTAAGATAAATATATTTAAATATGGGAAGTGTATATATAATTTTTATTTTTTAGTGGTCAAGAAAATACACCTTTAAATCTTATTGAGATTGAGCAGAGAAAGATTATTAAGGTAATTTTGGGTATCAATAAAAGACCCCCATCAATTAATATATTCTCGGACCATAATGTAATGTCTGCAAAACAATTATACATGGTCTCAATTATCAATAAGCTGTATTTTAGACGGGATGAGCTAGTCGGGAAGATTGACCACCGTTTTTTCTACAAGACATAAAAATTATTTACTACAATACTTTAGCTTAGTTGTGCCAAGACCAAAACATACCTGGACGACTATGTTACTATGTTACATCTTACTATGTACTATGTTATGTATCTTTATATTGCTTATCATGTAATTCAATCTTGTATTTAATAATAATAATAGGCTAAGCGAACCCGAAGGTTCGATGCCGATACCACCAAATTCCGCATACACAGACTCGTCCAATGTTCACCGTTCAACCCCAAGCCTCCAAGATCAGCCTTAACGCAATCCTCCCATCTCCGCTTCGGCCTACCTTTCGGACGCCTACCAGTCGGATCAGCAAATACCAACTTTCTCGTAATCCGCTCGTCATCGAGCCCAACTTTACTTGCCCATTTGAGTCTCCGCGATGCAATCAGCTTAATTATATTCACAGGATACAAGTTCCGCAATTCCGCGTTGTGCAACCTTCTAAACTCCCCAGTGGCCTCATCTCTCTTCGGACCAAATATTTTACGCAATACCTTATTTTCGAAAACCTTAAGCCGTTGTTCATCCTTCGAAGTAAGCGGCCACGTTTCACATCCGTAAAGAACCGTTGGAAGAATAATAGTTTTATAAATTCTAATCTTTAAGTTTTTAGATAGAAGCCGCGAACTAAGTAACTTATCAACTGAATAATAACACGCATTTCCCACCTTTAACCGGGACTTTATTTCTTCCTGGATTTAATTTCTTCTAGTTATAATTGAACCTAAATACTTGAATTTCTCTACGTGTTCAAAAGTATGACCTGATACATCAATATCACCAAGATCGATCACGTTTCTGCTACTAATCATATATTTCGTCTTATCGGTATTTATTCGAGTCCTATTTCTTTACCGGTTTTTATTAACACACTTGTATTTAGTTGTATGGTTTCCGTGTCTTCACCTAGCAGTACCAGATCATCGGCATACCCCAAAACCGGAATCTTGTCAACCATATTTAAGCCTTTCTCTGGTACACATCACCTTTTCTATGACATATTCTAAAGCTATATTAAATAACACAGGTGAAAGGGAGTCACCATGTTTCAAACCGCGCACCTCAAATCTCTCGGAGTAATTATGACCGATTCTAACTTTATGGAATGTTTCCGACAAACACATCTCTACTAGGTTTCTTGTATTTACTTGTTACTTGTATTCAATCTTGTATTTACTTGCCTTAATTTTATATCTTGTATATATGAATTTGTATTTCCTTATTGCTTTTGGTTTAGTCAATTACAGTTTATTTCTGTGTACTGTTTAAATGTTCCTTATAATTGTTTTTGTATTAATTAGGTATTATGTAATTCAATTTTATATTTGCATCATTTAATTTTATATCTTGTATTATATGTATATGTATTCCTTATAGCTTTTAAGCTTAGTCAATTACTGCTTCATACTGTGTACTGTGTTACTTTTTCTTTATAATTGTATTTTATATTCCTTATGTATTATATTGTTATTGCTGTGTAGTGTGTTACTGTTTCTTCATAAAATTGTGTTATATTATTTAAGTAATTGTATTATACCATACTGTGTACTGTTACTGTTTGTTATTGTACTTTTATTGAATTGCCGCAGGTGAACTTTCCCACACACGGACTCGCCTTAGTGGATAGTGACTTCTACTTGCACTGTAATATGTCTGTTTTGATTCGAATAAGAAGTTAAAAAAAAGTATAAAAAAAAAAATAATGTTTCCGTTACGATTATTCCTTTACATTATATCAAATTAGTAATCGTTCAAAACGATAATGTAGTTTACTATGTAGCATACGCTTCAGAAATCATTCAGTCTTTACATAGATTCAACGGAACATTCTTAATTTGTTATACGAGTTTAAGCGGAACGGTGCTCAGGCGGCCAGAAATATAAATCAAATCTCTGAGGCGAGGGTAATCATTAGCAAGAGCACTGTTCATAATGTTCAAAAAATTAAGAGAGAGACTTGATTAAAAAAAAGACGTGGGAATACTCCCTCCCTGTTTCTACGGGCTTTAGTGGAAGAATACCCTCGAATAACTTTCAAGAACTTGCAGGGAATCTTTACCTTAGCAAATGGACTGTGATGACCAACTCGAGGCCATTTAAGTTCTACTTTTTTTTTTTCTTTTTTTTTTTTTTTTTTTAATAAAAAAAACTACCCTTTATGTTCGGAATAGGGGGAGCCCGTGGCTGAGTGGCCTCATGCTACAGGTTCTGATCGAATCCCAGTCCCGGCGGCCCTTTTATAAGGATATACAAAAATGGGGATTCACTCACAGCCTCTCCCCCGGGTATGTGAGACCCGTCAGCCAAAGGGTGGCCACTCAAAAATTAGTCGTAGGGAGTGATGACCCTACACTAAAAACTGCATCGTGAAACGTGAGTGTAAACTCACACCTACACGGCCTGTCGCGCCACTGGAAGAAGAAGTTATCTTCAGAATTGTTACTTGTAACGAAAAGTGGATACTTTAAGATAACTGAAATGTTCTGGATATTGGCTTGATATAGGAAAAGCAGCACAACATTTCGCAAAGCCCCAAACACATCATAAAAAAAGTGATGGTAAATGTTTGGTGGGCTTCATGTTGATACGCTACAACATCTTAAATGCTGAAAAAAAACATCTATAGTGAATAGTATTGTAACTACGTTAATGTAATGAATAGAAATTGGCAATAATGAAGCCATCTTTGATCTAGAAAACGTTCGGCCGCATGTATCACGAGTGACTTCACAAAAACTGTTGGAGCTGGGTTGTGAAACTCTGCCACCTTCGCCCTATTCCTCGGATCCTCTCTCTCTCTCTCTCTCTCTCTCTCTCTCTCCTCCTATTCTGGACCAATATTCAAGTGAAAAAAAAAAATCAAACGGACAAAGGGAATTAGAAAACGTGTTTTTGAAGTTTATAAATTCTAAAGTTGGAACATTCTATTCCAAGGAAACGGAAAAAGTTGCAAAAACGTTGGCAGAGCTGTACTGATTTTAAAGGAGGCTATTATGGGCAAATAAAACAGTTGTACATTTTTTAAGCATATCTTCTGAATTTTATTTTATTTATTTATTTATACAAAGCATCTACCTATTAAGGGCCATTAGATATATACATAATTGTTTGTTTTTCTATTTTTAGAACCGAAATTTTAACAAAATATCATTTATAACACAATAATGGTAAATGTATGGTTAAAGGACATTATATTCTAAATGAAATTAAAGATTTTTTTTTAAAAACTTCAGTAATTTTTGAACACACGTTTCACTGTTACCGAGTGCTATTTCCAGCCTGGAGTCGATTCCGCACTCCTTTCTTGCACCGCTGAAGGCCCCGCAGTGCAGGATGATGTGCTCCACCGTCAGAGGTGCCTCACAAGTCCTGCAGGTCGGAGGGTACAGTCCTTGTAGTAGGTAGCTGTGTGTGTGAGATGTGAGCCCGCTTCTTATCCTTGCCAGAACCACTTTTTCGCGCCGGTTTTTCCTCTCTGAGGTTTCCCATATCCCTGGAGTCTTTTTAATTTTTCCTACTTTTTTCTTTTATTCTGCTCCTCTCGGTAGCCCATGAAGTATAAATCCTTTTCCTGACGCATTTTCGCCAATCTGATGCAGTTGTCTTATTGACACGTGTCACTTCCCTTCCAGAACCCATCCTTTCATTATTAGCCTCTCGGCCAGCGATTTAGAAGCATACGTGAACCAAAAGCTATAATTGGAATATAGTTCTTCTCGCTCTTTATACAGCTGGTCGTATACATGTTGAGGCGTTGTGAGCTTTGGAAATACGGTTAACCTGTAATCGATCTGGTTCTCCATTTCCACCCAATTTGCTACTGAACTATTTGGCATTGTAAAGATTTTTGGAATTATTATTTGTTAAAATTTTCTGCATTTATCTTCGCAAGGAAATTCGTGTACCACCTTTATATTCACCTTTTTATTCTAATTTGTCTGAATGTAGTTATTGTACATGTTTTAACAGCCTCATAACGCACACGTGCGAATATTTGCTATAATATAACGAAGGGGAAAATGACAAAGACGAGATAAGTGAATAAGAGGACAATAGGCTTAGTGACTAACCTACTGGAAGGACATCATTTAGCAAAGCCTCTCCCAAGTCCTGTCCGGCTTCTCTTCATCCAAGTCGTTAACCGAGCTTTGTGCCTCCTAGGAATTTACTATGACAAGTTTCAGCCCTACCATAGTTCAAGTATAAATAGGCAATACAATATAATCAAGAAATGACTGATTCAAATCATATTTCCAATATTACTCTTACATCCCTATATATATTTAAAAAAAATATATATTTATTGATATTTAGAACTGTATAATAAAATACATCTCTATTGAGGATGTATAGTCGACTGTAGAAACTATTATAGGTGGAATAATCAGGACTCAGTCTTTTTTTAAATAATTTAATTTAAAATGTTTTATATATCTCAGATTCTAGATTCGAATTTTACGTTAAAAATGTTGATCCTTATAATACATATTTTGTTTGTTTTTTCCATTGTATGTATAAAAACCGTCAGGGGTTTGTACATTAAACCCTCCCCATACCACTTATGTTTTCGGTTTTCCTCAGTTTATGCTTGGACATGGCTCAGTAATGGTACGTTTATATATAATTCTTTAATTCTATATTAAAGTATTAAGTTTTGTTTTCATGCTTATCATCATCACATTGGTTATCTTATTATCATTATTTATATCTTTAACGTGTTTCGTTAAACTTTTATAACCAAAAAGTACATTTTATTATCTCCATACAAGCTTTATCAACTACATTAAATACATATGTTTTATTTACGGGAAGGTTACTTTTTAGTTAGCCATCTGGTACACATTTTATAAAATATATACAAATAAATTTAATGAACATATCAAAAATATTCACAACCAAAAATATGAATCAGACAAATTATGTGACCAAGTGGCTAACGCGATTTATGCCTGCGAGTGGTACGATTAACTGAAAGTTAGAGTACCCACTCCGCTACATATCTATAATATTTAATTATTTTGGTATATTTTCTTTTTAATTTTAAATGTTATCATAATCACTACATTCAAAAATTTTTCATTATCACATTAATATGTATCTCTTTTGTTCTGATATTTGTAGCCCTGATGATGGCTCACAAGCTTGAGCCGAAAAGTCGTCTAAATTAAAATATTTAAAAAAAGACTGACTCCTGATAATTCCACCTTTAAAATACATCTAGTAAATGTGATACAAGATTATACTGTCTTGATTTACATGTAGGGGTACTACCCATTGACAGATCTCCAAAAAACTATGCTAAACCAGAAAGTCTCGGGGCCATCTTCTTTTCAGAAGCCTCTGGAATATTAGAGGTAGCAAGGTTTGAAACTTGTGGGTTAGAGTTTGTCATAAAAGGAGTAGTACCTGGTTTGGGCCATATCAGCAACAAATATTGTGTCAGGGCTTAAATGGCAATATAAGGGTGACGATGTTGATGCTTTCCATATCTGTTCGGTCTGTAAAGATTAAAAATTTGATAAAAACGACTAAATATTCCCAAAAATGTCCCAAGGTGGTACGTACACCATCTTACCCTATCAGTGAGGCAAGATAGTTTTTTTTTTTTTTTTTTTTTTTTAACTTATTAAAATTAAACGGAGATAAATAATAATTTTCTTATTAAAAGTACCTTCATTCTGCAATAAAGTACGGAGGGTTTCGTTTATAAAATACCTTAAAGACCCTTGGAAATAGGTTTACTTTACATTCTGAGGTTCTTGTTCATTTCGATATAGAGGATCCTTAAACCCATTTTCTCTGAAAAATTAAAGTTTCATATGCACGCAATGAGAAGTAAAAAATGAAAATATTATTCAAAGAGTACACAATATTTTTTAATGATATAACCTCAGAGATTAACTAAAGTGAAATCCATCTCAGTAAATGTGAAGTAGCCCAGGTCCAAACCTCGTTTAGAGTTAAATCTAATTATCCGTGTTAGGAAAATTTGCGAGCACCTTTTCCCTTCGCCGGCCAACTTAAATCGTCCATTTCAACACTTTACAGCTACTTACCTTAATTTAAACCCCATTCCCTAGCCTTGTATTACTTGACATTTAGCCTAGTTTGTGCTGGTTTGGAACGCATTAAGGTCTACGCATGCATATAAATGATACTAACTTTAAAATTTTGTTGTTAAAAAAATTAAGTAATTCACATCTCCATAAAAACGATACAAATTATTACACGATGGTCTATTATTTCCAAATTAGTGGGTTATTCCATTATTGGGTTCCAAATTATGAGGTATTGGGTTATAACAATGTATATAGCTGTTTACAGATAATTGACTTATATGTATGCCTATAAATTAATCAGAGCAGCAGTACTATCGAAAAGTATATTCGAGGAAAATCTGGTGCATTTACATTCAATTTAACATATTATTTAGATTAAATAATATAATTATATTAAATAGCTAATCAGTTATTAGTTTAGTCCCTATTCGTCTCTTGATATTACCTTTTACAATTTTGTGTATCAGATAATATTTTTCTATAATCTTTCTCTTTCTAACGGTATATTATACGTCTATATTACTGTTCTTAATATAAAAACAAAAAAATCTGGTGCGGGCAACACACGACTTTCACTTACCTCCGTTTTTAAAATCGATTAAAGAAGTTTCAAATACAGTTAGAGATAAAAATGAATGAAACCATTAAATAATTAATTAAATTGAATTTCTATAGAAACATGTGTTTTATTAAAAATCTATTATATTATTATCTAAAATAATCAGTTTTATCTGCTTTTCATCACTCTTTATTAACTTTTACAAGTTTGTGCATTAGATAATATTTACTCTAAAATCTTTAGCTTTCCAACGGTATATTATACGTGTATATTACTGTTGTTATGTACAAAATAAAAAAAAATGTACTAAAAAAAGATTTTTTCAGTTTTTTCCTTTAGTTAGATATCGAAGTCGTTCAACTTATATATTTATGTGTTTTTGATCGGTGGTAATAAGATAATATATTTATTTTTATAAAATCTACGAAATTAAAGGAAAAAAATTTAAAATATCGAAGTCGTTCAACTTATATATTTATGTGTTTTTGATCGGTGGTAATAAGATAATATATTTATTTTTATAAAATCTACGAAGTTAAAGGAAAAAAATTTAAAATATCGGCATTTAAGCCCTGTCAGACCATTTTAATCAGAATAAAAACTACATGACGTTTAAGCCTATTAAAATTTAGATAGGGATTTTTTACATAGGAAAAAAAAAAAAAATGCCTGGTATAAAATGGCTCTTCTGGTAAGCTCATTTTGATGAAAAAAGTTTTGTAACGTCTCGGGGGTATATTTGTCTTAAATATGAAATTTCAGTTTCATAGGACTTTTTGATTCCGGCCGGGAGTTACCACACAAGGACACCACACACTTGGACTCAGGGGACCCTAAAAATGTGTATTTCCGTAGAAAACTCTGGTACGCTCAACACACGACTTCACTTACCTCCGTTGCAATCGAAGAATTTTTAAATACATGTAGATATAGCAATAATTTGTTAAAGAATTAATTAAATTTAATTTCTATAGAAACATTTGTTTTATTACATAAGGGGTACTCACTACGTTTGCTATAGCACATTATTTGTGCTATAGCAAACGTAGTGAGTACCCCTATTATCTATTATATTTTTATTTACAAAAGTCAGTTAGTTTTATCGGGTTTTCATCACTCTCCATCACCCTTTACAATTACGTGTATCAGATAATATTTTTTCTGAAATCTTTAGCTAACCAACGGTATATTATACATCTATATTACTATTCTTGTGTTCGAAAACACAAAAGTTGCATAAAAAAATATGTTTGCACTTTTCTCCTTTAGTTGTTTATCAAATTCGCTCAGCTTTCATATTTAGTCGTTATTTATCTATACTAATAAGATGATGTACCTATTTATTTGAAATATACAAAATTAAATGTACTTTAGAGGAAGAAAATTTAAATTACCTCTACTTAAGCGCTGTCAGACTACTTCATTCAGAATGAAACTTACATGATGTTAAAGACTATTAAATTTTACATCGATATATAGAGTTTCATCAATATCGTTAAAGCCGTTTTTGACAAAATCGTAAAAAGATGCAAAATGCATAGTGTAAAGTAGATCTTCCGGGGAGCTGATTTTGATGAAAAAGTAACATCTCGGGCGTACAGTTGTTTTAAATATGAAATTTCAGTTTCATAGGACTTTTCGTTTTTGCCCGGGGGCTACCAACACGCCAAGACAAACACACACACACACACACACACAGACCTTTCCACACAGGAGACCCTAAAACGTGTATTTCCGTCGAAAATTAGAATTAGAAAATTTTCACGATCGCAATACTTTCCCTTACTATATATTATATATATATATATATATAATATAATATTACATTAATATATAATAATAATAAAAAGTCTTTATTGATATACATATAAACATTTGTAATACATTTTTATTTACATTTTTTCCCCTCTTCATTTATATACATATAAAACATAGACATATAAACATATACAACATAGACCTTCCTTTTCAGGAGTTTAAAGTCTTTAACGGTAACTACCCCTACTTGAGTTGAAGAGCCCGCTCATCTTCCTCTTCCAAAATTCTCTGTCCTTGGCTTTTCATGACCATAGCACTCCTTCTGCCTTTTTGATCTCATCGACCCACCTTCTTCTTTGCCTGCCTCGGTTCCTTTTCATATCTAATGGAGTCCACTCAGTCAATATTTTTGCCCAGTTTTCATCATTTTTCCTCATTAGATGGCCAGCCCATTGCCATTTCATCTTTTTCACGAATGTTATTGCGTCAGTGACACCACTAGCTTTTCTTATTGTTTGGCTGTTAAGCTTTTGGCTTTTCCTTACGCCTAACATGCTCCTCTCCATTGCTCTTTGGCATGTTAAAATTTTTCTCTCATGTAGCTTGTTGAGGGACCATGTTTGGCATCCATAAGATAGAACAGGCAAAAATACAGCTATTGAAGGCTAACGTTTTTAGAGGCTGGCTGATATTGTTCTTCATAACCATCCCTAAGCTCTAATATTTTCGCTAAGCCATAGCTGTCCTTGTTTGGATTTCAATAGACTGTCGATCTTTAAAAGGTATCACTTGTCCTTGATATTTTAAATCATCTACTACGTCTATTTCAGGAAGATCTGTTTTGACTATGGCGACACTGGAGCTGGTGATTATTTTAGTCTTTGCCAAGTTCAACGATAGTCCATGTTGTGCACTTCTATACCTTAATTGTTGTAGCATTGTCACTATCTCATCTTCTTTTCTGGAAATCAGTAGCACGTCGTCAGCATATTTAAGTACATTTATTTCGACACCATTTATATTTATTCCATATTGTTCCTATTCCATCTCTTTTAGAATAAGTTCCAGTACTATACTGAACAGCTGTGGTGATAGTGCATCTACTTGCCTGACTCCTCTTTTGATTGGAAACTCCTTACCTTTTTTGTCGCTAGATATAAATGCTTTGTTATCAGTATACAACTGCTTTATTATAGAAATGTATTTTTCCTCGATACCTATTGACTTGAGAGCTGTTATAATGCTGCTATGATATATACTAGTCCACAAATATGAGGTATAAATTTAAATTAGATTCTTTACTTTTCTCTATGAGTTGGTTGACAGTGTGTAAATGATCTATTGTAGACATCCCCTTCCTAAAGCCTGCTTGGTCCAAAGGTAAATTTCCATCTATTGTTTTTGTCAGTCTGGTTTGAATGATTTTTGTAAAGACTTTTCCTATAGTAGCGCTCAATGATATTGGTCTGAAAATATTTAATTTAGTTTTATCCCCTTTCTTGTGAAGCAAAACAATTTTTGATATTTTCCAGTCTGTTGGGATTTCTTTTTCTTCTAGAACTTTATTGAAAAAATTGCACAGTAGAGCTGTTAGGTCTTCTCCTCCAGCCTTCAGGATTTCATTTGTAATACCATCTTGGCCTGGACTTTTTGAGCACTTCAGTGATTTAATTAAACTTTCCACTTCTGATTTCAGTATTGCAGGAACAGAATTTTCAATCCTTATCGTTTTTTGGGTTCTTTTAAATACTTTTCCTTCTTCAGCATTATATAATTCTTGGTAGTATTTTGTTGCCAAGTCGATCATGTCGCCTCTGTTGCTCACATCCTTTCCTAGATTGTTTTTGTAACTCGCTGGCCAGTGTTTACCTTCATTAAGTTCAAATTTTAATTTTTTACAGGATTTATTCATTTCCAAAATTTCAGTTATCTTATTTTCCTTATGTTTCTTAAGACCTTTTTTTATATTTTCCCTAAGGTCTTTATTTATGAGGGTAAGCAGAGGATTCGGTCTTCTGCTCTGTATTATTTCTTTCCTCTTTTCTAAAATTAGTAAGGTGTCTCTGGATAATTTTGCGTGATATCCTTTCTTTCGTTCCTGCAGTTCTGATATTTTAGCACTTATTATAATGTTATCTCTAATAGTATTATATTGCATTTCAATATTGTCATTTTCATTGTCATCTATTAGATTATGCAATTTTTTTATTTCTTCTTGAAAAATGTCGTTATTTATTTTCTTAGGTATGAAGGTATGGTTCTTCTGAGATAATAACGTAAATTAGCTCTGCTTAGACGGTGGTCTGAGTCAAAATTGAACCTGGTGATCACTTCACAATTTTTGACATTCTTTATGTTTAATATTCATTAATTCGCTATAAAATTTGTATTCGCTATTCGGATTATATGTATTTTTAAACGCAATTTTAAAGTAAGGGTAATTTTTTGTCTGGATGGATTACAAAGGTTCATTATTAAAAAAAAAATGAGGTGAATATTTTTCTAGAAAATAGTGACAATCGGACATTATTACAATAATTTTATATATCACAAAAACATGCGAAAAAAAAATTAAAGCACATAAATTAATCAATGCAGCAGCAATATCAAAATTTATTTCGAGGGAAATGGCTAATTACTTCTGCTATGTTTAAAACGGTTTATCTGTCCTATTCTAAAAACCCATTTCAATGGTTAATTTTTTTTTTCAGGAAATTTAATGGTCTATCAAAATTCCTAACAAAAATGTTTGGTATTAACAAATTCTTACAGTGGACCGACGGATTTTTTTTTGTATTCGTTATTTAGGTTCTACGTGTCATGAAACAGAAGACCCAAATTTAAAAGGGTAGCTTATTTTTATTTTAGATTACAAAGGTTCATTATGGAAAGTAATAAACAAAAATATACATAATTTGGAAAAATAATTTTATATTTTCATCCATATAAAATTTAGTCTAATTCATTCCTTTATTAAGTTGACTGTTGGAGATGGTAACAAAATAAAAATTGTGATCTCTTCAACAACTGCACCTCTAACAAACTTATTTCGAAATTAATTCTATTTTTGACATTTATGGTAAACTTATAAAGAGTTTATTTATTTATTACAGAGAATTTTGAGATGTATTATACAAATATTATTCGTTTTAAAAGTTGAATGTACATAACGTTTAAAATAGAGAAGAAAATTGAGAAAAAAGGACAAAGGAATAAAACAGAAATAATATAAACCCATATAAAGTGAATTTATAAAGTAATAAAAGAGAATATGACTATATAATAAAAAGATATGTATGATATATATATATATATATATATATATATATATATATATATATATATATATATATATATATATATTTTAAACTTCGTTTTCTTCTATGATAACCTAAAAGAAGGAGAGCTTATTTATTATTATATAAATGTTCCAGGACTAATCTTAGGCACACTACATGTAATCAATGTTAAATTTACAAATTTTTTAGTTTACATAATTTTCAACTTCAGTTCTATCTTCAGTTTAAACTTTAAATGTATCATAAAATAAATACTAACATTATACGAAAAATATCTAACAAAAGGAAATAGTTAAAAATAATGTTAATTTTACAATTAAAGATTAAAAAAAAAAAAAAAAATGAATTTAGCATAACAAGAATTACAAAGACTGCCTTCCAACAATCTATATTAAGTCGTTTCAAGTCTAGTTCGTCAAATACTTTTTAAATTTTGTCATCAGTCTCTGTTCTGTTTCTGGTCAAGTCCTGTGCTCAAATATAACGTTCTGTATCAGTCTTTCTCATATATATATATGTATGTACACTGATGCACATATATAAATATTTTATTGTTTTATTCATAATTAGAAACCATTTTTGACTTTACAACCATAAAGCATTTAGAAATTTTTCTTTTAAACAGAGCATTATTTATTTAAATTTTTAGGTTATATTAAATACTTTATTAGCTCCAATAATGTTAAATAATATTTCAAACGTGAGATTCTTCGTCCCTAAAAAGAAAGATCCTACCTACAGACAGACAAACCCTACAAAAATACAGATCCTATGATACGAAAGGCAAGACCCAACCGACAGCTGCGTGTGAACATACATTTTCTCATTATAATAATAATAATCAGTAAATTGTTAATTAGCATATTACCTCACGGTCGACGAAGCATTGCCATGCCCGCCATTCGATACTGGGCCAGATACCACCAGCAACCAGGTGTGACTAAAGGGTAGTATGCGTCATATCTGAGTCATCGAGGCCTGCGAAACACTGCACTTCGTAGTATGCAACTCAACCAGAGCTTCATCTGGATACAAGGGCTAAATGAAACCCAAATAAAACAAAAAAAGCTAGTTCGTTTGAACCATTTTTCAATTTTCCACTAAAAATCAGAAAATTTAAGTTCTGTGTTTTTCGAAGAAAGTAACCTTATTTTTTTATTTTAAATATTTTCGCAAATAAAGGGATCATTTCTAAACTATCTTAGATTGTGAAGTTCCAACTTTAACGTCGTAAACTAAACAAATTTCTTATCCAAAAACGTAATTTCAAGGAACTTAAGGAGGGGTGAGATATTGAAATTAAAAAAGTGAATATTTTTGAGGAGAAACTTATTTCTGGAACAGATCTATTTCAGTAATAATAATAATAGTCTTTATTTATATAAATATACACGTTTACAATGTATTTATTTACAATATTTGTATATTTTTTTATATTTACATTTATTACAAATTTATTATATTGTTCGCTTAGAATCCGGACGAACTCCTTTAAAAGTAAAAATTTTGATGAAAATTAATAATTTTTGTATTAAGCTTCTTTCAATGCCTGAAAACCTACTGCCACGCGAATGTCTTGCCAGACTCATTAATTTAGATACAAAAGAGAGAGACAAAGGTTTTAATTGGTTCTCATAAATAAATAGCAGCAAATAATTATTTTGAAGAAAACATTTTTGAAAAGCTGAAACCAAGTTCCTTACTAATAAAGATTTAATTATCGAAAAGTAAAGAATCAGCTCTATTCTATAGACATTGATAGAGATCTCATCCTAAATACAACCTACTTTATAGATCTATTTGTAGCTTTCATAGTCTTCAGCCGCAAGAGTATTTAACTTATAAACTAAAACTCGTAGGCCAATTAAGAATTTCAGATACTAAAATGTTGAAACTTTTTCATAAGAATACCATTTAGATTATCAAATCAGGAGAAAAATGTAGATGGTGTCAAGAAAGAATCACCGAAAACTTGGAACACTTCTTATTACAATGTCCCACATTCAGTATTGAAAGAAAAAAATACCTGGGAAATTATATTGTTCAAAACAATCATCCTTAGAAAATCCTTTAGTATTGATACTGTAGTGAAGTCATGATCATATTTTTCTTTGTTAAAAACTATATATATTGAAACTTACAACCAATCCACATGATTTGTGGAACGATTAATATTGATACATTTTGCAGTGGAAAAAAGGATTTTATCTTGTATTGGTATTTATATCTTGGCCTTATTGTCATTCAATACTAACAACTATTGAATTAGTGGCTTTATCCGAAATTCCGACGGCAATACTTCCTAGGAACCCATCTTTACCAATCCTTCAGGACCAAAAAACCTCTCTATATCTATAACATGTTCACCTCACTCTCCTCTGTCCACTCTATCAACACAAGATCCCAGTCCCTGAACCTGTTCATTCCCTCCTACAGAACTACTTCCTTCAAGAGATCTTTCGTTATTCGTGCTACTTCATTTTGGAATTCCAATTTCAAGAATTACCCATGCCTATTCGTACATCCCAATCCTTAACTTCCTTCAAGCATAAACTATTTATCCATCTCCTTGAATATCAGTCTACCGCGCCTTTATAAGTTTTGACTATTTACACTGTTTGTTTATTATTATTTATTTATTTTTATTATTCAATGTTTCAGTTCATTTTATTTCTTTTATCAATTATAAGGTTGCAATATAACCTTGTACATATATATGCGTGTGTTTAAGTGTATGTATGCATTTTTTTTAATTTATAATATGCAGTATAATTTGTTATATGATGTATATTTTGTAGACGTAATAGCCAGAAGATTAATACTTTAATGTACATTTATATTATTCTTAGGGGACTAGCCGTCCCAGAATAAAAATTATTTTTTCATTTCATTCAACTACTGAAACCTAATGGACTAAACTCCTTGGCTAAAAGATGTATATTAGCCAATAAAATGTCTATCTACATAGATACAGAATAAGGTTTTGAATGATGACTACCCGCACTTTAGTTGAAGAGTTCGCTCATCTTCATTTTCCAATATTTTCTACCCTGGGCTTTACGTGACACCAGTAACTCCTATCTTCTTGATCAATCTCGTCTACCCATCTTCTTCTTTGCCTACCTCTGTCCCTTTTCATATCCAAAGGGATCCATTTAGCCAATTTTTTTATAACGTTTTCGTCTTTTTCCCTCAAAAAACAACAACATTGTAACAGACTCGTGTATTTAACAGCTTTAGCTCTAAAGATAGACAGCTAGCTACCTTTTGACAGGACTGTTGGGATTTTTTGATGTACAAAATTTTTATTTTTTTTTTCAAATCTCCTTATTGGAGATTCTTGAAGTAGAAGGGGTATATTTATGCAATATATATGGTTTGTAGTTCTCCTTTTACTGCAATATTGGATGTTGCATTTTACGGAGTTTATGTATTAGTTTTGGTTTATTATTTTCAATAATCAACCTTTGTATTCCACCAAAAAAAAAAAAAAAAAAAAAAAAAAATTACCCTTGCTCAAAACTTGAGGGTTTTCGTTTCAAGATGCGTAAAATCCAAATAACGAATAAAAAAACATCCGTTTGTCCGACGTTCGCGGCATATCACCGAAACTACTGGACCAATTTTTTTGAAATTCGCCACAAAAATACTAGTCCGTTCAAGGATGATCCTAACTCATTTCAAAGGATTTTATTCAACAACTCAGTTATTTTTGAAGATAGGAAAAAATGTATCAGTGTTTTTTAACCAACAAAACGCGAATAATTATATAAAAAAGAAAAAAATTGATATTTTTCACATAAATAGAGAAAAGTATGTAAAGAGTTTTAAAATCTGTAAGGCGCGATAAACAAAAAAAAAAAACAAGAAAAAAAAAGGAAAAATGAAAACAATTGAAATCTCGCTTATATATACGGTTAAAAATAAGTAACTACGTTATTTTCGAAGATAGAAAAAAAATTCATTATTGTTTTTTAACCAAAAAACCGCGAAAAATTATATGAAAGAGAAAAAAGAAAAGAAAAAAAGATGAAAAATTGAAATCTCGCTTATATATACACTTGTAACTACGTTATTTTTGAAGATAGAAAAAAAAAATCATTATTGTTTTTTCACCAAAAACCGCGAATAATTATATAAAAAAGAAAACAATTGGAAAGTAGAAATCTCGCTTATATATATATACGCTAGTAACTACGTTATTTTCGAAGATAAAAAAACAAATCATTATTGTTTTTTAATATTTATGTAAAGGGAAAAAAGAAAAGAATTTTTTTTTTTATATTTTTCACATAAGTACGCTTATAACTCAGTTATTTTTTAAGATAGAGAGAAGTATGTGTAGAGTTTTAGAATCAGTAAAGCGCAAAAAAAAAAAAAAGTATTACATGTCGATAATACAATGAAAATGAATAGAAACTTTAGTAGCATCAAAACAATTATCTTTAACTAATGATTTACGTTATACACTCGGTAACGACAAACTAAATTTTGCCATTTACAAGTAGATAGCAAATCAGGGTTCCAGGAGATCGCAGTGCTATTCACAAAAAAAAATTGGACCAAATGAAAAAAGAATCATTGAGTTTGGTTTACAAATACCTTAGATATTACGTTTTGAAATCGGTGGTAGTGTTTTGATATGATGTTTTGAATTAGTGCTTTTCATATTACTTAATTGCCTATCAACAGCCTTATAAACAGTTTACCCCAATATAGTTATTTGGAAATAATAAACCATTGTGTAATAATTTGCAGCGTTTTTTTTTTTGAGGTGGGTTATCATTGGGTTCTCTTCATCGCGTACACAATTGTAAAAAAATCCTGAAATTGAGAACTACTTGAAACAATTAAGTTATAGGGAATGAACTTTAGCCTTGCTGTTTTAGCAGTGGGGGAGGAGGGCGGCCTGAAGAGATGTTGGGGCTGACATGGGCAGGCCAGGGGGGGAGGCGGGGCCCGGAGATTTGTGCCCCCCCCTCCAGTCTGGTTATCCCCGTTATCTACAGTTAGGGGAAGATAGCCGTAAATTTAACTAATCCCCGCTTGAACAGGTAGATTCACGAAGAAATTACTCTTTCCTATCCCTTTCATTTTCTCTCCTTTTCTTTCATTCTTTCTTTCTTTTTCGCTCAACGAAAAGAGACACACCCTAACACATCGCCACCGGGAGAGAATGAAAATAAAGCAATCCAATTGTATTGAAAAAAAGGTTTCAATTCTATAAATGAAATGGAATCAAATCTTTTCTCCATTTTTTTCAAGATGCATCTTCCTTATTTGAGAATGTTTAATAACGTAGCTCTCTACATGATATTAGATGAAAAGAACAATCGTAAATTAATAAAAAAAAAAAAAAAAACACCTTGAACTAGCAACTCACAGCATTTCCCTACCTCCGTTGTTCAACTCAATTTAGGAACTTTTAGACATATGAGGAGTTAAAAAAAAGGTTAAAAAGAGTTTTTGATGGAAGCGTGTTTTAGATCAAATAGATTATATTCTATACAAAAGAAAAGAAAAAAATTGGAATTTTAGATATAAAACATTAAATTTTTCACATAAATACGCTCATAACTCAGTTCTTTTTTACGATAGAGAAAAGTATGTATGGAGTTTTAGAATCAGCAAAGCGCGTTTAGGAAAAAAAAAAAAAATGTAAAAAATTGAAATCATCCTTATATATACGCTTGTAACTACGTTATTTTTGAAGATAGAGAAAAAAATCATTAGTGTTTTTTTAACAAAAAAAAACACGAATAATTATAAAAAAGAGAAAAAAAGAAATTGTTTTTTGAAATTTTACCACTAAATACGCCCATAACTCAGTTATTTTTGAATATAGAGAAAAATATGTATAGAGTTTAAGAATCAGTAAAGCGCGGTAAATTAAAAAAAACAAAAACATATGTATATTCAAGTAACAAATTATAATAGATGTAATTCCACGAAAAATCGGTTATTATTAAAGATATAGAAGATCGAAAATGTTTTCGAGATTAAAACAACGTGATGAACAAAGAACAAAAAATAAATAAATAAAAATTTCATCTTGTATGGTCAAGCCATAACTAATAAGAGACAATGTTCCCTAGAAACTCGGTTATTATTGATGATAAAGATAAAATTGAAGGTGTTCTGGAATCAGGAACTTTTATTTGAATTATTTCAATGAAAATCAAAAGAAAAAAAAAGAAAAGAAATGGTAACGCAGTCCTATATAAATGCTTTTGGTTTATTATTTTCAATAATCAACTTTTGTAATCGACGAAAAAAAAATAAAAAATTACTCCTCCCCTTCCAAAATTTTGAGGGCATACATTTCAAGATGCGGAGGGTCCGAATATCGAATAAAAAAAAATCCCTTTCTCCTAATTAATAAACAAATAAATACCAGGAATTAATTATTTTGTAAATGAGTTCTCCTATCTTGGAACTGTGATAAGTGGAAATGGAAAGATACAACCTGAAATATCCCACAGGATAGGAAAAGCAAATAATATATACTATCCCATCAGCAACCCGGTAGTAGGAAAGAGAGAGGTCAAAAAAGATGTCAAGCTCCATATATTTAAGGCCGTATACATGCCTGTTCTACTATACGGAGCAGAGAGCTGGATACTCCCGGAAAACAAATGGAGGGGTATAACAGCGGCAGAAATGAAATACTTGCGCAGAGTGGCTACCAAAACCCGCTGGGATAGGATCAGGGATGAAACAATAAGGGAAGAATTAAACATTCCAGCAATGAAGGAGACGAGACAGAAGAGACCTGCAGAAGAGACAGTTAGGGTGGTACGGGCATGTGTGTAGGATGAGCCAGGATTGTGACCCACGCAAATTTATGGAGGCAAAACCAGTTAGCACCCGACCTAGAGGAAGGCCTAGGTTTAGCTACGATGGCTGCATTACCAAGTTGGGGCAAGCGAGAGGCAAGACACTGCAGGAGATGAAGATCCTGGGTTGGACTATCTCCACGCGGAAAGGCACAATGAGAAAGCTAAAGAAGAAGAAGCTTATAGTGCCATTTGACAGAGGATAGAATTTTCGAAAAAAAAAAAAAAAAAAAGGAATCATTGAAATTGCTTAAAAACTAGCTGAGATGTAGCGTTTTGAAATTAGCAGTAGTGATATGATATTATCCTTTGAATTTCTGCTCTTCATATTACTTAATTGCTTATAAACAGTTATACCTTAATATTTTTATTTGGAAATAATAAACCATTGTGTAATAATTTTCAGCGTTTTTTATTTTGGTATAATTTACAATCTACCTTTGTTATATTATACTAAAATAAAATTAATATAAGCTATGAAAGAATTTAATAATCAAATAAATGGGAGATGAGTAGTAATGTTTTTAAGCTCCTGGAGTGCTACACTATATCTTAGTATAAAACATAATATAAAACAAAAAGTTTTAATAAAAAAAAACAAAAAACTTTAAAATAATGGCATAAATTGATTACACCATTACACTAGGTTTGCGAATCATTTATGTAATTAGTGAATTAGAAGATACGTAAAAAAAAAAAAAACCTAATGATAAGACGGGTTCAAGTTGAGCGACTATAACTCCTCCCCCCCCCCCCAAAAAAAAATATATATATAATAAAACAAAATCCCTTCTCTAGCCGAAAAAAGAAGTAGGAAACGTACAACATTGACCCGTTTCTTTGAGCAGTGTATATAATTCAAGAGAACCTCGATCCCAGACTCTACTGCAATGTTTTGAAATATTTAAGTAAGCCTATGCTGGTAAATACTGCAGGCAGGCTGTTGGGAAGCTGTCTAACAGAGGTTTGGGATAAATTTGAAGACGTTTTCAAACATATTTTAAATGAGGTGCTATCAAATTTAGTTTTTGTTGGAGATTTATAATTATTAATTTTTATTATACATGTATTTATTTGAGTGAATACTTTTTTTTTTAGGTTCTTTTTAAATAAAACGAATGATCCATATTTTTCACTCCACAATCTTTTTTTTTTTTTTTTCTCCATCGTATCAGCCGTTTGCCATTTTTAAGAGCCTTTAATCTGTCCTGTCCATTGCATACATAAAAATAGATATACATTGTCACGTTATAAAATGGCTAAAGTATATTTTTTTGTAATGCGACAATGTATATATATTTTTATGTATGCAATGGACAGGACATATTTAAGGATCCTTGAAAACGGCAAAAGGCTGAAACGTTGAAGAGAGAAAAGACATAAAAACTTTGTTTTGTGAAAAATATGGATCACTTGTTTTATTTAAAAAGAACCTAAAAATTTATAATTATTTTTTACTAGCTTCCCAAAATTAATTAAAAAAAAAAAGTAAGAAGAAAAACAAGTTACAAGAGCAACAGAAATGTCTGAAAAAATATATTATAACTAGATCGAAACCTTGTAACATTATAAAATAAAACAAATCTGGCACGCAGAACACACGGGTTACTTTCACTTATTTGGTGGTAAAAATCTAATTAAGAACTTTTAAACGAAGTTAGAGTTAAAAAGAATAAAAAGAATTTGATTATTTTCATAGAAACATTTATTTCAGATTGAATAATGTGACAATAGAAATTATTATATATATATATATATATATAATATATATATATATATATATATATATATTATATAAATTTCTACTGTTCTTAGGTTTCAGTCAATGAATAAAAAATTTTATTTTTGCAACGTTTCGAGAATTTATTGTTCTCATAATCATGCCTTAACAGTGGAAAAACAAAAAATCAGAACATTAATATTATTATACAATAATTAATATATAATGTTATTGTTAGAGATATAGAAAACAATACATTGAACAATGAATATACAGTAGGTAAATAGAAATTTCAATTAAAATCGACATTAAAGATATTATAAGAAATTTACTTACAATTTTAGACAAAATAGTGTCTTAAATAGACATATGTGTAGACCAAAAATAAAATTGTTTATTCATTGACTGAAACCTAAGAACAGTAGAAACTTAAATTATCAACAGTGGAGAACTGATCAAACTCTCTCTCTCTCTCTCCTCTCTCTATATATATATATATATATATATATATATATATATATATATATATATATATATATATATATAAATAAATTTAATTTTTTTCTGATTCTTCCTCTCCACCCCATAAACCACAACGCGGAAAACTTTAGGACTTTTTACCAGTTAATAAGGAAAGGGTATTGAATAATTTCTGACAGAATCAAATTTTTATTTTTTCAATATTTGTGTTAAAACCTAACTTTACAGTACTATTAATTTTAATTGAACGAAAGAAAAGTTCAATGTGATTATTCCCCTGGCATGTATAGAAAAACTCTGATATAAGTGAAGCTAATCTGAATAATACCAAAGGATGTAAACAAAGTGCAACTTTTGTAGCAATATTTATGGCAGAACTATGTATATGTAAGTGAAAGTAAATAAACTGAAATATGTTCCTATCTGTCAGAAGTTATGTTAAATATGCTATATAAAACTACAGTAGCAGACATGATAGGCATGGTGAACGAAACTCCCCAGCAGCACCTCTATTAGGTTTTAATTTAACAGAGGAGGTCTTTCCATCCAGCTTCTTTTCAGCCTTTTTCTTTCAGTTATTGACATGTCGTCTATAAGTCTATTGTCGTGTACCTAGAGTATATTATGAAAACGCGAATAGAAATTTTGTATGTATTGTTCAACTTTTGGTTATTGTAAGTCCGTATGAAAGGATGATAGAAATTATTATTATACGTACCAAGGAGATGTTGTTAGATTATTTTATTGATTATATTGCAGTTTTTCATGTATTTTTTTCGTTGTTCTGAACCATCGATCTGTGAGGTATAAGTCCATATGGGTCCAACTAGGTATGTTTGTTTATGTATTCAACTTTTGTTTTGATGATTTGGATAGAAGAGAGTATTAATAAGTTACAGTAGATAATGATCCAGTTATTGCCACTAACATCCGAGACCTTCAAGTATGGATTCAGAATTACAAGATAAAAATTAATTTTAACAAATTCTACCAAATAACCTTTTCCCTTTGCCGTAAACCAATGACTTCCTGCCTTACGGTATCTTTTAGTGAGACTCCACTTGTTTCTGTTAAACAGATTCGATACCTAACACTCGAACTTGACCAACGTCTCACTTGGAATCGCCATACAAAACTGAAACGACAAGAAACCGCCCAACCTGTTCGACTACTTCAACATTTACTGGACAAATGAAATGAAATGAATGATATGAAATGAAAATGAAATTAAAAATAAATTTTATTCTGGGACAGCTAGTCCCCTAAGAATAATATAAATGTACAATATAAGATTTAACTTCTAGCTAAGTAGAATTTATAAGATTATATACAGCATTTTATGGATTACAAATTATGATACATATAGGTCTGCATACATTTAAATATACACACACACAAATACATATAACCGTAAATAAATAAAAATAATAAAATATATTAAAACAAAAAAAAACAACAAAAATTGAGAAAATTGGGATACAAATGAAGAGGCCAGGTAGTTAAGTTTATAAAGGCACGGCAGATTGATGTTCGAGGAGATGGGTAAATAGATGGTGCTTAAAGGAAGTTAAGGATGGGCATGTACGAATCGACATGGACAAGGAATTCCAAAATGAAGATGCACGTATGACGAAGGATCTCTTAAAGGAAGCAGTCCTGTGGGATGGAATCAGCAGATTAAAGGTTGGGATCTTGTGTTGATGGAGTGGACAGAGGAAAGTGGGGTAAACGAATTGTAAATATAGAGGGGTTTTGTGGTTCTGAAGGATTGGTAGAGGTAAGTTCCTAGGAAGTATGTCGTCAGAATTTAGGGTAAAGCCACTTCAACTCGGCATACCAGGCTGAGACATGAGAGCGCCGAGGGATTCCGAAGATGAATCTAATAAAACAGTTCATTAATCTCTTCAGTCTCATCTCAAGAATCTCGGACAGCCCGCCAAACACCAGGCAGCCATAATCGAAGTGGGGGAAGATGAGAGAGGAAACTATGAGCTGGCGAGTTTTAAGGGGTATTATATCACATAATCTGAGGAACTGTTTGTGGATGGCTATGGATTTTCTAGAAATATGAGAAATGTGATTATTCCAAGATAGGTTTTGGTCAAGGAATATGCCTAGGTTTCTAACGGACGTTTGGAAGATGATGGGTCTATGATTGAGGTAGAGTAAGGGGTGGCAAGAGAGGGAGTTGAGCAGATGTTTGGAACCGATGAGGATAGCTTTTGTTTTATCAACATTAAGTTTTAGACCATTCTTGATGACCCATAAATTGATACTGTCAATGTCTTCTTGTAATTTTTGGACCATCTCAGGCATTTCGGAGGGATGGAAGGAGAGATAAATTTGGAGATAGTCGTCGTGAAGTATGGAATTGGGTAGGTCATTAATATAGATAGAGAATAGGATTGGAGAAAGAGCTGATCCCTGCGGAACTCCATGTGTTAGAAGAATAGGTGAGGAAGGAGGTTTATTTGGAATTATCACAGTTTGAGTTCGAGCGGATAGAAAGGAAAGAAACCAGTTTATGGCACTATCGGATATTGATAGGTTTCGGAGTTCGGAGAGAAGGATTTCATGGTTTACCATATCAAAGACTTTTGAGAAGTCAAAGAGGACCAGGATAGATATGTTTTGTTTGTCTATGGAGGATTAAAAGTCTTGAGTAATTTTTAGGAGAGCTGATTATATGGAATATTGGGATTTGAAGCCAGACTGGAAGGGAACGAGTTGAGATTTTTGTTCAAGAAAGTTATAGAATTGAGAGTGGATTATTCTTTCAAGTGGTTTTGAGAGGTTGGATAAACAACAAACGCTCCAACATTCCACTTCTTCACAAAAGACTCATTTACATGACCTCCAAAAGGCCGATATAGACTAAGGGAGTAGAGCTATAGCGCTCTACTAAACCATCAAATTCTTCCTCATCCAATCCTTACAATCCAAAATCCTTAACTCTCCTTACTTTGTCACGAATAAACTCACCCATAAAGACCTTAGTGTCCCATATGTTACTGAGTTAGGTCGAACCAGATATCAATCATTCCATGAAAAACTCCACTCATACTCTAACCCACTATTTTCTATTCTGAAAATTCTCTTCTCTTCGATTCATGAAAATCTGTGGAGTCTAAAAAGATGCCCCGAGACCTTCTAGTTTAGAATATTTTTAGAGTGCTGCCAATAGGTAATGTCTCTACATTTATTTCATGTCAGTTTACTATATCCATCGCATTTATTTGATGCATTTTAATACAGTTGTAATATTTAATACAAATCAATAAGTATGTTAAAAAAAAAAATCTTTTTAAGTAACAATGAATCATCAAATGATGATTTCCGTATTATTCATGTTATATTTATGAACAAAAGTTGAATCACGAATTATTTTTATGTTGAATTGTGTGTATTATAGCATATTTCCTCATCCCAATCAGTAGGGAAAATATTGAAATGAGCATTATGTTCGAGAAAATCCGGGTCAAGTAAGCATCAGTGTTCCTAACAATCTGAATTCTCGGGATCGAAGGCATTTTCGGAACCAATTATTTACAGTAAAATGACTCCTGTAGAAAGACCCGTCTTATTGGTCGGCTGGAGGAGGAACTGGAGCAGAAATACTTGTATTATTTCCCCGAGATCTTGTCCCGTCAGTCCGATATTGAATCATCTATCACATTAAAAAGAAAAATGGCCTGTCCTAGGATTTCAAACTCAATAAATAACACAAAGACCTGACACATCACTCTACCCTATCTTCCTTAGAAGAAAAGTACTGAGAATAAATTGCCATTTTATGGTTTTGATAAAACTACGTCCCTTTTATTTTTATGTCAAATTGATATAAACAGCAGCCAGTAACTGTGACTTTATCGAATCAAGGCATCTTGAATTAATTAATAGGTCCGCAGTAAAGTTTGTTTATGGAATAGATCGATACAGCCTTAATAGATTATTTGATAGGAGTGAAAATTCTAGTTTATAATCCGCTAATGCTAAGATTTTACAAGACTTCAAATACACAAATAAATATTGTTATTTAATTTGTCATCCAATTATACAATTTTTATAACTGCCTTGGAAAAGTTTAACGTATTGATAGGAAACTATCCGATATAACTATAAATATTCCGATTACGATAATTTGAAAAAAAAACATCACTTTATTAATTTACTTTTTACAAATTTTGCCTATACACGTTTAATCAGGACCGTGAGGCTCGGGCCCACAGTTTTACGTTCCCTCCGAAAGATAGAATAGCCCCAAGGATTATTTATTCTTTTTAAATATGTCAAAATAACACACAAAACACCTTTTGGAAATAAACGTCGCACTTAATTTACTCATCAATTTCCTTTAATGATTATACGATAACTTCTTTTGGTTTATTATTTTCAATAATGAACCTTTGTAATCGACCAAAAAATAAAATAAAATAACCTCCCCTCAAAATTTGAGAACTTTCGTTTCGAAATGCGTAGGATCCGAATAAAAAATAAAAATAATCGTTTCTCTTAATAAATAAATACCAATAATTGTGTGTCTTTGGATAGAGAATTAGATTTAAGACTAATAAGGATTACTGAAATTCAAAAGGATCGAAATTGGTTAACAACTAGCTTTGATATTGCGTTTTGAAATCGGTGGTAGTGTTATGATATGATGCTTTGAATTAGTGCTTTTCATATTACTTAATTTCAACAGCCATATAAACAGTTATACCCTGATATTTTTATTTAGAAATAATAAACCATTGTGTATCTATTTGTACCTTAAAAAATTGTCTTCAGGATTGATGCGGTATGCTGTGTACGCATAGCAACTCAGCGAAGTTGAGCAGCAAATCCAAATCTGAATTTCTTTCTTGTAGCGTTTTTATTTTTATTATTATTTTTTTAATATATCTTCTCAATTTTCAATAGTTAAAATATTCAATCGTGGTTATTATTCTTTTTTTTATAATTTCCTTCATAAATTTTCCTTTTCCTTTTTTTTGTATTTTGTATATTATTATTAATATTATTATTTTATTATTTTCTTTTTAAATCATTATTATTTTTTTGTAATTTTTGTTTCATCTTTATTTAATTCTTCTTGTAATTAATTATTTATTTTATTTTTGTTTGCTTCATACATTTTGGATGAATGATTTCTTCTATATATATATACACACATACAATTATACAGGGAGCTCTGGTGGACAAAGTACTAGTCTATTGTTCTCCGGGTTCAGGATTCGCATTCCGGCTGATTCAAAATGTTATTTATTCTGTTACTTGGGCCGTGGTGCCCCCGATGGTTTGGAGATATCCCCTATAGAGTGAGTACCCGAATTAGTGAAAAAAAAAAAAAAACCTGGTGGCTGAGTGTAATATCAGTCCTATTAGCTACTTGCACGGTAGTACGAACCGCTATATGTACTGAGCTAAAGAAACGTCATAGATGGTAAAGGTTTTTTTTTTTAATATATATTTTTTATACTCTCAAAACATATCAGTATGCTCCTTATACAGCTACACGAAATCTTTGATCATCTTTTGTAACTCTTTATATGACCTTACGCTCCCTATGCTGTGACAGGTATGCAATCCCATTTTAACAAGTCGCTATTAAATTTGAACAAAAGTGATTCCTTTCTGACACCGGAGTGGAAAAGCTTTTATCCATTATTTCAGGAATCCGGTGAGGGATGGGACTATTTAACACCTGGTACAAATGGAGGACCACTGGGATCATTTCACGGGTGGGTGCGGATAGAAATGAGGGGGTTTCGTGGGGGCAGTTACCCCCCTTCCGTTCCAAGAGCACAAAGACAGCGGCCGGTGGAAATTCAAAACAGAACCTTCTCCTCCGCTAATTTATACCATCGCCGGAATGAATTAAGCTCTCCCGGTAGTTGAATTTTTGCAATTCCAATTTTAAACACAAAACCATTTTAATTTACATAATATCCTCGAGGGACTTTTAAGCCGGAGACCTATCTACCGTTGCTCTAGATGAGCGTTTGTTCTTGGGGCAGTTTCATTGCTATTTTTTCAAGAGGCGAAGCTATAAAGTTTTAGCAATTAATTAAATTAGTAATGGAGTATTGAAATATTGCTCTGCAAAGTTAAAAAAAAAATTGGTAAGGTTTACTATGTATCTTACAGTATGGTGTTTTATATTCAGCAGTAATTAACCTTTCTGGCGCCCAAACAGAATAATAGAGTTCTTAGTTTAAAGCAAGTAATTATTACCACTTTATTTATAAAGAAAGTTTTTGAGTTAAGATAAACTATATAATGTAAATTATTCACTTCTTACTATACAAATATTTATGTATATCAGCTGAAGGGCAGGTAGAGGAAACGTAAGTAAATAGATATGAATAATCAAAAAATAAATTAATTAAATGACTTCCCGGAATATTAGTACTTTCCTTTAAAACGTGATTAAAATCATAGAACCAAATAAAAAAAATAATAATGATCAATTTTTAAAGATATCGTAATCGAAACTTTAGAAAATTTGGAAATTTTTAAATGGTTTCTGATGTTTTATGTGACTCTATGTTTTCTGGCGCCCAAACAAAAAAACATTTATACAGTTCTTATTTTAATTCAAGTAATTATTGCCAGTTTATTTATAAAGAAATGTTTTTGGTTAAGATAAATCATAGAATGTAATTGATGCACTTATTAATTAATCAGGAAATTATGTAGATAAATATTAATAATCAAAAATAAATAAATTAAAAAAAAAATTAAAATGGGGTTAGCTGTGGTGTAGTGGCTAGCAAAACTGCTTCCTAATAGTCAAGTGATTTAGTTGTATTGAAATCTGTCAACCGATTCCATCTAAAAATCATACAAATCCTTAAAAAAACGTATTTGAAAGTTGCACTTATATCCAAAATATACTAACTCCACATCTCGTTTCATTCCATGAACTAAAAATTTGGTGCACGCAGCACAAGACTTTCACTTACCTCCGTTGTTCAAATCAATTTAAGAATTTTTAATACATGTACAGATAAACATAAATTGTTAAAGAATCAATTAAATTGAATTTCAATAGAAACTTGTGTTTTATTAAAAAATCTATTATATTCTTATCCACAACAATCAGTTAGTGTTTAGGGTAATCACCAACAACTCAATGTCAAGTTGATCATCTTGACATTGGATCACACACATCCCAAACCATTACTCTTTACAATTCCGTGTATCAGATAAAATTTTTTCTAAAATATTTAGCTATCCAACGGTTTATTATACCCCTATATTACTATTCTAGTGTTTAAAAACACAAAAATTGCATAAAAAATATGTTTGCACTTCTCTCCTTTAGTGATGTTTATCAAATTCGCTCAACTTTAATATTTAGCCGTCCTTCATCAATGCTATTAAGATGAGATGGTTAATCTTTTGGAATGTACAAAATTAAATTAAAGGTAGTTTAGAGGAAGAAAATTTAAAATATCGGCATTTAAGCTCTGTCAGACTATTTCAATTCGAATTTAACTTACATGTTATTAAAGCCTATTAAATTTTACATCTATAAAGCGAGTTTAATCAAAATTTAGAGCCGTTTTTGAGAAAATCTTAAAAAGGTGAAAAATGCATGGTATAAAGTGGCTCTTCTGGTTAGCCGATTTTGATGAAAAAGTTGCTGTAACATCTCGGGGGTATAGTTGTATAAATATGACGTTCCAGTTCCGTGCGACTTTTCGCTTTTGCACTAGACTTACCACACACACACACACACACAGACGTTATTGCGGGACTTGGTTATTTGGGCTCAGTAGGCCCTAAAACGTGTATTTCCGTTGAAAACTAGAATTCGAAAATTTTTACTATCGGAATATTTTTCCTCAATATATATTTCATTTATAGGTAAGTGAAAGTAATAAGTAAAACTATTAAAGAATTAATTAAATTACATTTTTATAGAAACATATGTTGTATTAAATTATTATCTAAAATAATCAGTTGGTTTTATCGGCTTTTCATTACTCTTTATTAACTTTTACAAGCGTATGTATTAGATAATTTTTTCTCTAAAATCTTTAGTTTTCCAACGGTATATTATGCATTTATATTACTGGTCTTATGTTTAATATTAAAAAATTGCATTAAAAAAAAAATTTTTCAGTTTTCTCCTTTATTCGGATATCGAATTCGTTCAACTTATATATTTACTTTTTTTTTATTAACGGTAACAAGATGATACGGTTACATTTATAGAATATACAAAATTAAAGGTAGTTTAGAAAATGAAAATTAAAATATAGGCATTTAAGCCTCATCAGACTATTTGAGTCAAAATTAATTATATTTGATATTTAAGCCCATTAAAGTTTACATCGATATAGTGAGTTTAATCAAAATCGTCGGAGCCGTTTCTGAGAAAATCGTAAGAAGTTGCAAAATGCATGGTACAAAGTGGCTTGTCTGGTTAGCTGAATTTGATGAAATAGTTTCTGTAACATCTCGGGCTTATGTTTGTTTTAAATATGAAATTTCAATTTCATAGGACTTTTCGTTTCCGCCCGGGAGTTACCACACACAGACCTTTTTGCGGGACTTGGTTAATTGGACTCTGGGGACCCTAAAACATGTATTTCGTTGAAAACAGGAATTCGAAAATTTTCACGATCGCAATACTTTCCCTTACTATGTATTTATATGTAAGTGAAAGTAAAATCAACTTTAGATGTTAATAAAGAATCAATCAAGTGAATTGATTCAACAATAAATAAAACAAAGACTGTTGCTTCTCATATCAAATTTTCTAGAGTGGATATAGCACCATTTGCAAATCAAAGTCTGAATTGTAGAAACGAATATACTGTAAACACACTTTATATAAAGAAAAAAAATTTGGAAGATAACATTATTCGAAAAAATCTGGTGCGGGCAACACACGACTTTCACTTACCTCGATTTTTAAAATCTATGAAAGAATTTTCAAATACAGTTAGAGATAAAAATACGTGAAACTATTAAGGAATTAAATTAAATTTATATAGAAACATGTGTTTTATTAAAAAATAGATTATATTATTATCTGAAATAATAAGTTGGTTTTATCTTCTTCTCATCACTCTCTATTAACTTTAGCTTTCCAACGGTATATCATACATGTATATTACTGCTCTTATGGTATTAAATATGAAAAAAGTTTTGTCACGTCTGGGCGTATAGTTGTCTTAAATATGAAATTTCAGTTTTATAGGACTTACCGTTTCGGCCCGGACACACACACACACAGACCTTTTTGCGGGACTTGGTTATTTGGACTCAGGGGACCCTAAAACGTGTATTTCCGTTGAAAACTGGAATTCGAAAATTTTCACGATCGCAATACTTCCCCTTAGTATATATAGTATGTGAAAGTAATAAATTAAATTAAATTTCTATAGAAACATGTGTTCCATTAAAAAATCTATTATATTATTATCTAAAATAATCAGTTAGTTTTATGTTCATTTCATCACTCTCTATTAACTTTTAAAAGCTTGTGTATGAGATGATATTTTTTCTAAAATCTTTAACTTTCCAACGGTATATCATACATGTATATTACTGCTCTTATGTTCAAAAACGAAAAATTGCATTAAAAAAATATGTTTTCTGTTTTCTCCTTTAGTTGGGTATCGAATTTATTCAATTTATATATTTACCTGTTTTTCATCAGCGTTAACAAGATAATTTAGTTATTATTATTGAATCTACAAAATTAAAGGTACTTTAGGGGAAGAAAATTTAAAATATCGGCATTTAAAGCCCTGTCAGACCATTTTTATCCAAATAAAACCTACATTATATTAAAGCACATTGAATTTTACATCGATATAGCGAGTTTAATCAAAATCGTCGGAACCGTTTTCGAGAAAATAGAAAAAAAGTGCAAATTGCATGGTATAAAATGCCTCTTCTGGGAAGCTCATTTTGATGAAAAAAGTTTTGTCACGTCTCGGGCGTATAGTTGTCTTAAATATGAAATTTCAGTTTCATAGGACTTACCGTTTCCGCCCGGGAGTTACCACACACACACACACACACACACACACACACACACACACAAGACCTTTTTGCGGACTTGGTTATTTGGACTCAGGGGACCCTAAAACGTGTATTTTCGTTGAAAACTGGAATTCGAAAATTTTCACGATCGCAAATACTTCCCCTTACTATATATAGTATGTGAAAGTAAAAAGAGAAAAGGTTTAGTTTATATAGAAAACCCGAATAAGGTTGGTAGCAAGTGAGAAATTTTATTGACTAAAACTGGATAAAGAGGTGTATAAGAAAGATATAATTTAAGGAATAAAGAAGACATTAGTCAGTTCCTCGAAGGGAAACATCTTAGGACTGTAGGACTAAGATTGAGAGGGGTATACTACCTACCCAACTTTATTTCTCCTAAAAATATTATGCGAAACACTTAGTATAACATACATTATTATCATAACAAAGTTAAAAATCTGGTGAGTGAAACACACAACTTTTACTTACCTCTGTTGTTGAAATCGATTTAAAAACTTTTAAATTAAGTTATAGTGGAAAAGTGAATACCGATGAGTTTTGTTAGAAACATATATTTTATAAAATAACCTATTATACTATTATCGACGAGAATTAGTTAAGTTTATCTGTTTTTCACCACTCTCCATTACCTTTTACAACTTTGTGTGTAAAATAATATTTATTTCTAAACTGTTTAGCAAACATTTATTTTACTGCACAAAAGAACAAAAGGTATATAAAAAGCAGGTTTTTACTCTTTTCTCCTTGGCATCCAAATCTGGCATCCATTTGAATTTATAAAACAGAAGGAATTTTAGAGAAAGAAAATTTAAAATATTGGCATTTAAGCCCTTCCAGACTGTTTTAATCGAAAGAAACCCACACAATATTAAAGCTCATTAAAGTTTACATCGATATATCGGACTTAATCAAAGTCGTTACTGACGTTTTAGAGATAACCTTAAAAAAGGTACAAAATACATGGTATAATGTGGATCGCATGGTTTGCCGATTTAGATTAAAAAAGTTACTGTAACATCTCAGGGATATACGCTTATAGAATAAGAAATTTTAAAATAAGTCTTATCGTTAATATTTCCGGTGAAGATTGGAATCCGAAAATATCAGCTAGTTTCATTGTATGCTTATTTCAGATGTTTATTTTCAAATATTACTATGTCCGTTTTAGGGTATTTTTTATGTAGATACTAAAAAAATAACTACATAATCTTTTTATCAACGATAATAAACAGGTAAACATATAAGTTGAACGAATTCGATCTCTAACTAAAGGAGAAAACTGCAAAAATATTTTTTAAATGAAATTTTTCATTTTTGAACTTAAGAACAGTAATATAGATGTATAATATACCGTTTGAAAGCTAAAGATTATAGAAAAATATTATCTTACACACAAGCTTGTAAAAGTTAATAAAGAGTGATGAAAAGCCGCTAAAACTAACTGATTATTTTATATTATAATATAATAATTTTATAATAAAACACATGTTTTAATAGAAATTTAATTTACTTAATTATTTTATAGTTTCACTTATTTTTATCTCTAAATGTATTTAAAAATTTTTTAATCAATTTTAAAAACGGAGGTAAGTGAAAGTCGGGTGTTGTTCCCACTAGATTTTTTTATTTATTTACACAAGGCTTACTTATTTATAAAAAGACTGAGGAAGAAAATGTTTTAGTATCATTTGAGGAAAAATTGAATTTGTAATTAATACCTTTTGAAAATAATTGCATTTTGGAATCGCGTTTTTTGAGGACTTAAGTATTCTTTTTATAAAGTTGAATGATGGATATAGAATAAACTACACCATTTGTATATATTATGTCAAAATATAAATTTAGTAAAAAATGTCCTTTTTGGAAATCAACGTCTCATCTGTTGAATATAAGATAATATAATAGTTCTCACAATATTCTTACGTTATAAAGTAATCATTTGTAACAATGCACGTATAACTTATTATCCACCATATTGAATACAATTAAAAGTAAATTGAACAAATAAAAAATTGTAAAAACAGTAAACAATATGTTTTGAAAAATCCTTTTTTCTAGAGAACGAAAGGGCTTTAATAATAATTTGTATTTAAATCTTATTTTCCCTTAGGGTTGCTAATATCGAACGGACCTAGGTGACAAACGATACGAGCTACTCAAGGGACACACCTGGAGCCTCCAGCGACTGGACACTGTTTAGGGCTACTATCTCTGGAGAACAATTTTCCGTGTCCTCAAAGATGATGGAATAATTCGAAAATATATACAGAAGCGTAAAAACTACTCATAATTTATTGCGTCTTGTTGAAAGTTCCCTATGGTACACTCACTTCTTAAACTTAAGTGATGATCAACTTTGTATAACCTATGTCCATGAAAATTTTCTCATCAAGTACAGTACCACAAAAGAAAGATCGTAAACCTCACTCTGCCCTAAACCATGGTTTACATGATCCTTTCGTTTTGTAAATCGGACACTGTTTTACCAACTGAGTCACTAGGGTTAAAGGACAGTAATTTATCGATCGAGATCCACAGGTTATGACTGTAAGGGGTCAGCAGGCGTGTCAAGCGGCAATCCTGCAGGACCATAACGTTATACACATTGAAGTTATTACACTGATATATAGTGATCTCCGTTCGTTTTGAGTTGTCTCCATCAGTCTGAAGGGCCTAAAATACACGGGGGAGGATAATTCGTGCTGTGTTCTTTGCTACTTTTACTAGCACCTTTCTAAACCTTTAGAGCGTCTGGTCCAATCTCAGTTATCCCTCTACCTCGAGCAAAATAACCTTTTGAACCCCCTCCAGTCTGGTTTTCGGCCTGGCTATTCTACTCACTCTGCTCTCTCCCACATTTCCCAAGATCTTCACAAGGCCATAGATCAGCACAAAATAACAATCCTTGTTTTGCTTGATTTTTCCAAAGCCTTCGATTCTGTGGACCATAATATCCTCTTAACCAAACTCCATAGACTCCCAGTATCCACAGGCGCTCTTCAATGGTTTCAATCATTCCTTACCGGCCGTTCCCAGTATGTTGTAGTTCCCAATAAACCCCGCTCCGACTCACTGCCATTAACAAAAGGTGTACCCCAAGGTTCCTCGTTATCTCCTACCCTTTTCTCCATATTCATAAATGATCTTCCGCTCTCCATCAAGCACTCCCAATACCACCTCTATGCCGACGATATTCAGATTTATATTTCCTTTACCCCAAATGAATTTCCTGATGCTATCTCTAAAGTTCAGGAGGACATAAATAATATAAGAGCTTGGTCAAACAGCAACAAACTCCTGCTAAGCGCTGAAAAAACAAAAGCCATCCTGATAGCATCACCTGCTCTCCTTAAATCCTTTCCCAGTTCCCCCAACCTTTTCCTAAACAATACTCCTATCTCTTTCCATTCATCTGTCAAGAACTTAGGTATTACTCTTGATCAAACTCTCTCTTGGAAACCGCACATCTCCCAAATATCCCGCCGAACCATAACAACCCTAAAGCAATTCCGTCGCCTCCATCACCTCCTACCATTCAATATTCGTAAACTCCTTGTTTCTTCCCTTGTCTTTCCCCACTTTGACTACGGATGAGAGGTGTACAGCGGACTTTCAGGTGAGCTCGAAGCAAAACTTAAGCGTATTATGAACTGTGCAATACGGTTTGTATTCGGAATCACCAGAGACACGCATATAACCCAGTATTACACCGAGTTAAGGTGGCTTTATCCTCGTTACAGATGCCAGTATTTCCTAGCCTCCTTCCTCTACCAGGTTATCAGAACTCATCGTCCCAGCTTTATCTTCCAATCCCTTCAATTTAAATCATCAATTCAGTCCCGTTCTACTAGATCCCGTCTTTCTGACCTCTACCCTCCTCCTCACCGTACTGCTGCCTTTGACAAGTCCTTTCTAGCCAAAGCAACCACTCTTTGGAATTCTATTCCTCCTGAGATCCGTCATGTAAGTACTGCTTCCTCCTTCAAATCGCTACTTTTCAACCACCTTCTCCTTACCCAGTCAAACAGACAATAACTTCAAACTGCAGATGCTATAAATACCAATTATTATTATTATTTTTGTGTGTTTATAGTACTCAAATTATCATTGATGAACCAGCTATTTCTGTTTTTTTTGTTTTTCTTATTCCGAAAGTCTGACTTGTAAAGATGTACATATATTACTACCTTAATTATTTTTTAGTTTAGTATTTTGTTATTCTAAGCCATGACCACACTGTTCCGGTCATCAACTATGTATTTTATTTTATTCTTAAGGGACTTTAGTCCCAGGATAATAAAAAAGTTTTTTCATTTCATTTTTATTTCATTTCACCTTATAATATAATAGGATACAATAGCATACATTGAAAATATATTATAAAAATGCTGTACTCGGTATAGTGAAACTGAAAAATCATCACCAGCAAACCCTCCCCTCCCCTTCCAAAAAAAAAAAAAAAAAAAAAATATATATATATACACACACAAAATAGTATATCACTGAGAATCATGACATCTGGGTCATGGACTTGGACTTTAAATAGGAACTTCAGGAAAAAAAAAAAAAAACTCTTCACCACATAAGTGGACTGCTGGAGACTGGAGTTATAAAATATGGAGGCTTAAAGATTCATTCTGAGAGAGATTGAACAAATGTCTGAAGATTGCCTAAAGAATTCTATTTGTGAAAAATTAAGGGAATAAAATGACATAGAAGACAAACCAAGAACATGGAATGACGAAGTAAGGACGAAGGAAGTAAAGACGAAGGGACGGAGGAGTCCATGATGGTCATGGTGTACGTGAAGAATGGACCTTATTGACAAAAACTATCCCAACAGTTTTATGTTAAGGAAACCCATTCTAGTGGAAACTCTTAAGTAAAAATATATAACATTGAGGATGTATAGTCGACTGTAGAAACTATTATAGGTTACTATTAAAATAATCAGGAGTCAGTCTTTTTCTAAATATTTTAATTTTGCGTGAGTTTATGCTTGGACAGGACTCAGTAATGGCCTGATGATGGCTCACAAGCTTGAGCCGAAACGTCGGCAAAATTAAGATATATATAAAAAGACTGACTCCTGATTTTTCCACCTATCAAAATAAATAACTAATGTGTCTTATTGCTGTGAGCGACTACATATAGCAAACCAGGCGGACATACTGAAACCACATACAAATTTTAAACCTCCAACAACTGTTCAAGTTGACAGAATTGAGCTCCGTCTTCTCAGGGGAACCTACAGCCCTACTGAGAGCCCTGAAACATCTCTGTTATGTTAGTTAAATGTATTAATCAAAGGACAGTTAAACAATTCTTTATTTTAGGTTTGTTCATTGTAAATTATGTTGGTCATTCAATTGATAATCTTATGTCCAACAAATTGTAATAATTAAATCTTTATTTTAGCATCGTTCATCTCCTAATTCATTTAAATTAGAAGAAGAATTACATATTTATAAAAATTGTTAATATATAAGACTAATATCTTAGTCTTTCTTATATAACTAGACTAGCTGTGTCACGCAGCTTTGCTCGCGAATATTGCATTTCGTATTAATTTATTTTTATGGTGAGATTGGCTATAATAAATATCAACTATCAGCTACTCTTTGTTATCATTTAAAGCCCGATCTTGACTTCTTCCTGTCAAATTTACAATAGCAAACCATTAGAAGTGGTTATACCCATAATCACTTAGTATGTAAAAATAATCCTCACAAACCATTTTTAAAAAATAAATAACAATTGAATATATTTTCATAGGAACCTACACTCGAAACAGATATGAAACGCAATATGCTTAAAAGGGTCGGTCACCTGTATGTAGTGACCAGCCAGGTGCCCTTAAGATTTTTTAATGAGAGGAAAAAACAACCTTAGTTATGCCCTCCTTCGGAGGGAACGTAAAATGGTGGTACCAAGCCTTTGCGATTCCATGAACTCGTTAAAGATCTCTACCCTAACTAAACTTGGCGATGAAAAAATTAGTCATCATACGATTAACCATAGTAGTACAAAAGTGACGTTAAATGAACAAATAACAACAGTAATATGCTTAAATATATTTGTTATAAAATGTTTGTACTTTTGCTGATACATATCAGATTAATACAATTTTATGTTTATGTTGTTCAACCACTTTTTGGGCGAAGATTTTCAAATCCTGCCTTATTGCACATCTAGGCGGTAAGACGAATCTCCAGGAAAAAATTTAGCCTCACAACCATAGTCATTTTTTAGATACCAGAAAATTGAGTGGTACTTTCTTTTATAAATATAGACATACCTTATTTTGTAAAACCTTTAGCCGTTGTCCGTCCTTCTAAGTAAACGGCCACGTTTCACCGTCGGAAGAGTAACAGTTTTATAAATTCTAACAGTTAAGTTTTTAGACAGAAGCTAAGTAATTTCGCAACTGAATTATAACACGCATTTCCCGCGTTTAACCAGGACTTTATTTCCTCCTGGATTTTTTTTTCGTTATCATTGAACCTAAATACTTAAATTTCTCTACGTGTTCAAAAGTATACCCTGATATATCAATATTACTATGATCGCCACCGTCTCTGCTAAAATTATATATTTTGTCTTTTAGGTATTTATTTCGAATCCTATTTCTTTACCTGTTTTTATTAACGGACTTGTATTTAGTTTTTTTTAGTTTCCGTGTCTTCCTTTAGCAGTACCAAATCATCGACTTATCCCAGAACCGGAATTTTATCACCCAAATTTAAACCTTCTTAGTACATGTCACTTTTTCTTTGATATATTCTAAAGCGACTTCGTCAGCATCAATATCTGTTATTATGATTACTATTAAGAAGTTTTTAAAAGAATATATTTTAAAGTACTTCCGCGTAAATGACATTTTTAGTTTTATTTTCTTGTGGCAGAAGAACATACTGATTTTCTCCGCAACCCGATCTCGACGTAAATCTATTCCTACGTGTTTAAATGGAAAAATATAAATTAACGGGAAATTAAATTATTTTAAAATAAAAGGTAAATCATCTGGAATCATTGGGAAGCGAGGTATTTTTTTTCTCCCAAATTTTTCCCGTTTTTTCCCAGATTTTCGACTGATTCTTCGGTCCTATTGGTAGCAGCATGATGTTATATAGCCTATAACCTTCCTCGATAAATGGACTATCCAACACAAAAAGAATTTTTCAATTAGAACCAGTAGTTTCTGAGATTAGCGCGTTCAAATAAACAAACAAACAAACAAACTCTTCAGCTTTATAATATTAGTATAGATAATAGTGAGAAAAAAAGAAAGAAACTAACGAGTAAAAATAGTTTACGTCTGTATAAATCAACACTGAATTAGGAAAAACCCTCCATCAGAGAATCGCAGGTACAACACAGCGACAGCCGATAGTATAACGATTTGAAACAGCTCTCCACCTACACACGGGACCAATCAATCACCGCAGAGTGGACCGCAGCAGTAGCTTCTCATGACGAAATGCGACGACAGCAGAATTATTGGCAGGGTTCGGATCTGCCGATTTTTTTCTGTTAATTTGTGGGGGCCCGAACAGCTGCACGACACCAGGTGCCCCCCTCCTCCACCGATATAAATTGTCCCAGCGTCAGTGCCTTATTTATCCATGTATCATAGCTTGACGTTCCAGAGCCAGCTTGTTTTGGTCTAGTGTCAGTGACAGCTAGTCGGGATGAAATGCGAGGATAGATTTTATTAATACAAATTTGCAAAAATTTAAAAAAATTCATTGACGTCGTTTATCCCAAAGAAATTAAAGTGCGTTGGGCATCAATATAATAAGTACAATATCTCCCACCCTTTCCAACGGTATATTATACGTCTATCTTACTGTTTTTTATGTCAACAAAATATTTTAATATTGTTAAATATTATCGTATTCGTTCAAATAATATATTTATACGTCTTTTTCAGTGCTAAATAGATGATATATTTGTTTTTATTAAATAACTAACGCTAATTAAAGGTACTTTAGCGGAAGAAAATTTAAAATATTGGCTTTTAAGCCCTGTGAGACTATTTCAATCAGAATGAAACCTACATGATATTAAAAACCATGAAATTGTAAATCGATATAGGGCGTTTAATCAAAATCGTTAGAGCCGTTTTTGAGAAAATGGTAAAAAGGTGCTAAATGGATGGTATAAAGTAGCTCTTCTGGTCAGCTGATTTAGATGGAAAAGTTGCAGGAACATCTCAGGCTTATAGTTGTCTTAAATATGAAATTTTAGAATTGCTAGACTCACCACACACAGACATCCAGACACACATACCTTTTTGCAGGACTTAAGTTATTTGGAATCAAGGGACCCTAAAACGTGTATTTCTAGTAAATACTGGAATTCGATATTTTCACGATCGCAATACTTTCCCTTACTATATATTTAATATATAGGTAAGTGGAGGTAAAAATTTATTCCTAGCGAACACCTGTTATTACTTTCTATTATGTTAATAATATTGAGATCGTGAAAATCTTCGAATTCCAGTTTTCTATGGAAATACACGTTTTAGGGGCTCCTCAGTCCACATGACCAAGTCCGCAAAAAGGTGTGTGTGGTAACCCCCGGGCGAAAACGAAAATTCCTATGAAACTGAAATTTCATATTTAAGACAAATATACGTCCGAGATGTTACAGAATCTTTTTCATCAAAATCTGCTGACCAGAAGATCTACTTTATACCATGCGTTTATCACCTTTTTACGATTTTCTCAAAAACGACTCAAACGATTTTGATTAAACTCCCGATATCGATATAAAATTGAATGGGCTTTAACATCATGTAGGTTTCATTCTGATTAAAATATTTAAAATGCCGATATTTTAATTTTCTTCCTCTTATGTACCTTTAAATTTATATATTTCGAAAAAATTGGAACATCAAATTATTAGCATTGATAAATAACGGGTAACTTATATATAAGTTGAACGAATTCGATATCCAACTAAACGAGAAAACTGGCAAACATATTGTTTAATACAATTTTTAGTTTTTGAACTTAACAACAGTAATATACTTGCTAATATACCGTTGTAATGCTAAAGATTTTAGAAAAAAATATTATTTAGTACATACAATTGTAAAAGTTAACGGAGAGTGATGAAAAGGCGATAAAACAAACTGATCGTAGTAGATAATAATAAAATAGATTATTCAATAAAACACATGTTTCTATTAAAAAACAATTTAAATAATTTTTAACAATTTTGTTTCGTTTATAAATTCTTGAATTGATAAAAATAATGGAGATTAGTGAAAGTCGTGTGTTCCGCGCCCAAGATTTTTAACTAATGGACAAATGTTTTTATTTTAATCTTAGGAATAGGTATTCAATTTCATGAAAGAAAATTCACAGACTCTACATGCCCATTGTAGACATTAAGAATGCTTATATATTATTATGAATTATATTAAGTAAAACTACAAGGTTGTCCCCTTTTTATTTACTTTTTTTTTCCTCAACAGCGATGGCTCTTCATCTGATGAAGGCAGCGAAAGGGTTCATCACCCTCCCACCCCTATTTCAATACGGCTCCTCAAGTAGAAGATGAGAGGGAAGGCGTAGGGTATGTGTAAGTTGAACAACCTGAACAAATAGAAAGTTTTAAATAACACTTCCCCTTAGTGAGCAGATACAAAGGAAACATCTGATAGTCCTTATCCACCAATCAGGAGGGTCCTTTCATTGCAGGGAGAAGCAAATTAAGCTTCCGCAGATCTATATTCTGATATTTGGTGTTTTGTAAACTTCCTCTACTGCACAACTTGATAATATCCAGTATTGTATGTTAACCCCTTTTAAAACATTCGTTTTCGAATATTTCATGTGATTTAAGAGTTTTAATAAATGATCATATATTATATATTATTAATATAATAATATTATTATCCCGAAAAGGACTAATCTACTATTTAAAAGGATATGCCCGATTTTCATATTTTAAGGACTGCTTTAATTTGTGTTTTTTTTTTCATTCTAAGTTAAATTCGCCATTCTCGCTGAAAGGATTCTTAACGATTGATTTTTATTGTAACCAGGAGACGGTTCAAAATGGAAGAGAACCTCCATTTTTGACTCGATTCTCCTTTTAAAAGAATACGAATCGAAATAATTCACTTGTAACTAGGATTACCACACTAAAAAGGACACTTTTTAATATAGAAACTCTCTTCCCGATGCAAAAGCGGTTCGAAATAACTTAAGTCTAACTGTCTATATTAGGGTGGGTGAGGTGGGTTACGTCCGAAAAGGACTAATCTACTATTTCAAAGGATATGCCCGATTTTCATATTTTAAGGACTGTTTTAAATTTTGTTTTTTTTATTCTAAGTTAAATTTTTGTTTGTTCTTTCTCTGGCAGCTAAACAGGCTAATTACCTCTTAAATATCCCAACGGTCTACTACTATATTCAATATTTAATATAACGTTAATTTAAAAACGCTATAGCTATCCGGAGATAATATCAATTGTTAAGAATCCTTTCAACGAGAATGGCGACTTTAACTTTAACTAAACTAAGTTTTAACTAACTTGTTGAAATGATTCTTAACAATTGATATTATCTCCGGATAGTTATAGCGTTTTTAAATTAATGTTATATTAAATATTAAATATAGTAGTAGACGGTTGGGATGCTTAAGAGGAAATTAGTCTGTTTAGCGGCCAGAGAAAGAAAAAACAATGCAATAGTGGAAACTACATTATTTAATGTTTTTTTGACGTTTCGGCCTAAATTTTCTACCATCTTCATTGCTAATAACAAAACAAGATAACATTCAGTTTAAAAAAACAACAACAACAAACATAATGTAAAACCAAAAAAACAGAAATTATGCATGATAAGGATTACGACAGTAATAGACAAATTATATTTTATGAAATTTGACTTAATCATTATTTTCTGTATATATTGTGTGGATGTGGCCTCATATCACTTTACCAGATCTCCAGTGGCTCGGTGGCAGCGCTCCGATCTATTGTTCCGAAAGTGACGAGATCGCATCCAGTGACAATATCTTTTGGGGGCCGAGATAGTTAGCGCGCGTTACTTTAAACACGCGTTGCCTAGCTACTAGATGACCAATACTTTGAAAACCAAAAATTACTAGTTTAACTCTCGGTACCGGAGGGGACTTTTATCTGGGCATTAATTCCCCCGCCCTCATCCCCTGGTCCGAGAAATCCCCGTATAGCCTTCAAAGGCGAGGTAGGGGTGGAAAAAAAAAAAATATCACTTTACTATTGTTCATTTAGAAACGAATTGTAATATATCCCAATAAATAAAAAAAAGTGGAAAAAGACGATATAAAATTAAAATTTAACTAAGGGATCTCCTGTAGCTGGGTGGCTTGCATAACAGCCTCCTATGCCACAGGTCACAAGGTCCAAACATGCAGGTGGTCCTAGGATTTTTAATGGAAGTTAAAAATCCTTAGTTTTGCTTTCCTTCAGAGGGAAACTAAAAAGCTGGTCCCAACTATGTGCGATATACTCGTTGAAGATCCCAATTGGATAGACAAAATTTAGGACTACCACTGTAGTATCGTCCGCTTAGTCATATCAGTATAAAGTGACGTTAAATAAATAAACAAACAAAATTTAACTAATAAGTCTAAAATAAAATAGCATAGGGAAACCTTTATAATAAAAAATAAATATTAAAAATATGATCAGAAAACCCCTGCAAATTATTACATATTGGTTTATTATTTCCAAGTAACAATATTAGGGTATAACTGTAATAGGCTATAATTGGTGTAGGCAATTAAATAAATTAAAAAGCAATAAATAATTCAAAGGAAAATAGCAAATAAACCACTGATAATTCCAAAACGCTATATCTCTGCTAGTTCTTAACCAATTTCAATGATGACTTTGTAGACAATTTAACACTCTATGAAATAGCACTAAGAGAAGTAAAGTTATTAGTTTGTTATTTATTTATTTATTAATTAGGAGAAACGGATCTCTTTTATTCGTTGTTCGGGTTCTACACATCTTGAAACGTAAGCTCCCGAATTTTGAGGAAGGTAATTTTTTTTTTTTGGTTGATTAAAAAGTTTCATTATTGAGAATAACAAACGAAAATCACTTATACTCGACTGCGTTACTATCTCCTTTTCCTTTTTTTTTTTTTTTTCAATTTCTCTTCAAATACAATTTTCTGATTCCAGAATACATTACATTATTTCTCTATTATTAAATATATCCGAGTTATCAGGGAATCCCATAAGTTGTGGCTTGACAGTATAACATTATTTTTTCTCTTTGTTCATCGCGTTGTCTTGATCTCGAAAATCATCAATAATAACAGATTTTTTTGTAGAATTACATCGATTATAATTTGTGACTTGAATATACAGATCAACAGATTTCAGAATATACAGTTTCAATAGATTTAGATGCGTAAATATGTTTATAAATTACTTATAAAAAATATAATTAAGTTAGTAAATAGGATAATACAATAAAGATTAGGGAAAAATGAAGGAGATAAGGAAGACGGAGTAACGGGGAAGAGAGGAAAATGAAATTTGTGAGGTCTCTAGAAGGTCTGGTCCTAAAAAAATAATAAAAATAGCGCTGATGATAAAAGTAGAACGATATTAAACTAGAACAAACGGAGGATTTTTTTTATATTGGAGTAAGCCAAACTTAAATTTCCCTACGCGTGTATGTTTTATTTACAGTTTAGTAAATAATAAATTTAATAAACGGTAGCTCCAAAACTATCTTAGTATGCTTCTCAACACCAGGGTCTGGGATTAATACCGGAAGTGACAGAAAAGTATTTATTCCTTTATATCTATAATAAGAAAGGTTCATTATTTAAAATAATATACGAAAAGCATTTATATTTCTTCTTCCGGTGGCGCGATAGGCCGTGTACGTTTCATGATGCAATTTTTAGTGTAGGGTCATCACTCACTACAAATAATTTTGTGAGTGGCCACCCTTTGGCTGACGGGGTCTCACATATCCGGGGGAGAGGCTGTGAGTGAATCCCCATTTTTTCACATCCTTATAAAAGCCCCGCTGGGACTGAGATTCGATCACAGAACCTGTACCATGAGAGGCTAGCGCGCTAACCACTCAACCACGGGCTCCCCTAGCATTTATACTAGACTGCGTTAATATTTCCTATTATTTTCTTTTCTTTCGATTTACATTCAAATAAAATTTCCTGATTCCAGAATTCGTTACATCTTTTCTCTATCATCAATAATAACCGAGATATCAGAGAGTCACATCTCTTATAAGTTGTAGCTTGACCATTTGAGAATTATTTTTCTTCTCTTTGTTCATCGCGTTGTTCTTATCTCAAAAGTATTTTCCATTTTTACCCATCTTCAGTAATAACCGATTTTTGGTGGAATTACATCTATTATAATTTGTGACTTAAATATACAGATCAACTTTTTTTTTTTTTTAATTATTATTTATGGATACAATTTTAATTGTTTTCTCTTATTTTTATAATTATTAGCGGTATTTTGGTTAAAACACACTAATAAATATTTTTTTTATCTTAGAAAATAACGTAGTTACAAGCGTATATATTTATGTATAGGCAAGATTTCAATTTTTTACATATTCCTTTTTTTTTTTTATACTGATTCTAAAACTCTATACATACTTTTCTCGATTGTAAAAAATATCTGTGTTCTGAGCGTATTTATTGAAGATAGAGAAAAATCGAAAAGATTTTCGAGATCAAGACAACACGATGAACAAAAAAAAAAAAAAATTATTTTAATATGATAAAACCACTACCACAAGAGACGCGATTCCCTGATAACTCGGTTATTATAGATTATAGAGAAAAAATGTAAGGTGTTCTGGAATCGGGAAATTTTAATAAAATTATTTGAATTAACATCGAAAGAAAAGGAAATAGTAACGCAATCTAGTATAAATGCTTTTGGTTTGTTATTTTCAATAACTAACCTTTGTAATCGACCAAAAAAATATACTCTTCCTCGTCCTCGAAATTTGAGGGCTTGCATTTCAAGATGCTCAGAATCCTCATAACGAATAAAAAAAATCCATTTCTCCTGATTAATAAGTAAATACCAAAAATTAAATTTTCTACAAAATCAAGAAAAATATCATTGAAATTGGTTCAGAAGTGGCATAGATATACCATTTCGAAATCAAAAGTAGTGACATGCCATTATCCCTAGAATTATCGCTTTTCATATTGCTTAATTGCCTATCAACAGCTATATAAACAGTTATACACTAATGTTGTTATATGGAAATAATACACCGTTATGTAAAAGAATTTGCAGCGTTTTTTTTTTTATTTGCGTGTTGAAATTTTAAAGAGGGGTAATTTTTATTTTGATTAATTACAAAGGTTCATTATTGAAAATCCAAAAATATAATTATTCAGCAGCTAACATGGGAAACCCCACGTTTTATTATCGTTGTAGATTTTAATTAATAAATATTAATAGGTACAATATGGTAGCAATAAGCCCAGTGCTTGAGGACTTAGTGTTACAAGGTACACCATGGCACACTACAAGGCAATATTAGAACGGGACACATTAATAACACAACACCTGTGCTCCTGCAACTTCATACGACCCATCGATCTCTGAGTGGGGGAGGAATTGTAATTGTAATTGCAATAACAATTACAGTTCCTCCTTCTCCACTCTTCAAGAAAATCATTTGTTTCCTTATATTTGAAACATTAACAATGGAAGAGCTAAATGAAAAAAGATAAAAGCAACTTAGCAATAATTTAGACTTTGAAAAAATGGATTTGATAATGTTTATTAAATTATCAATACAAGACATTACTTAAAAGAGTGATATCGTAGAATTTATAATATTCTTGTAAGCATTAATTCCAGTTTTGACTAAAATGTCACAAAAAATCCTTCTTCAACTTTTAGCTTTTATTTTTTTTAAAATTATTTATTTATATTTACAACTGTATTGTACAACACATCTAGTAAATAGGCTAAAAGAAAATACTCATGAAAAAGACATGTAAAAAAGCTTCCCAATGGAATTACCATAAAAATATTCTAAACTTGAAGGTCTCGAGGCAATCTTCTTTTCAGACGCTTCGGAGGATTATCAGGAATTGAAGTGGAAGAAAGGATTGAAACTAGAGGATTAAAGTGCGAATGGAGTTTCTCGTGAAAGGAATGATATCTGGTTTGGGCCGGGGCGGGGTAGCTGACCGGGTTAGCGCGCGTTGCTTTAAACGCGCGTTGCCTAGCAACACAGAGGACCGATTAATTTGAAACCCAAAAAATTACGAGTTCGAGACTCGGTGCTGTGGGGGACTTTTATTTCAGCATTTATCCCCCGCCCTCACCCCTGGCCCGAGAACCCCGTATAGCCTTCAAAGGCGAGGTAGGGGAAAAAAAAAAAAAAAAAAAAAAAAAAAAAAAAAAAAAAATCTGGTTTAGGCCAAATCTGCAGCATACGGAACATCAAGATCTTTATGGTTCAGTTTATTAGTTACAAAGTTAGGAGCATTGAGGATTTTACGAAGGATTTTGGATTGTAGGGATTGGATACGGGAAGAATTTGTTGGTTTAGTTGAGCCCCAAACCTCTACTCCGTCTTAGCTTTTTAATTATAAATCTTGTAAAAACTAAGAAATCTATATCTCTACAATCCATCGAGGTTGAGCTCAGTACATATAGAGATTCGTACTGTTTGTAAGGGACTGGCCGAGATTACAGCGCCAGGTTTTTCTCCAACTTTTGGATACACACTTCATAGAGGCTGCGTGTATCCCAGGGGACCTCCATACCCCAGGGCCCCAACCCCACAGCCGGAATTCAAAGGGAACATAAGGAACTATAGATTGCGTGATCTATACACTAGATCTCGCCGTTCCCTTGAATCTGATACTTCATAATATTGCATATATGTTATGAAAAACAAAATCACAATTTTGCTTCATTTTTTCAATAATGAAACTTTGTAATCAGACAAACAGAAACAAAACGACCCTTTCAAAATTTGAAGTTTTAAGATACGTAGAAACCGAGAGGTTACCTATAGCATGTTGGTTAGCATAACAGCCTCCTATACCAAAGGTCCCGGATTCAAACCCGCAGGTAGCCCTAGGATTTTTAATGGGAGTAAAAAATCCTTAGTTATGCCTTCCTTTGGAGGGGACTCGAGCCTGTGCCATGTCAGGTACTCGTTAAAGGTCCCTATCCTAATAAAACCTGGATAGGCAAAAATTAGGACTCCCACTGTAGCATCGTCCGATTAGCCACAGCAGCATATAGGGACGTTAAATAAATAAACAAATTAACAAACGTATAACCGGAATAATGAATTAAAAAAATCCGTTTGTCCGCTGGACTACTGGACCAATTTTTGCTCCCGATTCGCCACAAAAATACTAAAACATATGACGATGATCCTAACATTTAGAAGTTGACATCAGCTGGTAATTTTAAAAATGGCGGCCGATTGAAAGTGATTTAATTCAATAAATCAGTTATTTTTAAAGATATGCATATTGAAAATAATAAACCAAAAAGTGAGTATGTATAATACAATATTAACAATTATTTGTTTTTGTTCTAAGGGAACATGAACCCAATATTTTTTGTTTTCTATTTTTTACACTTTTTTTTTCCATTGATCTCAACGATGTTAAACAAATATATGGTCCGCATTTTTTTTTTTTTGAAGTAGCCTGTTCGAAATGATCCTGCCAAGCCCCTTTATCCTCAGACTTAGGGTAGGGGTGGTTTCGGGAAATAGAAGATCTAAGGAAGTGGAGGGTATCGGTAAGTGATTAGGATGCCACGCTACATTTACCCGATAGTGTCTTTCGGGACTCCAGCCAGAATTCCCTATCTTCCAATACCTTACACCTACGATCTCTTCATTGTCTTCAGGAAAAGAGAAAATCCTTATCGAACATTGATAGGTCGTCAGGCTACTTATCTTAAAACGGTGTAGAAACATGTAGTAGGAAACCGGATGATGACATAAAAAGACTGTGGAAAAGTAGAACTAATAAAGAAACAATAAGTCAATATAGTAGTAATATTTTTAAATATTATAATATAAACATATTACTTTCACTTACTATATATAGTAAGGGGAAGTATTGCGATCGTGAAAATTTTCGAATTCCAGTTTTCAACGGAAATACACGTTTTAGGGTCCCCTGAGTCCAAATAACCAAGTCCCGCAAAAAGGTCTCTGTGTGTGTGTGTGTGCGTGTGTGTGTGTGTCTGTGTGTGTGTGTGTGTGTGTGTGTGTGGTAACTCCCGGGCGAAAACGGTAGGTCCTATGAAACTGAAATTTCATATTTAAGACAACTATACGCCCGAGACGTGACAAAACTTTTTTCATCAAAATGAGCTTACCAGAAGAGGCACTTTATACCATGCATTTTGCACCTTTTTTCGATTTTCTCGAAAACAGTTCCGACGATTTTGATTAAACTCGCTATATCGATGTAAAATTTAATGGGCTTTAATATCATGTAGGTTTTATTTGGATAAAAATGGTCTGACAGGGCTTAAATGCCGATATTTTAAATTGTCTTCCCCTAAAGTACCTTTAATTTTGTAGATTCAATAATAATAACTAGATTATCTTGTTAACGCTGATGAAAAACAGGTAAATATATAAATTGAATAAATTCGATACCCAACTAAAGGAGAAAACAGAAAAATATGTTTTTAATGCAATTTTTCGTTTTTGAACATAAGAGCAGTAATATACATGAATGATATACCGTTGGAAAAATATCATCTCATACACAAGCTTTTAGAAGTTAATGGAGAGTGATGAAAAGAAGATAAAACTAACTGATTATTTAAGATAATAATATAATATATATTTTAATAAAACACATGTTTATATATAAATTCAATTTTATTAATTCCTTAATAATTTCACGTATTTTTATCTCTAACTGTAAAATTCTTTAATTGATTTTAAAAATGGAGGTAAGTGAAAGTCGTGTGTTGCCCGCACCAGATTTTTTATTTATAGTGATATTTATAAATGAATTAAAAAAAAAAAAATACAAAAAATCAAGTAAATGTGATCATTCTTACATAGGCGTGAGAAACTACGCAGTGTTTATTTAAAACATTAGGTCTCGAGGCCATCTTCTAACTGCCTGTTATAGTTAAAAAATTATGAATATTGAGCAATTTAGAAAACCATTGTAAATTTAGCAATTACACTGCCGGAAAAAATTAAAGGATCACTTACAAATATTTATATTACACTACCGGACAAAGGTTTGAGACCTCTCCCTCGACTTATTGTAAAAATATTAAACAAAGTAGTTTGAAAATTTGCACATTCCTGAACCTCTGGAGGAAACCACGCAGACAGTTACCAGATTCCGAAGAACACGCAGTTGCAAAAATCTCTCGAAAAGTCCAGATATGAACCCAATAGAGCATGTATGGGACATGCTTGGAAGACGTGTCCGCGCCCGAGACCCACGAGATTTGGCAGATTTAAGGGAAATGTTAGTGGAAGAGTGAACCAACATCCCAGAACAAAATGTAAGAGTCCTGGTCGCTGGAATGGGCAGTAGAATGGAAGCAATTATCAGAGCTAGAGGTGGGAATACCAATTATTGATGTTTTTCCTTGAATTCTTCCTTTTTATTCAGTTTTGTTATTTCGTTTCATTTCAAAGATTTACTTTTTCATTTTGAGACTGTAGGAAATTTTTATTTTTTGATTTGTTTTCCTATTAAAAATGTCTAGAAAAGATTTTTTTATTTTTTATCACCCTTATAATAACGTGTGACTTCCAAAGTAAAAAGAATATTTTCGAAAATACCCTATACAGTTCAGTAATTTCAAAATATTGAAGTGATCCTTTAATTTTGTCCGGCAGTGTATTATTAAAGTCTTTGGGCACTGAGTTACCGCAGAGAGAACACTTATTTTGCGGAGTAACTATGTGAAGTTAGTTTCAAAAAGTAATTTTGATGATATATTTGCTAGACAGTCTCAGGTATGGTTGGATAACGTATTTTAATGTAAATATTTTTATTGTAGAGGGTTATTAACATCGCCATAAACGAATTTTGAAAATTCCTATAATAAAAAAGAGACTAAGTTCTCATGATCCGAAATTCTTACAGGAACTAGGATATGACTAAGGAATACAAGAAATAATTATCAAAGGTATTTTAATTTATATTGCTCTTTTTCTTTATATTTTCTTATATTTTCTAAAGTCTCGTATTTTATTCATTTTCGAGAATTTTTCAAACTACTTTGTTTAGTATTTTTATAATGAGTCGAGGGAGAGGTCTCAAACCTTTGTCTGGTAGAGTACATAGTGTAGAGCTATAGTTTTAAACAGAGATTGAAATATAATATAAAGCTAAGAAAAGAAATATATAGAGAATGTGAAGCCTCTAAAGAAGAAAATAAGTAGTTGTGTGGGTCAGAGAAAGGTTGGGGTGAGAGGGAGTTCTTTGAGGTTAGGGCTGGGGACACAATACGTTCCGACTTATCTGAAACTAACCTCTTCCTCAAGGTATTATGTCTTTGCGACCGATTCAATGCTATCTTACCGCTTTCATTTCGTTCCTACCTCTTCTGGGGTTAGCCGTCCAAAAAACACCGCGTATCACTGAAATAAAATCGTTAACCTTTACTCCTGAATTGTTAATCTTTGTAATAGAATTTTATAACCTTCTAACAGGTTATAAACATAAATTATCATAAGCTAAGTTAGGTAAAGTCTTATTTTCTAAATTAAAAAAAAAAAAATCTTCTTGACTAGAAAAAACAATAGATCACGAATATGTCGATTTATAATCTACTGATGTTACCAGGGAGAAAGAAATCGAGAATATGATTTCCAAAAGATACTATATCTATTTTAAGAAAATTTACAGGAAGTGCAAAACTCTCTCATTACTATATTATTAAACCGACAACTTATTTAATTATTTTCGGATAAAAATATAGAATTGTTTTTTACTATATTAAAGTCCTGGAATGAAATGTTTGAAAAATCTGATTCCACAGAAGGAAACTCCATACTGTGGTCTAAATATATTACCTACTTAGAGGTACATCTGGAGTCTAGGCTAACATACACAAACCATATTAATACTCAAATTAATCAAGCTATATAAGCCATGCAAAAATTATTCCCCCTGTTATCGAAGTATTCTAGACTTAATATTATTAATAAAAAGTTATTATATTATCTTTATATTAGGCCTATAATATGTTACTCTTGCCCTGTATGGCCTAACACATGCGCGACAAATTATAAAAAATTACAAATTTTGCAAAATAAATGCTAGTTGGTGGTTATTCTAGATGGACGCCAATTGACCTATTTCATTATTGTTTAAATGTTACTAGAATTTCATATCTTATTTATATATTAACCATAGATTTTTACTTTAACTTACCTATCCATGGAATATATTATAAGGGAAAGTACTGCGATCATGAAAATTTTCGAATTCCAGTTTTCAACGGAAATATACGTTTTAGGGTCTCCTGAGTCCAAATAACCAAGTTCCGGAACCAAATGCGTAAATAGTACCTTTAGAAAATAATTGCATTTCTAAATCGTGTTTTTAAAGGACTTGAGAGTTAATTAGATAAAATCAAATAGAAGATTTAAATAAAAGTAAAAGATGTTAATACATATACGTCAAAATATTAGTTTCATAAAAAATGTCCTTTAGTACATTTGGAAATGAAGGTCTCAATTGAATAGTTGCTAAACTGTACGTCTTAGTGACAAATGTTATGTAACGATTGTAATTCTTCATTAAATTTCCAAGCAACTATCAGAAAGTTTTTAATCTAAGCAACACAAAACATACATGTAACATTTTTAATTGTGAAATAAGTTATAAAAATGACGTTTTTTTTTCATCCAAGCCAATATTGTTGCCAAAAGGTTGATCCTAGCAACAAATGTAATACAAATAACAAAAAATATTCTGCACTAAATTTATAACCAGAAGAATTGACAACATTTGGCTCTCCTGGTTAGCTGAATTCGATGAAAAAGTCGCTGTAAAGTTTTGGGCGTATAGTTGACTTAAACATGAAGTTTCAGTTTCATACGGTTTTTCATTTTGACGCTAGATTTACCACAAACGGACACACAGATTTCTTTTGCGTTTCTTGGTCATTCGGACACAGGGGATCCTAAAACGTATATTTCCTGTGAAAACAAGAATTCAAACATTTTCGCGATCGCAATATTTTCCCTTACTATATATTTCAGAAGTAAGTGAATGTAAAATAAAATGAAAGTAACAGATCCTCATCTAAAAGACATATTAATAATTAATAAAATTAGATAATACGAAAAAAGCGATTTACTACAAGTTTTACCAAAACTTTTTGGTAACGTGGAACTGTACTTTCAATATTAAAAGACTGTTATTATTCTTAGGTATGAGATGACCAACGATAATGATAATGGATACTATTAATACTTTTGAGGTAGGTGGAACTCGGAGCTGCTTACCTAAATCGCATTACACCCCACGGAGTTGAACCTTCCCCGTTCGATCTTGAACATCCGTTCGGAACCAAATTCCACTCCCTCCCACGAGGAGAAGGATTTGATATACATGCACAAGGATCCAAGGTTGGATTTATTTATCTTTTCAGAGAAATCCACTGATGTTTATTTCTGTACGGACTGAGTTAATATGATGAAATTGTATCAGGCTCCATGGAGGATTTTCCTGGTATTTTTATTTTTGCCAGGTTACAAGAGGTTGAATCGGCATATGAATAAAAGGTAATGACGACCCTTCCGAGTAATGACCTTGAGCTGCGATACACAATTTATCTTATCCAATGATGATCCACTTAGAGTAAAAATAAAATAAAGGACTGATAGTAAAAAAAAAAAAAAAAAAAAAAAACACTCAATTTTGGAGCGTATATCATTGCTAAACATATATTTTTATTTTAATAATCATATACTATTTGAGAGATGGCTTTGACGACTATATTTCTACGTCTATCCGTTGTTATATTATTCTATAAAATATCCCAGAACATTTATACTTTGCTATCCAAACAAAAAAAAATCTGGAGTGCGCAACACACGACTTCACTTACAATGGTTGTTAAAATCAACACAATCAGTTCTAAATAAAGTTACAGTTCAAAAACATTCAATTTCATGGGAAACAATACTTTATGAGCATATGTTTGATATTTGTGCTACACCAAACCCAGTCTCTATACCTCATTCTCCGATCCTATCTCTCAAACCGTTTCTTCCGAGTTCGCTGTGGTGTAGAATTTTCCAACTTTTATCCCGTTGAGGCCGGTGTTCCTCAAGGCAACTTCTTACGACTCGTCCTCTACATCCTTTACACTGCTGATATTCCTACATATTCTGATACCTTTCTGGCAAGATTTGCAGGCGACACCGCCATCCTATCACCCAGTTCCAATCCTGAAACAGCATCCTTAAGCCTGCAGAGACACCTTTTCCTTATCGAACACTGATGTAATAACTGGCGTATAAAGGTGAACGAAGCCAAATGTAAACACATAACCTTCACTCTTAGACGAATTTTTCAAAAAATTTCAACTCATTACCAATTCCTACTTCAGATACATCCCGTTATCTTGACTTACTGTTAGACAAAATATTGACATGGAACCCACATACAAGACTTAAAAGACAAGAACTCAACCGACTGTTCGGACAGTTATACCGACTATTCAACAGAAAATCTGAGCTTACAGTTGACAAAAAAATACTAATCAACAAGACAATACTGAAGCCTATCTGGACCTACGGACTTGCACTATGGGGGACAGCTAAACTTTCTAACATCAAACGCATTCAATCCTTTCTATCCCAAGTCCTTCGAACAATAGTAAATGCTCCCTATTATGTCACCAATCATATCTCACACCACTACCTAAATATTCTATTAAGCTAGATCTTATTCCATCAAAATTCTCCAAATTCCATTAGAACCTTATCCATCATCCCAATCGTCTAGCTTAATCCTTTTCCAGCTCCACTCATCCTTACTACCCCCAGCCCACTAGATGTTTGAAACGGCAGTGGCCCCGCGACCTCTTGTAAATATGTATATATTGCAGTTCTAGCACTGGCTACTTTTTCCACTTCATGTGATGTATGTATGACGTGTATATAGGTATGAGTGATATCTAGACTTTGTAAACAGTTTATTCATTATTGTATATATATTTTATTGTAATTTTATTGATGTGTAAATATTGTATGAATGTTATCTTTCACCACTATTATTGATGTCCGAATCGGGACAGATTGTAATACTACTCAATAAAAAATTGTTATTGAAAAAAAAAGTACACTAAAGGTATCATATGTACCCATTTATACAGCGAGTTAAAGAGGCTCCTTCCCTTTTTCCTAGGATCATTCCTCTATTTAAATAGTCAATCCACTATCTCCAAACAAGATCGCACAATTCTGACCTTTACATTCCTACCCATATAACTACAACTTTTGATCATTCCTTTCTTGCCCGCTCTACTACTCTCTGGAATTCCCTACCTACTCATATCCGCCATACTTCTTCCCTACCATCATTCAGGTCCCAACAGATCCAGTACCTACAGTCTTCCCTAACAGACGCTCAACAAGCCTGATATTTCAAATCAAACATCAATTCAAAAAATCTTATCCTTCTTACGGCTTTTTCCTATTCTTATATTCGGAAAACAAAGATTGATCTTTTCTTATTTAATTAGTAATCAAATTAGTCTAACTTATATATATAGCCGTTTTTTTTTATCAATGCTAATAAGATTATATTGTTATTTTTATTGAAATCTACATAATTTAAAGTTATTTAGAGGAAGAAGTCTAGTTAATTGTGCATCAGTAAAACGAGTTTAATCAAAATCTGAATAAAAAAGTAATAATCATAAAATAGCAAACAAAATAAAAAGTTAAAACTATTTTTATTTTTAGATAAGGTGTATAAAAAGGTTCAAAATGGGTGGTATAATCTAGGACTCCCAGTCAGCTGATTTAGGTCATAAAAGTTGGTGAAACAGCTCGAGGGGATAGCTGTCTTAAATATCAAATTTCGGTATCGTTCGACTTTTTATTTTGGTGATTTTACTTTTCGGTTATTTGAGATCAGGAGAAAAAAAATCTATACTTTCCCTACTTTCTCCCAATACTTTCCCTTAACGTTTAAGGTAAAGTAAATGTGATTGTTTTTATTTTCACCTAGGAGTAAAAGTAAAAACAATTACATAAATAAAAACACCTCAAGCGAAAAATCGTTAACATTTCTCTTATTTATAAATTATTATATATAATCATCCAAATTAAATTAACTTTATTTGATTTCATTACATTGTATTGCGTTTTATTTTCAGTTATCTGTTTGTGTGGTAGGTCTAGATCGAAAACAAAAAATTGCCTAAACTTGAAATTTCATGTTTTAGAAGAAAATATACCTGAAATGTTACAGTAACTTTTTCAATGAAATCGAAGAGCCGAAAATTACATGAATTTTCGCTATACCGTTGTAAAATTTAATGAGATTTAATTTCATGAAGGTCTCATTCTGATTGAAATATAATTATTTTTTTTAAATCATTTTTTGAGATTTACAACTGTACAATTTACATAGTACAATAAGTAAATGTGCTATTTACAGACAATTGGCTTGAAAAGCCATGAGAAGAATCTACCCCGCGGTAGCACTTCATTGTCTATTTGTTCAGCAGGTCTCGAGGCCACCGGCTTTTCAGACGCATCGGAGGATTATCGGGAATAGAAGTCGATGAGAGAATACGGACAAGCGGGTTTGAATGGGCGGCAAATTTAGAATGAAAGGAGGTGTATCTTTTTTGGGCAATTTCTGCAACTAGTGGGATATTCAGGTCTCTATGGATGAGTTTATTGGTAAGAAAGTAAGGAGCGTCGAAGATTTATCGAAGGATTTTGGATTGCAAGGATTGGATGCGGGAGGAATTCGATGGATTAGTGGACCTCCATAGCTAAATATAAATTTAATTCAGTCTGACAGGGTTTAAATGCCATATTTTTTGTATTTTCTTCCGCAAAAGTATCATTAATTTTCGAGATTTGATTATTTAAAACATTTCCTGTTGCCAGGATTGATAATAAACTGTTAATTTAAAAGATGAAAACATTTGATAGCCAGCTTTTGGGAAACAATTTTTTTTTTCTGAACATAATAATCTCTTTAAATATAAAAATGACAATGTGTTTTTGGTTTCAGCTATCTCCTTCTAAACCACAAGACGGATTTAGATACGGTTTTCACCGTTATTTATTCTTTATTCTTTCCCGAAGGTTTATAAGTAAAATATTTTTAAATTTTGCTCTTCTTTAAAAGGAAAAAAATATTCTGTAACCAAGTCATCAAAAAATTATTATTGAATTATAAGTAGTAGGGTAGGTGTTTCATATACCGTTATAAAGCACAATTATTCAGAAAAGTCAATAATCAATAAAAGAAATCGAACAAATTAATAAGGTAATAATTTTTATTGTTAATGTATTAAACGTAAAATAAATACTTCACATAAATGAAAAAAAATGTATAATGTGTAGATTCTTTTAGGTGAAGGTCAATTTCTATGAATACAATTGGAGGCTGATTTCTACTTCACCACTCTTTTATTGAAAATAATTGCACTACGTTTCGGCTACAATGCCACCTTCAGGTGCAATAGAACTAATTTGATCTAATGTGAGTAGGTGCTTTCAAGCCAATGCCTCATGTCTGAAAAATATTTACTTTCACTTACCTATATATGAAATATATAGTGAGAAAAGTATTGCGATCGTGAAAATTTTAGAATTCCAGTTTTCAACGGAAATACAGGTTTTAGGGTCCCCTGAGTCAAAATGACCAAGTCCCACAAAAAGGTCTGTGTGTGTGTAGTAACTCTCAGGCCAAAACGAAAAATTGTGTGAAACTGAAATTTTATATTTAAGACGCCCGAGATGTTACAGCAACTTTTTTTTAATAAATTCGGCTAACCGGAAGTACTACTTTATACCATTGCATTTTGCATCTTTTTATAATTTTCTCAAAAACAATTTTGATTAAACTCACAATATGGATGTAAAATTAAATGGGCTTTAATGTGATGTAAGTTTTATTCTGATTGAAATAGTATGACAGGGCTTAATGCCGATATTTTAAATTATCTACATCTAAAGTACCTTTAATTCTGTAGATTCTATAAAAATATCTATATTATTTTGTTACCATTGATAATTACAGCTAAATATGCACGTTGAGCGAATTTGATAAACAACTTAAGGAGAAAACTGAACAAATATTTTTTTATGTATTTTTTTTTTTTTTATGTGGATATAATTAGTTGACCGTTGAGAATTACTGGAAGGAATTAGTCCGGGTGGCGGTCATTAAATGAAACAACTAAATGGTTGAAACTATTTAGTTGTTTTATTTAATGACCGCCACCCGGGCTAGTTCCTTCCAGCTGTTTTTTTGTTTTTGAACACAAGAACAGTAATATAGATGTATAATATACCGTTTGATAGCTAAAGATAAAAAAATATTATCTGGTACACGGAATTGTAAAGAGTAATAGAGAGTGATGAAAAGCCGAAAAGGGAAATTTATGTTGACCGTGCTGCAGCCTGACGGCTTGTCAATGAAGCTGAACACCCCAATTTTGTTTTCGAACATAACAATGGTAATATAGACGTATAATACACCGTTGGAAATAGAAGGACTTAAGAAAATATATTATCTTATACAAAAGCTTCTAAAATTTAATAAAGAGTGATAAAAAGACGATAAAACGAACTGATTATTGTAGATGATAATATAATAGAGTTTTTAATAAAACACATGTTTCTATATTCATTCAATTTAATTGATTCTTTAATGGTTTCACTCATTTTTATCTCTGTGTTTGTAAATTCTTTAATTGCTTTTAAAAACGGAGGTAAGTGAAAGTCGTGTGTTGCCCGCACCAGATTTTTAAATATAAATGATACTTTCTTCAAATTTCACCCGTGCGAAATAGGGGCGAGTCCAATAGTAGTAATATAAATTTATTATTGGAAAGTTAATGGTTACATAAAAAATGTTATCTTATATATTAAATTATATAAAGTAATAGAAAGTTATGAAAAGGGGACTAAAATAAGCGTGTGTTAAGCTAATAATTTTTATTGTTAAAGTATTGAACGTAAAATAAATGCTTCCATCGAAAGTTTGTCATCCATCGGAATGAATTTTCGTGTATTACTAATAATTCCTTTATTTTATAAAAAAACTATATTTAATCCTTTTGGCTAATATTAAAGTCCTGGTTCTCACTAATATATATTCATTATTTTGCGAGAAATATCTTCAGTATAACAAGTTCTTTTAGATACAATAAGATTTTGAGACTTCAACTTCAGAGGCCTATGGTTCGGAGCCCGCGGAACTGTACCTAGTTCAGCTAGGAGCTTCATGGAGGATATAGGTGTTGATGTCAAGGACGTAGCAAGGATAGCAGAGAATATAGTGCTTGACTGCTGGGAATTATTCACCATCACATTTACTCATAGCGAATGGAACAGGGATCGATGGTGGGACATAGATGTGTATTATTGTTTTAACTTTTTATTGTGGTATTATTATTTTTATTGTATATGCTGGAGATTTAATATTGAAGCGGAGTTTAATATGGTTGTTAGAGATAAACAAGAAATGAAAAAAAAAGAATAAATGAGAAAAATAATTTAGGAAAAAAAATGATAAACGAAAAAATGTGTTAAAAGAAAAAAAATTAAAAGGAAAAGAAATGTTAAAAGAAAAAATATTAATCTATTTTTATGTGTATTGCATTTAAAGATTTTTAAGATGTTTATATAAAAAATTGTCCATTAAGGAAAAAACAAAGTAAGCTGTGTAATTAGCAACCCAATTAGGTTGGGTAATACCACTTGTTAAATAAAGTGCATCTCTCTCTCATGTGCAATTATAAAGTATGGGATTGAGCGGAACTAGAAAAAAGTGCAAAAAGTCCTGTTACATGAAACATTTTCAAAAATATGAAAACGTCAAACCCTACGCCGGTGCACTGACGGCGTGTCAACGGCATCCACTTTGTCACTGACGTGTTTACAATGATTTGCTCTCAAGTGCGCTTCACAGCTTTCAACGGATCCGCTCTTTACTTACTTTGAAAAGAAAACATTTTATAAAAAATATTTCAATTAAAAAAAAACAGATTCTTTGAAAAAGCAAACAAATAAAAAACAAAACAATTATTCAGACCTGCTGAATGATCCACCTTAAATTGAGAATTTCTAATAACAATTTTTTTTTCATTACACAAATGTGTGTGTATTTATTTATATATATAATAATTACTTCTTTACTTATTCTTGGACAAGTCCATTTAGAATCATACAAAATACAATAGTGTGAGATTTACTATCTTAGAGTGTCCCGAGTTTAAACCCGCTGGTGGTCCTAGGTTGTTTAAATGGGTAAAATTTATTTATTTTATCTACAAAATAGTTACCACCAGGATTACCCTTTCGCAACGGCTTGGAAGGTCCAATATTCTTTTTTTTCCCAAAAATCACTGTCCTTACTCCTGAAGAACAATAAAAGTTCCGTTCTGACGTCATCTTCTGAAGAGTAGGATTTCCCTTTTAGAAAATTTTCGAGGGAACGGAAAAGATTGAAATCCGAAGGAGCAATGTCAGGAAAGTACGGCGGGTGAGGTGAAACCTCCCATCTGAAGCTTAATAACTTTTGCCGAGTCCTTAAAGACACATGAGGACTAGCTCACGGACAGTAATTCGTGGATTGTATGGGATTTTTAGTATAAAAATGTAAGGTAAATTTTATTTTGAAAGTCACTACGAACTTGTCGGACGACCCAATACATCTAAACAGTAAGATGAACCTCTATAAAACAATTTTAGTTTAGTCATTTTTGAGATACTGCGATGACCAGAAAAGTAAGGGTAATGGTACTTTCAGTCATAAATATAGATTATATCAACTATCAAAAATTCACTTTTTTAAACAGGTTTTATTAAAAATAATATAAGCTGCCACAGTACTAGTAAGATATTTCAGGGCCATAGTAATCCATTGTATATCATACAATATTAAAATAATAAAAAATGAATAAATTAAAAAATATGACTACCACTACGGCACATAAAGCGTCTCCGTGTCAGTATCTAGCAAGGGTTCCTACCGTCTCTACGACGGCAAACTACCAGGCTTTTCTCCCAAATCCACGTCAGGGTCGATCTTCGACTTTTGAAAGGGAATTAATAATGATCCTGCACCGGCCGATTTCGAGGGATCTAGAAATCAGTAGCGTGCCCTACGAACTAAATTATGTGGATCGTATAATTAATGCGAATAATAACGAAAACTAAATATTTAAAATTTATTTTGCTAAAATAAATTAATTGGTTTTCTCCGACTTACTATTTAATACTACTTTCTTACTGGACATTTTATTTAAAATTACCTGCGTAGTGAATAGCCAGGAAAAATAAAAGATAAATTCAAGAGGATAAATAAGTAAAAGTAATAAATAAAGTTAAAAAGTAAGAATGAGCTTACATAAATAATTATTAAATTTGCTTACCTATATATGAAATATATATAGTAAGGGAAACAATTGCGATCGTGAAAATACACGTTTTAAAGTCCCTTGAGTCCAAATAACGAAATCCCCCCAAAAGGTCTATCTGTGTGTGTGTATGTAATAAGTATAGCACAAAAACTATCAGTCGAACGAAATCTATATTTCATATTCAACACAACTATACGCCCGAGATGTTACAGCAATTTTTTCATTGAAATCAGCTGACCAGAACAGCCACTTTATACTAGGCATTTTGCACCTTTCTATGATTTTCTTAAAATCGGCTATATCTATTTTGATTAAAATCGTTATACCGATGTAAAATTTGATAGACTTTACTATCATGTAGTGTTTCATTATGATTGAAATAGTCTGATAGGACTTAAATGTAGATATTTTATAATGTCTTCCTCCAAAGTACCTTTAATTTTGTTGATTTTATAATATTGACCAAATCATCTTCTTAGCATTGATAAAAAACAGCTAAATATACAAGTTGTACGAATTTGATAATCAACTAAAGGAGAAAAGAGAAAAAATATTATATTGTACATAGTATTGTAACAGTTAACAGAGAGTGATGAAAAGCCGATAAAACTAACGGATTGTTTTGGATAATAATATTATAGATTATTCAATAAAACACATGTTTCTATTAAAACTCAATGTAAGTAATTCTTAAATTGATATAAATAACTGAGGTAAGTAAAAGTCGTGTGATGCGTGCACCAGATTTTTCATACTTATATTCAATAAACCGAAATTTAAATATTTCATTGTTAGTGTGAATGACCACATTATTTCAGATAAAGTGGAACAGTTTAATATAATCTTTTTTAACATCTGAAAAGGGATATACCCGTTCTTCAGTTAGTAAAATCAATTTTTAATATAATGTAAGGTTAATTAATTTAATAAAACCCAGATTTTAATTAAGGCTCTCACTTATTGGATCCTGTTTTAAGTTGGACTTAATTACCATACGCTGTGAGAATATTGCTAAATACAATCTATACAGCAAATAATGGATATTAAATATTACTGTATTTATCTTGAGACGGCAAATAATATGTAGAATTAATTAATATAAAAATTAATAAGTAAATATAAATAGTAATAAGTAAATATAAAAAGGAATGAGATTGTTCCAGTAGCGGACAATAAATTATCTTTAAATCAGCATAATCTATTTATTACGTCGTATTAATTATAAGAACTAACTACTGATAATGGTTATTATCGTCCTGAAAGCTGTAAAAAACAATTACATAATTTAATATATATATATATATATATATATATATATATATATATATATATATATATATAATTCTTCTTCTAATTTAAATAAATCAGGAGTTAAACGATGCTAAAATAAAGTTTTAATTATTACAATTTGTATGACATAAAATAATCAATTGGATAACATACATAACTAACAATGAACCTAACTAAAATAAAGAATTGTTTAACAGTCCTTTGATTAATACAATTAACTATCATAACAGAGATATAACCTCTCTTGGTAAAATATTAACATATGATAATTAAATCAAGAATAATAAAATTCTTGATTTTACACCTCCGCTGGTCAGAGACTCTTTTATCCAGGAGAAAAAGAGTAAAGAACCAACTTACTAGAGTGGAACACATTCGCTTCCTTCAGTTTTTTGTTAGACTCTACTTCATATATAGATTTGGAAATATGTTTTCTAATTTTGAGTGGCCCTATTCTGACTTGGTCCAGCTTCCTCCTGTTCAAACTATTACCATTCGTTACATAGACCAAATCTCCTTCTTTAAACTCATGATCAATTCTTTTTCAAATTCGTTTATCCACGACGTTGCATTTTTCTTACTGTCGTATTTAGATATTAAGAATTTGAGTTCAATTTCCCTTAAACTGATCTCATTAGCTGCTAAAATACGGTTTTCTAACTCTTTAATTCGTTCTATAAAAAAAAATTCATTAGATTTCAATTCGTTGTTACATGATATTTTTTCGTCATTATATTCTTCTAGGTAATTCTCGTCTATACAAAAATTTTCTTCTTCATCCTAATACTTTTTTTGCAACGCCGTACTGAATGGAACTGCAATTTTACGATAACCCTCTATTCTAGTAATGGAATTCATACTACCTGTAACGGTTTTTATGCCCAATAATTCCTTATGTAAGGTTAAATTCTTCAATTGAGGAGGGAGCGCATACCATAGCACTTTATCGCTAGACAAAGCTACCAATTCAAACAAATTTTCAACTCCCTTTATAATGTGCAGATATAACCTCTTCTTCTCAACGGCCATCGTTACTGACAGTTAAACAATTTGTATGACATAAAATAATCAATTGGATAAATACATAATTAACAATGAACCTACCTAAAATAAAGAATTGTTTAACAGTCCTTTGATTAATGCAATTAACTATCATAACAGAGATATAACCTCCCTTGGTAAAATATTAACATATGATAATTAAATCAAGAATAATAAAATTCTTGTTTTTACACCTCCGCTGGTCAGAGACTCTTTTATCCAGGAGAAAAAGAGTAAGGAACGAACTTACTAGAGTGGAACACATAAGAACACATAAAAAAATTATATTCAGTTTCATTGGAAACATATGTTTCAGACAGAATAATAAAACAATATCAACTGAAATCATGTAAGAAACTTATTTGTAGCTATATGTACTTGTAAATATTGTATATAAATAAATATTATTATTATAATAATATAAATTGTTATCTACAACAATCTTCTAAGTTCATACGCTTTTTATCACTTTTCATTACCGTCATTACTTTACGGTACATCTTATATCTATATTCTTGAGTTAGAAAAAAAATAAAAATAATTTACAAAAATATTTTGCTCTTTTCTCCTTATATTAATTATCAATTCATTCAACTTATATATTTACCCATTTTTTATTAACAAATTAAAGGTAATTCAAAGATAGATAATTCATAAATTCACCATTTAAGCCATGTCAGAATATTTCAATAAGAAAGAAATCTACATAAAATTAAAACCCATTCGCCTCTTCTGTTTTGCCGATTTTGTTAAAATAGTTGTTAAAAGATGTATTTCTGGTGAAAACTCGAATTCGGAAATTTTCATGATCGCAATAAAAGTATAAGGGAAAGCCGTTATTAAATATTTAGAGGAGGTGAAAGATTGATAAATAAGCAGCCAGTTACTGGTTAAAAAGTTATTAATATTATTTTATTTTCTTGCTACAGTAGTTGATAATTAAAAATAACGAAATATAGAGACGAGAGACAAAATAAGGAGCGCACAAAAACAACAGAGACACAAAAAGACAACAGCTGGCGAAAGGTTACAATGGGTTTGCCTCTGTAAAATAAAAGAAAAATTCTAAACTAATAAAATAAGAAATGAAAATCAGCTTTAAATAAATATAAAAAGAACAAAAATATAAACATGTTTAAAGCAGTGACAAATCTATGGCACTTCATCACACAAATCAGGACCGTCATATATATATATATATATATATATATATATATATATATATATATTTCATATATAAGTAATAGAAAGTAAAAAAGTTTGGCAGAAAATAAAAAAAGAATGCTGATATTATTATTAATATATCTTTTGTTTGTACGAGTTTCGCTTCTAAAAATATATTGTCATTAAAAGTATTATGATTTTTTCTTGCTTTCACTTATTTATAAAAGTGTAAATATATAAAATATATCGATAATTCAGGAAAAGGCCACCGTTGAAAAGTTTTATCGTCAGTATTTCATACACAAGTAAAAAAAAAAAAAAATTCATATATATAGAATCGTATAGTTATTCTGCCTTATGTAGAGTATTAATGAAGCTAAACCTTTTTATGTTACAAACTAAAGTTACTTTTATACCTTCAATCCCACATCAGAGACCTTGAGATATAGTGTCAGAATTAGAGAATTAAAATAAATTCCAACAAATCCCATCAAATAACCTTTACCCTTCGTCGTAAGCCAATGACATCCTGTCCTACAGTATCCTTTCATAATATTCCACTTGTCCCTTTTGAACAGATCCGCTACCTAGGACTGCTCCTTGACAAACGTCTCACATGGAATCCACACACAGGACTGAAACGACAAGAAACTGCTCGCCGCTTTCGATTACTTCAACACTTACTAGACAGACGCTCTAACCTTCCACTTAACTACAAAAGGCTCATCTAGATGACCATCATAAGGCCTATATGGACTTACGGAGTTGAGCTTTGGGGCTCTACTAAACCATCGAATTCTTCCCGTATCCAATCCTTACAATCCAAAATCCTTCGTAAAATCCTCAACGCTCCTTACTTTGTCACAAATAAAATCATCCATAAAGAACTAAATGTTCCGTATGTTGCTGATTTGGCCCGAACTAGATATCAATCCTTCTATGACAAACTCCAATCCCACTCCAACCCACTAGTTTCAACCCTTGCTTACTCTTCGATTCCTGATAATCCTCCGAGGCGTCTGAAAAGAAGATGGCCTCGAGACCTTCTCGTTTAAAATAGTTACTGGAGTGCTTCCATTGGGTTGCTCCTCAACAAATCTGTCTCATGTGACTTTTCTTTTAGCATATTTACTTGTAATATAAATTACGGTTGTAAATTTCAATAAATAAATATAAACAAAAAAAAAATTATACCATCAACAATTAATTTTTATATATTTTTTCTTTTTATAACTCTTATGATAACAGGGTCTTGCAAATTGCGTGCATGCGTGCGTGTCATTGTGCCAGTGTGTACGAAATCGAAATTATTTATTAAAATAGAAATATAGCCATGTCGGATCCACCTTTTCCGTAATTATTAATGATGCAAGATAGTGATGACGGTCGGCAAGCGAAGCTAATGATACATGGCACACTCAGCCCGTTAATAAGCACGCAACTTTGTCTCGAAGTTCCGGTTGTAAAACAAGTTGAAGCGGAGTTGCATGATGCATCAATCTCCCAAGTTCTCACGATAGATACTCATCTTATCGAATAGGCGTAAATATTTAGAAACCCATCTTCACGACCTGACTTACTCTCTTAACCAAGTAATCTTACGTCTGCTTTGTTCGAGAATAGTATTTAAAAAATCTGGTGCGGAGTACACACGACTTTCAGAAATCTACGTTGTCGAAATTAATTAAAGGATTTTTAAATACAGTTGAATGACACAGCGATGAAAAAAGGTACATTAATTAAATTGAGTTTCGATAGAAACACGTGTTTTAATAAAAGGCGGTCGTGAAAAACTGGGTAACTCGAGTTATATCAAAAATGGGTTAACCCCATTTCAGACCGTCTCTCACGTCGTGTTAAATTGGTTAAAGAAATTTCTTGGTGGAATAAATCTTATTTGGAAAGAAAGCTGTATGTTAGTTACTATAAGTAGATGAAATATACCGGTTCTGGCCCAGGGCTCCGGTGCAAGATGGCGGCGCCCATGGTTTCCCGCCAAAACTGGCCTTTATTGAACGATCGTTCGCAATCTACCTGTCGTTCGTGATCTAGTCAATCCAACTTAACTTCATATTGTCAGTTTAATTTATCGATTAAATATTCGATAGTAGAGAAGAAACAGGCGAGCTGGCGCACCGATTCCTCCATCCCCTCCCCTACCACTCTTAACCACCTATGACGTCATCACGACCTAACCTTAACTACTATGGTTCGCGCCATCGACCTAACCTAAACCACCGAGCCACGCCCCTTTTTAGTCACGTGACCTTTTATTAACCTAACCTAAACCAGTAGGCCACGCCCCTTTTTGGTCACGTGATCCCTGTTTGAGGGTATAAAGCATGAGTCTACCCGGCGTCCATCTTCTTTTCCCTACGTTTTGGGATAATTTAGTATTTATAAAGCATGAGTCTACCCGTTCGCCATTTTGTTTTACGCCGTAACCATTTACAAAGCATGAGTCTACCCGGACGGCATTTTGCTCCCCCCACTCCTGCATTAGTTAACCAATCAGAGTGCCTAACTTGAGAGTTCCTCCCGGCTAGGTCCGATGGTAAAATTGTAATGTGTGCTTTTACGAAACCTTTCAAACTGTTACATAACCTTCTCATTGTTTACATTTTCCTCAACCTTCTCATTGTTTACATTTTCCTCAACCTTCCCATTGTTTACATTTTATGAAACCTCCCTTGCTGTTACATAACCTTCCCGTTGTTTACATTATCTGAAGCCTCCCTTGCTGTGACATAACCTTCCCGTTGTTTACAATATCTGAAACCTCCCTTGCTGTTACATAACCTTCCCAATATTTACATTTTCCGCAACCTTCTCAATGATTACATTTATGAAACCTTCCAAACTGTTACATAACCTCCCCATTGTTTACATTTTCGGAAACTCCCCTTACTGTTACATAACCTTCCCAAGGTTTACATTTTCCTCAACCTCCCCACTGTTTACATTTTATGAAACCTCCCTTACTGTTACATAACCTTCTCATTGTTTACATTTTCCTCAACCTTCTCATTGTTTACATTTTCCTCAACCTTCCCATTGTTTACATTTTATGAAACCTCCCTTGCTGTTACATAACCTTCCCGTTGTTTACAAATTCAGAAGCATGTTCAATAGGTATTAACATTTCCACTGTTGGTTTACTTTTATTTTCTCTTCACATAGTCGCAGAACATACTTCATTTCTAAAGAATCCGCAAGAGCGCAGCACCCACTCTACTTCGTAATGTGTCCACCAGAGTGCATCTCTCCGGAATATTTTATGTTATCTTTCCAATAATATTTTATACTTTTTTTTTTAAGTAAGTTTTTTCAGCCGCCATTTTGTTTTGAGGAAGCCAACATTGCAATAATTCAAACAGGTATGAACATGTACAAACAGGTTTGAATCATGTTCAAGCATGTTGATAATTTAAACGTAAACATGGACTTTGAACCCTCTTAACGGCTTTAATATAAACATCGTTATAGGGCTTCTTAATCCTATACATCTGTGAACTTTGATCCTTAATCCTACATTTTAAGTAGCGATAAAAAGTTCCTTAAGCTTAAACGTAAACATGGACTTTGAACCTTCTTAATGCCTTTAATATAAACATCGTTATACGGCTTCTTAATCCTGTACAGCTTTGAACTTTGATCCTTAATCCTAATATTTAAATAGCGATAAAAGGTTCCTTAAGCTCTTGGACTACGGTCTATTATTCTCCTATGTGTAATGATTTTTAATCCTATAGAGCTTTGAACTTTGATTCTTAATCCTACTATTTAAATAGCGATAAAAGGTTCCTTAAGACTTTGAAGCATTATCCTCTTAAGTATATGTATAAATATAATGCGGACCTTGTACGTTTTATCTCTTAGTATAGTAAATCCCTAATGATTTAATCGTAAACAACACCAATTTAAGACGTAAATATCAATATTGTACTAATGATTGCTTTAAGTATAAATATAAAATAATATAAAACTTGTACCTATTTCGGTAGGCGAATATAATTATTTTTATATATATTTTCAATATTTTTAGTTATTTTCTCATCTTCTTAGACAAATTTTTACCTTTTCTATGTATTATTTACTTAAAATTAACAATTCTGCTTTACAATTGCTATTAGCGATGTTTTCGGAAGAGTTCGTCTAATCTCGGCCGGCTTCGGTCTTCTACCTTTATCCCGTTCAACTTCGCTATAATCCGAAGTTCTATCTAAAGAAATAAACAATGATAACGTTGCTTCAATCGAAGGTAAACTGCTTCCTTATCTTATCTGCACATCTTGCTACAGTATAAACAACATTATATTCTAGTAAAATAATATTGTACATCGTAAACATTTTATTCATTTTAGTTATTAGTAAACAAAGTTTTGTACCTTTTTTAGTTCGGCGTTAAGCCTTAAGCCTCTTCACCACGTCAAGGTAAAGGTACATCGAAGAGGTTTTTATTTTATTTATTTATTTTACAACGTGATTTTCACAATAAAAATGTGTACATATTAAACGACAAAAATAAAGTTTATTAAAAATTAGAATTCATAAAATATAATTTCTAACACAATCAAGAATTAAACTAAATTTATGCTTATAAAAAAATAAAATCATCACTTTTTTTGGTAGTGTATAATCATATTGAAATTTAATTTTTCACCCGATGGCATAAACGAAATATTTGCTGATGAGATGGTCGGCAAGGTGCGGCAATAACTCTTTAATCTTCAATAAATAAACAACACCATATACTTTATCATTTTTTTTTTCTTTATGTATTTGAAAGAGAAATATGAGCATCGAAATTATTCTGCAGGGTTATTCTATTCACCTCACATTCACTCACACATTCAGGTTTACAGGTGTTCAAACCATGCCATGGACCTTCATTCAGGGTTTATAGGTGTTCAAACCGTGACAGTGACCCCTTTCATTCATGGTGAATAGATTTAAACAATTTTTCATTTACCTATACAGATAAAACCTTTTTTTGATACTCTGTACATTTCTCTTTCGAGACATTATGATAAATGCAATGGCTGCCTTGCTGAGATGGCTTTATTAATTTAAATACCGCCAAAATATTCCAAATTCATTAGTGAACAGACATATTGTCACACCATGAACCATCATTTTTATTATTTGTTACCTTAGTTTTATTCAGACCAAAGACAAAAATGGTTGTAAATTCGCGTTTTGTTTCTTATTATTACCAAAATAATCTTTATATTATTTCACTTCATTTAATTTATAATGACCATAGGCCAAAGTATTGATTCCGTCTTCTAGGATGTGTCTTTTATTATCAAAAGGAAACAGAGAAACCTTATTTATTTCGGAACTAAAAATATTATGCAGCTTAGATTGTATCATCCTCATTGGCGTATGCATAATTTCCCTTTTAAATAATACATTTTCATAATCCTCAAAACTAATATATTGTTTTAATGAGGCTGTTTTTACGCCTTTAGCTCGCTTTTTTACGTCGTTTTCTGTCATAATAGCGTACATTTTCGCTCTTAATCCCACATATTTTAAAATTATTTTGGAATTGAGCTCATCTTTAAACTTTCCTAACTTCTTTTTATTTTTATTCGAATAACACAAATGTGTTTCAGGATAGTCTGAGAAATCAAAATATTTATTCATTTTTTTCATATCTTCATAGACATCATCTGTTAAGACTCTATAGATAAATGAATCTGTATCGGTATACATCATCTTCAAGGTTTTTCCAGAATATTTTTTCATCATTATGTCATAATGAAATTGATACATTACAGTTTTTGATAAGTCTAAAATGCACATTCCTATGTATATAGGTTTATTAAACAATACTTTCGATTTCCCCATATGTACAGCTACTATATTCTCATTGTAGATTGTACGATCAATGAAATTCGGTTTAGAGACAAGTTTCATCAACTTTTTACTGTCAGTTACTAGTTGAATATTCTGGCGGTTCCTGATATTTTCCATCGTTTTACCGAAAACTGCATTGTTAAGCAACTTATAAAAATCTTTTTCAAAATCATTGGATGCTCCTTTCCTTAGCTCTGTATTGTATTCTATATACGATCGTAACCATGGTGCTTGGTTAAACTTTAGAACACGGTGAATTTTTTCCAAATTTAGCCCATGCTGTAGAGCTTGAATCAAATTTTTATAATGTAAGACGTAGCGATTTCTTTTCCCAAAATGTGTTGTTAATTTTTTTGAATTAGAATTTGAGCCCGGTGGTATCATCGCTTCAGGTAAGAACGGCAAATCATCATGGGAATGGTGAAGTTCTTGAGGATAACTGATATCAATTTCAAAGATATATCCAATATCGTCATCATCCTTAAGCTCGAATATATTGATACGTTCAGGATTTTTGACCCACTCGAATCCTCCGTACGGTAAATACATACTCATCGCTTGCCCATAAAGATTATTAGCATCTAAATAAACTATATAACTCGATTTTTCGTTTGGATTAAAATTGAGCATGTACTTATTATTCGCTTCTGCATACCTGTGCGATACCTGGCACAAACCTCCTCGAATGCCGTGCTCTACCATTAAAATCATATCATAATCCTGTAAGAGCTCTATGTTAATTTTTGTATATTTTAACATGGCGTCGAAGGTCAAACCGGGAACGGTAAAATAATGAGCTGGATCAAGTTTATGTGTCTTCATCATAACGTCTCGAAAAGATTCGAAGACGTCACAAAGTAGAAGAACATCACTTTTAACGTAAAAATCAGCATATTCACCCAAAGATTTACATTTAAAGTGTTCCCATATGTTTTGAGCATGTCTATAATCTTCTGCGCTGATATCACTCTCATTCAATTTATTGTAAAAAGCTTCAATTGATGGTAGCTCTGTTTCATTGAACTTATCTTCATTGTCTATGTAATCGTATGGAAAAACACCTTTTCTGGTGACCAATTTTAATTCCTCATCTCTATAATAATTTGATGTCTCCTTGAATTTGTCCCAAGAAAGAGATTTTACAAGATAATCTAAGCTCCGCGGCATGAATCTGTAAGAATCTATAAACCTCAATTTCAGTTTACCAACATGTTTTGTAAAAGATATGTATTTTTCTTCACTGTTCGGTATTACCTCAACTTCTCCAGGGGTAGTTCCCAATTCTCTAACAATAAAATGTGCGTCATAATTGCTCAAGTTGTGCATTATGACAGGTACAAACGAGGGATTAACGCGTTTTAAATTACAATTATTACACGAAGCTCCTAAGTACGTTCCGGTTATATGGCAGTGGTCTCTAACTTTTATGTTGTTTTCTTTAAATTCGTCTTGGCACATGTAACAGGTTTTAGCTTCAGCCCAATTTTTTTCTTCATCCGATGAAATCCGCATTGGTTTGTTCATCTTATAGATTTCTTGAATCTTTTTAGCAATATTGGTAATATATTCCATGAAGTGATAAGCGGCATTGGCTCCCCTATAAACGTACGGTATGTTTATTGGGACGTCTACTCCCTCGATCCCTTTAACATATACACAAAATGATATCGGATCGTGCCTCTGATATTTAGTCGTGTTCTTTGACGATTCGTTTATAGGAACTAACATCGATTCAAAGTCGGCATAGATGACAAACGGCACCTTGCTTTGTCGTTCCATATTTGAGAATCTGATAAAGTGGTCTTTCTTTGGTATCTCTATTCTTACTGGTTTATTTTCAGAGCAATATATCTTATGTTCTTCAAGTTTTTCACTAGCTTGTTTTCCATACAGATTGTTAAAATGTGTGAAGCAGCGTTTACATATTGTTAACTTATGTTCATACTGGCTGATTTGTGACACAACTAATCTTTCGAAATTTTTTATGTAAACATAATGGGAAGTTTTATCATCAGACACGAGTAAAAGATCCCGGTGATCTTTCAATTCTGTTTTACAGACTTTCAGAGGGTATATCTTATCTTTTTCATCGAGCCCATAGACATTGATGGAGATGTTATTTACCTTTTCAAATTTTCTTATCTCACTCAGTGAAGTTGGAAATGAAACGCAAGTAAAGTCATACACGTGTTCTAAATTGTTATACTTAGTAACGCGTTGTGCGTGCTTTTTAACAAATTTTGATAAAATTGAATACTTAAAACAGTACATATCATTATTCCGCACATTAATGCAAGCTTTCTTTGATTCTATAGATGGGGGGAGTGGAAGATACGTACAACCTCTTAGAGGCATATATTTGTTAATTCTCAATCTGATTCCATCAACCCCACTCAGCTTCCATCCGCTTTTTTTAAATTGAGACTCCTCAGCTTCAGTTATGATTTTGTTAAAACTTTCCTCTATAAATTTGCTAAGATTGCTGCCTTTAAACACACATTTGTTTCGTGTTTTGAATGCCTTATCCATCTGATCACCTACAGAATTTGTAAAAGTACATTCCAATAGGCAGTTCACTTTCAATGCGCCATGTTCATGTAGCGAATCTCGAATTTTATACACTAAGAGGTTCTTAACACTTTCCAGAAACGAGTTAATATCCATAGAATCGGACGATCTGATGAAGAATGATGCCAATCGGTTCTGAAATGCTGTCTCATACTCAACAAGTCCCTGCTTGTCTGGTACGAGTGCTAAAATGACATTCTTTTGTGGCTCAGATAATTTTAATTTTTTTATCAACGGTTCCTGGGTACATACATTTTCATGTCTTTTACCGTTATAAATATTTGGAAAAACACCTCCACACCTGGTGCAAGTATAAGTCGAATTACCGTTACAAGATTTTTCATGTCTACGAAGGCTCTTCAAATACTCATACGTATTATCGCAAAGGTAACATTTAAACTGACTCATTTTTAAGTGTTAAATTTCAAAATTTCTGAACGGAGAAAAAATTAATAATTTATTTATGCACACAACTTACCTTCCGTGAACAAATGGAGAAATATCTACTAGTTTAAAATTAACGAAAAAAAAAATCTTCTATAAAACTTAAATAATATAAAAATATTAATGGCACCAAGAAATTAGGAAATATTTTTAAACTCAGATAGCAGCAACAGCAACAAATCAATGTGTTCGCTTTGAAGTCTGAAGCTAAAATGACAGTAAATACAAATGACAAGTAACTCGTTAACTATCAGCTGTTGCTTACCCCCACCACCTCGTGTTTACCCCCACCACCTTCCACTTTACCCCCACTACCTTCAATTTTACCCCCACCACCTTGCATTTTACCTCCCCCCCCCTCCCTCTTCCCCCTCCTGCCCTTGTAGTGCATTCGAGGATACCCAACTCAAGATGATGGTCAGAAGTGGTTAAGAGTAATCAGAGAGAGTCGGAGAGGTTCACATGGTTTTAAGAAAACTTATTGGACAGATTGGACATAATCTTTTCCTCACATGTGAACCTCTCCGACTCTCTCTGATTACTCTTAACCACTTCTGACCATCATCTTGAGTTGGGTATCCTCGAATGCACTACAAGGGCAGGAGGGGGAAGAGGGAGGGGGGGGGAGGTAAAATGCAAGGTGGTGGGGGTAAAAGTGAAGGTAGTGGGGGTAAAGTGGAAGGTGGTGGGGGTAAACACGAGGTGGTGGGGGTAAGCAACAGCTGATAGTTAACGAGTTACTTGTCATTTGTATTTACTGTCATTTTAGCTTCAGACTTCAAAGCGAACACATTGATTTGTTGCTGTTGCTGCTATCTGAGTTTAAAAATATTTCCTAATTTCTTGGTGCCATTAATATTTTTATATTATTTAAGTTTTATAGAAGATTTTTTTTTTCGTTAATTTTAAACTAGTAGATATTTCTCCATTTGTTCACGGAAGGTAAGTTGTGTGCATAAATAAATTATTAATTTTTTCTCCGTTCAGAAATTTTGAAATTTAACACTTAAAAATGAGTCAGTTTAAATGTTACCTTTGCGATAATACGTATGAGTATTTGAAGAGCCTTCGTAGACATGAAAAATCTTGTAACGGTAATTCGACTTATACTTGCACCAGGTGTGGAGGTGTTTTTCCAAATATTTATAACGGTAAAAGACATGAAAATGTATGTACCCAGGAACCGTTGATAAAAAAATTAAAATTATCTGAGCCACAAAAGAATGTCATTTTAGCACTCGTACCAGACAAGCAGGGACTTGTTGAGTATGAGACAGCATTTCAGAACCGATTGGCATCATTCTTCATCAGATCGTCCGATTCTATGGATATTAACTCGTTTCTGGAAAGTGTTAAGAACCTCTTAGTGTATAAAATTCGAGATTCGCTACATGAACATGGCGCATTGAAAGTGAACTGCCTATTGGAATGTACTTTTACAAATTCTGTAGGTGATCAGATGGATAAGGCATTCAAAACACGAAACAAATGTGTGTTTAAAGGCAGCAATCTTAGCAAATTTATAGAGGAAAGTTTTAACAAAATCATAACTGAAGCTGAGGAGTCTCAATTTAAAAAAAGCGGATGGAAGCTGAGTGGGGTTGATGGAATCAGATTGAGAATTAACAAATATATGCCTCTAAGAGGTTGTACGTATCTTCCACTCCCCCCATCTATAGAATCAAAGAAAGCTTGCATTAATGTGCGGAATAATGATATGTACTGTTTTAAGTATTCAATTTTATCAAAATTTGTTAAAAAGCACGCACAACGCGTTACTAAGTATAACAATTTAGAACACGTGTATGACTTTACTTGCGTTTCATTTCCAACTTCACTGAGTGAGATAAGAAAATTTGAAAAGGTAAATAACATCTCCATCAATGTCTATGGGCTCGATGAAAAAGATAAGATATACCCTCTGAAAGTCTGTAAAACAGAATTGAAAGATCACCGGGATCTTTTACTCGTGTCTGATGATAAAACTTCCCATTATGTTTACATAAAAAATTTCGAAAGATTAGTTGTGTCACAAATCAGCCAGTATGAACATAAGTTAACAATATGTAAACGCTGCTTCACACATTTTAACAATCTGTATGGAAAACAAGCTAGTGAAAAACTTGAAGAACATAAGATATATTGCTCTGAAAATAAACCAGTAAGAATAGAGATACCAAAGAAAGACCACTTTATCAGATTCTCAAATATGGAACGACAAAGCAAGGTGCCGTTTGTCATCTATGCCGACTTTGAATCGATGTTAGTTCCTATAAACGAATCGTCAAAGAACACGACTAAATATCAGAGGCACGATCCGATATCATTTTGTGTATATGTTAAAGGGATCGAGGGAGTAGACGTCCCAATAAACATACCGTACGTTTATAGAGGAGCCAATGCCGCTTATCACTTCATGGAATATATTACCAATATTGCTAAAAAGATTCAAGAAATCTATAAGATGAACAAACCAATGCGGATTTCATCGGATGAAGAAAAAAATTGGGCTGAAGCTAAAACCTGTTACATGTGCCAAGACGAATTTAAATAAAACAACATAAAAGTTAGAGACCACTGCCATATAACCGGAACGTACTTAGGAGCTTCGTGTAATAATTGTAATTTAAAACGCGTTAATCCCTCGTTTGTACCTGTCATAATGCACAACTTGAGCAATTATGACGCACATTTTATTGTTAGAGAATTGGGAACTACCCCTGGAGAAGTTGAGGTAATACCGAACAGTGAAGAAAAATACATATCTTTTACAAAACATGTTGGTAAACTGAAATTGAGGTTTATAGATTCTTACAGATTCATGCCGCGGAGCTTAGATTATCTTGTAAAATCTCTTTCTTGGGACAAATTCAAGGAGACATCAAATTATTATAGAGATGAGGAATTAAAATTGGTCACCAGAAAAGGTGTTTTTCCATACGATTACATAGACAATGAAGATAAGTTCAATGAAACAGAGCTACCATCAATTGAAGCTTTTTACAATAAATTGAATGAGAGTGATATCAGCGCAGAAGATTATAGACATGCTCAAAACATATGGGAACACTTTAAATGTAAATCTTTGGGTGAATATGCTGATTTTTACGTTAAAAGTGATGTTCTTCTACTTTGTGACGTCTTCGAATCTTTTCGAGACGTTATGATGAAGACACATAAACTTGATCCAGCTCATTATTTTACCGTTCCCGGTTTGACCTTCGACGCCATGTTAAAATATACAAAAATTAACATAGAGCTCTTACAGGATTATGATATGATTTTAATGGTAGAGCACGGCATTCGAGGAGGTTTGTGCCAGGTATCGCACAGGTATGCAGAAGCGAATAATAAGTACATGCTCAATTTTAATCCAAACGAAAAATCGAGTTATATAGTTTATTTAGATGCTAATAATCTTTATGGGCAAGCGATGAGTATGTATTTACCGTACGGAGGATTCGAGTGGGTCAAAAATCCTGAACGTATCAATATATTCGAGCTTAAGGATGATGACGATATTGGATATATCTTTGAAATTGATATCAGTTATCCTCAAGAACTTCACCATTCCCATGATGATTTGCCGTTCTTACCTGAAGCGATGATACCACCGGGCTCAAATTCTAATTCAAAAAAATTAACAACACATTTTGGGAAAAGAAATCGCTACGTCTTACATTATAAAAATTTGATTCAAGCTCTACAGCATGGGCTAAATTTGGAAAAAATTCACCGTGTTCTAAAGTTTAACCAAGCACCATGGTTACGATCGTATATAGAATACAATACAGAGCTAAGGAAAGGAGCATCCAATGATTTTGAAAAAGATTTTTATAAGTTGCTTAACAATGCAGTTTTCGGTAAAACGATGGAAAATATCAGGAACCGCCAGAATATTCAACTAGTAACTGACAGTAAAAAGTTGATGAAACTTGTCTCTAAACCGAATTTCATTGATCGTACAATCTACAATGAGAATATAGTAGCTGTACATATGGGGAAATCGAAAGTATTGTTTAATAAACCTATATACATAGGAATGTGCATTTTAGACTTATCAAAAACTGTAATGTATCAATTTCATTATGACATAATGATGAAAAAATATTCTGGAAAAACCTTGAAGATGATGTATACCGATACAGATTCATTTATCTATAGAGTCTTAACAGATGATGTCTATGAAGATATGAAAAAAATGAATAAATATTTTGATTTCTCAGACTATCCTGAAACACATTTGTGTTATTCGAATAAAAATAAAAAGAAGTTAGGAAAGTTTAAAGATGAGCTCAATTCCAAAATAATTTTAAAATATGTGGGATTAAGAGCGAAAATGTACGCTATTATGACAGAAAACGACGTAAAAAAGCGAGCTAAAGGCGTAAAAACAGCCTCATTAAAACAATATATTAGTTTTGAGGATTATGAAAATGTATTATTTAAAAGGGAAATTATGCATACGCCAATGAGGATGATACAATCTAAGCTGCATAATATTTTTAGTTCCGAAATAAATAAGGTTTCTCTGTTTCCTTTTGATAATAAAAGACACATCCTAGAAGACGGAATCAATACTTTGGCCTATGGTCATTATAAATTAAATGAAGTGAAATAATATAAAGATTATTTTGGTAATAATAAGAAACAAAACGCGAATTTACAACCATTTTTGTCTTTGGTCTGAATAAAACTAAGGTAACAAATAATAAAAATGATGGTTCATGGTGTGACAATATGTCTGTTCACTAATGAATTTGGAATATTTTGGCGGTATTTAAATTAATAAAGCCATCTCAGCAAGGCAGCCATTGCATTTATCATAATGTCTCGAAAGAGAAATGTACAGAGTATCAAAAAAAGGTTTTATCTGTATAGGTAAATGAAAAATTGTTTAAATCTATTCACCATGAATGAAAGGGGTCACTGTCACGGTTTGAACACCTATAAACCCTGAATGAAGGTCCATGGCATGGTTTGAACACCTGTAAACCTGAATGTGTGAGTGAATGTGAGGTGAATAGAATAACCCTGCAGAATAATTTCGATGCTCATATTTCTCTTTCAAATACATAAAGAAAAAAAAAATGATAAAGTATATGGTGTTGTTTATTTATTGAAGATTAAAGAGTTATTGCCGCACCTTGCCGACCATCTCATCAGCAAATATTTCGTTTATGCCATCGGGTGAAAAATTAAATTTCAATATGATTATACACTACCAAAAAAAGTGATGATTTTATTTTTTTATAAGCATAAATTTAGTTTAATTCTTGATTGTGTTAGAAATTATATTTTATGAATTCTAATTTTTAATAAACTTTATTTTTGTCGTTTAATATGTACACATTTTTATTGTGAAAATCACGTTGTAAAATAAATAAATAAAATAAAAACCTCTTCGATGTACCTTTACCTTGACGTGGTGAAGAGGCTTAAGGCTTAACGCCGAACTAAAAAAGGTACAAAACTTTGTTTACTAATAACTAAAATGAATAAAATGTTTACGATGTACAATATTATTTTACTAGAATATAATGTTGTTTATACTGTAGCAAGATGTGCAGATAAGATAAGGAAGCAGTTTACCTTCGATTGAAGCAACGTTATCATTGTTTATTTCTTTAGATAGAACTTCGGATTATAGCGAAGTTGAACGGGATAAAGGTAGAAGACCGAAGCCGGCCGAGATTAGACGAACTCTTCCGAAAACATCGCTAATAGCAATTGTAAAGCAGAATTGTTAATTTTAAGTAAATAATACATAGAAAAGGTAAAAATTTGTCTAAGAAGATGAGAAAATAACTAAAAATATTGAAAATATATATAAAAATAATTATATTCGCCTACCGAAATAGGTACAAGTTTTATATTATTTTATATTTATACTTAAAGCAATCATTAGTACAATATTGATATTTACGTCTTAAATTGGTGTTGTTTACGATTAAATCATTAGGGATTTACTATACTAAGAGATAAAACGTACAAGGTCCGCATTATATTTATACATATACTTAAGAGGATAATGCTTCAAAGTCTTAAGGAACCTTTTATCGCTATTTAAATAGTAGGATTAAGAATCAAAGTTCAAAGCTCTATAGGATTAAAAATCATTACACATAGGAGAATAATAGACCGTAGTCCAAGAGCTTAAGGAACCTTTTATCGCTATTTAAATATTAGGATTAAGGATCAAAGTTCAAAGCTGTACAGGATTAAGAAGCCGTATAACGATGTTTATATTAAAGGCATTAAGAAGGTTCAAAGTCCATGTTTACGTTTAAGCTTAAGGAACTTTTTATCGCTACTTAAAATGTAGGATTAAGGATCAAAGTTCACAGATGTATAGGATTAAGAAGCCCTATAACGATGTTTATATTAAAGCCGTTAAGAGGGTTCAAAGTCCATGTTTACGTTTAAATTATCAACATGCTTGAACATGATTCAAACCTGTTTGTACATGTTCATACCTGTTTGAATTATTGCAATGTTGGCTTCCTCAAAACAAAATGGCGGCTGAAAAAACTTACTTAAAAAAAAAAGTATAAAATATTATTGGAAAGATAACATAAAATATTCCGGAGAGATGCACTCTGGTGGACACATTACGAAGTAGAGTGGGTGCTGCGCTCTTGCGGATTCTTTAGAAATGAAGTATGTTCTGCGACTATGTGAAGAGAAAATAAAAGTAAACCAACAGTGGAAATGTTAATACCTATTGAACATGCTTCTGAATTTGTAAACAACGGGAAGGTTATGTAACAGCAAGGGAGGTTTCATAAAATGTAAACAATGGGAAGGTTGAGGAAAATGTAAACAATGAGAAGGTTGAGGAAAATGTAAACAATGAGAAGGTTATGTAACAGTAAGGGAGGTTTCATAAAATGTAAACAGTGGGGAGGTTGAGGAAAATGTAAACCTTGGGAAGGTTATGTAACAGTAAGGGGAGTTTCCGAAAATGTAAACAATGGGGAGGTTATGTAACAGTTTGGAAGGTTTCATAAATGTAATCATTGAGAAGGTTGCGGAAAATGTAAATATTGGGAAGGTTATGTAACAGCAAGGGAGGTTTCAGATATTGTAAACAACGGGAAGGTTATGTCACAGCAAGGGAGGCTTCAGATAATGTAAACAACGGGAAGGTTATGTAACAGCAAGGGAGGTTTCATAAAATGTAAACAATGGGAAGGTTGAGGAAAATGTAAACAATGAGAAGGTTGAGGAAAATGTAAACAATGAGAAGGTTATGTAACAGTTTGAAAGGTTTCGTAAAAGCACACATTACAATTTTACCATCGGACCTAGCCGGGAGGAACTCTCAAGTTAGGCACTCTGATTGGTTAACTAATGCAGGAGTGGGGGGAGCAAAATGCCGTCCGGGTAGACTCATGCTTTGTAAATGGTTACGGCGTAAAACAAAATGGCGAACGGGTAGACTCATGCTTTATAAATACTAAATTATCCCAAAACGTAGGGAAAAGAAGATGGACGCCGGGTAGACTCATGCTTTATACCCTCAAACAGGGATCACGTGACCAAAAAGGGGCGTGGCCTACTGGTTTAGGTTAGGTTAATAAAAGGTCACGTGACTAAAAAGGGGCGTGGCTCGGTGGTTTAGGTTAGGTCGATGGCGCGAACCATAGTAGTTAAGGTTAGGTCGTGATGACGTCATAGGTGGTTAAGAGTGGTAGGGGAGGGGATGGAGGAATCGGTGCGCCAGCTCGCCTGTTTCTTCTCTACTATCGAATATTTAATCGATAAATTAAACTGACAATATGAAGTTAAGTTGGATTGACTAGATCACGAACGACAGGTAGATTGCGAACGATCGTTCAATAAAGGCCAGTTTTGGCGGGAAACCATGGGCGCCGCCATCTTGCACCGGAGCCCTGGGCCAGAACCGGTATATTTCATCTACTACTATATTTTAGGCATTATGTAAAGTTTAAGTCGCTCACTTGTAAAATAAAAGATTTTGACTTAACCACATATTCACGAACGCCACAGAAATAATCTATTATAATATTATCTAAAACAACCTATTGGGTTGTTTCACATGCAATGTCCGTTTTTATAGTTTCTGAAATCCATAAAGGATTTTGCAGGTCTCTGTTGTTTTCTTCCGAATGTTTACATATTTAAAGGAAACAGTTACTAATCCTCTACTTTTGTATTATAAACATTAGCTTCTCAATCAATTACCCACTTTTTAGTATACCTCCAAATATGAACAACACGCGATTGTCGAGTAATATTTTTGTACGAGTTTAAACTAAGCCATTCAGCAGCTGAGGCCGCTAGAAATATTTGCAAGGCGTTTGGGGAAGAGAGTGTTAATGAACGGACCATTCGCCGCTGGTTTGCTAAGTTTTCAGCTGGGGAAGACCTCCGTCCGTAATAGACAACGATGTCCTTAAACATACAGTAGAAGGAAACCCCTACCAAACAGTTAATGGAATCTCAGCACAACTAAATGCAAGTGCCTCTACCGTTTCCAGACATTGTATTGGGAAAGTAAAAAAGCTTGATACATGGGTACCTCATTATCTCACTGAGCGGCAGCAATTGAAACGCCTTGAGTTCTTGAAGTAGCGTTGAAACGCTACGAAGTTCTTCCGCACCCACCATATTCTCCCGACTTGTCTCCAACAGATTACCACTTGTTCAGGAATTTAGACAACTTCGTTAAAGGAAAACTTTTTGAAAATGATGATCAAGTGAAAAGTCCGTTTCCAGATTTTGTTTCACTTCAAAGCTCAGAGTTTTTCAGTTCGGGGATAAAAAAGTTGGTGTCACGTTGGGAAAAGTGTGTAGAAAAAGAAGGTAAATACCTCAAATAAAATTATCTTGTTTTCATATCGTATATTTAATAAAAATCCTTTACCTTGAAAACGGAGATTTCAAGTGACACAATCCAATATTTTAATCGGCTTCTCAAAACTCTCCATTGAATTTAACAATTATGCTAACAAAATTAGATTTTTAGTAAACATTTTACCTTTCAAAGGTATACTATAAATCTTATTTTCCGGTTTTTATGAATGCTAAAAAGATAATAAGGTAATTTTTTTTAAATCTACAAAACAAAAGATAACCTGGAAAACGAAAATTTTAATTTCGGCATTTAAGTTCTGTCAGACTATTTAAATCAGAATGAAACCTGCATGATATTAAATTCCATTAAATTTTACATCGATATACTGTATATAAATAAACCACGTGGGAAAACGTTTTTGAGAAAATCCTTAAAGCATGCACAATTCATGGTATCAGTGGTACCTATGGTTTTTTCCGATTTTGTTGAAAACTTTTGTGTAAGATCTCGGGAATATACGTTTCTAAAGTATGAAATTTCAGTTCCATAAAACGTATCGTTCACGAACTTGACCCTTACTATAAATTTCATACTAAGGTAAGGACTATTCTTTTACCTCCCCTCCGGAGGACGCCATTACCAAGGATTTTCTACTATTTTTAAAAACTCTAAGGTTTGAACCATTCTTGGAGATAAAAAGCTGTTATTCTAGCCACTACACCGCAGGTGAGCCTGAAAAAAGGAGCTGTTTCATATTCAATAAAATCGCGATTGGCTTATAGGGACTTATGTAAAAATTATGTTCCAGTAAATCACATAAGTGCTTATCTGAACAATCTAAGCTCGGGCTTTAAAAGTCTTGAATTGTTTGAAATAAAAAAAAAAAAAGGTAGAACACACATGGATATTGTGCTGGGTGAAAGAGCTGGGAGAAAACATTAATTACAGACAGACATGTAGGAAAGGGCAGTGGGTTTCTCCTGTCAATAAGCCCCTCTGCCAGTCAACACTGCTACCCAATACCCTGGTTTTTTCCCAGGCTATTAGGAAGAGAAAAGAGAGAATCGCAACTGGCTAACATCTCTACAGCGCTCTGAAAATTACTTCTTCTATAATTAATCAGTATATAGTTAATAGTCATACAAAATAATGAAATTAATTATTAGAATATATATCAAGTGGGTCATCCCCAAGAAATTGATAAAGTCTAACATTAATAACAAATCTGGTGCGAGCAACACACGAATTTAACTTACCTTTGTTGTTTAAATAAAAAAAAAAAAAAAAATACAGGTAGAGCTGAAATATACAGGTAGGTAAAAGTAAAAAGGTTAAGGTTAATTAATTAAATGTGTTTTATCAAATAATCTATTATATTATTAAATCGGCTATTCATAGTTTTATCGGCTTTTCATCACTCTCCATTATATTTAACAATTATGTGTCAAAGAAAATATTTTTTCTAAAATCTTTAGTTTTCTAACGATATATTATGCATCTAACTTATTGATCGAATGTTCAAAAATATTTTTTTTACTCTTTTCTCCTTCAGTTTGATATCGAATCCGTTCAACATCTATTGAATATTAGGCGTTGATTATTTTAGGTGGTCAACTTTTTTATCAGGTTTCAATTCTATACTTACCTCCGTTGTTTAAATAAATTGATTTTAAAAAATACAGTAAGATATGAAGTATATTGCTATATATCGAGAATATTGGGAGGAATAGAAATAATTTAGAATCATTTCAAATAGAACAGTTTCCGTGCTTAAAGCAAAAACTTTTCTTAGTAGGGCTATACAAAAAATAGACCCCTCCACTGCTGGTGCCGGGAGAGTGGAGTACCTGGGGAGTCTTAGCTCGGACAGGAAAGGAATCGGAAGCAGCCACGGACGGAGGAGATCGGGGGTCAAGCCAGGGAATAATTATGCAGATATGTCCTAAGGTACATTAATGTTATATTATGTGGTATATTGTAACCTCAGTATTCTCGATAACAATGCCTCGCTGTATCATGTACTAAGGGAAAGTAAAAATAGATAGATTATATTTGATAAAAATAATGACTTGTTAATTTATACATAATTCGTATTTTTGGATATCGTTGACGTTCGATTAAGTGTGGAAAAGAAACTCTCTTTGAAATTCAAGATCATAGTACCTAGCATGTACTACATCATTTATCTATATTTCAGGTTCGAAAGGTTTTTCTCTATTCAAAAGGAACCGAAAATTTCTAATTCAACACAACTAGACAGAAGTACCGCAAACATCAATACTAGATATTTTATTATGCACGATTTATACACATGATCTACTTATAAACGTTGAGATACTACTGTTTATGAACCTACTCATTGAGAAGTTTTCACAATAAACATTCCGTTAAGGGCTTTTAAATACCTTTGAAACGTTTCCTCTGAAGTTAAATGTCATCTAAAAATTGTTTTAGTTCACTGAGGGTAACTACCGCTTCAGCATAAATAGAGCATTGGGTTGGTTATTAATAACAACTCAGCAAAATTGGGAATTTCTCTCTTTAAACAATTTTCAACTCTTAAATTCAAATTTAATACGATTTGGCCCGGACCAGGTATCCTTCCTGAAAAACTCCACTCCCATTCTAACCCACTAGTTTCAATCCTTGCTTCCTCTCCATTCCTGACAATCCTCCGAGGCGTCTGAAAAGGAGATGGCCTCGAGGCCTTCTAGTTTAGATTACCCAGTGAGTAGTGCAATGGGCATTTACTCTTCCTGTATTTCTGTTAGGTAATTTACTTGATGTATTAACTAATACAGTTGTAAATTTCAATAAATGATTTTTTAAAAAAAATTCATACTTTTTGAATTGATTTTAACAACCGAATGTCGTGTGCTACGCTCAAAATATTTTTGGTAAACAAATCATACTCGTCCAAAACACACATTTTTTTAAGGAAATCATCGGTAATTATATTAAAAGTTTGACTAATCAACTACTGATTCAAAGTGATCAGATACCGAGAATCCTCAAAGTTGAGAGTTTATTAATTAGAGTTTCTAACATGAAAGACAATCAACTCCAAAACTTCAAACTCTTAAGTTAGGGAACCCCGTTGAATGAGTCAATGAATTCATTGAATAGTTTCCGAACTGCCAATTCTTCCGATTGCCAGTTCTCCGAGCTTTTATTTCTCTGATTGTTTTTATTTTTCCAATTCTTTGTTTTTCTTTTAATTTAGCGCTAAAAAAGCTACACTTAATTAATCAAACAAGCTAGCCTCTTAAAATACTTTGCTAAGCAAGCCACGAATTTTTTTTTTTAACAGACAATTTTTATTTTTATTTAAGTCGTACGGAACTGAAATTTCACATTTAAGACTACTATACGTCCGAAATGTTACAACTTTTTCACTGAAATCGCTGACCGGAAGTCCTACTTTATCCCATGCATTTAGCACCTTTTTACGATTTTCTTTAAAACGGCTCTAACGATTTTGATAACACTCGCTATATTGTTGTAAAATTAAATGGGCTTTAATATCATGTAGGTTTAATTCTGATTGAAATAGTCTGATGGGGCTTAAATGCAGATACTTTAAATTTTCATCTTCTAAAATACCTTTAATTTTGTAGATTCTATTAAAATAATTATATTATCTTGTTACCATTAATAATTAACAGCTAAATATGCACGTTGAGCGAATTTGATAAACAACTAAAGGAGAAAACTGAACAAATATTTGTTTATGCATTTTTTGTGTTTTTGAACACAAGAGTAATATAGATAATAATATACCGTTGAATAGCTAAAGATTTTAGAGAAAAAATATTATCTGATTAACGGAATTGTAAAGGATAGTGGAGAGTGATGATAAGCCGATAAAACTAACAGTTTTTTGGGTTCCCGAAAAGGAAAATTCATGTTTACCGTGCTGCAACCTGGCGGCTTGTCAATGAAGCACAACGCGCCAAAGAGAGAGACTTTAGAAAATATATTATCTTATACACAAGCTTATAAAATTGAATAAAGAGGGATAAAAAGCCAATAAAACTGACTTATTATTTTAGATAATAATATAACAGTTTTTAATAAAACACATCTTTCTATATTAATTAAATTAAATTAATTCTTTAATGGTTTCACTCATTTTTATCTCTAACTGTATTTGGAAATTCTGTAATCGATTTTAAAAACTGATGTAAGTGAAAGTCAGTGTTGCCTGCACCAGATTTTTTTTTTAGAGATGTTACATTAAAGTTCCAAGAATATATCTATTGATGGAGACTGAAATCTAATTACAGCATTGAATATCAACATCGAGGCATAGACAATGCGTTAAAATATTGAATAGATCAATTTCATTTTATCAAGATTTTTTATTTAAATTCCTTTGAAAAAATAATCCTCCATTTATTGAGTGGACAGACTGATTTTTTTTTTGTTAATGGATTGTACGTATCTCGGATTTTATAGAGGATTAATATTTTTTTTTCTTGGCCAATTTCATTAAATTGAAAGCCAATTATATTGAAAATAATAAACCAATAAAATCATATTGCAATTCTTATTAGTTTTATTTTGAGTATCTTTCAATAAAACAATTCGTATATTCTTTTTATGTTCAGATAAAGAACCGAGTTATGGCGTATAGCTACATCTGTTATCATCTAACACACACACACACACACACACACACACACAACACACACACACACACACACATACACATACACACACACACACACACACACACACACACACACACACACACACACACACACATATTATATATATATTATTCTTATTATCTCTCATTGCCTTGTCACTTTTTCTATATTTTTATTTACCTGCCTGATACGTTACATCTTTGGGATATCAAGGGACACCTCTGTAACCCTATTCGACGAGGCATTAAAGTGGCTTTGCCCGTTCTACTGTTTTAAGTAATTCATGGCGTCCTTTCCCTTCTAAGTTCTTCAATCCCAACGTCCATAGTACATCTCTGATATATTTTGATTTAAATCTTCCGTCCACTACCGGAACACTTGTTCGCGGCCTTCAGAACTGTATATAACGCTTTATCGAACCACAGCTTTATCGACAGATCTTTCCTTATCCGATCCTCGTCCGTATGGGGAGATCTATTTCTTTCAATATGCGTCATGCCAACTGATTTTCAAATTTCAATAAAGATCGGCAATTAGAGCAGAGAGAAAAGATTATTTATCATATTTTATTTTGTATCGTATTTAAAGATTTATGAATTTCATTTCACAATTTTTTATAAGCATTACAAATTTATTTTGCACTGTATATATGAACATATTTTTAATTTTTTATTCTTGTCTAATTTGTTTTGTTTGTTTTTCTAAATTATTATACTAATCTATATTAATTTATAACTATGATTCCTTTTCTTTGTTATTTCTGTTGTGTTTGGTTTGTGCTTTAATCTAAGACACTGAAGCTTTAATTTAATTTTTCTGTAATATTATTCTATAGGGACTTGTCTCAGAATAAATACAGAATTTATTATTATTATTATATTTAAAAATGATCTGGTGCAGGCAACACACGACTTTCACTTACTTCCGTTTTTAGAATCAATTAAAGAATTTTCAAATACAGTTAAAGATAAAAATGAGTGAAACCATTAAAGAATTAATTAAATGGAATTTCTATAGAAACATGTGTTTTATTAAAAAATCTATTATATTATTATCTAAAATAATCACTTAGTTTTATCGACTTTTCATCACTCTCTACTAACTTTTAAAAGCTTGTGTATGAGATAATATTTTTTCTAAAATCTCAAGCTTTCCAACTGTATATCATACATGTATATTACCGTTCCTATGTTAAAATACAAAAAGTTGCATTAAAAATATATTTCTTCAGTTTTCTCCTTCATTTGTTTTTCAAATTCGTTCAACAAGCATATTTAGCTCTTATCTATCAATACTAACAAGATAATGTGGTTATTTTTATAGAATCTACAAAATTGAAGGTACTTTAGAAGATGAAAATTTAAAATATCGGCATTTAAGCCCTGTCAGACTATTTTAATCATAATGAAACCTACATGATATTATAGCCTATTAAATTTTACATCGATATAGCGAGGTTAAACAAAATCGTCGGAACCGTTTTTGAGAAAATCCTAGAAAGGTGCGAAATACTTAGTATAAAGTAGCTCATCTGGTAAGCTCATTTTAATGAAATATATTTTGTTACGCTCGGGTGTATAGTTGTCTTAATTATGAAATTTCAGTTTCATAGAACTTTTCGTTTCCGTCCGGGAGTTACCACACACACAGACCTTTTTGCGGGACTTTTGGACTCACATGGTTATTTGGACTCAGGTGACCCTAAAACGTATATTTCCGTTGAAGACTTGAATTCGAAAATTTTCACGATCGCAATACTTTCCCTTACTATATATATTAGGTGAAAGTAATAACCGAGTAATTGCAGTATTACCTATCTTAAAAGTTCTGACTGGGCCATACAAGATTACTTTTTATAAAACCACTCTTGTAGACCTAAATATTCCTAATCTAAGTGATCTAATATTTTATTATAATGAAATGACCTTATGAACGTTAATTACTTTTTATATTAAGATAAGCATTGCATTTCCATAAGTCAGAAGGCAAGAGTGAACATACCCAGACAACTGAAACACAACAAACCCACAACGGACACACATGCCATCCAATTATGCAAATGCGTTAGGTGCTAAAACTTTCATGGGACAATGCCCTGAACATTTGGTGTGTCCAAATCTCACAAGGCATTGTTATAAGCATAGTTTAAGAAGAAGAATCAAGAATGGTTATTTTTAATTAGCGATTGGTGTTATTACAATAAATTCAACTTTAACCAGAATATTTGTCGATCTATATTAAGATACTGGGAAGCTTTTAACTAGGTATTTATCCCCCTCTCTCATCCCCTGGTCATCTGTTATCATCTAACACACAACAGAACACACACACACAAAATATATATATATATATATATATATATATATATATATATATATATATATATATAATATATATATATATATATATATAACATATATATATAATTTGATTTCCCCAGAACAAAAAAAAAAAAAAAAAAAGTCAGGCAGTCATGGGAACTGCCGATAAAAGTGATTTTTTTTAAATTCACGATTTGCACTGCAATTTTGTTGGAAATAACTGTACGTTCATAAAGGCAGATTTTGTGTGTGAATGCAAGTTTTGTTACTATTGCTTCGTTTAATTGTAAAACATCATCGCATTTTAAAGATATATTATCTTGAAATATGCCATCGTAATCTGAAATGTGACTGTAGAATGAATGAGTTGGTAGTACACATAGCATTTTTTTTTATGGACTTGCCATTTGTATCATGTAAATTCGGACATTTAGGAATATGCTTTATAACTGTCTAAAAAAGATTGATCTATCTGTGAAATAATTAAATAAGTCGCTTTTTTATTGACAATTTTTTTTTTTTTTTATATCTATAACGTGTTTTTTTGTTTTTATAGGGCGCTTAACTTTCTGTTTCTCCCCTAACGTCATTGTCATTTTAAATTGTTTTTTTTATATAAAAGTCTGGTGCGGGGCAACACACGACTTTCACTTACCTCCATTTTTAAAATCAATGAAAGAATTTCCAAAAACAGTTAGAGATAAAAATACGTGAAACTATTAAGGAATTAATTAAATTGAATTTATATAGAAACATGTGTTTTTTTTTTTAAATCTATTATATTATTATCTAAAATAATCAGTTAGTTTTATGTTCATTTCATCACTCTCTATTAACTTTCCAACGGTATAACATACATGTATATTACTGCTGTTATGTCCAAAAACGAAAAATTGCATTAAACAAATATTTTTTCAGTTTTCTCCTTTAGTTGGGTATCGAATTTATTCAATTTATATATTTACCTGTTTTTTATCAGTGGTAACAAGATAATATATTTATTTTTATTGAATCTACAAAATTTAAGGTACTTTAGAAGAAAAAAATTTAAAATATCGGCATTTAAGCCTTGTCAGACCATTTTAATCAGAATAAAACCTACATGATATTAAAGCCCATTAAATATTACATCGATATAGCGAGTTTAATCAAATTCTTCTTAACTGTTTTTGAGAAATTCGAAAAAAGGTGCAAAAGGCATAGTATAAAATGCCTCTTCTGGTATGCTCATTTTAATGAAAAAAGTTTTGTCACTTCTCGGGCGTATAGTTGTCTTAAATATGAAATTTCAGTTTCATAGGACTTACCGTTTCCGCCCGGGAGTTACCACACAACACCACACACACACACACACACACACAACACACACCTTTTTGCGGGACTTGGTTATTTCAACTCAGGGGACCCTAAAACGTGTATTTCCGTTGAAAACTGGAATTCGAAAATTTTCACGATCGCAATACTTTTCCTTACTATATATAGTAACTGAAAGTAAAAATTTGTTGATTAGGCTATTGAATATTTCTTCTTATCATCCCTATATCGTTTACATATAATTTTATTTTATTTCTTTTCTTCCTTTGAATCGTAAATCGCAAATACAACGGGATTATTGACTCAAAGCAGGGGGTCTTCTGATTTATTTCTAATATTTAAGTTAATTAAAAAATGAAAAAATAAAGATATTAAAAAATGAAGATATTTGAAAAAATAGGTATATCATCGCTAGTATTATAAAAATATATTTTTTTTCAAAAATATAAGATCAACTATCAAAGATTAGCATTAAAATGCATAACCTACTAGACTGAGTTCTAATAGTTTGAATGTAATCATTATTTGAGACATATATTGGAATGTACGTAGGTGTTTAACACTTATACTTATTGGTTTTATATTATATAATTACATCCGTACATAAAAAGGATAGCTCAGATTTTTAGTTATTAAAAACAATAATTTATTTTCTGTTATAATTGTTTACAGAGAGATTCTCACAGTAACATATAAATTTTGTAACTGACCCTTCATTAAGTTAGAGGTTAAACCTGATAACTTGTAAATTATTTCAACGTTTTCACATTAATTATTTCAGGATATAATCATCATTAGTATTAATAATCTGGAGTGCACAACGCACGAATTTAACTTACCTCCGTTGTTAAAATCAATATGTAGGTGTGTAACACAAAAATAACCTCAGTCTCTTTTTCAAGTAAAAAAAACAAACATATGTTTTAATTAGTAATAAAATATGGGTCAAAATCACCGAGGTGGCTAATTTGATTTAGCTGCTTTATAAGATCGATCTATCTATAAAAAATCTGGAGCGGGCAACACACGACTTTCACTTACCTCCATTTTTAAAATCAATGAAAGAATTTCCATATACAGTTAGAGATAAAAATACGTGAAATTATTAAGGAATTAATTAAATTAAATTTCTATAGAAACATGTGTTTGATTCAAAAATCTATTATATTATTATCTAAAATAATCAGTTAGTGTTATGTTCATTTCATCACTCTCTATTAACTATTAAAAGCTTGTGTATGAGATGATAATATTTCTAAAATCTTTAGCTTTCCAACGGTATATCATACATGTATATTACTGCTCTTATGTCCAAAAACGAAAAATTGCATTAAAAAAATATTTTTTCTGTTTTCTCCTTTAGTTGGGTATCGAATTTATTCAATTTATATATTTACCAGTCTTTTATCAGCGTTAACAAGATAATCTAGTTATTATTATTAAATCTACAAAATTAAAGGTACTTTAGGGGAAGAAAATTTAAAATATCGGCATTTAAGCCCTGTCAGACCATTTTTATCTAAATAAAACCTACATGATATTAAAGCCCATTAAATTTTACATCGATATAGCGAGTTTAATCAAAATCGTCGGAACCGTTTTCGAGAAAATCGAAAAAAGGTGCAAAATGCATGGTTTAAAGTGCCTCTTCTGGTAAGCTCATTTTGATGAAAAAAGATTTGTCACGTCTCGGGCGTATAGTTGTCTTAAATATGAAATTTCAGTTTCATAGGATTACGTTTCCCGGGAGTTACCACACACACACACAGACACACACACACACACACACACACACACACACACACACACACACACACACACAACACACAGACCTTTTTTCGGGACTTGGTTATTTGGACTCAGGGGACCCTAAAACGTGTATTTCCGTTGAAAACTGGAATTCGAAAATTTTCACGATCGCAATACTTCCCCTTACTATATATAGTAAGTGAAAGTAAAAATAAAATGGATGGCTTTATTTTTCACTATTTTTTATTGTATTATTATTTTTATTTTTTGTAGAAGACGCCTAATTTTCTGTTTCTCTTCAAACGTTATTGTTAATTGGTTTTTTTATATAAAAATTTGTTGACTAGACTATCGCATAATTTTTCTTATTATCCCTATACCGCTTAAACGTAATTTTATTTTATTTATTTTCCTCCTTTGAATCGAAAACCGCAAATACAGAAGGATTTTTTATTCAAAGCAGGGGATCTTTCCCTTTATTTCTAATACTTAATTTAATGAAAAAATATAGATATTAAAAAAAAAATATAGTTATTTTCAAGTAATAATAAAATATGGGTCAAAACCCCGAGGTGGCAATTTTGCTTTAGCTGCTTTATAAGATTGATCTATCTATAACAAATAAATGGATGGTTTTTTTTTTTTTTTTATTGTATTATTATTATTTTTTTTTTTTTTTTTAGAGTACGCCTAATTTTCTCTTTCTTCTCAAACGTTATTGTTAATTGTTTTTTTTTATATAGAGATTTGTTAACTAGACTATCGCATAATTTTTCTTATTACACCTATATCGCTTAAACATAATTCCTCCTTTGAATCGAAAATCGCAAATTTTTTATTGTATTATTATTATTATATATATATATATATGTATATATATATATATATATATATATATATATATATATATATATATATATATATATTATTTTTATATTTTTTTTTTTTTTTTTTTTTGTAGAGGACGCCTAATTTTCTCTTTCTCCTCAAACGTTATTGGTAATTTTGTTTTTTTTTATAGAACTATTTGTTGATTAGACTATTGCATAATCTTTGTTATTATCCCTTTATCGCTTAAATCTAATTTTATTTTATTTATTTGTCTCCTTTGAATCGAAAATCGCAAATACAACAGGATTTTTCACTCAAAGCAGGGGATCTTCTCCTTTATTTCTTATATTTAATTAATTAAATAAATGGAGAAATTAAAAAAAAAATAGTTATTTATTCGCTAATATTATTTTTATTTTTTTTTTTTTTATTTATTGAGATACATTACAATTTGTTACAAAATGAACAATAGTAATATTGATATCAGACCACATTCATACAATATATACAGAAAAAAAATAATAATAGTCAAATTACATAAAATAGAAAATAAATAAATTCATATATCTATACAATAAAATAGTAATAAATAAAAAAGCAAAAAAAACAACCTATAATAAGATAAATAAAAGTTGGCAAATAAATAAACATCATACAAACAATCATAACTATATACAATATATACAACTGCTAGAGGGATCCTAGACTGCACTTTGCCCTCCACTTGTGGAGGAAAAAGCGGAATCCAAGAGATCCCAACGCCTCTATCTCAGCCGCATCACTGGTGTGAGCAAGTGGAGGCCGAGTTAGGGCGCTGTAGCCACAAACATACCGTACATGAGTGGAGGATCTGACCAGTGTCAGAACTCCAATTTAAGTGTTTACAATACGTCTCGCGGCCACTGCCGTTTCAATCTTCGAGGAGGATTGTACGGATGGGTGGTGCTGGATAAGGATTGTGCTAGAGGGTAAGGATGGTGAATAAGGTTCTCATGAAATTTGGAGAATTTGGATAGTACCAGGTCTAAAATAAATGGAATATTAAGATCATGGTGTAGGGTACAGTTGGTAACGTAATAAGGAGCATTAACTATTGTTCGGAGGACTTTGGATTGGAAGGATTGGATGCGTTTGATGTTAAAATGTTTAGCTGTCCCCCACAGTTCAAGTCCGTAGGTCCATATAGGTTTCAGTACTGTTTTGTATATTAGTAATTTGTTGCCAACTGTGAGATGAGATTTTCTGTTTAGTAGTCTGTATAACTGGCCAAATCTGCGGTTGAGTCCTTTTCTTTTTAGTCTTGTATGTGGGTTCCACGTCAGTCTTTTGTCTAGTAAAAAGCCAAGATACCGGACTGTGTCTGAGGTAGGAAGCGGTATGGAATTGAAATTAACCGTTGGACAGGATTTGCGTCGAAGGGTTAATGTGACGTGAGTGCATTTGCTTTCGTTCACCTTAATGCGCCAAGCATTGCACCAGTCTTCGACAAGGGAATGGTGCTTTTGGAGATTTAGCGATGCTACTTCAGGATCGGAATCTGATGACAAAATGGCTGTGTCATCAGCAAATGTTGCCAGAAAGGTATCGGGATCGGTAGGGATATCGGCGGTGTAGAGGATGTAGAGGACGGGTCCTAAGACGCTGCCTTGAGGAACACCGGCCTCAACAGTATAACGCTTGGAAAATTCGGAACCACGTGACGTGAGTGCATTTGCTTTCGTTCACCTTAATGCGCCAAGCATTGCACCAGTCTTCGACAAGGGAAAGGTGCTTTTGGAGATTTAGCGATGCTGCTTTAGGATCGGAATCGGATGACAAAATGGCGGTATCATCTGCAAATGTTGCCAGAAAGGTAGGGATTAATATCGGCGGGCTAATATTATAAACATATTTTTCTTAAGTTTAGTTATCAAAGAAAAACATTCACAATTTCATTGACTGAGATTTATTAGTTCAAAAGTAATCATTATTTGAGGATATTTTTGAATGTACGTAGGTGTTTAACACTTATACTTATTGGTTTTATATTATATAATTACATCCGTACATAAAAAGGATGTCTCAGATTTTTAGTTATTAAAAACAATAATTTATTTTCTGTTATAATTGTTTACAGAGAGATTCTCACAGTTACATATAAATTGTGTAACTGACCTTTCATTAAGTTAGAGGTTAAACCTGATAACTTGTAAATTATTTCAACGTTTTCACATTAATTATTTCAGGATATAATCATCATTAGTATTAATAATCTGGAGTGAACAACGCACGAATTTAACTTACCTCCGTTGTTAAAATAAATTTAACAATTTTTAAATAAAGTAAGAAATGAAAAAAAGTTTAAAAATATTACTGCATTGTAAGTCTCTGGAATATATAATAGAATTAAGAAGGCAAATGCAGTCTATTGTCAGATCTGCAATACTGTAATAGGGAAGCGAAAGATGGATATAGGTGTTGATGTTTTTAAGTCTGAATACTTGGCGATACCCCTTGTATGAAACTGAAAGCAGGATTTTAACGGACCGACAGGAGAGCAGAATCACATTTGCGGAAATGAAGTTCTTGCGAAAAACAATGTGGAATACAAGGAAAGATCGTGTCCGGAATGAACGGATACGCCAGGAACTGGCAGTTGCTCTGTTAAAGGAAATTCTGCAAACCCGTCAGTTGAAGTGGTTCGGCCACGTCATTAGAATAGAGGAACACAGAGATCCCCTAAAAGCCATGGCTGTCCTACCTGGAGTATGTTGACAACCTTTGCAGAGGGAGAGGGGAAGATCTTGGCCAGGCCAGGAACTAGTAGTCTAAGATCCGAACTTGAAACGATCTGCACCGAGCTGATAATAAAATGAAACATATTTTGTAACAAATTTAGTATAATAGAAAATATTTTAAGAATAGGTTGCCTAAACAAATCCTGGACAGACTATTTTTAATTATTTAAAAAAAAAATATTTTTAATTAAATGTTGCAACATCATGATAATAAGAAAACTTTTACCCTGACTTAAAGTATCAAATGTATAGAATGTGTAGCCGTTGGGTTGCCTAATTTTTTCCTGGATTATATTAACTTATATTTAATATAATTAATTATATTAAATATAAGTTTTGAATAGAAGAGAAAGAGAAAGAAGACGATCGTACTTCAATTCTTTTTAATTACTGCCTCGAGGCGGAGGGTCTTAAGCTAGGGTCTAAAGAGTAGATGGGCTTATAGACCCGAGTCTGCTCTCATACTCTGTACGTTTGCAAACGAATTTCTTCATTTTCTCATCGTTCCCCTTGGAACTTGGAAAAGCCGCCCTGTGGTCATTTTCAACATACCTGAGAACTTTGTCAAAGCCGCCCTGCGGTGATTTTCTACATTACTCAACCGGACTTTTTCACGTGAATATAGCCTATCTATTAATGGAACATTTAATTTCTTTATTCTTTTTTAAGAAACTGTTTAATTTTGATAACTATTTTTTACATCTTTAAGCATTTAATTAAGTTTGTTTCTCCTATTTTCTTCAATATTTTAATTAGGTTTATTTTGTTTCCTACATTTTCTTACAGCTGTTTAATCATATAATTAGGTTAATTTGTTTCTTATCTTTTCTTATATAAATTTATTAGGTTAATTTGTTTCTTATCTTGTTTATATGTATTTTAGTCTATTAAATGTATTGTGATTCGTCGTTTGCTTTCATTACTTTTTTTATTTTTAAACCTATACAGTCCACTAATTTATTTCAATAGAACCACCCTCAATTTTGAGTAGTCACTTGGAAGTACTGTTCTTTCACGGATAGCCCAGCGTATACACCATTCTTAACATATTTTCTAATATACTAAAATTGTTACAAAATATGTTTCATTTTATTATCAGCTCGGTGCAGATCGTTTCAAGTTCGGATCTTCTGCTATAGCTGGGGATAGAGAGGAGTGGAGCCGGTGGCTAAACGCTCCCCTACGCTGATACGGCACTACAAGGAGAAGAAAACAAAGAGAAGAAGGAAATTCAACTCTCCATCGGATACTATAAATTGTTATTTTTTTTTATAAATTCAGCCAAATGGATTTTCGTTATTAGTTTTGCGGATTCTACGTATTTTGAATCGTAAACCTTCAAATTTTGAGAGAGGGAATTAAAAAGGTTACGTAAAAAAAAGCCATGTCAATTACATGTTTCCAACTCAATATAATTCTTTAACTTTTTACAAATTTATTTTAAAGTTCTTAAATTTACTTTAGCAGCAGATGTAAGTAAAAGTCGTGAGCTGGGCAGACCGTTTTTTAAAATTTATTCTAAAGTCATTGGACTTTGTTTCAAACTTATTTATTTTATATGTTATATATATAAATATATTTCAAGTATGGCGGGTGTAAGTAAAATCTGTGTGAGGCGAGCACCTACATTTACAATTTGTGTGGGTTTATAAATTGTGATATAAAAGATTTTTGGCAATTGAAACTGGAGACATTTAATTTCAAAAGAGATTTAAAATTGATATTGGGATTACTTTAATCAGTTCTGGACTCAACAGCTTCTTTAGAAATCAATTGAAAAACGGCAATTAAAATGAAAACCTCTTTATTTAACTGTTAACGATTCCTGGATTTAATCTGATCCCGATCGAGGTTGTCCTCAATTTAAAATTAAATCCTATCAGCCATCGAAGAATGGTGTCAAAAGTGGAGAACCAAAATAAATCCTAATAAATCCCATCAAATCACCTTCACTCTACGTCGTAAGCCTATGACTTCCTGCCCCACCGTATCCTTTAACAATATCCTACTTACTCCTGTTGAACAGATTCGGTACTTAGGACTCCACCTCGACAAACGCCTAACATGGAATCCTCATACTAGACTGAAACGACAGGAAACTGCTCGTAGATACAGATTACTACAACACTTACTTGACAAACGCTCAAAACTTCCTACTTACTACAAAAAACTCATTTATATCACAATTATCAGGCCTATTTGGACCTATGGCATTGAGCTATGGGGGTCTACTAAACCATCGAATTCCTCTCGCATCCAATCCTTGCAGTCCAAAATCCTTCGTAAAATCCTCAATGCTCCTCACTTTGTTACTAATAAAATCATCCATAAAGACCTAAATATCCCATTAGTTGAAGACTTGGCCCGTTACAGATATACCTCTTTTCATTCCAAACTCCCTGCCCACTCAAACCCGCTTATCCGTGACCTCTCCTCCATATCTATTCCCGACAACCCACCGAGGCGCCTTAAAAGAAGATGGCCAAGAGACCTTCTAACATAAGACATTGGAGTGCTACCAATGGGTAGTTTCTTCTCAGGACTATCATGTGTACTAATCATATATAAAGCCTATTTACTTGTTGTATTTATTTAATACAGTTGTAAATTTCTTTAAATAAATAAATAAAAAATAAAATAAAAAAATTAAATCCTGACAATTATTTCTTTTTCGGTATATATTTTTCATTTTTAATTTAATAACTGGATATCAGTTGTAAGTTATTCGTGATAAAAATTCTGGAACAAAGCTTGCTTATGGAATGTTAAATTCACATGTAATAATTATCATGACAAACGCCTAACATGGAATCCTCATACTAGACTGAAACGACAGGAAACTGCTCGTAGATACCAATTAATATAATACTTATCCAACAAAGCCTCAAAACTCTCCACTTATTGCAAAAAACTCGATTATATGTTTATGATCAGGCCTATTTAGAGCCATGGTATGGGGGTTCACTAAACCATCTAATTCCTCTCGAATCCAATCCTCAATGCTCTATACTTTGTTACTAATATAATCACCCATAAAGACCTTAATATCCCATTAGTTTAGACTTATCCCGGAATAGACATGAACATTTTCATTACCAACTCGCTGCCCACACAAATCCGCCTCTCCTCCACATGTATTCATGACAATCCAAACAAACGAACTAACAAACCATTAAATATTGATGAACAGTGAAAATATTTATCATACAATTCGATAATTAAATAAGCAATAAGAAAATAAAAATCCGGTGCGGACAACACACGAATTTAACTTGTTCAAATACAGTTAGAGATAAATATGAGTAAAACCATTAAAGAATTAATTAAATTGACTTTATATAGAAATATGAGTTTTATTAAAAAAATATTAAAATATTATCTAAAATAATCAATTAGTTTTATCGGCTTTTCATCACTCTTTATTAACTTTTACAAGCTTGAGTATAAATAATATATTTTCTAAACTCTCAAGCTTTCCAACGGTACATTATACATATATATTACTGTTCTTATGTTCTAAAACAAAAACTTGCATTAAAAAATTGTTTTCAGGTTTCTCCTTTATTTGTTTATTAAATTCGCTCAACTCGCATATTTAGCTATTAATTATCAATGCTAACAAGATAATATGATTATTCTTATAAAATCTACAAAATTCTATAAGAATTCTACAAAATTCCAAGATATATTAGAGAAAGAAAATTTAAAATAACGGCATTTAAACCCTGTCAGACTATTTCAATCAGAATTAAACCTACATGATGTTAAAGCCCATAAAATTGTACATCGATATAGCGAGTTTAATTAAAATCGTTAGAGCCGTTTCTAAGAAAATCGTAAAAAGGTGCAAAACGCACAGCATGAAGTGGCTCTTCTGGTTTGCTGATTTTGATGAAAAAGTTTTTGTAACATCTCGGGCGTATAGTTGTCTTAAATATGAAATTTCAGTTCCATAGGACCTTCCGTTTACGCGCGGGAGTTAACACACACACAGACGTTTTTGCGGGACTTGGTCATTTGGACTCAGGAGACCCTAAAACGTGTATTCCCGTTGAAAACTGGAATTCGAAAGTTTCCACGATCGCAATACTTTCTCTTACTATTTATTCTATATATAGGCAATTGAAAGTAAAAACGTCATTATCCAAAAAAAATTTACCTCCATTTCGCTCCCTTTCTCTGTCACAGTTCGGTATCTTAGCTTCCTTCTAGACAAAAGACTAACTTGGAACCCGCAAACAACGACAAGAACTTAATCGACGATCTGGCCAGTTATACAGACTACTGGATAGAAATTCTAAACTACAAACGAAAACAAACTGCTAATATACAAGACAGTACTGAAGCCTATCTGGACCTACGGACTTGAACTGTGGGGGACAGCCAAATTTTTTAACATCAAACGCATTCAATCCTTCCAATCCTAAGTCCTCTGAACAATACTTAATGCTCCTTACTATGTCACCACCCATACTTTAAACCGCGACCTAAATATTCCATTTTACCAGATGGAATTTTAGACCTTATACCATCAAAATTCTCTCAATTCCATCTGAACATTATCCATCACCCCAATCCCTTATCCAGCTTCATACACCCTGACCATTTATAGAAGGTTGAAACGGCAGTGGCCTCGAGACCTCTTGTAAACATGTATATTGGGGTTCTAGCATTGGTTAGATTCTTCACTCACGTGCTGTATGCTTGATTATTGTATACAGGTATGAGTGACTTTTGTACATATTCTTATTCAATCAATATTTCGATGATATATATTAAAAATTGTGATATAAAAAAATAGAAGCGGCGTGATCTGTTGGATAGAGCGCTAGTCCAATGTCCTCCGGGTCCTGTGTTCGAATCCCGGCTGTGGCAGAATATAATTTATTCTGTTAAATCAGCAGGGGGGTGACCATACGGTATTGAGACTCTCCTGGGGAAGAGCAAACCTCTTTAAAGAGGGTACCAAAAATTGGGGAAAACCTGGTGACTTAGCGTAATCAAGGCTTCATCACCTCATTGCAGGGCCGTACGCCTAGAAACAGTAGGAATATCTAGATGTACTGAGCCCAAGACCCTCCACGGATCCTAGAGGTACAGGAATATTAAAATAGTCCTGTGATGAAAAATAATTACGCTGTGGAAAACAGTTCAAAAAGTTTTTTTTTTTTTTTTAACTTATTTATTGATATTTACAACTGTATTAAATAAAAATACATCTAGTAAATGTGATGGTAATATACAAAACTGTCATGAAAAACATGTAGAGACACTATCCAGTGGCAGCACTCTAAAAAGATTGAAGAATTGAATTGAGGAAGAAAAGATTGAAACTAGTGGGTTAGAGTGAGAATGGAGTTTGTCATGAAAGGATTGATACCTGGTCCGGGCCAAATCAGTAACATAGGGAACATTAAGGTCTTTATGGATCAGTTTATTCGTGACATAGTAAGGAGCGTTGAGGATTTTACGAAGGATTTTGGATAGTAAGGATTGGATGCGGGAAGAATTTGATGGTTTAGTAGAGCCCCAAAGCTCTACTCCGTAAGTCCAGATTGGTCTTATGATAGTCATGTAGATGAGCCGTTTGTAGTTAAGAGGAAGGTTTGATCGTTTGTCTAGTAAGTGTTGAAGTAGCCTAGCAGTAAGTAGCGGCGAGCAGTTTCTTTTCGTTTTAGTCGTCAAAAAGTTAGGCAGCACCACGTTATTAAAGTGTATCTATCTTATAAAAAAAAGGTGATGGTCTAAGAAATATGAAATCAATTTTTTTAAAAACATGCTCGAACTTATGAAGCATATAGCTGAATATGAAAAAATAATAATAAATAAATTATATTAAAAAAAAAATTAAACATATACTTTATGACTGCAAAATTTTTGACAGACAAAGATTTCAATTAATTAAAAATATAATGCTTAAAAACGGAAATTGGCCAGAGACGGAACAAAATTTGTTCTTTAAATTCAAGAAAGACTTACTTAAATTCATTAAAGACATTGACTTCGAATCACTGACTAAAGATGGGCAGCGTAGGTATATTTAATGTTAGTTACTTTATTTAATTTGTTCTATTTCATTTGAAACATTATTCTGTAATAATTGTTAAATGTAATACTACTTTCATATGTAAATTAATGTAATCATATTATCATTCATGTAGTATATCAATAAGGTATGGAACATGATGTTATAATAAACGGTCCTTATGTATGGTTACCATGTAAGGAAAAAGAAAAAAAAAAATATATATATATATATATATATATATATATATATATAGATAGATAGATAGCACAGCTATTATGCATAACAAAAAAAATAATGAAGCTTATCTGTTAACCTGTGACAACGAGGCAGATGATCAGGATTAGACGCACAAACATTGCCGAAGAGATCCAAGAAAGAAGTTGAGATAAATTAATAAAGTTGCAGGGTACGGTACGTCATATCCACCTATGAGGAGAGAGAACAGGGGATGTTTACGCGAGGGTAGCCGGCAGCGGACTGAGGGTTAAATCACCCCCACTTCGTCCCCAAGCAACCCCTAGCAACCGACGTCCAGGTTTTTTACTTTGAATCATGAACTTTAATATAAAAATTAACACTAAAGTACTTTTCCAAGTAAAAAATTGAACTACGGAGAGTAAAAATAATATTAGATAAATCCAAATCAACATTAATAGATTTATAACATAATATGTTAGATTTTATATGATGAATTGAGAAGATGGATGAGGGACCTCCTCGGATAAAATAAAGCCATGGAAGGGGTGCAGCTGGGCATTTACCTTCTTCATGCCTACCATGCCTGATCTCAATTTCACAGCACATTTACTAATTATCAGATACATTCTGACAGGCGTAAATATAGATATAAAGAGAAAAAAAATATGATGAATTAAATATTACCTATGATTTATAAGATAATATGTTTTAAATAATATACGATAAATTCAAATCAACATTAATTGATTTATAACATATTATGTTAGATTTTATATGATGAATTATATATTATCTATGATTTATATATTTTTTATTTTGAAGAAAAGTACAGCCGCATATGTGTGTGTGAAAAATATCACGGTCTTTTGATTTTATTCTGAAATTTAAAACCTCTAATTTGAGTGGTTGTGCCAATGGAAATAATGGTTATTACAATTGTTCAATTCATTTTTAAATAGCTGTAACTCACAACCCTTTCAGGATGATTAAGAGTTGTGAATAAACAATTAAGGGATGGATAATTTATTCACGGAATGTTAAATCTCACTATTAACACGTAGTGTCGAACAAGTCACAGCAAATTAAGCCTATCCGTGCAAAGCTTGACATGCTCATTATAAAATATAGACAGTGGCATCACAAAGGAAATGGGTGGATATAATTAACCAAATAATTAGTTTATTTATTCATATAGGAAATTTAAAGGTAATTTAGAGCGATTGTGGAATTATTTGGTTGGACACGAAACTAAATAACAAGAGATATATTTTAAATGTTTATTATTTATTAACATTTTTGGTTCGACAACAATTTCTGGTTTTACTCAACACTAATTAACGGAATTTATTTTACCCAAGCTATTACTTATTCAAATGTTTTTGTTTTGTTTTTACTTTCATTTACCTATGTATGAAATATATTGTAAGGGAAAGTATTGTGATCGTTAAAATATTTTGAATTCGAGTTTTCACAGAAATATACTTAATTATGGTTCCCTAAGACCAAAAAGCCAAGTCCTGCAAAGAGTGTAAGTGATGTTACAAAAACTTTTTCATCAAAATTAGCTAACAAGAAGAGCCATATATACCATGCATTTTGCATCTTTTAACGATTTTCTATAAAACGGCTGAAACGATTTTGATTAAACTCACTATATCGATGTAAAATTTGTTGGACATTAATATTATGTAGGATTCTTTCTCTTAAATGCCGATATTTTAAATTTTCTTCCTCTAAAGTATCTTTAATTTTATACTTTTAAAAATAATGAGCCACATCGTCTGATTAGAACTGATAAATAACGGCTAAATTTGCAAGTTGAGGGAATTTGATAAAAAACTTAAGGAGAAAAGAATATTTTTTTATGTGACTTATTTTTTTGAACTTTAAAACAGAAATGTACATGTATAATATACCGTTGGAAAACTAAAGATTGTAGAAAAAATAATATCATTTACACAAAATTCTAAAAGTTAACGGAGGGTGATGAAAAGCCGATAAAAAAAACTAACTATCGTAAATAATAATATCATTTATAATTTAATAAAACACATGTTTCTATTCAAACTTAATTTAATTATTTCTTCAAAAATTTACTTTAATCCCTGAATGTATTTAAAACTTCTAAAATTGATTTTAACAACGGAGGTAAGTGAAAGTCGTGTGTTGCGTGCAACGGATTTTTTTAAAAAAAAGTTTCAAAGATACAGAATATCTTAGGTATCCAATAATGTAGATAATTAAATATTTTAACATTCAGAAATTCCTTTAAAATATTAAAAATAGTAGAAGTGAGACCTCTAAATAAATGATAAATAAGTTCGTGTTATAAATTATAACTGATCATACTAATCATTATAGCTTAATAAAAAAGACTACTTTCAAATCAATGCATACACGACCTTTTACTTTCAATTAATTATTTATAAAATATATATTAGAGAAAGTATTGCGTTCATTAAAATATTTTAATTCGAGTTCCCTAAGGCCAAAAAGCCAAGTCCTGCAAGAAGTGTGTGTGATATTACTGAAACTTTTTTTATCAAAAGCAGCTAACAATAACAACCATATATACCATGCATTTTGCATCTTTTTACGATTTCCTATAAAAGATAGTTTTTTATTATTTTAGAAAATAATATAATAGATTTTTTAATAAAACACATGTTTCTATAAAAATATAATTTAATCTATTAATTATTTTAGGAAATGGAAATTAAAGATTAACCACGACAAATCACTACATGTTACATTTACATTTAGACATAGAACCTGCCCTCCAGTTTACATAGACAATCACCAGATACCACAATCAAACACAGTAACATACTTAGCACTTATTTTTGACAAAAGGTTGACATGGGGCCCACACGTCAAGACTAAACGTAAAACTATATATTTATATAATTTTATAATATATTCTATATTTAGATACTTCTAAATTACCCATCAGACAGAAACTTAACGTATACACTTATTTATTAAAACCAATATGGACTTACGCTTGCCAAATATACGGACCTGCTAAAAAGACACACATACGAAAAATACAATCATTTCAATCGCAATTTTTAAGACTGGCAACGAACTCACCACTATATGTTTCAAACGATACCCTTCATACTGACTTACGTATTCCTACTACAACAAACCACATTCGATCGACTTACAAACGTTTTCACGACAAACTAAATGGACACATAAACAAACTTGTGCAAAACATGGCTAAAACCGACATACCATCCATAACTCGGCGTAGGCTGAAAAGGAGTTGGATGAGGGACCTCCTGACCTGAAAATATAGTTGTGCTTAATGTCAGGAGGATGCACCACTGGGTGCTGTCTCCCTCATGCCTGCCCACGCCATGTTTACTTAGGTTTTAGCACATTTGCTGATTGTAATTTTTTTACAGGTGTAAATAAAATATTAAGTGAAAAAAATAATTATTTAATGTTTTCAGTAATTTTTATCGCTAACTGTATTAGAAAAATCTTTAATCGATTTTAAAAACGGAGTTAAGTGAAAGTCGTGTGTTGCCCGCACCAAATTTTTTGGTTTTTATATTAAGAACAGTAATATAGACGTATAATATACCGTTAGAAAGAGAAAGATTATAGAAAAAATATTATCTGATACACAAAATTGTAAAAGGTAATATCAATAGGGAATAAACTAATAACTGATTAGCAATTTAATATAATTATATTATTTAATTTAAATAATATGTTAAATTGAATGTAACGGCTGGAACGATTTTGATTAAACTCTCTATATCGATATGAAATTTAATGGGCTTTAATATCATCCATGCCTTATTCTGATTAAAATAGTCTGACAGGACTTAAATGCTGGTATTTTAAATTTTCTTCCTCTAAAGAATCATTCATTTTATAGATTCGAAAAAAAAAAAAAATATATCGTGTTGATAAAAAACGGGTAAATATATAAAATGAACGAATATCCACTAAGGGAGAAGTGCAAAAATATATTTAGTATTTTTTTTTTTTAATGTTTTTATATGAATAGTAATGTAAATAGGGATCACTTGTAGTTGGGTTGCTAGCGTAACAGCCTCCCATGTCAAAGGTCACGGGTTCAAATCCGCAGGTGGTCCTAGGATTTTTTAATGGGAGTAAAAAATCCTTAGTTACGCCGTCCTTCGGAGGGGACGTTAAAAGGTGGTCCCGAGCCTGTGCGATGTCAGGTACTCGTTAAAGATCCCTATCCTAAAAAAACCTTGATAGGCAAAATTTAGGACTCCCACTGTAGCATCGTCCGATTAGCCATAGTAGCATAAAGTGACGTTAAATAAATAAACAAAAGTAATGTAAATAATATTATGTTATACACGAAATAGCTAAATTTAATGGATAGTGTTGAAAAGCCGATAAAACTTACTGATTGTTGTAGATATAATATATTAGAGAGATCACTTGTAGCTGGGTGGCTAGCACAACAGCCTCCTATGCCAAAGGACACGGATTCGAACCCGCAGGTGGTCCTAGGACTTTTTAATGGGAGAATAAAATCCTTAGTTATCCCGTCCTTCAGAGGGGCGTTAAAAGGTGGTCCCGAGCCTGTGCGATGTCAGGTACTCGTTAAAAATCCTTATCCTAATAAAACCTGGGTAGGCAAAATTTAGGAATTCTATTGTAGCATCGTCCGATTAGCCATAGTAGCATAAAGTGACGTTAAATAAATGAACAAACAATATAATATGATAGATTATTTAGCAAAACACATGTTTATATATATAATATATATATATATATATATATATATAATATATATATATATATATATAAACATTGTTTTGCTAAATAATCTATCATATTATATTGTTTGTTCATTTATTTAACGTCACTTTATGCTACTATGGCTAATCGGACGATGCTACAATAGAATTCCTAAATTTTGCCTACCCAGGTTTTATTAGGATAAGGATTTTTAACGAGTAGATATATATATATATATATATATAGTAAAACACAATTTTATTAATGCCTAAACCTTTTTTCATCTCTAAATTATTTAGAAATTCTCAAATTGATTTTAACAACGAATCATCGTCCGATTAGCCATAGTAGCATAAAGTGACGTTAAATAAATAAACAAACAATATAATATGATAGATTATTTAGCAAAACACATGTTTATATATATAGTAAAACACAATTTTATTAATGCCTAAACCTTTTTTCATCTCTAAATTATTTAGAAATTCTCAAATTGATTTTAACAACGAATCTGAGTGAAAGTTGTGTGTTGTGCGCACCATATTCATTTATTGAAGTTTTTTATATTGTTGATTAACTATAATTTATGTGTTTGTTTTTTTACCCACTCTTTTTCTCTATTTAATATTATGTTATTATTTTTTGACTTAGCTTTTTGAACTTTACTTGATTTGTTTCCTTGATTTTGACTAGTTTATTATCATTTCTATTTATGGACCGAAATATCTTGTAGATGTCAGAGACGCGTTTGCTTTTTACCAAAATGCACCTTGGAACCCCACGTCAAAGACAAGAGCAAAGCACAGGAGACACTAACATGCCATCCATTACACATCCACTTCGGGTACACCCCACGAGCCATAGGGGATCATCACCCATTTCCATCCTATTCCCCCTCTATGGAAAAAAAGAGGAAGCTTTTAGCTTTTAAGAATAATCCGTTTTATATACAACAATAGCGCATGATCTTTTACATTGTAAATTTCGAAAAGAAACGATAATAAAACACCGAGTTTAAAGAGCTTAGGATCAGCTTTGATAAAACACGTGTTTAAAAATGATTAATCCATTGAAATGCATCACTCATTTATATGATGTATATAATGATAAATATAATATATGAAATATATAATAATATATGATATATAATAAACGAGAAATAATATTTTAAGGCGTGTTATGCAATTTTCGGCAGGGGTAAAAACTATGATTTCGTAACCATGGTAACGATATCAACATGCTCTTGACTGGCGCTCTGTGTATACATGTCTATTAGATATAGGATAACGATATCAATTTCGTTATCGATAAGAGTGTAATATTGGCACAATATATGGATATTTATAATACTTTATTGTAGTATTTAACCGAATTAATATCGGTTGCAAAAATGAATGAGTTGTAAGTATGCCTGATGTTGAATATATGTTCAAGATTTTGAATGATTTCTTTAAAATGATATTTTTTTTTTTTAATTTTAACTTTATTTTTATTTTTTCTTATTTTATTTTCTGTATCTTATTATAATAGAAAGATTATTTAATTTTACAGAGGCGAATCCATTGCAACCTCTCACCGGATGTTGTCTTCTCTCTCGTTTATTATTATTGTGCGCTCCTCATTTTGTCTCTCCTCTGGTTTAATTTATTATTCTTCATTTTCTTTATCATTTGTACCTACAGGGCAATAAACGGAATATTTTTGATACCATTGTGCAGTTCCCGGCTATTATTCATTTCGCTCTCACCTCCTCTAAAGAGTAAAGTCATAGTAGATGAACTATGTCTTAGAACTCCCTTCTTACAGTATATAAAATTAATATAATGAATATCTTAATTCTTCTGACTCTAAAATATCGATATTTATAAATATTATTAAAACATTACATAATTTAAATCGTAGTAAAGCAAAACCTAAAAGAATATCTTGATCATATTGTATAAGCATAGAAATATGACATTTGAAAATTGTATTAATTTTATTAATATATTATATATTCAAATTAAGCTCAATGTATATTTCATTTTCGATTAAAACAAATGTTATTTGTATGATTGGGAGAGAAAATGAGGTTATCTGTGAAACAACTATAAAGGTTTTTCCTAAATGTCTGAATTTTTTTATACAAATTGCAGGTCCATAAAAAAAATGTGCTATGTGTACCACCAACCCATACAGTCTACAGTCACATTCAGATTACAATGACATGCTTCAAGATGATATATCTCTACAGTGTAACGATGATTTACAATGTAATAAAACAATAATAAAACAAAAAATCTGGTGCGTGCAACACACGACATTCACTTACCTCTGTTGATACAAATAAATTGTTAAAGAATTAATTATTTTAAATTTCAATAGAAACATGTGTTTTATTAAATAATCGATTATATTTTTATCTACAACAGTCAGGCAGTTTTATCGGTTTGTCATCAGCCTCCATTAACCTTTAAAATTCCGTGTATTTTTACTTTCACTTACTATATATAGTAAGGGAAAGTATTGCGATCGTGAAAATTTTCGAATTCCAGTTTTCAACGAAAATACATATTGTAGGATCCCCTGAGTCCAAATAACAAAGTCCTGAAAAAAGTTCTGTGTGTGTGTGTGTGTGTGGTAACTCCCGGGCGAAAACGAAAAGTCTCATGAAACTGAAATTTCATATTAAGGGCAACTATACCCCCGAGATGTTACAGAAACTTTTTCATCAAAACAGCTGACCGGAAGATGTACTTTATACCATGTATTTTGCACCTTTTTACGATTTTCTCAAAAACGGCTCCAACGATTTTGATTAAACTCCCTGTATCGATGTAAAATTAAATGGGCCTTAATATCATGTAGGTTTCATTCTGTACAGGTAAATATGTAAGTTGTACGAATTTAAAAAATAATTAAAGGAGAAAACTGAAAAAAAAAAACAAATTTTAATGCAATTTTTTGTTTTTGAACATAAGAGCAGTAATATACATGTATGATATATAGTTGGAAAGCTAAGATTTTAAAATAAAATATGTTCTACATAAGCTTTTAAAAGTTAATAGAGAGTGATGAAAAACCGATAAAACAAACTGATTATTTTAGATAATAATATAATAGAATTTTTAATAAAACACATGTTTCTATAGAAATTCCATTTAATTAATTCTTTAATGGTTTTACTCATTTTTATCTCTTACGGTACTTGAAAATTATTTAATCGATTTTAGAAACGGAGGTATGTGAAAGTCGTGTGTTGCCCGCACCAGATTTTTTCTAAAATCTTCAGCAATATAACGTTATATTATACATCTATATTACTATTCTTGTGTTAAAAGACACAAAAATTACATAAAAAATATGTTTGCACTTTTCTCCTTTAGTTGTTTTTAAAATTCGCTCAACTTACATATTTACCTGTTATTTATCAATTCTAATAAAATGATGTTCCATTTTTTTTTAAATCTACAAAATTAAAGATACTTTAGAAGAGGAAAATTTAAAATATCGGCATTTAAGCCCTCTCAGACTATTTCAACCAGAATAAAACCTACATGATATTAAAGCCCGTCCAATTTTGCATCGATATAGGAAATTTAATCAAAATCGTTAGAACCTTTTTTTAGAAAATCGTAAAAAGGAGCAAAATGCATGGTATAAAGTAGATCTTTCGGTCACTCGATTTTGAAAAAAAAACGATTCTGTAACATCTCGGAGGTATAGCTGTCTTAAATATGAAATTTCAGTTTCCTAAGTCTTATCGTTTTCGAACAGAAGTTACCACACCCCTCCCCACACACACACAAAGACATACATATTTTTGCGGGACTTGGTTATCTGGACTCAGGGGACCTTAAAACGTGTATTTCTGGTGTAAGCTGGAATTCGAAAATGTTCACGATCGCAATACATTCCCTTACTATTTATTTCATATATAGGTAAGGGAAAGTAAAAAGAGGTAGGATAAAGAAGATATCCCAAGATATACTTTCCCAGCATTAACTCAATTTAAACGCTTTAACATAGTTAACAGAGGCTGTTTTGCATTTTATCGTTTAGTCTTCTATTGTATTTTTTTTTTTACTTTCTAATTCCAGTTTTCGACGGAAATGCACGTTTTAGTGTCTCGTCCCGCAAAAAGTGTGTGTGCGTATGTGTGTGTGTGTGTGTGTGTGTGTGTGTGTGTGTGTGTGTGTGTGTGTGTGTGTGGTGGGGTGTGTGTGTGTGTGTGTGTGTGTGTGGTAACTCCCAGGCGAAAACGAAAGGTCCTATGAAACTGAAATATCATATTTAAGACAACTATACACACAGACATACGCACACACACACTTCTTTATCCTACCTCTTTTTACTTTCACTTACCTATATATGAAATATATAATAAGGGAAAGTATTGCGATCGCGATAATTTTTGAATTCCAGTTTTCAACGAAAATACACGTTGTAGGATCCCCTGAGTTCAAATAACAAAGTCCTGAAAAAAGTTCTGTATGTGTGTGTGTGTGTGTGTGGTAACTCCCGGGCGAAAACGAAAAGTCTCATGAAACTGAAATTTCATATTAAGGGCAACTATACCCCCGAGATTTTACAGAAACTTTTTCATCAAAACAGCTGACCGGAAGATGTACTTTATACCATGTATTTTGCACCTTTTTACGATTTTCTCAAAAACGGCTCCAACGATTTTGATTAAACTCCCTGTATCGATGTAAAATTTAATGTGCTTTAATATCAAGTAGGTTTGATCCTGATGGAAATAGTCTGACAGGGCATAAATTCCGACATTTTAAATTTTCTTCCTCTAAAGTAACTTTAGTTTTGACGATTCTATAAAAAGAACCATATTATCTTGTTAACATTGATAAATAACAGCTAAATGTGCAAGTTGAGCCAATTTGAAAAACAAATAAAGGAGAAAACTGAAAAAAAAAATTTAATGCAATTTTTTGTTTTTAAACATAAGAACAGTAATATACATGTATGATATACAGTTGGAAAGCTAAGATTTTAAAATAAAATATTATGTTCTGCACTTTAAAAGTTAATAGTGATAAAAAGTCAATCAAACTAACTGATTATTTTAGATGATAATATAATTGATTTTTTGATAAAACACATGCTTCTATTCTAGAAATTACATTTAATTTAATTCTTTAATGGTGTCACTTATTTTGATATTTTACGGTATTTGAAAATTGATTTTAAAAACTGAGGTGAGTGAAAGTCGAGTGTTGCTCGCACCAGATTTTTCTAAATTAAGTATAATCAAATAATTGAGTGGAGATGTATTAAATAGAAAAAGAAAAAAAAAAAAAAAAAAGGCAATGACGATAAATCTAGAATTAATTTTTCCATCTTCCACACTCCCCCAGCATATCTTGGCTTGATGTCGAAGATCCATCTGAAGAGCCGGTGGGGTATCGACCAGAGGGTGAGACAAGACTTTGAAGAGGTACTGGAGATCCCTACTCTTTTTTTCGCCCTTAATGCAATGTTCGTGTTTCCAAGAGCCGAAGCACGCTCTACCGATTCCGGTTGAATACTTGAAGGGAAACAGTACATTTACTATATTATTTACGCGGAAAACAGTTTTTATTTCAATTTCAAGTGCTTTCAACTTCATTTGAAAAAAATAAAATTTTTCCTAACATGGCAACCTCCCACGTATGGACTATTTGCAAGACTTAGGGGTTACATATAGCATGGTAGTTAGTATAACAGCCTCCTATGCCCCAGATCCCGGGTTCGAACCCGCAGGTGGCCCTAGGATTTTTTAATGAGAGTAAAAAATCCTTAGTTATGCCGTACTTCGGAGGGGACGTCAAAAGGTGGTCCCGAGCCTATGCGATGTCGGGTACTCGTAGATACCTATCCTAATTAAATCTGGGTAGGCAAAATTTAGGACTCCCACTGTAGCATCGTCCGATTAGCCACAGTAGCATAAAGGGACGTTAAATAAATAAACAACTGCACTAACAGTGATGCACCATGCCTAAGTGCTACTGATATAAGGAAGTAATGGATCTGATACTAGTAAAAATAATTTAATTTATATAGAGTTTTTACTTAGGAGATAAAGATAAAAAAACAAGAAGGCTTTTGATTCAACTCATTACATTTCATCTTCTGGTAACAATAATTTATAAAAGAGCATAAATTGATATTTTTATAAGTGACAATTCTTAAATATTGGCTGTAAAAATTCATAAATAATAATAAAGTGGTTAATATCTCTCTATATATATAAAATGATAACGGGATTTTGGTTTCTGCTAACTCCTTCTAAACCACTTGCCGGATTTTGATACAGTTTTAACCATAATTTAGGGCATTGTTTCCTTAAGGTTTATAACTAAAATCCATTGTTACATTTTAGTTATAAAAAAAATACGGGAAAAATACATTATCTATAAGCACTTTTAGTTTCCGCCCGGGATTTACCACACATGGACACACACACACATACTCAGGGGACCCTAAAACATGTATTTCCGTTGAAAACTGGAATTCGAAAATTTTCACGATCGCAGTACTTTCCCTTACTATATATAGTAAGTGATAGTAAGAATCGTACTATACTGAAAGTTCATATTTACGGCAACTATACGCCCGAGATGTTACAGCAACTCTTTCACTAAAATATGCTGACAGGATTTAATGGACTTTAATATCATGCAGGTTTCATTATGATTAAATTAATCGGACAGAAATTAAATGCCGATCATTTTCTTCCTCTAAAGTAACTTTAATTTTGTAGATTTGAAAACATTAATCATATCATCTTGTTAACATTGATAAAGAACGGATAGATAAACAAGTTGAACGAACTATGGTAGAAGAAGGAAACCATATTTATTATATACAATATTAGTTTTTTTGAGCATATGAGCATTAATACAGGTGTATAATATACCGTTGGAAAGCTAATGATTAAAAAAAAAAAAAAAAAAAAAAAAAAAAAAAAATATATATATATATATATATATATATATATATATATATATAATGTCATACATAAAATTGTAGAAGTTAATGGATAGTGTAAATCCAATAAAAATGACCAACTCTTGTCGACAATAATATGTATTATAACCAATGTTTCCGTCGAAACTTATTCTAATTAATACTTTAAACTTCTTTCATCTTGAACTGTTTTTAAAAATTCCTAATTTGATTTTAATAATATAGGTAAGTGAAAGTCGTGTGTTGCGCGCACCAGATTTTTTAGAATATATAAATATTATTGATCAAGTAAAATATGATTTTATAAAAACATAGAAGATTAAATTAAAATATATAGCAAACCGCCACGAACTTATGTTACAACCCCTCTCCCCTGCCCCCCCCCCCAAAAAAAAAATTACACAGAAGTCAAAATTAAAGTTGTTTTGTATATTATTTATAATTTAATCCTTTATTCTTACATTCGAAGAGGGGAGAAAAATGATAAAAATACGGTAGTTGAATTCTTATTAGAGCGCGTTGAAAGTTTGTGAGAATGTATGTTAATTCAGTATCGCAAAATCTCACGAATTTTCACCTACCTGTTCTCTCACCGGGTTGTGACAACCCAAAAATAGAGCTTGGATCACCTAGTTACCAAAAAAGGCGCTAGACACCGCTCTTTTGAGGGGAACATTTTCACAGGTTTTCACAGCTTGTCTATAAAATGGGTAACCGGAAATTATGGGAAAACATGACGGCTGAGCGTGATCTAGGTCTAATCGCCTCATTGCAAATCCGTTGGGATATAACAGGATGGAATGCGTACTATTTTAACCTAGTATTCTGACCTTGAAGTAATTATTGATATTGATCATTAATATTAAGTTACATTATTCTTATATATTTTATATACTATTTTGAAAATATAGAATATATTCATGCAATATATATATATATATATATATATATATATATATATATATATATATATATATATATATATATATAATATAGTTAACATATATTAGCAGATAATAAAGTATATATATATAAATAAGTGGTATATTTATTTAATTACCCCTACTCCCTAAGACTATTTAACCTTTCACAAATAGGTTCTTTAGAAGAACATTAGTGAAACTTTTTACCTAGAAAACTGTATTTTTAATTGGCTCCTATAAAGATCGCCCCGTCTCGCTTCTATTCTCAATTTATTAAATTTAATCCTTTATCCTTCATTTTTGAAGAAAAACTTTACAGTTCTAAACAAGTTCTAATTTGACACGTGCCTTTCTAGTTTTAAATGAAATGAACAGTTCAATTCACATACAATTATTTTTTATTCGGTTAAAAAAGAATAGAAGAACTGAATATTGGTTTTCCTCTGATTCCAGCGTATTCAGATAGAGAATCAATAACCAACATTTTGGGATGCAAAATAAGTTCGTAAAGTTTTCAATATTTCAAGTTAATCCTCTCTGTGTTTGTCAAATCATGTTTATTTAGTTAATAATGTTTACATATTCTAAAAGATGATTAGCTAAGTTGTTTTTATTTATTAGTTTTAACAAAGATTCCTTATCTTTAAATAGTATTTTGGTTGCTGAAAATGTAAGACAAAAAAATTACCTGAAAGATGATAACATTTAATAGATTAAAATGGGTCAAACATAACTTATCAATAACATTTACAAGTATCTGGATTTTTTATTGAAATCACCAGTAAAAAACGCTACGAATTATATTTACAATCCAATAGATCAGGTGATGTCTGGTTGACTTATCGAACAAACAGCTACAAATATTTTAATAAATTAGTGACACCCTTATTACGGAATGCATTAAAATTTATTAATTTTACTTTCACTTACCTATATATATATTGAATGTACAGTAAGGGAAGGAATTGCAATCGTGAAAATTTTCGAATTTCAGTTTCCAACGGAAATAGAGGTTTTAAGGTCCCCTAAGTCCAAATAACCAAGTCCCGCAAAAAGCTGTGGGTGTGTGTCCGTGGTAAGTCCAGCACAAAAACAAAATGTCGTTCGAAATTGAAATTTCGTATTTAAGACAACTATAAGCCCGGGATGTTACAGCTACTTTTTCATGAAAATCAGCTAACTTGAGGAGCCACTTTATTCCTTGCATTTTGCATCTATTTACGATTTTCTCAAAAACGGTTCTGACGATTTTGTTTAAACTCGCTATATCGATGTAAAATTCAATAGGCTTTAATATCATATAGGTTTCATTCTGATTGAAATAGTCTGACAGGGCGATATTTTAAAATTTTTTCTCTATAGTACCTTTAATTTTGTAACAAGACTGAAACGACAAGAAACTGCTCGCCGATTTCGATTACTTCAACACTTACTTGACAAACGCTCTAAACTCCCACTTAACTACAAAAGACTCCTCTACATAACTATCATAAGGCCTATATGGACATACGGAGTTTAGCTTTTGGGCTCGACTAAACCATCGAATTCTTCCCGTATCCAATCCTAACAATCCAAAATCCTTCGTAAAATCCTCAACGCTCCTTACTTTATCACAAATAAACTCATCCATAAAGACCTAAATGTTCCATTTGTAACTGATCTGGGTCGAACCAGATGTCGCTCCTTCCATGACAAACTCCACTCCCATTCTAACCCACTAGTTTCAATCCTAGCTTCCTCTTCGATTCCTGACAATCCTCCGAGGCGTATGAAAAGAAGATGGCCTTGAGACCTTCTAGTTTAGAATAGTTACAGGAGTGCTACCATTGGGTAGTTCTTCTACAAGTCTTTTTCATGTCATTTTTCCTTTATCATATTTACTTGTTGTATTATTTAGTATAGTTGTAAATTTCAATAAATTATGTTTAAAAAAAAAAATTGTAGTTTTTATGTAATTGACCATATCATCTGATTAGCATTGCTAAAAAACAGGTAAATATATAAGTTAAACGAATTCGATATTCAACTAATAATTTATACTATAAAGGCACATTTTTTCGATTTTATCAAAACCAGCTCTTACAATTTCGACTAAAGTCACTATATCACCCACTTTGACTACTGTTGTACGGTGTATGGGGGTATCTCTGGAGATCTCGAAGCAAAACTTAAACGATTATTTAACTGCTTCATTCGCTTCATCTTTGGGATATCCAGAAACACCTCTGTCACTCGATTCTACGAAGAATTGAAGTGGCTTTACCCTTCCTACCGTTGTAAATACTTCCTGGAAACCTTCCTCTTCCTAGTTCTCTAATCCAGCCGACCATCGTACATCTCAGATATGTTTTCATTCCCGCAATACTCGTTCACGGCTTTCAGACCTGTATATAACGCCTCATCACAGATCCTTCCTAATCCGCTCCTCCTTCGCATGTAATTCCATTCCTTCATATATTCGACATTCTGATACTCTTCAGACCTTCTAATCCCGTCTATTCGATCACTTCCTCTTTATTAAATTTTCAAAGAACCCTAAATAGATTTGCTAATTCAATTTCAATTAGTTAAATTAAAACATAAAGATACGATTATTTAAATACAATATCATACATTGTGGTGCACTTGCATATTTACCTTTATTATTTCAATAATTTTCCATCAATATAATAAAGCACTATTAATTAAAATTTTGTATATATGCACTTATGTTTCTGTTTTATCTTTTGTCTAGTTTTGTTATTAATTATTAGAAGCTACCTTTTAATTTATCACTATTGTTCACTTTATTATTTATTTTTATATTTTATTTCTATTATTTTTAGTTTGTTTTATGTTTTTTACTCTAAGACACTAAAGTTCTTTTTGTAAAATTATTCAAAAGGGACTTGTTCCAGAATAAATAAAGAATTTATTATAATTATTATTATATGAATGTAAAATATAATGGGCTTTAATATCACGTAAGTTTCATTCTGATTGAAATAGCATAACAGGGCTTAAGTGCCGATATTTTAAATTTTCTGCTTCTACAGTAGCTTTAATTTTATAGATTCAGAAGAATTACGCATATAGTCTTATTAAGACTGATAAAAATTCTTGTACATCAAAAATAAAAAGAACTGCAAACAAATTGTAAATTAAACAACATCCTTAAAATGAAGTTGTGCTTCAGCAAAATAAGTCATATCCACAAATATTTTTGTTAATATGTATAAATGTAAATAATTCACCTGTTGTATTTAAAGGCTTTGGATAATAAAATAAGAGCAAAGCCAATATGAAAATGATAAATATTTATCAACAATAAAAACATAGAACAGTAAAACTATTCTTTAAAGTATAAACAAAGATAGGACCGTCCACATTAACATAAAAAATAAACAAAATAAAATATGGAGTTTATTATCCCAACAAGGTTTTTATAGAAGTTCGTTTAAAAATTAACCTGCTAATTTTACCACTTCAGATTACATTGGGCTATAAAGTCAAAAAAGTTCTAAAAACTTAGAAATTTAATAATTGAAATTATGGTTTATCATAAAACTAAATATTGTATAAAATATATATTACGTAAGTTGCTGAGTTTACTTTTATCTCGAAGGAGGCACTCTTGGAATTATTTAAAGTTACTCATGGTTGTATAGAAAAAGTAAACACACACACAAATGTATAAAATGAATGAATGAATGTAAATGTAATGAAATTCTGGGATATTTCGTTCTAAGAATAATTTAAGATAAACAGAGGAAGTCCAATTAGTCTGGCCTCATTTATAACATGACAATTTAGTAAATTATAAATAGAAAGATATCATGGATCGATAAGGAGAGAAAAGATATCGAAATTGAGAACAATTAAATCCGACTGTCAGAAATGGAGAACTATTGCAATATCTTCAAGGAGAGAGGAAATTGGTGTATGCAGACTAAGAATTGGGCACTGCCAATTTACGCATGGTTACCTCTTGAGACGCCTGGAAGCGCCAACCTGCGAAAAATGCAACAATTCTCCTCTAACTGTAGAACACTTCCTGATTGAGTGCCCGCTTTATGAGCAGTCAAGAAAAGGGTTGAATCTAAAGAAAGACATGAAAGAAATACTTAAAGATGAGGAAGAAAGTATCAACAAATTAATAGAATTCACGAAAATGATAGGATTCTACCATAGAATATAATTATTTCGATCACGCCAATGAACCTCAAGGGTAGAGGCGGATAAGGAAATAAAAAAAAAAAAAAAAAAAAAAAAAAATAGTAAATTTCACAAAGTCAAAATAAATAAAAGATACAATTAAGAATAGCTAAGTTCGAATGAGTTTAGTTGTGTATAATTAAGTCAAGAAATATTACATATGTACGGAAGATAGATTTTTGAGAAGGTGGATAAATGAATGGAGTTTGAAAGTGGTTTGAAATGGCACATTACGGAGGGAGATGGCTAAATAATTCCAGAGTGTGGTAGCATCGATCCTAAAGGACTTTTCAAAGGACGCTGTTCTATGAGAGGGTAAATATAAATCGGTAGGTTGAGATATTGTGTTGAGGGAGTGCACGGAAGAGCGCGGAGTAAGGTCAAAGATATAGGAAGGATTTCTGGCTCTTAAGGGTTGTAATAGGAAGATCCAAAGTACTTATTTTCTTCGCGACTCGGGATAGAACCACCTTTGACCAGAATACCAGTGAGAGAAATATGACCGTCTGGGTAGGCCTAACACAAATCTCATAAGCGAATAAGATATATATATATATATATTATAATATATTATATTATTATATTATATTCGTTTTACAAAAGAAGTTTTGGATATTTTTTTTTTTTTATTTACTTTTACAAAACACAACGTTTCAGCCTCTAGCACCATTTTCTAGAACTTGTAACAATTAAAAATTTTGTTGGCTTTTATACACTTTTTACACCTAATGTCAACATTTAAATTAATTATTTTATTAAAAAAATGCTTTACCTAACATGCGTATATATATATATATATATATATATATATATATATATATATATATATATATATATATATAGTGTCTAACTATAATATTAAAAGAACATGTTTTTAATAGAATCATAATATATTGCACCAATTACTCAAAAAAAAAAAAAAAAAAAAAGATGCTTGAAAATGGCCTCAGAAGCTAAAACATTATGGTGTGTAAAAGTAAATAGATAAAAAAATATATCAAAAAACTTCTTTTTTAAAACGGCTAAATATATATCTCACGAATATTAAACTAAAAGAAAACTCGGGACAATGATGAGAAACTCATAAGCCAATATATCAATCTTTTAAACTTATTTATACTGCATATTCCATATACTAGGCATCTATAGTCAAAGAAGGGGATATACAGATTGAAGAGCAATAATGCAGCTCCTAAGTTGAATAGAGTGTAGTTAACCTATATATATACTCATAAGGCCTTGGGTTTATATTAGAGAAGGTATTTCCAACCATAGTTTTCACAATATAATTTATTAGTGATCCGATCCGGTTAAACGTTGAAAAAATATGTCACTGTGAATATTATTGTATACCTCATGATAAATAAAAACGTTTTAATAGGTTCAAAATGTAAGTGTTTTAAATAAATCTAACATAGACGTATCTGTATAAATGGTTGGAAAGCTATAGATTTTTTATTTTCCAAACATAACTTCTGGGATTACTAAAAATATCATATAGCTTTTTTTTTATTTTATTTTATTTTTTTTTTAATTTTATTTCCAAAACTCCTTCTTCCTTTCCGATTCCCTCGCCCTTCTGTCCTCAATCCATCCTCTTCCAATGGGATTCATAATTTCCTTCGCAGGATATATAGAATCCGCCCGTTTAGGAATTTTCTTTTAGTAATGCTTGTTAAGGGAACACGGTCATTAACTGATTCCAAGTGCTGCCATCTAGCGAGCAGCAATACAATATAATGCACATAAGGCCATCTGATAAGGCGAATTACTTCTACTGGGACCAGAATCCTCGGGAGGAGACAAGAACGAGACATTGAGACAGTTTGTCAGCATATGTGTCCATACCTCAGTAAAACTCCATAAATTTATTTAGAAGAATTCCTCACCAGTATGCAGGAGTAGATATAGGCGTCGGTCGGCCCAGGAACAGAAGAATGATTCAAGAAGAGAGAACCACAAGTACATCAGAGAGATATGTTAACCAATAGCTAAACTTAACCTTATTCAATATTCCGGATTACTAACTATCATTATATTTTCAGAGGCAATCGATTAAGATTGTAACTGATAGTATAATAGAAACTTTTTTTTTTTTTTCCAAATACAGTCCACTGCACTCATTAAACTAACTAGCATTCACAATTATTAATAATGTTTAAGAATACCCTGGAAAATCCCAGGTATCGAAACATTAACAATGATCCTGACCTAAGCAGTCCTCCTCCGTGGTATATAGTCTTCCTATTTCCTCCTTCATCCACCCAACATATCCATCCTGACTTTTATACTTGAATACTTACTTTTATAGGCGTTCCAACGTGGGTTGCCTTTTCCATAAGGGCAGAGCTCCAGAGGTCGCGGTCCGGCCAATTTCCATCCTGAAGACCTCGGTCTGTCATTTCATCCTCAACTCCTCCAATCCATCTACTTCTGGGTCGCCCTCGTCTCCTTCTTCCCGGCGGTTGCATGTCTAAAACTCGATTCGGCCATGGCCGTACATGGCCGTACCACTTTAGCCTTCGCTGTCCAATTCTGTTGTTGACAGACAAATGAACATCCATCTTCTTTCGAATAACAACATTTCGAAGTCTGTCCATTCTTGTTACACGTATGGATCTTCGCCAAAAGTCCATCTCAACTGCTTGAAGCTTTGAATAGAGCAGGGTGACATGGTCCATGTTTTAGCTGCATACGCTAAGATGGGTTCGACGGTGGTGTGGAAGATCCTTCGTTTATTTTCCTTTAGGATCGTCTCATTCCACAAAACCGGGTGCAGCATGCGTGTGGCTTTTCGAGTTAGCTCTGCTTTTCTCCGAACGTCAGTTTCTGAGGATCCAGAAGAGTCCAGGTATGACCCCAGATATTTGAAAACACTTACCTTTGTAGATGTTTCCGGGTCAACAAGAAGATCACCGTCATTTCCAGCGCTTATAGCCATAAATTCGGTCTTTCTGAAATTAATTTTAAGTCCCATGGACTCGTAGCATTCCGACAAATCATCATTTCAAGGTACACCATCCAGCGTGCAAACAAAACCTGGTCATCCGCAAAGAAGAGGGAGACCAGCTGTTCATCGTCAATGAAGGGTTCTACATCTCCATACTGAGCATACCATTGCCTTACAGACACGTGGAGGTAAATCTTAAAGAGAGTCGGCGCCATGCTACATCCATGCTTCAGACCTTTAGTCCACAAGAAAGGCTCCGATAACCGCTTTCCAATCTTCACTCGGAAGACGTCATCTCGGTATAGATGTCTCACAGCTCCTGTTAACGTTTATACTTAAATATTTTTCTAAAAAAAAAAAAATTATTTATTCTTGCCTGGAAAGTCAACATTTGCATTCGAACTGTTACCTTGAGGTCCTCAATTTCAATATAGATCTGTTTTTCCAATCTCACTATATATCCTTCTAGTGTTTTATAGGACCATAAACTCTTCCTGAAATATTTATCTCTATCTTGGGTAAGTTCTCCATTCCATAGTTGTTATGATCGTATTTTGTTTTGTTTTTTATCCCTTTTCATACTTTTTTAAAAATTAAAATATTAAAGCGACCGTTTCATCATGCTCTCATTGAAGGATGTAGTTTCCTCCTACTCAAAATTCAGGACGATACATCTCAGCGTTTTCTATTGATATGAGTGGTCCCATGTCAAAAAGAAATCACCCGCTTCTGTTCAGTAGCTCTCCAATCAGATTCATTTCTTCTAATATTTGTATTTATACGTTTCCTAAATCTATTCAACTTTATTTAATTTTTTTGTTATTTAAAAAAAAGTATCTGGTACACGTTTTGAACATCACAAAATTTCATCACCACTTTTGTGTTTGTCAAGCTAAAAATAAACTATAATGTTTATATCAAATAACTATTTATAACGTGTGTGATTGTGATTGATTAATCTACCTTATACGAGTAAAAATATATGTAATTTTTTTTTTTTTTTTTTTTTTTTATTGAGAAATATTACAGTTTGTTACATAATGAACATTAGTAATAGAGATGTAGTACACATTCATACAATATATACAGAATAATGATAATAAAGTCAAATTACATAAAATCGGAAATAAATAAATTCGAATATATACAAGAAAATAATAATTAAAAAAAACAACAACAAACAAATCAAAACAACAACCTGTAGCAGAGATAAATACAAGTTGGGAAATAAACAAAAATCATACAAGCAAACCTAACTATATACAATATATACAATCTGCTAAAGGGACCCTAGACTCCGCTGCTCCCTCCACAAGTGGGGGGAGAAGCCGAATCCAAGAGATCCCAGCGCCTCTCACCCGGCGCTTCACTGGTGTAAGCCAGTGGAGGCCGAGCTAGGGCGGAATAGCCACAAACATACAGTACATGAGTGGAGGATCTGACCAGTGTCAGAACTCCAGAATAAAAGTTTACAAAACGTCGCGGGGCCACTGCCGTTTCAATCTTCGAGGAGGATTGTAGGGATGGGTGGAGCTGGAGAGCGATTGAGCAAGAGGATTAGGGTGATGAAGAAGGTTCTGATGGAATTTGGAAAATTTGGATGGTACCAGGTCTAAAATAAATGGAATATTAAGGTCGTGGTGTAGGGTACAGTTGGTAACATAATAAGGAGCATTAACTATTGTTCGAAGGACTTTGGATTGGAAGGATTGGATACGTTTGATGTTAGAATGTTTAGTTGTCCCCCATAGTTCAAGTCCGTAGGCCCATATAGGTTTCAGTACTGTCTTATATATTAGTAATTTGTTGTCGACTGTAAGATGAGATTTTCTGTCCAGTAGTTTGTATAACCGGCCGAATCTGCGGTTGAGTTCTATCCTTTTAAGTCTTGTATGTGGGTTCCACGTCAGTCTTTTGTCTAGTAAAAAGCCAAGGTACCGGACTGTGTCTGAGGAAGGAAGCGGTATGGAATTGAATTTAACTGTTGGACAGGATTTACGTCGAAGGGTGAAAGTAACGTGTGTGCATTTGCTTTCGTTCACCTTAATTCGCCAAGCCTTACACCAGTCTTCGACAAGGGAAAGGTGCCTTTGGAGATTTAGCGATGCTACTTCAGGATCGGAATCGGATGATAAAATGGCTGTGTCATCAGCAAATGTTGCCAGAAAGGTTTTGGGATCGGTAGGGATATCGGCGGTGTAGAGGATGTAGAGGACGGGTCCTAAGACGCTGCCTTGAGGAACACCGGCCTCAACAGAATAATGTTTGGAAAATTCGGAACCACAACGAACTCGGAAGGAGCGGTTTGATAAATAGGATCGGAGGATTAGGTATAAAGATTGAGGTAAATGGGTTTTGAGCTTAAAGAGCAGTCCCGGGTGCCACACCCGGTCAAAAGCTTGAGCTATGTCCAGAAAGGCACCCGAACAATACTCCTTGCACTCAAGGGCGGAGGAAATGTGGTCTACAACTCGGAGTCCTTGCTGAACCGTGGAATGTTGAGGACGGAATCCAAACTGGTGTGGAGGAAAATTATGAAATTTGGCTAGGATTCGTTTTAATAGGAGTTTTTCGAAGATTTTGGAGAGGATCGGAAGAAGGCTAATAGGTCTGTAGGATGACGTACAGTTGGAGGGTTTGCCTGGTTTTAGGAAAAGGATGATAGTCGAGTGTTTCCACAACAGAGGGAAATAGGTAGTGCGTAGGATACAGTTATAGATATATGTAAGGAATGTAATGGCTTTAGATGGAAGTTGTCTTAGGATTTGAGGAGTAAGGAGATCGTATCCAGGGGATTTACGGAGAGGAAGTTTTTTAAGAAGATATTTGACCTCAGAGGGATTGATTGCTTTAGGTGGTAAGGAAATTGGTATCGGTGACGTAAGGAACTCTTCAACTATTGCGGTATGGGTTGGATTGAGATCGGAATGAGGAGTGAATACCTTGGAAAGGTGTAGTGCGAATTCCTGGGCCCTATCTTTGTCAGAAGCAGCCCAGGAATTATCACTACGCCGGAGAGGATGGGATATCAGAGGGGATTTAAGAATTCTCTTCGTGACATTCCACAAGGAATTGTCACGAGTCGAGAGAGAGGAGAGGTAGGAATTGTAGGATTGGGAACGGAAGATCGCCAACTCCCGCTTTAATTGTCTACAATAAAAGTTATAGGAGTGGCGATCTGATGGGTGACGGGTGCGTTGCCATAATGCTCTGGCTCGGCGTTTAGTGTGGATTAGGTCTAGGAGGTGTTGTGGTAAATGTTTTTTGTAAGGATTTATTTGGGAGTGCTTGGGAAAGGAGGCAGTCCAGGCGGCTTGTTGAATCGAGGTTGTAAAGGAATAGACGGCATTGTCAAGGTCAGTTTGGGTTTTGAGAGTCACTTTGAGGTCAATATCATTGGTGAGGATTTCGCGGAAGAGGTTCCAGTTGATAGGGCCTCTGATGAATGACGGTGGGACAGGTTTAGGAATAGGTGTTAAGGATACATTTAGGATCAGTGGACTATGGTCAGAGGATAGTTCATCAAGGCGAGTTACGGAATAGTTCAGGGAGCCTAATCCGCTGTGGATGAAGAAGTCAAGGATGTCTGGATTACGGTTAGGATCTGTTGGCCAGTAGGTAGGGGAATTGGGAGGTAGGAGATTAAGGCGTCGGGAGTTGAGTGCAGCCTGCAATGTCCGTCCACGAGTATTTGTGGTTCTGGAACCCATTGTTGGTGCTTGGCGTTTAGGTCTGCACCCAGAATAAAGTGATTCCCCAATGAGTTGAGGAAGGATCCAAATTGGGCAGAAGAAATGGGATGTTTAGGAGGGCAGTATGCTGATGCGATGACGAGCGGAAAAGAAAAGGTCTTGATTATAACAGAGGTGGCTTGTAGGAAGTCGTGGGCGGGAAGTGGGTGTAAGTGATGGGAGAGGGATCGGTTGACAATGACAGCAGTACCGGCATGGGCTTTGCCGTCTGGATGGTCTGTCCGGTATGTCGTGTATTCAGTTATTTTGAAGTACTGTTTAGTGGTTAGTCTAGTTTCAGTAATGAGTGCAACATCAACTTTTTTGTCTTGCAGTAAGGCTGTAAGTTCGTCAGTGTGAGTTCTAACACCATTCGCATTCCATAGGAGAATAGATAAGGAATTAGGTGAGGTCATTTATGGCTTTTTTATGGCAGGAATGAGATTTGATACAAGATTCGTAAGGATTGTGATTAGGGGCATGACAAGGGATTTGATTTCGGAAATGAAGGATGTCATCAAACTGGTAAGGTCTGTGGCATTTGAAGGAGGTGGGATATGAGAGATTTGTTGTGGATGAGGATTTTTAGGATTGATTATGTTTTGAGGAAGAGGTATTTGTTGAATGGACTGAGGATATTGAGGTACATTTTGCAGTTCCGGCAGGGCCTCGGTTTCACTACATTGGTTTCCACCTCCAAGTAAGTGGGCAAATGATACATTAGCATCGATTATTTTTGAGGGTTCTCTTCTAGTTCTTGTTTGTCTTGCTGTTTCATCCAGTACCTGGGGTTTTTGATACCTGGTCCTTAGTTCCTTATAGATTTGGCATCCTTTGTAGTTGGCCGGGTGGTCCTTGAGGCAATGAGCACATACAGCGGGTGTTGACTTCGGTTTTGTACATTCCACAGACTTGTGCTGTTCACCGCATTTCACGCAGCGTGGTATGTGATAACAGTAACTTTTGGTATGACCATACGCCTGACAATTGTGACATTGAACAATTTCTCTCTTGGTGAAAGGTTTTTCGACTTTTACACTTGTATAGTACAGTCTTTTTAGATCATAAATTTGTTCTACTCCTGACAATGGTTCTAAGTCAACGAAGAATAGCGGAAGTTGAACCTTATCTTTTATGACATTAGTGACTTGGCGCACTTTGTAACCCATCTCCATAAGTTCTTCTTTGATTGCTTCAACTGGTGTAGAAGAATGTAGATTTCTTATTACAACTCTAAGAGATCTCTCTTGGCGTAACTGATAAGTGTGGAAATCCGCTTTAGTATCAGTTAGATATTTCACTATTTTTCTATACGTCTCGGCGGTGGTCGGTGATATTTTGGTGTCATTGATTCTACTCATACAGTAGTAGCTGGTGGAGTCGGTAATTTTATTCAATTGAGCACACAACAACTGAAAATTTTTAATATTTTTGACAAATATCGGTGGAGGCCGTGGTTCACTGGGTGTAGGAGCAGATTCCATGTTTTCTTTTTCATTATGTAGGATTTGAAAAGGATTTGGGGTGAAAAACGGAGATTCGTCAGTCATCCCTTGTGACGATGTGCCAGGTTGTGGTTCAGATTCGGTATTAGTACCTGAAGGGGTTGCTTGCTGATTTAATTTTTTATTGGTATCACGGCGGGGTCTTTGTTTTATGGGAGGCGTGATTGATTGAACCACTAGATCTAGATCTTTTAGTTGATGCTTTGGAGGACATCACTTGGTGAAAATATCGCATTTCATGTGAAGAAGATAATAAGATAATAACTAGATGTGGAAAATAAAACAATAACTAAAGAAAATAAAACCAATCCCGGCCTTGCCGAGCTATTGGCAATCAGCTGATGTGAAGAGGTTACCCAGCATTCACTTTACACCGTAAATTGTAACAAAACTTACTGTTTTTTGCTCCAATATTTACTGCAGTTGTTATCCTGAAGCCTGGTGATGTTTTCAAGATTGCACTGAAGTGAATTCCAACTGAAAAAGCAAGAAATCCAAGAGACGATTTGAATGATGACTGCTATACTCATGCGCATATATGTAATTAATTTTTAAAAATATTTTGCTATGCAACTAAATATTATACGTCTGTATTAACTATTATTATTCCAGAAATTAGTTTTTAACTTAGAAAATATTTCTCTAATAATTTTTTTTTTTACAATTTTTATTTATTTCTGATACCTTTCCTAAAGGATACATGTTGAGGGTTCTCTTGTAGGGAAAGGGATTTATATTTCTTCATGATTATTTTTAAAGATTTGAATTTTTATGTAGATTTATAATTATAATATTGCTTTATAATTTATATCTATCTGATTTTACTGTTACTAAATTATAGAGACGGTTAATTATTTGTAAGTGGTATTTTTAAAAATTCAGAATCAAAGCCTAGAAAGAATATTTTAATGAGGAAAAATCTATGATATCTTTGATATTAAAATTTCATTATATAGCTTAATCGTACAGATTTATATAAAAATCTTAGGACCTGTTTTGGAGTAAGTGGTAAAAATACATAAAATCGTTCGTATAAAGTGATATAAACTAACGGTTAGTAGATTTTAGAGAATTTTTATTTTGTAGTATCCATTTTTTTTTGTCTAATATTTACTTTCACTTGCCTTTGTATGAAATATATTATAAGGAAAATATATATTTTTGACTTAAACCAGTAAATGTCAATATTCCTCATGCAATAATATTGAATGTTGAATAGATGAATGAATTAAATGTTTTCGGGTAAACAAGAAAACAATTGTTTTTATTTTTTTCAAGAAAAGTACTCTAAACTACGTTCTTTTTTTTTTTTTTAATATTGCTTTATTGAGAAGTAATACAATCTGCCACTATCATGGGCAATAAGTATTAGAGATAAAAGAAGTCATTCATTCCATATGTACAAAGTAAAACAAACAAAAAATAAAATACCTCAATAACAAATGAACAAAAAAAAAAATAAAAATAAATAAATAAAATAAAATAAATGAAAGAAAATAAAATAATTATAATCTTGGCCACATTCATACCTATATACAATATTTACATACTGCCCCTGGGAACTCCGAATCGAACCTCTGTATCCAGAAATGGATGCAGAGGCACAATGTCAGGAGATCCCAGCGCCTCTCAGTCAGCCGCTTCACCAATCAAGTCAGTGGAGACTGAGTGAGGGCGCTAGAGCCACACACTCTCAGGCATGAGTGGAGAAGTTGGCCATTGCCAGCACTCCAGTAGCGTATTTATAGGAGATCTCTCGGCCACTGCCGCCTCAACCTACGAGGAGGGTTGTAAGGATGGTTGGTACTAGATAGGGATTGTACCAGGGGATTAGGAAGGTGAGCAAGTTTCTGGTGGAAGGTTGAGAATTTGGATGGGATGAGATCAAGGACATAAGGGATCTTGAGGTCATGATGTAAGGTCTTGTTTGTAACATAGTAGGGAGCATTGACTATTGTTCTAAGGACTTTGGACTGAAAGGATTGGATACGTTTGATGTTCGAAAATTTAGTAGTACCCCATAGTTCAATTCCGTAGGTCCACATAGGTTTGAGAATTGTCTTGTAAATTAATAGTTTGTTTCCAACGGAAAGTTGTGATGTTCTGTTCAATAGTCTATATAACTGTCCGTATCTTCTGTTGAGCTCTTGTCTTTTAAGTCGAGTATGTGGGTTCCAGGTCAGTCTTTTGTCTAGTAGGAAACCCAAATACCGGACTGTGTCTGAACAGGGAAGTGGTATAGAGTTGAAATGAACTTGAGGACAGGATTTACGTCGGAGGGTGAAGGTGACATGCTTACTTTTGGATTGATTGACTTTGATGCGCCGATTGTCGCACCAATGTTCAATCAAGGAGAGGTGTCTTTGGAGATGGAAAGATGCTAGTTCTGGGTCTGAATGGGTTGATAGAATGGCAGTGTCATCGGCAAAAGATGCTAGGAAGGTATCAGGATCTAAAGGTATATCAGCTGTAAATAAGATGTAGAGGACAGGACCTAGGACGCTTCCTTGAGGTACGCCGGCCTCGATTGGGTAACAAGTGGAGAACTCTGAACCGCAGCGGACTCTGAAGGAACGGTTAGAGAGATAGGATCTTAGGATTAGATATAGGGTTTGGGGTAATACGGATTTTAGTTTGAAAAGCAAGCCATCGTGCCAGACCCGGTCGAATGCCTGAGCAATGTCCAGAAAGGCACCAGTGCAGTACTGCTTGTTTTCAAGTGCAAAGGATAAATGGTCAACCACTCTTAGACCTTGCTGTACAGTGGAGTGTCCAGAGCGGAATCCGAACTGGTGGGAAGGAATTTCAATTAACTGTAGGATACGCTTCAGTAGGATTTTTTCAAAAATTTTTGAAAGGATAGGGAGGAGGCTGATTGGTCTGTAGGATGAGGCGTTGTTGGGAGGTTTACCAGGTTTAAGAAAGAGGATAATAATCGAGTGTTTCCACAACAGAGGAAAGTGTGCTATGCAGAGGATACAATTATACAGGTAAGTAAGAAATATAATTGCTTTTTGAGGTAGTTGTCGAATGATCTTGGAGCTGAGGAGGTCATGGCCAGGAGATTTACGAGGTTTTAGTTTATTTATAAGGAATTTGACCTCAGAGGGGTTAACAGCTTTAGGAGGTAGAGAGAGAGGTATTGGTGAAGAGAGGAATTCTTCTACGCTATCAGTATGAGTGGAATTGTGGTTGGGATGGGGAGTGAATATGTTAGAGAGGTACTGGGAAAATTCTTCTGCTCTAGTCTCCTCTGACGAAGCCCAGGAACCATCAGCTCGTCGGAGAGGATGTGTGATGGTATGATGTTTAAGTACCTTTTTGGTTATTTTCCAGAGAGAATTGTCGGTTACGGATAGTGAGGAGAGGTAGGAATTGTAGGAGTTGGATCTAAAGGAATCTAATTTCTGTTTAACTAATTTGGTATAATAGTTGTAGGATTTCCGATCGTCTGGGTGCCTGGTTCTTTGCCAGAGGATTCTGGAGCATCGCTTAGTGTGGATTAGATCTAGGAGGTCTTGGGGTATAGGATTCTTCTTGTAGTGAAGAAGGGAAGGGGTAGGTGAAGATGCACTCCAGGCTGCTTGTTGGATCAGGGTGGTGAAGGAATTAACAGCATCGTCTAGTTCTTGAGGAGTTTTGAGGGATACTCTGAGGTCTATTGCATCGGTTATGATTTCACGGAAGAGGGTCCAGTTAACTGGGCCTCTTAGGAATGAGGGTGGAGGGAGTTTTAGTATAGGTGATAATGAAAGAGTTAGGATAAGAGGGCTGTGATCTGAGGATAGGTCATCGAGCCGGGAGACAGAATGATTTAGCGGTCCTAGGCCTTTGTGGATGAAGAAATCTAGTAGGTCGGGATTACGGCTAGGATCGGTGGGCCAATAAGTGGGAGAGTCGGGAGAGAGGATGTTACTATGGGTGGAACAGAGTGCAGACTGTAGGGTTCGCCCGCGAGAATTCGTAGTTCTAGCCCCCCACTGCTGGTGTTTTGCATTTAAGTCTGCACCTATAAGGAAATGATGGTCCAGAGAATTTAGGAAGGAATTGAATTGGATTGCGGAAATCGGTATTTTAGGCGGGGAGTATGCTGCTACCACTGTTAAAGGAAAATGACTGGTTTGTATTTTTATAGCAGTGGTTTGAAGAAAATCATGAACTGGTAGGGGAAATGAGTGGTGGGAGAGGGAGCTATGGATGATGACCGCAGTGCCGGCATGAGCTGTTCCATCGGGATGGTCTGTTCTGTATATTTGGTTGTCAGGGATGTTGAATAATCGTTTGTTGGTCAGTCGTGTTTCAGTTATAAGGGCTATGTCAATATGTTTGTCATGTAGTAATGTAGTTAGTTCGTTAACGTGATTTCGAACACCATTCGCATTCCAAAGGAGAGTGGAAAAGGACTTTTTTTGTGTCATTTATGGATTTCTAGGAACTTGGATTAGGTTGGATACTAAGTTTGTTAGCAAGGAGATGAGAGGGGTAATAAGGGATTTGAGCTCAGTCAGGAATGTATTCATGGTGGCAGTTAAATCAGTAGAGGTGGTAGGAGGAGGAATATAGGAAATTCGGTGTGGGCTGGACTTTTGGGTATTGGTCCTAGGTTGTGTGGAAGGGTTATGTAGATGTTGGTATTGAGGGTAGGAATCATGGGGTTGGGGTTGAGGTTGAGTCTGCGGTTGGGCGAGAAATTGTTGTGTCTCAGCTTCTTCCAGCATTTGGGCATATGAGACCCCGGAGTTGACGGTTCTAGAGGGTTTCCTTAGCGGTCTAGGAGTGACGTCTTGACGAGGTGCTACCTGCAGTCTTGACTTTAAGATCTTGTAGGTCTGACACCCCTTGTAGTTGGCTGGATGTCCTTGGTGACAGAGTGCGCAAACTGCGGGAGTTTGTCTTGTTTTTGTGCATTCCTCCGTCTTATGCTGTCCTCCACATCTGACGCAGCGGGATAGATGGTGGCAGTACCGCTTCGTATGTCCATAAGCTTGGCAGTTATGACACTGAACGATGTCTTTCTTTATGTATGGTTTTTCTACTACAACTCTAGTGTAGTAGAGGCGGTTTACTGAATAAACTACTTTCTGGAGTTGTTTCTGCTAAAACTAAGTGCAACACAACTTTGTATTATAATGTTTTGACATTTTAAAAATTAAGAGAAGTTAATTTTTAAAAACTCTACAACCTCTGAAGATTTTTTGGCCCAGTACATATAGAGATTTTTACTGTTTCTAGGCCCAGCAGCCTTGCAATAAGGTGATTAGGCCGATATCACACTCAGCTGCGAGTTTTTCCCCCATTTTTGGGCGGGTCTACCTCAAGCGGTTCTTCATATCCCTAGGGTCCTCCCTTGGCCTAAAGAGTTGGAAGTTAAATAAAAAAATATTAAAGATGGTATTGTAATGTATTTAAATTTATGCAACCAATGCCAAGGAAACATAGTGCACTTAAGAAAGGCATTGTAGTGAAATAAATGGTCAAGAATTTCACCACTACACTAGAACCTAGTACATTTATATGGTTTTACCATTTAGTTGATAACACAGCTTTACAAATTTAATGTTCTCTAAGAGAAGGGGAGCAGATTTATTCATGATAAATATCATAAAAATAATAGTAGTTGATTACAATAGCATACTATTAAATGAAGGGAATTGTGGTTTATGATTAGAGACTGGATTTTTGTGCTGTAGAAAGTAAAACAATTGCAGAATCATTCAAAATCATGTAGTAAAAATCTTGAAATGGTGGAAAATAGTGCAGCAAAACCCCAAAATATAAAATTGAGGGTATATGTACCTTAAACATAAAAACAACAAACTGTAATATTGTTTCATTTATAATGCTAATATGTAGAGATACATATGGATTTAAAGTTACAGCCGATGTATTAATTTAAAATTAACTTGTTTCTTGTTGTAACTTTTCGAGAAATTAATGTATGGTTGTACACATTTTAGGTACTACTGAGTCCAAATGACCATGTAAGTTTAACACGAAAACGAAAAGCCAAATGGAACAGTAATTTTATATTTAATTTATTTCTATGTCTGAGAAAAAAAAAAATATATATCGGAGAACCACATGAGACAATATTGAACTCGCTATATTTATGTAAAATGTAATGGGATTTGATTTGATGTAGATTTCATCATCTTTGAATATCGATAATATCCATCAATTTAATTACCAATTGAAGGATAAAATAGCAGAAATATTATTTCAGGTTATTTATTATTATTATTTTTTTTTTCAAAGAAGGAAATATGGAAATGTCGTGTGTGGTCGCACCAGAATTATTTTTTAATACTTAGATTAATTTGCCTATGTATACAATAATATTTAAATTGTAAATATAAAATTAAAATTAAATAATATACTAGAAGTAAATATTAAAAAAAAAAATACGACTGATAACAGATAAAAAATTGGAATCACTTCTCGAAGTTTCATTTAAGTTTTAGAAGAGGAAGTGATAAAATTTGCTTTTCATTAACAGCTCTTGTTTAAATTAATTTTAATATAGGTTAAAATTAGGTTTTGGTTTTTGCTTTATTTATTGGCACAAAACATCTTGGTCATCAGTGCCAGATACACTCAGTATAAGATACACTTACATATATAATACCTAACTCACTATAAGATACACGTTTTCGAAAACAAACAATTATGGCTTTAGTTGAAATATTAAATAATAATATTAAATAAATTAAACAATGAACCAATATAACAAATAATAATAATACACTAAAACAAATAATAATAATACACAATGAACGAATACATTATGAACAAATAATAATACATAATAGACAATAATGATATACATAATAAGTAATACATCCATAATACATGAATAAATACATACAGATAATACATAATTAACATATAATACACTCATAAATAGTGCCGGATACCCGGATACGCTCATTTTAGAAAATTAATTTAGACAATTTTTTTTTTTTTTTTTTTGTCAATATTAAATAAAACAGATGATAAGAATAAGAATAATCTATAATAAAAATAAATATGACAGCGTTAGTAAAAAATAAACATATATCAAGTTAAATTAGTAGACGATATTCAAGGATGAAAAAATGAATAATAATAAAAATAAATAAACATTAAGTAAGTCCTCAAATCCTCTTATAAAAGTCCATTTCAGAAGGGAGGCACATTAATTGGTCAATTCTATTACCATCATTTCATCGTTTCATTCGTAGGTTAAAATTATTAATATATATCAATAAATATTGAATATTGCAATTTATGCATAATACATTGAATGTTGCAGAAGTGGACAAATGACATTTAATTGGTTCCATTCCAATGTAATTAAAACTGACTCTTTCATTTTATAACTAATAAAATTGGATTCAATATTTTATATTTCCTCCAATTGAGGAAATTAAGACAGACTTGGAAAAATACGGATACCACACTGTAGCCATTACTAACGTAATATCACGTTTTAAGCGGCCATTACCGATGTTTTTTATAGATGTTACGAAAGCCTCATTTAATGACAAAATATTTGAAATCAATAAAATATTTTATACTAAGGTACTGATTGAGGAGCCTAGAAAGAAGAGAATTATCCCTCAGTGCATAAGATGCCATAAGTACGGCCACACCAAGACCTATTGCAACCACGCACCACGGTGTGTGAGATGTGGACAAGGCCATGAAAGCACAACGTGCACTAAAACTAGAGATACGCCGGCAAAATGCGCGAACTGTCTAGGGGAACATCCCGCTAACTATCGTGGGTGCCAAACTCTGAAGGATCTTAGGGCACAACGAAATACAGGGAGTAATAACCATCAAAGGGTTCCACCTCCTTCTATTAACCTAAAAGAATACCCAAATCTGCTGAAAACAAACCCAGCTAGCAGTTTTCATCGGATGCAACAGCATCAGTCATCTCAGCAGCAAGTTCCCATTCAGTTGCAGGTTCCAGCACGCCATGAGGTAGAAGTGAACCAACAGCCTTCACCACCGGAACATCAATGTCATCAATCTACAACAGGTATGAGGCGGGAAAGTATCCAGCAGCCAACTTCAGCTGATATCCCACCACAATTGTATCAGCTACTAAGCGGTCTGAGTAATCTTATCCAGCCTCTTTTTAGCCTTCTACAGCAGCTCGCACAGGTAACACAAGCTATTTGCCCTCCTAATGGCCCGTAATCAGCTGACAGTGGGCTCTCTGTCCATCCTTCTTTGGAACGCGAACGGACTACTACAACATAGGACAGAATTAGATTTATACTTACATGAAAAACGTATTGACATTGCACTGATCACAGAAACACACCTGACACCCCGATCAAAATTTGGTATTTCTGGTTACTTGACATATAAAACAGACCATCCGGACAACACGGCACATGGCGGGACTGCTATCCTTATCAAGACACCACTACAACATAACTTTTTACACTTACCAACTACACCTGACATCCAAACCACAGGCATTACGCTACACACTAAACATCACGTGATAAGTATTGCTTCGGTGTACTGTCCTCCAAGATATGTACTGACATCTTCGGCGTTTCGCAATTATTTTGAAACCTTAGGACGTTGCTTTATAGCAGGTGGTGATTTTAACGCAAAGCACCAATTTTGGGGGTCACGTCTTTGCACCCCTAGGGGAAGAAATCTGAGGGCTGCCATCCATGAGCTTTCATTAAACACTATTTCACCAGACACACCAACCTACTGGCCAACTTCGCAACGGAAAACACCGGACCTACTGGACTTTTTTATTACCAAAGGACTACGTACCATACCTTACTCAATAAAGACGAGCTCTGATCTTTGCTCTGATCACTCTGCTCTACATTTGGTCATACTCGATGAACCATGCAATGTGCAAGGGATACCCATGCTAATTAATAGTGGATTGGACTGGGATTTATACCGAGAATTCCTGGAAACAGATCTCTCAATACCAATGTCCATCAAAACAGAAGCCGAATTAGAAGAAGCGGTGGAAACATTTACTAAATGTGTCCAAAGAGCAGCATGGTCATCATCTCAGAAGACAACATCGAGGTTAGATCATTTGCCAAAATACCCTCAATATATAAGGGACTTGATCACAGCAAAGAGAAGAGCTCGTAAGGTATGGCAGACTAACAGACTTCCTTCAGACAGAAAACACTTTAACAGACTCAACAACGAACTTAAACGACAAATACAAAAATTCAACCGAACTAACTACGATGCCTATTTGAACAATCTATCAACTGACGATGGAAGCTTGTGGAAGCATACCAAGAAATTGTTGAAACATCGACAGGTGTCAGTACCACTGCGAAAAGAAGATGGTTCATGGGCCTTGTCAGATAGAGAAAAATCCGAAATTTTTGCTGATCATCTTTCCTCTGTTTTTATACCACCGACTGACTACCCTAATACAGAACATGAAAACTTAGTTAAAAGTACTCTGGACATTCCACTACAGTTAACACTACCTCCTACATCATTCACTCCTTCACAAGTCGCACAACAAATCAGACACTTACCTAAAAGAAAAGCCCCAGGTTATGATTTAATAACTGCTGAGGCGCTCCAAATGATGCCCAAGAAAGCTCTAGTGTTCCTCACGACAATATACAATTGTATACTTAGGACAACTAAATTCCCAGTACAGTGGAAATACTCAATCATAAAAATGCTACACAAAAAAGATAAAGACATGTACAAACCTTCCTCTTACAGGCCTATAAGTCTCCTTCCGATATGCTCTAAACTTTTTGAAAAATTAATTTATAAAAGATTGGTTGACATACTGACTGAGCTAAAAATAATACCTGACCATCAATTCGGTTTTCGCATGTTACACTCAACGACACATCAATTACACAGAGTTACTGACTTCATTGCAGGAGCACTAGAAAAAAAGCAATACGCAACTGGGGTATTTTTGGATGTTGCCCAAGCGTTTGATAAAGTCTGGCACGAGGGGCTTCTCTTTAAACTTAAGAACGTACTACCTTACACGTACTATCTTATTATACAATCTTTCCTCTTCGATAGGTTTTTCTCTGTTCGGCAGGGCTCAGAAACTTCTTCAATCCGACCAGTCTTGGCAGGAGTACTGCAAGGATCGATACTTGCTCCTCTCCTATACATTGTATACACACATGACATACCAACTCACCCCACCACATTGATTGCTACTTACGCGGACGATACTGCAATTCTAACATCAAACGGCGATCCCATACTGGCCTCACTGACTCTACAAAATCATATAATGCTACTACAAAATTGGTACAATCTTTGGAAAATTCGTATAAATCACGACAAATCAAAACACGTAACGTTTACACTACGACAAAACACTTGCCCACCAATTTTTATCGACAACAACCAAATTCCTCAGACAAACTCTGTACATTACCTAGGGCTGACACTCGATCGAAGGATGACTTGGGGCCCACATGTCAAGATGAAAAGACAGACTCTCAACCACCGACTGAAAATACTATACTCTCTTTTTTCAAAATCATCAAAATTAAAAATTAGACAGAAACTGAATACATACACATACCTTCTTAAGCCAATATGTACTTACGCTTCACAGATTTTTGGTTCAGCAAAAAAGACTCACATACAAAAACTGCAATCATTTCAATCCAAAATTTTAAGACTCATAACGACAGCTCCTTGGTACGTAAACAACAGAACCCTACATACGGACTTACAGCAACCAACAGTTGATCAACATATACGAACACTCTATTCTCGATTTCACATTAAACTTAACGGACACGACAACAGACTGATTAACGACATGTCAGTTGCTGAAATGCCGGTCAGAAGAAGGCTAAAACGAAGCTGGATGAGGGACCTCCTCAGCTAGATTAAAGCCTTGGAAGGGGTGCTGCTGGGCACTTTACTTCCCCATGCCTATCATGTCTAATCTCATTTTGTCCAGCACATTTGCTGATTGTCAGGCATCTTCTGACAGGTGTAAATAAAGATATAAAGAGAAAAAAAAAAAAAAAAAATTTTATATTGCCTAACGAATTTGATATCAAAACAGAAGCCGAATTAGAAGAAGCGGTGGAAACATTTACTAAATGTGTCCAAAGAGCAGCATGGTCATCATCTCAGAAGACAACATCGAGGTTAGATCATTTGCCAAAATACCCTCAATATATAAGGGACTTGATCACAGCAAAGAGAAGAGCTCGTAAGGTATGGCAGACTAACAGACTTCCTTCAGACAGAAAACACTTTAACAGACTCAACAACGAACTTAAACGACAAATACAAAAATTCAACCGAACTAACTACGATGCCTATTTGAACAATCTATCAACTGACGATGGAAGCTTGTGGAAGCATACCAAGAAATTGTTGAAACATCGACAGGTGTCAGTACCACTGCGAAAAGAAGATGGTTCATGGGCCTTGTCAGATAGAGAAAAATCCGAAATTTTTGCTGATCATCTTTCCTCTGTTTTTATACCACCGACTGACTACCCTAATACAGAACATGAAAACTTAGTTAAAAGTACTCTGGACATTCCACTACAGTTAACACTACCTCCTACATCATTCACTCCTTCACAAGTCGCACAACAAATCAGACACTTACCTAAAAGAAAAGCCCCAGGTTATGATTTAATAACTGCTGAGGCGCTCCAAATGATGCCCAAGAAAGCTCTAGTGTTCCTCACGACAATATACAATTGTATACTTAGGACAACTAAATTCCCAGTACAGTGGAAATACTCAATCATAAAAATGCTACACAAAAAAGATAAAGACATGTACAAACCTTCCTCTTACAGGCCTATAAGTCTCCTTCCGATATGCTCTAAACTTTTTGAAAAATTAATTTATAAAAGATTGGTTGACATACTGACTGAGCTAAAAATAATACCTGACCATCAATTCGGTTTTCGCATGTTACACTCAACGACACATCAATTACACAGAGTTACTGACTTCATTGCAGGAGCACTAGAAAAAAAGCAATACGCAACTGGGGTATTTTTGGATGTTGCCCAAGCGTTTGATAAAGTCTGGCACGAGGGGCTTCTCTTTAAACTTAAGAACGTACTACCTTACACGTACTATCTTATTATACAATCTTTCCTCTTCGATAGGTTTTTCTCTGTTCGGCAGGGCTCAGAAACTTCTTCAATCCGACCAGTCTTGGCAGGAGTACTGCAAGGATCGATACTTGCTCCTCTCCTATACATTGTATACACACATGACATACCAACTCACCCCACCACATTGATTGCTACTTACGCGGACGATACTGCAATTCTAACATCAAACGGCGATCCCATACTGGCCTCACTGACTCTACAAAATCATATAATGCTACTACAAAATTGGTACAATCTTTGGAAAATTCGTATAAATCACGACAAATCAAAACACGTAACGTTTACACTACGACAAAACACTTGCCCACCAATTTTTATCGACAACAACCAAATTCCTCAGACAAACTCTGTACATTACCTAGGGCTGACACTCGATCGAAGGATGACTTGGGGCCCACATGTCAAGATGAAAAGACAGACTCTCAACCACCGACTGAAAATACTATACTCTCTTTTTTCAAAATCATCAAAATTAAAAATTAGACAGAAACTGAATACATACACATACCTTCTTAAGCCAATATGGACTTACGCTTCACAGATTTTTGGTTCAGCAAAAAAGACTCACATACAAAAACTGCAATCATTTCAATCCAAAATTTTAAGACTCATAACGACAGCTCCTTGGTACGTAAACAACAGAACCCTACATACGGACTTACAGCAACCAACAGTTGATCAACATATACGAACACTCTATTCTCGATTTCACATTAAACTTAACGGACACGACAACAGACTGATTAACGACATGTCAGTTGCTGAAATGCCGGTCAGAAGAAGGCTAAAACGAAGCTGGATGAGGGACCTCCTCAGCTAGATTAAAGCCTTGGAAGGGGTGCTGCTGGGCACTTTACTTCCCCATGCCTATCATGTCTAATCTCATTTTGTCCAGCACATTTGCTGATTGTCAGGCATCTTCTGACAGGTGTAAATAAAGATATAAAGAGAAAAAAAAAAAAAAAAAAAAATTTTATATTGCCTAACGAATTTGACAGGAAGCAATAAAGCAATATTATGTAGTTTAATTTAAAAGCAATTATTTGTTTCCAAATGGTTCTTCGAGTCTGTGACGAAGTTAATTGTCACTTCCCACATCGAGGTACATGTTCGCAACCAGATACAAACACGATACATAATACTGCGATGATATCGAATATTCACAACGCCAGTTAACTAGATCCAATAAGTTGTTATTGTAATAGACCAGCTTCGTGTTTATATGATCTACAGCTTATATAATAGACGGAAATATTTTCCAGATTACTATTTCATGTTTTTGTAGATTTCCCATTGTCACTAAATTCCGTGAAGTGTTTGTACTTTTTTTTTAAGTAACAGGAAGGTGATATATTAGCTGTCAGATGTTCTATTCCGATTGGCCTATAGTAAGAGTTATCATGAATAATTTATATTCTTATCTTGATTTTTTTCTTGTATTATTTATTTTACAATTAAATTATATTTCTCACTCCATTTATTCTTCCCCTTCCATTTAGCCTTCCCCATATGCCTAATTGTCTACTTTAATTTTTTAGTTGGATATCGAATTCGTTCAACTTATATTTATCTTTCATCAATAGTAACAAGATTGTTAATTTTATTATTGTAATGTATTGAGGATACTGAGGGGAGTTCATAATTAAATAATTTTAATATTAAACAATTAATGATAACGAACCTTTGTCGGCAAAACATCAAAAGGTGTTTACCTAGCCCCCTAGATTTCCCATCGGTATGGGCCCCCCAGCGGTACCAGAAACCTCTGGTAGTTTCCCCCCAGCGGCGGCCAACAAGAATATTAAGATGGGTGTAAAGATAAGAATAATATCACAAAGGCTATACCGCCAACCAGGGCATTTCCCATCTCGGCCCACCCGAGGTGACGAGAATGAGAGAGAATAACCGAAGAGGCAGTCAAGTTTGATCCTCAAGAGGAGTGAGTCGGGTTCCACCTACAAGAAGAGGAGGTGGCCGTCGGGGTTCTGAGAGCAGCTGGAGGATGATGCCAAGAAAGGGGACCTAAGACTGATTTCACATTCGCCAGCCGGTTAAGTGTTTCAAAGGTATATTGTTATTTGTAATATTGTATGGCAAAGGTAGTAAAATGTCCCTCAGTATTCTCAATCAGAGTTCTAGGCAATGGGTTAATATAACTTATATGTGTAAATTAATAATTATAGTAATGTATTAATTGAATCTTGTTTACTTTAATCTTACCCTGCATGCCACCTATTGGATTGGTAAACACGATACCTTTGGAAAGGAGATCCATGGTATCATTAAATATAGTTTATATATTGACTAAATATAGTAAGTAAGCTAGTTTTTGAAGCTACCGCTGCCTTAGAAAAGCAGCCGGTCAAAAACATAGCATTATTATATGATAATTTTTAAATAATTTACAAAATGAAAGGTACTTTAAAGGAAGAAAGTTTAAAATATTGGCATTTAAGCAGTTTCAGACTATTTCAATCAGAATAATGAAACCTACATGATATTAAAGCCCATCCAATTTCACATTGATATAGGGAGTTTAATCAAAATCGTTTGAACCGTTTTTGAGAAAAACGTAAATAGGTGCAAAATTCATTGTATAAAGTGGCTCTTCTGGTAAGCCGATTTTTGTTAAAAAGTTGATGTAACATCACCGACGTATAGTTGTTTAAATAAAAAATTTCAGTTTCATAGGACTTTTAGTTTTTGCGGTGGACTTACCACACACAAACATACGGACACACAGACCTCTTTGTGTTGCGGGACTTAGGGGACCCTAAAATGTTTATTTCCGTTGAAAATTGGAATTAGAAAATTTTCACAATCAAATACTTTCCCTTACTATATATTCCATGTATAAGCAAGTGAAAGTAACATTATTTTGGCTTATGCCTTCCTTCACTTCCGCTACTTTAGATCTCTCACAAGACCCGCTTGAACTTTCACTTCATCTACACATACCTGTTTTCTCACCGTGTAGCGCGGCCTTAAAGGCAATATATTCAACATCTGCAATCACTTCCTTTGACCGCCTCCTTCTCCTTCCTACAATCCCTCGCTATATCTACCCTCCTAAAAATCCTCAAAACTAATCACTCTTGTCGTTACCTTACTTGTGTAAAACTCTTAGAAGGAGACCTGGTATGTACACAGGTAGTCACCCAAACTCAGCACAGTATATATTATGTTCAGAAGATGTATTTTATCATCATAAAAGTGATATCTAACTATCTTCACCGTGTTTGACCATTAACCGTTGAAAACTGAAATTCAAAAATTTGCATGATCCTTTCTCTTACTATGTATTTCCTAAGTAGGTAAGTAAAAAAAATCTCACAGTGGGCTCTATCACTGTTAAGTAAGTAATTAATGACTTACTACTTAAAGCAGCTGAATAATCTATATACAATTTGGGTAAACATCCTACAAATATTAGCCGTTGTGAATTATTCATAAAGGCGAAGATGAAAGTCCGAAAGTTGCTACAAAAATATATATCAGGAGGAAGTATCCTTGACAAGGAATGGAAAGGCAATCAGCGGGGGGAAGGGGAAAGGAGTTTTGACACGACTCCCGCCAAAATTACATTCCCGCCATGTCAAGGAAGACCCGCCAAACCAGATCAGCTGTTTACTTTGCCCTCATGAATTTAACATATACCCAGGTGTATAGGCCACTTTTCTTCCCCGTCATTCTTTATATATTTCATGCCTGAAAACTCTCTTTCTCTGTTGCATTACTTTCAGGAGGCAGAAATATATTATATATATATATATATATATATATATATATATATATATATATATATAAAATGATAACGCGATTTTGGTTTTCGCAAACTCCTTCTAAACCACAAGACGGATTTTGGTACGGTTTTCACCATTATTTAAGGCATTGCTTCCTGTAGGTTCAAGAGTAAAATACATTGTACTTTAGCTTTTCTGTAATCGGGAAAAATGAATTTTCTGTAACTAAGTCATAAAAAAATTATTCTTGAAGTATAAGTAGTAACATAGGCGTATTATATACTGTTGGAAATCGCAAGAATTTAGAAAGGTTAATATGCAATATACGATTTCTTACAATTAAATATAAAGCTGTCGCAAGCTCATATATTTACATAAATAAATATAAAATAGTTACAAACCTAATAAGATAGGAATGTTTGTGTTTGAATACATAAATACAACATTATATTATACATACATTATACATAGCAAACTACTTTATCTATTTGGAAAAATTACATTTTCCGTTATCTCAGCTTCAATTTAAAATAACGAACAAATAAACTTAACCAATCGCAAATTTCGTAACGGTACACTAAAACTCCTAAAGCGATAAACTCTAATTCGGCCAGAAAGAACTTTTTTAAACATAAATGTCGCCTCATTTAAATTGGAAGCAGGGGTGGATTAGCTAGTATATACATAAGACAGAAAACTGTATAAACTAAACCATCAAATTCTTCACGTATCCAATCCCTATAGTCGAAAATCCTTCGTAAAATCCTCAATGCTCCTTACTTTGTCACCAACAAACTCATCCATAAAGACCTTAATGTCCCATATGTTACTGATTTGGCTCGGACCAGGTATCAATCCTTTCACGACAAACTCCATTCTCACTCTAACCCACTAGTTTCAATCCTTTCTTCCTCTTCAATTCTGGATAATCCTCCGAGGCGTCTGAAAAGGAAATGGCCCCGGGACCTTCTAGTTTAGAATATTTTTAGAGTGCTTCCAATGAGAAGCTTCTATACATGTATATCATGTCATTGTATTATATAACACATCACATTTACTTGATGTATTTTTTTTTTTGTTAATACAGTTGTAAATACCAATAAAGTGCTAAAAAGAAACTTAAGAAAGAGTAAGAATATTTATACTAATGGCACTTTAGTCCTGTCAGACTATTTTATTCAGAATAAAACCTAAATCATATTAAAACCCAGTCAATTTTTATCGATATAGCGAGTTTAACCATAATCGTAATAGCCGTTTTAGCAAATCGTGAAAAGGTGCAAAATGTATGGTATAAAGTGGCTTTCCTGTTTGACCGAATTCGGTAGAGAAGATCGCAGGCATAGACGCTCTTAAAATATGAAATTTCAGTTTTATAGAACTTATTTTTTTCGCACTAGACTTACCACATAGGCACACGCACAGACTTTATTGTGGGATTTGTTTTTTTAAACTCGGGTCTCCTTAAAAAATTAAATTGTTTGCGGGAATCGATCTACGGACTCAGGAGAACCAAAATGTGTATTTCCGTTGAAAACTGGAATTCGAAAATTTTCATGACCGCAATACTTTTCCTCTATATATATTATACATAAGTAAGTGAAAGTTAAAATTGTAAGCTTAAAACCTAGCACTTAAAATATTTGCTTGAGATAGCACAGATAGAACAATAGGGGTACTCACTACGCTTGCTATAGCATGCTATTTGTGTTATTTTGCTAAACCCGTCGAGATTCTACAGTTATTTCCTGTATAAAATTGATGGATTTAGCAAAATAGCACAAATAGCATGCTATAGCAAACGTAGTGAGTACCCCTAATGATTATGACTCGCAACCTTCAGATAATTAATCATATTAATTAATAATTGAATCAACTATGATAAGAATGTCAACAACCTAATTAAACGACCCTTGCAGTTAATAAGAGATATAGAAAGGGAGAGTAATTCCAACCCTCTCACGTTTCCTAAGGGCTCACTCTATCAAGTGTTAAAGGGCATAGGGAGGAGCCTTGGGGGTGAAAGTAGGGTTTCACTACAGAATTCATATTTTTTGTTCCAAATTACATACAATTAAAATAAATAAATACATATTTATTTATATGTAGGATTTTTTGACAATAATCAAATTTACCATCTGCTTATGCAGTAAGCAAATATGCTAACAATATGAATAGAATAAGAGCTGTTAAATATATATATATATATATATATATATATATATATATATATATATATATATATATATATATATATATATATATATATTGCTATGTTTTTGACCGGCTGCTTTTCTAAGGCAGCGGTAGCTTCAAAAACTAGCTTACTTACTATATTTAGTCAATATATAAACTATATTTAATGATACCATGGATCTCCTTTCCAAAGGTATCGTGTTTACCAATCCAATAGGCATGCAGGGTAAGATTAAACTAAACAAGATTCAATTAATACATTACTATAATTATTAATTTACACATATTGCCTAAAACTCTGATTGAGAATATTGAGGGACATTTTACTACCTTTGCCATACAATATTACAAATAACAATATACCTTTGAAACACTTAACCGGCTGGCGAATGTGAAATCAGTCTTAGGTCCCCTTTCTTGGCATCATCCTCCAGCTGCTCTCAGAACCCCGACGGCCACCTCCTCTTCTTGTAGGTGGAACCCGACTCACTCCTCTTGAGGATCAAACTTGACTCCCCTGATCAGTTTTCTCTCTCATTCTTGTCACCTCGGGTGGGCCGAGATGGGAATACCGGTTGGCGGTATAGCCTTTGTGCTATTATTCTTATCTTTCCACCAATCTTAATATTCTTGTTGGCCGCCGCTGGGGGGGAAAACTACTAGAGGTTTCTAGTACCGCTGGGGGGCCCGTACCGATGGGAAATCCAGGGGGCTAGGTAAACACCTTTTGATGTTTTGCCGCCAAAGGTTCGTTATCATTAATTGTTTAATATTAAAATTATTTAATTATGAACTCCCCTCAGTATCCTCAATACATTACAATATATATATATATATATATATATATATATATAATATATATATATATATATATATAGAAACAAATCAGTGTTTTGATTGGAAAATTGGATAATTTTGATATTTGACTTTTTTGATGTTCCACATAACTCAATCCCAAGTCCAAATAGGTTTTATTGATATTTCGTAAATAGTCAATTTGTTTGTCAATGATAATTTCAAACGCTTGTCTTGTAATCTCGAAAGAAATCCATATCATTGATGTTTTTCGTTCTTTAATTTTTTGTTATTAGCAGTATGCCTATGTCAGTCGTTTTTCAAGGTAAAGGCCTAAATAATGTACTGTACCGAAAACCGGTATTGGATCGTAGTTGATTTCTTCATACCCTGAGGATAAGAATAATGTTTTAGAGAGCATGTGACGACCAGGCTCTTAGATACATTCATTTTTATTCTCCATTTTTTTATCCATTTTAATAGATCACATAATTTATGAAATTCACTTCGCTTGATATCCAGTACTAGGAGGATTCAACAAAATAAAAACGCTGCAAATTATTACATGATGGTTTATTATTTCCAAATAACTGTATCAGGGCATAACTGTTAATAAAGCTATTTATATAGAGTTAAACAATATGAAAAGAAATGAATAATACAAAGAAAAATGGCCTAAAATGGTCTATCACCACTGCGAACTTCAAAACGCTATATCTTTGATATTTATTTTTTTTTTATTATATACAAGTGACCGTCAAGACTTGACACCAAATCCTATATGGTCAATATGTGTTTGCTACGGTTTAATAAAAACTTAGGTTATGGAACCAAAAAAAAAAATAATAATAAAAAAAAGTATCAATAAATTAAGTAGAAAGAGAATAATATAAAAGAATGTAAATGAGAGAGGAAGGTAACTCAAAAGAGATAGAAAAAATAAAATAATAACACTATTATCATTAAAATAAATTCTGTGAAGTGATTTTTTTTTCTATAGTTTGCACTGAGCGTTAATAAAGAACTGCTTGATCATCAAATTTTTTTTTTTATCTAACTGTTGTAAAAACCTCGCCTCTGTTTCTAGGGGAACCATCGCTTCTCTTTGCTTCCCATATTTCCTGCATCGGAATAGAATGTGGCGCGGGTCTTCAGGGACTTTGCATGTTAAGCAATTGCCATCATTTTCTATTTTCATTAAATTTAGATATTTTTTTGTGCAGCCATGGTTAGTCCGTAGTCTTACAAGTTGGGCAATTTCTTTTCTATCGATTTGTTGGATCTTTGAGAACCATGGTATCAGGCTGACGGTTGGCTGGGTTTGATAATAGTCCTTCCTTGAATTGTGACTCCCAGTCATATTTATCCTGCCATTCCTGGACCGTTTCTTTCAGCAGACATTTTAATCTTTGATATTTCTGAATAGATTTAAATGAATTTTTTTCCGTTTAACAAGCACAATTATTTTTTTGGTTGAAAACACTATTACATTTTTTCTCTACCTTTAAAAAGAACTGAGTTAGTGAATTAAGTAACAGCTAATTGTCCTCCATTTGAAAACTTATCGGCTGATATCAACGTCTAGGTGTTAGGATTTAGTATTTATTTATTGATTTGCCCAAACGGGTTCTACGTATCTTGAAAAAACTGAACCCTCTTTTCTGGCATAAATTTAAATATATCAAATCCTATAATTACCAAGGAATACCTTTCTCATCCTCTGAAAAGTTTGTCAAAGCTTTCAATTATTTCACCCAAAGATCACTCGTTGCAGGTGCAAAGGTGAGTGAGGGAAATACTCAGCCGGGGTAAAAGCGATTCCTGGGAAGCAAGAATGGCCCTATTTGATTTCATGGCTTCATCGACACTTCTTTATGGAGCCGAGCTTTGGAGTTTCAACTACCTGAAAGGCTTAGAGTCGATACAGACTTAATTTTTGAAATATTTATATTTCTGGCCAAAAAGAATTATCTATATTATATTGTTCGATTAGAATCTGGACAACTTACTTTAAAAGTAAAAATTTTGAAGAAAATTATTAATTTTTGTATTAAGCTCCTTTAAATGCCTGAAATACGACTGCCACGCAAATACCTCGTTAAATTATTAACTTGGACACAAAGAAAGAGAGACAGGTTTTAATTGGATCTCACAAATAAGAAAATTAGCAGCAGATAATTATATTAAAGACTTTTTGGGAAGAGCTGAAACCGAATTTTTTACTTAATAATAAACAATTATTAATCGAAAAATTAAAGAATAATCACCACTTATAGACATAGATAGAACTATCAACTCCAAATACAATCCACTTTATAGAGCTATTTGTAACTTTAACAGCCCTCAGCCGCAAGAGTATTTAACTTATATCATGTTAATATAAATAAACTGAGACTCTTTAGCTAACTAAGAATATCAGATACCGAAAATATGAAACTTTTTAATAAGAAAACTATTTTAAATATAAAAACAGGAAAAAAATGTAGATGGTGTCAAGAACATATCACCGAAAACTTAGAGCACTTGTTATTGCAATGTCCTACACTGAGTATTATAAGGGAACATTACCCGGCGAATTACATCGTTCAAAAAAGTAGACAATCATACGTAGAAAATATTCTAACTATAGATGATGTGAACAAGGTCAATAAAATATATTTATTTTTGCTGAAATCTATATATATTTAAGGAGACGACAAATCCACATAATTTGTGTGACAATATTCATTAAAATGCCCAAGTAAGCTATTGGAATTTACCTATGCATTTATATCTACGCTACTTATTTAATTATGTATTTATAACTATGCCATATGTATTTGTATATATATATGTGATATTACCATTTAATACTAACAACCACTAAACTAATGGGCTAAACTCCATGGCTTATATGTCTGTTATAGCCAATAAAATAAATTTAAAAAAAGAAATATAGTTGGCCGATATGTTTCTGTTTTATTCGATGGACAATCCTAGGAAATGAGGGATAAAAAAACATGGACTGGACGATTGAATGGCTTTAACCCCATGTAATAAGATAAATATCTTACTTCCGAAACCACATTTAAGGTAAAAAACATTGCAAGACAATCCCAAAAACTATATACCGCTTTTTTCAAAAACTCAGTTTTTTAAATTTGTATATTTCTTTAAGAGTAAGCACCTCACCACTGACATTCTGTAGAAGGTAACTATTTCTATAATGTAGAAGAACAAATAAAAAAATAATAATAAAAACGCAGAACTTATCTGTTCTTTGTAAAACTGCCGTTCGAAAATTGATTTTTTTTTTCTTCAAATTTTAGACCAACAACGTTAAGCTATTAAAAATACCCCAAGAAATCAATTCAGCTGAGGGATATTGGTATTAATTTGTAGGCAAGAATGTGGAGAACTATATACTTTTTATTTAAGATTTCTAGGGCTTATTATAAGATTCTAGTAGTTATTGAATGATTAATAATAATAATTATTATTTTTTCTGAAATCTATATATATTTAAGGAGACGACAAATCGACATAATTTGTGTGACAATATTTATTAAGGTGCCCAAGTAAGCAACAGGAATTTACCGATGATATCTACGCTACTTATTTATTTAAGTACTTAGAACTATGCCATATGTATGTATATATATATATATGATATTACTATTTAATACTAACAACCACTAAACTAATGGGCTAAACTCCATGGCTTATATGTCTGTTATAGCCAATAAAATAAATTTAAAAAAAGAAATATAGTTGGCCGATATGTTTCTGTTTTATTCGATGGACAATCCTAGGAAATGAGGGATAAAAAAACATGGACTGGACGATTTTGAATGGCTTTAACCCCATGTAATAAGATAAATATCTTACATCCGAAACCACATTTGAGGTAAAAACATTGCAAGACAATCCCAAAAACTATATACCGCTTTTTTCAAAAACTCAGTTTTTTAAAGTTGTATATTTCTTTAAGAGTAAGCACCTCACCACTGACATTCTGTAGAAGGTAACTATTTCTATAATGTAGAAGAACAAATAAAAAAATAATAATAAAAACGCAGAACTTATCTGTTCTTTGAAAAATGCCGTTCGAAAATTGATTTTTTTTTTCTTCAAATTTTAGACCAACAACGTTAAGCTATTAAAAGTACCCCAAGAAATCAATTCAGCTGAGGGATATTGGTATTAATTTGTAGGCAAGAATGTGGAGAACTATATACTTTTTATTTAAGATTTCTAGAGCAAGTAGTTATTGAATGATTAATAGTAATAATTATTATTTTTTCTGAAATCTATATATATTTAAGGAGACGGCAAATCGACATAATTTGTGTGACAATATTTATTAAGGTGCCCAAGTAAGCAACAGGAATTTACCGATGATATCTACGCTACTTATTTATTTATGTACTTAGAACTATGCTATATGTATGTATATATATGATATTACCATTTAATACTAACAACCACTAACCCCAATGGGGCTAAACTCTTGGGGCTTATATGTCTATTATAGCCAATAAAATAAATAAAAAACAAAACAGAATAAAGTTGGCCCATATGTTTCTGTTTTATTCGATGGACAATCCTAGGGAATGAGGGATAAAAAAACATGGACTGGACGATTTTGAATGGCTTTATCCCCATGTAATAAGATAAATATCTTACTTCCGAAACCACATTTAAGGTAAAAAACATTGCAAGACAATCCCAAAAACTATATACCGCTTTTTTCAAAAACTCAGTTTTTTAAAGTTGTATATTTCTTTAAGGGTAAGCACCTCACCACTGACATTCTGTAGAAGGTAACTATTTCTATAATGTAGAAGAACAAAAAAAAAAATAAAAAATAAATATAAAAAACGCAGAAGTTATTTGTTCTTTGTAAAACTGTCGTTCGAAAATCGATTTTTTTTTTTTTTCAAAGTTTAGACCAACAACGTTAAGCTATTAAAAATACCCTAAAAAATCAATTCAGCATAATATTGGTATCAATTTGTAGGCAAGAATGTGAAGAAGTAAGTAATTATTGAATAATTAATAATAATAATATTTATTTTTGCTGAAATCTATATATATTCAAAGAGACGAAAAATCCACATAATTTGTGTGACAATATTTATTAAGATGCCCAAGTAAGGAATAGGAATTTACCGATGATATCTACGCTACTTATTCATTTATGTAATTATAACTATGCCATAGTATGTATATATATATTACCATTTAATACTAACAACCACTAAGTACAATGGGCTAAACTCCATGGCTTATATATCTATTACAGCCAATAAAATAAATAAAAAATAAAACAAAATAAAAAATCATGGACTTCGCGATTTCGAATGGATTGAACCGCATGTAATAAGATAAATATCTTTTTTCTGAGACCACATTTGAGGTAAAAAAACATTGCAAGGCAAGTCCAAAAACACGTCTAACTAATGACTAATATTAACGTAATAGGAAAACACGCATCTCCTAACACAACAATTGCGTGATGACACTTCGCAGTGCGTGAGTCACCATGAGCTAAAGTGTTTTCCAGCCATTACTAACAGACCAGAAGGGTAACAGTGCAGTGAATGGTGATTAATTGTGTTGTACCAGTGCGTATTCTGTTACTCACCATAGCTCGCATGCTGTCTTACCATCTTCTTGAATAGCCATTTCATGGAATAAATTAGTATTGCGAAGTATTTTTAAGAAATCGTTGTTCAATATTTGTCAAGCAAATAATCTCTTTTTTATTTTGCTAACTTTATTAGTATAATTGTACCAGTATTTGACAGAATGTTAGGATTGAAAAGGGAAAATTTATTCTTGAGTAACATAAGAACTTCAGGACTGGAAAAAAAAAAATCTGGTGCGCGCAACACACGGCTTTCACTTAACTCTGTTATTAATATCAATTTAAGAATTTTTAAACAAATTAAAAAAAAAAAATTGTTAAAGAATTATTTACATTTGATTTTTATATAAAGATGTGTTTTATTAAATAATATGTAATAATATTATCTACGAAATTCAGTAAGTTTCATTTCATCACTCCGTGTTAGGACTACTTGGAGCGTCCGGCGATGACAGCACCATCCAGTGGCCAAGCGGTGAAATAATTGCATTAAAAACATATTTTTTCAGTTTTCTCTTTTAGTTGGATATCGAATTCTTTCAACTTACATATCGTTAGTTTTTGAGAAAATCGTAAAAAGGTGCTAAAAGCAGGGGATAGAGTAGGACTTCCATTCAGCCGATTTTAGTGAAAAAGTTGCTGTAACATCTCGGGCGTATAGTAGTCTTAAATATGAAATTTCACTTCCGTACGACTATTCGTTTATGCGCTAAAGTTACCACACACACACACACCGGACACGGACGTTATTGCGGGACTTCGTTATTTGGACTCAGGGGGCCCTAAAATGTGTATTTCCGTTAAAAACTGAAATTCGAAAATTTTTACGATCGCAATAATTTCCCTTAGTATATATCTCATATATAGGTATATGGAAGTTAAATACCTCAAGTTTCAGTAAAATTAATAAAATAAAATCTAATGCATAACTAAACTTTCACATACTACAAAAAAAATTAATAATGCTATATTGTGAATCATATAATTTGGATAGAACACATATTTTGTAGCAACATTGAAATGTTAAAAACGCTTACAATTATCACACAATCGTTTATTTTTTCTTAATAATTATATTATGTTCAAACAATTTACATAGTTGTGTAGACAATAAATTTATATGTAAAGCGGTTAATTAATCTAGGAGTTTACTTTAGACGAAAGATAAATGGCCAATAACCGTTGCTAAGTTAAAAACAATATATCTCAGCTATTTCTTAATTGATTACTATGATTATATTGTTTTATAGAAAATTTAATGAGTCATGCGGTATACAAACGGATTTTTTATTCGTTAGTTATGTTTTAAGTTAGGGATGCCCGTGGCTGTGTGGCTAGCACGCTAGTCTCTCATGCTAAAGATAGTAAGTTCGAATCCCAGCCAAAAGGTGGACACTCACAAAATGAGGTGTAGGGAGTGATGACCATACACTACAAAATGCATCGAGAAACGTGAGTGTAATCTCCCAGGATATTACACCGCGAGAACCAGGGCCCACACGGCCTGTCGTGCCACTAGAAGAAGGTTCCACTTTAATTATTTAAAGTAAGAAACCAAAAAATTATAATCTACAACAATAATTTAAGCTTTAAGTCAATCTAAATTACCTATTATGACATTTTAGTTGCATACATATGATATCATAATATATATATATATATATATATATATATATATATATATATATATATATATATATATATATATATATATATACTATGATTAATAATATACATATACAATTAATATGTTATGCTATGGTTTTCCAATGGTATTTTATACAGATATGAATTTTTAAAAAAAATGATTCAGTGGTATTAAATTTATTGACAGAAAAAAAACACTTTATTCTGTGACTAAGTCTTTTAATAAAACATAAAACCTCCATATCATATATAATTAAACAAAATTCATTACCATTAATTAAAAAAAAAAAAAGGAGACGTAATAGTAGTGTGTTCGAGTAATGTGAAAACTTAAGAATTGAATAAAGACTAAAAACAACTTTTAAAACAAAAGTAAGGTATTTGAATTGAGAAACGGGGCACGACGAATGTTGGACGGGAGAAAATTCCAAAGGCTGGTGGAATGGGCAAGAAGCGTTGACGTTTATTCTATCTAAATAAAGACTATGGTAATAACGATTCAGGACTAGATTAACACACATTTGTATTGATAATTTAAACAAATATTTTGGTTTTTGCTACACATTTACAACTCAAATAACCATACCATACTAAATTATGTAATGATATTATGGCTAAATTTATAGCAGTTTAAACATTTGTTTGTATTTTAAATAATTATTTTCATTTTATGTTTATATAACAATATTTCTATAATTATAATTTAATCTTTTTAAATTATTTAATTATACATACAGCTCCTACTAACAATAGAATCGATTTCAAACAAACAAGACTAAAGATATAAAATAGCTGTTAGAGGAAATTCGGTATTAATTCTCTGTCACTGAGATATCAGAGCTACTTGAAATTTAATTTAATTTAAACATAAATTCAAATAACTAGTAAAACAGCCTAATAATGAAAACTCCTGTTTATTTTCTTATATCGTTTCAGGAGATTTGAAAAATAAAAAAAATTAAATTACAGTGGCTTCAGGTAATCGATTTTAATATGACAGAATTACTTTATATTATAATACTATTATTTAATAAAAAAAAAAAAAAAAATTGAAAGAGAATCTGGATTTGAAACGCTGTTAAGTGCTGCTCTCTAGAATAAAATCGACTGGTTCTAGATGTCTCCAACAGATCGCATTAAGATCTAATAAATGTAATTGACGTACTAATTTTAGTTTTACACATAAATTTAACGTGAAATGAACGACTACATAAATATGTTGGATAATAAAACAATACCTTGAATAAGTAATGCATATTCATATTAACTGCTGATGAAAAAAAAATATCTAAAATAAAATTATAAACCACAACATTAACAGGAGTAATATGACTAATTAAATAAGAGAATAAGAACGTCAATTCACCGGTGTTTTATCCATTTAAATATATATATATTGCTAAAAAAAAACCCAACATAAGTCCTCAAAATTAGGACCTAAAACATTATTGAAAAATAATGAATGAAATCTTCTAAATAGCCAAATGAGATCACAAATAAATAAATAAATAAAAATTAAGAAAAATGAAGGAAAGAACAAAACAAATTAATGTGTGCAATATTTTTTAAATTCTATTTATTATTTTAAGGCCTTTTCTGACGTTGAGCAAGCGAAATTTCTTGAATCATACCATCTTATTAAACCTAAAATTTTTGAATAATTTTTTATAACGATTTTTTCAAAATATTTCTAGAGTAATTGGAAAGAAAAATGGATTTAGAAGGACTACAACCGTGGATTTAATAAATTTTAGAAATTGTATATTCTTTTGTTAAATAAGGATAAATAAAAGAAAAGTATGAGGATAATTTATAAATGTATTTATGGATTACGCTTCTAAAATTTTTGGAATCGCGAAAATTTTTTTTTAAAAATACAAATATTTCAGGCCGAATAAAAATCATAGAAGTCCCCTGGTATGTAAATCACATAACACTACCTAAAGACATACGCATGCCAAGAGATAAAGAATATATGCACTCAATAAAAAACATTTTACTGCAACCTCTAAGGTAAAATTATAGTACTAGTAAACTCATACAAGGCATGGCATAAAAAAAAAAGCATGATTGTCAACAACCGCAGAAGGCTTAGAAGGAGTTAGATGAATGTCCTCAAAACTTAAGGGGAAAAAAAGTCAAGCTAGAGTTAAAACTCCATATTTTTTCAAGTGCTATCAGGTTATGGTTTCTCAGGGATTGGTTTTCCGACAAACATTCAAATAATAAAAGTTTTAGGCTTTTAAATTATACAAAAATTGGTTCCAAGCAATTGAACTTAGCGTCCTCAGGCCAAAATATAACTAAATTAGAGTGTTAAATACCAGGTTTTTTCTTATGATCAAATAGTACAATTAAAACGTAATCATGGGGAATGAATTTACGAGAGTAGATAATGTTAAAATGTTTATGCATTAATTATCTTGAAAGAAATTTTTCTGAAAACACAGTGCACTTACATCTGAATATTTCTTATTAACCATGCGATTCTTGATTCATATTTCAAACACAACACACATCGTTATTTACTAACACTACCTCAGCACAAATTAGTGTTTCTTAACATTCATAAATTAATTCCTAATGATCATTTTTAAATTGTACTATTAGATCATTGGAAAAAAACATAATATTTAGGACTTCAACTGAGTAATCTACAGGCCCAAGAATCCTAGATTCAATTGTTTGGAACTAATTTTAGTCAAATTTAATTACCTGCTACTTGTATTTCAGAGATTTTTTTACAAAAATCGATTCCTGAGAAACAATATGCTGATAATGCCTGAAAAAAAATGGATTATTTCATATATACTATTCACTAGTTGTCTCTAATTATTGACAGTTGTAAATTAAACAATAAACAGAAAAAATATATAGTGTTAATCATTTACTTGACTAGAAGGTGCTGCTAGGAGCTGAACTAAAAGCTACAATGTCTTCCCAACAGATGGCAACAATGTCGACATATCATAACAAACGCTCCTTCGCATTTGCTGTTTAATTTCAAAGTCAGAAAGTTATAGTTATTATTAATTCATCGTGTTTATAACTGGGCTTATTTTTTTTTAACTATAGAAAAATAAAGGGTAGTAATAGCATAAAAATCTACAATAGGAGTAATTTTCCAAATACTATCGCAAAAAAATAAGAAATTAAATGAATTCGGCTACGTGATAATGGTGTTAATTAATTTGTATATCAGGGTATGATGAAACTATAATACCGTTTTTAATTGCCGTTAGGCAAGAATTGTGCAGAACTGAATACTTTTTATTTTAGATGCCTAGGAGAAGTGATTATTGAATGATTAATAAAACTTTACGTGATTAACAGCGTTTACTTTCTAAAACAAAAATGGCGGCATTTGTAAAGAGCAAACAATGAAAATAAAAATAAAACTATTTTTGATCCTACAGAACCGAGGTGATTTACTCTAAAATTTTTTTTTTTTTTCGGAGATGATCGAATAACCAATTTTATTTCTAGACCACTTACTATGAAATGAAATTACTGCCTTTGCAAATTAAGTTAGAAATGAAATATTATAATGTTTTACATATGCTATAATTTAATAATAATTTTAATATTAATATAATAATACTAAGTGCTGCCATCGGGCAGTTTCTCTTTTCTCTTCATGTTTTTCATGTACCCTATCTTTTATCAGCATATTTACTTGATGTATTATAATATATAGTTGTAAATTGCAATAAATATATATATAATATATATATATATATATATATATATATATATATATATATATATATATATATATATATGGGTTGATGCAAAATTAATGCAGGTTTTTAGTAGGTATTGTAAATACGCCATATCTTTACTTTAACCATATATATTTAATCAAAATAATTTCCATCTGAATCAATGCACTTTTGCCAACGTTCAACAAGCTTTCTTATTCCACCAGAAAAAAAATCCGAATCCCTGGACTAAATGAAATCACGAAAAGAATTTTCAATGTCGTCCTGGTTTTGAAAATTTTTCTCCCTCAAAAAGTTGTCCAGATGCCTGAAAAAGTGGAAGTCTGTAGGCGAGAGGTCAGGTGAATAAGGCGGATGTTGGAGAACTTCGTAGCCCAACTCGTGCAGTCGTCGAAGCGTTGGTTATGCAACGTGTGGTCTGGCGTTATCGTGGAGCAGGATCGGCCCCTTCCGATTCATCAATGCTGGGCAAAGACTTTGCAATTTTTGATTCATGCTGTCAATTTCTTGACAGTACTTGTCAGCAGTTATAGTCTCACCTCGATTGAAAAGCTTTGACCTCAGCTGGTCGTTGTCCAGAGCAAGATGACGGCCCCGACCTTCCTTGTCTTCGAGGTCGAAATCTCCTCTGCGAAACTTCTGGAACCAACGCTGCACCGTGCACTCATTAATAGCCCCCTGACCCCACACTTCATTAATATTACGAGCCGTTTGCGCAGCGCTGCGCCCTAATTTAAATTCGTAAAAATAAATTTGACGAAAATCGCACTTTGACATTTTCGATTCAAGACCTTTGAACATACTGAACAAAACGATTTTACTAAACAAATTCATGGTGAAAGAGAGGGTATTAGATAAGGTTTGTTTTGGTATAATAATGATCAATGTTAGGATTAGCTTTGTTTACACAATTGGAATTAAGATATTGCAATAGAGGAAACCTGCATTAATTTCGCATCAACCCGATATATAAAATAATAATTTTATGCTATAAAATATGTTATACTTATTTTGATCTTTTTAATTCCGTAACTTACTGAACACTCAAATAAAAACTCACTTTGTATGTCTATCTAAAATCTAAACCAATATAGCTTTTAAATGGTAGGTACTAGCGAGAAATGTTATGTAACGAAAATTCTTCTACATTAAATTTTTTGATACGGTAATTATTAGCCAATTTTCGATTTGAGCTACACCAACAGAGCTACAGGGTGTCAAAAAGTTACCTTTTTTGCTGCAAAAAAAGTTTTGCGAAAAAAATAAAAATATAAATTGTAATGCTTACGATTCTTTTGAAAAGAACTCTCATGGTATTCATAAAATTTGTTAAATCAATATTTAATTTTTTTTAATATCAGATGAGTTATTTAATTTTAGATAGTATTCTAGAGATTTTACGCAATTTCGTATAATCATCAGAACCTCATGCATTTTTATATAAAATATTTAATATCGCATTGTAATTGGTAAAAATGTATTGATAAACAAAATAAAATAAATACATACTGGTAAAAGATATACTTACAAATAAAAAAATCCTTTAAGGTTAAGGTTTTTTGAAAATAATAATAATAATATCGATGTAAAACTATTTCATAAATTTGGTAAATAATTACAATATAACTGTAAAGATTAAGAATTATTAAAACATTATTTAACACACAAAAAATCGTTTAAAATAACAGAATGGTGGCGTAAACTTCAAAATCTCGAATGATTAATTATTAATATTCATATACAAAAAAATTAAAAAAAGAATTTAATTCTTTTAGTCGAAAGTATGAGTAAATTCGAGGAAATGGCTAAAAGATATTCTTTATTATTAACTTAAACTTCTCTGTTAAGACACTTATCAACTTAGGAATAAAGCAGTTTCATAATTAGGCACTTTAATTTGTCAACGAATCCCTCTTTGCAAATTAATATAACAGTAAAAAATTATCTTATCGTTAATAAAACAAGAAAAATATTTTTTATTTTAACATATTTATTGATATTTACAACGGTATAAAAATGCATCAATTAAATGTGATGGACATATGGTAAACTGACATGAAATACATGTAGAGGCACTACCCATTGGCAACACTCTAAACATATTCCGAACTAGAAGGTCTCGGGGCCATCTTCTTTTCAGAACACTTAGGACGATCATCAGGAATTGAAGAGGAAGAAAGAATGGAAACTAGTAGATTAAAGTGGGAATGTAGTTTCTCATGGAATGAATAATACCTGGTTCGGGTTAAATCAGTTACATATGGAACATTAAGGTATTTATGGATAAGTTTATTCGTGACAGGAGTCCGGTTCAGTCCGTTGAGTGTATAAGATCGTCTCCAGGTTAATTGTTCATAAAATCGTTAGTGGTAGTTCAATCTAAACAATTTTTTACAGAAGTGTTGTTTGGTGTATTACGAAGAAATTGTGAAGTTTGGAGGAAATAGGACCAGATGAAGGAAAGTTATAATTAAATATAATCTTAATTAATCTTCTAGGATTAGACAATACGTCCCCACCAGGTCTAGCTCCGCCCACCTCCCCACCTCAGCTCAAGGACCATTCCATTCATTGAGTCAAACAGGCCGTCAAACAGTAGCTACGTAAATACTTACATATCTATCCGTTATCGATAATAATATCTATATTCATTTTGGTTTTTGTACTGTTTAGTTTAAATTTTCAAATCACTATGGCAACAATAGAAGAGAAATTTAACATACTAATAGATAAAATATCAGGTTTAGAAAAGAAACTAGACGAAAACAGAAAAAATCACGAAGAGGAAATTAGAGAGATAAAAACTCAGGTTGATGAAATAACAAATAACATTAAAAACTTTAGGGAAAGAGAGGAAAATTTCACTAGAAGGAAAAATATAATTATATTTGGTTTAAATAGAGAAAGATATTTAGATATAAATAATAGAGTAATAGAAATATTAAACTATATTTTACCAAAGTTTCGTACGTATGATATATTAGAAATAAGGAAAATAAACCCTAAAGTTGAAAATGGCCCAGTGATCGTAAAATTAAATTCGATTTTCTTAAAAAGCGATATTATGAAAAATAAGTTTAAACTGAACAAATCGGAAGAATTTAAAATGATAAAAATAAAAGACGACTTGCCAAAGAGTGTTAGAGAAATTCGGAAAGAATTATACCCATTTATGAGAGCACATTGGGATAAAGGTAATAAGGCTTCACTGAGGTATGACAAGCTTCTTATAAACGACCAAATTTTTTCTCTAGAAGAATTGCAATCTCAAGAAATTTCCAAAAAAGAGAAAGGAGTGAAGAGAAAGAAGGTAAAATATCTAGGAAAAATGCTTCTAAAAAACAGATCCAATTCATAAAGGAAAAAAAAATGAAAGATACTAAAACCCACCATAGATCTATTAGTCTGGATAAATTTTTGGTGATTCATAAAGAGGTCGATAGAGACCATAATAAAAATGAAACCTCCCACACTAGTTCATAGCATAAACAGGATTCTATCTTCCAAGATAATGATAAAGGCACTCTCATGGTATGCACATTAAATGTTAGGACATTGTTAAGTGAAGACAGGTTAGAGGAGTTCACTCATGCTTTGGAGGATATTATTTGGAATATTATTGGTCTGGCAGAAGTAAGAAGAAAATTTTGTTCGGTTTTGGAACAGAAATCAGGAAATGTTTTCATACACACAGCATCACAAAACGGAATGTTTGGAATTGGATTTATTGTATCAAATAAATTAAAAAACAGGATAATGGATATTAAAGAAATAAACTGCAGAATAGCCGTGTTAGTGTTAGAAATTACTTCTAGTAAAAATATAACTGTTTTGCAAGTGCATGCTCCTACGAGGGCGGATTACTATGAAGCAAAAGAAAAATTCTATCAAGAACTAGACACTGTTACTTCCAGCTATAAGCGAAAAAATAATTGGATTATTGTGATGGGAGACTTTAATGGCAGGGCTGGTGTCAAACTAGATGGTGAAGTTAGGATTATGGGAGATTGGGGATACGGTAAAAGAAACGAAGGAGGAAACCAGTTAATCCATTTTTGTTTTAGCCAACGTTTACAAATTGGAAATTCTTTCTTTAAAAGAAATGCTAAAGAAAAATGGACTTGGTGCTCACCAAAAGGACACAAGTTTGAGTTGGACTATTTTCTGACCAATCAAATTAGTTTAGTCGAAAAGGTGGAGGTCATACAAAGGCTAAATTTCAACACAGATCACAGGATGTTAAGAGCAAAGCTACATATCGAAAAGTATAAAAGAAGAAGACCATTTAGGGCAAAGAAGAAGCACTTACTTCTTCACGAACTAGCAGAAATAGAAAAATTTCGAGCTGAACTCACAAGAAATCTGCAGCATAATTATGAAAGTATAGAAGGAAACAAAGGATATATAGAAATGGAAAGGAGAGGAAAAATATTTCCGATTAGGAAAGGAGTTAGGCAGGGAGACCCACTATCACCAACTATTTTCGTTTCAGAATTAAAACGAATCTTCGAAGCCCTAGATTGGGAAGATATGGGAATCTCTATCAATGGAACGAAGCTCAATTCATTAAAATTCGCAGATGACGTAGTTCTAATAGCAAGTTCGGAAGATGAGCTCGTCATAATGATTAATGAACTAAAGGAAAAGAGTTCTCTCCATGGCCTGATATTGAACCCTGAGAAGACTGTCATCATGACCAACGGGCCTTCGGAAATAATTAAGCACAAACTCCCAGGCATGAAGATTTCTAATGAAGCCTATTATCTTGGACAAATAATTTCATTTGTAAATAGAGATACAAAGGAAATAGAATCCAGAATAGGTAAGGCCTGGAAGAAATTTTGGAGCCTCAAGATTATATTCAAAAGCCAACTGGACATAAAGTACAAAGCACTAGCTTTCAACAGTTGTATCGTCCCAGTGCTTACATATGGATGCCAGACATGGTCGCTGACAAAGAATATAGAACAGAAAATAAACGTCTGTCAACGAAGAATGGAGCGGATTATGCTTGGAATCTTCCTGCGGGACAAAATTAACTCTAATAGAATAAGGAAAATAACAAATGTCTCAGACGCTATTGCTCATGCTAGAAAAATGAAGTGGACATGGGCAGGACATCTCATGCGGAAAACAGAAGATAGCTGGGCAAAGCGAGCTGCCGAATGGATCCCTATTGATAAGAAAAGACGCAGAGGCCGACAACGCAAACGCTGGGCCGACGAATTGAGGAAAAACGATGGTTCTCTATGGATGAGATATGCACAAGATAGGAAGTTGTGGAAAACTAAGTGCCAGCAGCAACTCAAATTTTAGGTTTTAGGTTCGGCTAGTCTCCGCCCAAAAGACTCTAATCTCCCATTGGGAAGGTCTATATGTAAATATATCTCATGTAAATATTATGTTTTGATTTTGTATACATAACGCAGAGAAATTAACTTTATATTTTCATATAAATAAAGACTTTTATTATTATTATTATTATTATAGAAGGAAAAGTACTTAGTTCAGTCCAGGAAAAGTATAGCATTATTGCCAAAGCCATTGAAGACACAAGGGCACAGAGTTCTGGGTTCAGTATGAGTAAACCAAGTAAATTATCAGAAAGTACCAAAGAACTTCTAAGAGTTCGTGAAAAGATAAAAGAAAGAGAAGACATTACTGAAAAGGGAATAAAAGATCTCACGGTTCTGAACAATGAAATCAGGAAAAGAATAAAAGACGATCTGAAAATTATGAAAATGATATAGTCACTAAAATTCTTCTAAACAATAACTCCACAAGAAAAATTAAAAAAGAATTGTCCAAAGGTAGACAATGGATGGTTGCTCTTGAAAACAGGAAGAAAGAAATTATAACTGATAGGAAAAATATAAGAAGGGTGGCAACGGAATATTTCAGAGAACTTTATAAATGTTTATAATTTATAAATGGGCCGGATGATATTACGAACGAAATTTTAAAAACAGGAGGAGAAGTTCTCATTAGGGAAGTTACAGAACTATTTAACTTAATTGTTGAAAAGGAAGAAATTCCAGAACAGTGGAAAACAGCGAAAATAATTCTATTACACAAAAGAGGCAATAAACAGGATATGGAAAACTATCGACCGATTTCGCTTTGTTCTACCATGGCAAAGCTTTTTACCAGCGTCATTAAACAACGGCTCACCAAAAGAATCATGGAATGTGTAGAGGAAGAACAAGCAGGTTTTAGAAAAGGTTTTTCAACTGTGGACCACAGTCATACAGTAAACCAGATGATAGAGAAAGCTAAAGAATATAACTTCTCTCTGTATTTCTGTTTTCTCGATTTTAAAAAAGCTTTCGATAATGTTCTACATACGGGTGTTCTTAAAGCTTTAAGAATAATAGGAATCGAAGAGAAATACGTTAGAATTATCGCAGAGCTATATAAAGATATGACAGCATATGTAATGACAGAAAAGAGGGGTCAAATCTTTCGTGTCGAGAAGGGTGTTAGGCAGGGGGATCCGTTATCTCCCTTGTTGTTTATTCTGGTGTTGGAGATGAGCTTTTGGTCTCTTGGATGGGAAAATGCAGGCATAAAGGTGAATGGTCGATTTTTAAGCAACTTACGTTTTGCAGATGACATTGTACTTTTTTCCGACAGTTACGAGAAATGCTAAAACACCTTCTAGGGGCCTGTGAAGAAATTGGTTTATACCCAAACCAAAATAAGACGAAACTAATGACCAATAGTTCAAAGGAAGAAATAAAAATGAACAACTTCACCCTGGAATACGTAGAGGAATATGTTTACTTGGGACAGTTAGTTTCCTTTTCTGACAGAGGTACAAAAGAAGTCCAGAGAAGAATAGCATTTGGTTGGGACAAGTTCTGGTCACTGAAGTATATAACAAAAGGAAACATGAGTATTAACCTAAAAAGGCTAGTTTTCGATAGATCTATTATGCCAGTGGTGACCTATGGCTCCCAAACATGGTCATTGACAAAAGCCCAAGAGAGGAAGATCGTGGTCTGGCAAAATGGCATCGAAAGAAGCATTTTAAAAGTAAAAAAGATGGATAAAATAAGATGCAAGAAGATAAAGGAAGAAACAGGGCTCAAAGACACACTCTCGCAAATAAGAAAATGGAAATGGGCTGGACATCTTCTGCGATGCATCGACAATAGATGGTCAAAAATAGTCACCGAATGGACTCCATATGACCGGAAAAAGATGAGAGGCCGACAAATGAAGAGATGGAGAGATCCATTTAGGCTTCTGGCAGGACCTCTTTGGTGGAGAACAGCTAGGGATAGAGATGTGTGGAAAGAAAAATGGTTAGAGGTCAGAAATCCCGCTTCCCAGTAGGGCTAGTCACCCAGGGAAGTGTTAAAGACTATTACTCCTAAGGGAAGGCCTATGGAAGATAGCAAAAAGTTTTGTATAAATTATAATGTAAAAAAAAAAAAGAAATTGTTTTATTTTGTTTTGTTACCTTTTGAAATTGTAATATTAGTGCATAAATAAAGGCTATTTTTGTTTCATTTCATTATTCAGGACAACATATGGAGCATTCAGGATTTTAGGAAGGATTTTGGATTGTATACGAGAGAAATTCAATGGTTTAGTAGACCCCCATAGTTCTACTCCGTAAGTCCCAAAAGGTCTTATGATAGTCATGTAGATGAGCCTGTTGTAGTTAAGAGGAAGCTTTGGCCGTTTTTCCAGTAAGAGTTGAAGTAGCCGAAAACGGTGGTATCGAAATATAAATTCACATCACCGGGATCATATCACGGGTGGTGTATTGGCTAGTATAGCTGCCTTTTATAACCAAGGTCGCCTGTTCAAAACCGGAAGATTGTTTTAAGATTTTTCAAAAGAGGTAAAAACATTGTTTATGCCTTATTGCGGTGGGAACGTAAAATGGTGGTCTGAGCTTGTGTGATATCTAGTACTCGTTAAAGATCTCTATCCTTATTAAACCTGAAAAGGAACTATTTAAGACTCTCTCTGTGGCATCTTTCGATAAGCTGCAGTAGCATAAAGTGACGTTAAATAAATAACTAACGATTTTTTTTATTTTATAAAAGTGTAAAATTAGGTTCTTATAAAGATTACCAACATCATCTTAATATGCTGTAATCTCTCATATGTAGATTTTTTTTTCATTCTAACAGGACTTGTCCAAAATTTAATCAATAGGGTTAGCATAATTTGCAACAACAAATAAATATTATTATATTATAATACCTATTAGACAGTTCAACTACTTTCGTTTTTCTGGAAGTAATTAGTCCGGATGGTGGTCATTAAATGAAACAACTAAATAGTTTCAACTATTTATTGTTTGCCAACGTTTCGACCCCCTTTGTGGGTCATCATCAGGGCGCATGGTGGTAATGGAAGCTCAAATTTCATTCTCCATGGAAACTCAGTTTCCATTCTCCCACCATGCGCCCTGATGATGACCCACAAAGGGGGTCGAAACGTTGGCAAACAATAAATAGTAGAAACTATTTAGTTGTTTCATTTAATGACCGCCACCCGGACTAATTCCTTCCAATAATTCTCAACGGTCAACTAATTACATCCACTACTTTAGTTTTTCTGTTAATAATAAGGAAAAAACTTGTGATATATAGTGTGAAGACACATGCAACTCTAAAACCAATAAATTTCAAAGATACGAGTAATTATCAAGGATTAAATAACACTAGGGATAAAATTTTGTTAATACAATAGGATATTTCGTTTAAAATAAAGACATAAAAGAAAAACTGTAACTTAGTTAAAGATTCTACATTTTAATTATCATTTAATCATTCCAGTCTTCATGGTTTTTTCTTTTACTTTTATTTTTAACAATATAACAATTTGAAGTTATGATTGAACATTTTTTTTGTTTGTTGCTTTCTTTATTGAACATTTATATTCGACCAAGAAACAAATAAAACATTACCTTCTAAAAATTTGAGGTCTCACGTTTCCACATACTTAGAATCCAAATATCAAAATTTAAATGTCCTACCAAAGAGCTAAATGCTCTAGAAATGAAAAAAAAAAGTACGAAATCTAGTGTTTTCAACTTCACAAATGGGAATTTTCCTTGAATATAAAAAGACAGTGTTTCTGGTTCGTCTTTCATAATTTCTTTGAATTATCCAATAGATGCATTTAAGTTAATTTCCTATACATCTAGAGAAAATTTGAATTCATCATGTAATTATCATGGAATAATAACTAACTATTTAGTATGTAATTTGCAGCGTTTTATTTATTTTTTTTTTAATATATCAGATAAATTAAAAATTCATTAAGCTACCCCTAAAATATTTCAAAATAGATCCTACCTATTCATTAATATAATTGTTAATAAAAAAATGTATATTTGTTTTCATTTTGTTATGAAATATTAATAAATGGTTTCATAAATAAATGGAAACTGTGTACTACTTAAATAATCTATCCTTTTTGTAACATTTACTCATTATTATCATTTTATTTTCAGTTTATAGACCATAATATTAAGTAGTTTTGTAATGAAAAAAATTGAAGCGAAGCTGAATTCATCCTACATAGGTTTTTAAAAGATGTATAAAATCTCAGATACAAAGAAGAAAACATGAAAATAAAAAAGGAAACTATTGGGTTGATGCAAAATTAATGCAGGTTTCCTCTATTGCAATATCTTAATTCCAATTGTGTAAACAAAGCTAATCCTAACATTGATCATTATTATACCAAAACAAACCTTATCTAATACCCTCTCTTTCACCATGAATTTGTTTAGTAAAATCGTTTTGTTCAGTGTGTTCAAAGGTCTTGAATCGAAAATGTCAAAGTGCGATTTTCGTCAAATTTATTTTTACGAATTTAAATTAGGGCGCAGCGCTGCGCAAACGGCTCGTAATATTAATGAAGTGTGGGGTCAGGGGTCTATTAACGAGTGCACGGTGCAGCGTTGGTTCCAGAAGTTTCGCAGAGGAGATTTCGACCTCGAAGACAAGGAAGGTCGGGGCCGTCATCTTGCTCTGGACAACGACCAGCTGAGGTCAAAAGTGGAAGAAGACCCAACCAAAACCACACGAGAAATGGCGGCGGAACTCGGAACTCAAAAATTGCAACGTCTTTGCCCAGCATTGATGAATCGGAAGGGGCCGATCCTGCTCCACGATAACGCCAGACCACACGTTGCACAACCAACGCTTCGACGACTGCACGAGTTGGGCTACGAAGTTCTCCAACATCCGCCTTCTTCACCTGACCTCTCTCCTACAGACTTCCACTTTTTCAGGCATCTGGACAACTTTTTGAGGGAGAAAAATTTTCAAAACCAGGACGACATTGAAAATTCTTTTCGTGATTTCATTGAGTCCAGGGATTCGGATTTTTTTTCTGGTGGAATAAGAAAGCTTGTTGAACGTTGGCAAAAGTGCATTGATTCAGATGGAAATTATTTTGATTAAATATATATGGTTAAAGTAAAGATATGGCGTATTTACAATACCTACTAAAAACCTGCATTAATTTTGCATCAACCCAATACTTATCTTCATATTCTCTAAACCAAGTTCAAGAAAGTTTACAAGAAAAGACATTTGAAGACATACTAATACTTGGCTATGTGTTTATAACTCAGGGCACAATGGGCTTGATGTACTAGCGACAAACATAAAAGTTTCAGCACTACCACGGCAAGGATATATCAGCTTGTGCTCCCAGAGAGGAGTTAGAAATAATATCGGACTCCTAAAATAGAGCTAAATGATTTAACTTTCCAAGTGCCTGCTACATGCTTTGGAACTCCAAGTGGTGAGTAATGCCGTGCTTAGCCAACTTCGAAGCCCTTCCTGCGGATCTCATTGTCCCAAGGGTAGTTCCCTAAGTCCTCTTGGAAATGATAATAAAAAATAAAAAAAATTGCTAGTTTTAATCCAGTGGCTTCTTACAAGTGGTCCGCGGATCCATGAAGGTCCTAAGACGACGTACAAGGGTGCCCGAAATGGAAAATTATTTAAAATAAACACACTGTAAAATATGTGCAACACCCTGACTTGTAACATGAATCAGTTTCATTGCACTCACACATTAAGTTGCGTGAGGCTACTTTCAGTAAATATGTTTTTATATTTTAGTAATTCATTGAGTACAATGCTTCGCAGATTATAGTCGGTTCTTAGAGCATAGGTATAGCATATACTATCTTGGACTATCTCAATAAATGAAGTTAAATTGCGGTCACTAAGTCGTTTGTCCATTATTTCAATAACAAAAGATTTAGTGGGATGCGACTTAAAATTATCATCTTAATTATTTACAATAAGTACTATATTTATTTTAGAAAATTTTGTATTGAACCAATTAAATTCATTATTTTTGAAATTTATAATCGTTCGAAATGATATATGAAATATTTCTGTTTTTAATAAAATCACATAAGGTGAAATATTTGGGTCATATAAACAGCCAGTGGTATAACCTGTTGAAGCTGATTCTGCAGGGCATGATCGAGAGTAGGATATCATGGTTGAAGAACTTGCGTACATGGTATAATACAATCATCAGTGGCAGTGGATAAAGTAGGAATTTACTTTATGATCGCCAACATCCGTAACGGATAGGCACCACAAGAAGAAGGTAGTAAGGAAAAGTATTGAGATCGTAAAAATTATCGAATTCGAGTTATCACCGGAAATACACGTTTTAGGCTCTAAATGGCTAAGTCCTGCAAAAAAAATCGGGGTGTGTAAGTGGTAAGTCTAGAAAACGGCAAGCTGTATAAAAGTGAAAATTTCATATTGTAGATTCTTATATGTCTGAGATGTTGCAGCAAATTTTTCATCAATGTCGGCAAACCAGATATTGGTTTGATGCAAAATTAATGCAGGTTTTTAGTAGGTATTGTAAATACGCCATATCTTTACTTTAACCATATATATTTAATCAAAATAATTTCCATCTGAATCAATGCACTTTTGCCAACGTTCAACAAGCTTTCTTATTCCACCAGAAAAAAAATCCGAATCCCTGGACTCAATGAAATCACGAAAAGAATTTTCAATGTCGTCCTGGTTTTGAAAATTTTTTTCCCTCAAAAAGTTGTCCAGATGCCTGAAAAAGTGGAAGTCTATAGGAGAGAGGTCAGGTGAATAAGGCGGATGTTGGAGAACTTCGTAGCCCAACTCGTGCAGTCGTCGAAGCGTTGGTTGTGCAACGTGTGGTCTGGCGTTATCGTGGAGCAGGATCGGCCCCTTCCGATTCATCAATGCTGGGCAAAGACGTTGCAATTTTTGATTCCTGCTGTCAATTTCTTGACAGTACTTGTCAGCAGTTATAGTCTCACTTCGATTGAGAAAGCTGTAGTGAATAACACCAGCATTATACCACCAAACTGTGACCATAACCTTTTTTGGGTGCAGGTTGGGCTTCGGGAAAGGTTTTGGTTGTTCATCTTTGCCCAGCCATTGGCTAGAACGCCTTCTGTTGTCGTATAAGATCCATTTTTCATCGCACGTCACAATGCGATCGAGAAATGGATCATTTTTATTGCGTGTCACAAGCATGGAGCAGATTTCAAAGCGGCGATTTTTTTGGTGGTCGTTTAATTGGTGTGGCACCCACTTGGCCAACTTTTTTACCTTACCAATTGCTTCCAAGTGGCGTACAACTGTGGATTGGTTCACACCGAGTTCCGCCGCCATTTCTCGTGTAGTTTTGGTTGGGTCTTCTTCCACTTTTGACCTCAGCTGGTCGTTGTCCAGAGCAAGATGACGGCCCCGACCGACCTTCCTTGTCTTCGAGGTCGAAATCTCCTCTGCGAAACTTCTGGAACCAACGCTGCACCGTGCACTCATTAATAGCCCCCTGACCCCACACTTCATTAATATTACGAGCCGTTTGCGCAGAGCTGCGCCCTAATTTAAATTCGTAAAAATAAATTTGACGAAAATCGCACTTTGACATTTTCGATTCAAGACCTTTGAACACACTGAACAAAACGATTTTACTAAACAAATTCATGGTGAAAGAGAGGGTATTAGATAAGGTTTGTTTTGGTATAATAATGATCAATGTTAGGATTAGCTTTGTTTACACAATTGGAATTAAGATATTGCAATAGAGGAAACCTGCATTAATTTCGCATCAGCCCGATAGAAGAGCCACTTGGTGCCTCACTGTGATTTAAGTATGTTTCTCTGTGAGAGTCACTTAACAGTGATTTCTTTGAGGCGGATTTTTTCGTGGGATGGGATACTCATGGGTGAGGCGACAGTGTCCAGGCGGGTGATAACTACCTTCTCACGCCGGGATTTTCTGGAAGAAGTGGCTCAGGAGCTGACAGTGGATCTGTTGCCATTCATTTATGATTTTTGCTTTTAGTGGTTTAAAAAACTCTGAGGGCGTTATTTCTGCTAACGAATGAGACTGCTGCTGCTTTGTCAACTTGCTAATGTTCGGATATCCCTGAACGACTGGGAACCAAATAGAAATTTTTTTTTCTAGAATAGTACTCCATCTGTTTGATTGTGCAGTGGACCTCCTGTACATTGGGATTTTCAGAAAACAAATTGGGAAAGGCCCTGAGTGCACTAAGTGAGTCATAGCAAATAATAATTGATTCAGTTGGAGATGAACAGACTAGAATAGCCGTCAATAGAGCGGTGAAAACACTACAATTACTATTCAGTTTTTACTTGTGTATTTTGTCACCGTTCATCACTGCACATGTTGCACACATTTAGATTCATTAGTTTTTGAACGATCAGTATAGATGGCTTTGTTTTACTGAGGTTTGTTGAGTCAGTTCAATAGATATTGAATGCTTTAATTAGGATCTGCCATTTTTGAGAAAAACTCTTAATTTAGACTTTTAATACTTTAATTTTAAAAATAAAAATCTGGGGCGGGCAACACACGACTTTCACTAAACTCGACTTTTAAAATAAATTTAAAAACTATTAAATATACTTCAATTTAAAAAATATTTGAAGATAATTTTAATTAAAGGTGTATTTATTTTGGCTGGAGATATGTTATTTGTGTTGGGTACCTCGAGACGGTCCAATGTATCCCACCTCTACGATGAGTTAAAGTGGTTAACCCCAACCTTTCGAAGACAATATTTCCTTGGATCATTCCTTTATCAAATCATAAGCTCCCACCATCCATTTTATGTCTACAGCCTTCTGGTATTTAAATCCTCAACCCATCACCAGGAAACAAGATCCTGTCTGTCCGACCTCCACACTCCTTTCCATAGAACCAAAAAAATATGACTGCTCCTTTTTAGCCCGTTCCACTGCCTTATGGAATACTCCCCCTTCAAACATAAGTCATGCTCCTTCCTTATCATCTTTTAAATCCCTCCTCTTTCAATACTTCCTTTCTCATCAGACAGATGATAGCTAATTTTTATTATGCCAACTTATGTAAGGTGAATTTGATTTTAATGCACTTACTTTAATGAGATGTAAAAGTTACATATTATGTTTATTCTTATTTATTTATTTCTTGAAATTGTAAATAAAGATGGTACTCTGACCCTTTTTTCTTTTTTGTATTATTTAATTGTAGTTATATATTGTTTTTGGCCAGTTAAATTTATTATTATTTTGTTCATAATTGTTATTCTTAAGGGACCTTGTCCCAGAATAAAGTTTTTTTTAAATTTCCATTTCTATTTCTAACTATATTAAATTGTTAATCAGTAATAAGAGTATTCCCCATTCGTCACTTTATATTTCCATTTGAAACTCTGTGTATCAGATAATATTTTTTCTAAGATCTTTCTCTTTCCAACGGTGTATTATCTATACTAATATTATAAAGCTGAAGAGTTTGTTTGTTTGTTTGTTTATTTGAACGCTTTAATCTCAAAAACTACTGCTTCGAAATGAAAAATTCTTTTTGTGTTGGATAGTCCATTCATCGAGGAAGGCTATAGGCTATATAACATCACGCTGCGACCAATAGGAGTGAAGAATCAGTGGAAAATCGGGGAAAAAACGGGAAAAATTAGGGGAAAAAAAACCTCGCATCCCAATGATTCCAAATGATTTACTTTTTATTTTTAAAATAATTCAATTTCCCCATAATTTATCTTTTGCTGTAACAATTAATAAATCACAGGACAAAACATTTAAGCACGTTGAAATTGATTTACGCCAAGATCGGGTTGCGGAGAAAATCAGTATGCTCTTCTGCCACATGAAAATAAAACTAAAAATGTCATTTACGCGGAAGTTCTTTCAAATATATTCTTTTAAAAACTTCTTAATAGCGATCATAATAACAGAAATTGATGCAGACGAAATAGCTTTAGAATATGTCAAAGAAAAGGTGACGTGTACCGAGAAAGGATTAAATCTGGTTGATAAAATTCCGGTTCTGGAAACGCCGATGATTTGGTACTGTTAGGGGAAGACACGGAAACTAATAAAATAAAAATCGGTAAAAAAAAATAGGACTCGAAATAAATACCGATAAGAAAAAATATATGATTAGTAGCAGAGACGGTGGCGATCTTAGTGATATTGATATATCAGGGCATACTTTTGAACACGTAGAGAAATTTAAGTATTTAGGTTCAATGATAACGAGAAAAACTAAGTCCAGGAGAAAATAAAGTCCCGGTTATAGGCGGGAAATGCGTGTTATTTTTCAGTTGCGAAATTACTTAGCTCGCGGCTTCTGTCTAAAAACTTTAATGTTAGAAGTTATAAAACTATTATTCTTCCGACGGTCTTTTACGGATGTGAAACGTGGCTGCTTACTTTAAAGGACGAACAACGGCTAAAATTTTCGAAAATAAGGTACTACAGGCAAAATATTTGGTCCGAAGAGAGATGAGGCCACTAAGGTGTAAAGAAGGTTGCGGAGACTATATTTATATCAATCTATATTATTATATCTATATGTCATGTTTTATTTCAAGAGTCATTTTCAACTTTAATCGTTTGAAGCATTTACATTTATAAATTTAAATAAATTATAACAATTATTATTTCTTTTGAATAATTCGAGTATAATAATCAGAACTATTATTTTAATCATATTTAGGACTTTTATTAGCTATATGCCTATGTTTAAAAAATATATCACTCAATTTTCTGGTCATCGCAGTATCTAAAAAATGACTATGGTTGTGAAGCTAAAATTTTTCCTGGAGGTTCGCCTTAGTGTCTAGATGTGCAATAAAGCTGGGTTTGAAAATCTTCAACTTACAAGTGGTTGAAATTGTAAATTTGACAGGAAGAAGTCTAGATCGGGCTTTAAATAATAACAAAGAGTAGCAGATAGTTGATATTTATTATAGCCAATCTTACCATAAACGCACATAAATTGATACGAAATGCAATATTCGCTAGCAAAGCTGCGGTTCACAGCTAGTATGTTTATATTACTGTTGTTATTATCAGTAAACCAAAAATTACGAAAAATAAATAGTTTTACTCTTTAACCTTCAATCAAATTCGTCCAACTATGCCATTCAGATGATATAGATAATCTTTAGGAATGTACAAAATTAAAGATAGTTTAGAGGAAGAAACATTAAAATAACGGCATTTAAGCCCTGTCAGACTATTTGAATCAGAATAAAATCTACAAGGTATTAAAGCCCATTAAATTTTACATCAATATAGCGAGTTTAATCAAAATCGTTAGAGCCATTTTTTAGAAAAAACATGCAAAATGCATGGTATAAAGTGGCTCTCCTGGTTAGCCGATTTTGATGAGAAAGTAGCTGTAACATCTTGGACGTATAGTTATCTTAAATATGAAATTTCAGTTTCGTACGACTTAGCGTTTTTGCGCTATACTTACCACATACACACACAGAGCTTTTTTCTGGACTTTGGTCATTTGGACTTAGAAGACCCTAAAACGAGTATTTCCGTCGAAAACTGGAATTAGAAAATTTTCACGATCGCAATACTTTTCCTTACTATATATTTCATATATAGGTGGAAAGTAAAAGTAATAATTCTTTAGCACAGATCTAAAAAAAAAAAAATAGACATTCCATGAAGGTTTCTTATGGGTTACGTACAGAGTACAGATTACTACCTTGGCAAGCCGAAGGTTGTGAAAGAATGCGACTAACTCAAGCTTCATTGTTATTCTGGATAAACAGAGTTCTACTGAACTCGATTTCTAGGGGCTGTATTCAGTTTTGTAAGGGTGTTACAAGCAGGAAGAAATATTGGTTTGCAGACTGTTCCTTCCAGATATAAAACTGATTTCTGGAGGCTGTCGCGTCAGATCGGAAGCAATCACCTGCGTCATGTGAAGCCGAGGAGGAGGCCGGATGTCAAGAAGAAGACAGATACCGCCTGGATGAGTGATGGTCTCGAGGGAGACCTTGTTTACTCCAAGCACCACCGACTCCTCGATCGATAGAGGATTCGAACTTCTAAAAACATGAGGATCTCCGGTAAACAGGAGTCCATGGCAATGACAGCTTTGCTTGCAGACAATACAAATATTATTTTTGCGGATTTGAAAAAATAAAAATCTGAACAATTTTTTTATTAAAAGTAGACCACTAGAAGAGAATTGTATTAATAATAAATTCTTTATTTATTCTAGGGCAAGTAATTTTTTATTGAAATAATAGGAAATGAAAACATGGATTGTTTTTCTATTCTCCTTTATTGTACAAAAAACAATAATAAAATAAAACAATGGGAAAAGAAAAAAATGCAACTTTTCAGGCCTTTCAAAACTTACACTACCAAAGAATTACCTCAAAAGAGGTATTTCAAGATGAACACCGAATAAATACATTAGGGTATGACAGTTTATATAGCTGTTTAAAGGAAATAACTAATAAGAAAACCAAAAAAATAATCAAAGGAAAACGGTCTAACACTGCTAATTTCAAATCTATGTTACTTACTCCATATCAGTTAAATGTAGGTCTACTGTCAAATAAAGACGAGATACGCTTGTAGAGAAACTACCAAATGACCTGCTCCAAAAAATATTGTAAACCAGAAGGTCCCAGGTGCAACTATTTTTTCAGTCGTCTCAGGGAATTATCAGGATTGAAGAGGGACTAAGAATTGAAACTAGTGGGTTAGAGAGGGAATGGAGGTTGTCATGAAAGTAGTGGTTCTGGTCAAGTCAACAACGTATGAGACATTAAGGTGTATATGAATCAGTTTACGTCTAAAAAAGTTAGGAGTATTAAGGATTGGATACGACAGGAATTCGATGGTTTAGTCGAGCCCCAAAGATCTAACCCCGTAAGTCCATAAGCGGAAGATTTGAAGGTTTTTCCACTAAGACTTTAAATAGTCTAAAACGTCGGGCAGTCTCAGTCTTGTATGAGGATTCCAAGTCAGGCGCTGGTCATGATGGAGTACTATGTCGTGGATCTGTTGAACAGGTACAAGCTGAGTGTTATTAAAGGATACTGCAGGGCTGAAGGTCATAAGTTTACGACGAAGAGTAAACGTCATTTGATGGGATATTTTGAAGTTTATTTTAATTCTACCAAAAATTATAAATTCGAAATAAGAAGTTAGATACCGTAATTGAATTTATTAACATTTTAAAAATATGTGACAATATTTTTGACATCTCCCGCCGCTTCTTTATCACACAAAGCGATTAAATGGACTCCGTCAGCTCTTTCCTCTTGAAACCCCCAAAGTTTTAGCCTCCTCTCTGATATTTCCCCACTTTGAGTATTGATGTAAGGTGTCTGGGGGTGTCTGTAGAGATCTTGAAGAAAAACTAAAATGGTTATTTAATAGCTTTATTCGATTTATCTTTGGGATCCACCCTTTCAACTTTCAGACATCGTCAATTCCATTACTTCCTGTTCATTCAATTACCAAAGAATTCTGACCGGTCCTATTTCCATGAACATAAGTAAATAGAAAAAGTTATAGAAGTGATTTGTAATATTGTATTTTATTTTAACTGATTTTTCAGTTAAATAAGAATTTTATTTTGTTTTTTAGTCGAGGCTAGTAATGTGAACATGATAACTATTTATTTATAATATTGTACTTTTTAAATACAAATAATTTACTAATATTTTTTACAGCTATTAATTTTTGGAGCTATATATCAATTTATTATATTATTATTTTAATCATTCTTTTGCTTAATATTATTCACTATATATATTTTTTTCTTTGTGTTATTCTTACTCTACAACTGTAAATCTCACGCTATTGTATTTCGCATTATTCTAAAGGGACGTCCCAGAATAAATAAATAAATTATTATTTTAAAAATAATACGGTTATTTGGTAAATTTTTGAGAGCAGCCACAGCTGCTGAAATGAAGTTCCTGCGAAGAATAGTGGGAAAGACGAGAAGAGATCGTGTAAGGAATGAGCGGATACGCCAGGAACTGGAGGTTGCGCCGTTAAAGGAAATTCTGCAAACCCGCCAGCTGAAGTGGTTCGGCCACGTTATTAGAATGGAGGATCACAGAGATCCTCTAAAAACCATGGACTACGTGCCAGATGGGAGAAGACCTAGGGGGCGACCAAGGATGTCCTACCTGGAGTACATCGACAGGCTTTGCAGAGGAAGAGGAAAGATCTCCGCCAGACCAGGAACCTAGCTGAGAATAGAGAGGATTGGTGCCGGTGGCTGAACGCTCCCCTACGCTGATACGGCACTACAGGGAGAAGCAAATGAAGAAGAAGGTAAATTTTTGACCGAAGATGTAAATTAAAGATCAGAAAAGCATGGTGGGCGACTGGATTAGATAGCTTTGCGGAGAAAGGATACTAGGAAGTAATTACAGCGGTATGTATGGCAAAGAGAATTCAACTCTTTGTAAAAACGGTTAATAGATTTATCCCTGTAATGTAAGATATAAATCCCCTAAAGCAATTGAATTGAAATTTTATTTTTGCATAATCATTTTAGGCTTACATGTATTAAAGTAAAAGATTCCTAACAAAAAGAAACCTAATCCAAGTTTGTATTAGGTTAAGTTTGTACTTAGTTACCGATCTAAATAGAATGGATCAATCATAAAAAATGACAACTAAATATAAACCGCTTTCAGTTACGAAATTAAACATATATTCGGCAGTAAATCAGTACCAAATGAGTTAATTTATCTTAGTAATAGTATAGTTAATATGTAAACAGTCTTCACCGAAAGGTCAAAAACAGCAAAATCAACATATTGTATAATACCTTGAATAGATTTAAAAGTTATCTACCTAGGCTGCTAGATCGCTAGTGTAGATTATGCTATTATAGCTTGTCCCTCTGAGATGTATTTCATTACCATATTCATTCCTCTTTGAACAGCTTCACGCAGTATGAGAAGTAAACTATACAGACCAGTCCACACTCAAGCTCTGCCGGTCTTCCAAAAGTTTCTTTTTTCCCTTCTTTTGTTTAAATGAAGTATACTTTTTCGGAAGTCGCTAAGCATTCTTACTAGTCCTTGTTTCCGTATAGTCAGTATGGACTATTTGTATGAGGTGTCCAAATCGAGTAGATTTTGCTCCATTACTGGCTGACTTAGCGTTGAGGTTCAATATTTTTGTGCTGTTATGAATTCGTTTTTTGAGTTCCCTCTGGAATCCGTAATTGGTGTTACTTTGCTAAAGTCCATAATCCCGTAGAGCCTGAGCCACTTTTATCCTCTTGTCCGTCTTTCGTACATTTAGAATGTTTCACTTAAATGCTTTGTAAATCTTGCGAGCTGCTGTGGCTCGTTCTGTCATTGGATCAATACAACCGTTTTATTCAGGAACACACTTAGATTTTTATAAGTTTTAAACGTGCCTAAAAATGTTGTCTCCCATTCTAACGAACTTGGACAACATCCAGAGGTGTGGACCAGATATTCGAGCGGAAGGTGTTGCGCCGAATCTACAGAAGCGTCCTCAAGAATAATGAATGGAGACGAAGAAGCCTAACTCCCTATGGCCATAGGGAGTCATATGATTAAAATTCTGAGCCTAATATCTCCAATTCCATTAAGCTCGGAAGACTTCGACGAGCAGGACATCTCGCTAGAATGGCTGATGATCTGCTTACTGAGAATTTCGACTGAGCCTCATGAAAGACATCAAAGAGTTTGGAGCCTAAGATAGGTAGATTGTGTGGCACAAACCTACATGAACGTGTGAAACTGGATGGATGTAGCACAGGATAGAATAGCGTGGCGATTGCTGCTGGAGGAAATAAACTCTAATAAACATTATTAATTACACTTGGTTTTCAATAGATGTGCTTAACATATATACAATTGTCGCAGGCAAAAAATTGATAACATTATTTTGAAATTACATATTTTTAAGATATCAAAACAAATTAATACTTCATCTTTCGAGACTTGCCTAAAATGATTTCTCGAAGTTCACCTTGATTTAAAAGCCAATAATAAACCAATACAACAATATAGAATTTTTAGATCATTTAGTGATATCGTGTAGTACAGAGGTAATCGATATATCTGACCAATTGACCCTTTTATAAATAAATGGATATTAATATATACAAGAAACATATATTGCCTCCCGCGGGGCTCCGCTTATTGAGTTATGGTCAAGGCTCTCTTAGACCAAAAACTATTGAGAAGTGGATTCCGCAGTTTCCTTCCAAAGCCCCTTCAATCTTTCTTCATGCCACGCGTTCCTCATCCAACTGTGTCCAGAGACGGACTTTATGGAGTCACTTAAGTTAGTGCATATGTTGTCTTCCTGGTCTTGTTTCCAGAATATTACGAGATACATTTAGTCACCTTCAATAACCATCTGTCGTCTTGAACTCTGGTAAGATGTCCCACCATATCATTCAATTTTCCATACTTGAAGGCTGATATTTCCAACAATAGATTCCTTCCGTGAAACTAAACATTCCATTCTGTCCTTCATCTTTTGATTTATCATGCTTCTTATAACAGAATTTTGTCATACCATCAAATTTGATTTTTGCGCGTGTTTATCAGGGCTCAGGTTCGGCAGCCATAATTAACTAAGAGAAGTATGCAGCTCTTGAACATCAGCTTCTTACTTTCCAACATGAAGTTGCCTTCCGTTACCTCTCTGAGAGACCAGTATGCATGTCATTCATCCCTTGGCGATTTTACTTTGCAGATCTTTTCTAATAAAAGATATGAGCTGCCCCAAATAAACGATTATTCACCAAGTATTCAACACACTGAAGAGTTACTCCGCTGAAGGCTCTCTATGTATGCAGTTAATCATCAGCATTGTCTTATTATTTGGGAAACGATAGGTAAGTAGATCCTCAATCATTTCCTTCATCTCTCGGCCTTATCATATGTCAAAACAACGTCAACAGCAATTCTTAGACTGCTTAGCTTTCTACCATCAATATTGTGACCTATGTTAATCCAATTAATTACGCTAAACATTATCACAGGGATTAAACCTATATTCCTATACTATTAACAAATCTTAAATAGGTTATTGTGGATATAACAATCTCCGAACACTCCATAAATTTTAATCATTTATTTAACTTTCAAGACTGTTCCATTTTAGATTCTGCTCCCAACCATAAAAAAAGAATCATCGCTGAATCCGTCCACATCCATCTCCAATCTAATCCTGTCAATCAGAAAACTGATAATCAATGCATCTCCTCCACCTACAGCCATATATTAAACTCTATTAAGTAATGCAACTTCCCATGTCCATCCCACTGTATACATTTTTGTTTATTTGTTGGTTTATTTTTTATTTATTTATGTATACATTTATTTTATATATGTATCTATTTTATTTGTTTACCGCGTATGGGGAGCGTCCCACGGGTGGCGGATGTGGGGATAGTCGGTGGAATTTCCCCGGAAGCTCCTCCCGGCTAAGTCCGATGGACTCGCTGACCAACAATGAGAGCGGCCCTCCAGGCTTGCTGGAGGGTGTGACGTAGGTTCGAACGCCCTACTCACATATTTTAGTTCACAAAATACCACAAACAGTCATGGATTCCTCTGAGATAAAACGCCCATTGTCCGGAAGTAAACTAGTCCCCCGTTCGGGTCTCCGGGTGGGGACTGCTTCAAAGGAATCTAGGCGCAAGATGAAAAGTAGAGGAACCGACTGGTACGCGTCCGAAAGGTAGGCCAAAGCGTCGATGGGAGGATTGCATTAAGGCTAATCTTGGGGGCTTGGGCTTGACCGGTGAACATTGGATGAGTCTGTGCAGGCGAAGTTTGGTGGTATCGGCATCGAACCTTCGGGTTCGGTAAGCCTAGTATTATTATTATATTATCTATTTTATTTGTTTATGCACTTCAAAAAAATCTAAATGGTTTTACAGTTCAATTTCTCCCTAATTGCAATTTCTTTATTCTTTTGTATCAACTTGTATGATCTGTCAATGATTGTTACTTAATTTTTCTCATATTTTCACCTGGTTATTTTTACTGTCTTGATATATTTACCATAAATATTAAAACGTTGGTTGGGAGGAAGTCAGTTTTACTACATATACTTTATACATTATTATTCTTACTATTGTATTATATATTATTCTAGTACCATTATGATGTTATTACTATTATAGGTTTAATCTTATTAATTCTGTTTATGTTAATATTACAATTTTACTCATTGTTGTCAGATCCCGTCTAAAAATACGCTACGTATTTTAAATTTTACCCAACTTTTTGTACGTACTTTCCTATCTACCTGCATATATTCCGTACTACCAAATTGTACCTAGTTTCCATTCGCCTACAACGCGGTACGTATCTCCACTGTACTCAATTTTTCAATGTTTTTTTATTTCATGTAATTTTTCTTATATATTTGTACATTAACCATTATCTGTAATAAAATATATTACAGCAATCATTATCTGTTCTGTATGGCCCTCTCATTTGTATACCTTTGTCATTGTAATTAAATTTTTTTTTTTTTTTTTTTTTTTTTTTTTTTTTTTTTTTTTTTTTTATTCGTATTTATTACAATTTGTCATAATAGACAATAATAATAGTGCTACAGGATCTCATTCATACAATATTTACAATATAAACAAAAGAAAAGTCAAATTACATAAAATAAAATCAAAATAAATAAACGTATACAATAACAAAATTTATAGACAAAATAAATACAAATAAATAAAGTTAACAAATAAATAAACAAAACATTTCACATTCATACCTATGTACAATATTTACAATCAGCTCGAGAACCCTGGACGGGGCTTGTCCCCCCACTTGTGGAAGGACAAGCAGAGCCCAAAGGATCCCAGCGCCTCCCTCTCAGCCGCATCACTGGTGAGAACCAGCGGAAGCTAAGTAAGGGCGCCACAGCCACAATCACACCGCACATGAGAGAAGAATCTGACCAGTGTCAGAACTCCAGAACAGATGTTTACAATATGTCTCGGGGCCACTGCCGTTTCAACCTTCTAGGAGGGTTGTATGGATGAGTGGAGCTGGATAGGGATTGTGCTAGAGGATTAGGATGATGAATGAGGTTCTGGTGGAATTTGGAAAATTTAGATGGAATCAGGTCTGAAATAAATGGAACATTAAGGTCGTGGTGTAAGGTATAGTTGGAGACATAATAAGGAGCATTTACTATTGTTCGGAGGACTTTGGATTGAAAGGATTGAATGCGTTTGATGTTAGAACGTTTAGCTGTCCCCCACAGCTCAAGTCCGTAGGTCCAGATTGGCTTCAGTATTGTCTTGTAAAGTAATAATTTGTTGTCAACTGTAAGCTTAGATTTTCTGTTTAGTAGTCTGTATAACTGTCCGAATCGTCTGTTGAGTTCTTTTCGTTTAAGTCTTGTATGTGGGTTCCACGTCAATCTTTTGTCTAGTAGTAAGCCAAGATACCGGACTGTGTCTGAGGAAGGAAGCGGTATGGAATTGAAATGAACCATTGGACAGGATTTGCGTCGAAGGGTGAAGGTGACGTGGGTGCATTTGCTTTCATTAACTTTAATACGCCAAGCATTACACCAGTCCTCATAAGACAAAGGTGTCTTTGCAGGATTAAGGATGCTATTTCAGGATCGGAATTGGATGATAGGATGGCGGTGTCATCTGCAAATGTTGCCAGAAAGGTGTCAGGATGATTAGGAATATCAGCAGTGTAAAGGATGTAGAGGACGGGTCCCAAGACGCTGCCTTGAAGAACACCGGCCTCAATGGGATAAAAGTTAGAAAATTCTACACCACAGCGAACTCGGAAGGAGCGGTTTAAGAGATAGGATCGTAGAATGAGGTATAGAGACTGGGGTAAATGCGTTTTAAGCTTGATGAGTAAACCGGTGTGCCATACCCGGTCAAAGGCTTGCGCTATGTCCAGAAACGCACTAGAACAATACTCTTTGCATTCAAGGGCTGAGGAAATATGGTCTACAACTCGGAGTCCTTGTTGAACAGTGGAATGATGAGCACGGAAACCAAAGTGATGGGAAGGAAGATTTTGTGATTCTAATATAGGCAGGATTCGTTTTAGAAGGAGTTTTTCAAAGACTTTTGAGAGGATGGGGAGTAGACTAATAGATCTGTAGGATGAAGTGTTGCTAGAAGGTTTACCTGGTTTTAGGAAGAGAATGATTGTGGAATGTTTCCACAAGAGAGGAAAATAGGTGGTGCGTAGGATGCAGTTGTAGATATAGGTAAGGAATATGATAGCTTTCTGTGGAAGTTGACGGAGGATCTGGGGGGTAAGAAGATCATGTCCAGGAGATTTACGGAGGGTCAGTTTCTGGAGAAGATATTTAACCTCAGAGGGATTAATAGCTTTAGGAGGTAGGGAAAGAGGTATTGGTGACAAAAGGAAGTCTTGTACTGCTGCGGTATGATTGCTTTGGGATTCCGGGTGAGGAGTGAATACTTTGGAGAGGTGTGTGGCGAATTCCTCGGCTTTATCTTCATCAGACGCAGCCCAGGAGTCATCACCACGCCGGAGAGGATGGGAAACTTGATGGGATTTTAAAATCTTCTTCGTGACATTCCACAGGGAATTATCACTAGCTGACAGAGAGGAGAGGTAGGAATTAAAGGACTGGGAACGGAAGGTCGCCAACTCCTGCTTCAATTGTCTACAATTGAAGTTATAGGAGCGGCGATCTGTTGGGTGTCGGGTGCGCTGCCATAATGATCTGGCACGGCGTTTTGCATGGATTAGGTCTGTAAGGTGTTGAGGCAAATGGTTTTGGTGAGGAGTTATATTGGAGTGCTTAGGAGAGGAGGCAGTCCAGACAGCTTGCTGAATGGCGGTGGTGAAGGAGTAGACGGAATCGTCAAGGTCTTCTGGGGTTTTGAGGGTCGCTCTGAGGTTAATATTATCGGTCAGGATTTGGCGAAATAGGTTCCAGTTGACAGGGCCTCGGATAAATGACGGTGGAATAGGTTTTGGAATTGGAGTGAGAGATATTTTTAGGATCAGTGGACTATAGTCTGAGGATAGTTCATCAAGTCGAGTAACAGATAAGTTGAGAGAGCCTAATCCGCTGTGAATGAAGAAGTCAAGGATGTCAGGATTACGGTTGGGATCGGTTGGCCAGTAGGTAGGGGAATCAGGAGGTAGGAGATTGAAATGACGGGAGTTGAGTGCAGACAGCAAATTTCGTCCACGAGAATTCGTGGTTCTCGAACCCCACTGTTGATGCTTGGCATTTAAGTCTGCACCCAGAATGAAATGATTTCCTAAGGAATTTAGAAAGGATACAAATTCGGTGTTGGAAATGGAATGTTTGGGAGGGCAATATGCTGATGTAAGGGTTACCGGAAAGGAAAAAGTTTTGATTACTATGGCTGTGGTTTGTAGGAAATCATAGGTAGGAAGTGGGAGTAAGTGATGAGAGAGGGACTGGTGCACAATGACAGCAGTACCGGCATGGGCTTTGCCGTCTGGGTGGTCAGTACGGTATGTTACGTATTGAGGTATTTTGAAGAACTGTTTAGTGGTTAGTCTAGTTTCAGTAATAAGTGCTACGTCAACGTTTTTTTCTTGCAATAAAGCTGTAAGTTCGTCAGTATGATTTCTAACACCATTCGCATTCCATAGGAGAATGGATAAGGAGTTAGGTGAAGTCATTTAAGGATTTTTTAAGGAAGGGATTAAGTTTGATACAAGATTAGTAAGTAGTGATATTAGCGGCATAACGAGGGATTTGATTTCAGTGATGAAGGATGTCATCAAACTTGTAAGGTCTGAGACATTTGATGGAGGAGGAATATGAGAAATTTGATGCGGGTGAGGTTTTTGAGGGTTGGGTAAATTTTGAGGAATAGCTGGTTGTGGAACGGGTTGAGGATTTTGAAGTGTGCGTTGTTCCGGCAGGGCCTCGGCCTCTTTGTTCTGGTTCCCACCTCCAAGTAGATGGGCAAATGTTACATTGGAATCAATAGTTTTTGAAGGTTGTCTTCTGCTTCTGATCGGTTCAGCTGTTTCATCCAGATTATGAGGTTTTTGGTATCTGCTTTTGAGGTTCTTGTAGATTTGACATCCCTTGTAGCTAGCCGGATGGTCCTTCAGGCACAGAGCACAAACAGCGGGTGTTGATCTTGGTCTTGTACATTCTTCTGACTTATGATGTTCACCGCATTTCACACAGCGTGGTATGTGGTGACAATAACTTCTGGTATGACCATATGCCTGACAATTGTGGCACTGAACTATTTCTTTCTTAGTGTAAGGTTTTTCAACCCTTACACTAGTATAGTATAATCTATTGAGGTCATAAATTTTTTCAACTCCTGCTGATGGTTCCAAGTCCACAAAGAATAGAGGCAGTGGAATTTTATCTTTTAGGACGTTGGTGACTTGTCGCACTTTATAGCCTATCTCCGTAAGTTCTTCTTGGATAGCTGCTGCTGGTGTCGAAGGGTGTAGGTTTCTAATTACAACCCTTAAAGCTCTCTCCTGGCGTAACTGATATGTATGAAAATCAGCTTTGGTCTCAGTCAGATATTTTACTATTTTTCTGTAGGTTTCGGCGGTAGTCGGGGATATTTTAGTATCACTGGTTCTACTTATACAATAATAACTGTTAGGATCGGTTAATTTGTTTAAATGCGCACACAGTAGTTGAAAGTTTTTAATATTTTTAACAAATATTGGTGGAGGTGATGGTTCTTTTGGTGTAGTAGAAGATTCCATTGTTTCTTTTTCAATTTGAAGTATCTGAAATGGGTTCGGTGTAAAAAACGGCGATTCTTCAGTTAATCCTTGTGATGATGTGCTAGGCTGTGGTTCAGATCCTAAAGAGGAAGCTGAAGCAGTCGCTGGTGGAATCATTTTTTTATTATTATCACGGCGAGGTCTCTGTTTTGTGGGAGACGAGTTTGAACCTGCAGATCTAGATCTTTTACTTGTAACTTTCGAGGACATCACTTGATGAAAATATCGCATTGATTAAAAAAAAATAAATAGGAATAAATATATAATAGAATAAGAATAAGAAGGAAAAAAAAAAATTAAAAGAAAGATAAGGAAAAGAAAAGCAAGCCCGAGCTTGCCGAGCTAGCGGCAATCAGCTGATCAGTGACCCTCCTTTCACTTTTTCGCGATTGTACAAAGTAAATTATAACTTTGCTTACCGTAATTTCTCCAATATTCACTGTTGTAGTATTCCTGAGGTCTAGTGATGTTTTCCAGACTGAACTCAAGCGAATTCCTACTGAAAAAAGCAAAAATCTGAGAGACGAAGTAACTTATGACTGTTATCATCGAGCGCATCAGCTGATTCGTAATTAAATTAATTGATTTCTTTACATACCTAGTTCCTTTTATGTTATAATATTGACATTTTCTATTGTAATAGTTTTTAAAATAGAATATTTAATCTTACTTTAAATGTAACTTTTTGTATCTTTTTAGACCTGTTGACCACAATGGGGGTCGAAACGTTGGCAAAACAATAAAATAGTTGAAACTATTTAGTTGTTTCATTTAATGACCGCCACCCGGACTAATTCCTTCCAGTACGTAAGTAGGTTATTGAAAGAAATGGATATTTGGGCTCCATTTCTAAGTCGGTAGCAGTACAGACACACCATGATATTTTTTTTGGATCGAAAACAATAGAACTATATGTTATTCTAAAAGCACTCTTAGACATGTTTTCTCGGTTCAGAACAGCAAATTTGACTTGGAAGACACAAAGCGCACGTGCCGTCCTTCAACTGTTGATGATGCCCAAATTAAAAAAAAAATACCTAAAAGGTGGAAACATGCAACAGATCAAAAAGAGTCATATATAATTGATTAAAAATATTTCAAGAATCTGAAGTTTTAATTGAAAACACCAGTAAAAAAACACAACGAATTGCTAATAATATATATTTTAAAAACGCCTTATTGTACAACCCCAACATATTATACAACCTAATACATTATAAGAAAATATATGCGCAAAGAGTGTTTTTGCATAAATACCAAACCATGAAGGAATACTAGAAAATAAGATGGGCTGAAGCTCAAAAGAGAATTGATACAAATTAAATGGCAAGATTTATAGGAGGAAAAGGCATCGAATGAATTACGGTTGGTCCAATTGGTTTGACCACAACAAAGGAATGGTTCAGAAAAGGAAAACGGAGAGTATAGTTTCAGGTTTTATGCAGACAGTTCTCAAAAGATAATGAATAATTAGCAGGGTTCGTCCTGTTTTAATGCTCTCAAAAAAATGAATTTTGGCGCGTAATCAACCGAATGTTATTTCGTTTTATAATGACTTACACTGTGAATTTATCATTTCTGAGTTTTGTTTATTATTTATACATTTTTCTGTACTGTGTTTAAAATTAGTGTTATGTTTCTTCTAACGTGAAGGATTGCATGTATATAGGTGTGGGTGATCTCTGGATTTCTAGACTTTGTGTACATTTTATTGATTTCGAATTGTATATATATTTTATTATTATTTTATAATTTTATTGCTGTGTAATTTTTATTTTTTTATCACTATTATTAATGTCCAAATCAGGACAGATTGTTATAGTACTCAATAAAAAGGTGATGTGTTCAATTTTATAATTAAATATTTATAAGCTAGAACTTATCGATGGGAAGGTGTTAGCCAGAGTTCTTGAGCAATCAATAGGATCGGAAAGGATTCGTCTCAATCAAGAAGGAGCCGTTCAATTTAGTTTTTCACTTTAAGAGGTTTAACGAGTGCTCAGCCTCATAAATCCAACCTTGGCAAAGTTTTAAGGTGTCATTTCAAGTTTAGTCTCATCCGGTCAAAAGGATTTGAGAACACTAATTGATTTCCCTGGTAGTTCTTCCAAAGTGCATTAAAGTTCTATTGGAAAAGCCCCTACTCTCTGTTTTGGCTAGCCAAGTGAGATTGGGTCTTTAAGTCTCATAGTCCCAGTGCTGGAGATTTCGGTTTTAGAGAAAAGTTTCGTTCATGTAAGCCGAAATTTCTTATAATACACAGAAAATATGAATTATTCAATTTCCAAACCTTACAAAGTTAGACCCTAATGAAGGCTAGCAAAGTAAGACGAAAAGTTATTTAGTAAATTCTTATATTCTTATTCTTATCTTATTGGCAACGAATAATCTCATCCTTCATGAATATAGAAACGTTATATTAAAAAAAATCTGGTGCGCGCAACACACGACTTTCACTTACCACGACTGTTAAAATTAATTTTAAAACCATTAACTATGCTTCAATTTAAAAAATATTTAAAGTTGATTTTAATAAAACGTGTATTCATTTTCGTTGGGAACATATGTGTAGGTTTGTTGGTAATTCAAATACAAATAAGTCTTTAGTCATTTGGATATAATGATTTATTAATGCACAGTATGAAACAGAAAGAATATACATCAGAACAATGACCGACACTAATGCTTTACTCACTGTGTCGACTCGAAGGTTCTTCCAAGCGTCAGGTTACCTCACACAGTTTTGCCAGGCTCCTACATATGATTTAGATTAAATAATGTACTTATATTAAATTGTTAATCAGAAATAATTTTATTCCCTATTCGTCACTTTATATTACCTTTTACAACTTTGTGTATCAGATAATATTTATTCTAAGATCTTTCTGTTTCCAACGGTATATTATACGTCTATGTTACTGTTCTTATTATCAGTGCCAAAAATTACGTTTAAAAAATATTTTTTCAGTTTTATCCTTTAGTTGGATACCGAATTCGTTCAACTTATATATTTACCTGTATTTTATCAATGATATGGTTTTTTTTATAGAATATACAAAATTAAAGGTACTTTAGAGAAAGAAAATTTAAAATATCTGCATTAATGCCCCATCAAACCATTTCAATCATAATGAAACTCACATGATATTAAAACCAGTTAAATTTTACATCGATATAGCGAGTTTAATCGAAATCGTTAGAGCCGTATTTAAGAAAATCGTAAAAAGGTTCTAAAAGCATAGTAAAAAATAGAACTTCCGGTCAGCTTATTTTAGTGAAAAAGTTGCTGCAACATTTCGGACTGATAGTAGTCTTAAATATGAAATTTTAGTTTCGTACGACTTTTCGTTTTTGCGCTAGAGTCATCACACACGGAAACACAGAACATTTTGCGGGATTTGGTTATTTAGACTCAGGGGGCCCTAAAACGTATTTCCGTTGAAAACTGGAATTCCAAAATTTTCACGATCGCAATACTTTCCCTTACTATATATTTCATATTGAAAGTAAAAACGGAGAGCGCAATACATAATTTTCATTTACCTGCACTATTAAAACTATTTTAAGAACTTCTAGGTAAGGGTTAGGGTATTGGAATAGGTGCTTAACCTCTTGGTTATTCGCTCCAAATATATTCATATTAACAGATTTTTTTCTTTTTTTTAAACACGTTTAAAATAAAATAGCACACATTTAATTTTTTTTTCCTTATAATAATAATTTTTTTTTTTTTTTTTTTTTTTTTTTTTTAGAAATATTACAGTTTGTTGCATAATGAACAGTAGTAATAGAGATGTAGTACTCATTCATACAATATATACAGCCAATAATGATAAAGTCAATTTACATAAAATCGGAAATAAATAAATTCAAATATATACAAAAAAAAGCAACAAGAAACAAATCAAAACAACAACCTGTAGTAGAGATAAATACAAGTTGGGAAATAAATAAAAATCATACAAGCATACTTAACTATATACAATATATACAATCAGCCAAAGGAACCCTAGACTCGGCTGCTCCCCCCACAAGTGGGGGGACAAGCGGAATCCAAGAGATCCCAGCGCCTCCCACTCAGCGCTTCACTGGTGTATGCCAGTGGAGGCCGAGCCAGAGCGGAATAGCCACAAACATACAGTACATGAGTGGAGGATCTGACCAGTGTCAGAACTCCAGATAAATGTTTACAAAACGTCGCGGGGCCACTGCCGTTTCAATCTTCGAGGAGGATTGTAGGGATGGGTGAAGCTGGAAAGCGATTGAGCAAGAGGATTAGGATGATGAAGAAGGTTCTGATGGAATTTGGAGAATTTGGATGGTACCAGATCTAAAATAAATGGAATATTAAGGTCATGGTGTAGAGTACAGTTGGTAACGTAATAAGGAGCATTAACTATTGTTCGGAGGACTTTGGATTGGAAGGATTGGATACGTTTGATGTTAGAATGTTTAGTTGTCCCCCATAGTTCAAGTCCGTAGGTCCATATAGGTTTCAGTACTGTCTTATATATTAGTAATTTGTTGTCGACTGTAAGATGAGATTTTCTGTTTAGTAATTTGTATAACCGGCCGAATCTGCGGTTGAGTTCTATCCTTTTAAGTCTCGTATGTGGGTTCCACGTCAGTCTTTTGTCTAGTAAAAAGCCAAGGTACCGGACTGTGTCTGAGGAAGGAAGCGGTATGGAATTGAATTTAACTGTTGGACAGGATTTACGTCGAAGGGTGAAGGTGACGTGTGTACATTTGCTTTCGTTCACCTTAATTCGCCAAGCCTTACACCAGTCTTCGACAAGGGAAAGGTGCCTTTGGAGATTTAGAGATGCTACTTCAGGATCGGAATTGGATGATAAAATGGCTGTGTCGTCAGCAAATGTTGCCAGAAAGGTATCGGGATCGGTAGGGATATCGGCGGTGTAGAGGATGTAGAGGACGGGTCCTAAGACGCTGCCTTGAGGAACACCGGCCTCAACAGTATAATGTTTGGAAAATTCGGAACCACAGCGAACTCGGAAGGAGCGGTTTGATAAATAGGATCGGAGGATTAGGTGTAAGGATTGAGGTAAATGGGTTTTGAGCTTAAAGAGCAATCCCGGGTGCCACACCCGGTCAAAAGCTTGAGCTATGTCCAGAAAGGCACCCGAACAATACTCCTTGCACTCAAGGGCAGAGGAAATGTGATCCACAACTCGGAGTCCTTGCTGAACTGTGGAATGTTGAGAACGAAATCCAAACTGATGCGAAGGAAAATTTTTAAATTTATCTAGGATTCGTTTTAGTAGGAGCTTTTCGACAATTTTTGAGAGGATCGGAAGTAGGCTAATAGGTCTGTAAGATGACGTGCTGTTGGAAGGTTTGCCTGGTTTCAGGAAAAGGATGATAGTTGAATGTTTCCATAAGAGAGGAAAATAGGTAGTGCGTAGGATACTGTTATAAAGATATGTAAGGAATGTAATGGCTTTCTGTGGAAGTTGTCTTAAGATCTGAGGCGTGAGGAGATCATATCCAGGGGATTTACGGAGAGGAAGCTTATTAAGAAGATATTTGACCTCAGAGGGATTAACTGCTTTAGGTGGTAAGGAGAGTGGTATTGGCGAAGTAAGGAACTGTTCAACTGTTGAAGTATGGTTTGGATTCAACTCAGGATGAGGAGTGAAAACTTTGGAAAGGTGCTGTGCAAATTCCTGGGCCTTATCCTTGTCAGAAGCAGCCCAGGAACTATCACCGCGCAGGAGAGGATGGGAAATCGTGTGAGTATTCAGGATTCTCTTCGTGACATTCCACAGGGAATTGTCACGAGTCGAGAGAGAGGAGAGGTAGGAATTGTAGGATTGGGAACGAAAGGTCGCCAACTCCCGCTTTAATTTTCTACAATAAAAGTTATAAGAGCGGCGATCTTCTGGGTGGCGGGTGCGTTGCCATAATGCTCTGGCTCGGCGTTTGGTGTTGATGAGGTCTGTCAGGTGTTGTGGTAAATGGCATTTGTAAGGAATAATTTGGGATTGTTTAGGAAAGGAGGCAGTCCAGGCAGCTTGTTGAATTAAGGTTGTAAAGGAATATACGGCATCATCAAGGTCAGAAGGGGTTTTGAGAGTTACTCTGAGGTCGATATCATTGGTGAGGATTTCGCGGAAGAGGTTCCAGTTGATGGGGCCTCTGATGAATGACGGTGGGAAAGGTTTCGGAATAGGAGTCATGGATACATTTAGGATTAATGGACTATGATCAGAGGATAGTTCATCAAGGCGAGTTACGGAATAGTTCAGGGAGCCTAATCCGCTGTGGATGAAGAAGTCGAGGATGTCTGGATTACGGTTAGGATCTGTTGGCCAGTAGGTAGGGGAATCGGGAGGTAGGAGATTAAGGCGTCTGGAGTTGAGTGCAGACTGCAATGTCCGTCCACGAGTATTTGTGGTTCTGCAACCCCATTGTTGGTGCTTCGCGTTTAAGTCTGCACCCAGAATAAAGTGATTCCCCAATGAGTTGAGAATGGAACCAAATTGGGTAATAGAAATAGAATTTTTAGGAGGGCAATATGCTGATGCGATGACTAGCGGAAAGGAAAAGGTCTTGATTATAATAGAGGTGGCTTGTAGGAAATCGTGGGCGGGAAGTGGGTGTAAGTGATGGGAGAGGGATCGGTTGACAATGACAGCAGTACCGGCATGGGCTTTGCCGTCTGGATGGTCTGTCCGGTATGTTGTGTATTCAGGTATTTTGAAGTACTGTTTAGTGGTTAGTCTAGTTTCAGTAATGAGTGCAACGTCAACTTTTTTGTCTTGGAGTAAGGCTGTAAGTTCGTCAGTGTGAGTTCTAACACCATTCGCATTCCATAGGAGAATAGATAAGGAGTTAGGTGAGGTCATTTATGGATTTTTTAAGTTAGGAATAAGATTTGATACAAGATTCGTGAGGATTGTTATTAGGGGCATGACAAGGGATTTGATTTCGGAAATGAAGGATGTCATCAAACTGGTAAGATCTGTGGCATTTGAAGGAGGGGGAATATGAGAGATTTGTTGTGGATGAGGATTTTTAGGACTGATTACGTTTTGAGGAAGAGGTATTTGTGGAATGGATTGAGGATATTGAGGTACATTTTGTAGTTCCGGCAGGGCCTCGGCTTCAGTACATTGGTTCCCACCTCCAAGTAAGTGGGCAAATGATACATTGGAATCGATTAATTTTGAGGGTTCTCTTCTAGTTCTAGCCTGTCTTGTTGTTTCATCCAATACTTGGGGTTTTTGATACCTGGTCCTTAGCTCCTTATAGATTTGGCATCCTTTGTAGTTGGCCGGGTGGTCCTTGAGGCAATGAGCACATACAGCGGGTGTTGACTTCGGTTTTGTACATTCCACAGACTTGTGCTGTTCACCGCATTTCACGCAGCGTGGTATGTGGTGACAGTAACTTCTGGTATGACCATACGCCTGACAATTGTAACACTGAACAATTTCTCTCTTTGTATAAGGTTTTTCGACTCTTACACTTGTATAATACAGTCTTTTTAGATCATAAATTTTTTCTACTCCTGCTAATGGTTCCAAGTCAGCGAAGAATAGAGGCAGTTGAACTCTATCTTTTATGACATTAGTGACTTGTCGCACTTTGTAACCCATCTCCATGAGTTCTTCTTTGATAGCGTCAACTGGTGTTGAAGGGTGTAGATTTCTGATCACAACTCTTAGAGCTCTCTCTTGCCGTAGCTGATAAGTGTGAAAATCCGCTTTAGTTTCAGTTAGATATTTTACAATTTTTCTATATGCCTCGGCGGTGGTCGGTGATATTTTGGTGTCATTGATTCTACTCATACAGTAGTAGCTGGTGGATTCGGTAATCTTGTTTAATTGCGCACATAACAACTGGAAATTTTTAATATTTTTGACAAATATCGGTGGAGGCCGTGGTTCACTGGGTTTAGGAGCAGATTCCATGTTTTCTTTTTCATTATGTAGGATTTGGGGTGAAAAACGGAGATTCGTCAGTCATCCCCTGTGACGATGTGCCAGGCTGTGGTTCAGATTCTGTATTAGAACCTGAAGGGGTTGCTTGTTGATTTAATTTTTTATTAGTATCACGGCGGGGTCTTTGTTTTATGGGAGACGTGATTGAACCACTAGATCTAGATCTTTTAGTTGATGCTTTGGAGGACATCACTTGGTGAAAATATCGCATTTCATGTGAAGAAGATAATAAGAAAATAACTAGATGTTGGTAATAAAACAATAACTAAAGAAAAGAAAACCAATCCCGGCCTTGCCGAGCTATTGGCAATCAGCTGATGTGAAGAGGTTACCCAGCATTCACTTTACACCGTAAATTGTAACAAAACTTACTGTTGTTTGCTCCAATATTTACTGCTGTTGTTATCCTGTAGTCTGGTGATGTTTTCAAGATTGCACTGAAGAGAATTCAAACTGAAAAAGCATGAAATCCAAGAGCCGATTTGAAAGATGACTGCTATACACATGCGCATGCGCAGAACTATAATAATAATAATAATAAATTCTTTATTTATTCTGGGACAAGTCCCTATTGAATAATTTTACAAAACATACAAACAGAACTTTAGTGTCTTAGAGTAAAAACATAAAACAAACAAAAAGTAATAGAAAATAAAAAAAGTGAACAATAGTGATACATTAAAAGGTAGCTTCTAAAAGTAATAATTCTAATCAATAATAACAAAACTAGATAAAAGATAAAAGAGAAAAATATGTCCATATATACAATATTTTAATTAATAGTGCTTTACTGTTTTAATGTTAAACTATTGAAATAATATAGTTAAATATACAGGTCCACCACAATGTAAGATGTTGCATTTAAATTATTGTTTCTATAGATTTTATTTAACTAATTTAAATTGAATTTGCAAATCTATTTAGGGCTCTTTGAAAATTGAATAGAGAGGAAGTGGTCGAATAGACGGGATTTGAAGGTCTGAAGAGTATCAGAATGTCGGATATATGAAGGAATGGAATTCCATACGAAAGAGGAGCGGATTAGGAAGGATCTGTCGAAGGTTGCGGTTCGATAAGGCGCCATATACAGGTCTGAGGGCCGTGAACGAGTGTTGCGGGAATGAATGGAGGATTTGAATGAAAACATATCTCAGATGTAAGATGGGCGGCTGGATTGGAGAACTTAGAAGAGGAAGGTTGCTAGGAAGTATTTACAACGGTAGGAGGGGTAAAGCCACTACAACTCTTCGTAGAATCTGGTAACAGAAGTGTCCCAGGATATCCCAAAGATGAAGCGAATGAAGCAGTCGAATAATCGTTTAAGTTTAGCTTCGAGATCTCCAGAGACACCCCCATACACCGCACAGCAGTAGTCAAAGTGGGGGAATGATAAGGAACAAACTAGAAGCCTACGGGTTTCAAGTGGAAGTAGGTGACGAAGGTGATTTAGGAGTTTTATAGTTCATGGAGCAGATGACATTCTTTGACGAATCCCTCTAGTAAACTAATTGTTCCAATAGAGTCCTTCAAGCATAAGTCCACAAATTTTGAAAGAGGTAATTTAACATTTTTTTTTTTTTTTTTTGTCGATTACAAAAATTTATCATTGAAAATAATAAACTAAAAAAAGTAACACAATGAAAGTTACAGACCCCCAACTAAAAATAAGAATGATAAGACCGTTATGAATTTTACGATTATACGTCCATTGAATATATATATAAATTTTAAAAGGGTATACCATCACTAAACCTAAGCAACTTTCACACCAAGAGGGTGGTTCGATCCTAAATACAGTAAAAATCTGTATAATATTAGCAGGAACTTTGGAGAGCTCTTTTATTATTTATACAAGGACTCTTCAAAGTTGGGAAAGTTTCCGGTACTTAAGATGCTTACATAACCAAAAGGCCTCTTTTCAAACTGAAACTTGCTTCTTATGTATAGCTTAGAGTTATATAAAGCTTTTAAATTAATCAACAAAAATAATGATTATTTTTCCTCATGTATTATGTTATAATATATCATGCTATTAATTATTAGGGAATAGTTAGATATAATAATAAATAAAAAAAATCTGGTTCAGGCAACACACGACTTTCACTTACCTCCATTTTTAAAATCAATAAAAGAATTTTCAAATACAGTTAGAGATAAAAATACGTGAAACTATTAAAGAATTAATTAAATTGAGTTTATATAGAAACATGTGTTTTATTAAAAAATCTATTATATTATTATGTAAATTTAGCTTCGTTCCATTGATAGAGATTCCCATATCTTCCCAATCTAGGGCTTCGAAGATTCGTTCTAATTCTGAATTGAAAATGGTTGGTGATAGTGGGTCTCCCTGCCTAACTCCTTTCCTAATCGGAAATGTATTGCCTTTCCTTTCCATTTCTATGTATCCTTTGTTATCAGTGTACATCTCTTCTATTAGTTGGACATACCCTTTGTCTATTCCTCTACGTTCCAATGCTGTCCCTATATTATTGTGATATATACTATCAAACGCTTTCTTGAAATCTAGGAATCCCAGATATATTGTGAAATTATATTCGTTCGCTTTCTCTATCAACTGGTTTATTGTAAACAGATGGTCTATTACTGACATGTTCTTTCTAAATCCTGCTTGATCTTTTGGAAGGCTTTCGTCTATTGTTTTAAGTATTCTAGTATTTATTATTTTAGAAAAGAGCTTGCAAAGGTTGGAGCAAATTGAAACGGGGCGGTAGTTATTGATATTTTTTCTGTCACCCTTCTTATGAATTAGAATTATCTTTGACATTTTCCATTCATGTGGTATTTCTTTTTTCTTAAGAATTTCGTTAAAGACAAAACATATTATCCTATATAAGTTATCACCTCCGGATTTCAGAACGTCGTTCGTTATTACTTCTTCTCCAGGGCATTTGTTATTTTTTAAATTTTTCGTAGCTGCTTCTACTTCATTTTCCATTATTGGTTATATCGTATAATTTGTTTCATCGTTCTTCTTTTTTATTTTGGTTAGGTATTTATCTGAAGAGTACAATTCCTTAAAGAAATCTGAAATCGAATCTATGATCTCTTGCCTATTGCTTTCCATGACTCCTTTTTTGTTTTCTAAATTTGTAATCCAGAATTTATCCTCGTTTAGTTCGTTTCTAATCCTTTTTATTGATCTATTATTGCTAAGTATATCCACCATTCGTTGTTCTTTAAATGATCTTAAGTCCTGTTTGATATGGTGCCTGATTAGTTTATTTAGGTGGGACTTTATTGGAATTAGGTGAGTTTGAAATCGATATTTTTCTTTTTTCTATCAGTTGTAATGTAGTCTCGGACAATTTTGAGCGATAATCCTTATAATATTTTATTTTCATCACTCTCTATTAACTTTTAAAAGCTTGTGGATGAGATAATATTTTTTCTAAAATCTTTAGCTTTCCAACGGTATGTCCTACATCTATATTAATGCTCTTATGTTAAAAAACAAAAAATTGCATTAAAAAAATATTTTTTTAGTTTTCTCCTTTGGTTGCTTTTCAAATTCGCTCAACTTGCATATTTACCTGTTTTATCAGTGGTAACAAGATAATAAACTTATTTTTTTAAAATCAACAAAATTAAATGTACTTTAGAGAAAGAAAATTTAAAATAAAGAAGAAAATTTAAGCCCTGTCAGACCATTTTTATTCAAATGAAACCTAAATGATATTAATGCCCATTAAATTTTACATCGATATAGCGAGTTTAATCAAAATCGTCGGAACCGTTTTCGAGAAAATCGAAAAAAGGTTTCAAAATGCATGGTATAAAGTGGCTCTTCTGGTAAGCTCATTTTGATGAAAAAAGTTTCGTCACGTCTCGGGCGTATAGTTGTCTTAAATATGAAATTTCAGTTTCATAGAACTTACCGTTTCCGCCCAGGAGTTACCACACAGACCTTTTTGCGGGACTTGGTTATTTGGACTAAGGGGACCCCTAAAACGTGTATTTCCGTTGAAAACTGGAATTAGAAAATTTTCACGATCGCAATACTTCCCCTTACTATTTATAGTAACTGAAAGTAATAAATTATTATAGGTTTTTGAACAGTACTTTCCAGTTGAAATTTTTAAAACTAAAATCTGGTGCGGGAAACACACGACTTTCACTTACCCTCGATAAGAGTTTTCAAATACAGTTAGAGATGAAAATAAATGACCCTAATAAAGATTTAATTAATTGAATATCTATAAAAACATGTATTTTATTTTTTGTTTTCTGTATTTCTTTGTTTCCAGGCCGGCTGGGTGAGCCATACATGGGTTTATATCTGTGACGGTCGTGAAAACTGGATAACTCGAGTTATATAAAAAATAAGTTAACTTCACGTATCTCTCCCTCAGCCCGTCTCCCAAGTCGTGTTAAATTGGTTAAAGAAATTTCTTGGTGGAAGAAATTTTAGGTGGAAAGAAAACTGTATGTTAATTATTCTATTTTGGGTATTAGTAAGTCGCTCACCTGTAAAATGAAATATTTTGACTTAACCACTTATTCGCGACCGCCAAAGATATATAAACAGTTATTACAATTACTAGCAATTGATAAAGGAGGGGTATAGTCTCAGATGTGTTTTATTGAAAAATCAATTAAAGAATCAGCTAAAACTATCAATTATTTTTATCGGCTTTTCATCACCCTTTATTAATTGTTACAAGCTTATTTTTAAGATTTTTTTTCTAAAATCTTCAGCTTTTCAATGGTATATTTTACATGTATATTACCGTATGAACATTTAAAAAAACTAAATCATTGCAAAAAAAAAAAAAAAAATCTTTGCAGTTTACTGTAGTGCGATATTCAATTCGTTCAACTTATATATTTACCATTTTTTTTTTTTTTTTTATGTATGATAACAATTTTTATATAATCAACAAAATAAAAGGTACTTTAGAGTTAGAAAATTAAAAAATCGGTATTAAAACCCTGTCAAACTATTTCAATCAGAATGAAACCTACATGATACCAAAGCCCGTAAAATTTCACATAATTCAGCGGGTTTTATCAAAATATTTAGGGCTTTTTTTGAGAAAATCGTTTTGAAGTGCAAAATGGTAGCACTTCCGGTCAGCGCATTTTCGTGAAAAATTTGCTGTAACATCTCGGGCGTATTGTTGTTTTTTTAATTCTGTAACATTTTCGTTTTCGTGATACACTTACCACACACACAAACACGCACACACACACAGACCTTTTTTCGGAACTTAGTTATTTCGACTCAGGAGACCGTAAAACGTTTATTTACGTTAAAAACTATAATTCTAAAATGTTTACAATCCCAATACTCCCCCTTACTATATATTTCATATATAGCATTTCCAAGTCAAATTCAACCTTTTCCAAGTAAAATTCAACCTTTTCCAAGTCAAATTCAACCTTTTCCAAGTCAAATTCAACCTTTTCCATTTCAAATTCAACCTTTTTCGATTTCAATAAAATAATAAAAATCAAATTAACATGATTTTATGTTTTAATGGTTATTTTAATTACACCTTGTGTTTTTAACCCTTGTGGCTTGTTAAATGTTCCCAGGGGCCTTTCTACATATAATTAGTCACGAATATAATAATAAGTATAACCGATACTTTAATTTTAAGACATTTGCGATACAAGGCCTGGTAGTCGGATTAGCGGGATTCGTTTTATTTTAGTTTTATAATCGTGGGCGAAAATATTATCAATAGAGGTTTATTTTAACTTTTTCGTATTTATTGGATAGTAGGCTTAGCAGATGCGTTCCCAAAGGTTCGTTACCGATTATACTATTAATTTTAATCGCGCTCGCTCAAATATGGGTTTATTATAACTTTTTCGTACTTATTGGATACAAGGCTCAGTAGCTGCGTTCCCAAAGGTTCGTTACCGATTACACTATTAATTTTAATCGCGCTCGCTCAAATATGGTTTTATTATGACTTTTTCGTATTTATTGGATAAAAGGCTCAGTAGCTGCGTTCCCAAAGGTTCGTTACCGATTACACTATTAATTTTAATCGCGCTCCCTCAAATATCGGTTTAATATAACTTTTTCGTATTTATTGGATACTAGGCTCAGTAGCTGCGTTCCCAAAGGTTCGTTACCGATTACACTATTTGTTTTAATCGCGCTCGCTCAAATATGGGTTTATTTTAACTTTTTCGTATTTATTGGATACTAGGCACAGTAGCTGCGTTACGGGGGGTTCTTTCCCGACCATTCTATTAATTATTCGTGCGCTCGCTCAAATATGGGTTTATAATAACTTTTTCGTATTTATTGGATACAAGACTCAGTAGCTGCGTTCCCAAAGGTTCGTTACCGATTACACTATTAATTTTAATCGCGCTCGCTCAATTATGGGTTTATTATAACTTTTTCGTATTTATTGGATACAAGACTCAGTAGCTGCGTTCCCAAAGGTTCGTTACCGATTACACTATTAATTTTAATCGCGCTCGCTCAAATATGGTTTTATTATGACTTTTTCGTATTTATTGGATAAAAGGCTCAGTAGCTGCGTTCCCAAAGGTTCGTTACCGATTACACTATTAATTTTAATCGCGCTCCCTCAAATATCGGTTTAATATCTTTTTCGTATTTATTGGATACTAGGCTCAGTAGCTGCGTTCCCAAAGGTTCGTTACCGATTACACTATATGTTTTAATCGCGCTCGCTCAAATATGGGTTTATTTTAACTTTTTCGTATTTATTGGATACTAGGCACAGTAGCTGCGTTACGGGGGGTTCTTTCCCGACCATTCTATTAATTATTCGTGCGCTCGCTCAAATATGGGTTTATAATAACTTTTTCGTATTTATTGGATACTAGGCTTAGTTGCTGCATTACGGGGGTTCTTTCCCGACCATTCTATTAATTATTCGTGCGCTCGCTCAAATATGGGTTTATTATAACTTTTTCGTATTTATTGGACACTAGGCTCAGTAGCTGCGTTTCCAAAGGTTCGTTACCGATAACACTATTAATTGTTATCGCGCTCGCTCAATTATGAGTTTATTATAAATTCGCGTTTCTTTTCTATGCTAATGTCTGTATTTGTGTTTCGGGAGTTTTGTTAGTGGATGTGTTAATTTTTTTTTTTGTCAGTTGGTCTAATGTATGTTTATTTCGTGTTTTTCGTAACTTTTCATGTATTGGGTTACCGCTTATCCTTTTTCTCAGGATAGTAAGTTATCTTTTTGGTTAATATTTTGGAGTTTGATAATAAGTCAGATTAAACGTAACATTCTTATTTGATAAACCCCTACTTGAGTTGGCGCAATTAAAATTAATAGTATAATCTGTAACGAGTCCTTGGTTACGCAGCGACTGAGCCTAGTATGCAGTAAATACGAACAAGTTAAAATAAACCTCTTCTTGAGCGAGCGTACGAATAATTAATAGAATGGTCGGGAAAGGACCCCCCGTAACGCAGCTACTGAGCCTAGTTTTCAATAAATACGAAAAAGTTATAATAAACCCATATTTGAGCGAGCGCGATAACAATTAATAGTGTAATCGGTAACGAACCTTTGGAAACGCAGCTACTGAGCCTAGGGTCCAATAAATACGAAAAAGTTATAATAAACCCATATTTGAGCGAGCGCTATTGAAATTAATAGTGTAGTCGGTAACGAACCTTTGGGAACGCAGCTACTGAGCCTTGTATCCAATAAGTACGAAAAAGTTATAATAAACCCATATTTGAGCGAGCGCGATTAAAATTAATAGTATAATCGGTAACGAACCTTTGGGCACGCATCTGCTGAGCCTACTATCCAATAAATACGAAAAAGTTAAAATAAACCTCTATTGATAATATTTTCGCCGGCGATTATAAAACTAAAATAAAACGAATCCCGCTAATCCGACTGCCAGACCTTGTATCGCAAATATAAGTATCGGTTATACTTATTATTATATTCGTGACTAATTATATGCAGAAAGGCCCCTGGGAACATTTAACAAGCCACAAGGGTTAAAAACACAAGGTGTAATTAAAATAACCATTAAAACATAAAATCATGTTAATTTGATTTTTATTATTTTATTGAAATCGAAAAAGGTTGAATTTGAAATGGAAAAGGTTGAATTTGACTTGGAAAAGGTTGAATTTGACTTGGAAAAGGTTGAATTTGACTTGGAAAAGGTTGAATTTGACTTGGAAATGCTATATAGGTAAGCGAAATTACAACGTGTTATTCAAGATTATTCCTATAAAGGTTCAAATTCCACTACTATAATAAACAGTTGTATATATTTTTTTTTTCTATACTTAATAATTCATCAACTTTTCTTACATTTTTGGGTAAGAGTCAAATAAAAATATGTCATTACCTAACTGATATGAAAGGTTTGTTATGTGTTAATATTATTATTAGTCGTCAAGCTCCTAAAGTGGAAGAAGCTAAATAAAAATAGTTAATTTTTAGGGTCTCGTTAATCATTTCACTAGCACACCAGTTTTGTATTCTTTGGGACAATCAAGACGTTTAGTTCCAAAAGATACTACTGGGTTGTGTCACCATGAAATGTCCGTTTTCAAGGTAAAGGATTTTTATTAAAAATGCGATATGAAAACCAGATAATTTTATTCGAAGTATTTACCTTCTTTTTCTACACATTTTTTCCCAACGGAACAACTTTTTGATCCCCAAACTGAAAAACTCTGAGCTTTAAAGCGAAACAAAATCTGAAAACGCACTTCTCACTTGATCATCATTTTCAAAAAGTTTATCTTTCACGAAGTTGTCTAAATTCCTCAACAGGTGGTAATCTGTTGGAGACAAGTCTGGAGAATATGGTGGGTGCGGAAGAACTTCGTAGCCCAGTTCTTTCAATTTTTGCAATGTATGTTTTGAAACATGGGGTCTTGCTGCCGCTCAGTGAGATCATGAGGTAAACATGTATCTAGCTCTTTTTACTTCCCCAATACATTTTGAATGTCCGGAAACGGTAGATGCACTTGCATTTAGTTGTGCCAAGAGTCCTTCAACTGTTTGGTAGGGGTTCCCTTCAACTGTATGTTTGAGGACATCGTTGTCTATTACGGACGGAGGTCTTCTCGGGGCAAGTTTTCCAAGTCGGTATCCCCATCTGAAAACTTAGCAAACCAACAGCGAATGGTTATTAAATTGGTCATTAGCACTCCCTTCCCCAAACGCCTGGCAAATATTTCTAGCGGCCTCAGCTGCTGAATGGCCGAGTTTAAACTCGTACAAAAATATTACTCGAAAATCGCGTGTTTCCATGTTCATATTTATAGGTATACTGAAAAGTGGGTAATTGATTGGGAAGCTAATGTTTATAATACAAGAGGATTAGTAAACTGTTTACTTAATATGTAAACGTTCGGAAGAAAAAAGCAGAGACCTGCAAAATCCTTTATGTATTTCAGAAACTATAAAAACGGACGTTTCATATGAAACAACTCAATATATACATTTTAGGGAATTTTACAGGTGGAGCAAAAATCACTCGTTACTATGTATATTATTATTTTCAACTTATTTGATGAGCTTTAGTCAACTTATTAAACAGTTAAAGTTGTTTCATCAAAGTTTTTAAATGAGAATGCATAATTAATAGCTTTAGAAATAATAATTGTCCGATTTCGTTGATTGTTTTTTATCATGAAAAGAATTTAATTACCGTAGGAGATAATTTTGATATAAAATACTTCTTATTTTTCTAGCATCTTTTGTAAATGACCAGAGTTGTAAATTCGTAAAATTAAAACTATACATGAGTGAACTTTTTCACAAAAAACGGCCAAAAGTTCTACTTAACACGATGCATTTTGCACCTTTTAATAATTTTCTCACAAATGGGTTCAAAGATTTTGATTAAACTAGCTATATGGATGTAAAACATAATAGGCTTTAATATGATGTAGGTTTTATTCTGATTGTAATAATTTGACATGGCTTAAATGTCGATATCTTATATAATTTTCCTCTAAAGGAATTTTTTTTTGTAGAGTTCACAAAAATAGGCACATAATCTTATTAGCATCGATAATTTTTTTTCTCTCTTTATATTATATTCACGCCTGTCAGAATGTATCTGACAATCAGCAAAGTGCTGTACATCAGGCATGAAGAAGGAAAATGCCCAGCAGCACCCCTTCCATGGCTTTATGCATTGATAAATAACGGCTAAATATGCATGTTGAGCCAATTTGATTAATAACTAAAGGAAAAAAGTGCAAAAATATTTTGTTAAGCAATTTTTGTTTTTTTGAACACAAGAATAGTATAGCTAAAGATTTTAGAAAAAAAATATCTTATCATGGAATCGTAAAGGTTAAAGGGAGTGATAAAAAGCCGATGAAACTAACTGATTTTTGTAGATAAGAATATAATAGATTATATCTGTGGCGGTCGTGAAAAACTGGATAACTCGAGTTATATCAAAAATGAGTTAACTTCACGTATCGCTTCCTCAGACTGTCCTCCACGTCGTGTTAAATTTCTTGAGAGAAGAAATTTCATATAGAAAGAAAGCTGTATGTTAATTACTCTATTTTGGGTATTAGTAAGTCGCTCGCCTGTAAAATGAAAGATTTTGACTTGACCACTTATTCACGAGCGCCACAGATATAATAAAACACATGTTTCTATTGAAATTCAATTTAATTAATTCTTTAATGATTTATTTTGTCTATGAATGTATTAAAAAATTCTTAAATTGATTTTAACGAGGGAGGAAAGAGAAAGTAGTGCCAGATTTTTTTAATGTCTGTTCTTACTTTTGCTTTTTCGATTTTTTTTTTGAATGCTTTTGAAATAGTTTTTTTTGGCTATTAGCTACTAACAGATTTCAAGTAAATACCAAATTAATATAGTTAATATCAAGTAAAGAAAATAACAAAAATTAAATGATACAGCAGAGTTCAGTCATCTAGAATGTCTCCGGTCACATTCAAGAGTTCCAGTAATGATCTCTACTTTTGAACGAGTCTGTGGTGAGTGGTTGGCACAATGCCCTTTCTTTCTTCAAGCCCTAAACTCAGTTTAAAAAAGGCTTCAATTATAAAAAAAATTCTTTTATTCACTTAATCTTGTTAATTTTATATTACATTCTATTTTATGTGTTTTATTGCAACTTTATTAACTAATTTTGGATTAAAGTAGGATTTCGTAGAATAAAAAAAGACATTGATCGAAATTTTTTTTTTTACTTCTTAAACCTCATACTATTATTCGATGGAAGCTCTGTGCAAAGCTGTAACCATTCTTTTTCTCGAGAATTGGAACTTTTTGACTCTTTTGTCTGCGAGAGACTTCATAATCTACCTGTTTATGATAAAGTTATCGTACATTTTATTTATTGTGCTATACTCTGCTTTTCTGTAATAATTTATAGTAAAGTGAAAAAACATATATCTAAACTTCTAGAGAGGAAGAAATATACTTGTTTTTAAGAAGTGTTTTGCATTTATACCGATGGTACCGTATTAAAATTAAGCATCAGTGAACTTTGATTATCAAAACAACAATATAATATTAATATGGTAGATATAGCAAAAGCTGTATGTCTCTAACTTGGATATTATCATAGAAAAAATGAAAAGTTTATCACGATCGAGACAGCGATGATCACAAAGAAAAATAAATAAATAATAATCTTATATGGTTGTCACAAGTTAAAAGAGATGTAATCCTCCCGAAATTACGGTATTTCTCAAGTCAGAGAAAAAATGAAAAGTTTTCTAGAAACAAGATTTTTTTTAGAATAGTTCACAAGACAATTAAAAAAAAAAGAAAATGATATAGTTAACAAGTCTAGTATAAATTATTTTGGTTTATTATTTTTAATTATGAACCTTTGTAATAAAAAAAAAAACAACAAAAAAAAACCGGTATATATAATTTTATCTAAATTAAATTGTTTCTGTTATATAATCTTAAGCTCTTTTAAATGAACATTTATTTTGGTTTATTATTTTCAATAATGGACCTTTGTAATCGACCAAATAAAAATATATATTTTACATATTTGCCCAAAAAAATACTAGATCATACAACGATGATCCTAAAACCCGGAGGTTGATATCAGCTAGTTACTTTTAAGATCGCGGCCGATAAAAAAAAAAAAAATAATAACCTCTACCACTAGTAGAGTTTCGTACTTTGTTTGTTTGTTTGTTTAGGTTTTAAGGCGTAAACCCCTAAGGTCATCAACGCCTAGACACTATATGCATATTCAACTTTTATAAGAAAGAACTATTAGGTAAAGGGTGATTGAGAGAAAGAAAGAAAAAAAATAATAATAATAATAATAATGACTGCTCCTTAAGAAAATCAAAAACTAATTCAATGGTTTTCTCTCCCAGAATCACCCAGCACCGCTGAAATATTCGGGCTTAGTCCAATTTTATACAGGTGTGATGAATAGTAAGGGCATTCTTGAAAAATATGCCGAATGGTAAGGGTTCCATCACAGTGCTGGCATCGGGGCACCGGCTGCCTAGCAAAAAGATAAGAGTGCGTTTCGTGTGAGTTTCGTACTGTTTCTAGGCCAACGGCCGTGAAATGACGTGATTCGGCCAAGATCACGCTGGGCCGCCAGGTTTTTTCCTCATTTTTGGGTACCCACTTTATAGAGGCTGGGTGGATCGCCCCAGGAGGGTCTCCATACCCCAGGATCGCCCGCCGGCTGAAATAACAGAATAAATAATATTCCGCTACAGCCGGGATTCGAACCCAGGACCCGGAGCACAGTAGACTAGCGCTCTACCCACTAGACCACGCCGCTCCCTGCGGCCGATTAAAAGTGATTTAATTCAATAACTCAATAATTTTAGATAGTGAAAAAATTAATCAGTGTTTTTAACTAAAAAACTGCGAATAATTATATAAACGATAACATATTTTTTTCAAATTTTACTTACAAATACTCCAATAACTTTGTTATTTTTTAATATACAGAAAAATATGAAATGTGTTTTAGAATTTGTAAAGCGCGATAACAAAGAAAAAAAAAGTCTATATAGTCGTCAAAAAGTATAAGAGTATTCCGCGTAATTCCACCAAAACCAGGTTATTATTGAAGATGGGGAAATGTTTTCTGGACTAAGCAACTTCTAAAAACTTATTTTGTTAAAAATTAAAAGGAAACAAAATGGAATAGTGAAGAGGTCTAGTATAGATGTAGGAAGATAATTAGAGATCTTTCGTTTCAAGGTAAGTAGAACCGAAAAAAACTTTTAAAAAATCGGCCTGTCCGTTGTTCGCGGCTTTTCTTAGAAGCTACTGGACCAATTTTTTTTTGACATTTATTAATTCGGATTAACTTTGATTAATATATAGCTATGTATGTAAGTTAATTGTCTAAACAGTTGCATAAATTGTTACACCCTGTTATAATTAATTAGAAATAATGAACTATTATGAAATACTTTGCAGTGTTTTTTAAGTAAAAAAAAAAAAAAGTAAAAAAGTAAATACTGTATATATATATATATATATATATATATATATATATATATATATTATATATATATATATATAATATATTACCATCTTTTGGAATCGGTTTCTTAAAGAAAATTAGATTTTTAAAATATCTTACTCGTTTTAGGAAAAAAATATAATTTTTTTTCAACGATACTTCTTTGATTAATAGCTTCTAATGATTTATAAGACAGGAAAGTAAGTGAAGACGATAAATAAACCGTGACACGTTCATTTACCGATAAGTCATCCTTCAATTTCTTTTCTCATCATGAGGATGAGCTTTTACTAAAAACAATATATTTTTTGTAGGTGGATTGAGCTCCATTTTAATTTATTTAGGTAATTTAATACAAGTAAAATTCTATAATTAATATTAAGAAAGAGAGGAAGACAAGTAAATTTTATTCTGGGACCTACTGCCCCCTAAGAATAAGAGTAAAGTACAAAAACAAACTTAAGGCTATAAACCTGTAACACTACAACCCATGAGGGGTCTTGGGCTCAGTACAGATAGAGATTCGTACTGTTTCTAGGCCAACAGCAGTGCAATGAGGTGATTAGGCCTTAATCACGCTCAGCCGCCAGGTTTTTCCCCAAATTAATTTGGGTACCCACTTTATAGAGACTGGGTCTGCCCCAGGAGGGTCTCCATACCCTAGTGTCGCCCCCCGACTGAATTAACAGAATAAATAATATTCTGCCACAGTCGGGATTCGAACCCAGGACCCGGAGCAAAGCAGACTAGTGCTCTATCCACTAGACCACGCCGCTCCCTAAACTTAAGGTTATACATATATTATTTATAAAGTAGTGTTTATAAAGAAATTAGTATATATTTGTTTATATTATATTAAACATATGAGTATGTAGAGGTATTATAATTCTACTTCTCACTTATATCATAAAATCATAAAAAGGAAAAAAAAAGTTTTGTTTACGTATTTGTAGTGGTCCTCATTTTAGAGTGAAATATGACTACTATACTTACTTTTGTGTAAAATTTTTTGGAATATTGATTACTGAGGAGATAAAGGAATATATATATATATATATATATATATATATATATATATATATATATATTTTTTTTTTTTTTGTTTAAATGAGATTATGGAAGATGTTTTGCGTATAAAGGTATGGGATTCTAAAGTGAGGTGGCAGGAAAACTAAAGGACTTTTCAAAGGATGATGTTCGATGAGAAGGAAAATAGAGGTTAGTGGGCTGAGATTTTATGTTTAGCGAATGTACCGATAAACAAAGGATGAGTATGTCAAGAATATAGGTTGGACTTCGGGCAAGTTAATTGTCGATAATTGGAAAAAAAAAAAAAAAAAAAAAAAAATTGCGTCCTTACAAAATTTGAGGTCTGGCGGATGAGCGTGATCTCCGTTAATCATCTGATTGCACGGCCTTGAGCAAAGGATAAATACGAATCCCTATATTCATTGAGCCCAATGCCTTACATTTTATTATTATAATTTATCTCAATTATAGGTAGTTGTTTGTTTTTTTATTTTGTATACATATTATATTTTATTTAATTTGACTTTATCATTGTATACTGTATATATTGTGTGAATGGGATCTTATATCACTATTACTAATGTTCATATAGAAACAAATTGTAATATATCTCAATAAATAAAAATTATTATTATTATTTTTACGCCTGTATTGGTGATCATTTATAAAAGGCCGATATTTTCATTTGGAAATATCACAAAGAAACATTAGAATTAACATGACATTAGGAATTCCAAAAGGTTTACATTACAAAAAAAAAAAAAAAAAAAAAAAAAAAAAAAATTAGCAAGGGCTATGAGAGAGACAGGGGGAAAAAAAAGCTTTTGATATCAAAAAAGGCTTTTGTGGAAGAGCATTGCCGATGGTTGTTGGACGAGTTTACCCTGAGAAGAGAAAAATGCGAAGTGTTATAAAGCAGGGTCTTAAGGAGTCACGTAACCTAGCTGTCTGCGAAGAATCCCTTTTTCCCTTCAAAAAAACGTGGGCTGCCTTCGAATTACGTCCTCTTCCTCGAAAATATTTTTTTTCACATCCAAATATTTTTATAATTAAAAAAAATACTTTATACAATAGATAATTCCTAACTGCTAGAGGGATGAAGTTCCTATGTATACGCCCTGAGTATTGATCTGCTAATAATATACTCTCCTTAACATTAAACCTAAATTATGAGATAAAAAAAAGAGAGAAGGCGAAAAAAAAAGAAATCTTCCTAAAATGATCTTATTTTAAAACAAAATCCGCTTTAAACCACCAAAACATTAATAGACATAAATTTTAAAATAACTACTCCCTCCTCAGACTACAAACAGACAAACTACAGAGAGCTTGAAACAATCCAAAGTTTATAAATACACATAATCAATAACCATCCCCAGTGCACAAAAATATCCTCAATTATTAAATAATTTGAAATCCTGTTAATACTGCAATTAATCATAGCCTATGACTAATATATCTATCATAACTATATAACTAACATATATAACATATCATAACTATATAACTATCATATATCTCAACAAAACAATTGGAATCCCCTTAGTACTAAAAGAATAGGTAAATATGGTACAGTAAGCCACATTTAACTACTGGGCGCACATCCTAAAACAGCTCCCCAGAAAATCCATATTATTCCTCACCTATAATATATATAAATATATTATATATATATATATATATATATTATATATATATATAATATATATATATATATATATATATATAATGCCACTCTCCGTTCTACCTATTTTCCAGACCACTGGAAACTGTCCATTATCAAAATGATACCTAAACCAAAAAAGCCTCTTGAATATCCATCCTCTTACCGTCCTGTCTCCCTCTTGCCCATTCTGGGCAAAATTTTCGAAAAACTTCTCCTCAAACGTTTATACCCAATCCTCGAATCCAACCACGTTATTCCTGACCACCAGTTTGGATTTCGGACATCCCATTCCACTATACAACAGTGTCACCGTGTGATGGATGTCATATCTTCCACATTGGAGCGCGGAAAGTATTGCACTGGAGCCTTTCTCGACGTGGAACAGGCTTTTGATCGAGTTTGGCATCCAGGTCTGCTATACAAGCTCCGTCAATTCCTCTCTCCAGCGTACTTCCTATTAATTCGTTCCTATCTCTCTGATAGAACCTTCAAAGTTAACCATAACCTTTGTTACTCATCCGTATTCACTCAATCAGCCGGTGTACCGCAAGGTAGTATCCTGGGTCCGATCCTTTACACGGTGTATACAGCTAATATTCCCTCCCATCCTAACTATCCTTACTTCCTACGCCGATGACACATGTGTGTTATCTGTGAATAATGATCCTGTTACTGCATCTCAAATCCTTCAGAACCATCTATCAGCCATTAAAGAATGGTGTCAAAACTGGAGAATCAAAATAAATCCTAATAAATCCCATCAAATCACCTTCACTCTACGTCGTAAGCCTATGACTTCCTGCCCCACCGTATCCTTTAACAATATCCTACTTACTCCTGTTGAACAGATTCGGTACTTAGGACTCCCCTCGACAAACGCCTAACATGGAATCCTCATACTAGACTGAAACGACAGGAAACTGCTCGTAGATACAGATTACTACAACACTTACTAGACAAACGCTCAAAACTTCCTACTTACTACAAAAAACTCATTTATATCACAATTATCAGGCCTATTTGGACCTATGGCATTGAGCTATGGGGGTCTACTAAACCATCGAATTCCTCTCGCATCCAATCCTTGCAGTCCAAAATCCTTCGTAAAATCCTCAATGCTCCATACTTTGTTACTAATAAAATCATCCATAAAGACCTAAATATAGTTAGTCGAAGACTTGGCCCGTTACACATATACCTCTTTTCATTCCAATATCGCTGCCCACTCAAACCCGCTTATCCGTGACCTCTCCTCCATATCTATTCCCGACAACCCACCGAGGCGCCTTAAAAGAAGATGGCCAAGAGACCTCCTACCATAAAACATTGAAGTGCTACCAATGGGTAGTTTCTTCTCAGGACTACCATGTGTGCTAATCATATATAAAGCCTATTTACTTGTTGTATTTATTTAATAAGTTGTAAATTTCATTAAATAAATTTAAAAAAAAAACTACTGGGCGTTTTTCAATATTTCAACTTAATCCTCTCTGTGTAAATAAAATCATGATTATTTGGTCAATATTGTATATATATTCTAAATAATCTGGTCCGTGCAACACACGACTTTTACTTACCTCCGTTGTTAAAATCAATTTAAGAATTTTTAAATAAATTGTTAACGAATTAATTATTTTTGATTTCAATATAAACATGTGTTTTATTAAATAATCTATTATATTTTTACCAACAACAATAGTTAGTTTTATTGCCTTTTCATCACTCTCCATTAACCTTTAAAATTTCGGTCATTAGATAAGATTTTTTCTAAAATCTTTTGCTATCCAACGGTATATTATACATCTATATTACTATTGGGTTGTTTCACATGAAATGTCCGTTTTTATTGTTTCTGAAATACATAAAGGATTTTGCAGGTCTCTGTTGTTTTCTTCCGAGTGTTTACATATTTAAAGTAAACAGTTACTAATCCTCTACCTTTGTATTATAAACATTAACGTCCCAATCAATTACCCACTTTTTAGTATACCTCCAAATATGAACATGGAAACACGTGATTTTTGAGTAATATTTTTGTACGAGTTTAAACACGGCCATTCAGCAGCTGAGACCGCTAGAAATATTTGCACGGCGTTTGGGGAAGGGAGTGTTAATGAACGGACCATTCGCTGTTGGTTTGCTAAGTTTTCGGCTGGGGATACCGACTTGGAAAACTTGCCCCGAAGAAGACCTCCGTCCGTAATAGACAACGATGTCCTCAAACATAGAGTAGAAGGAAACCCCTACCAAACAGTTAAAGGATTCTCAGCACAAACTAAATGCAAGTGCATCTCCCGTTTCCATACATTCAAAATGAATTGGGAAAGTAAAAAAGCTCGATACATGGGCACCTCATGATCTCACTGAGCGGCAGCAAGACCTCATGTTTTAAAACATTCCGTGCAAAAATTGAAAGAACTGGGCTACGAAGTTCTTCCGCACCCACCATATTCTACCGACTTGTCTCCAACAGATTACCACCTGTTCAGGAATTTAGACAATTTCGTCAAAGGAAAACTTTTTGAAAATGATGATCAAGTGAAAAGTGAAAGTGCGTTTTCAGATTTTGTTTTACTTCAAAGCTCAGAGTTTTTCAGTTCGGAGATAAAAAAAGTTGGTGTCACGTTGGGAAAAATGTGTAGAAAAAAAAGGTAAATACTTCGAAAAAAATTATCTTGTTTTCATATCGTATTTTTAATAAAAATCCTTTACCGTGAAAACGGACACTTCGTGTGTCACAATCCAATATTTTTGTTTTATGTCTGCACTTTTCTCCTTTAGTTGTTTATCAAATTCGCTCATCTTGCATATTTACCCGTCATTCATCAATGCTAATAAGATGATGTACCAAATTTTCAGAAATCTATAAAATTAAAGGTATTTTAGAGGAAGAAAATTTAAAATATCGTCATTTAAGCTCTGTCAGACTATTTCAATCAGAATGAAACCTAAATCATATTAAAGGGTATTAAATTTTATACTGATGTATAAAGTTTAATCAAAATCGTTAGAGCCGTTTTGGAATAAATCGTAAAATGGTGCAAAATGCTTGGTATTTTGGCTCGTCTGGTTAGCTGATTTTAATGAAAAAGATTCTGTAACATCTCATATCTTAAATATGAAATTTCAGTATCACAGCACTTTTAGTTTTTGCCCGGGAGTTACCACACACACAGACCTTTTTGCGGGACTTCTTAATTTGGACTCAAGGAACCCTAAAACGTGTATTTCCGTTGAAAAATGGAATTCGAATTTTTTCACGATCACAATACTTTCTCTTACTATATATTTTATATATAGGTAAGTGAAAGTAAAAAGGATTAGTTAAGATGCATCTATACATCACTTTTAACCGACGAGATTCCTTATCTTTAAGTGGTATTTTCCTTCCCGAAAAAGGAAGAGAATATTTTTTTGTCATTTAATCATTTTTCAATTCCTAAAAGGAAAATCCGCACACAGACAGGACCCAAAGCGCTTGGGTCGTCTTTCAACTGTTATTGATGACTTAAGTCCAAAAATTACCTGAAAGATGGCAATACATCAAAATTTTTCATATATAATTTATTAAAAATACTTACAAGAATGAAGTTTTTGTTGAAATCAGTAAAAAACGGACTTATTTTAAAACCCAATATAAACCTCCTTCCTCATTTATTCCGCTAACATTAGGGGTTCTTCAGGGATCGTCACTTTCACCTATCCTGACCTCTCCAATTTTATGAATCGCACTAAATATCACCTGTCTACCGATGACCTCTAAATTTACCTCTCTTCTCATCCCTCTGAGATGCCAGAGATTCATCAAAAACAATTAAGCAGCTAAGTAGAAAATGATTCGAAAAACATTTCCAAGATAAAACTGTATTTTACTTATTAATATGAGGCTAGGGTACAATGTATTTTGTAGTTGAATGTTATATAAATATAATGGAGGGTTTATGGTAGCATTCTTGATAAATAAAACCTTTTACTTTCACCTAAATATATATGAAAAATATAGTAAGGGATAGTATAGAGATCGTGAAAATTTTTTAATTTCAGTTTTCAACGGAAATACACATAATCTGTCTCCTGTGTGTGTCCGTGTGAGGTAAGTCTTGGTCTAAAAGGGTAAATTTTATAAAACTGAAATTTCATATTTTAAAAGCGTTTATGTCTGAGATGTTACAGCAACTTTTTCACCAAAATAGGATAACCCATAAATAGGAAGTGCTACTTTATACCATGCATTTTGCACAATTCACGATTATCTCGGTAAACCACTCTAGCGATTCTGATTAAGCTCGCTATATCGATGCATAATTTCATGAGCTTTAATATTATGTAGTTTCATTCTGATTGAATCAATCTGGCAAGGCTTGAATGCCGAGATCTTAAATTTTCTTTCTTTAACTTCGTAGATTCGAAAAGAAATTCCTATATAATCTCATTGGTTTCAATAGAAAACGGAAAAATATATAAGTTGGACAAATGTTATGATCAACTAAAGGAGAAAGGAGCAAAAATGTTTTCGTATGTAATTTTTTTGGAACATAAAAACAGTATAATATACCGCTGGACAGCTAAATATTTTAGAAAAAATATGAAGAGACATAAAAAGCGTACAAAACTAACTGATTTTCGTAGAAAGTAATATAAAAGATTATTTAATAAAACACATGTTTCTATCGAAACTCAATGTAACCAATTCCTTAAACATTTTTCTTCTGTAACTGTATTTAAAATTTCTTAAAGTTATTTTAATCATGTAGGAAAATAAAAGTCGTGTGTTGCGCGTACTAGATTTTTTAATTTTGATTTTTTATTTTGATAATTTTCGGAATATTTTTAAATGACTATTTGAAATTAACAACAAATGTTTAATAATTTACAGTATATTTAATTCTTTTAATTGAATATTTAGAGACGTGTTGATATTGCTTTTAAGACCCTGAAGATGGGTGAAATCCCCCGAAACGTTGAATTATATTCTTTATTTTAATAAAAGGTTTTTAGAAAAAAGATAAAACAAGCCTTATTATTTTCTAGCTCAGTAATATAAATAAATAAATGTTTAAAGATTTTTTAAATTAATATCAAGAAAAAGAAGTTAGTTGAAGAATATACGTAATGATTTATATTTCCCCAAACGAGAGAAATTCTGTAGGGTGACTCAAGAGCCCAGAAATGATGACCGGAAACTGCCCATTGCTGCCCCCTATATAAACGGTGGGTTTGAGGGGTGTGGGGGTGGTTTTCTTGAGGGAGTTCTGGGTTAAATTCCGACATAACGTTAAGCCGAATCAGAACGTACATGATTAACGACAAGCAGTTTCTAACGAGGAAAAAATACATTAATAAAAAAAATATATGGGTCAAATAATATATAAACAATTCAGTTTACGAACAATAAAAAAAAAATAATTAAAAAAAAAAACGCTGCACATTATTACATAATTGATTATATTAGGGTATAACTGTTTATAGCTGCAAACCTTTTCGATTTTTTCTATCTTAAATAATATCCAAGTTTGGGTGGAATCACATCTATCTATCATATATATAATTTATGACTTGAATATATAGATCAACTTCTTTTTTTATTTTTCAGTTTATCGCGCTTAACTGATTCTCAAACTACCTACATATTTGTCTTTATCTTCAAAAATAACCGAGTTATTGAATTAAATCACTTTTAATCGGCCTCTGTTTTAAAAATAACCAGCTGATATCAACGTCTAGGTTTTAGGATCATCATTGCATGCTCTAGTATTAATTAAAAAAAAAAAATGGGCAAGTAGTTTGGGGGAAATGCCGCGTATGAAGTACAGATTTTTTTTATTCGTTATTCGGGTTCAACGCATCTTGAAACGTAAACTCTCAAATTTTGAAGTGTTGTAATCGGGGTGCGGGGAAGCTGAGTAGATTAGCGCGCGTTGCTTTCAACATGCGTTGCCTAATAACAGAGAACCAAAAACTTGGAACAAAATAATCACGAGTCATTGTAATTTTTAGATCGATGAGAAAGTTTCATTATTGAAAATAATAAACCAAAATGGTAGTGTTCACATTATGCTGAGACGGCGAATACAGAGTACATTGTACAAATATATTAATTCTAAAAAATCTGGTGCGCCACTGGGCAACACATGCCTTTCACTTACCTCCATAATTAAAATCAATGAAAGAACTTTCAAAAACAGCTAGAGATAAAAATACGTGAAACTATTAAGGAATTAATTAAATTGAATTTATATAGAAACGCGTGTTTTATTAAAAAATCTATTATATTATTAACTAAAATAATCAGTTAGTTTTATGTTCATTTCATCACTCTCTATTAACTTTTAAAAGCTTGTGTATGAGATAATATTTTTTCTAAAATCTTTAGCTTTCCAACGGTATATCATACATGTATATTACTGCCCTTATGTTCAAAAACGAAAAATCGAATTAAAAAAATATTTTTTTTGTTTTCTCCTTTAGTTGGGTATCGAATCCATTCAATTTATATATTTAACTGTTTTTCATCAGCGTTAACAAGATAATATAGTTATTTTTATTGAAACTACAAAATTAAAGGTACTTCAGGGGATGAAAATACATTTTATTAAAGCTCATTAAATTTTACATCGATATAGCGAGTTTAATCAAAATCGTTTTTGAGAAAATCGAAAAAAGGTGCAAAATGCATGCATGGTATAAAGTGCCACTTCTGGTTAGCTCATTTTTATGAAAAAAGTTTTGTCACGTCTCGGGACTATAGTTGTCTTAAATATTAAATTTCAGTTTCATAAGACTTACCGTTTCCGCCCGGGAGTTACACCACACACACGCACACACACACACACACACACACACCACACACACACACACACACACACACACACAGACCTTTTTGCGGGACTTGGTTATTTGGACTCAGGGGACCCTAAAACGTGTATTTCTGTTGAAAACTGGAATTCGAAAATTTTCACGATCGCAATATTTCCTCTTACTATATATAGTAAGTGAAAGTAAAATGATACGTACTAATATTTATTGTAAATGAAATATAAAAAAAAAATTAAAAAAATAAGTTTTCAGGATCTTAATACTTTCTCTTACAATTTAGTTCATATATTTGTAAGTTTAAGTAATAAGGACCGATATAATTGATGTGATAAAAAAATGAATAATAAAAACAAATAATTAGGATTTAGAAAAATATCTAAATAATTTAAACGAAAACATATAAATATTAATAAAAAAAAAAAAAAGGAATATTGACTTTTAAGTTTCCAAAAGCTTTATTTATTATGTTCTATGTTGTTTTTGCATTAATAATTCTTTTTTAATTATTTCTCAGGAAATAAAAAATCATTTGACTGACTTACTTAAATTTTGAGAAAGAAAACGCCCTTTCATCCTCTCTTAGGTTTCCATGTATTAAAGTAAATTATTCAGCATCTAGTAAATTTTTAAACTGAGTAGTTATTAGAAAAAAAATCTCTAGTTGGTGCTCTGAAATTGTGTGGTGCACAAAAAAAGTATGCCACATGTTAAACAATAACTCATTAAAAGCACTTTTATATAAATTGTTTAATAATATTAATAATAACTTATTGAACTAACTGATACGAAATAAATACAAATAAGTCCAAGATTCGTGTAGAAACGACAAGAGGAAAGAAGTTAAGTTTAGAAACAGCAAATACATGCCAGTTGGGAAAATAATTCCAATGTTTTGTAGGAAACAATAATATTTAATTTCATTCTCATCAATCAGTTATTCAACGATCACGTCAAACTATAATACATGGACACACACACAAAAAAAAAAAAAAAAAACTGCAAACTATTACACAATATTTTATTATTTATAAATAATTATATTAATGTATAACTGTTCACAGCTGCTAATCTTTTTGATTTTTCTGCATCTTCAATACTAACCGAGTTTTGGTGGAACTACACCTATTATAGATGGTGACTTGAATAAAAAGAACATTTTTTTTTTTTTTTATGTTTCTCCTATATTTTTTCCATTTTTGTAATAATTTGCTTTTTATTGGTTAAAACAAAAAATAATATGATCTCTAATACATGATCGCCGTACAAAATTAAAAATATCTCAGTGGTGGGACACAATAGAAAGTGTGATAAACACTGATGAAAGCACTGACTAATCGATAAAGAGACTCTTAAACATCATAAACTAATTTTATAAATTGTTATTTTTTGACGATAAATTTTAAGATCTCTGTTATCACGCAATGGAACTGTAATGGCTACTACAAGCTTTACGAATATTTTTTTTTTTTTTTAATATATTTATTTATTGGAATTTACAACTGTATAACAAGTAATACAACAAGTAAATTTGAATGAAACATAAAAAAGGCATGCAACACATGTAGAGAACCTTCCCAATGGAAGAACTCTAAAAATATTCAAAACTAGAAGGTCCCGGGGCCATCTCCTTTTCAGACGCCTCGGAGGATTGTCAGGAATTGAAGAGGAAGAAAGGATTGAAACGAAAGGATTAGGGTGGGAATGGAGTTTGTCATGGAAGGATTGATACCTCGTACGGGCCAAATCAGCAACATAAGGGACATTAAGGTCTTTATGGATGAGTTTGTTGGTGACAAAGTAAGAAGCGTTGAGGATTTTACGAAGGATTTTGGATTGTAAGGATTGGATACGGAAAGAATTCGATGGTTTAGTAGAGCCCCAAAGCTCAACTCCGTAAGTCCATATAGGCCTTATGATGGTCATATAGATGAGCCTTTTGTAGTTAAGTGGAAGGTTTGAGCGTCTGTCTAGTAAGTGTTGAAGTAATCGAAAGCGGCGAGCAGCTTCTTGTCGTTTCAGTCTTGTATGAGGATTCCAAGTGAGGCGTTTGTCAAGGTGCAGTCCTAGATATCGGATCTGTTCAACCGGGACAAGAGGAGTATTATTGAATTCGAAGTTCTCGTCACTAATAGAAGCGGAAATGCTAAGAAAGAAACATACAGTTGAACACCGACCTAAAGGACTTGCAAGACACCGCTGACAATTGAGCACGTCATAATGGACTGCGAGGCATTTAGCAAAGCAAGAAGGAACTGCAAGATCAAGACTTCGCTCTTGGTGACAGTGAGGGCTGTGTTCAAAGTTTATTTGTGTTTTGAAAACAATGTGGACTTTATAATCGAATATAGTGCAAAAACAGTGTATTGCAAAAAGAAATGTTATTTTCACTAAATAATTACAATTTTTTATATATCTTTGAAAATAAAAAAGTTATTGAATAATTACCGCAGACGGCGGACAAATCGATTTTTGTATTTGTTATTCGGGTTCTGCGTATCTTGAAACGCAAGCCCTCGAATTTTGTGGGGGGGGGGGAAGAGGGTAATATTTTTCGATTGCAAAGGTTCATTCAAGGTCGATTGAAAATAATAAACCAATTCAAAAGTTGGCTAATGCTAATATTTTTGACATGGGGTTGGACGTAGAAGGGACTTTCTAGAAAAATAATATAATTTAAAAAAGAAAATATAGAACATACACTACTCCCATATTCCTACCTACGCTATGTTTACCTAATAATTTAGAATATTTTCTTATTGGAAATTAAATTTTTTTTTTACTAAATGAACTGTTATTTTTATTCATTCATCAACCGATAGGACTATAAATAATTTAATACTACTATAATAGCTGACAAGATTCTCTAGAAAGGCTAACAGTTACTAGGGAGGTGACAAATTACGTGAGGGATGTTGATTTAGCCGGGTTTAGGATGAGGTTTGCTAAAGCCAATTCGGCGAGGCAAGTTGGGCAACTAATCAGACACTATGATCCCAACCTAACAGCTCGGATCATCCTAAATCACTTCCCTCAACTAAGTCATAATTTTCGTATTACATATTGTGGTTTAGGTATATATTTAAATGTTTCCTAATTGTTACGATATTGTACCCTAAACTAATATATTTAATATCTCCTTAAGCAAGTCATGGAATGCCCGAATTATTAATAAGCACAATATAATTAATATCAGCAGTGTGAAAAAGTTACTGTGTTTTTATAAAAAAAAAAAAAAAAAATGTTATTGAGTTATATGACAATCTATCCTAATGAGGATATTAATAATAGAGATCAAGTACAACATTCATACAATATATACAAAACAATAAATTTATAAAATAATAATACAATATATACAATAAAGAATCAATACAAATATGTACAAACTCTAGAAGTCAATCATACTTATATACAATGCTTAAACATACAGCTCGTGAGTGGAGTACCTGACCAATGCTGTAACTCCAAAATACATGTTTAAAAGAGGTCTTGAGGCCACTGCCGTTTCAACCTTCTAGGCAGATGGTAAGGGTGTGTGGAGCTGGATAGGGATTGAGCTAGCGGATTAGGGTGGTGGATAAGGTTCTGATGGAATTTGGAGAATTTCGAAAGAATAAGGTCTATTTAGGTCGCGGTGAAAGGTAAGGTTGGTGACTTAATAAGGAGCATTAACTATTATTCGGAGGACTTTAGATTGAAAGGAATGAATGAGTTTGATGTTAAAAAACTTGGCTGCCTCCATAGTTCAAGTTCATAGTTGAAACCAATCTGGTACTGTCTTTTATATAAGCAATTTTTTTTTCAATAAAATGGGGATTTTCAGTTTAACAGTCTGGATAATTGAGCCTTAACATTTAACAGAATTTAATAGATCAAATAATGTCAAGAAAGAGAAAAGAAATTTTAATCTAAGAGAGGAGATGAGTTATACGTGCATGACATAATTTTCTATTATACCAACTCTATATGTCTAGATAAGTTCCTGTTAAATAGTTAAAATGATAATAATAGCTTTATTAGCATCAGTATTGACAAAAGCTTCTACCACAGGGGGGAATTTAAAGTAGTTTGCTATAGCAAGTAATAAATATATAAATAATTAGAACATTGAAGAACAGCAAATAATCCAAAGAAAGAAAAAAATAATTATAAAAAAACTCAACAACAAAACAGTCTTTGAAAAAATACACAAAATTAAATATTCTTTAAAACGTTTTTCCACCAGAATTTGTCCTTCGCAACCAGCCACCAGTTTTCGCCTACGATCTGAGACAATTCATCCCTCCACCTGCAATGTGGTCGCCCCCTCTGTCTGCCGTCCTCTCTCGGGATCCACTCCGTGCAAGCTTTGGCCCTTCTCTCGTCTTTCAGTCTGGACAGGTGCACAGCCCAGCTCCATTTCAATTAATGGACCTCAACCCTTTGACTTTTAATTTTAATTTTTTGAAGATTATCTATGTTTATTATTCTTTACCTTATAATTTTTCACTATACCAACTCAATACGAAATTACAAACCAATTTTTGAAATAAAAAAAAAATATCGAAAAATATTGCTATAAAGCAGTGAATATAAGCAATGTAATTTCTCAGATGAAAAAACCCACTCCCCATATTTTTTATTGATAATTCTCAACCTACAATTTTCGTAATTCAATCCATATTTTAGACAAAAATAAAAGTAGAATTACCCAGAAAAAAAGTGTTATACCACAGTGTATCAGAGTACAGTCACACAAAGTCGTACTGTAACCACCCTCCCCGTTGTGTGAGATGTGGTCTTAGCCACGACAGCACAACTTGTACGAAGGCAAGGGAAACACCAGTGACATGCGCCAACCGCCAGGGAGGACATCCAGCCAACTATCGTGGGTGCCAAGTCCTAAAGGACTAGATGATTCGACGAACTTCACAAGCATACCGCTCTGAACAACCTCATCCTCCACATCCGAATTTGGAGGAATTTACGGATCTTCGTCATAAAACATCAATTCAGCCACCAGCTCAGAATAATACTACACATATAGAGTTGCAAGTTCCGCAGCTGAGAGCTCCGACTCGACAACAGAGACCACCACTCGAGCAATTGAAACAACCACTCAAACCGTCGTCACTTCACAACGAACCATAATTCTCCGGTGTGAGGAGAGAAATTCCTGAGCAGCTGTCTTCAAGTGAAAATTCATTACAAATTTTGCAAATAATAAGAGGGTTGAATAATCTTATCCAGCCCCATTGGGTCTTCTCTAAGACCTCGCTCAGCTAATAAAAACCTGCAAACCCTCCATATCGCACCTAATCAAATAATGATAGCTTTATTAACACTCTGGCATAACATAAAAGCCTTCAATTATGTATGTAAAAAATGCTGGACAACATACATAAAAAAAAACCCTGAGGAAAAACATGCAGGGTTCTGTCATTCCTCATGCATGACATAATACTATTTTGTTCTTTTTATTTATCCCATTTGCTGATTGTCGCAATAGTGCTGGCAGGCGCGAATTAATAAATGAAGTAAAAATAAATTATGTTGACTGATAAATAATTAAAACTAACCCGAAAGGAAATAACATCAGCTTGCTTAAATAAAAGGCCCATTATTGTAGCTGTAATTGCCTAAGAAATCTAACTGGGGTAGAAGAACAAACGCATTCGTTACTGAAGGCTGCTGTCGTTTCTGAAATAAGAGGGGATAAATCTTCTTTTCGAAACAAACTACTGCAGAGAAAATACTTTAGCACACTCAATTAACCCTTTTAATTTGTCTCAAATCGTTTTACGGAAAACGGATAGAAAATACGTTATATCCTTCCGCTAAAGACCACATATGTTACCCCTAACGGCATTGGTTAAGGAATTTATGTAGGGCTAAGTCATTGAGGAATTCAATTAAAAAAGTTTCCTTTTTTATGTTTCTCTCCGGACGGATTTCCTTCTGTTATCCCTTCTGATGCGGATTCGATTAGGAAGTAATATGGAAAAATAACAACTGATGAATAGAGCCAAGAATGCTGATGCCTAAATAATGTTCAACACTTCAATTTTATGTTTAAGCTGAAATACTGATTTGTTCGGAAAAATAATGAAGACTTACAGGCTTTTCTTCAAATTCCTCTTAAACAAAAAACTGCTTACATTTATAATAATAATAAATCTAGTGCGGGCAACACATGACTTTCACTTAATTCCATTGTTAAAATCAATTTAAATTGTTCTTAAGAATTTTTAAATACACGAAGAAAAAAAAAATTGTTAAGGAATTACTTCCAATGAATCTCAATAGAAACATGTCCTTTATTAAATAATCTATTATATTATTATCAATGACAATTAGTTAGTTTCATCGGCTATTCATCGATCTGAATTAACTTTTACAATTTGGTATATAATAAAACATTTTTTCTAAAATCTTTAGCTTTCCACCGCCATATCATACGTCTTATTACTAATTTTAATGTCCAAAAAATGGAGAAAAATTATTTTTGGTCTATTCTCTTTTAGTTGGAAATCGTATTCGTTCAAATTATATATTCAACTGTTTTTATCAGTGCTATGTGAATAGCTGATATAGTTATTTTATAGATTATATAAAATTAATGGTAGTTTAGAAGTAGAGCATTTAAAAAATTGACATTTAAGCCCTGTCAGACTATTTCGATCAGAATGAAAAATACATGATATTAAAGCCCATTAAATTTTACATCGATATAGAGAGTTTTATAAAAATCGTTAAAGCTGTTGTTGAGATACTCGTAAAAAGGTCCTAAATGGAAGGTATAAAGTGGCGTTTCTGATTAGCTGGTTTTGACGACAAATTTGCTGTCGTTTCTGATTAGCTGGTTTTGACGACAAATTTGCTGTAACATCTCGGGCATATAGTTGTCTTAAATATGAAATTTCAATATTGTACGACATTCCTAAGATTTTTTCTACGGTTTCATATTTAGGAAACACTAAAGCATAAAAAATTCTGACCCACAAAATTGATGAAAATTCAAACATTTTAAATAGATTAATTATTATTATATTGTAGGACATAACATAATTGAAGTAATATAAATTTATCTAATTTCAGTAGAATGTAGAATTAAAAATCTGGTGCGGGCAACACACGACTTTCACTTACCTCCATTTTTAGAATCGATTAAAGAATTTTCAAATTCAGTAAAAGATGAAAATGTTTGAAACCATAAGAGAATTAATTAAATGGAATTTCTATAGAAACGTGTGTTTTATTAAAAAATCTATTATATTATTATCTAAAATAATCACTTAGTTTAATCGGCTTTTCAACACTCTCTATTAACTTTTAAGAGCTTATGTATGAAATAATATTTTTTTCTAAAATCTTTAGCTTTCCAACGGTATATTAGGATTAGGATTAGGAATGATGATTAGGCGTTTTTAACTGCGCGGTTTTTTACGCCATATACTAATTGTTTGGTAAATTAGGTGGTATGAATTTTATTTTAACAATCAAAATATGTTTTCCCTTTATAAAATTGAAGTTACATAGCTTGCATACAGATTAACTAAAAATATACATATACATATATATACACAAACACACACATACATATCCATACACACACACACACACATATACATTTTTTTTTTTTTTTTTTTTTTTTTTTATAGATATATATTTTTTATTTTTTTATTTTATATCATTTTTTATTTTTATTTTATTTTATTTTTTTATTTTTTTTTTTTTATTTTTTTTTTTTTTATTTTTTTTTTTTTTTTTTTAGAATACGTTACTTATAAGTACTACAATTGTATAACAGAACAATGTTAGCCATTAAGCCACCTAGAGGCTAGAGCGCTTTAATTAATTTGGTTTCTTTTAGGAATCTGATCAGTCTGGTTATGACATCCTCGCAGTCCAAAAGTGACTCTTTGAGAGCTCGGCCAAGCTTGTGCTCCTGCATAAGACTTTCGTAATCCGGGCATTCCTCTATGATATGTTTGACGGTTATGGTTGTCTGACATCTATTGCATATTGGTTGTGGGTCTTTCGTGATGAGATGAATATGAGTGTCTTGAGTGGCCTATTCTTAATCTTGTTAGAGCAGTTTCTTCTCTCCGTGTTGCTCTCACTGAAGTCTTCCATCGGTGTGTATCTGGTTTTATCTCCTTTAGCTTGTTATTATCTACGGTGTCCCACATCCTTTGCCAATCAGCTTTAGTATCCGAGCGTAACCATATTTTAATGTCGGCTTTAATGGCAACTGGAACGATATCTTGTTTACTAAGTGCGGCTTCTTTTGCTGATTTGTCAGCTATCTCGTTGTATTTAATCCCCACGTGGGAAGGGGTCCAGAGGAATCCGACATCTTTTTTGAGTGTTTTGAGGATATTAAGATATTCGTGGATTTTGGTGACTAATGGGTGATCGCTGTATAGTTCCAGTAGGCTTTGTAGTGCTGGGAGAGAGTCACTGCAAACTATATATTTGTCTCCCTCTTTTGACATTATATGGTGAAGTGCATATGATAGAGCAGAAAGTTCAGCTGTGAAGATGCTGCAATGAGGTGGTAGTTTATATTTAAAAGTTTGTTCAGATGTAACAACTGCCGAGCCAATATTGTCGTTCATTTTGGAGCCATCCGTATAGAGAAAAGTTGCGTTTCTATTCTTATTTATTATATCTTGGAATTTCTCATGTATTATATATGGTGGTGTGGTTTTCTTCCTGAATCGGAGTAGCGTCATATTGATTCGTGGTACTGCATAGATCCATGGTGGGGTTAGGGTTTCTGGGTTTCGTATATATATATGATCTATTTCTTCTATGATTCGTCTATATCTCATTGATAAGGGTGCTGGTTTTGATGGGTTGTTGCTGTAAAGTTGTTGATATTTCGGTCTAAATGCGTATTGGAAAGCTGGGTTTGTTGGTTGTGTTGCAAGGTTTGTTAAGTAGTTTATGGCTAGTTGATGCCTTCGAAATGTAAGGGATGGTATACCGGATTCAGCGCATAAGCTAAGGATCGGACTCGTTCTAAAGGCTCCTGTTGCTATCCTTATTCCGTTGTGGTGTACTGTATCGAGCTGTGTGAGGAGACTAAATCTTGCAGAGGCATATATGTGACTTGCGTAATCCAGCTTTGATCGTATTATAGATTGGTATATTTCGAGTAATCTCGATCTGTCCGCTCCCCAGCTAGTGCCAGCTAGTACTTTCATTACATTTAATCGTTGTGAGCAGCTATCCTTCAGTTTCATGATATGCTTTTTCCATGTAAGTTTCGAATCGACTGCTAATCCTAAGAAGGTACAGTGGTCATGGAAATTTAATGCTTTATTGTATAAAGTAATTGTTGGAGGAGTGCTAGGTTGTCTTTTCCGGGAGAAGAGTACGCATTTTGTCTTTTCTGTTGAAAAAGTGAGACCATTATCTTGTGACCAGGTTTGTAATTTGTTCAAAATAGACTGGATTATGGCCTTGGTTCGAGGGGTATCCGTATATTGTATGAGTATGGCGAGGTCATCTACAAAAAGGCATGATTTGAGTGATCGATGGGTGAGTGCATCTTGTACTGAGTTGATGGCAATGAGAAAAAGTGTTCCGCTAAGGACGCTTCCTTGTGGGATTCCATTTTCTAAGATTGTTTTCCTGGAAAGTTGGTCTGCTATGCGTACTTGTATGGACCTTTTCTTAAGAAAATTCTGGATGAAGCGAGGTAGAGCTCCTCTGAATCCCCAGTCATATAATTGTTTTAATATGGATGGTCGCCAAACGGTGTCAAATGCTTTGTCCACATCAAAGAAAATACCTAAGCATTCACGTTTCCTAATGAAGGTATTTAATATTTCGGCTTCAAGTGCAGTGAGATGATCAACAGTTGACCTTCCTTTTCTTTGCCCGCATTGAATGTCTGCCAGGAGGTTGTTCTTTTCGATGTACCATAGAAGACGCTTATTTATAATTTTTTCCATTAGTTTGCAAAGGCAGCATGTTAGAGATACAGGTCGGTAATTTTTTAGTTCTAATTTGTTCTTTCCTGGCTTTAGGATAGGTATGACTATGGATTCTTGCCATTTTCTGGTAGTTCACCTTCTAGCCATATCCTGTTAAAAAATCTGAGTAAGTATTTCTTTTGATTTGCCGGGATATTTTTTATCATGGAATTGTGGATATAGTCTGGTCCCATAGCGGACATTTTTAAGGAAGATATAGCCGTATCCAGTTCCCATTCGGTGATTGGTAAGTTGTACGTTTCATTATTATAGTCTCTGTTAATGTCAAATTGTATTGGTTGTTGCTGGTTAATTTTTTGTCGAAACTGTAGATTATAGTTCATTGAGGACGATATTTCTTCGTAGTGTTCTGCGAATCTCTCAGCTAATATTGTAGGGTCATATATAATATTTCCTTCTATTTCGAGTGTCGGCTGTTCATTAGAATATTTTCCTCTGATAGCATTAATTTTTCTCCATACTGTGCGAATGGGTGTGTTTGCATTTATGTTAGTAACAAAGTTGTTCCAGGATTCTTTTTTCTTGTTTCTAATTAGGTTCCGAGATTGGGCTCTCCATTTTTTAAAGTTGATAAGGTTTTCTATCGATGTGCATTTTCGGAATTTATTGATGGCTTGGTTTCGTTTTTTGATTACCTTTTTGCAGTCATTGTCAAACCAAGGTGGTTTCGGAATGGATAATGATGGGTTTGATTTTGGGATTGAGGCTTCTGCTGCTTCTAATATTTGCTGAGTGATATAGCTATTGTTCTTATCTATATTTTCTTCTTCACGTTCCAGATTAATTTTCTTTTGAAAAATATCCCAGTTAGCTTTATTGACAGCCCACTGCCAAGGTCGTCTTCCATCACTATTTCTGCCAATCATTTTCATTAAGATAGGGAAATGGTCAGAATTGTGAGGGTCGTGTAGTACTTTCCATTCGAAAAGATTGTAAAGGTTTGGAGAACAAAGGGTTAAATCTATAGCGGTAAGCGTCCCAGTTCTAGGACATAGATGTGTCATTGTTCCTGTGTTAAGCAGCAACAAATCAAAATTATCCTGTATGCGTTTTATTACGTTTCCTCGTGAGTTATTGTTTCTGTTTCCCCAGCTGGTGTGAGATGCATTTACATCTCCGAGGATAATGAAAGGTTGAGGAAGTTTATTGATAAGTCGTGTTAATTCATATTCATTAATAGGTTCAGTAGGCGGCAGATAAATGTTGCAAATATGTATTTTTATTGTTGTATGAACTATTGTGGTAGTTGCTTGAATGGGAGTGTCTATATTTATCTTCTTTGCTATCAATCGGTTGTGTATTGCCGTTAAAACTCCTCCACAGGCCCGGTTATCAGTTACTTTGTACGTTCGGAATATTTGATAGTTTTTAATATTAAATACACGGCTCGGTTTTAGATGTGTTTCCTGGAGGCATATTATTTCAGGTTGGTGTTCAGATATGAGAAGCTTTAATTCTTCATGTTGAGAGGTCGTGCCGTTAAGGTTCCATTGCATAATGTTCATATATTTATCCATATTTGTGATGTTTGGAGTAATTATATGTGAGCAAAAATACTAACATTAGGACAGTAAAAAGTATTTCTTCTCCCCTCCTCATTTCAATTAATTTAAATGTTTTTATATAGGTTGTAGTATTTGCAAAATTTTCTGAAATAATGTAAATTTTTGATAGTGAAAACGCAATAAATACGTAAGTCCTTGATTCTCTATTGATATATAAATAGTTATGTATTGCTTGATAATAATAATCCCCCATAAGTAGACTATAAAATAATATGTTTATACAACAATAAAATGACTCTATATAACATAATTCTATAAAATAATAAAGTATAATATAATAAGAAGATGCTATGAAATAACAAAATGCCATAAAATAACATAATATAAAATCACGACATGCATAAAATAAGAAGACGTACAAGGTGATAAAAGATATATTCCCATAAGCATTTACACTCATATACGTACTTATAGATGTATTATTATAAGCACAAATACGCACGTATACAGACACATAAGTAATCATTCTAGACATGTACAGCTTTGCATTCAAAAGTACATAGATCTTCGCGTTTGCGTTCAAATACTCATGTCCGCAAAATTTAGAAATTATTAAAAATATTAATAGAACAAGGGAAACATATTTTTCCAGAGTTAATGTACAATATTGTTTATTTTGCTTATAATTGATTAAAGGTAGGTTGTGGTGTTTGTTGTCTACAGTAGTATTGAATGAAGCGTTATTGTTTATTGTTATGTCTGATAAGAATGAATAGATACATTGGTAGCTGTAAATATTGTTGTTATTGTTATTGTTAGTGGTGTATTGGTTAGTTTCCTTTAATTTATGTCTATTAGTATTTATGCGAAAATATTTGAAGTAACAAAAATATATGTCTATTGTAGGGTAGTGGATAGTGGTATAATATTTTATTTTAAAGTGTTTTTTATATACGTGAATCCTAATTAATTCTATATTGTTATTATTCATTAAGTTTTTTTTAGTTTTCCGGTTTCCCTGTTTTTTTTTATTAACGACAGTAAATTCTCTCTCAGTGCTCTCGTCTACAGTCATCGATGCACCTTCGGCCTCATCAGCTGGTGGAAGTGGAGGGGGGCCGTCGCTCCTATACTTGGAACTACTAGGTGTAGGCTCGGCCGGTAGGTTCGCTAGCGGCGCGTCCGCTGGGAGAGTGGGGAGGAGGGGAGAGGATTAGGAGGGAGGGGAGGAGGGGAGGGAGTGGGATTAGGGGGGAGGTGAGTTTCGGGATTTGCTAAAGTATTTAGGTTTTCAATGTTGTTTTCTCCAATGATATCTAATGAAACGGTTTGAATGCCGATATCTTTTTTTTCCGTGTTGTAAGATTTTGTTTTCGCAATTTCAGAAAATGATTTTTTAAATGTTGATGGATTTTTGTTCTTGTATAATTTTTTTTGCTTCATTGGATATTTAATAACGATTGAATCGATTTGATTTCTTTTTCCATAATGAAAATAGGACACGTACGGTCTAGCGCATGGTGCTCTCCGTAACAGTTGGCACACCTGGGCGGCCGCGTGCACTTAACTTCTCTGTGTTTGTTTTCCCCGCATTGTATACATTTAGGCGTTTGCTTGCAATCTCTAGTAGGATGATTGAAACCTAAACAATTGAAGCATCTGTATGGTGGGGGATTATAATGGAGTACCTTGACCGTATAATAGCCTATTTTTAATTCTTCAGGGATTCTCGGTGATGGGAATGTTATGATGTAAGAGTTGGTTAATATTTCGTTTCCATTCTTTTTAATTTTTATTCTTGTTATATCCGTTATTTCAGTAGATAATTCGTTTTTAATTTCTTCAATTTCAAGAAATTGAAGGTCATGACATCTAATCACACCTTTGCTAAAATTCAAAGTATTATGGGGGGTTACCTGTATGGGGAACTGGCCCCCGAAGTTTTTACATTTCAATAACTCTTCCGATTGTTTCCCACTTTTTGTTTCAATAAGTAGTGTCCCATTTTTTAGTTTTTTAATCATTTTTAAGTCACCTACCAAATTTGATAGAAATTTATTAATAAAGAACGGGGATACTTTTTGAAAATTTTGTTCATCCTCTCTTTCTAAAATTAGAAAGGAGGGACAAATTTGAGAATTCGCATTCTCGGGTATTAATTTAATTCTCACTCGCGGTCTTTTTCGTTTAGCCTTTGGGCTATTAAGATCTATGGGATCACCCATAGAAAAAGTAAGTAATATGTAATTGAAAACTAAAAGAAACTATCACTCACACAAAAATAAAATAAAATAAAAATAATAATAGTAAAAGAGAAATGAAGAATAGAGAAAAGAAATATATAATTATCCTTATAATTCGTAAAAAGAAAATCTAATTTAAAGAAAACATAGAAATAGAAGAAAAGAAGAAAGAAAGTTTTAGTCTTATCTGAAACTCGAGCTCCACGTCTTCTCTCTTCCAATGCTGAAACCAGACTCCAACGGTATATTATACATGTATATTACTGTTCTTATGTTCAAAAACGAAAAATTGCATTAAAAAAATATTTTTTCTGTTTTCTCCTTCTGTTGGGTATCGAATCCATTCAATTTATATATTTACCTGTTTTTCATCAGTGGTAACAAGATAATATAGTTATTTTTATAGAATCAACAAAATTAAAGGTACTTTAGGAGAAGAATGTTTAAAATTTCGGCATTTAAGCCCTGTCAGACCATTTTAATCAGAATGAAACCTACATGATATTAAAGCCTATTAAATTTTACATCGATATAGCGAGTTTGATGAAAATCGTCGGAATCGTTTTTGAGAAAATCGAAAAAAAGTGCAAAATGGATATGTATAAAGTGGATCCTTCGGTAAGCCCATTTTGATGAAATAGGTTTTGTAACTCTGTTGGTCTTAAATATAAAATTTTAGTTTCATAGGACTTTTCGTTTCCTCCGGGGAGTACCACACACACACACACACACACACACACACCTGTTTACAGGACTTGGTTATTTGGACTCAGGAGACCCTAAAACGTGTATTTCCGTTGAAAACTGTAATTCGAAAATTTTCACGATCGCAATACTTTCCCTTACTATGTATAGTAAGTGAAAGTAAAAAAAAAAAAATCGTCTAAGCCGCAACACGCACTCAGACAAATCTCTCAGATAAATAATTTACGGAATATTTTTTAACTGATTGTTATTAGGAGGGGGGGAAGCTTATACAACGCAAGGGCGTGTCGCTAATTATTTTATATATTCACGAATTATTTTATTTTTAATCCTTATCAGACCACTTATTTTACTTTGTCCATCCAGATGTTCGCTTTTTTTACCTTCACATTATCCTTATTATTAAATATCTTTTTATGTATACAAAAGCGAAGTTTTGCAAACTATTTTTTATAAATTTCAATTCAAGGCAGGTTATAAACATTCCTACTAATTAGGAATCATAAGTGCTTAACATTTGATACCTTAAAGGGACTAGGTTTTCGTCTGTTATCATTATAATCCAAGTAATTATTATTCTATGTATGTAAATAAAAGAATTTTTGGTTAGTATTAATGCTTCAATAAGTGAAATGGAAACGAGATAAATACGGAATATTAATTATTTTTTATTTTATTTATAGAAGTTTTGACAATTAAATGATATTTGCTATCTGCTATATGCAATAAACAAATATGCTTACAAAATCTTCAAGTGCGAAACTGCATAAGATAGATTAAAAAAACGATAGTTTTCTGGGCGGATTATATGGGTTTGTGGCAATGGAAAGGTTATGAGTCAACGAGTTTGAATTGGTCAGTCTGTCGTGAAATTTATTGTAGTGATCAGTGGCAGTTTCAATGACGAATGGAATGCCCAGGTCAGTATGTAGTGTCTCGTTAGACACATAAAAAGGGGCATTTACAATTTTCCTAAGTATTTTTGATTGGAACGATTGGATAATTTTAATGTACGATTGACTTTTTTGCAGTTCCCCATAACTCGATGCCATTAGTTCTAATTGGTTTTATCAGTGCTTTATAAATAGTTAATTTGTTTGCCAATGATAAATTCGAACGTTTGTCAAGTAATCTCGAAAGAAGTCCATATCGCTGATTTAGTTCTTTTTTTTTCTTTTAATGTGGTATGCTCATGTCAGTCGTTTGTCAATGTAAAGGCCTAAATATCGTACTGTTTCCGAAACTGGTATTGGTATATTATTTAAGAAGACCTGAGGGCAGGAGTCATGTTTTAGAGAAAATGTGACGAACAGGCTCTTTGATTCGTTCATGTAGATATTCCATTTTTTCGCCTAGCAAGATATGTCGTCCAGATGTCCTTGGAGTGCCTGAGAAGCCTAGGAGGCATCTTTGTTGAATGGTCTGGATGGTATGGGATGCCAGAGCAATATATATTGTGTTGAACCTAATACGCTGCCTTGAGGTGCACCTGTTTTTATTTATTTAATATTCTATTAATATTCAATAAGAACTCTGAACCTACTCTCACATACGGAAAAACCTGTCTTTCAAGTACGTCATTATACGTTTGACTAAGAAATGTTTTTAACTTTGCAAGCAAACTATCGTGCAATGTTTTGATTCTAACAAAAAAGAAATATAATCAACTAATCGGTAACACTGTTGTATTGTAGAATGTTTTTTTTTTTTTTTAAACCGAACTGGAAATTTAGAATGATATCAAAAGCATTAATTGAATTTAGACGTCGAAATAAAAGTTTTTCGAATATTTTAGATTAAAATGGTAAAACGACTAATTGGGCGTTAGGAATTTGGATCGTCGGTATTTATTGGGCTTGGATGACATAATTACTATTGAGTACTTCCATGAAACTGGAAAATGAGTAGTTTTTAGGATAGAGTTGAAAATATTCGTTAAAAAGATAATGGCATTATTTGATTTTTTTTTTTTTAAACGCAGTTTGTAATTTTAATTATAAAATAATATATAGCAATTTTGTACAGTTATTGGAGACACAGTGTTCTAATTTACCATTGATATATCTACCATGTCTTGTAAACGAAGTATCTACTCGAAAATAAATAACATTTATATCTTTTATCTTAAAGGCAATTTATTTCCCCCAAAATTCAGGGGAAGCTTCGGTGTATGGAAAATCAATAGACACAGTATACAAAGTTAACGTAGCGTTACTAAACGTAAATCAATACTAACAAATATAAAACCTCCTTCAAGCATCATCTTAAAAATATTTATAACATTATAGTACAAGCATCTACTATTGATAATTTCGATTAACTTAGTAAGGAATACTCATTACACCACGAAAATAAATTTACTGGGGTAAACAAAGATATTTAAAAAAAACACCTGTACCTACAACCCATGACATATAGAGATTCAGTACATATAGAGATTCAGTACATATAGAGATTCAGTACATATAGAGATTCGTACTGTTTCAGAGCCAACAGATGTCCAGGAGGTGATTAGGCCTTGATCACACTTAGCCGTCAGGTTTTTGCCCCATTTTTTGTACCCGTTTTATAGAGGGTGAGGCTGCTCCTGGATTGTCTCCATACCCCAGATTCGCACCCCGACTGAAATAACTGAATATATAATATTCTATCACAGCCGGAATTTGAACTCAGGAACCGATAACAGTAGACTTGTGCTCTATGCACTAGAACACAGCGCTCTGAAAAAAAATTCGGGTCTAAAAAAGATTTTATGAATAAAAAATTGTATGTTACTCTAAGAAAATAATAAAGAAAACAAATTCAACATGAAAAAATGTGCTGAGGAAATATAGTTTGATGGAGAAAAACATATAACTGATTTTTATTTATTTTAAAACCATAAACATAAACTTTTACGGTACATATAAAAAGATAATTAGAAATATGGTCTTTTAGAAAGTACAATAAAAAAAAAAAACCTGTACCACTACAACCCATGAAGAGTTTTGGGCTCAGTACATGTAGAGATTCCTACTGTTTCTAGGCCAACGGTCGTGCAATGACGTGATTCACCCAAGATCACGCTCAGCCGCCTGCTGGGTGTGCCCCAGGAGGGTCTCCATGCCCCCAGGATCCCCTTCCTCCCCCCGGCTGAAATAACAGAATAAATAATATTCCACCACGGCCAGGATTCGAACCCAGGATCCGGAGCACAGTAAACTAGCGCTCTACCCACTAGTCCACGCCGCTCCCAGTCAGATAGTGAATCTAAACGGACTTTTTCTGGACATAACTCTACTCTTCTTTTTCTTTCCAGTGGCGCGACAGGCCGTGTACCCTGGGCCTCGTGGTGAAATCTCCTGGGAGATTAAACTCACGTTTTTCGATGCATTTTGTAGTGGAGGGTCCTCACTCCTTAATCCTAATTTTGTAAGTGGCCACTTTTTGGCTGACGGGTCTCACATACCTGGGGAGAGTCTGTGCGTGAATCCCCATTTAATTGCATCCTTATGTAAGTTCCGCCGGGACTGGGATTCGAACTCACAATCTTTAGCATGAGAGTCTAGCCACTAGCTACTCAGCCATTTAAATTATTTATTTATTTTTTTTAACTTATTGGTGATAATTAAAAAATAGGAATAGTAATAATATAGTAATTTTGAACAAACCAAGATATAACAAGCATTCGAATATTTATCTAAGGAGGAAGAAACTTGGAAGTAATTGTGCTGGAGTGTTTCTCCAGTTCGTTGGAGTGAAAATATTCTTGCAAGTTTAGTACTTGTCCAACTTACGAAAACAACAGCCCTTCCTCCAGTGGAAAACGAGCAGCTCATTTTAAACTATAGAGTCATCGAAAGTTTGGTTTAAAAAAAAATAATAATGATAGAAAAATATAAAGAAGTTAAATATTATTTAACTTAATATTATTATTGTTCCTTATTTATTAAAAAACACTTTATGCTACTATGGTGAATCAGACGATGCTTAGTAGGAGTCCTAAATTTTGCCCATAATGTTTTAATGAGAATAGGGATTTTTAACGAGTACCTGACATCGCACAGGCCTGGGACCATCTTTTTACGTACTCCCGGAATAACGGCATAACCAAGGCGTTTTTACTCCCATTAATAAACCCTAGGACCACCTGCGGATTTGAACCCGCGACCTTAGGGAATTGTAGATTGTTAAGCTAGCCACTACGCTACAGGTGACATGTTATTATAAATAGTATATTTATTTCTTAAAATATTTTATATTACACTCTATTTACACTATCCGAAATTTATTTTAAAATATCGTGGGTCTCTTAAACCATTTAGAAAACTTCTTAGGGCCAAATATGCCATGTTAGCCCCTATTACTCGAGTGTAAAGTTCTTCTTTTTGTTTTACCTGATCATTAATGATGAAGCTGAGATACGTAAAACAGGAAACGCATTGGAGCATATATTGTCCCACTACCTAATGCTTTGGCGGACTTATGGTTTTCTTCCTGAGCACCATATTTTTTGTTTTTTCCTCATTTATGGACAGTCCTGTTCTTCCAGCTCCTTTTGCAGCCCTTGATCAGGCCTTCTTGATCGCCTTGAGAGATAATCTAATCAGTGCCACATTATCAGCATATTCTAATACTTATTAAAAATTGGGCCCGACTGACTAACCTCCGCTCTATTGACCACCACTAGGAGGGCAATGTTTAACAGAAGTGGAGAAAGTAGGTCACCCTGCCAAACTCCTGACTTCACTGCAAAAGATTGTTTGATTTGTTTTGTTTTTACTCTCATTCAGATCACAAGCTACAAGTCGGATTTGCTTCAGTGGAATTCCTAAGTTTTCCATTGCCAAACAGAGCTCTTTCCTAAAAATAGAATAATTATACTCTTTATACTAGTGTTGATAAAATAAGAGATTGTCAATTTTAAACAATTTAAGTTATTTTAGAAGAAAGTTTGAAAAATTAGGTCTCAGACATAGATAAACATTTACTTCTCAGACCACGTTCCTATACTTAGTTATTTTCACTCAGAAGAGCATTAAATGTGTATCTTCGTCATAAACTGGAATAAGACAAATTTACATTCGTGATGAATACTAGACGAAAAGTAATCTAATACGTTGTTAAATTACTACTTTTCCGCCGTTTTTTTATTATTATTTTTTTTTTAGGCCAAAGCCGTTAAACATACTGATTCTGACACCAATATTCCCCGCTTTGCCGAAGAAGAATATTCATGATTTGGTAAACAGTGACATTAATGAGTTATTTGCAAGGATAATTTGCCCAGGTCCAATTACCCGCTGAAATGGATACAAACGCTTGAGAGCTCAACGGTCCGCGTGTTTAACGCCTCATCCGTCGTTAATATTCACCCAGAACTCCCCAAAGACTTTCAGGCCTAATTAATAGCCAATTTAAGCCTATCACTTATGAATTAGTGTCCGGCATCTTATGAATATGGATGTTCTTAATTGTCTTCACACTTGCTCAAACGAGAAACAGTTTCCCTGAAAATTGAAAGGACGATTTTTTTAATTTTTATTTATTAATTGATATTTACAACTGTATAGGAAAAAATACAAGTAAATGGGAAAAAAAAGAAGTAACAATTGGCTTGATAAAGGCTTGTGAAAAAGCTACCCAGCGGTAGCACTTCAATGTTTATGTCATTAGCAGGTCTCGAGGCCACCGTCTTTTCAGGCGCCTCCAAGGATTATCAGGAATAATGGAGATGAGAGGATACGGACAAGCGGGTTTGAGTGGGCTGGTAGTTTGGAATTAAAGGAGGTATATCTAGTTCTGGCTAAGTCTGCAACTAACGGAATATTCAGGTCTTTATGGATTGTTTTATTAGTGACAAAATACGGAGCATTTAGGATCTTTCGGAGGATTTTGGATTGCGAGGATTGGATGCGGGAGAAATTTAATGGCTTGGTGGATCCCCATAGCTCAGTACCATGTCCAAATAGGTCTAATAATGGCTATATAAATTAGTTTTTTGGAGTAGATTGAAATCTTTGAACGTTTGTCAAATAACTGTTGTAACAATCGGTATCTGCGAGCAGTTTCTTGTCTTTTCAGTCTGGTGTGAGGATTCCAAGTTAGACGTTTGTCAAGGTGGAGTCCTAGGTAGCGGATCTGTTCAACAGGAATTAGTGGGATGTTACTAAAGGATACAGTGGGACAGGAGGTCATAGGTTTGCGACGAAGGGTGAACGTGATTTGATGGGATTTGTTAGGATTGATTTTAATTCTCCATTTCTGACACCACTCTTCAATGGAGTCGATGTGTGACTGAAGGTTTGTGATGCGACAGTTGGATCATTGTTTACTGATAACACACATGTGTCATCAGCATACGTAGTGAGGACAGTGCTAGGATGGATGGGGATATCAGCTGTATATACCGTATAAAGGATCGGACCCAGGATACTACCTTGAGGTGCTCCGGCGGACTGAGTAAAAAAGGATGAGTAAGAAAGGTTATGGGTAACTTTAAAGGCTCTATCAGTGAGGTAGGAACGAATTAAAAGGAAGTACGCTGGAGAGAGGAATTGACGAAGTTTGTTTAGCAGACCTGGATGCCAAACTCGACCAAAAGCCTGTTCCACATCGAGAAAGGCTCCAGCGCAATACATTCCGCGCTCCAATGTGGAAGATATAACATCCGCCACTAGGTGACACTGCTGTATAGTAGAATGGGATGTCCGAAATCCAAACTGGTGGTCAGGAATCACGTGGTTGGATTCGAGGATTGGGTATAAACGTTTGACAAGATGTTTTTAGAGAATTTTGCCCAGAATGGGCAAAAGAGAGATAGGACGGTAAGAGGATGGATTTTCCAGTGGCTTTTTGGGTTTAGGAATCATTTTGATAATGGACAGTTTCCAAGGGTCTGGAAAATACGTAGAACGGAGAGTTGCATTATATATATATATATAGGTGAGGAAAAATATGGCTTTTTTGGGGGGCTGTTTTAGGATGTGAGATGTAATCAGATCATGGCCAGGTGCTTTTTTAAAAGATAAATTTTTAATAATGTTGCTTACTTCTGATGGATGAAAGGCTTTAGGAGGAAGGGACATTTGGAGAGGAACAGTGAGTTCTACTTCAACACTGTCGATGTGGTTTAGGTCAGGGTGTGGGTTAAATGTTTTGGATAGGTGTTCTCCGAATAGCTGTGATTTTTCTTCATCGGATCTTGTGGAAGGACGAATTAAACTAAAATAAGGTGTGAGGATAGAGTTCAGTAGTTAGAGTATGTTTTTACTTCCAAGTATGTGCTTAATTTTAATACTTAACATCTACCTAGACAGTGTTTGGAAAAATAAGTTATATTTTCGAACTGCTTTTATAGACCGCTTAACACTTACTTATCAAACCTTCCAGTACGTTCCAAAAATCTTATTTAAGTCATGATTATCAGACCTATTTGGATATATGGGATTGACCTTTTAGGCTCTAATAAGCTATCTAATGCTCCCGCATTAATTCAAAATCCCGAAGGTCCCTTATTTTTACACAAATCATATCATCCATAATGACCTTATCTAGCCCGATTTTTTTTGTCCAAAACCCTACGTTTATTCATGATATTTTAAAAAGGTATTTGATATAATTTCTACACCACGGGCATCTTATTTCTGTCAAAGGGGTAAGTTGAAGAAATAAGCAGGCGATGCACTCAAGGATGGCTCACACTCTTCAAATTTAATGGAGGTGTACGAGTATAGACCGTCTGTGAGCTCGTAAGTCAAGAAGAAACTCTGGTTAAGCACCGTGCTTCCTGCACTCGCTCTATTTCTATTGAAATCTTGGCACACCTCAAATTGAACTTTCGTAAGATAATGTTCTGTACTAGGACGTGATCAAAAATCAGTTTATTCGTATGGGATAGAGAAATTCTCTTCGCAAAAATCTCGAAGATAATTAAGTCGTTGATTTCCAAAAGGTACTAAAGGGCATTTATTACAAAATTCAAATTTTGACAAGAGTTCTCATCATTTAGTTTGATCTTAATCTTCTATTAGATTTTCTCTAATGAACTCTCAAGTCCGTCAAAAACAAGATTTATAAATTAAAGTTATTTTCTGTAGGTAACAATTACGCATCTAGTTTCGTTTCAAATCATACTAAATCATTTCATTCATTAACTTTAAAATGGTATTATTACTATAAAGTTTAATGCAAAAATAATCTAATAATTGGGTTCAATAATAAAGTAATGAGAGATTTTTAAACTTCCTGTAAAATGTCCTATAATAGATATTTTACGTTTTGGAAATAAACGTCTCATTCGGGGTCGAACTAGCCTAGCCCGAAATAGATGAACTCCGTTTACATTCACTTACTATATATAGTAAGGTAAAGTATTGCGATCGTGAAAATTTTCGAATTCCAGTTTTTAACGGAAATACACGTTTTAGGCTTTCCTGAGTCTAAATTACTAAGTCCCGCAAAAAGGTCTGTCTGTGTGTGGTAACTCTTGGGCGGAAACGGTAAATCCTATGAAACTGAAATTTCATATTTAAGACAACTATACGCCTCAGACGTGACAAAACTTTTTTCATCAAAATGAGCTTACCAGAAAGGCACTTTATACTATGCAATTTGCACCTTTTTTCGATTTTCTCGAAAACGGTTCCGACGATTTTGATTAATCTCGCTATACCGATGTAAAATTTAATGGGATTTAATATCATTTAGGTTTCATTTAGATTAAAATGGTCTGACAGGGCTTAAATGCCAAATTTTCTTTCTCTAAAGTATCTTTAATTATGTAGATTCTATAAAAATAATTATATTATCATGTTACCACTGATGAAAAACAGGTAAATATATAAATTGAATGAATTCGATACCCAACTAAAGGAGAAAACAGAAAAAATATTTTTTTAATGCAATTTTTTGTTTTTGAACATGAGAGCGGTAATATACATGTATGATATACCGTTGGAAAGCTAAAGATTTTAGAAAAATATTATCTTATACTCAAGCTTTTAAAAGTTAATAGAGAGTGATGAAAAGAAGATAAAACTAACTGATTATTTTAGATAATAATATAATAGATTTTTTAATAAAACACATGTGTCTATATAAATTCAATTTAATTAATTCTTTAATAGTTTCACGTATTTTTATCTCTAACTATATTTGAAAATTCTTACATTGATTTTAAAAATGGAGGTAAGTGAAAGCCGTGTGTTGCCCGCACCAGATTTTTTATTCTAAACTGACACAAATCAACTTATCTTTTTTACATACTTCTGATAATCCTTTATATGCCATTGAAAACAAGGTGGCCTCAGAACCAACTTATTTAATACAATAGTTATCAATGAGTAGTTCTAACGAAGGCATTTTCATGAAATGTATTCTGACTAAATATTTATGTGTTGTATTTGTTTTTTCAATGGTAAACTAAAATAGATAATATAAAAAATAAAATATTTTTGACCAAATTGCATTTTTTAAACAATTTTGAACCTACTTGTCCCGCCTGACAAACAAGAGTCGGCAAACAACTTTGCTTACAATACATTAAAATAATTAAGTTCAAGAATTTAGTTGTAAAATAACTTCGTAGCGTTTTTAGATATTCCAATTTAATCTTCTCTGTCTATAAAAACACGTTTACTTGGCCAATAATGTTTAAATATTCTTTAAAAAGGATAAGTTAAGGTGCTTTTATGAAACAGTTTCAAATGAGATTTCTTAATGAGATATCTTTGTCTCGTATTCTGTTTGCTCAAAATGGAAGAAAAAGAAATCCATTTTCGTCATTAAATGATTTTTTATTTCTGAAAATGAAAATCCACTGCACAGACGTTAACATCATTTGCAGTGTTGCCGATGATGCCTTAGGAGAATGCACCGTCGCACAGTGGGCAATATGACCGATTCAGGTGGCCAAATTCTGAAACTTGTCTATTTTTAACCTTTGATGTCCCATATTACGGAAAACAATATTTAAAACAATTATAAGAAAAATTATAAAAACTAATTAATTTTTTTTTTAAAACGATTGGCGAGCGCACAATGGTCATACATCAACTTTATCTAAAATCTAAAACTTCCCTATACTTTACGTTTGAAGTCCCAGAATACGGGAAATATAATACAAAAAATCGAATTATGGCTTGGAGTCGCTAAAACCTGCTAATAGATGTATTTTATATTATTAAGGATAATTCTTGAAATTATAGATTGTAAAAATTTTGATTCGGAGTGTTGATTCTAAAAAAAATTATGTATCACCCAAAACGCGAAAAATCGCAAAAATTCTTTGTAATATCTAAAGACTAGAAGGATTTGTAAAACAAATCCTAGGGGTAACTAGGGGGTTATATAGTTTCGTTATTGAATAAGGGCATACTTTACAAATTGCTAAATTAACACTACAGGTGAGATTGCAATATATATACCATAACAAGATTGGAAATATAATATTTACCTGTCTCAGCAATGTCCATTGTTAAATAAAATCAAAAAGACTTTGCTCTAAATACACCTTAAACACAAAAAATGACCATCGAATCCCACTGCCGGTTATTAGGCACTTGTGTGAACAGGAATGATTCATTCATTTACTATTTATTTGTAAACACGGTATGGCGGAAAATATTAGTATTAAGGGTCTTGCCAACTAATAATAAAAAGGTGAAGCACTGGAAAATTCCAAACTTTTGTCCACCTAAATTGGTGATTTTGCCCACTGTGCGTCAGTAAGTGGTTTGCTCGGTTTAGAACTGGAAATTTTGACTTAAACGATGCAAAGCGCAACCTTCAATCCTTCAACTGCTGATGATGTCCAAATTCAAGCGTTGGCCACAGACAACCCTCACTTAACCTGAGGAATATCGGAATATATATTTACAAGAATCTGGAGTTTTCAATGAAATAACATGTAAAAAACGCTCGAACTTCATTTACAATTTTTAAAATTTGTAAAATGAAAAAAAAAAACCTGTACAACTACAACCCATGAAAGCTCTTTGAAAGCTGTTTAAAGGCAATTAAAAAAAATAAATAAAATAAAATAAATAAATCTGTACCGCTTCATCCCATATAGAGATTCTCAGTACATACAGAGATTCGTACTGTTTCTAGGCCAAAGGCCGTGCAATGAGGTTATTAGGTCTTGATCACGCTCAGCCGCCAGGTTTTTGCCCAACCCACGTTATAGAGACTGTGTCTGCCCCAGAAGGGTTTCCATACCCCAGGGTCATCCCCCGGCTGAAATAGCAGAATAAATAATATTCTGCTATACACGGGATTTGAACCCAGGACCCGGAGCACAGTAGACTAGTGCTCTATACATTAGACCACGCCGTTCCCGTGTTTGTAATCTCAATAATTAAAAATAAAAAAATGTAATATTATCATTAATTCATAATCATTTAAACGTATAAACTAGTTAAAAATAAAATAATAATTTGAAAAAATAAAAATAATTAAAGGCTAAGACGATTATATATCGACCCCCGGCTCTTGCCTTTGGGATGTCCCTAGATGTTCCATAATTCATTGTAGATCGGGAAGGAGCTTCCCAAAAAAAATCCCCTCCTTCCTCCCAACGGGCAAAAACAGGCACTCAAGATAACGAGCGATGGACCATTGATCCTCTAAGAGATGGATCAACTCCTAGCAAATTAATAATGAATCAGAGAGGGTAGGTCACCCGTTTCGTTCTGGCTCGTACTATCGGCTAAAGATCTATATTCAAGATACACAATAATTAAGTACTTAAATACCCAAAACGAGATTTAATAAAATTAAAAAAGTGTGTTTCTTTGACATCGTGACGTATGACGCTTATGTTTAAAAAAAAAATGTTAGAATGTAAAAACGCTGCAAATTATTACACAATGGTTTATTATTTCCAAATAACTATATTGGGGTATAACTGTTTATATAGCTGTTAATAGGCAATTAAGTAATATAAAAAGCACTAATTACAAGCATCATATCATAACACTCCACTGATTTCAAAACGCAATTTCTAAGCTAGTTGTAAACCAAATTCAATTATTCTTTTTTCATATGGTCCAAAAATTTATTTGGACAATAGCACTGGGATCTCCTGGAACCCTGATTTCCTATCTACTTGTGAATGGCAAAGTTTAGTTTGTCGTTACCGAGTGTATAACGTCAATCATTAGCTCAAGATAATTGTTTTGATGCCAATAAAGTTTCTTTTCATTTTCATTGTATTATTGACATGTAATATATATATATATATATATATATATATATATATATATATATATATATATATATATATATATATATATATATTTGTTGTTTATCGCGCTTTACTGATTCTAAAACTCCATACACACTTTTCTCTTTCTTCAAAAATAACTGAGTTATAAGTTTATTTATGTGAAAAATATCTATTTTTTTTCTTTTCTTTTTTCTCTTTTATATAATTATTAAAAAACAATAGTGATTTTTTTTTCTATCTTCGAAAATAACGTAGTATATATAAGCGAGATTTCAATTTTCTTTTTTTTTTGTTATTTTATTTATCGCGCTTTACTGATTCTAAAACTCTATACACACTTTATCGTAAAAAATAACTGAGTTATGAGCGTATTTATGTGAAAATATCGATTATTTTCTTTTCTTTTTTGTTGGTTAAAAAACACTAATAGTTTTTTTTTTATCTTCAAAAATAACTGAGGCCTTTTAATCGGCCGCCATTTTACCAACTGATATCAACGTCTAGGTGTTAGGATCATCTTTGAGTAGACTAGTACTTTTGTGGCGATTTTAAAAAAAATTGGTCCAGTAGTTTCCGAGATATGCCGCGGACGGTGGATGGCGGGCAAACGGATTTTTTTTTATTCGTTATTCGACTCTACGTAAACCCTCAAATTTTGAGCAGGGGTAATTTTTTTTTGGTAGATTAAAAGGTTGATTATTGAAAATAATAAACCAAAAAGTATATCTTGATATAATAATAATATTAAACTACTCATTCCTGTTTGTTGCATTGGCGTCACCAAAGCAGTCGGGGTACAGACGGGTAGTCATTCGACGACCAACGTCAGGGTGTCCCAGGGTTACTAACCCCATCGATGACCGCTTCATTACAATAGAAGCACTTCTTAAGCGTGATTCTACTGCGTCTTCCATAAAAGAACTTGATCACTGGTGTTTGAGGGTTATCAATCTCGGAGTCAACGGTCATTAGAAGATCGAGAGAGCAAACCTCAGGTCAAGAAGGTCAGTTAAAGGTCCTCTTCTCGCCGCAGAACACCTTGTAAAAATATTAGATTTGTAAGGGAACACCAATCTTGGATTGTGGAGGAATTGAAAAGAGATTTATTCACAGATGAGATGACAGTGGTCCTAAACCGCCCACATGGCCGTGAAAGAGTTTAGAGAAGGCCTGGCGAATGGTATCGTCAGTACTGCATGTTAGGAAATGAGCAATTTTGAGGGAGTTCTATTATATTTTGGGGTGGCATATCTCACGAGGTGTGCACCGAGATAGTGCCAATCCAAGTAGGGGCTTTGAATGCTTTGAAGAATGTAGATATGATTTTTCAAGATCATTTAGTGCCTTTTATGCCATTCATAGGCTCTGAATCATTACGCATACATGTCTGAACACTACAAATATTCACACTATTGATTGGCCAGCAAGAAGTCCTGACGTTTAGGATTATCTCAAAAGATAGGGTCGGTCACGAGATTCACCTCCTACTACTCTTGAAATGCTAAGGACAGCAGTGTTGGAGGAGTGGGACAATATACTCCAAGAATTTCTTCAAAATCTTTTTACAAGTATGCCAAGACTGGTGAAAGCAGTCATTCAAGCCAGAGGGAGCAATATGTCTCTTTAAATGTAAATTAATAATTGAAATTGTATTTTTTTTAAATATATTTATTGATATTAATAACAGTATAATAAAATAAATTTAGGAAATGTGATACAAGATAAGTTGACATGATTCATATGTAGGGATACTACCCATTGGCAGCTCCCCAAGAAATAGTAATTTAAATGTTGAAATTGTAAAAAGGAAGTTTTCTAAACTTTTTTGTTTATTAGAAGAAATATAGTATTTATTTTTATAAAAATTGTTTATTTCCAGTTTAAAAAAAGTTTATTATTGACTTCAGAACCTTTTTAATTATAAAAAAATAAAATAAAATAACGTTTTTGCAAAATTCAAATATTTTCAAGTGTTTCAATGCTTGTGACAGGAAGTTTATATATACATATATATATATATATATATATATATATATATATATATATATATATATATATATATATACACACAGTAATTCTAGGAAGAATTAAGTAGTTCCAGGTAAGTAAGTCCTCGAATCCGCAACAATTAGGTATAAGTTTTAGAAACAGCAAAAAGTAATGCAGTAACATAATTTACTTATGTAAATGACAACTTAGTTCTAGCATAATTAATTACAAGCAAACTTTAGAAGCACTTTCTTAGAAATATCTCTTAAATAAACTGGGCAGTGGGGATTATTTATAATTTAAATGAGATTAACATATAAATTATGAAGCAACAAAGTTGATATTAGCTGTATTAAAATTTCAAAATATTCTTACTCTTAGTAATCCGGATGGTATAAATACCTTATATTTTTAAAATAAATATCATTTTACTCAGAAACGTTTTAACTTTCTTGGTGAGCAGCTATCGTTGGTTTTTTTTTCTAAAATTTGAGAAGGTAGCAAACTTATTTTCAATAGTTATCAAGGTTGTATGAATACATTTATACCATTCATACATGAAAAGTAAAGTAAACTTAATTTATTGTACCAACAATGAATAAAACCACAATCTTCAGGGCTATTGTGAGACGGGAGCTTTAAGATGAGTTTCTTTTACTTTATAAAGTTTTAACTCACGAGTTTTTTTAAACCACTTTCTTCACTATTAAACCCTTTGTACTCGGCTTTCCACTCTAATAGGTAATAACATTTTACTAGCGATTATGTAGAACAAAGTTATAAAACCGCATTTTTTTTAACGCATAGTTTTCTGTTAAAATAGCAGACAAAATAGATCAAACTATGATAAAAATATTAAGATAAATGCGAAGCGCACCTTATCTTATCATTTGAGCAATATTTAGAATTAGTGGAACATTCAGATTACATTCAATCTTAAAGTATTATTTATATTAGGAATTGCTTTAAAATTTACCATTATGAAGGGAATTATATAAAATAAACTTTTAGTTTTTGTATGTTCTTTAACGACCAATTATACATAAAAACCAAATTTTATTAAAATATATTACTTGTTTCTTAAGTTTTATACGTATTATGGTGATTCCAGTGTGTGCGAAAATGTAGCGTAGAGTTACTGGTAGTTAGCGTGTGAAACGGTGGCAAGGCAAAGTTTTAAGTAATAAGTAGAAAGAACAAAAAATATAAACCATATTTTTATTATATTCTTAGTTCTATTTTTGATTTGATATCTTCAAAATAACTAAAATTAGAGGGATTTTCCTAATATGTTTTCAGCTGCGAAGCTGAATTAAAACGGCTGAAATACTATGACTATTAGCCAACAAAATATTTTATCCAAGGTTTAATAAGTAGGAAAAGAAACAGAATAACTGGTTAAAAATTCATGAAAATCAAATATATGATATAAAGGACAATTCAGGTTTCGAGGAAATCTCAAGGCTTCTCATTTAGCATTTTCCATGTAAATGCAGCGAGGTATTGACCGAACTCCAGTGACACTGTGTGAACTCCGGTGTCAATGACGGTTCAACCTTTGATGCTGATTAAAGAGATGGTTAGATAAACGTGTGTCAAATAACAATGAGGACAATTCTAAGAATAAGTAGAAGGACTAATGTTATGTATTGAGCACACTGAGGGGTGGAAATTCATTATTCGATAACTGTTATATTAATTGAATAAATATAAGTATATAGAAGCCTTTGTCGGCAAAAGTTCAAAAGGCATTTACCAACCCCCTAGGCACCCCCACTGTACACGTGGGAGGCTTAGTAGTTTTCCTCCGCGGTTTACAACGTCGTCTTTGAGATATTAGAAATATTTCTTAAAAGTAATGTTTACAAAGGCTGGACCGCCGACTTCGGGTACTTCTCATATCAGCCCCCCCCAAAAAAAAAAATAGTGCTTTTGAAAAAAATAGGAAAGAGGGGATAAGGATGAAGATTGAGAATGAGAAGAGGTCGGTCGTTTACCATCCAAAATAAGAGGTAGTCGTATTCGAAGCACAGAGGAGGGAGAGATCCGTGAGAGGTTTGTCGGAGGTTTGAGAGCAGATACTGGGGAACGAACCAAGACGCCTGAGACACATTCCATCTTTGCTGGCCTACTTAAGTGTCCTAAGGTAACTTTTTGTAATATTGAATGGCAAAGCTAGTAGTAACAATTCTCTCAGTTTGTTTGTTTGTTTATTTATTTAACGTCACTTTATGCCACTGTGGCTTATCGGATGATGCTACAGTGGGAGTCCTAAATTTTGCCTATCGAGGTTTTATTAGGATAGGGTTTTTTAACGAGTACCTGAAATCGCACAGGTTCAGGACCACCTTTTAACGTCCCCTCTGAAGGACAGCATAACTAAAGATTTTTTACTCCCATTAAAAAATCCTAGGACCACTTGCGGGTTGGAATCCGTGACCTTTGGCATAGGAGGTTGCTATGCTAGCCACCCAGCTACAAGTGATCCCTAATTCCCTCAGTATTCTTATTCCTAGTCCTTGACAATGTGAAAATAGTGTTTAAGTTTAAAATCTCTGTATTAGTTAGGTGTTATAATAATTGTTCGAATTGAAAACTGTTTAATTCAATATTTCCCTGCATGCCACCTATTGGGATTGGTAAACATGACACCTCTGGAAAAGAACTCCAATGGTTCCAAAAAGTATAGTATTGAAATATATTTACTAATCTAGTTTTTGAAGCTACCGCTGCCTTGGGAAAGCAGTCGGTCAAAAATATAGCACTATAGACTGATAGGATTGGATTCATTTAAGGATTGAAAGTGGCATTATCCCAGCATTCAATCACGAAAATCTAGAAGATTCTTTTTAAATTAGAATATGAGATGAAATGTATATCATTCTGAAGTAAATTATTTAATGTAAAAAGTTTTTAAGTTAAAAAACAACAGTTTTGGTACAGCATACCCCTTAAATAAGGTACCTTGAAACTTTGAGTGTGCCTTAAAAGTCTTTCGAGAGGAGAACAGATGAAACTATGATGGATATATTATCCAATATATCCAGTTAATTAAGAGTAGTATATCAATATATATTGATTTTCTCATCCTCATTCAGTCCTAATTATTCTTTTCGTTCAATATTTTTCTAAGATATATTTTTGGCCGTTTTCGAAAGAAGTTGATTTATTTTTATATTTTACAGCACTACGATACTTGGAATGACCCTAGAGGCCGAAACCTCTAAAGCCATTCCAAGTATCTGTAAACAAATTTATTTTTATGATATTAATGCACATTTTACATAGTACGGCTGATAAGATCTTGAGTAGGTGAAAATATTTATAGAATAAATAGTTACTTTTTAATTATAATTTGTTGACATATTAAGTATAATTAGACGACACCGCTGATGAAGCGGTTTATACAAATAATTTTTCTGTTAGAAATGATGAGCCAATATTGTACATATTTTGTTTTGGTTTTCCTTAGTATAATTTTGATAAACGATTAAAAAGACAAGCTGTAGTATTTATATTTAAAAGGGAAAACCGTGATGGGTTTTTACATCAACCCCCTCCAAATCACCTATTGATGTTTTCGGTTCTCCTCAGTTTATGCTTGACATTGCTCAGTAATGGTACGTTTATATATATATATATATATATATATATTTTTTTTTTTTTTACTTCTATATTAAAGTCAAACGTTTTGATTTAATACTTATCATCATCATATTGTTTATCATATTATCATTATTTGTATCTATAATATTTAAGTATATTGGTATATTTTCAGTATAATTTTTTAAATTGTATTATTATTATTATTATAATAGGCAACAGCTGGACGGCAACGAGGGACAATAAGCTGAGGATACTAGAGCCCTATGTTCGCGGGACAAAGTCGAACATTCAGCTAACGCGAAAGGAAGAAATAGTTTTGGCTCGTTTAAGAATTGGGCATACTCGTCTCACCTATCGGTATTTAATGGCGAAAAAGCCCGCGCCTGAGTGTATCTCGTGTGGAGTACCTCTTCAGTACAGTCATTCATATTATTACTGAATGCTATGCTTACGAGAATGAACAACAAAATCATTTGTCAGGAAATGAACATGAAGAAATATTCCAGGAAGAAGACCAAATTAAAAAGTTAATGTTATTTTTAAAATCAACAAAAATTTTTCAAAAAAATTAAATTACAACTTTTAATTAGAAATGAATGGGAATTGTAAAATAAGGTGCAAATACCTTGTGGTTGAAAAACCCTAATAAATAAATACATTTTATCATTGTCACTACATTCTACGATAAACTCATGATGATAGAAATTACCTTGTAGAGTAATGTTAAAAAAGAGAAACGAACCAGGCTGTAGGAGTCTATTTCAGTCTTTGGAACATTAAATTACTAAAATTTAAAACTAACACAAGTTAGTTTGAGGATGTATAGTCGACTGTAGAAACTATTATAGGGGGAATAATCAAGAGTCAGTCTTTTATAAATATTTTAATTATGTAGACGTTTCGGCTCAAGCTTGTGAGCCTTCATCAGGGCAGTAAAAGCATAAACTCTGCTTGGACATAGCTACAACCCGGTTTATGCTTGAACATGGCTCACTAATGCCCTGATGATGTTTCTCAAGCTTGAGCCGAAACGTCGGGCAAAATTAAAATTTTAGAAAAAGATTGACTCCTGATTATTCCACCTTTAACGCAAGTTAGGTGTTTCATCAAATAATCCTAAAAAGTAAAAAAAAAAAGAAATGGAATATTGTACAGTATTTTATACGAAAAATAGGTCTTAAGCCCATTATTTTCGGAATATTAGAAAATTACCTATTTTAAGATTAATATTGTGCAGTAGCAGCCACTAATCAGTGATTACTAACTGTTAATTATATCATATTATTGCTCTTGTTAATTATATCAAAAAAAATGTTGAATTTGTCTGAGTAGAGCATGTATAATTTGTATAAAAGACCTAGACTTCAGAAATATTTTACGTCAAGGTAATTTAAAATTATTTTCCACCGACTTCTCACGGACCCCGAGGACATCGTCTGCGGTTGTTAAGAACCTCTGATCTATAAGATACACGCAAGGTCAGCGAAAATTAGAACTCGTTCATTTTCACATCACTCTGCTCCATTGTAAGAGTTTTTTTTTTTTCTTTTTCGGGCTGTCATTAGGGAAAGAAGGATACAATGGAAAGAATGATGTATTGTCGTGGAATGAAGCATTGAAGAAAAACAAATGATTGCTAAATGACGAACACGAGTGTTAATTGTTTCCCCTGTTCCGGGAAAGGCCATTCCGTGTGCACCCCTCACAAAACCACCCAACCGTAACACCCCTCGACCAACCCTAAACGCTCCAAGCTACTCAGGGCTCTTACGCTTTTCGCACTCAGTTCCTTTGGTTTATACTTTTCTCTTCAGCTATCTCGTTCAACTAGTTAATGTCTGGCGGTATTTAACCGTTCCAAATTTATACTATATATTATTTTTAGGGAGCATTGGTTATTAAAGTTTGACAATGTTTAATATTATAGAAATGGAAGCTGAACTGTTGTTGATTGAAATAAGAAATGACAATAAATTTGAATCTGGGACCTCATTGGAATGGAAAAAAAATCTGGTCAACGCAACACATTACGTTCACTTACCTCAGTTGTTAAAATAAATTTAAAAACTAAGAAATAAAGTTAAGAGTTGAAAACAAGTTTAAAGAATTTATTCAGTTTTCTTTGTATGAACAATAATCACTAAAGTTGACTTACATTACCATCCACAGAATTTCATATAAATTTTAAATTTTCCAAGAGTATACTATACATCTCTACAACCATTCTTCTGTTATAAAAAAAAAAAAAAAAAATTACTAAAAAAATGTTCCTCTTTTTTTCTCCACAGGGTCATTATGTAAAAATTCGTTCATTTAAAAAAATTTAGTCGTTTTTATCAATACTTATTCGATGATAGGGTAAAATTTTTTCAAACCTACAAAATTAAAGATGCTTCAAAATAAAAAAAAAATCGGCATTTAAGCCTATTCAGATTATTTATATCAGAATTAATCCTACATTACATTAAAGCCCATTAAAATTTCATCAATATGCGAGTTTTATCAAAATCGTAAGACCTGTAAAAAGGTACAAACTACATCGCTTAAAGAAGCTCTTCTGGTAGAACGATTTAGATGAATTAGTTGCTATCACATCTCAAGCTTACACTATAAAAAAATATGAAATTCTAGTTCTATGCAACTTCTTTGGAGCAATACGTACCAAAAACCTTTTTGCGTGGACTTTGTCATTCGGACTAAGATTACCCTAAAAAGTGTATTTAAAGCTCGTCTTCGAAGATTTTCACGATATCACTACTTTCCTTTACTATATATTTCATATATAGATAAGATAAAGTAAAAATGTACAAATTAAATTTTATTTATCTGGCCTCTTAATACTAAAATGTATCAGATTTGGCAACGACTAGTTTTCATGTAGGTTGAAATATTATATACGTTGGGAAGATTGATGGGAAGAGTTTAGGATATGAAAACAATATTTATTTGAAGTGGTTAATGATGGTGATTTATGGATCAATATACACAATGAATTGGGGTAATGTGAATGACAAAAGAGTTTTTGAAGGAGGTGGATCTGTGAAAACGTAGGTACAATTTTAGGGATTGAGATCTCGTGTTTACTGAGAGAACAGAGAGGAACAAATATATAAGGAGATTTTATTTAGTTTTGAATGATCATAAAAGACAGAAACAAAGAAGATATACCGACAGAGAGAGAGTTCACCCTTCAACTTGGTGAACCCACTCGAAATTTGACAGCGTATGAGAATTCAACATATGAATCTAATAAACCAATTTATTAATCTTTCATGTATCATGTAACATTTTTAAGTCAGCCAGCTATACCCGAGGCAATCATAAAGCAGACTAGAAGCTGACGGGTTTAAGGAGGAATGGAACCATGAAATCTTGAGTTGTATTAGAATAGCGTAGGATTTTCGTGTAATAGTTACTCCAGGATAGGTTTTCATCAATAATGACTCCGTGGTATGAAGTCTGGAAGTAGATAGGTAGTCTATCTATTGATGTAGAATATGAAATAAGAATTAAAAGGTACTTGGAACAAATGAGGATGAGCTTAGTTTATCCACCACTCAGCTTTAAATCATTTATCGTAGCACATGCATTGATATTATGTTGTGTATTGGGAATACTGAGGGATGTAAGTTCATTATTAAATAATTATACTATTGATCAAGCAAACAATTATAGGCATTTGTCGGCGAAAAGGGACCACTGGTAGTTACCTTCCGACCAAAGTACTAAGAGGGGAAAAAGGCTGGACCGCCGACTTCGAGTACTTCCCATATTAGCCCCGCTATATATTGGGTTGATGCAAAATTAATGCAGGTTTCCTCTATTGCAATATCTTAATTCCAATTGTGTAAACAAAGCTAATCCTAACATTGATCATTATTATACCAAAACAAACCTTATCTAATACCCTCTCTTTCACCATGAATTTGTTTAGTAAAATCGTTTTGTTCAGTGTGTTCAAAGGTCTTGAATCGAAAATGTCAAAGTGCGATTTTCGTCAAATTTATTTTTACGAATTTAAATTAGGGCGCAGCGCTGCGCAAACGGCTCGTAATATTAATGAAGTGTGGGGTCAGGGGCTATTAATGAGTGCACGGTGCAGCGTTGGTTCCAGAAGTTTCGCAGAGGAGATTTCGACCTCGAAGACAAGGAAGGTCGGGGCCGTCATCTTGCTCTGGACAACGACCAGCTGAGGTCAAAAGTGGAAGAAGACCCAACCAAAACCACACGAGAAATGGCGGCGGAACTCGGAACTCAAAAATTGCAACGTCTTTGCCCAGCATTGATGAATCGGAAGGGGCCGATCCTGCTCCACGATAACGCCAGACCACACGTTGCACAACCAACGCTTCGACGACTGCACGAGTTGGGCTACGAAGTTCTCCAACATCCGCCTTATTCACCTGACCTCTCTCCTACAGACTTCCACTTTTTCAGGCATCTGGACAACTTTTTGAGGGAGAAAAATTTTCAAAACCAGGACGACATTGAAAATTCTTTTCGTGATTTCATTGAGTCCAGGGATTCGGATTTTTTTTCTGGTGGAATAAGAAAGCTTGTTGAACGTTGGCAAAAGTGCATTGATTCAGATGGAAATTATTTTGATTAAATATATATGGTTAAAGTAAAGATATGGCGTATTTACAATACCTACTAAAAACCTGCATTAATTTTGCATCAACCCAATAGTATCCTTGAAATGAAGAGGGCTGAGGTGATGAGGGTGAAACTTTAGAATCAGAGAGGTAAGTCGTATTCTAGAGACATAAGAGGGGAAGACCTTCCACGGAGGCCGTAAGAGATCCGAGCGAGGTCCGCCTGAGACGAATTCCAACATCGCTAGCAGATATTGTATGGCAAAGTTAGTAGTAACGATTCCTTCATTACGTTCATTCATAGTTCTAGACATTATATAAATAGTGTTTAAGTTTGAAATCTATGTATTAAATATATTTAATAATAATTACTCTAATTGAAACCTGTTTAATTCAATCTTCCTCTGCATGCCGCCTATTAATATTGGTAAACACAACAGCTATGGAAAATAACTCCAATAGTTCCGAAAATAGTCCAAATAGTCCTTGATACATTAACTAATCTACTTCTAGAAGCTACAGCTGCCTTCGAAAAGCAACCGGTTAAAAACAGCAATTATCAATATCCTTTGTAGCCTTTGGATAGCCAAATGATAGGAATGATGGAAGAAAGAGATAGATTTGCTGATCATAGGCATATAGGTGGGATAGTAAGTGATGGATGCAATCAGGGAGATCTTTGATTTAAAAAGAAAAAAAGAGTTTCCCAGAGTCAAACTCCTGAAGAACGCCACATTTTAGTGAAATAGAGGAGGGAAAGTTTCGTTAGGTATTATAACAGTGATTCTTGAAGCCTTGAAAATTCAAGAATGTCTATTGCCAAGGGATCGAATGCAGAATACGAATAGTAGATGCGTTTAAATTGTCCTTATTTACTCTTATCAGGAGTAAGACCTTTGAAAATCATACTGTTGATGCATTTTTTGTCGTTATTGAACTACCGGAGATAACCTTGTGCTTTATAATGTGGTAAATATAAATATTTCAGGCGATGAAAAGAGTTTTGTTAAATATAAGATTAAGAAGTCGGTAGTTGATGAGTCTTGCCCATTCTATAACTTCAGCATGTTGCAGATCTGTATTTTATTTAGGATGTAATTTAATATTTTTGTTCCCCGGGTAATCTGGGAAAGGTTAAATTATAAACAGCAGACAAAGAAAATCTTTGTTTAGTGTCTTTGTTGGACTGTAGGTAGATGTCAGATGTGGTGCATTTCGTTTTTTTAATTATTGATTTTTTTGTTGATTCTTATTTAGATACTCTTTTATCCATTTTTATTACTATATCTTACCTATATATGAAATAGATATAAAGAGAAAAAACTGCGATAGTGAAAATATTTAAATTCCTTTTATGAGACTGAAATATGCGCTTTAGGGTCCTTTAAGTCAAAATAACCAAGTTGCGCGAAAAGGTGTGTATGTGTAGTATCACTAGCACGAAAACGAAAAGTCGCACGAAATAGAAATTTTATTTTAGAGAGTACTATAGGTCCGAGGTATAGGACAATATCGAACAAGGACGTGTCACTTCATGTCATGCATTTTACATCTTTTTCTTATATCCTCAAAAATGGGTCTAACGATTCTGAATAAACTCGCTTGATCGATGTACAATTTAATGGGCTTTAATTTAACATAGGTTTCATTCCTTTCTTTTAAAAATTCTTTCACAAAAGTATCTTTAATTTTGTAGAATTTAAAGAACTAACAATTGAATTGGTAAAAAACGGCTACATATACAAGTTAAACGAATTCGACATACTCGTACATATAAAGAAAAAAAAAGAAAAAATGTTTGTTCAGGTAAATCTTATTTTTCTAACATGAGAAGAGTAATATAGAGGTATAATATATGTTGGAAAGCTAAACATTAAAGAAAAACTGTTATCATATGTACAAAGTTGTGTAAGGTAATGTAAAGTGACGAATATGAGCTAAACATAAAAGATTATCGCTCATAATTTTATATTATTTAAACGAAACCTATGTTTTCAAAGGAACTGAACATAATCTTTAAAACAATTTTGTCATTTAACTTTATTTCATGGTTCTTAAATTGATTTTAATAACCGACGAATGTGAAAGTCGTGTGTTGTCTGCACTTTTTTTTTGTTCCAATTGGTTTAAAGTGGGTGGTACGAAATCTGAAAAAAGTGCCTAAGGACATAGACGGGTAATGAAATATCTTGTATTCCATCTGAGAACCCTTCCTCGAAGTAATAATACACACGGCTTTATGACGAAATTAATTTTTAATTTCTGTGGCCTCCCATGCGGAAAATGTAATTGTGACTGCTTCTTTTATTTTACGTGAGGCTGGGTGAGATATTTAATTTAGCACTGAGAAAAATAAACCTGTCCTTTTATTTATAATACCCGTTCTTAAAATTCCTCTGCCAACTGGAGTCCCTTTCAAAGAAATTTATCATTAACGTTCCAAGAATTTTCCAGTTAGCTTTTAAACATTCGACGGTGTAATTCATACCTTTCATTTTTTTTCTTATTTTTTTTTTTTTTACAGTTTCTACTCGTTTGAAGTAAAAAGCCTGAGATGTTACAGCACGTTTTTTAACAAGTCGGCAAAACAGAAGAGCCACTTCATTGCATACGATACTATTATTAATTAATATTGTTACTTTCAACTTACCAATATACATGAAATATATTAGGGGTACTCACTATGTTTGCTATAGCATGCTATTTGTGTTATTTTGCTAAGCTCGTCGAGTTTCTACTGTTATTTCCTGTATAAAATTGATGGGTTTAGCACAATAGCACAAATAGCATGCTATAGCAAACGTAGTGAGTACCCCTATTGTAAGGAAAAGTATTACGATAGTGAAAATTTTCGAATTCCAGTTTTCAACAGAAATACACGTTTGCAATGACCCTGTCCCTGAGTGCAAATGACTAAGTCCCGCAAAAAGGTCTGTGTGTGTATGTGTTTTTTATTTATTTTTTATTGAAGGTAGGGGAAAAATCTCTCATAGACGATGTGTGGCTATTAATTATTTAATAGTTTCATTCTATTTTATCTCTAACTGTATTTGAAAATTCTTTAATCGATTTTAAAAATGGAGATAATTGAAAGTCGTGTGCTGCCCACAACAGATTTTTTTTTATATTTAAACTATAACCGTGATTGATCGTTTAAAAAAAAATATTATTTTTTAAAAATTTATTTTCTAAAATGAAAGTTTTGTGCCAATAAAAAAATCAAACCAAAAATATTTTTAATTAAGTTGCTATATCAATAATGTATCTAATTTAATGGGCTTTAATATAATGTAGGTTTCATTATATTTGAAATGATCTGACAGGGCTTAAATACTGTTAATCATACGGTGTTAGCATTGATAAAAAGCAGTCAAATATACAAGTTGGACGCTTTTTTCTTATATAGTAATATAAATGTATAGTATATCGTTGGAAAGCTAAAGATTTTAGAAAAATATTATCATATACACAAAGTTTTATAAGGTAATGGAGTGTGGTGAAACCTGATAAAATATTTATTTTTGCAGATAATAGATAAATGGATTCTTTAATGAAACACTAATCCTTTAACCTTTTTTCATGTTTAACTTAATTAATTAAAAAAAAATATATACATAAATTTCATTAATTAATGTAATTTTGGGTATATTCAAATTCCTTTAAAATCTTAACACATCAATTTGACTTATTTTTAACAAATTTATTTAGAAAAATTCGTTTAACTTAAAGTAGTTCCAGCATTTAACCCACGTGTTGGAAATCTCCCCTTTTCTTCTTACATTTGTTTGTGTTTGTATAAATAGGGTGGCCTTAAAATAAACGCAAGATTTTTGTTTATCTTTTCTTTGTCAATTTAACAGCTGATAGTTCAGGGTCAGTAAAAGTGGAGTATTACCATACAGTATGTTATAAGAGCGACGTACTAGTTGATCATATATTTTTAAAATTATGATAGCCTTACGACCAGAGTTAAAAAAATCCGAACAAAATATGTTCGGAATATTGATTTAACTTCATCAACTATTAACAGATTGATTAAGAAATTCAAGTAGACAGATTCAATTGATGATGTTAAATGCACTGGCCGTTTAAAACAAGAGGCGTTTAAGTGCCAATATGAAAGAAGTGGGTGTGTGTGTTAGTGAAAGGTTAGAGCGTCAATCGGCGTCGTATACTATAAAGGCGAATTCTAAGAAGTTCTTTATACTGATTGAAAATCTGCTCCTCCATCGTTACTAAGTCCATTATACACAATAATTGGAGCCCACTTAACGATGTACAGCAAAGCGAACTCGTTGAATTGATTACTAAACATCAATAGTGGATACCGATTTTTGAACAAAATCATTTTAAGCGATGAAACCCAGTTTCATCTCAATGGCTTAGTTAATCGTATTTAGGGTGAAAAAAAACTACATTTCATAACCGAAAATCTATTGCATACTAAACGTTCATAGTGTGGATTTAGGACTGAAGGCAATACTAAAATGTATATTTTTTAACACGTTCATGCCGGCGTGACCCACCGGTGGGTCGCATTTGACTATTTCGAGGGGAACGTGCATCACAGGCGAGTCATATGTTTTCAGAAAAAAAGTCGTTAAAAAATAAGTTTATTTTATCTTTTCTCAACATTATATGTAGTAGGTATTAAGAAGCATAGAGGTTCATTTTATATTTTATAACCTTCAACATTCCCCCTCAAAGGACTCCTAATTTAATTTTATAACCCTTTTTTAAGAATTTTCTTAATTTTGATAACTTTTTGATCATTTTAATTACCTTAACAATTGATGCGAGATATTCGCGCACAAGAAAACACCATTTTAAAACTGTTACAATCTCGTATTTAATGCGTTCGAAGCACCAACTGTTGTTATCTCGCATTAAACACGATGGAACTTGGAACAGTGCCGCCCCGCCCCACGAAGAGTAAACAGCTAAGACAGTCCCGCCTCACGGGGGAACACGTAAATATTCGCCCCGGCGCACAGTGGGGTGGAACACCACATTATTGGACATTGTATCGGGTTGTTTCTCATAAAATGTCCGTTTTTATAGTTTCTGAAATACATAAAGGATTTTGCAGGTCTCTGTTGTTTTCTTCCGAATGTTTACATATTTAAAGTAAACAGTTACTAATCCTCTACCTTTGTATTTTAAACATTAGCTTCCCAATCAATTACCCAAATTTTAGTATACCTCCAATTATGAACAAGAAAACACGCGATTTTCGAGTAATATTTTTGTACTAGTTTAAACTCGGCCATTCAGCAGCTGAGGCCGCTAGAAATATTTGCAAGGCGTTTGGGGAAGGGAGTGTTAATGAACGGACCATTCGCCGTTGGTTTGCTAAGTTTTCAGGTGGGGATACCGACTTGGAAAACTTGCCCCGAGGAAGACCTCAGTCCTTAATAGACAACGATGTCCTCAAACATACAGTAGAAGGAAACCCCTACTAAACAGCTAAAGGACTCTCAGCACAACTAAATGCAAGTGCATCTACCGTTTCCAGACATTTAAAGTGTATTGGGAAAGTAAAAAAGGTCGATACATGGGTACCTGATCTCACTGAGCGGCAGCTAGACCTCATGTTTCAAAACATACCGTGCAAAAATTGAAAGAACTGGGCTACGAAGTTCTTCCGCACCCACCATATTCTCTCGACTTGTCTCCAACAGATTACCACCTGTTCAGGAATTTAGACAACTTTGTCAAAGGAAAACTTTTTGAAAATGATGATCAAGTGCGTTTTCAGATTTTGTTTCACTTCAAAGCTCAGTTCAGTTCGGGGATAAAAAAGTTGGTGTCACGTTGGTAAAAATGTGTAGAAAAAGAAGGTAGATACTTCGAATAAAATTATCTTGTTTTCATATCGTATTTTTAATAAAAATCCTTTACCTTGAAAACGGACCTTTCATGTGACACAACCCAATAGTATTATGGCCAGACTGTTGGCCGTACGAAAAAAAGGTAAAAGTAGACCCTCATTATTTTTAACGAGGAATCGATTTCTGTATTAAGATTTTAATTTTGATGAACAGGGTGTCCAAGAAGACACCTTTTTCAATTGGAATCCTATGATTTGATGTCGTAAATTGATTCCACATCCTATTTCCAGCAACTTTTACTTAGGACACTTTTATTAATAGGAGCAACCGTATAAAAGGATAACGGAGTTTTTGGGCAAACCAAAACCTCCTCCTTTTCCATATAAGAGGAGTAGGTACCATTCAATTGACAATAAAAAAATCTGGTGCGGGCAACACACGACTTTCACTTACCTAAATTTTTAAAATCAATGAAAGAATTTTCAAATACAGTTAAAAAATACGCGAAATTATTAAGGAATTAATTAAATTAAATTTCTATAGAAACATGTGTTTGATTCAAAAATCTATTATATTATAATCTAAAATAATCAGTTAGTTTTATGTTCATTTCATCACTCTCTATTAACTTTTAAAAGCTTGTGTATGAGATGATAATTTTTCTAAAATCTTTAGCTTTCCAACGGTATATCATACATGTATATTACTGCTCTTATGTTTAAAAAAAAAAAATTGCATTAAAAAAATATATTTTCTGTTTTCTCCTTTAGTTGGGTATCGAATTTATTCAATTTATATATTTACCAGTTTTTTATCAGCGTTAACAAGATAATCTAGTTATTATTATTGAATCTACAAAATTAAAGGTACTTTAGGGGAAGAAAATTTAAAATATCGGCATTTAAGCCCTGTCAGACCATTTTTATCTAAATAAAACCTACATGATATTAAAGCCCATTAAATTTTACATCGATATAGCGAGTTTAATCAAAATCGTCGGAACCGTTTTTGAGAAAATCGAAAAAAGGTGCAAAATGCATGGTATAAAGTGCCTCTTCTGGTAGGCTCATTTTGATGAAAAAAGTTTTGTCACGTCTCGGGCGTATAGTTGTCTTAGGACTTACCGTTTCCGCCCGGGAGTTACCACAGACACACACACACACAGACACACACACACACACAGACCTTTTTGCGGGACTTGGTTATTTGGACTCAGGGGACCCTAAAACGTGTATTTCCGTTGAAAACTGGAATTCGAAAATTTTCACGATCGCAATACTTCCCCTTACTATATATAGTAAGTGAAAGTAATAAATTAAATTAAATTTCTATAGAAACATGTGTTTGATTCAAAAATCTATAATATTATTATCTAAAATAATCAGTTAGTTTTATGTTCATTTCATCACTCTCTATTAACTTTTAAAAGCTTGTGTATGAGATGATAATTTTTCTAAAATCTTTAGCTTTCCAACGGTATATCATACATGTATATTACTGCTCTTATGTTTAAAAAAAAAAATTGCATTAAAAAAATATTTTTTCTGTTTTCTCCTTTAGTTGGGTATCGAATTTATTCAATTTATATATTTACCAGTTTTTCATCAGCGTTAACAAGATAATCTAGTTATTATTATTGAATCTACAAAATTAAAGGTACTTTAGAAGAAGAAAATTTAAAATATCGGCATTTAAGCCCTGTCAGACCATTTTTATCTAAATAAAACCTACATGATATTAAAGCCCATTAAATTTTATATCGATATAGCGAGTTTAATCAAAATCGTCGGAACCGTTTTTGAGAAAATCGAAAAAAGGTGCAAAATGCATGGTATAAAGTGCCTCTTCTGGTAGGCTCATTTTGATGAAAAAAGTTTTGTCACGTCTCGGGCGTATAGTTGTCTTAAATATGAAATTTCAGTTTCATAGGACTTACCGTTTCCGCCCGGGAGTTACCACAGACACACACACACACACAGACACACACACACACACAGACACACACACACACACAGACCTTTTTGCGGGACTTGGTTATTTGGACTCAGGGGACCCTAAAACGTGTATTTCCGTTGAAAACTGGAATTCGAAAATTTTCACGATCGCAATACTTCCCCTTACTATATATAGTAAGTGAAAGTAATAAATTAAATTAAATTTCTATAGAAACATGTGTTTGATTCAAAAATCTATAATATTATTATCTAAAATAATCAGTTAGTTTTATGTTCATTTCATCACTCTCTATTAACTTTTAAAAGCTTGTGTATGAGATGATAATTTTTCTAAAATCTTTAGCTTTCCAACGGTATATCATACATGTATATTACTGCTCTTATGTTTAAAAAAAAAAAATTGCATTAAAAAAATATATTTTTCTGTTTTCTCCTTTAGTTGGGTATCGAATTTATTCAATTTATATATTTACCAGTTTTTATCAGCGTTAACAAGATAATCTAGTTATTATTATTGAATCTACAAATTAAAGGTACTTTAGGGAAGAAAATTTAAAATATCGGCATTTAAGCCCTGTCAGACCATTTTTTATCTAAATAAAACCTACATGATATTAAAGCCCATTAAATTTTACATCGATATAGCGAGTTTAATCAAAATCGTCGGAACCGTTTTTGAGAAAATCGAAAAAAGGTGCAAAATGCATGGTATAAAGTGCCTCTTCTGGTAGGCTCATTTTTGATGAAAAAAGTTTTGTCACGTCTCGGGCGTATAGTTGTCTTAGGACTTTACCGTTTCCGCCCGGGAGTTACCACAGACACACACACACACAGACACACACACACAACACACAGACCTTTTTGCGGGACTTGGTTATTTGGACTCAGGGGACCCTAAAACGTGTATTTCCGTTGAAAACTGGAATTCGAAAATTTTCACGATCGCAATACTTCCCCTTACTATATATAGTAAGTGAAAGTAATAAATTAAATTAAATTTCTATAGAAACATGTGTTTGATTCAAAAATCTATAATATTATTATCTAAAATAATCAGTTAGTTTTATGTTCATTTCATCACTCTCTATTAACTTTTAAAAGCTTGTGTATGAGATGATAATTTTTCTAAAATCTTTAGCTTTCCAACGGTATATCATACATGTATATTACTGCTCTTATGTTTAAAAAAAAAAATTGCATTAAAAAAATATTTTTTCTGTTTTCTCCTTTAGTTGGGTATCGAATTTATTCAATTTATATATTTACCAGTTTTTCATCAGCGTTAACAAGATAATCTAGTTATTATTATTGAATCTACAAAATTAAAGGTACTTTAGAAGAAGAAAATTTAAAATATCGGCATTTAAGCCCTGTCAGACCATTTTTATCTAAATAAAACCTACATGATATTAAAGCCCATTAAATTTTATATCGATATAGCGAGTTTAATCAAAATCGTCGGGAACCGTTTTTGAGAAAATCGAAAAAAGGTGCAAAATGCATGGTATAAAGTGCCTCTTCTGGTAGGCTCATTTTGATGAAAAAAGTTTTGTCACGTCTCGGGCGTATAGTTGTCTTAAATATGAAATTTCAGTTTCATAGGACTTACCGTTTCCGCCGGGAGTTACCACAGACACACACACACACACAGACACACACACACACACAGACACACACACACACACAGACCTTTTTGCGGGACTTGGTTATTTGGACTCAGGGGACCCTAAAACGTGTATTTCCGTTGAAAACTGGAATTCGAAAATTTTCACGATCGCAATACTTCCCCTTACTATATATAGTAAGTGAAAGTAATAAATTAAATTAAATTTCTATAGAAACATGTGTTTGATTCAAAAATCTATAATATTATTATCTAAAATAATCAGTTAGTTTTATGTTCATTTCATCACTCTCTATTAACTTTTAAAAGCTTGTGTATGAGATGATAATTTTTCTAAAATCTTTAGCTTTCCAACGGTATATCATACATGTATATTACTGCTCTTATGTTTAAAAAAAAAAATTGCATTAAAAAAATATTTTTTCTGTTTTCTCCTTTAGTTGGGTATCGAATTTATTCAATTTATATATTTACCAGTTTTCATCAGCGTTAACAGATAATCTAGTTATTATTATTGAATCTACAAAATTAAAGGTACTTTAGGGGAAGAAAATTTAAAATATCGGCATTTAAGCCCTGTCAGACCATTTTTATCTAAATAAAACCTACATGATATTAAAGCCCATTAAATTTTACATCGATATAGCGAGTTTAATCAAAATCGTCGGAACCGTTTTTGAGAAAATCGAAAAAAGGTGCAAAATGCATGGTATAAAGTGCCTCTTCTGGTAGGCTCATTTTGATGAAAAAAGTTTTGTCACGTCTCGGGCGTATAGTTGTCTTAGGACTTACCGTTTCCGCCCGGGAGTTACCACAGACACACACACACACAGACACACACACACACACAGACCTTTTTGCGGGACTTGGTTATTTGGACTCAGGGGACCCTAAAACGTGTATTTCCGTTGAAAACTGGAATTCGAAAATTTTCACGATCGCAATACTTCCCCTTACTATATATAGTAAGTGAAAGTAATAAATTAAATTAAATTTCTATAGAAACATGTGTTTGATTCAAAAATCTATAATATTATTATCTAAAATAATCAGTTAGTTTTATGTTCATTTCATCACTCTCTATTAACTTTTAAAAGCTTGTGTATGAGATGATAATTTTTCTAAAATCTTTAGCTTTCCAACGGTATATCATACATGTATATTACTGCTCTTATGTTTAAAAAAAAAAATTGCATTAAAAAAATATTTTTTCTGTTTTCTCCTTTAGTTGGGTATCGAATTTATTCAATTTATATATTTACCAGTTTTTCATCAGCGTTAACAAGATAATCTAGTTATTATTATTGAATCTACAAAATTAAAGGTACTTTAGAAGAAGAAAATTTAAAATATCGGCATTTAAGCCCTGTCAGACCATTTTTATCTAAATAAAACCTACATGATATTAAAGCCCATTAAATTTTATATCGATATAGCGAGTTTAATCAAAATCGTCGGAACCGTTTTTGAGAAAATCGAAAAAAGGTGCAAAATGCATGGTATAAAGTGCCTCTTCTGGTAGGCTCATTTTGATGAAAAAAGTTTTGTCACGTCTCGGGCGTATAGTTGTCTTAAATATGAAATTCAGTTTCATAGGACTTACCGTTTCCGCCCGGGAGTTACCACAGACACACACACACACACAGACACACAACAACACAGACACACACACACACACAGACCTTTTTGCGGGACTTGGTTATTTGGACTCAGGGGACCCTAAAACGTGTATTTCCGTTGAAAACTGGAATTCGAAAATTTTCACGATCGCAATACTTCCCCTTACTATATATAGTAAGTGAAAGTAATAAATTAAATTAAATTTCTATAGAAACATGTGTTTGATTCAAAAATCTATAATATTATTATCTAAAATAATCAGTTAGTTTTATGTTCATTTCATCACTCTCTATTAACTTTTAAAAGCTTGTGTATGAGATGATAATTTTTCTAAAATCTTTAGCTTTCCAACGGTATATCATACATGTATATTACTGCTCTTATGTTTAAAAAAAAAAAATTGCATTAAAAAAATATTTTTTCTGTTTTCTCCTTTAGTTGGGTATCGAATTTATTCAATTTATATATTTACCAGTTTTCATCAGCGTTAACAAGATAATCTAGTTATTATTATTGAATCTACAAAATTAAAGGTACTTTAGAAGAAGAAAATTTAAAATATCGGCATTTAAGCCCTGTCAGACCATTTTTATCTAAATAAAACCTACATGATATTAAAGCCCATTAAATTTTACATCGATATAGCGAGTTTAATCAAAATCGTCGGAACCGTTTTTGAGAAAATCGAAAAAAGGTGCAAAATGCATGGTATAAAGTGCCTCTTCTGGTACGCTCATTTTGATGAAAAAAGTTTTGTCACGTCTCGGGCGTATAGTTGTCTTAAATATGAAATTTCAGTTTCATAGGACTTACCGTTTCCGACCGGGAGTTACCAGAGACACACACACACACACAGACACACACACACACACAGACCTTTTTGCGGGACTTGGTTATTTGGACTCAGGGGACCCTAAAACGTGTATTTCCGTTGAAAACTGGAATTCGAAAATTTTCACGATCGCAATACTCCCCCTTACTATATATAGTAAGTGAAAGTAAAAAACATGAAGGAAATCCATAAAAATTTTTATTCAAAATATTGTAATTAGTTACTTGTGCTAATTATGTTTGTACATAATTATGTATTACAAATTTAATTTAATTTGTAATAAAATTTAATTATCTATAGGTATGTTGGTTAGGTAAAAATTAAAAAAAAAGGAAACAATTTATAAACAAATTTAGAGTATCAGATGATAATTTATTTTTATGATTCATGAGAATGAAAGACAATAATACGTTCATAAAGTATAAAAAAAAACACATTTAAAACAATGAAACTGGAATTTATAGGGAGAACATTTAAAAAAAAAGCAAGAGCTAAGATGAAAAAAAATCCTCGTAAATCGGCACGAACCCGCAGGTAATTATTAATGGAATGTAAACTATAAACCTTCTAGTTAATTTCTGTGGTGGTGGATTTCTGGGCGATTTTCGTAATGAATGTTTTAATTTCAATTTTTGCACGGTATGTTTTCGAGCATGGGGTCTTGCTGCCGCTCAGTGAGATCATGATGTACCCATGTATCGAGCTTTTTTACTTTCCCAATACACTTTAAATGTCTGGAAACGGTAGATGCACTTGCATTTAGTTGTGCTGAGAGTCCTTTAACTGTTTGGTAGGGGATTCCTTCTACTGTATGTTTGAGGACATCGTTGTCTATTATGGACGGAGGTCTTCCTCGGGGCAAGTTTTCCAAGTCGGTATCCCCACCTGAAAACTTAGCAAACCAACGGCGAATGGTCCGTTCATTAACACTCCCTTCCCCAAACGCCTTGCAAATATTTCTAGCGGCCTCAGCTGCTGAATGGCCGAATTTAAACTCGTACAAAAATATTACTCGAAAATCGCGTTTCCATGTTCATATTTGGAGGTGTACTAAAAAGTGGTTAATTGATTGGGAAGCTAATGTTTATAATACAAATCTAGAGGATTAGTGAATGTTTACTTTAAATATGTAAACATTCGGAAGAAAACAACAGAGACCTGCATAATCCTTTATGTACTTCAGAAACTATAAAAACGGACATTTAATGTGAAAATACCCAATTAATAACCCGTGGCATTCCCAACTCTGTCATAAGCGGAATTTATACGGAACGTTTATTGTATAATTATACTATATGATAATAATAATATTTCTTTATTAAAAAAAAACTTGATACAATTATATTTTTTTTAATTCTAAATATTTTTTATTAAACGACAACATACGACATTTTATTCAGAGCAGGCGTTTTTATGGAATAATCGTTATTATAACCCCAGCCAGATTCCAGGAATAAGTAATCATAAAATAAACGGATATACAGGATTATATGATATACATATTGTTTGAAAAAAGTTCTTAGAGAAAATTACAGAGAATCTGGTGATAAAAGCAGTCTTTGAAAACTATGTATAGCTTTTAATCTAGCTATGTTGCTTAAAATAAAATGGAATTAAAAGCACTAAAAACCTCGTAGATCCATTGTATGTACAAACTCAATTAATACAAACTGTTAAAGAGCGTATAAATACACTAGGTTTTTCTAATTAATGAATGTTAATATTTTTTTTAATAAAGTTAAATATTTTTTCTTTTCTCGAGTGAATAATTTTAATCATAGGTTCTTTAAAAAATAAATGTGGTCAACATCTACATTACCCTCAACAACTTCTTTATTTTTTATATATCTCCAACGTTTCAGCCCTTAGGCATTCTCAAGCGTCCTAATAACACCAGTTTATTAATTAATTAAAAAATAAATAAACATGTTGTTTTCACATTGTTGTAAAATATTGTATATATACATAGTCACATATAGCATATATATATATATTGCATATACATAGTCACATTTATAAAAATATTTTAGGCTGAAACTAGCCTTGTCAGCTTGTTATTCAGTACTACACTAAGTTAATATATTCCTTTCACTTTCAACATTTTGTTAGCGGCGTGGTCTAGTGGATAGAGCGCAAGTCGACTGACTGGGTCCTGGGTTCGAATCCCGGCTATGGCAGAATATTATTCATTCTGTTCATTCAACCGTGTGGCGACTCTAGGGTATGGAGACCTTCTTGGGGTAGACCCTGCCGCTTTAAAGTGGGAACCAAAATTGGGGAATAAAACTGGCGGCTGAGCGTGATCAAGGCCCAATCATCTCATTGCAAGGCCGTTGGCCTAGAAACAGTACGAATCTTTATTTGTACTGAGCCAAAGACCCTTCATGGGTTGTAGAATTACAGGATTTTTTTTTTTTTTTTTTTTTACGGTTTGATATTAAAAAAAAATTACTTTTCAATATTTTTACTCAGAATGTACTAATGTTAATGGAATACAGGTAACAATGTATAAAATATTATTTTTATTGTTAGTTACTATATTTTTAAAATTATTACATTCTGAGCAAAAGATCATGTAAAGTAATGTTTTTAATATCAAATATTGTTAAAATTCAAAGGAATATATTATCTTAATTTATATATTTTTTAAATGTGACTCTCTCTCTCTCTCTCTCTCTCTCTCTCTCTCTCTCTCTCTCTCTCTCTCTCTCTCTCTCTCTCTCTCTTACTTTACTGTTTTATGTTTATTTAAAAAAGAAAAAAAAAAAGAAAAAGGGTTATATATGTATTGTTTAAAACTGTCTTTTTTTTTCTTCTTTTTTTTTTATATTTTGGCACATTAATTATTGTAAAAATTATTACTTTGTCTGTAAGAAAGGGCCTCAGGCCCTAAGACAATAAACATCTAATCTAATCTAATCTAATCTAATCTATCTCTCTCTCTCTCTCTCTCTCTCTCTCTCTCTCTATATATATATATATATATATATATATATATATGTGTGTGTGTGTGTGTGTGTGTGTGTGTGTATGCATTAAAATTGTAAATAAGCTTTATTTTTATTATTATTATTTTTTTTTGTGATTGTTGTTTTCTTCACATTTAAATATGTCTAGTTCATATGAGTAATTCTTAATTTGTTTATATGTAGTTAATATACCTTAAGACTCCAAAGCACTCTTTGTACTTTCTGTATTATTTATTCTAAAGGGACAGGTCCCAGGATAATAAAGAATTTATTTATTATTATTATTATGTACGACTAACTTGGGCTGGGTATGTTGAAAGCTTTATATATTTATTTTATTCATAGAATACCTACAGGATGGATGATGAAATACTGAGTGAGTGAATACAATACAATTTTTTGAATGATGGATATAATATACTATCACTGTTTTAAATCATGTGCTTTTAAAGTTGTAGTTTGACACAGCAAGTAAATTAGCAAATTACATTGCTGATGAAGTGGTTTAAGAATATATATAGATAAATATGCATAATAGGTAATATTTTTTTTTTCAAAAAGACACCATTAATACAATAATTAATATAAATGCTAAAATTAGATGTAAAAAGTGTAGAAACGCCAAAAAAATTTAATTGTTACAGATACTTGAAAATTGCTATAGAGACTGATACGTCGCAAGGTGTGAAAGTATAAAAAAATATATATCAATAAACTTCTTTTGTGAAACGGCCAAATATATATCTTACAAATATTGAACTAAAAGAAAACTTAGGACAATGATGAGAAAATTTGTATTATCATTTAATTTATAAAACTAGGACTATTGAGAAGCCCCAAGGGCTGAAACGTCGGAGACATAAAAAATAAAGAAGTTGTTGAGTGAAAAATGAGGATCACATTTGTTTTCTAAAGAACCTATAATTTTTATATTTTGATATATTTCTATTTACACCTGTTAAAAATCAGTGAATGTAGATGACAGTAAAGTTGATATTTTGACGTGATAGGCATGAAGCAGAGTGGATGCACAGTGACATCTCTTCTTAAACATTACTAATCGTATTGTAACATGATCAGAATCGGATTTTCTCAAGAATCGACTTAAACTACAACTATCATTGGGTAATAAAGGAACACTAGACGAGAGGCGATATGTTATCGATTGGTTGCCATCCCTCGAGAGGACACATAGTGTGCTGAAGAAGGAATTGCTGTGCGCAGCCCAGAAGGTCAGTGGCGCTCTGAATTCGGAGCGAGCAACTTGCCTGGGGGAACGCTATGCCCTTCCAACAGTAGTCATGACGAGATCATACACCGTTGTCGTCTTTATCTTCTCGATAATAACAGGTATGTATTATTGTATTATCATACATGATCACAGAACCATTGCATGAAAAAATATTTATTTTTAAAATACACACACGTATATACATTTAAAATTAATAAAGAAATCCTCAAAAGTCAAAAATCACTTTTAAGTATAATATGAGATTTTCTGGCTTCATGAAACAAATATTTAACTATAAATTTATTTTATTACTAATGATTAATTAATTAACAGATATACTTAAATTAAAGGTTAATTAATTAAGGCGAAGGTCAGAATTCAAGAGTAAAATAAAGTTTACTAATAATAACATTTTACATATTTAAAAAATTAACTCATTAATTCATGGAATCCTCATACAAGACTTAAACGACAAGAAACTGCTTGCAGATACCGTTTAATACAACACTTACTTGACAAACGTTCAAAACTCCCTATTTACTACAAAAAACTGATTTATATAACCATTTTTAGACGAAATTGAACATGTGGCATTGAGCTACGGGGCTCTACTAAACCACCAAATTCCTCCCGCATCCAATCCTAGCAATCCAAAATCCTACGAAAAATCCTCAGTGCTCCTTATTTTGTCACTAATAAAATCATCCATAGAGACCTCAATATCCCACTGGTTGCAGACTTAGCCCAAATTCGATAAACCTCCATATCTTCCTGATAATTCTCCGAGGCGCTTGAAAATACTGTAACCTCGAGACCTGTTAATAAATTGAACTCATAGGATAATTACCTTTACCGTTATTTTTTAATAGAAAATAGATATTTTAATGGAAACTTATTTTAACTTTTAAATTATATATGAGCTGTTGAGGTAAATTCAAGGGTTGTTACCAGCCTTTATTGCTAGCTTTATGAATATATTTAATATTAGTTAGAAATTATAAAGGGCTTAGGTTTCAAGATTTGTGAAACACGAATAACGAATAAAAAAAGATCTGTACGAATTTATGAATAAAAAATTTTAAATAGAAAATTAAATTCCTTACAAACGAAATTCGAAACGTTGAAATCGGTCATGAAAAAGTAGAGCAGTGGCCATTTTCTATTGATTAATTTATTCATTTTTATAATATTGAATTGCCTGAAAACAGCTATGGAAAGTGTTATACCCAAATACAGACAATTGGAAACAATGAGCAATTGCTAAATAATTTTTAACGTTTTTAAGCAGCGAATTAAATTTGAAGCTGAAATCTTCCTGACATTTCCGATTACAAACATTTTATAGCTAACATTATTATATTGTATTAAAAAAATAAATAAACGTGTTTCCTTGTAACCCGAGCAATTCACCCTCTAGATCAATTTAATATCTAATTCAATTACAACTTAAATTAAATACATAAAAAAAAATGATGTTCGTTTTAAATATATTGAAATATACCTTTAATCTAAGGAACTTCCATTTCTCTGTTGTTTAAATCGTATTATTTTTCAGATTGAAAAAGTGACTATTCGGAATCAGGTATAGCAGAAAAAGATTCATTCAGCCTCTAGTTTCAGGGAAACGAGGTACTAAGAATGAATATATATAGCCCGAAAACCGATCACTTTAAAGGGAAAGGAGCAATCAAATAGAAGCGGTTTCCAGAATAATGACGAATCGATCTAGATCCTTGCATTTGGCTTATTTGAGTCAGTGGACTATATAAAAACGTCTTTCTTTGATGCTTGCCAATATCTGTGTGTGTATTTGTGTAATATGGTAATAAATGAAATGAAAAGTACTTTTATTCTGGGGCGACTAGTCTTTTAAGAATAACAAGAAATGTACAATATTAATGATAATTGTCTGGTCGTTTAGGACTTCATTTTAACAAAAAAGAAAAAAACGACGGACATTGTGATAAGGAATAGTTGTGATCTATAGTTGTAAATATTACATATGTTGGGAAGATTGATACTTCAGAAGATAAGGAAATAGTTGATGTTTAAAAGGGGACAATGATAAGGCTTTATGAATAGATATAGGTAAGGAATTTCGAAATAGGGTAGCACGAACAACAAAGGATTTTTTGATAGAAACGGATCTGTAGGAAGGTATATACAAGCTTATTGGTTGGTATCTAGTGTTCACCGAATACAGAATACCGAATACCGAATACAGAAACAGGGGTAGAGCCAGTTCAACTCGGTATACCTTTAGAAACATGGGAGCGTCTGGAGATTCCGCATGTGAATCTAATCAAACAATTCATAAGCCTCTTGTGTTTCATATCAAATTTCTCAGACAACCCGCCATATACGAGGCAACCGTGGTCAAACTGGGGGAAAATAAGCGAAGAGGCGAGTAGCATTCGGGTTTTAGGTGGGATAGAATCACGAATCTTAGTAATTGATTTAGGATAGCGGTGGATTTTCGGATCATTTGAGAAATATGGTTACTCCAGGTTAGGTTCTGATCAATAATGACTCCAAGGTTTTTATGTTTACTTATCTATAAATGAAATGTATAGTAAGGAAAAGTTTTGTTTTTTTTTGATCGGGTTACAAAACGTTAAACTTAGTAGTTTAATGGCTCAACGCCCGTAAGTTTGTGTAATTTTAAGCCTGGTTTAGAGAGTGGTAAGGATGACTTCATTCGGTTGGAGGTTGTCATGTTATGGGTCAACATGTTGTTTTATACCTTTCAACTTACTGGGCGGACTTTTATCTCACAACGCTTGCCATCTTTTTAGTATAGTCTCTTTTCATAGATGGAAGAATTCCAATGCGTTTAAGATAGCGGCCAGGGAGGGTTTCTTAAGCTTCTCTGGCGGCTCTTTCAGCCATTCCGTTGCCTACAATTCCCACATGGCCGGGAGCCCAAACGTGGTAAACTGTTTTGTCTAGTCCATCGAGCATTGTGATATATTCGAGAATACAGCGAACGATCGGTAGTTCAGAATGCATTATTTAATCCTTGAAGAGCACTGAATGAATCTGAAATTATGATAATATTATCCATAGTGACATCTGTCATAAAAAATAGAGAGCAGGAGCAATAGCGTTCAGTTCTGATGTATAGACATTGCACAGGTGGTAGAATTTTCGTTTGTGTTTTGACGTTGGAGTAACGAACGGACAACCTGATGAGTTGAGCGATTTTAAGCAATCGGTGTAAATCACAAAATGTGGGGGAAAGGTGCGGATTAGATTCTGGTATTTGTCTTGATACTGTAGTGGTGTTGTATAATGTTCGTATTATATAGATAATTTGAGGAGTAGTTTTAGAGGTCGGTAGGTCCAGGGAGGTGTGTCCATTTCCGGAATAGAGATTGGTACTGCTTTTAAATCATTGAAGAGGGGAACGGAATCTTTCTGCAACAGGCAGAGTTGCTTCTGTCTTATCTCGAAATTTTCTTGAAAATTTATATGCAAAAATTCATTTAGAAGTAGGGTGTGAAGGTTGGAATATCCGTGCTGAACAGTTCACTGCCAGGTTTGTCACCTGAATAAAACTGAGGGTTCGCCGGACTCAACAGAAAAGCTCAAAATGGGGCTCTTCCTGAAAGCACCAGTATAGTAGCAATACGGATCCCATTAGTAAGGAAATGTATTGCGATTAAGAAAATTTTTGAATTTGAGTTTTAACAGGAAATACAAGTTTTTGGAGTCTCCTGATTCGAGATGACCAAGCTCTGCAAAAAGGGTCCATTAGTCTGGGTGGTAAAGTCTAGCTCAAAAACGTATTATTTCTTTTTCAAATTAATCATAAATTTATATGGAACTAGCTGTTGCCCGCGACTTCGTTTACGCCATTCTGCAGTTCTGTTATTATGATCGCTATTATGAAGTTTTTAAAACAATACATTTTAAAGTACTTATGCGTAAATAATAAATTTTCTTTTCTTGTGGCAGAAGAACTCATTTTCTCCTTTTCAACCCGATCTTGACAATGCGACATACAGCTGGCCGTATGAAAAGCAGTCTTGACGTAAATCGATTCCTACGTGTTTAAATGTTCGCCTCAGTGATTTATTAATTGTTACGGCAAAAGATAAATTAACGGGAAATTAAATAATTTTAATATTAAAAGGTAAATCATTTAGAATCATTGGAATGCGAGGTTAATTTTTCCCGTTTTTTCCATATCTTCTACTGATTCTTGGCTCCTATTGGTCGCCGTTATATAGCCTAAAGTCTTCCTCGATAAATGGACTATCCAACAAAAAATAATTTGAATTAGTAGTCTTTGAGATTAGCGCGTTCAAACAAACGAACTCTTCAGCTTTATAATATTAGTATAGATATAGGTTTTTTTCGGAAGAAATAATATAAAAATAGTTAGATTCATTAAGTTATTTCAGAATTTGAAAATAAAACTGAATATCTCTACTATAAAGTAAAATAGTCTAATTATAAAACATAAATTTATATATATATATATATTATATATATATATATATATATATATATATATATATATATATATATAGATAGATAGATAGATAGATAGATAGATAGATAGTTTGATCAGTTCTCGACTGTTGATAAATAATAAATAAATCATTGATAAATAAATAAAAGTTTTTATTCATAGACTGAAACCTGAGAACAATAGAAACTTATATATATATATATATATATATATATATATATATATATATATATATATATATATATACACATATATATAATGCTACAGGCCTAAATCTGCTGTATCTTTGAAAATCTTTGACCGAGTTAAGGGGTTTGCTTACAGACATGTTATCTTCAGTGGAAGTACAAATAGCCTGAAGGGGTTCACCCGAGCTTGAGTTGCTGCTAACTATGGTTACCATGGTTTTACGGTAGTCTAAAGTTATATCTAACTTACAAGCAAAGGATCCCAAATCTCAGGTCGAGTGTAACACCGATTTTAATACATTTTTTTTTAGGTAAAACTAGTCATTAAAACCATTTGACTTTGCAAAATATTAGAGACCAACGCTTTCCAGGAGTCAAGGGAAAAAACCCGAATGTCTGCTATCGAAAAACACATTTTATTTAATTTAGTTTGGTATCAAAATAACCCTATTCCAAAGCGGAATTAATTTATTTATTCATAGAAGTTTTGGCATAACAATTGTGTTTGCTATCTGCTTATGCAAATATGCTAACAAAAGATGTAAAAAACTGCATAAGGTAGATACAAAAAAAAACAACAAAAAAACTAATAACTTTTAATATTTTAGGTCTCTTGGCCAGCGCCTCGATAGTCTTCTGGGCGGATTATATGGGTTTGTAGCAGTGAATAGGTTTTGAGTCAGCGGGTTTGAATTTAGGGTCAATCTGTCATGAAATTTATTGTAGCGATCAGTGGCAGTTGCAATGACGAATGGAATGTCCAGATCAGTACGTAGTGTTTCGTTAGATACGTAAAAAGGGACATTTAAAATTTTCCTATGTAATTTTGATTGAAGTGATTGAATAACTTTGATGTTTGACTTTTTTGCTGTTCCCCATAACTCAATGTCATAAGTCCAAATAGGTTTTATCAATACTTTATAAATAGTTAATTTGTTTGTCAATGATAATGAATGAACGTTTGTCTAGTAATCTTGAAAGAAGTCCATATCGTTGATTTAATTCTTTTCTTTTTCGTTTGAGGTGGTATGCCCATGTTAGTCGTTTGGCAAGGTAAAGTCCTAAATAACGCACTGTGTCTGAAACTGGTATTAGAATGTTATCGTAAAAGACCTGGGGTCAGGAGTTATATTTTAATGAAAACGTGACGAACAGTCTCTTTGATTTGCCCAGCAAGCTATGTCGTCCAAATGTTCTTGGAGTGCCTTAGATGCATCTTTGTTGGATGTTAGGATAGCTAAACCGTCGGCAAAGGTTGCTATAAGTGTTTCTGGATGATGTGAGATGTCAGAGCAATATATATAAAAAAGTGTTGGATCTAAAACGCTGCCTTGAGTTACACCTGCTTTTATTTGTTTAATATTAGAGAACTCTGAATAAACTAAAGCAGAATAATTTTAAAAAAATTAGCCATTAAAATATTTATGTTTTATGCTTGATAACAGTAAAAACAATATATAAATAATTCCGCCAAAACAGTAATTTAAAACAGTTTATAAGAAACTTTATTATAAGTAATGTTTTGATGATTATTTTTTATTTATTTATTTTTTTTTTGCAAATTACAACTGTATTATACGAACACAATAAATATGCAGGTGAAGAAAAGTCATTAAAATGTCTTGAGGAAGAACTACCCAGTGGTACCCACTTCACTATATAAAGGCAGTAGGTCCCGAGGCCACCTTCTTTTTAGTCGCCTTGGAGGGTTATCAGGGATATCTAAGGATGATGAATTACGGACAAGAGGGTTTGTCGGGGCAGAATGTTCGGAATTAAAAGAAGCGTATCTATCACGGGCTAGGTCTGCAACAAATGGGATGTTTAACTTCCGGGCGAAAACTAACAGTCCCATGAAACTGAAATTTCATATTTAATGCCACTATACACCTGAGATGTTACAGAAACTTTTTCATCAAAATCAGCTGACCAGAAGAGCCACATTATGCCATGTATTTTGCACCTTGTTACGATTATCTCGGCTTTAACGATTTTGATTTAACTCCATATATCGATGTAAAATTTGATAGGCTTTAATATGATAAAGGTTTCATTCTGATAAATAGTCTAACAGAGCTTAAATGCCGATATTTTGAAAAACAACTAAAGGAGAAAACTGAAAACATATTTTTTTAATGCATTTTTTGTTTTTGATAATAACAGTAATATACATGTATGATATACCGCTGGAAAGCTAAAGATTTTAGAAAAAAATATTATTTTATACACAAGCGTTTAAAAGTTAATAGAAAGTGATGAAAAGCCGATAAAACTAACTGATTATTTTAGATAATTATTTAATAGATTTTTTAATAAAAACATATGTTTCTATAGAAATTAAATTAAATTAATTCTTTAATGGTTTCAATCATTTTTATTCCTAAGTGTTAGACAATTTTTCAACTGATTTTAAACGGGGGTAAATGAAAGTCATGTGTTGCCCGCACCAGATTTTTATTGTTTATTTTGTTTAAGGTAAATCTAGTAGCAGCTCATTTCAAGGAATTTAATTAGTTATTCATGAAAAAATTGCTAAAACAAGAAGTGATTGGGTTTTCGCTTGATTTCTGCTTTGTTGCGAATTAGTTGAAAAGCAATTAAAAAAACACACTAACTATTGAATCACTACAATTAATTACTACGAAAATTATATGAAACTTATCCATCTAAACTTAACAGAAAATGTGCAACAAAGTGCTTATAGTAAATATCACGTTCAGTGTTGAGAATCACTATCGTGCTGATAATCAGAATCGCTAGTAATTATAAGGGTGTGAATAAGTGTTAGTCCAGGGAGTGAGTAAAAACTGTGATTCAATACAGACCGTACAAAGCAGAAGGGAAGAGGAATAATCATCATTTATACCTTTTTTTTTACGTTAAAGTTTTTTTTTTTTAAATGAGAATCATACAAATTATAAGGAATAAATATATCAATATGATTACAACTCCGAACATGTTAAAAACATATTTTTAAAATAATAATTTTAGTTCTTAATAGTTAGTTATACAATTAAAATAAACGCACAAACAGTTATGAAAGTCGATTAACGAAGAGTAAATTGAAAAATATCATACAAAAGCATATATCTCAACCTTTTTTATCCCCATTTCTCGGTGTAGGGAGGCAGTTCTAAAAATTCCAATTACATGATTACAATTTTTATTAATTACAGGTCTGACAACTAGACGTGGGATCTAATTTTGAAAAATAAATATTTACAAGATACTCAAGTCGCTGGTGAAATAATAAAATGGTAATAAAAAGTAATATATATGAAAGATTGATATTATATAAATTTAATTAAATTAAATAACTGACGGAAAATCCATTAATTCAGTAGAAAAACATTGCTTTTGTCAGTCCAATACATTTTATATGCCACACAATCTACATTTTAAATTGCAATAATTGTTTATTTAATTGATCATATTAATTGCTTTTCATCGGAAAAATCATTTCAGTTCAAATAAATATAAATCCTAATTATTTACATAGGATGAATATTATTTCCAATCTTAATATATTTCTATTTACAGCTGTCTACGTTTGACAATCAGTGAATGACATGTTGGCTGATGTTGCACCGTGATTGGCAGGATAGAGAAAAGACCTGCGGCGCCTTTTCCTGGCGTATTTTCTAATTCGGATTTATGTTAAGAGGTCCCTTATCCAACTTCTTTTCAACCTTTTGCTGGTATTTTTGGGCGTTGATAGTGGCCATGTTTCGTAACAAATGTGTAAGTTGTGAAAACGTTTATAGAAGGTTATGTTGCTAACGTACCACATTGAATTTGTTATAGTTCTAAAATATTTGGATTAAAAAAATTGAACTTCACGTAGTGTCTTTTTGGGATTCCCATATATCAGTGAATCTGAGTAGAATTGATTTAATTTTAAACGTCTTGAGAGTAGTGAGTACTTAAGTTTTTGGTCTGCTTAGAGTTGTCTTTCTGTTCTTGATTTGATTATTTAAAAAAAAAAATAGTAATTAATTTTTTAATAATAAATAGAATCGACTAAGAATATACAAACACGTCTTGAATCACAGCAACTACATCGATCAATGGTTTTAACATGATAATTAGTTTTTAGGCGGTTTTAAATAACTTAGCTGGGTGGCTTTGGTTTTGGTAGGCTCTAAATTAATATTTAGTTTTATTATAGTATTTCTTCTTGCAACCACATAAATTTTGTTTAAAAATTTTCAGGAATTCACATTTGAATATAATAATAGTATTTGAACCTAAAAAATCTGGTGCGGGCAACACACGACTTTCACTTACCTCCATTTTTACAATCAATGAAAGAATTTTCAAATAAAATTAGAGGTAAAAAAAAAAAAGTGAAACCATTAAACAATTAATTAAAAGGAATTTCTATAGAAACATGCGTTTTATTAAAAATTTGATTATATTATTATCTAAAACAATCACTTAGTTTTATCAGCTTTTTATCAATCTATATTAACTTTTAAAAGCTTGTGTATAAGATAATATTTTTTCTAAAATCTTTAGCTTTCCAACGGTATATTATACATGTATATACTGTTCTTATGTTCAAAAACGAAAAATTGCATTCAAAAAATATTTTTTCCGTTTTCTCCTTTAGTTGGGTATCGAATTCATTCAATTTATACATTTAACTATTTTTCATAAGTGGTAAGAAGATAATATAGTTATTTTTATAGAATCTACAAAATTAAAGGTACTTTAAAGAAAGAAAATTTGAAATATCGGAATTTAAGCCTTGTCAGACCATTTTAATTAGGATGAAACCTACATGATATTAAAGCCCATCAAATTTTACATCGATATAGCGAGTTTAATCAAAATCGTTCGAACCGTTTTCGAGAAAATCGAAAAAAAGTGCAAAATGCATGGTATGAAGGGCTCTTCTGGTAAGCTCATTGTGATGAAAAAGGTTTTGTAACGTCTCGGACGTAAATTTGTCTTAAATATGAAATTTTAGTTTCATAGGACTTACCGTTTCCGCTCGGGAGTTACTACACACACACACAGATACATACCAGACCATTTTGCGAGGCTATTTGGACTCAGGGGACGCTAAAATGTGTATTTCCGTTGAAAAATTTTCACGATCGCAATACTTTCCCTTACTTTATATAATAAGTGAAAGTAAAAAAGTACTATATCCTATTTGATTCTTTTTAAAAAGTACTATAGCCACGTTTTAATTAAAAAGTAGTACATCTATATTATATTGTTTAAAAGTTAAAGAAAAGTGCAATAATATGGAAAAATGAGTTGTTAACTCAGAAAAAATTAACTTCAGATTTTAATTAATAAAAAACATAATTTAGTCCAATAATAAATAAATGATATATTTTTGTGTTCCTGTAAAATTTTCTAAAGAGAATAAAGTACCTTCTGGAAATCAACGTCTCATATACTCTTTAAACTGAGAGCCAGCACCTGCAGTCAAGAAAAATATACGCTGAAATTGAGATAAAATATACTGTAAGACAATAAAACGGAGTAAAGAAATGAAGGAAAATATACTGTCGATTTGTAAGCAGTTGCAGTCCATGAAAATCATGTATATAATCTTATTTATGTTTATATATATTTTAAGAGGGTTCGTGTTAAAAGTAGGGGAGCCCGTGGCTGAGTGGCTAGCGCGCTAGTCTCTCATGCTACAGGTTCTGAGTTCGAATCCCAGTCCTGGCGGGGCTTTCATAAGGATGCAAAAAAATGGGGATTCACTCACAACCTCTCCCCCGGGTATGTGAGACCCGTCAGCCAAAGGGTGGCCACTCACAAAATTAGTCGTAGGGAGTGATGACCCTACACTAAAACTTGTATCATGAAACGTGAGTGTAAACTCGTAAGAGTTTACACCGCGAGGCCCAGGGCCTACACGGCCTGTCGCGCCACTGGAAAAAAAAAAAAAAAAAAGTGTTAAAAGTAATTGGATTCCTCCGTTTTATCTATCTCAGATATTTCCTTTGATACGCAGCTAGCTATATTTAGGTAACTATATCTAACATACAAAAAATATGTATTTATCGAAATTGAAGACTGATTACATTTCTATATAATTTGATATATTTCGCGAATATGAAAATAAATACGCTTCTTTCTTGGACTTTATCGCTTAAAAATAACAATGTTGGACATATGTATGTAACATAAATATGTTAATATAGAGGTCTGGTCGAGTAAATAATCAAATAATAAATAATAATCATAACAATAAAACCTATATATAGTACCAGAATAATGTTATTAATTATTTTTCTTTTATATTTACATTCTTTTATCTATTCATTTATTTCTCATTTTGTCCGACATAATTAGCTTTTGAAGATTGTTTTTGTTTCATTTATTTTGTTAAGAGTGATGCCAATGGGTGGTGTCTCTACATGTATTTCATGTCAATTTACTATATGTCTATCACATTTACATGATGAATTTTTATACAGTTGTAAATATCAATAAATATGTTTAAATAAAACGCTACAAACAAATAATCAAAGTTGATTTTTTTTTTAATACTTCCATCTCACTACAATTCTCGGCTTTTATTAATTTCAGAGCTTTCTTCTTAACCACATTCTTCACTATTTAGGGAACGAGTTGTGGTGACAGCAAATATTTTGTTTTGTTTTGTTATCTACAAAATTACGAAAATTAGAAAGATTTTCCCAACATGTTTTCCGAACAAAACAGACTTAAAACGGCTGCAAATTTAGAAATTATAGCTAGAAAAATATTTTATCTATGGTTTTTATAGTCAGTAAAGGATAGATAACACAAATAAAAAAAATAAAATAAAAATATCGTAAAAATCAAAATTTTTGAGCGGCAAGGTCTGGACTATTTCGAATGGGTTATCCCGTATACAATGATTGAAAAGTTGTAACTAAAAAAAATGTATGAAGGTTGACAGTAACCAATACTGTATAAACACATTTTATATATCTTTATTTCCAGATCGGCTGCGTGAGCCATACATGGTTTTTTAATATAAAAAGAATAATTATTACAACTTGTAACAATAGAAAAAGTGGGGGTATAGTCTCATACACAAGACACCCCTAACGATAATAGATTTGTAATTATTCCCAAGAATTGAATAATGAATTTAAGTTGATGAGTAAAAACAAAATAAAAAAAAAAAAAATATATATATATATAATATATATAAAAAAAAAAAAAAAATTAAAAAAAAAAAAAAAAAAAAAAAAAAAAAAAATTATAAAAATAATAATAAAATAAAAATAAACCAGCTAGATTGAATAAGAGGCTTATAAAACTAAATAATAATATTTACAAGATGTCTTGTAGAAGCCTGGGATAAACACATTAAAATATAGGTACACACTACTTGTTAATGCATGCACGCACTATATATACCTACATATTTATTTTCCTCTTGTTTTTCGTACAATAATTCAGGAAAAAAATCTTTCGTCCAACACATTTTTCATCACCTCCCCGTATTAATCATATGTCAGCCGTAGCCATAACTTTTATTGGTATGTCGTTTATTACGCGCGTGTTACCTTTCTCAACGTCAAGTTTAATATGGAAGAGAGTATGTACACTGTCGGTCAAAAGTTTAAGACCACCTATATAGTTCACATCAATAAATCACAAATAAACTCAATGAATACCTAAATAAAATATAGGTATCTTATTATTATTTGCATTTATAAACAAATTTGCTAATTAGTTGTAAGAAAGTTTTGTGATTATCGTAATTAACAAGAAATGATTCAATTAAATCTAGTTATTACTGAGACTTCTAATGTGAATTTAAAAAAAAATTATTTATAGTAATTTACAACTGTATTTAAGAACACAATAAGTAAATATGTAGAATGAAAATAAAAAGTCATGAAAATGCTTGAGAAAGAACTACCCAGTGGTAGCACTTCACTAACTATTTTAACTCAGTAGGTCCCGAGGCCACTTTCTTTTCAGACGCCTTGTAGGGTTACCAGGGATATCTAAGGAAGATAAATTACGGACAAGTAGGTTTGTATGGGCAGAGAGTTTAGAATGAAAAGAGGAGTATCTATCACGGGCTATGTCTGCAACAAATGGGATGTTTAGGTCATCATGAAGGAGTTGATTTGTGACAAAATAAGAGCATTTAGGATTTTTCGAAGGATTTATGGATAGTAGGGACTGGATGGGGAGGAATTAGATGGTTTCGTAGAGCCCCAAAGCTCGATTCCATATGTCCAAATAGGTCTGATAATAGTGATGTAAATGAGTCTTTTGTAATATATTGGAAGTTTTGAACTTTTGTCTAGTAAGTGTTGTAGTAATCGATATCTTCGAGCAGTTTCTTGTCGTTTCAGTCTAGTGTGAGGATTCCAGTAAGGCGCTTTTCAATATGTATCGGATTTGTTCTACAGGAGTAAGGGGAATGTTTTAAAGAATACAGGAGGGCAGGAAGTCATCGGTTTGGTAAACTAATAAAATAATAATAAACAATGCAACTTTTTAGTCATAGTTTTATTTACCGTCAAGTAATCTCCTAAGGGGGAACTGAGAATATACATTTTATAGTTAGTTTGATTTATTGATTTCCTGCTAAGGTTGTAAGAAGTTTACTGCAAACGTAATTTTCGTTTGTTTTGTTTTTTCATTAATTAATGGTTAAAAAAGTGAATTTTCCATCTAATTTTGTAGTACAACTCATATAACAAATACAATAATAGAAAAAATCCGAAAGCCAACGTGCAGATTAATTGGTGTAAACCAAAGGTGGTCTCAAACTTTTAATAGTCAGTGTATGTGACAGTTGCCGATTGTAGTAAATTTTTATAATTAATACTGCTATTACTATATTTATATTCAATAATTACATAGAAATATTTTTAATATATTTAATAGAAAAATAATATACATTTTTGTTATTAATAGATGAATATCTTAGAATTGTAAAATTATTTTCTTTTCTGGATTTCTGACACTGGTCAGATTCTCCTCTCATGTGTCGTGTGTTTGTGGTTATGGCGCCCTCACTCAGCTTCCGCTGGCTCTGACCAGTGATGCGGCTGAGAGGGAGGCGCTGGGATCCCCCGGATTCTGCTTATCCTCCAAAAGTGGGGGGAGGCGGATTCCGTCCGTGGTTTCCCAGCAAATTGTAAATATTGTATATAAGTATGAGTGTGTTCATGTTCTGTTTATTTATTTGTTAACCTAGTATTTATTTATTTTATAAATTTTGTTATTAATATACCTTTATTAATTTTTTTTTTTAATTTTAAACATATGTATTGATATTTACAACTGTATACAATATACATCAAGTAAATGTGATGGGCATATGGTAAATTGACATGAAATACATGTAGAGACACCACCCATTGGCAGCACTCTAAATATATCCTAAACTAGAAGATCTCGGGGTCATCTTCTTTTCAGACGCCTCGGAGGGGAATCAGGAATTGAGGAGGAAGACATAATGGAAACCAGTGGATTAGAGTGGGAATGGAGTTTTTCATGGAATGAATGATACCTGGTTCGGGCTAAATCAGTAACATATGGAACATTAAGGTCTTTATGGATAAGTTTATTAGTGAAAAAATATGGAGGATTGAGGTTTCTACGAAGGATTTTGTATTGTATGGATTGGATACGAGAGGAATTCGATGGTTTAGTAGACCCTGAGCTCTACTCCGTAAGTCCAGATAGGTCTTATGATGGTCATGTAATGAGTCTTTTGTGGTTAAGAGGTAGCTTTCACCGTTTGTCAAGTAAGTGTTAAAGTAACCGAAAGCGGCGAGCAGTTTCTTGTCGTTTCAGTCTAGTGTAGGGATTCCATGTTAGCCGTTTGTCAAGTAGAAGTCCCAGGTAGCGGCTCTGTTCAACCGGAACAAGCGGAATATTATTAAAGGATACTGTAGGGCAGATGTCATAGGTTTACGACGAAGGGTAAAGGTTATTTGGTGGGATTTGTTGTAATTTATTTTAATTCGCCCATTCCCGACACCATACCTCAAGGTCTCTGATGTGGGATTGTAGAGTTTGAGAAGCAACAGTTGGATCGTATTGACTAAAAACACACAAGTGTCATCGGCATAGGTAGAAGGAAATTATTAATTTTAGTTTCATTTTATGTAATTTGACAATTCTTTTGTTTATATTGTATGAATGTTACCATGTAGCAATATTATTATTGTCCATTGCGACAAACTGTAATATATCCGAATAAATAAATATATTTTTATAAAAGGGAGTAGAAACACTTGAGCTATGCCATCTTTAGTGGTTCCAAGCCTGCGCGATGTTAAGAACTTGTTAAAAATCTCTTTCCTAATCAAACCTGAATATAAAAAAAAATAGGAGACCCACTTTTATATCATTCGATTTAATAAAATATCAAAAAGTGACGTTAAATGAATGAATAAATAAAGATAAAAGAATAGAAAATGACTTAACAACAATTTAATATACAACAATGAAATAATAACTATGGAGCTTTTACCCTCAGGTTCTTTGCAAATTTGAACCACCAAACTGTGACGTAAATATATTATATACTAAAGTTATATATTAGATAGTTAGTTCGAATTTCGAACTCTATGGAAGACCAATCAGAACGGTTAATTGAACTTTTGCAATATTTTTTATCTCACTAAGAAATTTCGAGCAGTTTTTCAGAATTTCACACATTCGTGATTTATACAGGTTATTTTATTTAAATATTTATAACCAGGAAATTCAGTGAGGAAGAAATACATATGAAAAAGATAAGTCACACAATACCTTTCTCAATTCCAAGAAGGGGACACGGAAAAAGATATTGATATAAATTTGTATATCAGGATATATAACTTATCTACCCAGCTGTATCTATTTTACAACCTATAGTTGAAACATTACAATAGTTTTTTTTCCTGTTGTTCTTGGTTTTATTTTTTAGCAAATTTTAGACCACTGCATTGCATTGTGTCTTTCAGTGAAGTTTAAATATTCTACGAGAGAAAATAATGTGTTGGGATTTGTTTCGGCTTATTTGAAAACATTTTCAAAGCGTTATTAGTGATTGGTAACGATTGAATTTCTTTTTCTTTTTCTTCTTCTGAAAAAAAAGAAAAAAAAAAGTGGACAGTATAAGGTGCGGAACATGCAAGAATAAAACATAGAACAAAGATGACGTACCGAAGTTCAGGTAAATTAATAATTTTCGGTGAACTAGGAGTAATAAAGGGCAATGCTGCGCTATCTAGCGGGAACACTAACAAAATTAAACTTAAAGGGAATAACCATAGGGGTGCCTAAATAATCCTATTTACCAGCACTATTTACCAGCACCCGTATTGCCTTCAAGGCAGGGAAGGGTTTAAATAAATAAATAAATAATATGTTCGAATTTATAAATGTGGAGTGTAAGTTATAATTCTATGGTAGAAGTACTCGTGTTAAAGAATCTTCCTTGAACAAGAGCTAATATGGTAGAATGGCCTTGCTTTCAAGATTTGAAGCATAATCAGGAAGCAGGAGGGTTCAAATATTGTAAGTAAATAGTGGGATTGGAGGTTGATTTTTAAGAAATGGTACCCGGTTCGGAAGTAATTGGCAATATATGGAACGACAAGGTCATTATAGGTGAATTTATTTGTGACGAAGAAAGAAGTCTTAAAGAGATGAAAACGAAATAAATAAAAAAAAAAAAAAATCCTATTTACCATAATAGGGGTACTCACTACGTTTTCTATGGCACATTTTTTGTGCTATTTTGCTAAACCTGCCGAGCAGGCTACAGTAGAAACACGGCGGGTTTAGCAAAATAGCACAAAAAATGTGCCATAGAAAACGTAGTGAGTACCCCTAATAACACATGAGGCGAATTAAATAAAAAACATCTGAGCTTTCCTTTCTGAGGGTAATTTAATAAATGTAAGGTATTAATCATAAGAGACCGAGGGATAACTAATTTCATTCATAGAGGAAAAACTAAACTATCATATACACGACTAAACTCTATTCACTAATTTGAAAATAATTGTAAATCAGTTGTATATATATATATATATATATATATATATATATATATATATATATATATATATACAATTGTAAATAAGTTCCAACACTTAATTAATAATTATTTAATTCATTAGTGAGTAGGGGACATTAATTACATATCAAGTACATATCTAATGATATCCTGATGGATTAATCAAATAGAGATGATTGATATAATAATAAATTAATTATACAGTATGTAGCGTGCTAGGGCGCGGTTATTGCCGAAATCCCTAAACACTAAAATTGCGCTGGACAAAAAACGACGGACTATATCAAATCTGTTCTCCAGACAAGGGACCCTATTAATGAACCTGGACAGGTAAAATTATAATATAAATAAAATGTGCTGTAAATATAACATAATAAATTATCATGAATCATATAAAATAAATTGAGGATAATATATATATATATATATATATATATATATATATATATATAATATATATATATGAAAAAATTTAAAGAAAACTAACTACAAAATTTATTGAAGTGAAAGTATGAAAATGATAGTAAGTATAGATCGAACAAAACATAAATAAAGGCCTTTCAATATTTGAATAGAAACAAAATGAAACAGTAAACAATAATTAAATCAACAAAAACGAAATGTGAATCTAAATTAATATAACTAAAACTAAACTATAGTCCATAAATCAAACGGTTGGCGCCTTAAGTGCTTAACAGCGGGCCCATAGAAAAATGAACATTGGCTGACCTGTTACCAGCATTGATGGCGATATTGTACGGGCCGTCGACGGCAGCTTCTTCATAAAAGAACTAAGCGATGCGTCCTTCTCGGAGTCGTGAAACCAACAGCATTAAGGACGGGAGCCAGAGAAGAAATATTAAGATAAGCAAAGTCTTTAGTCTCCCCTCTCGTCAATAACAAAAATAATGTGTAACCTTTTTCTTATCACGTGCCTTATATTTCTTAAATTATAAAAAATTAAAAAAGAAACAGCTGTGAATTCCACCTGCCCAAGGTATATAAAAAATACGAAACTACTATCATAAAACAAACTAATCTAAAACTCAACACAGTATAATATATATTAATTTTCTATTTCATATTAACTTTATAATTGTTATATATTATGAACCAATAGAAACGGGATCAGAAGAAACTAATTTGAAATATGATCTTTAATAAATAATTTAACTATGTATAAAGTTAGTATTGGAATATTAGGATGCTCTAGTCTATCATATATGACGAAATTTATAATAATAAGATTTAGATTATTTCATTAAAAGAATGCCTCACTGTAAAGTAAATATACGGTTTTCGCATGTCACACATAACGACACGCCAATTAGTCATAGTTACTGACTCCATTGCTAGAGCACTAGAAAAAAAGCAATACGCTACTGTGGTATTTTTTTGATGTTGCCCAAGCGTTTGATAAAGTCTAGCATGAGGGACTTCTCTTAAAACTCAGGAACGTACTAACTTACACGTAATATCTTATTATTCGCTAGGTTTTTCTCTGTTCAGCAGAGCTCGAGAATTTTTTCAATCGCATCAGTCTTGGCAGGGGTACCTCAAGAATCGATACTTGCTCCTCTCCTATACATTGTATACACACATGAGATACCAACTCACCCCACCACATTGACTACTGATTAATACTGCATTTTTAATATCAAACGACGTTCCTATACTGGTCTTTAAAAGAAAAAAGTTTTAAAATGTATTTTAAATAGTTCTGAGTTTCAAGTGTCATGGCTGCGAGTACAGTTCACTATACGTATAGCTCTATCTTTCTTACCTTCTCATCACTGTGTTACCGCATGAATATCCTTCAAACAATCGTGAGATATTGCACTGTTAAATACTTTACCGAACACAAAAGAGAGGTGAGTGGTGTTTTGTTTTAAAGACAATTACAGACTAGTGACCGCATGGGCTGGAGATAAGGGCCAGCTGTGCCGGCTAATCCTTCCCTAGTGTTGACAAGGTCTCGGCTAGGACTGTTGTTCAACGACGTAATTTATAAACATTAGTTTTATTCCTCAATTGAGTTTTTCTTTTCTATTTTATTTTGTTCTTTAAGACATTTATTTATTTCTTTTCATTAACTTAGAAATGTTTCCTTTTTTTTTTTTTTTTTTTTTTTTTTAATGCATATGTAAATAATTGTAAATAGTTTAGTTTTAAGATCTTTAAGGTTAATTTTCTTAATTATTAATTTCTTTAAGTATATATTTCTTTTCTAATAATTATATATATTTTGTTCAATTTTTATAGGTCTCTTTAATTTCTTTAGGTATATATGTCATTTTTACAGTTTTTTTCTTATTAAATTAAGTTATGGATCTAGATCAGACCCAATCTTGTGACGACTCGGAGGGGGAGACTCCCTTTTCTGAAATAAGCGAGTCAGACTCACAGTATTTAAAGCCACGGTCACTACAGAAACGCCAGAGAAAGAACACTGGTTCCGCTGGTAACTCACCAAATAGAAAAAAAAAAAACAAAGCGGCTAAGACCAAACAGCAATCAAAAACAATGCCATCACCACCTAAAACTCGCAGTACCACTGCAGCCAACCTAAATGAATTGACGGTGCCATCTACTTCAAAACCTACTGCTTCTACTTCTACCTCTAGTACTTCAGCTAATGTCAACATAAAAAACCAACTCCCGGAACCACAAGGATTTTCTGACCCCGAACCACCTCCAATATATGTCTCAAATATAAATAATTTTCTTTCGTTCGGTAAAGAAATTTCTGATCTAATTGGCCAGCCAAACTTTCAATGTTTTTCACGTATAAATGACATAAAAATTAATACCACTAATAAGGAGAGTTACAAAAAACTGATCACTTATTTAAGTACAAAAAATTTTGATTTCCATTGCTACCAACTAAAACAAGATAAGCCTTATAGAGTAGTTTTGAGAGGGCTCCACTCATCCACTCCTACTGAAGCCATCAAAAGCGGCCTAGAAGAAATTGGCCATAACGTTAGAAACATCTCTTCTGTAACGCACCCCGAGGAAAAATATGCGTTGCCCCTGTTTTTCGTGGATTTGGAGCCAGCCAGGAACAACATGGAGATATTCCAGGTAAGACGGCTGGTATATTCTACAGTTCGGTTTGAAGAGCCAAGACAGAGAACAATAATCGTCCAGTGCACCAGATGTCAAACTTTAGGGCACACAAAGTCCTACTGCCATCACCCTGCTAGGTGTGTTAAGTGTGCCGGGCCACACACCTCTGATACATGCCTCAAACCCCCTAATGAGCCTGCAAAGTGTGCACTTTGTGGTGAAGGCCATCCGGCTAGCTATAGGGGCTGTAGCGTATATAAAAATCTTCTAAGGCAGAGGACACAGCACCTAGCGGAACCACGAGTGGAACAGAAGATTCGCCCGCAGGTACCTGATTTGGATTTTACTAACTTCCCGGAAATCGTGAAACAAACAGGTATCGTCGTTCAACAGCTGCCAACTACAACTGCCATCAAGGAACTCACAGAGCACACCAAAAAGCCTTTCTCCGAGATCATCGCCAACAAGAATCAACAGCCACGGCGACAGGCGCCTCCTAAATCCCAAACCAAGCCTCCTGCCTCCCATCCTACCCCACAACCTGCAAATCGATTCCTTCCTCCTCATCTTCTACCCTTACGGGTAAAATTGCCTCCTGAACATCCTCCCCACATACCATCTCCTTCTGTTAAGCTGACTCAACCAAACCCCTCGCCTCAAGTACCTCAGCGGACTGAACATCATCCTACCCCACGGCGAGTCCAGCCCCAAGCCAACAATCCTGACTATACAAATCATCCACAAGTCTCTTATTCACAGCCGTATCCCAACCAAGATCCTTTCAACATATGCTCCATTCTTCAGTCCTTTTTCTCAGATCTTAAAGAAACTATCCTACCACTAATCACCCTTCTCACTAGAATCCTTACCCAAATCCCATTTAATCTCTCACAATGAGGGTAAAGCCCCTAGCAATCCTATTGTGGAACGCTAACGGCCTACTCAACCACCGTGACGAATTGGACATATTTCTCCATGACAACCATATTGACGTAGCACTTTTGACTGAAACTCACTTTACACGACGAAAACGTTTTTACATACGTGACTACATCACATATAGATCGGACCACCCAGACAACACTTCCCATGCCGGATCATGCATCCTTATCCATAAGTCCTTACCTCATTCCCTTATTCCATCTACTCCAACTGACGCCATACAATCAACCTCAGTGACCATTTCCACTCGTCCTTTCCATCTCACCCTCGCAGCTGTATACAGTCCTCCTGGTATTTCCCTTTCCTTTAACCAACTTGAAACCCTGTTTCGATCCCTCGGACCGCGTTTTATCGCTGGAGGAGACTATAATGCTAAACACCAACGGTGGGGTTGCCGAACTTCCAACTCCCGAGGTAATCTCCTTTCCAGTGTTTTGACTTCCCATAGCTATACTGTCCTCTCACCCATGAATCCCACATATTGGCCAACATCTCTAAAAAAAAAACCTGATATCCTGGATATATTTATCTCCTCTCAAATTTCCTCCTCCCAAACAATAATCAGATCACTGAACGACCTTTCCTCAGATCATAGCCCGGTTTTGCTTTCCTTGCATTCCAGTTTTGTTCCTAAACCCCTTCCTCCTACATTGATCAAAGGACGAGTAAGCTGGGACGTATTTCGACTGGACTTGGAAAGCAAATTGGACTTGAACACTCCACTCAAGACAAACAATGATATTGATATAGCTGTAAAAAAACTGACTGACTCCATAACTTGCAGTATTATTGACAACACAAAGACCACTAACATTAATGATACTCAACATACTGATCTGCCACAGCAAATTCGATTCTTAATAAAAGAAAAACGCAGAGCGAGATCGAAGTGGCATAAGACACGATACCCAACTGACAAAACTTATTATACCAAACTAACAAGCAAACTCAAGTCAGAAATAAAAACATACAAAATTCAAAATTTACTCAGCTTTACTGAAAATCTTACTACAACAGACAAATCATTATGGACAACTACAAAAAAACTTCTTAAGTTCAAAGACTGTAACCATCCACTCCTGACTGAAAACCAAACCTGGACAAGATCTGACGCAGAGAAAGCCCAGATATTTGGACAACATCTTTACAATACTTATACTCCCCACCCAGATATCCTTAATCCCGAACACCTTGAAAAAATAGAAGAAGACCTAACTATTCCCCTCCAAATGACCGTTCCACCTAAAGCTTTCCATCCGTCAGAAATATCCAATATCATTCATAGATTACCTGCTCGAAAAGCTCCTGGCCATGACCAAATCACTTCCCATATCTTGAAACATCTCCCTCGAAAAGCCATCCTATTCCTCACCTACATCTACAATGCCGTACTCCGTACTACTTATTTTCCTGCCTCCTGGAAATTATCCATAGTAAAAATGATCCCTAAGCCCAAAAAGTCACCTGAAAATCCATCTTCCTACCGTCCCATATCTCTTTTATGTATTATGGGAAAAATTCTGAAAAAAATCCTTCTGAAACAAATATACCCAATCCTTGATTCCCATCATATTATTCCAGATCATCAATTCGGTTTCCGTACATCTCACTCCACTATCCAGCAATGTCATCGTGTGGTGGACGTTGTCTCCTCTGCGTTGGAACGCGGATTGTACTGCACGGGAGCCTTTCTTGACGTAGAACAGGCCTTTGACCGAGTCTGGCACCCGAGATTGCTTTACAAGCTCCGCCTATTTCTCCCTCCTACTTATTTTCTTATTATACAGTCCTACCTTGCTGATAGATTTTTCCAAATAAATCACTACAACTCCTATTCCTCCCTTTTTTCTCAATCTGCTGGTGTTCCCCAAGGCAGCATCCTAGGACCTGTCCTTTATACAGTCTATACAGCTGATATCCCAACCCATCCTAATACTTTCCTTTCAACTTATGCTGATGACACGTGTGTGCTATCAGTAGATAATGATCCATTTACTGCCTCCCACACTCTTCAATCCCACATCCGAGACCTTGAAGTATGGTGTCAGAAATGGAGAATTAAAATTAATTCTAACAAATCCCACCAAATAACCTTTACCCTACGCCGTAAACCAATGACTTCCTGCCCCACAGTATCCTTTAATGACACTCCACTAGCCCCTGTTGAACAGATTCGATACCTCGGACTCCACCTTGACAAACGTCTGACTTGGAATCCCCATACAAGACTGAAAAGACAAGAAACTGCCCGACGTTTTCGACTACTCCAACACTTACTGGACAAACGCTCCAATCTTCCACTTAATTACAAAAGACTTATTTATATGACCACCATAAGACCGATATGGACTTACGGAGTAGAGCTATGGGGCTCTACCAAACCATCAAATTCTTCTCGTATCCAATCCTTACAATCAAAAATCCTTCGTAAAATCCTTAATACTCCTTACTTTGTCACGAATAAGCTCATCCATAAAGACCTTAATATCCCATATGTTACTGAATTAGCCCGAACCAGATATCAATCATTCCATGAAAAGCTCCATTTCCACTCTAATCCACTAGTTTCTATTCTATCATCCTCTTCTATTCCTGATAATCCTCCGAGGCGTCTGAAAAGAAGATGGCCCCGAGACCTTCTAGTTTAAAATTTTTTAGAGTGCTGCCGATGGGAGGCATCTCTTCATGTATTTCATGTCAGATTACTGTATCCATCACATTTACTTGTTGTATATATTCATACAGTTGTAAATATCAATAAATATGTAAAAAAAAAAAAAAAAAAAAAAAAAATAGTTCTGCTTTATAATTATAAACTGATGTCGCGATTTTTGGTTTCTGCTGACTCCTTCTAAATCAAGTAACTGATTATTATAAGGTTTTCTCTATTATTTATTTATAAGGTTTACCAGTACAAAATATTTCAGAGAAGGTTTTCTTTAGATGGGAAAATTAAATTTTCAGTAATCAGGGCATAAAAAAAAAAATTCCCGTAATTTGACTAATATACCTTTGAAAAGCGCAAGATTTTAGAAAAGTTAATATGCAAAAAAATAATTCGTAGGCGTTAATATAAAGCTGCTATAAGCATATAAACATACTTTATTCTCCAATGAAATGATGATACCAAAGCGACTAACTTAATTTAAAATTTGCAATAAGTAGTTTCTCATAAGTCTAAATCAATGGTATGAATTCACGAGGCCCTATCTAAACTTGATTTTAATTTCCTTGGGAATCCCATTTAGTATACGGTAAAGCATCTGGTTCCATGAAGTAATCTAAAAATATAAATAATTAATAGCAATGTTAGTTTATGATTTTATAAAAATTTGTTACGATTTGTTAGCCAATCCTAGATCTCAAATAATTAATGTGTAATTAAGATAAAAGCGAGATAAGCTGTTTGATCCAAAAGAAAGGATGAGATTCATGAAAGTAATGGATCAAGTGCTCTCCGCATCTGCCTATGAATAGAACGATCTAAATGACCAATGGAATAAGATACGATCAACAGTATCCGAGGTGGCGGAGAAGATATTAGGAGAAAGAAAAGGAAATCGAAATATCCATGGTTCGACAAAGAATGCTCGATCGCAACAAAGGACAAAAATAATGCATATCAAGCACTGACTGCAAGACGCACTAGACGCACGGCTGAAGAATATAGAGAAAAGAGAAGAATGGAGAAACGGCTTCATAAAAGAAAGAAAAGATCCTGGAAGAAAAAGGAACTAGAGGTAGCCGAAAGGCTTATATCTATTGGTGATACCAGAAGATTCTACGCCTCAGTCAATCAAAGCAGGAAGCCCACCCATTCAGCTTGCAGGAATCGCGAAGGCAATATAATAGTTGAGAGGGTAGCGTGCATAAATGTATGGAAGGAACACCGCGAATATTTATGCAGTACATCAAGAGAAGGATGAAAACACACACCCTCAACTCTATCAGAATGGGGATGTTGAACCACCAGATGAGAGGTAGCTGATGCTTTGGCAGGGTTGAAACACCACAAGGCCCCAGGAGCAGACAATCTACCAGCTGAGTTGCTCAAGTACGGTGATGAACGTCTGAAAATAGACCTGCACAATCTGATTATGGACATCTGGGAAAATAAAGATATGCCATCGGAATGGAGGGAATCTTTAATATGCCCCATATTTAAAAAGGGGGACCTCTTTAATTGTGGAAACTATCGGGACATAGTCCTCCTACCGTGCGCTTACAAATTCCTTTCAGGCATTTTGTTTCAACGGCTTCTTCCATACGCAGAAAGAGAAATAGGCTCATACCAATGTGGGTTTTGAAAAGGAAAATCCACAACAGACCTAATATTTTGCCTCAGGACTATATTGGAAAAGGGACATGAGTTTCGTATAACCATCCATCATTTTCGCATAGACTTTAAAGCGGCATATGATAGTGCTGATCGAAAGGGTCTCTACGAAGCCTTGAGACAGATGAACGAACCTGAAGGCCTAATAAGACTGATCAAGATGACCATGACAGGCCTCGAATGCGTTGTACAAGTGCAAGGCGATCGCTCAGAAAGTTTTTCGTCCAGAAAGGAAGTGCGCCAGGGCGATGCGCTTGCGTCTTTACTGTTTAACATGGCTCTATAGAAGGCAATAAGAAACTCAGCGATTCAGACTACAGGGACTATTATAAATAGAACCGTAAAATAGTACAGCTCCTAGCATACGTCGACGACATCGATATAATTGGACGCTCAAAGAAGTCAGTCGAGTAGGCATTTCTAACTCTCGCAGAAGCTGCAAGAAAATTTGGTCTAGTGGTCAACCATGATAAGACCAAGTATATGATCGCTGAACAACGCACAAGACATCCTGGGGAAAAGGTGGAATTCGGAAATTGCCTCTTCGAATGAGTCTCTGAGTTTACATATCTGGGCTCACAAGTCACATGCGACAATGCCATTGAAACAAAAATAAATAGAAAGATGTTGGCCGCAAACAGATGTTACATTGGTTTGAAGCAGTATCTGTCAAGCAGGCCAGGGACCAGAAAAACAAAAGCCACTCTGTACAAAACATTGATTCGCCTATTCCTTACGTATGGAGCGGAGACATGGGCCATGACAAAGGAGGTGTATCAGAGGTTGGCCGCACTTGAGCGAAAGATACTCAGAAAGATTTTTGGACCGGTGCTGGTTGGTGGAGAGTTGAGAACAAAAATGAAGAGGTTTTCAACCTCTTTGGAGAGCCTGGCGTTGTTAGCGTAATCAAGCAACATCGCCTAAGATGGGCTGGACATGTGGCCAGGATTGAGGAAAATGAAACTCCTAAAAGATTATTGACGGAGATAGTCCATGGCCGAAGAAGAGATAGCCGCCCCCGCCTTCGATAGACTGACTGTGGCCGGGGATGCGAAGAGTTTAGGAGTCCACAACTGGATGGCTGCAGCACAGGACAGAAACTTCTGGGGGTTGCTGGTTGAGGAGGCCTGGACGCTTCAACGTGTTGTAGCACCAAATCAATAAATAATAATAATAATTTAAAAACATGAACTTAGATTATATTGGAATCTCATTTACTTTACAGTGAAACGTTCTTTACATAAAATAGTCAAAATCTTATTATAAAATTTTATTAGGCTTATAAAACAGAGTCGCCGATCTCATGGGTTTAAAATCTGGTTTAATTATTAAATAATATCAAAGTATTTAGTATCAGGTTACCAATTATACTGAAAACGTTTATCTAATACGTTGACCTGTTAGGAAAAAAATATAGCTGAGTCTTCTAAAAACTGAACGATAATTGAGTCGTTATCGGTAAAAGGAGGAAACTGCAAGTTTTGTTTTCCTCTGAAGAAATGATCCGTTCCAAGAAAGTAATAATTGCTGGTAAATCAAATATACAATTATTAGAGGTTATATATATATCATCTGAATGGATTTCTTGCAAACAATCAAGTATTGAATTTTGATGTTTATCCCAATAAAATATTTCATAAAAAAATTAATCAATCGTTACTTGAGTTTTATACTTGAATATACACTAGCACTGAATTCATCACAATACTGTTTGTTAATAACAAAAATATTTAATTAATTCGAGATTTATACAGTTTTTCTTTTTATTAATCTTTTTCAGAATTAAACAGAATAATATGGAGTAAATTCGGCTAATATGTCCTTAATTTTATTGAAAAAAAAGATCAATAGTTAGGAGTGCAACCCATCCGTGTATGGGACGTTTCCATACTACGCCTTAAATACCTTAAGTAGAAAAGCCCGCAATACCGAACTATTGTTCACTATGGTATTTAGACGCCTTTATTTGTGTCTCAAAAAGTATTTAATTAAATATTTAATTATGTTAATATAAAATTCACTAAAATTAAAAAGAAGATATAGAAACTGTGATAATAAACAAAATGATCAAAGTATACTAATAATGAACTTGAATAAATTCTGAATTAAAAGATAAAAGCCTGAAAATGAAAAAAATTTTTTTTCGTATATATTACAATTTGTCATAATATACCATAATAATAGTGCTACAGGATCTCATTCAAAATGTTTATTTCTATATAAATTATTAAAAAATCTTAATATTTTTATTATTAAAATGAATCTGAAATTCAGAACTTAAACGTAATTGAACCTACAGGAATATAGATATCTTACATTTACTTTTTCAAAAAAAAAATATCATTATTTCACTTTTTCAACATAATATAATAATTGAATAACCCGAAAAAAATTATACCGAAATTTTATTTCAAATACCATAAACATTACAAAATCAGGTTCCAAATATTGGATTTCGTGTCCTAAAAAAATGATAAATTATATTATATATAACGTAATATGAAATAATGTATGTTAGCTATAATGTACTATTTTTTTTCTAAATTAAAAGCCTAATTCATAAAACAAATAACCAAAAAAGTAAAAAAGGCGTAATGTTTAAAGAAAATCTAATTAAATAAAAATAAACTAATTAATGAACATAAAAAAGTATACAAACATTTTCAAATAATATAAACATACCGCTAATAAAAAAGAAACAGAAGGACAGAGATAAAAATGAATTAATCAGTGGAGAATTTCCTAATTAAAATTTTGATAAATTACATGGTTTAATGGAATAAAAAATAACTTGATAAAAAAAAACAAAACATAAAAACATCTGAAAATTTAGAAGTAAAAGGGATAAACATCATTTATCAAACATCTAATGAATAATAATATATTATAATTATAAATTTATGAATTTACTCGTATCGATTTATATGTTTATATATTTATATGTAATGTATGATTTTTCTCCCTGACCGTTGGGAACCAGAATATAGATCATATAAAGTTTATTTTTCCATTTAAGATGAAATTTATTTATTTATATATAAATATATACACGATTTTAACAAAAGAAAATTTAGAATAACAATAATAAAATAAAAACATCTCAAAGTCATGTAAGCCTAAATATGCATGCCAAGAAGGCTAATGTTTTTCTGTTTGTTTTTTAATAGACTTTCTTTCTAATTTCTTTCACCAAAGGGATAAACCGACACAAAAGACGATGACAAAGCAATATTACTTCGGTAAAATTAACAATAGAAACTGAGCTGGGAAGGTTCTCGCTTGGATGAGTACTGTTATTAAGCCCCTTTGAGAGCTAACTCAAGTGTCTATGATCGATTCCCGCAGAGCAACTAATGACCCGACTAGATATAGCGATGTCATTTGTCAGTCCCCAGCCTGGGGCACTTCAATGCACGCATAGAATCTCATCCAAGCCCTCCAAGAACATGCCCTGAAAAGAAGAACAGAATGTTCAAGATCACAAAGTTCAATAACTACACACAAGTTACTAAAATTTCAAAAATTTTCTATGAACTAAATCTTCCTACATTACAACAGTTTATCTACGCAAAAATCTTCTTTCTTTTTTTAATTTATTTATTGTAATTTACAACTGTATTAAAGAACACAATAAGTAAATATGAGGAATGAAAAAAAAACATGTCATGATAATGTCTTGAGAAAGAACTACCCAGTGGCAGCACTTCACTAACTATTTTAACTCAGTAGGTCCCGAGGCCACCTTCTTTTCAGTCGCCTTGGAGGATTATCGGGGATATCTAAGGACGATAAATTACGGACAAGTGGATTTGTATGGGCAGGGAGTTTAGAATGAAAAGAGGATTATCTATCACGGGCGTACTCGCTTCGGCGGTACATATACTAAAATTGGAATGATACAGAGAAGATTAGCATGGCCCCTGCGCAAGGATGACACGGAAAATCGTGAAGCGTTCCACATTTTTCACTCAAGACTCACTCATATTCATCTCATCACGAAAGACCCACAACCAATATGCAATAGATGTCAGACAACCATAACCGTCAAACATATCATAGAGGAATGCCCGGATTACGAAAGTCTTATGCAGGAGCACAAGCTTGGCCGAGCTCTCAAAGAGTCACTTTTGGACTGCGAGGATGTCATAACCAGACTGATCAGATTCCTAAAAGAAACCAAATTAATTAAAGCGCTCTAGCTTCTAGGTGGCTTAATGGCTAACATTGTTCTGTTTTACAATTGTAGTACTTATAAGTAACGTATTCTAAAAAAAAAATAAAATAAAAATAAAAAATAAAATATATATATATATATATATATATATATATATATATATATATATATAAAATAATAAATAAATAAATAAAAAATAATATAAAATAAATAAATTAAAAAAAAAAAAAAAAAAGTATATGTATGTGTGTGTGTGTGTGTGTGTGTATATATGTATATGTATATTTTTACTTAATCTGTATGCAAGCTATATAACTTCAATTTTATAAAGGGAAAACATATTTTGATTGTTAAAATAAAATTCATATCACCTAATTTACCAAACAATTAGTATATGGCGTAAAAAACCGCGCAGTTAAAAACGCCTAATCATCATTCCTAATCCTAATCTATCACAGGCTATGTCTACAACAGATGGGATGTTAAGGTCATTATGAATGAGTTAATTTCTAACAAAATATGGAGCATTCAGGATTTTTCGAAGGATTTCGGATTGTAAGGACTGGATACGTGAGGAATTAGATGGTTTCGTAGAGCCCCAGAGCTCGATTCCATACGTCCAAATAGGTCTGATAATAGTGATGTAAATGAGTCTTTTGTAATATACTGGAAGTTTTGAACGTTTGTCTAGTAAGTGTTGTAGTAATCGATATCTTCGAGCAGTTTCTTGTCGTTTCAGTCTTGTGTGAGGATTCCAAGTAAGTCGCTTGTCAAGAAGGAGAAGTAGGAAATATGTAGGGGTGAGACGCAAAAATCAAAAACTATTTTGATAAAACCATAACTTCTGAAAACCTATTGAAATTCGAAATTGGTAATTACAACAAAACATCCCTAAATAAGTAAGTATTCTAAAAATATAAAAATAAATGCCATGAAATCTCAAATCTATTATTCATTCAACCACCCTTATTTGCATAATATGCAACGCGGGATGTGACGACATCCAGTCGCTAGCTAGACCAGCAAGTTAAGTTAGCTTTAAGGAAGTCCGTCTTCCAATTTGTTAACCTTAAGCAGCACCTTCTCCGTCCTCTATTCTTCCATCCCTAAAATGGTCTGGGCCCTCAAGCTGTTTTCAACCCGTACACAAAATTTTTGAAATCTCAAATCATTGTCGTAGGTTCTCATTCCTTATTTTTTTAAATATCACCTTTCCTCATATAATCCTAAGTGTTTACCCAATCACCTTCAGTTCCTCTGTAAAAATACTGGGTATTGCTATTGACTTAATCCTCTAATTTCAAAACTCTATATAGCCCAAAATCTGCGGAAAAAAAAAAGAGTACCCTTCAATTTTCTTTTATCTTCTTCCATTATCCGGGAGCGGCGTGGTCTTGTGGATAGAACACTATTCTACTGTTCTCATTGATTCTGGGTTCGAATCCCGGCTGTTGCAGGATATCGTTTACTCTGTCATTTTAGCCGTAAGGCGATCCTCGTTTATGGAGACCATTCTGGAGAACTCCCAGCTTCTATAAAGTGGGTACCCAAAATAGGGAGAAAAAAAAACCTGGCGGCTGAGTGGGATCTCATTCCAAGGTGTTTTTTTGACCTTGTGTGTACTAAGCCCATCTCTAACATCTTTCAGAGGCTGTAGATGTATAGTTTTTTTTTTTTTCTTTTAGCATTTTACTTTACATTCTCACTTATGTTACTCCGCTTTGACTATTTGTGAACTTCTTTATTAACTTATCATGTATAAACAAACTATTTTTCTTGAAAAAAAAATAGAAATAAACTTCAGAGGAGAACATTCTTCACAAAAAAAATTCTATAAATGAATATACAACAATATTTCTGTATAGAAAAAAGTATTATTCAATAATGAAAAAAACAAAAAACAATACAATCTTGACAATTCCTCCCCAACAATATTGGCTTGTTTTATAAATATTATAAATTATAAGTTCACATTTTTGTTTCTTTTTAATTAAGATTTTCACTTGTAATTTATAATCAAAATAAAATTAAAATACAGAATTATTTAAATAAATTTTACAAGAATTTCATAACACCATACAATCAGCATTATAAACCTTAATAATAATGTACAGTCAGGAACAATTTTTTTTATTATTAGTACTATAGATAAAATATCCATTGACTCTTTATCACTATCCAAACAAAAAAAAAAAATTCCTTTGGGACGCCTACTTATGGTACCATACGTTTTCAGTCCGCTTTATGTTTGGAGTATAATCCCCAAGAGTTATATTAGTATAAGAATACACGCAAAAAGGAGTGAAATTAAATATATCATAATTTAAAAATAATCATAACTATAATGATCGAGGACACAATTTCTTTTTTTTTTTAACATAATTTATTGAAATTTACAACTGTACTATAAAAAATACATGAAGTAAATATGATATTGGAAAAATTACATGATAAAGAATTGTAGAAGAACTACCCAAAGGTAGCACTCCTGTAACGAATCTAAGCTAGAAGGTCTCGGGGCCATCTACTTTTCAGACGCCTCGGAGGATTGTCGAGAATCGAAGAGGAAGAAAGGATTGAAACTAGAGGATTAGGGTGGGAATGGAGTTTATCATGAAAGGAATGGTGTCTAAATCGGGCCAAATCAGCAACATACGGAATATTAAGGTCTTTGTGGATCAGTTTATTAGTTACAAAATAAGGAGCATTGAGGATTTTACGAAGGATTTTGGACTGTAGGGATTGGATACGGGAAGAATTTGATGGTTTAGTAGAGCCCCAATGCTCTACTCCGTGGAGACAATTTCAAATATAGAATTCGTAGATATTTGAAAATAGCAAACAAACAAAAAAAAAAAAATGAAATAATATGGCCCCCTTAAATTACATATATGATCAACATTTATAATAATAAAAACAAATGATTTGCATATTCAAGAAACACGGAATGTCCTTCAATTTATGGTATGTACATCGAAACCTCTCCAAAAAAGGTAGGTGAAACCTGTGTTGAATTTCTGAGTGAATAATGGTTAAATTAATTAATTTCTAGGCCCTAGATATAAGGAAAATATTTAATAAAATAAAAAACAAATGTTAAATATTTAGCTTTTATGAATATAGCTATTGTAGTTGATGAATTTTTCATGCAATCGTACCCCGATTTAAAAAAAATTAATTTAGACAATGTAGTAGGGCTTCAATATAGAATCAACGTCCATTCTTTCATTAAACTAAACTAATCATAGAGAAAGAGACATAGTAATGGCCACTCCCCGGTCGTATATTAGTAACTTTTTCCATGAATGTTTAGTTAATAATGACTTTACTGTTAAAAAAAATATTAAACGTGAGTCTCTAAATGAAATTTTCTAAAACTTCTCGAACAGTTTTCTGAAATATTTTGTGATGTGTATGAGCAAAATTTTAAGAAATAAAAGATCATTAGATAAAATTCCAAAGTAAACTTACACTATTGACAAACCTAACCAAGCAATAATCAATATGACAAAACAAGGACAGCTGTGGTGTGTGTGGAAGCATAACAGCCTTCTATATTTTTCGTCGTGGGTTTAAATCTGCCAGATAGTTAAGGAAATTTTTCAAGGGAGTAAAAAACGCTGATTCTAAAACTCTATACATAATTTCCTCTATTTTCAAAAATAAATGAGTTATGGAAGTATTTTTGCAAATAATTTAATTTTTTTTATATTTCTTTTCTCTCTTTTTTAAAATTATTCGCGGTTTTTCGGTTAAAAACACTAATAAATGTTTTCTCTATCTTCAAAAAATAAGTGAGATATAAATAATAAAATCACTTTTAATCGTCCGCTCTTTTAAAAATTATTAGCTGATATCAACGTCTAGTACGTAGGATCATCGCTGCATGCCCTAGTGCTTTTGTGGCGAATCAAATAAAAAAATAGTCAAATAGTTTCGGAAAAATGCCGCGGCGTACGGCGGAAAAAAACGTAAGCCTTCAAATTTTGAGGTAATTCTTTTTGTTTTTTTGTTTTTGTTTTATTCGATTACAAAGATTCATTATTAAAACAACAAACCAAAAAACAAAGTTATATCTTTGTCTACCAAAGGTCCTCATTAGATACTAACAACATTGGAAAACACCTGAACAACCAATTTAATTGAAGTGATTTGGTCGCTGGGTTTTCTGGGTCACCACTTTATAGAAGAGTCTTGGTAAGCCCAACAACAGTACTATCTACTTCAGTGTAACAACAATAGAGTTATTCAACTACTCAACCGTTGTTCAACTCCGTCGAGTAACAAAATTATTATGCCTATAATTATTCTGCCACAGCCGCATTCGAACCCGTGGGTTAGGCGATTAGTCTTCAATCTCATTACTATTCATTGAGCATGGTAGTTTTGGCTAATAAAGAGTCCCAAAGTTTTATTTTCAAAAAGTGTCAATTTTGTCAAAATATTGTTAAATAGTTTTTTTTACGATTTTTTTGTAAATAGTACTAATATTAGTTTTACTAACATCGAAAAAATTAAAGAACTAAACAAAAGTATACATTTTAGGGGTACTAATGACGTTTGCTATAGCAAGCTTTTTGTGCTATTTTGCTAAACCCGTCGAGTTTCTACAAAAGCATGCAATGGGCTGTGCTATAGTGCTATTGGCCGCCATTTTATCTATGGCTTTGATTTATAAAAACCTAAACCTCGCAACACGTATCTGTGTTTTTAATGATTTTCTCATTTCCTCAAATTCACCAAGATGTTAACAAAGCAGAATAAGGACTAAACATAAGATAAATAGTTCAAATGAAGACATTCAACTTTTGTTGCAAGAAAATGATAGAAAACGGAGACAAAATTGAGGTTAGTAACTTTTTACTTGAAGTCAATAAGCATTTTATATGAAAATTAATTGATTATCTTGCACTACATGAGTTATTTTAAACTAAATTAGGATAGTAAACTCTGATAATGTGAGATAAGGAGACATTTTTTTTTCTTATTTCGTTATACCTTGTGTATTTGTCGTTTTTATAATTAGTATACCAACATCCCTTTTTTACTTATGAGTTTATGAGAAAAACTGACGTATCAATGATAATATTTCCTCTTTAGAATAGGAATACAAAAATTATTAATATGTAATTTAAAAACTTTATTAATTAATTCAATCTATCCAGATAAATTTATCTGTAGTGCAAGGTAAACTCAAATTACAATTTCTGTCAGTAATCGAACTAATTTTAAGTTCTAGAAACCTTCAGAGCAAATTTTTTGTAGAAAACTGGTATAAGAGAAACCCATCCTCATGGAATTGTAACTTAAACAGGTTTAAACTAGAAAAACGAAATAAAAAATATAAATTGTCTATAAAATACAACCTTAATAATTGAGCAATATTTTTATTTTGTATTCTTGTAATATTTACGTATTTATTTACTATCAAGGTTTGATTACCTTTCTGTATTTTTATTTCATAATACTATTTCTAAGTTTTTAGTAAATACAATGATAATTATTAAGTTAGAAAAGAAATTCTCTCAACTACTGAAAGTTTCTTTTAAAATAAATAGTTTTTTCTTCTTTAAGAGGCTGATAGAGAACAATGATGTATTATTTTGTGAATTTTATCGACATCTTCATAGGGAGGGATGGTTTATAATTATTTCAACGAGAATAACATATTTTAAACGAGAATGATTAAAAAAAAAAAAAAAGAGTCTAATATGTGAAAATAACGATTGCATAAGTTAGAAATGTGGTGGCCAATAGCACAATAGCACTCTTCTGTAGCATAGGCTGAGGTCTGCTACTCAGAATTGCTATTGCTATTGTTGTGCCAGTGCCCCATCAAACTAAAATTCTTTCATTTAACTGGAAACTCCTCTAGATGGAAAATTCCAGCGGTGTGCTGCTGACGTGTCAATTAAGTGAACTAAGCTACCTACAAAACCTCCAACTTTTAAGGAAGGTTTTGCTAGGTTGCGATCCTATCTAGATATTAGTTTCTTTAAGTTAAGTTGTTTATGAGTGTCTGGTGTTTTAAACAATTTAAAAACAAGTGAAATCAAGGTAGGTAAGATTTATGATTCGATATTTATCATAAAGATGAAGATTTTTAATAAGTGAGTCACAATTACCAGAGCAAATAGTTATGTCCTTTTCAAATTATTGTACACCTTAAGTTATAGTGGTTCTGTTTGCTACAATCTTCTGATAAGAATAATAGACAGGATATTTACTTTAATGTCCCTTTTCTGGATATACATTTATCAATAGTTAAGGGTTAATTTTCATTTTAAAAAAGCAACTCTATTAATAGTCGACATAATCATACTCCACTCTTTCATATTTATCCTTTCAGAGATAAACATAAACAATAATTATCAAAGCTTTAATTTTTCCTATTTTAATTTCTGGTAAAGGAAGAGACACATTAAGTTATAAAATTATATGCCTTATCACTTTTGTCTATTCTTTCCTTGGTCACAAGAAAAGATGCATATTTCTCATAATATAAGATACAAAACAACAAAGAGATGAACATAAACTTCGGTGTAAGCTGCAAAGATTGATATACCAGAAGTATAAGGATGAACTAGTACTCCAATGGGACAGGGGAAAAAAGGATTTGTTTTTTAAAGAGCATTTAACGAGGAAGGAACAATCCCTTTGTTAAGTGAATAAAACAAAATTAATATGAATAACTTATTATAACCAGTTTGGCCTAAACCCATCACAGTTCTTTATTTCAATAGTTCTGTTGTTTATGATTATAAAATTAATATGAATTTACTTATTTTATTTTATTTTTTTTTTTTTTTTTCAACAACAACAATTTTTATTCAGTAAAATTACAATCTGTCCCAATTTGGACATTAATAGTAGTGCTGAAAGATATCATACATACTACATTCATACAATATTTACACGGAATAAAATTACAATAAAATATATACACAATAATGAATCAATACAATAGTCAAGAATTCACTTATACCTATATACACATACACACACTCATACGTACATCACATTGAGTGGAGAATCTAGCCAGTGCTAGAACTCCAATGTATTTACAACAGGTCGCGGGGCCACTGCCGTTTCAACCTTCTAGGTGGGTTGTATGGATGAGTGGAGCTGGATAGGGATTGAGCTAGAGGATTAGGATGATGAAATAGGTTCTGGTGGAATTTGGAAAATTTGGATGGAATTAGGTCTGAAATAAATGGAACATTAAGGTCGTGGTGCAAGGTATAGTTGGAGACATAATAAGGAGCATTTACTATTGTACGGAGGACTTTTGATTGAAAGGATTGAATGCGTTTGATGTTAGTACGTTTAGCTGTCCCCCACAGTTCAAGTCCGTAGGTCCAAATGGGCTTCAGTATTGTCTTGTAGATTAATAATTTGTTGTCAGCTGTAAGTTCAGATTTTCTGTTGAGTAGTCGGTATAACTGTCCGAATCGTCGGTTGAGTTCTTGTCTTTTAAGTCTTGTATGTGGGTTCCAAGTCAATCTTTTGTCTAATAGTAAGCCAAGATACCGGACTGTATCTGAAGGAGGAATTGGAATGGAATTGAAGTAAACTGGCGGACAGGAGTTTCGTCGAAGAGTGAAGGTTACGTGTTTGCATTTGGCTTCGTTCACCTTAATGCGCCAAGCATTACACCAGTCTTCGATAAGAGAAAGGTGTCTTTGCAGGTTTAAGGATGCTGTTTCAGGATTGGAACTGGATGATAGGATGGCGGTGTCGTCTGCAAAAGTTGCCAGAAAGGTATCAGGATGTGTAGGAATATCAGCAGTGTAAAGGATGTAGAGGACGGGTCCCAAGACGCTGCCTTGAGGAACACCGGCCTCAACGGGATAAAGGTTAGAAAATTCTACACCACAGCGAACGCGGAAGGAACGGTTTGAGAGATAGGATCGGAGAATGAGGTATAGAGACTGGGGTAAATGGGTTTTCAGCTTGAAGAGTAATCCAGTGTGCCATACCCGGTCAAAAGCTTGCGCAATGTCCAGAAACGCACCAGAACAATACTCTTTGCATTCAAGAGCTGAGGAAATATGGTCTACAACTCGGAGCCCCTGTTGAACTGTGGAATGCTGAGGACGGAATCCAAACTGATGGGAAGGAAGATTTTGAGATTCTAATATGGGTAGGATACGTTTAAGAAGAAGCCTTTCGAAGATTTTTGAGAGGATGGGGAGTAGACTAATAGGCCTGTAGGATGAAGTGTTGTTGGAAGGTTTGCCTGGTTTTAGAAAAAGAATGATAGTGGAATGTTTCCATAACAGAGGAAAATAGGTGGTGCGTAGGATGCAGTTGTAAATATAAGTAAGGAATATAACAGCTTTCTGCGGAAGTTGTCGGAGGATCTGGGGAGTAAGGAGATCGTGTCCAGGAGATTTACGGAGGGTCAGTTTTTGGAGAAGATATTTGACCTCAGAGGGATTAATAGCTTTAGGAGGTAGGGAAAGTGGAATTGGTGACATAAGAAAGTCTTGCACTGTTGCGGTGTGATTGGCGTGGGATTCCGGGTGAGGAGTGAAAACTTTGGAGAGGTGTGTGGCGAATTCCTCGGCTTTATCTTCATCAGACGCAGCCCAGGAGTCATCACAACGTCGGAGAGGATGGGAAACTTGATGGTATTTTAGGATCTTTTTCGTGATATTCCACAGGGAATTATCACGAGCTGATAGAGAGGAGAGGTAGGAATTAAAGGACTGGGAACGGAAGGTCGCCAACTCCCTCTTCAATTGTCTACAATAGAAGTTATAGGAGCGGCGATCTGTTGGGTGTCGGGTGCGCTGCCATAATGATCTTGCTCGGCGTTTGGTATGGATGAGGTCTATAATATGTTGTGGAAATGATTTTGGTGAGGATTTATATTGGAGTGTTTAGGAGAGGAGGCAGTCCAGACAGCTTGTTGGATGGCGGTGGTAAAGGAATAGACGGAATTATCTAGGTCATCTGGGGTTTTGAGGGTTACTCTGAGGTCAATATTATCGGTTAGGATTTGGCGGAAAAGGTTCCAGTTGACAGGGCCTCGGATGAATGATGGTGGAATGGGTTTTGGAATTGGAGTGAGAGATACTTTTAGGATCAGTGGACTATGGTCTGAGGATAGTTCATCAAGGCGAGTTACAGACAAGTTGAGGGAGCCTAATCCGCTGTGGATAAAGAAGTCGAGGATGTCAGGATTGCGGTTAGGATCGGTTGGCCAGTAGGTAGGGGAGTCAGGAGGCAGGATATTAAAATTTCGGGAGTTGAGTGCAGACAGCAAATTTCGTCCCCGAGAATTCGTACTTATTTTATATCATATATGTATTGACCTAAATATTTAGTAGTAACTGGTAACTCAAAAATATATACTCTGACTGTCCATAAGAAACAATTGCAGTAAATTTATTTATTATTTATTAAAAACAAGAAATTTGACTTAAAATTTAATTTGCCATCTGCATTTCCTTTGCAATAAGGAAATTTGTGGACTGCTGAAGCAGCGGCTTAGCATTCAGTAAATTTAAAATTAATAATTGAACAGAATTTGCAAGTCCTTTTTCATTTTACATTTCATCTTGCATAGTGATTCACTTATTTAAAACCAACTACTTTATGTTAAATGTAAAATGATAAGTCTTACCTTATTTAGAATATATATTCAATAAAACACAAGTTCGGACTCCGTTACTACTCTATGTGTTCAACATGATGTAATATTAGTATACAATAGTGTGAAGTTATCTTTAATACTGTTTAAATTATTATTTTATATAAATAAAGAAGTTTTAATCCTGTGTTTGTGTTTAATTTCCTAGTTCTATCAATTTACCCTATATTAATAATTATAAAACTAGTTTGGTAAAAATTAAAAAAAAAACATATGAGGCTATCACTTCGTTATCATTGTCTTGTATTAAGATTTACACATGAATACAGCAAATCTCTCTTCTTGAAGTTATTTATTTGTGTCACAAATGTAAATAACTTAAACATCATCAAATATATGTCTTATGCTGGATAAATTAGGTCAAGAACCGATTCAATTAAAAAAAAAAAAGAAGGTATTTATTTATTATTACAGAACTTTATTAAGAATTTGCAAATGCATCTAAAATAATTATAGTTATTGCCAGTATTAACAGGTCTAAGATTTCATAAACTTCCAATCCGTACAAGGTTTAAGTATTCTTCATTATTTAACTGTGTGAATTCTGCACTGAATCACTTGTATAATAACAATATAATTGCAACTTTTTTCATTTTAACTACATTTTGTTCTAAATTATAATTTCCTATCAAAACTTAATTATAAAATTTAACAAACCTACATGTTATAGTAAATTATAGAATTTAAATAGTGCCTGGAATTAAACTCTAATTTAACTTCTTTTTTTTATGGAGCATTGGCATACGATAGTAAATAAAGGAAATACTTTTAAAAAAAAGTTTATTAACAAAAATAAATAAAATTAATTAAATATATTATATCAAAAGTACATGTATAATCTGTATAAGGAAGTGTTGCTGATCTAACTTTGCGTTATATATCTATACACACAGAACAGAAATGAAAATGCAAGTAACAATAATTTACTTTTATTAATTATAAATTGAATGTTTAAAGAGTAATAAATATTTATTTGTTAAATTAAAATTTATATTTTAATGGGTATTAAAAGTTGTAATTACAGGGCCAATTTAATCTGTTGGTTTGGAAAGATAACAAAAACAAAAAGGGTCTCCTATTTCTTCATGTTTACATTCACTTTCACTAAGCCAAAAAGGATATTTACTTTTTTTTCTTTCATAATTGCTTAAAATACACGTCTAGTGTCTTTACTAATTTTGTCTCCATCAATAACATCAAACAATTGGCAATTTTAGAATGAACACTTGGTCCTCTTCAATATATTATTAAATGGTGAATGAAATTCACTTGTAAGAGTGCTTTAAACAAAATGTCATCTAAATTTGGTAAAACTGAATTTTACATATCTTTAAATTTTAATATAGAGCCAATTCGAAAGGTAAAGAAGACCTAAAGCATAATATTCTCTACACAGTCTTCTATAATCTCATTCTTCACTTCTACCAAATCACAATCTAAAAGTTCTACTGAGCAATCATATGCCAAAAGTTCAATAATCTTTTTTCTTGACAACTTTTAGACATAATAAGTGAAATAAACTATTGAAAAATAAGCAAATAGAAGGTTAACACTACTTTATAAGTTATCAACCAACAGGTTACAAACTAACGAGGTTACAAAAATAAAATGTCTTCCGACTGCGCATGCCCAGCAGTAGAAACATACTAGGTATATTTCTTGTACAATTAAATTACTAGGTATATTTGTATATACTTTATACAAACGTATAAAGTTGCCAAATACCACCTGTAGGTAACGGGCTTGTCTCTTTAGCAATATACAATAGTCTTATAATAGGGTTATCGTGAACGATGGAACTTGGCTTTCATGCTACAAAAAATCGCAATAGCAAACGTAGTGAGTACCCCTAGAAAAGAAGTTGTAGAAACTCGACGGGTTTAGCAAAATAGCACAAAAAGCTTGCTATAGCAAACGTCATGAGTACCCCTTTTATTGATTCATTCCTGTATATAGGTATATTTTATTATAATTTTATTGCTGTTTAAATATTTTATCATGTCATCTTTCACCATTATTGATGTCCAAGTTGAGACAGATTGTAATTTAGTGTAAAATCAAAAAAAATGTTGTTGAAAAAATAAAACCATCAGTAGAAATAGCTAATAAATTTTCTCTCTGCAAGAAAAATGTTGGGGACTTCTGGAGTAAAGAACAAAGTAATATCAACTTTAATAGGATCGTACAAATAAACAAAGCCGATCAGTGTAATGTATTTTTCGAAAAAAAAAACAAAACAAAAAACGAAATGGATCTTTGTTTCCTTTATTTTATTGTTATTATTCTTTTGTTGTTTATTGTCTCATATAATTTATGATTCCATCCAGATCATTAAAGCCTGTATTTGTTAATTATCAGATAAATTCTGACAGGTATGAATGAAAAAAAAATGAAGATTAATAAAAAACTTTACATATAAATTAGAAAAAATTGTTAAAGAGTTTTATAATTACCTTCAAGTTACAATACTGAGTGTAATTTACTTTGGTTATCTACGACTATGCGATCATATGATAACAATAATAAAATATTTGATTTTATCATTGAAAAATATAGAATAGAGCTTTGGAGACTACGAAACCATCAAATTCTATTCGTACCCAATCCTTACAATCTACAACCCGTTGGAAAATCCTCATATTATGTCATGAATAAGCTCATCTATAAAGACCTTAATGTTCGCTATGTTTCAAGCTTGGCGAGAACCAGGTACCGCTTCTTTTATGACTAACTCCATTCCTACTCTAATCCACTAGTTTTAATCCTTGCTTCTTGTACAACTCTTGATAATCCTACAAGATATTTGAAAAGAAGATGGCCCCGGGATCTTCTAGTTTAGCGTAGTTTTTGAAGAGCTGCCAATGGGTACTTGATACAATCATAAGTTAGTTATTGTTGTATCACATATACTAGATGTATTCCATACATTTGTAAATATCAATGAATATATTTGTTAAAAAATGAAAAACATGAAGTTAATATTTATGTATTTAGGTAGCCATATTTTGAAATAATATTTAGGACTGTTAAGGATAAGGATAATTGAAGTACCATATATATATATATATATATATATATATATTATATATATATATATATATATTATTATATATAATATTTTTTTTTTTTTTTTTTTTATCAGAACAGGCAAATGACCCAGCCTGGCATCCGAAATCCGTTTACTAACTCCATGAATTTCTCCCTCCTATACACTTCATCATCTAGTAGTGCCTTACTGATAGATCCTTAAAAATGAATAACAATAGTTCCTATTCATCCTTATTTTCTCAGTCTTCTGCAGTTGTTTCTCAAGGTAATATACTAGGACCCATTCTTTACAGCCTATACAGCTGATACCAAACCCATCAAGGTAAAATGGTGACACTTGGGTTGCCGGTAAATAATATTCCCAGTACTGCATACCAAAGGCTTCTATTACACATCAGTAAACATTAAACAATGGGGTCTAAATCGAAAGATTAAATTAAACTCTAACCAAATTACCAATTAACTAACCAATTAAGTATTCTTTAATAACACCCAGTTTGTCCGTTTTAGGCTGATTTAGTACCCAAGAATATATCTTTACACTCTCATATAGATGATCATACATGACTGGAACGATAAGGAACTGCCCGACGTTTTCGTCTACTTCAACATTTACTACACCAACGCTCGACTTTCCAACTCAATTACAAATGGCTTATCTACATAACTATCATAAGGTCAATCTGGACTTACGTAGGAGTTAAGCTTAGAAGCTCCACTAAACTATTGAATTCTACTTGTATCCAATCCTCACAATCCAAAATCCTTAATTCCTTAATGTTCCTTATATTACTGATGTGGCCCGAATCATGTACAATTCCTCCATGCTAACTCCAACCCACTATTTTCAATCCCACCTCTTCGATTCCTGATAATTTGCCGGGGTGAAAAAATGATGGCCGCGAGACCTTCTTCTTTATAATATCATATGGAGTCCTTCCAAAGAATGGGTTCTCTTAATAATATTTTATTTATGAATTTTGCCTGTCAGCATATTTATTAGTTGTCATATTCAATACACTTGTAAATGCCAAAAAATAATATTTAAAAGAATAAATTAATTGTTTTTAATTTACTTAGTATGCTCTTTAATATTAGGTATTATGCTACTTGTTAAGCATTCTGATAACAATATACAACAATTTTCAGCTATTTAATTGGTTTATGAATTAAATTAAATATTTATAAATATTTAATGGTATACCACTCGTCCTTGTTCTTTTATATTTGTCAATGTAAATCCTTTTTCACAGTTACCATTAATATTTTATGTGAGTGAGGATTGGTAGTCAAACCTGGAATGTTTAATTAAATTAAAAGAAAAAACATGAATACTTCAATAACTGAATGATTGATAAATCAAGGATAAAAAGAGTTGATAACCAACCTCGCTTTTCCTCATATTGTTAAAAAATTAATGTATCAACGTTTTTTTTATTTTTATTATAGATGTTTCAAAATCTTCTGTATATCACATTCTCTGATGATTATAGAAGATTTCAAATTTTAATATTCATATATATTTATTTTGATATATTTTTTTTTAAAGCGAATTAAAACAGCAACCTTTAGATATAAAACAAAATAGTATAATGTTCACTATTAATGTTGAACGGATTTGGTTCTTATAGTACACTTCTTTTTTTTTCTATATTGTTCAAATAAAAAAAAAACGAATAAAATTATTCGGAGAATACATATATATAATTTTTTTTTTTCTATCAGAATATAAGCGGTGGTGATGCCCGATCAACAGAATAAAAATTATTGATTTATGCAAGGCCGTTACAACTACTTTAACACGTCAATAAGTCTTTTTTTAATTATGAAAACTTCATTGATTCAGTCAGTGTAAATGATAATGAATGAGGATAGACCATTTTATTCAAATAATTAGCTTCAAGCCGATATAATACCTTAACTTAAATGGATAAAAACTATATATTCTTGTTTTTAATAAAAGTATCTAGTTTCTATGATATGTGAGAACTTCAAAATGAGTTAGTCAAAAAAATAATGAAAAACAGGACCTAATGTTACGAGAAGTGGATTGGGGTTTTCGGAATCTCCGATTCTCACTGCTCTAATTAAAGTTCAGGCCGATGTAAAGCAGATCCTTCATCCAGCTTACTATCAGTCCATATGTGTCGTATTTCCGATTAGAACCGGAGCTAATGCTTTGTGATAACATATTGTATGTGGAACCATAAAGAGATCTTGTTTCTAGGAGTTGATTATTAATTAAATTGGTAACTGAATTATATCTGTTTTATATATATATATATATATATACACATATAAAGAAACCTATCAGCAATTCAGTTATACATTTATTTACACGCAAGCGAGCCAATATGTAATATATATTTACTTTTTTATCTGCAGGTTATTAAACTATTTCAACAACATTTTTAAGCAATATATTGAAATCATTAGTAACTTGCTAGGGAAATTAATATTTTTAGAATTTATTCTTATTATAGGGCTAAAATCTGAGTATTTGTTTATCCCTATAGCATCAGTTTATGCTACTTTGGCTAACATGAAGATGTTACAATGTTAGTCCTAAATTTTGACTTTCCTGGTGTTATTAGGATATGGAATATTAACGAGTATCTGACATATCAGAGGCTCGGGACTACGATTTACGTCTTCTCCGAAAGACGACATAACGTAGAATTAATTTGCTTCTCTTAAAGAGTTCTAGAACCATCTGCCGGGTTTGAACTAACTAAACAATCTTTAGAGGAGGTGAGGGTGAAATGAATAATAGCTGCACAATGGTCCTGTAGGTATACTTGATAGAAAATGAAGAGCAATAAATTAACGCAGAATAGAGGCAAAATGAGGAGCGCACAATAATAATAATAGAGATAGATGACAACAGTCGGTGAGAGATTGCAATGGATTTGTCACTGTAAAAAAAAAATCTTTCTATTATAATACTTTTTTCAGTGACGCGACAGGCCGTGTAGGCCTGAGCCTCGCGGTGGAAACTCCTGCGAGTTTACACTCACGTTTCACGATGCTATTTTTAGTGTAGGGTCATCACTCCCTACGGCTAATTTTGTGAGAGGCCACCTTTTGGCTGGCGGGTCTCAGATACCCGGGAGAGGTTGTGAGTGAATCCCCATTTTTTTACATCCTTATAAAAGCCCCGCCGGGACTGGGATTCGAACTCAGAACCTGTAGCATGAGAGACTAGCGCCTCAGCCACGGGCTTCCCTTCTATTATAATAAGATACAGAAAATAAAATAAGAAATAAAAATGAGCTTCAATTAAATGTAAAGATAACTAAAATATAAACATGTTTGAGGCAGTGACAAATCCATTGCACATAACCTCTTTGCTCCCACCAGCTGTGTGTTATAACCTCACTCCCTCACACACATCAGGCCCATCACAAACTCTTGAACTTGGGCATCGATGTTTGTTATGCTAGCCATTCCACAAGAACAAGATATAACATAACGGAAAATATGGTTTTTGAACTTTTGGAATTTTCGAGAGACATCAGTAGAATTCCATCTAACTTGGTGTATCATGACCTTCTGATGACGGGAAAGGGTTGATGCGAATCAACGAATAAGTAAATCTAGTGTTTGTTTTTAGTCAAATAAACTAAAATTATTTTAAAATTAATTTAAAAAAAAAAGCTGAACCTTTTACAATTCATAAAGTGTCTTAAGATTCCTGAGGACTGTTTTCAGAATAAAGATCAAGCCAGAAGAGGATAGGACCGTGATAAAGATTTTTCTTTCTAGCTTCGGGTTTCCTCTCCTAACGTCTATGAGAGAGGAGGAAGATGAATATATGAAATATGAAAGTAGCGGAGGAAGGGAAAATATAATTTTTACTTTCACAAATATATGAAATATATAGTAAAGGTAAGTATTGCTATCGTGAAAATTTTCAAATTCCTGTTTTTAAGGAGAATAAACGTTTTATGGTACCCCGAGTCTAAATAAGAAAAGCTTTGCGTGCGTGTGGGTGCGGTAAGTTTAGCTTGAAACAAAAAGTTGGAGTTAAGTCAATTTTATTATTTGAGGAAACCGAATATAATTATTTATATAACGCTTAAATGGTCCTTTAAGGCAGAGCTGGGTCCACAAATTTAATGAAATATACGTTATTTCATTGTTGCTATCATTTATAAACGTCAAAAAAATTCAACAACTCTCTAATAACTGATTCAGTTAGCAATCCTTTTGTTTTGGTAATGAGATATATAATTGAAGAAACTTCCTATAACAATCACTGTTAGAATAAAGAACTTTGAAAGGTAGAACTAAAATATTTCAAGGGTTCCACTAAGTATTTCAAAAGTTTTCAACTCTTTAATTCTCTTTCCTTTTCTTTTAACTTTATACGGAGAAGTACAGCTGATTTATAATTTTCTAGGAGTAACTAGGAGGAAAAGGATGGTTTTAAAAATTGTTTAAATGAAGTCCTGCTTAAAGGGAAATAAATGTATGAGGAAAGAGTGAGCAAGTCCCCTTTTTCCCGCGGGCTTAGGATCAACTTTAATATTAATGACGATTACTTCACTACTCAACTTAATTACTTCTTTTATTTTTTTTCGTAATATTTTTCGGATATATTTTAAAAAAAAGTTTAATTAAAATATTTTTACATAAATAAAAAATACATAAAATTATATTATTAAAAAAATCTGGTGACACTTCTTGTTTGACGATTCTAATAAAAGTAATGCTGTAACATCTCGGGCGTATGGTAGTTCGACATATTAAATTTGAGTTTCCTGCAACTTTTCGTTTTCATGTTAAACTAACCCCACACCCACGAAGACCTTTTACTTCCACTTACCTATACATGAAATATATAGTTAGGGACAGTATTGCGATCCTGAAAATTTTCGAATTCCAGTCTTCAACGGAAATACACGTTTTAAGGTCCCCTGAGACCAAATAACCAAGTACCACAAAAAGGTCACAGTGTGTGTGGTAACTCCTGGGCGAAAACAAAAAGTCCTGTAAAACTGAAATTTTATATTTAAGACACCAATAAATTTTGTAAAAATGACGACAACTGAAGTTATACCTTAATATCGCTCTCTGTTTGTCCTGTGATAGTCTTAGTATTAACTAATGTTTTTGTTGTCAACGCTTATAAACAATGAATGTTTGCGATTGAGAACACGTTAGAACTACATTTGTTAGGTGAGTGCATTTAATAGACCTAATAACTGTATATATATATATATATATATATATATATATATATATATATATATATATATATATAGAGAGAGAGAGAGAGAGAGAGAGAGAGATATTGGAAAGCTGAAGATTTAAGATAAAATATTATCTTATACACAAAATTGTAAAAGTCAAAGGAGAGCCTAAAAATTATACTAAAATTATCTAAATTTTGTATATAATATATTATTTAATAAAACCCATCATTCCATCAAAACTCGTTGTAATGTTGATTAATTAACCGGTTTTCATTTATTAAACTATATATAAAAAATCTTAAATTGAGTAATTGTAAGTTATGTGTTGCGAGCGCCAGATTTGTTTAAATAAATTAAAGTATTAAAAATTATGTTTTCTTTTTTTTTTAAATTCGATTCAACTAAATAACACACACGAATACGGATAAACTAACTCCAGTATTACAGGGGAAAAGTTTTTTTAACATGTTCCAGAGAATATTTTCGGCTTCCTTATGAAACATGTGGACTTCATCTGACGTTCAGTCCCAGCATCTGACGTTCTCAGACAGAACAGAAAACCTCTTTGATCTTTTTTTAGTCTGATTCCGGACAAAGAATTTTCTACTTTAAATAATGAAGAAAATTTGAAGAAAAATGTAACAAAAGAACAGAAAAAAATAGCCCATTTTATTCTCCTTTTATTTTGGTCAACACATCACAAAAAACATGGGTATATCCAACTGATTCTATAATATTTAAAGATGTTTCACTAACCCAAAACGTTCGTATATTTATTTCGTCATCTTATTTGAAATCAAGAATGACATTAAGGAAAAGAACAAATAAAACAACTCCAATCTATAAATAGAGTAAGGGGCTCAGTCAGTACATCTGAGTGAGCACCTGGCCCTAATTGCCTGATTCTCAATTGAGACGTTGATTTCCATAAGGTACTATATCCATTCTGGGGAATTTCACAGGAAGCGAGAAAATCTCTCATTACTATATTACTAAACCAGCTAATTTAATTCTTTTCGCATTAAAATCTAGAATTATTTCTTTACAATATTAATAAAACCATATTAAAGTTACGAAATGAAATGTTCTGTTATGATTTAGAATGAAACTAAATGTGTTATAATTATCTTTAGAAATTAATAGAATTTCTAAATCACATTATTAAAGGACATGAGTGTTCATTAGATACAATCAAATTTAAGATTTAGATAAAACTAAATGAGGAGAATATAAATATGTAAAAATATCAATTTCGTAAAAAATGTCCTTTAGTACCTTTTGGAAATCAACGTCTCAATTGTATCGACTAATACAACAGCAAGCAAATCAATTTTCTGCAACAGCATGAATTGACTCCGGGTCTCAATGTTTAGATGTAACCTTCTGAGCTTCAACACTATCAAACAACAAATTTAAGCCTAATAAGGCTGCAGTGCATAGGATAAGCCGGAAAAAAACAAAAAATATGATAAACTATGACCAAAATGAGGTTAAACATTCCTCCTAATAAAAAAAAAAAAAAAAAAAAAAAAAAAAAAAAAAAAAAAAAAAAAAAAAGGTAATTTAGGTAATTTTAATAAATCATTTTGTTTTAAATTTAATCATTTTACTTCTGTATGTGATTACACAAACTTAATTCATTGTCGTATACGATCTTTCGTTATATATTTTTTATTCTAGAATTTTTTTTCAACTGGCTCTTACCTATGTATCGAATATTTAGTAATCAAAAGAATTGCGATCGTTAAAAAAAATTTCGAATTCAAGTCTTCACCAAAAATACATATTTCATGGTCCCGTAAGAGCACTTGTGTGTGTGATAAGTCTAGCCCGAAAAGTCGCACTGAAACTTTATATTTGAGACAACTATACGCTCGAGCCAAAAATATATTATCAAATTAAAGTCCAATAAATTATATATTGGTAAAGAGAGTTTTATCAAAATCCGTTTTTGAGCCGTTTTGGAAGAAATCGAAAAAGAAGCAAAATCCATTTGGCGCTTCCAGCCAGCCGATTTTAGTGTACTTAAGTGTTTTCTTGCTTTAAATGTGAAATTTTAGTTTCCTACGACTCACTCTGGTTATTTGGTCTCAACCCTAAAACATGTATTTCCGTATAAAAATACAATTAAAAACTTTCATAATGGGAATACTTTCCCTTAATATATATTTCTTATCAAGATTTGACTAATTAAAAAGAAGAAACAGAAATTAAGATTTTTGTAATATGTAAATGTATTAGCTACAGCATATTGAATTTTCAAAATCAATTTTTATTAATTATATACCATTTAAATGTTCTCACAATACATAATTCCAGAGTAGCTTAATGAACGAAAATAGATTAGTGGTAAAATACTGTTTCAGTAGTAACTACAAACAGTAGACAATTTTTGTATGGAGTTATGAACAATAACATGATATAAAATGTTATTTGCATTAATAATATTATGCTATGTAACATTCAGTAACTTTGCACCGATGATTTTATGAGTGAACAACTGTTATCAAGCATTTAATAATTTAACACCACAAAGAGAAAAAGGCTTGATATTCAATCGAAAGCTACTTTTTTTTTTTTTTTAATTTATTTAAAAGAAATTTACAACTGTATTACAATAAAATACAATAAGTAAATGTGCTAATAGATCAAGTGGGCTTGATACAGGCATGTGAAGAAACTACCCAGTGGTAGCACTTTAAATTTTATTCAGCTAAGTAGGTCTCGAGGCCATCGTCTTTTCAGCCGCCTAGGAAGATGATCAGGAATAGGAGATGAGAGTTTGCGGACGAGTGGGTTGGAGTGGACGGGTAATTTTGAATAAAAGGAGGAATATCTAGTTCGGGCTAGATCTGTGACTAATGGGATATTTAGGTCTTTATGGATTATTTTATTGGTGACAAAGTAAGGGGCGTTTAGGATCTTTCGGAGGATTTTGGATTGCAAGGATTGAATGCGGGAAGAATTGGATGGTTTGGTGGATCCCCATAACTCAATCCCATATGTCCAAATAGGCCTAATGATGGTTATATAAATTAATCTTTTGTAATATGTGGAAAGTTTCGATCGTTTGTCCAGTAAGTGTTGTAGTAAGCGGTATCTACGAGCTGTTTCTTGTCGTTTCAGTCTAGTGTGAGGATTCCAAGTAAGACGTTTGTCTAGATGGAGTCCTAGGTACCGGATCTGTTCAACTGAGGTGAGTGGAATATTGTTAAACGAAACAGTGGGACAGGCGGACAAAGGTTTTCGACGAAGGGTGAAGGTAATTTGATGGGGTTTAGTAGGGTTGATTTTAATTCTCCACTTTTGACACCATTCTTCAATGGAAGAAATGTGAGACTGAAGGGTTTTGGAAGCAACAGATGGGTCATTATTTACGGATAACACACAAGTGTCATCTGCGTAGTTTGTGAGGACAGTACCAGGATGGATTGGAATATCAGCTGTATATATGGTATAAAAGATTGGGCCCAGAATACTACCCTGAGGTACACCAGCGGACTGAGGAAATGTGGATGAGTAGGAAAGGTTATGACTTACTTTAAAGGTTCTATCAGTGAGGTAGGATCGGATTAATAAGAAGTACGTAGGAGAGAGGAATTGGCGAAGTTTGTAGAGCAGCCCTGGGTGCCAAACTCGGTCAAAGGCTTGTTGTACGTCAAGAAAGGCTCCAGTGCAATACATCCCGCGCTCCAATGTAGAAGATATCACATCCACCACACGGTGACACTGTTGTATAGTGGAATGGGATGAGCGAAATCCAAACTGGTGGTCAGGAATCACATGGTTAATATCCAGGATTGGGTATAGACGTTTAAGGAGCAGTTTTTCTAAGATTTTCCCCATAATGGGCAAAAGAGAGATAGGACGGTAGGAAGATGGGTTTTCAAGAGGCTTTTTAGGCTTAGGGAGCATTTTTATGATTGAAAATTTCCAAGGATCAGGAAAATAAGTGGAACGCAGCGTGGCATTATATATATAGCAGAGGATGAGTATGGCTTTTCTGGGAAGCTGTTTCAGGATGCGGGGCGTGATGAGATCGTGGCCAGGAGCTTTTTTGGATGGTAATCTTTGGATGAGGCTAATAATTTCTGAAGGGTGAAAGGCCTTGGGAGGAAGGGACATTTGGAGTGGAACAGTTAGTTCTGCTTCAACATGTTTAATATGGATCGGATCAAGGATATCAGGATGCGGATTAAACGTTTTAGAAAGGTGTTCACTAAAGATTTGGGATTTTTCTTCATCGGATTTCGTCCAGGTCTGGGAATCAGTGAGAAATGGATGATTAAAGGATTTGTATTTTAGTAATGTTGCAGTTGTTTTCCATAAAGATTTGTCTGAAGTAGTTAAGGTTTCTGTAAAGTGCTGAAATTTTTGAATTTTGAATTTTCGTATTTATGTTTTTAATTTGTTAGTTAGTTTACTGTAATGGGTTTTGTCCGAAGGATATCTGGTTCTATGCCACTTTGCTCTTGCTCGGCGTTTTTCAGTTATTAAGAGCCAAATATGGTTTGGCAAGTAGGTTTCCTGTGCCTTCCTATTTGTATAGTGAGATGTATTGGAATGTATGGCAGTTTCTATTGAGTTTGTAAGTTCATTAATGGCAGAGTCTATGTCCTCTTTAGTTTTTAATGGAATTTTCAAGTCCAGTTTGTTCTCTAGATCATATCGAAAGTTGTCCCAGTCGATATGTCCTTTAATCAGTGAAGGAGGAGAGGGTTTATTAATAGGATTTGAGTGCATGAGAAGCAGAACAGGGCTATGATCTGAGGAAAGTTCATCTAAAGATTTGATTGTAGATTGGGTGGAGGTTATTTGGGAAGTAATGAATATATCAAGGATATCGGGACGTTTCTTAAGGGATGTAGGCCAGTAGGTAGGATCTTGAGGTGATAAGATGGAATAGCTATTGGAGGTAGTGACTTGGGAAAGAATCCTGCCACGAGTATTAGATGTTCGGCATCCCCACCGTTGGTCTTTGGCGTTGTAATCTCCACCAGCAATGAAGCGCGGACCAAAGGATCGGAATAAGGAATCAAGATGACTGAAGGAAAGAGTATTACCAGGAAGACAATATACAGCTGAGAAAGTTAGGTTGAAAGGACGGCAGGTTAAGGTAATGGAGGTTGATTGAATGGAGTCAGTAGGAGTTGAAGGAATGAAAGAGTGAGGTAAGGATTTGCGTATAAGTATACACGAGCCAGCGTGAGATGTGTTGTCTGGATGATCTGTTTTGTATGTAGTGTAGTCAGGTATGTAGAATTGAGAGTTTGTAGTAAAATGGGTCTCAGTCAGTAGGGCTATGTCTATGAAATTGTGGTGAAGAAATATGTCCAGTTCGTCCCGATGGTTGAGTAGTCCATTTGCATTTCATAACCATAATCACTAAAGGCCATTTACTCATCGTAAGGTATTGAGCGGGATTTCTGAAAGGAGTCGGGTAAGGAGGTTGATTAATGGTTTGATTGTTTCCTGTAAATCACGAAGGAACGATGAAAGGATTGAGGCTGTATCGTATGGATTTTGGTTAGGATAGGAGAAGCTTGAATAATCTTGAGTTGGAGGAATAATTTGTCTGGGATGGGGTTTTTCCTTCCATCGCAGACTATGTTCGACATTTGATTGAGGTTCTGATGGAGGGTTAATTTGAGAGGATGATTGCGAAAGGACAAGGTGTTTGGAATTCTGGGGTGGCAACTTAACTCTTGATATGCTTTTAGAGGATATTTCATTAAAAAAGGTTTTTGATTGGAAATTGGGATGAGAAGTCGGAATGTTAGGATGAGAAGTCTGAGTATTGGAATGGGAGATCGGTGGCTGAGGATGAGAAGTCGAAGGCTAAGAAGGAGAGGCTTGAGAGTTAGCTTGTCTGGTTGGAAGTAAAGAAGCTTGATGCACCTGTTGTTGAGGTTTCCTGCCAATGTTCGAAACTGTTGGTGTCTTAATCTTGGAGCTCGTTGGTATATTAACTTCATTGACAACCGCATTTCCCAAGGTTCCCAATCCGTTTCGCGCTGAAGGGTTAGATTTTAGATCTTCAGGAACTACGTTTCTTTGCAAATGAGAGGAAGTGTAGATGGCTTTTTGACGTTGCTTATTTTTATAAATAATGCATCCTTTATAATTAGCTGGATGGGCTTCACCACGTAGAGCGCATTTAGCCGGTGTATCTCGAGTCTTCAGACAGAGGTTGGTCTCATGTGGACCGGCACATTTCACGCATCTGGCTTGATGATGACAATAAGTCTTCGTGTGCCCAAGGCTTTGGCACCTAGTACACTGAACGATTTCTGCTCTCTGTCTTGGTTCCTCAAAACGTATAACGGAGTATACTAATCTATTTACGTGAAATATTTCAGAATTATTGTGGGAAGGTTCAAGGTCAACGAAAAACAAGGGCAGAGGATATTTTCCCGTTGGGTGAATCACGTTGGAGATGTTTCTGACACTGTGACCCAGCTCTTCGATGTCCCGCTTAATGGCTGTGGTGGGTGTGGTGCTGTGTAATCCTCTCAGAACTACTTGGTATGGCTTCTCTTGTCTAAGTTGATAGCAATGAAAATCATACTTTTTGTCTGTTAAGTGGTTAACTAATTTTTTGTAACTTTCTTTGTTCGTCGTGTTGATCTTGACCTCTTTTAATCTTGAATAACATTGGAAATTCGTCTGGCCAATTAGATTAGAGATTTCTTGTCCCAGAGCCATAAAGTCCTGTATATTTGTGACGAAAATGGGAGGAGGCTCAGGTTCAGTAATTTGATGTGGTTTTGTGGTCACTGTATCAATATTACTGAGGGCTGCAAACTTATTGCTGGTCGTAATATTTGGTACATTGGAGGTTGACGGATATTGCGGTAGAGAGGAATCAAATTTGTTGGCTGCAGATGTACTGCCGGAGCTATTTATGGAGTTACACGGAGGTGAATTTTGTTTCTTTCCCTTTTTATTTATTTTTTTTATTTGGTGAATTTTCGAGAGAACCGGGCGTCTGATTGCGTTGTCGCTTTTGAAGAGTTCTTCTTTTTAAGTATTGTGAGTCGGACTCACTTACTTCTGAGAAGGCTGTATCTTCATCAGTTTCCAAACACGAATTTTTACTCATTTTAATGTTTAAAAAAATAAAAGAAAAGAAATTAAAATTTATCTTATAATGTATACATAAATAATATAAAGGAGAGAAAAGAAGAAATAAATGAGAAAAAAAAATAAAAAAATAAATAGTAAAATTAAAAAAAAAAGAAGATAATGCTGTGACTGTAGTCGAACTCGTGTTGGAATACGTAGATGAGAACAGGAAGCAGCGCTCCAACCGAGTGAGCCACAAGTCAGTTGATAAGATTAGTCTTCAATAGAATGATAGCTAGAGGCTCGGAGCGAGCAGGTGAGGATCTGCCCGTCCACGAGGTAGAGAGGACCCGCTTACAACACTCAATAGTTCTCACTATTAATAAGTACAATTATTACACTTACCCCACGAAACTCAATTGAAAATTGTTCACGTCTGTAAATAGTCAATGTTTACAAACTTTAGCAACAATTTAACGGCTAATACCACTACAGATAAGAAATGAACACAGAGCATTAACTATTTGTAGGTTCACTTGCGGCCATGATGCTGAAAGCTACTTTAAAGTTGTAAGAGATGAATATCATAAAACCTTTCGATCCTCACAGAATATATTAATATTTTTTTACAGATGATCAAGAAAATTCAAAAGGGCGGAATTTATTTACATTTTCTTTTCCGAATTTATGCCTTCAAAGTATATAAATAAGCCAGAATACAAATAATTATGTTTTAAAGTGGCTTTGAAATTTAATTTGAATAAAAAATAAACTAAACACAAACAAACACATCGTTGGATACAAAAAATTGGCACTTTTCAGGAGAGCCAAAACACAAAATGATTTTGTTTTATATTAGTTAATCTTTAAACAGCTCTATACACAGTTATACCCTAATATAGTTATTTAGTAATAATAAACCATTGTGTAGTAATACGCAGTGGTTTTTTTTAGTACTACGGCACACCATCGAATTTGAAAAACGTGATTTTTCACATTCGTTAGTTTAGCATAGTGCCAACGAAATGTTCATATTTTCACACATGTGAGTAAACTGCTCTGAACTTGCGTAAACACACACACACAGATGTATTATTATATATATATATATATATATATATATATATATATATATATATATATATATATATATATATATTTGTATCATTTTGCGAATGAAAAAAATAATTTCGGCTATTGCTTGAGAATCCAGCGTCGGATGTTCTTAAAGAGTGCATTAAAAAGTGACATATACAATTTCTATGAAAATTTTCATATTGCTCTCATAAAGCTCATTGACTAATAATACATGTTTTTGTTTTTTTTTAAAGTATTAATTAACAATTTTTTTTCAAGCTCCTACAGACTATATAGTAAGCTTTCGAATTATTCAAAAACTAAACATCCTACATAAAATGTAAAATTAATTGTTATAGCGACTACTTAAGATTTATTTTTCTTTATATATGCAACCGTTTTTTACGTGTATCAATGCTAACAATATGTAAAGGCCAGTTTGTCCAAATCAATAAAATAAACATTATTTAAAAAAATTGAAATGTCGACATTTAAGCCCCATCTGACTATTTCAATCAGAATAAATTATAAATGATGTTAAAGCTCATTAAATTTGACATCGATATATCGAGTAATGTCAAAATCGTCTGTGCCTTTTTAGAGAAGATCATAAATAAAATGCATGGTATACAGCGACTCTTGTGGTTTCCCAGATTTTGATGAAAATATTATATAAGGCATGTACGCTTGTAAAATATAAATATCCATTTTTATAAAACTTATCGTTCTCGAGATCGAACACACACACACACACACACACAGACCTTTTTGTGGGACTTGGTAATTTGGACTCAGGGGACCCTAAAACGTGTATTTCCTGTGAAAGGTAGAATTAAAAAATGTTAACGATTGCAGTACTTGCCCTGACTATACATTTCATATTTGTAAGTGAAAGCAATTAACTCTAACTTCGGACAATAATAACATAATTATAATAACTCAATTAAGATTTTTATTTAAAAATACTTTTAGACAATCTACACACTGGGCTTAAGCTGAGAGATGAAGTTAATTTTAATTGAAATACCAGTAATGAGTTTGGCTTTTTGTGCAGTGTAAACCGGATTGTTTAAACAACAGTTAAGATCCTTCTTTATCTGAGCTCTTTTGTTTGACTTTAATTTTGTACGATGAAGATATTTTAATTTATTTGTTCAACTCAGTATTCTATTTAACTAAGGTATTTAGATAACTTCATCTTCGTATTTGGGAAGAATATATTTTTCTTTTTGTTGATGCATATCTTTGTTTTTGTTCCTTAAACCAGTTTGCTATTGCAAACAAATAATAAATATCGACTGTTATATAGTTATTAGAAAATTAATTATATCAAAACTTTATAGGATTAACATATTTCATTCTTCACGATAGTTTATATCAGTGAAAATCAAAAGTTATCACAATAGATTTTTTTTTTTTTTTTTTGGTCTAGAAACAATTCTTTATTGAGTAATATTACAATCTGTCCAATTTAGGACATTTTTAATAGTGATAAAGTACAACATTCATACTACATTTACACGATATATACAAAACAATAAATCACTATAGATAAATAAGTATTTTAATATCAGAATAAAAATTGTTTGAGATAAAAATAAATGAATACAAATATAGAATAACTTGAGGATATCTTATTATTCGCTATTTGATTCTTTAACTTAAAAAACAATAATAATAATTCATGAGAAGGAAAAATTAAATTTTGAATTTACTTTTTTTTTTTAATTCATTTATAGAAATTTACAACTGTATGTTCATACATCAAGTAAATATGCTACAATGATAATACACATGAAAAAAACATGAAGAGAAACTGCCCATTGGCAGCACTCTAGTAGTGAATCTACACAAGAAGGTCTCGAGGCGAATTTACTTTTAAAATTTAATATTAAAATTTTTTTTTTTCGTAACTAAATTAAGGAAGAATTAAATTTTAAATTTACTTGATTAAATAAAGTTTGGTAACTTAATTTAATAAATATAAGATTTTTTTAATTTTTTTATTTACATTTTCTTTTATATTGTTTGAAAAGAAACACTATAGATTAGAGAGGAAAAACCTAGCGACTGAGCGTGATCATGGCCTAATAAAATCTAAAATCTTTATGATTGTGAAGTTAGTTTCTATTTAACTTTTTTTAAAGGAGTTGTTATTGAAAATTGTAAGAGACAGAAGTTTTTTTTTCGCTTTCCAGAGCAAGATAATCAACGAGAGAATTTATGAGTGGGCAACAAAATAACAAACCGCATTATTTCGATTTCCCTGAAAAGTTGTCGTTTTACACAAAATGTTTCATGGAAATAGGTGTTTTTGTTAAAAATTCTGTCAGCTCTCCTTAGAGTTCTAAACGGTATATCTACAAACTTTCGAGAAGCATTAAAAAAAAAATAATAATAACAAATTTAAATCTGCAAGAAGTGTAAAGTTTTCCTATCCCTCATCTAAGGTCACCATTTATGGTTGATTAAACAAATAAAATATTTCTAAAAATTAATGTGAATTCAAGAACGCTTTAAAGAGATATGGCACATCTAAGAAAAACTTAACTTTTTTTTCTACTTTCACTTACCTATACTCGTATTGCGATAATACCTATAATGTATTGCGATCGTGACAATTTTCGAATTTTCACCGGAAATACATGTTTTAGGGTCCCCTGAGTCCAAATTACCATGTCTAGCAAAAGGGTCTCAAAACCATCTATACGCCCGAGATGTTACAGCAAATTTTTCATCAAGATCACCTAACCAGAAGAGCCACTTTAAACCATTAATTTTGCACTAATTTAAGATTTTCTCAAAAACGGCTCTAAGGATTTTGATTAACTCGCTTTATGGATGTAAAATTCAATAGGTTTTAACATCATGTAGGTTTAATTTTAATTGGAATAGTCTGGCAGGGATTAAATGCCGATAATTTAAAATTTCTTCCTCTAAAGTACCTTTAATTTTGTATACTTTAAGGAAATAACCATGTCATCTTGTTCACATTGATAAATAAATATATAAGTTCAATTAAAACGATATCCAAATAAATGAGAAAAGAGCCAAATATTTTTTGTATACAATTGTTGTGTTTTCAACAATAAAAACAGTAATGCAGATGCATAATAAACCGCAGTGAAGCAAAGACTTAAAAGAAAAAATATATATATATACATAATCTTATAATCAAAATCGTATAAGTTCATGGAGAGTGATAAAAAGCAGATAAAGTTAACTGATTGTTGTAGATTTAATATAAGAGCATATAATAAAACGCATTTATCGTATCTTTTTACTAGGCAGCCCGTGCCCCGGTGGCAGCATTGTGATGGAATCCTTACCATTCGGCATATTTTTCAAGAATGCCCTTATTATTCATCACACCAGAATAAAATTGGACTAAACCCAAATATGTCAACAGTACTGGGTAATAGAGAGGACACCATTAAATTAGTTTTTGATTTTCTTAAGGAACAATTATTATTATCGAAATTATAAAGACTATAATCTTGATTAACTATTAAGTTATACATTCCTAGTCAGGTTTAATTCATTTTTTTTTTCTACCTTCACTTTAAGTTGTTTGTTTTGTTTTTTCTTTTAAGTACTATTATTATTTTTTTTTAACTATCGTTTACAAAATAATCTTTTTTTTTTTTTTCTCTCAATTACTCATTACCTAATAGTTCTTTCTTATAAAAGTTAAATATACATATAATATCTAGGCGTTGATGACTTTAGGGTTTTACACAATATAATCAATTCTTTAAAAATTTATTTTTATCTCAAACTGTATTTAAAAATTCTTTAATTGATTTTAACACCGAAAGTAAGTGGAAGCAGCGTGTTGTGCGCACCAGATTTTTTATTTTTGAGTCTAACTTTCTGGGATTTGTGAATTTTTTTTTGGTATAGAGGTGGAGTGGGAGTAAGGTTCAAACTCCAGTCTACTCCTAGCCTTGTGCAAAATTTCAATAGAATATGGATATTTTAAAGAAAATTTTGAAGATGTAACAACTAATAGATTTTAAAATAATTAAACCATAAATAAATTAAATAAGGATTTTTAATAAAAAAATGTTGACAATATTAGGAGATGTTTTTATGTCAGTAGAGATGAAAATACTGTTTAAATTGTTATAGTGTGATAATGAATTGATTAATTATGATATTTGTGTTTGTTGAATTTTTTTAACTTGATTTAATTTTGAATTGTTAATAGTTTTGACTAAAAAATAAAGAAAAGATAAGGCATTATTAGCCCCGAGCCGTCAATCATATATGAAGAATAAATGAATGTTTATCAAAAGAAGAGATCGTTCCAAAATTACCTAATTAATTTATATTAAAATACTCTTCATAATAGGATAGTCTGAAAAAGTGATTTTTTTTATTATTCATAAAACCAAGCTATTATTAAATTAATATCGTGAACTTTTGAGGAGAATATCACAATTTAAACGATTTTATGTACTTATAGACGTTAGTCAAAGGGGAAAAGACTGTAAATTTCACAAATTTTGATACACTTAAAAAAAAAAAATCCATGGACCAAGTTTTATCGATTTAAAAGGAAAAAGGTTTATTAAGGATCAACTTATTAAAATGCGCGAGATCCTTTTTAAGTAGTAGAGCTTCTAAACTAGGCCCAAATCCTATTTAAAGGAAAGATGTTAGAAAATGGGACTGAATAGGCTTCAACGACAACTAAGCATTACCTAACTTCAAGATAAGTCCTTAAGTTGGTTTTAAAGAGGACATGTTCGGCTTAGTAATTACAAACTCTTGGCACAAACTCATTCAGCATTTAATGGAAAGAGGGAACTCTGAAGAAGACTAGTTCCCATCTTCAATTACTAATACATTAGGAGTTCCGGATTATCTTGTTTTTAATTAATTAGGAGCTGAATCACCCTTAGATGTTTTAAACTCCTCATACGGAAGACATTTCAATGCGAAATTTTATAAAGGAATCATTTGATCGTCTTCATAGTACTTTAAGATCGACAAAAACTCTGAAATTATTTCACCGATTCCGCCGCATTCTTTCACAATTTTCTGGGAAACCCCTGGTATCCTCAATCATCTTCCTACATACACTTCTACTATGGATGGCTGTGTGGTGTATAGCAGCCTTTCGAATGTCAGGAGGACAAATTAAAACGGTTCACAAATTGCTTTTTAAGTTTTTTCGTGACCTCTAGATGGTTACATGTTTCCCTACAATTCTATGGTGAGTTAAAGTTTTTAAAACGTTCACGACGGCGGGACCAACTGGTGGGTGACGCTTGACTATTCCGTGGGGCGACGTGCACCACAGGTGTCACTTGTTTTCAGAAAATAAATCGTTAAAAAAAAAAAAGTTCAGTAGAATATCCAATCTCAGAGTGAGTAGAATAGCCTGGCCGGAAACCAGACTGGAAGGGGTTCAAAGGTTGTTTTTCTCGAGGTAGAGGGATAACTGAGATTGGACCAGACGCTCTAAAGGTTTAGAATGGTTGGAAAGGAGAGAAATTGGGCGAAGGTCATTAGGAGATACCGGATTTGAGTTTTTCTTCAGTGGACGGACAAGAGCGGTTTTCCAAGGAAATAGGGAAGGTTGCATTGTCTAGAGAAAAGTTATAGATATGGTATAATATTGAAATGATAGAAGGAAGCGAGGCTTTGATTAGTTTAACTGGAATATTATCGGGTCCGTAATCATTGGTTCGGGATTTACGAATAGAATTAAAGAGGTCCTCGAGGGTGATATGGGAAAAAAAGAAAGAATCCGGATTGAAATGGTGCATGGGTGTAAGCATCGGCGTCTGATAAGATGAATGAGAGGATCAGGAAGCAATGTGGGTATTAAGATCATCAGCGGAAATAGGAATAGCTTGATTATGGGTGTGTTTTCCTAAGGATAGTTTACGCAGGATTGTCCATTTGGTTTTGGAGTTGGAAGCACAAGATAAGGATTGCTGAAAATATTGGGATTTAGCTCGGCGTATCATGGATTGGGTACTGTTTCTGAGATGTTTGAAGGTGGAGTAATCACTAGGAAGACGGGAGCGCCTGAATCGTCGCCTTGCAGCATCCCTGTGCTTCATACATTCCCTAATTTCTGGCGTTAACCAAGGAGCAGGAGGGTGTCGGATCTTCTTTGTGATAAGAAGAGCATGGTTGTCTAGGATATTATGGAGATGATAGGTAAGGGTTTCGACCATAGAATCTACGGTTCTAAGCGAGTATATGGTGTTCCATGGGATAGCTTCAAGATCTGGCGCCAAGATTTCAGAGGAAAGGGTGTTAAGGTTACGAAAAGAAATGGTTCTTGGGGAAAATAGCGTGATCGGAAGATTATAGGATACCAGGATAAGGTCGTGTGCAGACAAGAACGGAACAGGATGTTGAGACTAAGCGAGGAGTTTATCATCAGAATGTAGAACATACAGATCGAGCCAGGATTCTGAGGACTGGGTGTGGTGTGTGGGATTATATGGTACAATATAAAGATCGAGAGAGAAGAAGAGGTTGGTTAAGTAGGCATGGTCTGAGGAAGGCAACAATAGGTTGGTGTTAAAATCCCCAGTGAGGATGATATTGTTATAGGATGGGATTAGATTGTAAAGAGTGGATTCGAATAATGTTTCAAAGGGTACTCTGGGAGGGCGGTATATGACTCCAAATAGTAGGGAATGGGAAGCTGTGAATATTTCGGCGAAAAGGTATTCGAGGTGAGGGCAATCGAAATGGGGTGATTGAAGGAGTTGTTTGAATTTGAGGCTGTCATGAACAAAGAGACCGACACCGCCACACGTTCGGTCATCTCTGTCATGACGGAGCAATGTATATTTCGGAAGGTAAAGTTGCGATGTCGGAATTGAAGGTTTCAGCCAGGTTTCAGAAACAGCTATTAAGTGATAAAAGTTATGGAGGAAGAAGTCATAGAATTCATCAATATGGGCTAGGAGTGACTGTGCGTTGACGTGACAGGTTAAAAGGAAATTAGTCATGGGAAAGGGAAGTTGGAAGTAGTGAACAGAGATGGTGGACCATGAGAAAAAGGGTGTGAGGATGAGAAGGTGAATAAACCTGCAGTGCATTGACATTAATTGTAAATTCAGAACTGGAAACAAAAACAATCTCTACAAATAAAAATTAAATAAACATAATATAGAAATTAAAAAAAAGTTTTTACATTATCAACAGTTGTTAGTAGCGAAATATACATAGCCAATATAAATAAAATAATTATTACTCTGGTTGAGCTAGGTATCGAAAAATTCCCGTATATTTTCGAATAAAGAAAAAAAGTAGCTTTTTGGCTGAATGTTGGACAAAAATAAAAATAGCTACAATAATAAGAAAAAAAAAAAATGATAAGGAGATGAAAATCGCGAATTAAATGTTAAAAAACGAATGGTTGAAAGCCGATGATCCGGAGAGGTGAAAAGTGGTCCCTGATGTCAGTCAAAAACGTCTAAGTCCAAAGGCGAGTTGATGACTATTACTGGTTGGCCATCCGCACGCCGACATTTCACTTTACCGTCGTTAAACCATGTGTATTTAAATTTTCCGGCGGCTCTTCTTTGCCGGGCCAGCCAGTAAATATGTCTATTGGTCGGGGACATCGCCTCGCCCAAGAATATTTTATGGGCATCGTTTTCCTGCTAACCTAGGTGGCGAGTAGAGAAGTCTCTGACGAGATGATATAAGATACTTTACGATATAAGAGACGTCCTTCTTTTTTTTTAATTTTCCAAACCCATTTAGGTAATATATTGTGATGACTAAAAGTGCAAAGTAGATCCTTATTGCATTGTTAGTTTTTGTTTTAATTTTATATCTACAAAATTGGGGAGCCCGTGGCTGAGTGGCTAGGGCGCTAGTCTCTCATGCTAAAGTTGTGAGTTCGAATCCAAGTCCCAACGGGGCTTTTATAAGAATGTAATTAAATGGGGATTCACTCACAGACTCTCCCCCGGGTATGTGAGACCCGTCAGCCAAATGGTGGCCACTCACAAAATTAGGCGTAGGGAATGATGACCCTACACTAGAATATACATCACGAAAAGTGAGTGTAACCTCCCAGGAGATTACACCGCGAGGCCTAGGGCACATTTTCCCAACACATGTTTTCAGTCGCGAAGCTGACTTTAAATGGCCGCAACACTAAAAGTATTTGCCAAAAATTTTCTATCTACTTTTTTATATTATCTTCTCTTTATGTTGCCGTTTCAGCGTAGGGGAGTGTTTATCCACCGGTTCCACTCCTCTCTATTCCCAGCTAGGTTCTTTCCCTTTTCCTCTGCAAAGCTTGTCAACGTACTCGGGTACTACTAAGGTAGGACATCCTTAGTCGCCCCCGAGGCCTTCTCCCATCTGGCAATGCAATCCATAGTTTTTAGGGATCCCTGTTTTCTTCCATTATAATGTCGTGGCCGAACCAGTTCAGTTGACGGGTTGGCAGAATTTCCTTTAACGGGGTAGCTCCCAGTTCCTGGTGTATCCGTTCATTCAGGATCTCTCCTTGTCTTCCCCACTGTTCTTCACAGGAACTTCATTTCAGCAGCTATGACTCTGCTCTCCTGCCGATCCTTTAAAATCCTGCTTTCAGCTCCATACAGGAGTTTCGGCAAGTATACAGACTTGAAGATATGGAGCTCAACAGCTCTACCCACCTTTCGCTTTCGTAATACAGTATTGGAGATCTGATAATAGACTGCATTTGCCTTCTTAATTATATTAGATATTCCTTAGTCCACTTTCCTATATCTTTCTACTACAGTGCAGGGTAGGTGAAAGCCGTAACCACTTCCATTTCCTCTCCGTTACGGTGTATATAGAAATCTTCCACTTGCTTTCCCACTTGTAGTATCTTGCTTTTTTTGGTATTTATTTGCAGTCTTTTTCGGCGGAGTTCTTCCTTCCATTCAGCCACCACTTGCTGTAATTTATCAAAAGTGTCTACAGCCTTGTTAAGACAATCAATTAAATAAAACATTTTGTGCGACAAGGTCTAACGACTTAGAATGGATAATATCATAATGATATTTTTAAAGGAACTTGAAAATGACCTTTGAGGCCAACAGATTATAAATTTTAAAAAAGAATTTCTTTATTTTGGGATTGGACAAAAAATAAGTCTATAAATATATCTTTGTTGGGAAGAGGAGCGACTAACGCGTTTGCTCGCAGCCTCAACCCGGTCGTTATAGTGAATCGCTAAGTTATCTGCCGATCCGTGTAATTTTATTGAAGGTAAAAAAATGAAATATTAAAAGAGAGAACATAAACAAGCCTATATTAACTTAAATAAATCAAAATATTGTTTATAGTGTGCAAGCGGTGATTCATTCAATCTGTGATGACTTCCTCCTCCCTCTCGTCTGCGATATTCCTTCTTTTCTTTTGCAAATCCTACTCCTTGCGACAATTTTCTACTATTTCCTTTAATGACGTACGATTTGAGAACAATATGACACATTTTGTGACCACCAACTTAATTAAACTCCGTTTACATTCGCGAGTGACTCCATGAACTCTTCCACAATGCCCTCTACCCAGCAGTCACTTAACAGCTGATGGAAATTGAATAAAAAACAATTGACTGTCGCGCTTGCATAGAATAAATCACAAAATAAAACATATAAAATTACAAATTGAGAAATATAAACATATGACTATAGCAATTCTTAACAAGCTTAATAATCTTTAAACAAAATGTTTATCGAATCAGCTAGATTAGAAAGAGGTTATGATGATAATAGATTCCAAGTGGAAATGAAATAATAAGATAAAACAAGAGAAATATAATAACTTCAATGAGCGGCAAAGGAGGGATCTCTCATAGCACATAAATTAATTGAACAGCTGGCAAAATAATGAAGAGACACTTTGAGGGACACTGAGAGACTGGCTAATTGCATTCTCAACTTTCCAGCCAATCCTCCTCAAAACTATTTTAGGATTATTAACTCTCTACCTCATATCTGCAGTTTACGGATTACAATGACACGGTCAGGAGAGGCTCTGTATAATAAACCTTTGTACGATCGTACATCATGCTTTGAAAACTGTCACTCGACAGATATAAAACTACAGGTCTGCCAGAGAAGTTTGTCTATTGTGCATTCCATTTGTACTCGACTTCACAACTTCAGCGGTGCTCAATATTCTACTCGGTATAAAGTTCAGGGAAAGTTTAAATTGGAAATCCTTTATGGTGTCTCGGCTTTGGATTAAAAGTGGCTCAAGTTAAAGCACTTAGCGTTCGGCTATTAGTTTATTAGATAAAGTATAAGGATTATTGTCACAAATGAGTCGGTCTGTTTATATAATTCTAAAAATATTTTATAACAAAATCATTGTCTTACTTCCGCTAAAAATCGGCTTTTCGTTTAAGAATCACGATCATATATTTTTTTATATTTTGACACCCTAAAATCGTCGAGGGAGAGAGGGAATCAATATTAATAAAATTTCGAATTTTGCTATTAAAAAAATTAATATCGGGATTTTTTTTTTTAATCTTGAAAACCGGTTAAGTTAAACAGCTAAGAGTATAGGTCAACTATTTTTATTTGACACCAACTCAATTCCTCAAATAAACCCGACATTACCCTTCATAAAACATTCTGATAGCAGATACATTAGCTTGCTAAATGTGACCAATTAATCTAAAATCAACCATTAGTATTTTTTTCTTTGCATTTTTTTTATCATATACTTACAGATGAAATGAAATAAAATAAATTTTATTTTGGGACGATTAGTCCCCAGAAAATAACAAAAATGTTCAAAATAAATTATATTTGTCTGGTCTTTTAATATTTAAGGTGAGAAATGGATCATATTTGGTAATAATGATTAGTTTTGATTTTTAGCTTTAAACATTATAAGCGTTGGAAATCTTCATAGATCTGGAGATTGATGTATAATAATTGATGTGTCAGAATTGGTTTATACCTTTACGAGTGGATATAGGTAAAGAATTCAAAATAGGGTAACACGAAAGACAAAAAACATTTTGAAGGCGGTGGATCTGTGTAAAAATAGAAACAACTTTACGGGTTAGAATCTCTTCTTTACTGAATAGAGAAAGAAACATTTCGTTTGCATATTGAGTATTTAAGGAAGTTATTTTGTTTTGAAGGATCGGAAAAGACAGAGAGCAAGAATGTATTGCTGAGAGAAAGAAGGTTAGAGACAATTCAACTCGGGCATCTGGAAATTCCACGTATGAATCTAACGAAACAATTCATCAGTCAAACTGGAGAAATTTCATTTTATATCGTGTTATTCGGAAAATACCTGTGCTGCATCTACAGCAAAGGTGAAAGGTTGCTCAAGAATATTGGAAGTGTAAACAGAGTAGAGAAAAGGCCATGTGGCACGCCAGAGTATTGAGGAAAGAAGGGAAAAATGGAAAACTAGCTCCCTTAGAAATGGAAATCCATAAGAAATTTATTGATCATGTGTATATTTTCAGAAAACAAAGGACTCATTTAGACATCTTTATCTCGAATGGGGAAGAGAACCTTTCGAAAATATGGCCCCTTTTATGAGCGTAATTCCATAAAAATTGCTCCCAAAAAAAAAAAAAAAAAAAAAAAAAAAGTCAGTAACAACGGCCTACACGACAATCTAGCAATACAATATCTCTTAGGAAACAGAGAGGTTGACTAATCCATCCAGCGAAGCGAATCCCAGGATAATATGATATCAGTGAGGATCTAATCCCCCCCCCCAATCTACACACATGTGGAAGGGGAGGAACGAAGTAGGGGGCCAGTTGTGGTCAGGAGATATATCGCCCTGTTATTCTTCTTATACAACGGATTTTATTCTGGTCCGGACCCTTTTGCGAATGCCCTGCTATTCGCTCTGGCTTACCTTACACTGATAGATTCAAGGGGACGAAGGAATTTCGTCAATAAATAAAAAAAAAACAACATAAATTCTCACAGTTTCGAAGAAACAAACAATCTCGCATGACAGAAAAATATTATAATCGCATAGATCTGTATTTTAGTTAACTATTATAAGGACACAGGATATTTGTTTATATATTTTTCGCTAGGAACTACTGCCCAGGAGTGTTATTGGTTTCAATGAAATAAATCTTGTTTGAAACCAGTATTTCCTGTTGTTTTATTTCGATTAATCATTTATTGAACATAATTATTAATCTTTCGCTGTAGTTTAGAGTTTTCCAAACATTATACTGTTGAGGCCGGTGTTCCTCAAGGCAGCGTCTTAGGACCCGTCCTCTACATCCTCTATACCGCCGATATCCCTACCGATCCCGATACCTTTCTGGTAACATTTGCTGATGACACAGCCATTTTATCATCCGATTCCGATCCTGAAGCAGCATCGCTAAATCTCCAAAAGCACCTTTCCCTTGTCGAAGACTGGTGCAATGCTTGGCGCATTAAGGTGAACGAAAGCAAATGCACTCACGTCACCTTCACCCTTCGACGCTAATTCTGCCTAACAGTTAAACTCAATTCCATACCGCTTCCTTCCTCAGACACAGTCCGGTATCTGGGCTTTTTACAAGACAAAAGACTAACGGGGAACCCACATACAAGACTTAAAAGAAAAGAACTCAACCGCAAATTTGGCCAGTTATACAGACTATTAAACAGAAAATCTCATCTTACAGTCGACAACAAACTACTAATATACAAGACAGTAGTGAAACCTATATGGACCTACGGTCTAGAACTGTGGGGGACAGCTAAATACTCTTAACATCAAACGCATCGAATCCTTCCAATCCAAAGTCCTACGAACAATAGTTAATGCTCCCTATTATGTTTCCAACTGTACCTTACACCACGACCTTAATATTCCATTTATTTTAGATCTGGTACCATCCAAATTTTCTAAATTCCATCAGAACCTTCTTCATCATCCTAATCCTTTAGCTCAATCCCTCTTCAGCTCTACCCACCCCTACAATCCTCCACGAAGATTGAAACGGCAGTGGCCTCGCGACGTTCTGTAAACATTTATACAGGATTTCTGACACTGATCTCTCACTGACACTGATTCTCCACTCATGTACTGTATGTTTGTGGCTATTGCGCCCTAACTCAGCCTCTACTGGTTAAGACCAGTGATGCGGCTGAGAGACAGGCGCTGGGATCTCTTGGATTCGGCTTTTTCCTCCACAAGTGAAGGGAAAAGCCCAGTCTGGGGCCCCCTTAGCAGTTGTATATATTGTATATAGTTATGTTTGTTTGTATGATGTTTTTTTTTTTGCCAACTTTGTATTTATCTCATTTATAGGTTGTTGTTTGTTTTGTTTTTTATTTTGTTCTACTTTATTGTACATATAAATGATTTTTTTTTCTATTTTATGTAATTTGACTTTATCGTTATTTTCTGTACATATTGTATGTATGGTCCTATATCTCTATTACTATTGTTCATTCTGAAACAGATTGTAATATTTCTCAATAGATAAATATTAAAAAAAAAAAAATATTAATCTACGTAACTTTAAACCTAAAATTGACGTAAAGCAGTGTATTGAAGGCAGAGATATACATGAATAGACTCCTCATTAACTCTCCATTCTCTTCCATAAAAACACCATAAAACTATATATTGGGTTGTGTCACATGAAATGTCCGTTTTCAAGGTAAAGGATAATTCTTTTCGAAGTATTTACCCTCTTTTTCTACACATTTTTCCCAACGTGACGCCAACTGAACTTTGAAGTTAAACAAAATCTGAAAACGCACTTGATCATCATTTTCAAAAAGTTTTCCTTTGACGAAGTTGTCTAAAAGTAATCTGTTGGAGACAAGTCGGAAGAATATGGTGGGTGCGGAAGAACTTCGTAACCCAGTTCTTTCAATTTTTGTACGGTATGTTTTGAAACATGCCGCTCAGTGAGACCATGAGGTATCCATGTATCTTGCTTTTTTACTTTCCAAATACAATTTAAATGAATGGAAACGGTAGATGCACTTGCATTTAGTTGTGCTGAGAGTCCTTTAACTGTTTGGTAGAGTTTTCCTTCTACTGTATGTTTGAGGACATCGTTGTTTATTACGGACGGAGGTCTTCCTCGGGGCAAGTTTTCCAAGTCGGTATCTCCACCTGAAAACTTAGCAAACCAACGGCGAATGGTCCGTTCATTAACACTTCCTTCCCCAAATGCCTTGCAAATGTTTCTAGCAGCCTTAGCTGCTGAATGGCCGAGTTTAAACTCGTACAAAAATATTACTCGAAAATCGCCTGCTTTCATGTTTATATTTGGAGGTATACTAAAAAGTGGGTAATTGATTGGGAAGCTAATGTTTATAATACAAAGGTAGAAGATTAGTAACTGTTTACTTTAAATATTTAAACATTCGGAAGAAAACAACAGAGACCTGCAAAATCCTTTATGTATTTCAGAAACTATAAAAACGGACATTTCATGTGAAACAACCCAATAGTTCCAGAACTCCTTAAAAAATGAAGGGAAAACCTGTAATTAAAATTTAAAATAAAGGCAGCAAACAAACTTTTGTGACCTTCATAAAGTTCAAATATGTCTGTGTAGGAAAGAGTTATATTGTAGAAGAGGTAGATCATAATTTTAGAGGACATATCTAACTGAAATATAATACATTTCTTGCTGCGCTTTAAAACATGGCCAATAAAACCTGCTACTGAACATAATATCTAGATTATTATAAAATAAAATAATTGTAATTATATATATATATATATATATATATATATATATATATATATATATATATATATATATATATATAACATACATACATATACACACATATTTTTTTAAATAAAAAAATAAACGTTCAATATCATATACAACATATTCAGCGTAAAACACTTGAGGGTGAAGAATGCAAACGACAGACTTTCAGAAAAACGAATGTTATGGTAATGGCCCTGGAAGGGACTGGACTACAATTTCCAGAATCTTTCCAGGCAGAGTGGACAAGGGATACCTGCCGGGGGCAAAAAATAAAAAAAAGACCAAAGACTCGGAATTGATTCTGAACAATGCCTACAAAACAATATATTTATACAGAATACATAAGTATACTCTCCTTCCTACAAAAAAAATAGTAAAATAACTTATCGTGTAAATTTTGTATGATTGATATTATTTTGTTTCATCTATCAATCACTTAACAAATATGAAAATTTTATAAACAAAAGCCAATTAAATTCCTATTGATTAATTAATAATTCTCGCATTGTATCATACCGCAAGCGAAGTTTTAGGATTTGAATTATCCAACCCTTTCCCTATCTATTCCTAACAATACAAAATATCCCATTACGTAGATAGTTTTTCAATAATCAAATAAATTAAACAGAGAATAATAAATACTGTTTTCACAAAATGTTTATTTAATAGAAAAGGGAAAATCCTTAAAAAGAACTTACCTATTCAGATAAAAAAAAAAATTAACAAAGGAGTTTTGGAGTATAATTGAGACGTTAGGTTAAGTTATTTATTTATTTTCGGCACAATAATAAGAAAGTATGTAATTATAAAATTTGTTTTGAACTTTTACTTAATCTTTTTGCGAATTTAGCAAATGTATTTATATCATTAACTACGTGTTAACAATATTTTAATATAAAGAATGTAACTTTTCTGCCTTTTTTTTCCAGGTTTCAAAAACAAATTTCTCTTACCTTAGATCAGGCATGGTTTTTCTTCTCAAATTTAGCAAAGTCAGGGAATTTAATTTTCAACCATTTTATAGATAAAATACTATTATACTATTACAATATGAGTTCTGGAAATTTTGGTGGCCGCAAGATGGAATACTAAACTTAAAAACTTACTTTTTTAATTGAGAACCTACGAGAACCGAAGCGACGCAAATAAGTTGTTAAAAACAATCTAAAAACTGAATATTAGGATAACAAAAATTATTAAAATAATTACCGTTGATTCAAGATGTACTAAATGAGCCAATAAAAATACATAAAAGAAGAAAACAATAAATTAATAATAATATATTACGGGGTTAGGTGCTTCTGCTGGATAATACCTTTTGGAAAGAATTAAAATTTGGATATAGTACTTTTTGGAATGAAATATAATTTTCAAATACGTTTTTAAGGGATTTAAATGTCTTGTGTATAAAATCTGATGACGGATTTAGATAAAAGTAAACCATTAGAATTACAAATATGTCAAAATATCAATTCATAAAAAAATTTCCTTTCGTACGTTTTGGAAATTAACGCCTAAATTGTCCGATTGATTTTTTTTGATGAATTAAGAAACATTAACTTAAATGTTATAGGAGGAAGAGTTTATTATTTATTGAGTATTAAATAGTTTCTGTCATAGTTTCTTTGTTTGTTAAATATTACTTTTTGATGTCAATGATGCGACTGAGTTAGTAGCGATGGGATTCTTTTTCTTATTACGGATTCCGTTGGAAAAAGATTGGCTCGTTGTTACCTTTAGTTGTAAGAAAATGTTATACATAGGTATGAAAGTGATGAAAGTCTAATGATATAGATTTTTTATTTTTTACTAACCTGGTGATATTACGGTTTTCTTTTTATATTTTTTCTTTATTCATTGACTTTTATAATTTTTTTAAAAACTTTTATGTAAGACAAGAGCCCTTATTTATTACACATTAGTGCCCTGATAGATATTTCAAACAGATAATGAGGTAACATATATAAAAATGAGAGACGTTTTGGTGCTGCACTGTAAAAACACATCTGTGCATGATATGGTAAACAGCTGCAATATTACAAAAGCAAAAAATAAAAATAAAATAAAATAAATAATAATAAATAAATATCGATTTACCAATAATCGATACACAGACAGACACACACCTTTTGTATAAAAATTTTATTATTTTTATCGATTTATGTTTTACATTTTTATATTATGTTGATATTTTTACCAGATTAAAAAAACAGAAAAAGTCTTATAGAAGAAATAAATTATTTTTTCCTTCTTTTTTAGGATTTGATTAAATGATCACAAAATAACTTATATAAGTTTTGACTTAATAAATGACAGAGTTACAGCTATGAAAAAAACGTTGAAGAGAACAAAATTATAAATTTATTTTTATTATTTTTTAATTATAATTCTACCTGTGTATTGACTTCGTTTATCTCTAGAATACTCACATTCTCGCAGTCAACTGAATGGAAAAATTTTAGAAAAAAGAAAATTACTTTTTAATATGTAAAAAATATGTACACGTTTTTTATTAATGAAGAAAAAATACTTATTTAGAAGTGAATTTCCATAGTCACCTGAAGTGTTGTGAATAAATACCATGTGTTTATTTTATATAATTTTACTTGTTCGTAATTTATATTATTATATCTTTTTTTCAGGTGAGTGGAAGGCCCAATTATTTATTATTCAAAATGAGGTATGTAAATATACTAAGTATTATAAATTTTAAATTTACTTATTTCTAGAAAATTGCGAATTATTAATTTTTCTGCTACTCAAAAATTTTCTTTCCTGTACCTTTTTTATCGAGCATAATTATTAGCTACATTAGTTTCAAATTTAAATAATTTTTAGTTGATTGATTTTAATAACAAAGCATTTTCATCGACAGAAAAAAAAAATATCAGGAGATTTTGTACAATTATTCATTCCTCTGCTCTTCAGATTCTTATTTTTTCGGTTTATTTTTTCTTCCCTGAATATTTATATATTTGTTTTAAGAGTTGTTTTTTTCATATCAACAATGGTCCTCTTGTTAATCTTTAAACTTTCGTGTACCAATAATAAATAACTTATCTTAAATCCACTTTCATCCATCTTCAGTTCTTATATCTTACGACCGCTATTATAAGTTTCGACTTTTTTATTACTTAAGATGAAAAAAAAACTTATTACTACTTAAGTCTCCATTCTCCAAGTTAATCCACAATTATTTCAATTTTAAAGAGCACCATTTGCAGAAGTATCCACCTTTAATTACTTGATATCCATTTTTTATGTAGGATCCTTAAATATCCAACGTTGATCAATATAATTTGACTAACCGATCTTAACTTCTAGGGGAGCCCAGGACTGTGTGGCTAGCGCTCTAATCTCTCATGCTATAGGTTGTGAGTTCGGATCCCAGTCCCGGCGGGGCTATTATAAGGATATAATTAATTGGGGATTTACTCACAGCCTTTCCCCGGGTATGTGAGACCCATCAGCCAAATGGTGGCCACTCACAAAATTAGGCGTAGGGAGTGATAACCCTACCCTACAAAACGCATCGAGAAACGTGAGTGTAATCTCCCAGGAGATTACACCTCGAGGCCCCGGGCCTACACGGCCTGTCGCGCCACTGGAAGAAGAAGAAGATCTTAACTTCTAAATAAATATATATTAGAGAAACTGGTAATGATTTTGAACTTTAAACTAAAACTCTGGCCATTTTATTCGTTAAAATGTTTTAAAAGAATATTATTTTAAAAAATGACGAGGCCTATCAAAAGGAAGAAACGATAATTTTATAAAGTATAGTTCTACAAAATAAAATAACAAAGAGTTTTTCTTTGTTAGGATTTCATTTTCTTCATACTTGAACTTTAAGTAAAATTATTAAAAAAAGAAAGAAAAGAAAGTATATAAATAAACTAAAGAAGAAAAACCCTTTATCAAAACCGTACAGTGAACAGAAAAAATAATAATAAAGGAGCATCAGTTAAAGGAAAGAAGAAGAAAAAAAAAGAGGGTGGGAATAAAGAAAGATGGGATCTCAGTTAATTAAGCTACAGACACAATCTCTACAATTTCAACCCAGGCACAGGCCCAAAGTAAACCACATATCCTCTATCAGAATTACCCACCTCACGTATAGAGGTAGCAAATCGAAATACAGATAACGTCCCTCATATTCAGTCTATAAATGAGTTTAATTTAAATATTCAATAGAAAATGAACATAAACTCGAAAATGAAACACTCTAGACACGGAGTAATGGCTTATTCACTTGTAATGAATAAACAAAAATATAGAAATTTAAAAAAATTAAATTTATAATCGCATCCAGGACTCTTCGATTCCTCTCTTATACGTAATTCTTTCCTACCTCACTGCTAGAATCTTTAAAGTAAGTCATAACCTTTCATGCTCATCTATATTTATTCAGTCCTCCGGTGTACCTCAAGGTAGTATCCTGGGCCCAATCCTTTATACCACATATACAGCTGATATTCCAACCCATCTTAGTACTGTTCTCACTACTTACGCAGATGACGTATGTATGTTATCTGTAAATAATGACTCATCTGCAGCATCTCAAGTCCTGCATTCTCACATTTTTAATATCCCTACTGTATCCCATCAAATTACCCTTCGTCGTAAACCTATGCCTGTCCTACTATATCGTTTAGCAATATTCCACTCAGTTGATAAGATCCGGTACCTAGGACACCATCCTGACAAACGTCTTGTGTTTACTTTAAATTATTAGGGAAATAAATCCTACCAAATAACTTTTATCCTTCATCGCAAACCTATAACATCTTGCCCAACAGTATCCTTCAATAAAACTCATATTGTCCCGGTTGAACAGATCCGATATCTAGGACTGCACCTTGACAAACGTCTAACTTGGAACCCTCATACAAGACTGAAACAACAAACTGCCCGAAGTTTTCGACTACTCCAACATTTACTGGACAAAGACCTTCCACTTAAGTACAAAAGGCTCATCTACATGATTATCATAAGATCGATATGGACTTACGGAGTAGAGATTTGGGGCTCTACTAAACCATCAAATTCTTCTCGTCTCCAATCCTTACAATCAAAAATTCTCATTGCTCCTTATTTCGTCACAAGTAAACTCATCCATAGAGACCATAACGTTCCCTATGTTGCTGACTTGGCGCAAACCAGGTACCACTCCTTGCATGACAAATTTCATTTCCAATCTAGCCCACTGGTTTCAATCCTTGCTTCCTCTACAATCTCTGATAATCCTCCGAGGCGCCTGAAAAAAAAGTCGGCGTCGAGACCTTCTAGTTAAGCATAATTTTTGAAGAGCTGCCAATGGGTAGTATCCCTACATTGTAAGAGAGATCTAGTTGGTCCTAAATGTAACAGGTCATTAATAAACTCCATTCATTCATTCATACATGTGAATCATGACAATATATCTTGTACCACGTACTAGTATACTAAATATATTTTATAATACAGTTGTAAATAACAATAAATATATATATATATATATATATATATATATATATATATATATATATATATATATTTAAATGAACGAAGAAATAAAAAATAAGGTGGGATTACTTATAAAAACATTCGTATTATCTTAAATATCAGTTAATAATAATACATTCATTGCACCCCAAACTCTTGAAAAGCCATTTTCCCAAAAAGCCCACATGTTTCCTTCGTGGTGAAGATGTGACTTTCTGCCATACTGTATCCTCTAACAACATTTAACTTGTCCCCGTTGAACATATCTGATACCAAGGATTTCATTAAGACAAACATCTAACTTTTAATCCTCATGCAAGACTAAAACAAGAAACCGCTCAGGGTTTTTGGCTACTTACATTTACAAGACAAACGGTCAAACCTTTCTCTTAGATACAAAAGACTCATCTAAGGCTACATGACTATCATAAGACCAATCTTGATCTACAGGATTCATCTTGTATACAAAACAAAACCCTTCCTAAATTAATCAACGGTTCTTATTTTGTAATGAAAAAACATTTATGCACAATGACTTAATGTTCCATGTTGCTAATTTATACCGAACTAGGTACTATTTTTTTCATGAAAACCCCATTCCTAATTTGACCCAATTAGTTTTTATTCTAGCGTCTTATTCGATTCTTAATATCCTCCAAGGCATCTGAAAGGGGGATGTTCCCGAGACCATCTAGTTGAGTATTTTTTTGGAATTGTTCTAAAAGTGTATCATGTATCCAATAATACAGTACTAAATTTGAATAAAAGTAATTTGAAAAATTTAATTTAAAATGTAATTTAACTTGAATAAGTTAAATTATTTACAGGTAAAAAAAAATATTGTAAAAAAAAAAAAAAAAAATGGAATTATTCAGAAAAGTTCACCTGACTACATTTAAAAGTCTCATACAAACCGAATACTGATAAGTCATGATATAAAAGCTTTATACGGCCCCGCAAGGAATGGAAATATTCAACTCTGTTTACCCGAGATAAGAGACCATAAATCTCCACTGAGGTCATAACATTAGAGTTATTGATCACTAGCCTACAGAAAGAGGGAGACCTCATGTGTGTAAGCGCAAGCCGCAGGGTAGGACAAGGCGCAAATTAATATAATCCTATTAGCGCGCAAACTAAATCAGCTTTGAATCATTAGGTTTTGTTAATTTAAGGTTGAAAGTTGTAGCGAAACTGCGGAATTTCTCCTCTTCGTTATATGCTCTCGCCCTTCTGTATAAATTTATTCTTTTTTACAAAAAGAGGAAAAAAAAAGTTTTAAAAAATAATCGTTTTATCAAATTCAAGATTTCGAAGAACTGTAAATATTTAAATCCTATTTAATACTTACCAATACTTAATAGTCCATTTAGAGCAGTGGCTCTCAACAAAAAATTTCGCGGACCCCTTAATACAATTATTTGAATTGCAAGGACACACTAAATCCAAAATATTAGGTACATATTTAGAATTTTAAGAGGTACACCGTATTACCTACATTGCGTGAGAAATACCTCTATAGTTATATAGTTTTAGATATTCTTGAAATGGTCTAGTCAGAGAAATGGTAATTAAGAAGAATGATAAACTAGGCGCTAGGAGTTTATTCGAATCGCGAAAGAACGAATGTACTGTTTTAATAAAAATAATTTAAGAACTACTGAACCTTTGTACAAAAATAATAAAACTCTACATACGGATTAACGACAACCAAAACAAATGAACTCCCTATTCGCCATTTCATAGAGTTAATGAATCACACACAGTGAAGATATTTACATATTATTTTTATTATGAGAACATAATACACATTCTGAATACAATACACTGTGCTGAAGAGTTTGGGTGACTACAAGTGTACATTCCGAGGTCTCCTTCTTTGTGTGACACAAGTAATGTTACAACTAGCGTGATAAGTCTTGAGGATCAAAGGGTATATATAGCAAGGGATTGTATAGGGGATGAGGAGGCGGCATGGGCACCACAATGCAAGTGCTTGCAGGTGTTGGGTACTGTGTCCTTAGTACAGGTATGTGTTCTTTGTCGGTACTTGGTCAGTCCTTTCTAGGTAGCTGGTTTAGGGTTATCCGTGGTAGTCTTAGGTACACACAAAGTAAGTTATTAAACACTACTATGTATTATTGATAAGTCAATCTCGTTCTATAACTATAACAAACCTCACTGACACGACAATAGACTTCTAAATAACATGTTAATAGCTGAAATACCTAGTCAAATAAAGCTATAAATAAAGCTGTATGAGAGACCTTCTCTGCTAAATTTAAGTCCTAGAATTTAAGTACTACTACTGGGCACTTTTCATTCCAACGTGACCTGCAAGTGAGCTTTTTCTAATCACTTTTGCTCGTTGTTAGATTTCACCTAAAATGTGTGAATAAAAAAATAAATAAATAAAATAACAATATTATAGTTCTTTCTAAAATGAAAAACATCTACTTGTCAAACAGCATTTAAAAAACCGCCCTTTCTTATTTATTTTTTCTTATCCATTCAAAGAGTTATTGTCTACTTCTTTCTCTATTCAAAAAACACGTGGTGTTTCTCAGATATAATGTTCTCCGCCACATATGTTTCTTCTATGTATATCAACTCTCCACCTGAATCTATCCACCACCTCCAATATCAGACATATACAGATGAGTTCTAAATCTACCAATCCTTTCACCCTACCGAAATTCTTAAGGCTACTCTAAACCTATATTATATAAAAGTGTGAGGTGCGAAAATAACAATTATTAAGTCGAATGACCAAATTACTTACCCTGACCAGATATGAAAACCATGAAGAATTTAAAGACACAAGTGAAATCGTAAGCAGCATATGATTAATATTTTAACGTAACACATTTATCACTATTCCAATATTCTTTCTACTGCTAATCCGTAAGTTGGAAATTCACACCCATCATCGAAACATATTTACAAAAATATTTGTGATTGCGCTTTAATAGCATTAATTTTATTAGAAGCTATCATTAGCCAACCTATAATTAAAAATTACGGTAAAATAGAATATTCTGTAACGCCTTATATCCAGGAGCGTATAAGCAAATAACGTCACCATAAATAGAATAAAGAAACGTTGACTGAGATACATATCATACAAAAACTGAAACTATTGTCATATTTTCAAAGAACATACACGAGTTACCTATAAGTAGATAAATAAACAGTCGCCTCATGTCTAAAGCACAAATTTAATCTACGAATCACGTATGATAATAAACATCAAAGTGTTTTCATATCAATTTTACAATTATAATATAATTAAAATAATATGCAATATTTTTAATCTTTATTAATACTACCATTTAATAAATTAAAATATTCCTTTTTATGTAAGGTTGTTATGATTGTAACAATACAAATAATAATATTGATATATTCAACTTTACTAAACTACCCTATTGTATTGCTGTATTTATAACACTGCACGATGTGGTACACAAATGATCTCAATGATAAATAAATAACAAAAATCAAATTGATACAAATGTTCTGTGGACGCCATCAAGAAGTATAAACGGGGCAGGGTATATACATTGCCTGCAATACTGAATGGTTGGGAGGGTTAACGGAGTCACAACGACGGATATGGACGGTCGCATTTATGGGTCTTATTTTAAAAGGGTTTAATTATATTATTCTGGGTTTAGTATTCCAAAAAACATTAGTTCTTAAATTCAATTCTTTCAAAGTGAAGGTCACTGGGTAAATAAAATTGTCTTAATACGTTCCCAGAAACATAGCTGAATTTTTAATGTGTACTTTAATTATTTAGACGTTTGCCTATCATTTAAAAATATTTAATAAGGTTATATATATATATATATATATATATATATATATATATATATATATATATATATATAACCTTAATGAAAAATTTCAAAAGTCTTGTAAAAAGAACAGCTCTCCTCTGAGAAAATCAGGCGCATGCTAAATTGCATGTTGTTAGAAGTTGTTGAGAAACATCTGGATTCCCAACTCCGACGAAGTATAATTAATTTTAATGAACTTGAACAAGCTCTAAAACCAGAGGGTAATGCGAGAAGGTTGGGATTTATTAATTGAGGTAAAATATCGGATCGCTATTTTTTTTTTTAACTTTTAATCAGAATATGTAATTATAAATAAAATTAAAAATGTTGAAATAATTTAAATCAAAAAATGTTTATATTATTCGTAAACTAATGTCTCTTAAGAATTAAATTAATATATTAGGTTCTAAAATGAGTTCATAGCATATTTCAATTTCAATTTAAACCCCTCTGTGTTTATAAAATCGTGTTCAACTGGTCAATAATATTTACATATTCTGAAAGAGGAATAATTGAGGTGCTTTCATGGATTAGTTTCGACTGAAATTGATTATCTTTAAGTGGTATTTTGCTTGATCAGAATAAAAGAGAAAAAAAAATTTAAAGTCATTCAATATTTTTTTTAATTTTCGAAAAGGAAAGTTCGTTGCGCGGGCGGTTAAAATATTTGCAATTTGTATGGCAATGATATATTAGAAAGAGTTCCGTCCGTAAGAGTTTTTCTCGGTTCAGAACCGTAAACGTTGACTTCGAAGACGCAAAGCTCCCGGGTCGTTCTATAAATGTTGATGATGACCAAATTGAAGAATTAGTCAGAGACAACCCTCACTCAATATAGAGGATATCGGGGATATATAAACAAGAACCTCATGTTCTTATTCAAATAGCCAGAAAAAAACAATACGAACTCATTTTACAACCAAATATTTAAGCATTGTAAATTCATTATTTAAAGAAAGATCTAATAACATCATTAAGTAATCATTATTGTAATGTATAAACGCGTCGTCCTTCAACTGTTGATAATAAACGTTCAAAAAACTAGGTTTAAGATGGCAACGTGTAGTATACCAAAATGAGTCTTAATAATTTATTACAAATATTTACAAAATCTAAAGTTTTTATTAGGTAGGGAGTGGCGTGGTCTAGTGAGTAGAGCGCTAGTCTACTGTACTCTGGGTCCTGGGTTCGAATCCCGGCTGTTGTGGAATATTTTTTATTCTGTTATTTTAGCCTGAGGGCGATCCTGAGGCATGGAGACTCTCCTGGGGCAGACCCAGCCTCTATAAAGTGGGTACCCAAAAAAGGGGAAAAAAAGCCTGGCGACTGAACGTGATCTTGGCCGAATCACGCCATTGCACGGCCGTTGGCCTAGAAACAGTACGAATCTCTATATGTACTGAGCCCAAAACTCTTCATGGGTTGTAGAGGTACAGGTTTTTTTTTTTTTTTTTTTTTTTTTAAGTTTTTAATAAAATCACCAGTAAAAACGCAGCTAAATTATTATACAACCAAATACAAATTTAATGACCAGAATAGTGTGGCCATAAAATTTAAATATTTACATGATATTATTGAATTTACTGCGGCGAAAAATTATATTATCATAACAGGATAAATTTTCACTATATTAACCATATTATTAGTCTAGAAGGTTCCAAGTCCATATTCCTTTCTAAAAGGATTATGTGATATTAAATAGGAAACAATTTTAGAAACTAGTGGATTAGAATGGAAATGGAATTGTCAAGCATGGAAATGTATCTGGAATTATCCGAAATTTTTCCATACGAAAAAACCTAGGATCTGAACGTAGAAAGCCACTAAATTACAGGTGACTCGCAAAAACTTATTGTGCACAATTGAGTAATAATGAACAGAATTTGTGTTATAAAACTATGTTTGCTAGGCGGCTCGGAAGTCACCCACATCTCGTTTCGAAATCAGACGTTATATTCATCATAATACTAGATAAAAGTAGATCTATATAGATATATCCTTTTTTAAAAGATATGAGATGAGAAAAGTATAATTTATTTGTATGTCTCTTTTTCTTCTTTATCACTCATTTTTATTTATTTCAAAGATTTTTTTTTTTTATATTTGTATTTTTTTTTAAAAAAGTTTGCATAAACAGCTGGTCAAAGCAATAGGTCGATAGCTAGAAACTATTTTTTTTAGATTTTCTTCTTTTTAAAACAGGAGTGATATTAGCTCTACACCAGTCATCCAATTGATGAACATCACCCAACCAAGTGAAGTGATCTCTTTTTGATAAAGAAAAAGTATAAAACGACGGCGACGAGGGACAATAAGCTCAGAATAGTAGAGCCCTATGTTCGCAGGACAAAGTCGAATATTCAGTTGACGCGAAAGGAAGAAATAGTTTTGGATCGTTTAAGAATTGGGCATACTCGTCTCACCCATCAGTATTCAATGGGAAAAAAACCCGCGCCTGAGTGTATCTCGTGTGGAGTACCTCTTCAGTACAGTCATTCATATTATCCCTGAATGATACACTTACGAGGATGAACGACAAAATCATTTGTCAGGAATTGAACATGAAGAAATATTCCAGGTAGAAGACCAAATTAAGAAGTTAATGTTATTTTTAAAATCAACGAAAATGTTTCAAAATATTTAAATTACAACTTTTAATTAGGAATTAATGAATGGAAATTGTAAAAAAGGGTGAGATGAACCTTGTGGTTGAAAAACCATAGTAAATAAATTTTTTTTTTTTCAATTTTATTCAATCTTTTAAGACTTAATTACTAAGGGTTTTTTTTAACATTAAAAAACATAAAAAAGTAATAATAATACTGGTTTAATTCCTTCCCCCAAATATTTCTGATGTGAAATAATAATAAACTTTTCGGTATCATGAACTATCCGGGATATTTACAAGGAACGCAGGAGGAAATTAATTTTATTTATTTTTTATTTTTTAACCAAAATATTAGTTTACGTTTATACATGACCAATATCATGAATAAGCTAACAAAGTACTCGGTTAAAAATATTGAATAGAGGGGTTCCCTGATTTTCATCTCAGATAGTGCTAAGTTATTTCAAAGGTTCTGCGGTCGCTTTTATCGCAGCTATACAATCTAGTAATAACGGCCAACCAGATGAAAGAAAATATATTAAAAATTGCTAAAAAAAAAAAAAAAAAAAAAAAAAAAAAAAAAAAAAAAAAAAAAAAAGGCATTAATTTCATTTCAACGATATTTAATGCATATTTTATTTTTAGTAAACGTGAAAAATATATTCCTTTCATATCTGCGACAACGACCTCAAAACTATAAAATTATAAATTTATCAATACCAAAGGTAGTTTTGCAGTAAAACTAGTCGAGCTAATATTCCGTGATTAAAAGGCTAATTATATTTTCACTTTTACTCACGTATAGGGTTCAGAAAATTTCCAAACTCGAGTATTAGGGTGCTTTGAGTACAAATGGCCAAGTCGCGCGAAACGTTCAGTATTTATATGTACCACCAGTCTATTTCAAGAACTAAAAGTAATAATAAACTGAAATTTTATAATACAAGTGTATGCCTATAATGTCGGTAAAGCTACTGTTTTACTTAATTTGACCGACCAGAAGTGCCACTTTATACAGTGTATTTTGCACTTTTTTTAATTTAATTTTTCAAAAACTCCACTATATTGATGAAAAATTAAATATGTTTTCATAAAAACTAGGTTTTTACATAATTGAATTGGTTTGATAGAGCTTAAAAGCAAAATGAAAAAAATTCCAATTCGAAAGAATTAATAATTTCTACAATTATTTTAAGCTTCATGTCTCTGAATACCAATCAGATTTCTATTTTTTTTTTTTTTTTTTTTTTTTTGGGAGGGGGAGAGGGAGGGAAATTAACGTATTTATTAACAACTCAATAAAATTCAAAGGCTTAAAAGAATATTTTTTATTTTATTTTTTGGAATGTCTATGTCATGAAACATTCAAAATCCTTTATAAATAAACGATTTATTCTTTCATTTATCTGTAAGTGGCTTATGTAACGTCGAGTTTAGAGTATCACTGTGCAGTAAAATGTGACATTTTCAGTGAAGAGAAAAATGTTTTATTCAACATCATACTGTCCAAATACAGTAAGCATCATGCAGTCCAAACATGGTGGGTTGCTTTGTTGTACACAGCAGACTTAATCATCTAAACTAGATAGCTGTTACAACAATTTTTCTTACCATTTATTACTGAAATTTATTTCAAAAGTTAATGTTAACTTAATTAACTAATATATCTTCTTCCTCCTTCTTCTTTGGGATTATTTAAAATTTATTAAACAATTGTCGAAGAAAAAAAAATGGATAGGAACACTGCTCACCGTATAAGTGATAATTAAACTCAATATATTGATGTGAATTTTAATGGGCTTTAATATCATTTAGGTTCCATTCTGATTAAAATAGTGTGACAGGGCTTAAATACCGATATTTGATATATTCTTCTATAAAGTTTCTTCAATTTTATAGGTTCCTAAAAAATTACCTTATCATCATGAAAAAATGGCTAAGTACATAAGTTGCACGAATTCGTTATTGAACTATGGGAGAAAAAAAAAAATTTAATGTAAATTTATTTTGTTTTTTACGATAAGAACAGGAATATAGATGTATAATATACCGTTTGAAAACTTAAGATTTTAGAAATAATATTATTTTATGCACAAGATTGTAAAGTAATGAGGAGTAACAAACAATGGATAAAACTAACTGATTGTTGTAGATAAAAATTACGTATTATAATTTTTTTTTTTAAACATGTTTATTGATATTTACAACTATATAATTTACATGTAGAGATACTACCCTTTGGCAGATCTCCAAAGCTATGCTAAACCAAAAGGTCTTTGGGCCATGTTATTTTCAGACGCCTCGGAGGATTATCAGGGTTTGTAGAGGTAGCAAGGATAGAGTGGGAATGGAGTTTGTCATGAAAGGAAGGGTACCTGGTTCGGGCCAAGTCAGCAACATAGGGAACATTTAAGTCTATGGATGAGTTGATTCGTGACAAAATAAGGAGCATTGAGGATTTTTTAAGAATTGGAGACGGGAAAAATTTAGAGTTTAGTAGGGCCTTAAAGATCTTTATATTATTTACTCGAAAACACGTGTTTCTAACAATACTAAATGTATTTCTTTAAACCTTTTTGAACTCTATTTATTAGTTGTTAAATTGATTTTTACAACCAAGGTAAGTGAACGTCTTGAGTTGCTCGCACCAGATTTTGATATTGAGATTTTTAACTTAATTTGCATTTTTCTTTTTTCTTTAGATATTAGTGCAATCCGACTAGCGAAAAAGAAAAATGGCTTAATGAGAGTAGAAGAGGGAAACTCTTAATTCTCACTCGTTAGACGCGGGCTCCAAGTTACCGGTTGTTAATTTCACTTGATGGCCTTCATTGAGGTAGCGGAATAACGAAATTGCCTTGCTCTGTACTCCAAGTCACTACTTTCCGAAACAATTAGCGGCAATCAGAAAGCCGGTAATGCTTAGTTGTGAACTTTGCTAACTCCAACTCCTAGTACAAAGAGGTCCAAGGTGCTTCTCCCTTAAAATTGGAACCTTCTCTAGACCCTCACAGTTCCTAATAACGGCAGAGGGGGGGGGGGGGGCTTTTACGTCCCTTTCTACTGCTTTTCTTTATCCCCTGTCTTGTGAGAATAGGCTTAGAAATAAAACGTTTGGAGGTGTAAATTAACTATGTATTAAGGGCAAGAAAATCACAATATAGGTTTATTATTTTTTGTAATAAATCTTCGTTACCGATAAATAACATACTAACCTCCATTGAAAATTTGAGATGGTGAATTTCAAGATAAGTATAAAAGTCTGGAGGGGAGAACACACGACTTTCACTTACCTCCGTTGTTAAAATCGATTAAAGAATTTTTAAATATAGTTAGAGATGAAAAATAAGTGAAACTAATAAAGAATTAATTTAATTAAATTTTTATAGATACATTGGAGCGCTCAACACACGACTTTCACTTACATCCGTTGTTAAAATCAATTGAAGAATTTTGAAAAAGATATAGATAAAAAAATAAATTGTTAAAGAATTAATTAAATTGAATTTTAATAGAAACATGTGTTTTATAAAAAATCTGGTGCGCTCAACACACGACTTTCACTTACCTCCGTTGTTAAAATCAATTAAAGAATTTTAAAATAGATGTAGAAATAAAAATAAATTGTTTAAGTATTAATTAAATTGAATTTCAATAGAAACATGTGTTTTATTAAATAATCTATTATATTTCATCTACAAAAATCAGTTAGTTTTATCAACTTTATTCACTCTCCATTACACTTTACAATTCGGTGTATCAGATAATATTTTTTTTTCAAAAATCTATTGCTATGCAACAGTATATCATACATCTATATTAAATACAAAAACTGCATAAAAATAAGTTTGTACTTTTCTCTTTTAGTTGATTATCGAATTCGCCCAACTTTCATATTTAGACGTTATTTATCTATGCTAATAAGACGATATACCTAATTTTTTGAAATATACAAAATTAAATTTAAAAAAAAATTAAATTTACTTTAGAGGAAGAAAATAAAAATTCCTTCATTTATGCCTTGTCATACTATTTCAATCAGAATAAAACTTACACGATGTTAAATCCCATTAAATTTTACATCGATATATAGAGTTAAATCAAAATCGTAATATTATGATGATATTTTTTCCAAATTTAATATAATTTTGCTCTTTTCTGATTTAGTTTCAGAACGAATTGGTTCAACTTATATATTTCCTCGTTTTAAATATTTGCTAACAAGAAAAGACACTCAGCATTGATTATTTTTTCTTATATAGCTTATTCATAATTCTACTTAATGTGAAAATTTCGATCATAAGAACATTGTCGTTTTCTTATATCAATCTCCAAAAATGGAAAAAATCCCGTTTTCGTCATATTTAAAGGGAAGTATCTCAAAAGTAACAGAGAGAAAAATTATGAAGCTGAAACGGATTACACATCTATATTATGGGTTCAAGTGATATTAAAGTTAGTGTCTGAAACTCAGCTGGTTTCTCAAGTTATAAATATTTTTTTCGTTAAAAAAAAATTATCTTAATAAATATCAACTTCAGTTACTTTGCACTTTTTAGAACGAGAAAAAAAAAATATGATGATAAAATCACTATCTTTGTTTCTCTTTCATACTAAGTTGGAAGAAAAAAAACATGAAAATTCACATAAAACGAAAGAATTAGCGCAATATAAAAAAAAAAATTAGAAAGGATTATCACGTTTTTTTTCACACTGTATAGTCTTAATATTGCACTAATTGTTGTAGAGATTTTCGTCTGAAAATTGTATTCTTTTTTTTTTTAATATAAATTTTCGACAAGGAGTTATCTATCCATAAGCAATTAAAAATTAAATTAAATATTAAGTATATAATAAAAAACAAGAGGATAGCAATGCACAGGACCAAGTTGGATTCTCGATATCTGAAACCTTACGATGACTTGATATTTTAATGAGGCAAGTTAAATTTATGAAAAAATATAACAAGACAAATTATTATTGACTTTTTAACAAATATTCGTTTTAAGGAAAAATAATACAATATATAATAACAAATTAAAAAATAGTCGATGTGAGCATATTTCTGATAAATCTACCATAAAAACGAAGAGTATAAAACACAAAAAAAATTATAATTAATAAAACAAAATATAAATTAATGAAAAAAGAAGCAAATGTTTCTGACAATAATAACATATGACATAATATTCTATATACAGATATATCATGTATTTCAATTATGTACAAATTGACCATTTAATAATAACGAGCAGCACTATCGTGTCTACTGAAGCGTTGTTGGGAATTTGAAACCAACTTGGACGTTAATTGTGGTAAATTATTGTTGAGCTTCCAATTGGAAGGAGGGTAGTGGAGGTAACCATCGTTGGAGTAGTAGGGGCAGTTAAAGGGGGCATTGGGGAGGTGGCAGTTGAAGGGGGCAAGTGGTGGGGGTAGTCAAAGGGGAAAGGTGGGGGTAGTCAAAGGGGAAAGGTGGGGGTAGTCAAAGGGTTTGGGGGAAGGTCGTATTGTGAGATCGCCTTGGCCCACGCTGTAAGTTCCTCCACTAATTGTTAGGTATAATTCATTGAAGTTCAATTATGGGTATAAACTTGGAAAAGTACTTGTGAAAGACCATATTTCTCTATAATTACTTCTACGTTAATCATTGAATATTTAAAAAGAGTACAATCTTAAAACCGCGGGGCACAAAATTAAGATTTTAAAAATGTTTCGGTTTGTTACATCACTATACACATATATGACAATACTCGCAAAGTACATTGAAACGTCCTAATTTATTGTCGGCGTCCAACATAACTCTGTTACACTGCAACATATACGAAATATAAAAATATTTAATTACAAATAAACAATTTCACTTTTTTAATCTTTATTTTATTTAGTAAGTATTATTTGGCGCGATAGGCGTAATGGAGAGAAAATTCTCAGCGGCTCCTCTTCCAGAAGTGCTTCCAATTACGCATTTAGTTGAGAAAGACCCTCATCCAGTTATTTTTCAGCCTTCTGCAAATGTTGTCCGGCATGTTACTAATGGCCATGTTTTATATCAATAATTTGGTATGTCCGTTTAAGAAGTTGTAAAAACGTTTGTAGATCGTTTGAATCTATTCGTCGAATATCGCATCTTTCTGTCAAATAACAAGCCAAGATATTTTGTTGTGTCTGTCTGAGGAACATGGAGGCTGTAAATATTTACAGGAGGGAAGGTCACACCTTCACTTAAATTTGGACAAACAAGTAATTGTAATATTAAAAACTATTTAATTGATAGATGATTAAATATATCTGAACTTTTGGAAAATATCAACATAAAATTTAAAAGAAACATCTTTATCTCAGGTTATGGTGCATTCTCTAATCTTCGAAATTCGAAACTTGGTAATATCATTGAAAGTTTTTGACCAGAGATGGGAAGTAATGATGTATTGTTACTATATTGAGGGTGTATTTTTCATTATCATATTAATATGTATGTCTTTTGTTGTTCTGATGTTTAGGAAAAAGGATTTGGTACCCGTCAGTCATAAATCCGACAATGAAATAATCTCTCCCTCAGATGCCAACATCTTTTGCCTCGATTTGTAACTTCCTTATTTTATTGTATTATTATTTAAAAAATTTTATCTTGTATAATTTTATATTTTATTAACTTTATATTTTTCTTATCGTTTATTTGACATCTAGTTGTTTTTCTATACACCTGAGATTGTACTTTTTATAATTTTCTGTTAGCAATGTAGAACCAATTTTGCACATATTTGTTTTGTTTTTCCTTTGAATATTTTTTAAAAAGGCAAGCTGTAGGGTTTTTTTATATCAACCCCCTCCATACCACCTATTGATGTTTTTCGGTTTTCCTCAATTTATACCTGGCATGACTCATTGATGGTACGTATATATACATGTGTACATGTATATATATATATATATATATATATATATATATATATATATATATTTATTTATTTTTTTTTTTTTTTACGACTCTATTTAAGTGTAAAGTTTTCATTTCATACTTATCATCATCTTACTGTATATCATATTATTATTATTTCTATGTATAATATTTCTGTATATTGTATTTTATATTTTATCATTGTCACAACATTCATATTTTTTCATTATCATACTGATGTGTATTTCTTAAGTTGTTCCAATGTTTGTAGCCCTGATGATGTCTCACAAATATGAGCCGAAACGCCGGCGAATTAAAAATATTCAAAAAACGATTGACTCCCGATTATTCCTACCAACGGTTGTATTGTTACCATACAATAGTTCGGAAAATGTCCGCAATGAGTTCGCTAATTGTTGGCTGGTAAACGTCATTAGGTTAAGTTAGGTTACTAACATACCACATTAGGTGCATTTCTCACTAATCCAAAATTTATTGTATAATAAATTATAAAATTTAATGCTGCAAATGTGAGCATTTTCAGCTGTCTTAACTATTAACCAGGACTCAAAAAAACCCTGAAAACTCTGTTTTTAGACATATATTTCAATAATACAAAAAAAAAAAAAAAAAAAAAAAAAAATCTGTATCTCTACAACCCATGAAAAGTCTTGGGCTCAGTACGTATAGAGATTCGTAATGTTTCTAGACCAACGGCTGTACAATGAGGTTATTAGGTCGAGATCACATTCAGCCGCTAGGTTTTTTCCCCATTTGCGGTTACGCATTTTATTGAGGCTGGGTCAGACCTAGGAGGGTCTCTATACCCTAGGGTTTTCTCATGAAACGGCACTTGTTTTGATTGTGCTAATTAAAGTGGTGTAAAATTTAGTATCATATAGTTTAATTTCATACAGCTTTGACATCATGTAGATTTTATAAACCTTCTTCTCAAAAAGTACCTTACTTTTTTAGATTTAAAAAAAATTAAAGATATCATCTTAATAGTTTCGAAAAAAACGGCTTAATATCACAGCGGAACGAATTTGATAACCAACAAAAGGAAAAAAAGTACGAACTTACTTTTTAGGTAATTTTTTTTCAGAACACAAGATTTTAGAAAGTGAAAATGTATAGTAGTAGCCGAATGCAGTATACTATTAGAGAGCTAAAGATTTTAGGAAAAAAATTTCCGTATATAAAGACCAGTAAAACTTAATGCAAAAAGACGAAAAAGGGCATAAACTTATGATTATTGTAAATAATAATTTCTGTACGCTGATGACACAGCTATCCTATCCTCTCACTTAGATCCCGAAATCGCATCTACAGGCCTCCAAACACACCTTTCTCAAATTGAAGACTGGTGTAACAACTGGAGGATCAAAGTCAATCAATCCAAATGCAGACATGTCACCTTTACCCTTCGAAGACAATCCTGCCCTCCAGTTCTCTTTAACTCCGTTCCGCTTCCTTTCTCCGACACAGTCCGGTATCTTGGCTTCCTTCTGGACAAAAGACTAACTTGGGACCCGCATACTAGACTTAAACGACAAGAACTTTCGACGATTTGGACAATTATACAGACTACTGAACAGAAATTCTAAATTATCTATCGAGAACAAACTGCTAATATACAAGACAGTACTGAAACCTATCTGGACCTACGGACTTGAACTGTGGGGGACAGCCAAATTTTCTAACATCAAACGCATTCAATCCTTCCAATCAAAAGTCCTCCGAACAATAGTTAATGCTCCTTATTATGTATCCAACCATACCTTACACCGCGACCTAAATATTCCATTTATTTAGACCTTATACCATTAAAATTCTCTAAATTCCATCAGAACCTTATCCATCACCCTTATCCCCTAGCTCAATCCTTATCCAGCTCCACACATCCTTACCATCCTCCTAGAAGGTTGAAACGGCAGTGGCCCCGCGACATTTTGTAAATATATTGGAGTTCTAGCACTGGCTAGATTCTCCACTCAATGTGATGTGTGTGTGAGTGTGTGTATGTGTATATAGGTATAAGAGAATTCTTGACTTATTGTATTGATTCATTATTGTGTATATATTTTATTATAATTATAAAAAAAAATAAAAAATAAAATAATTTCTATTGTTAGATTATTTAATCTGAAACACATCGAAACTACTTAATCCTTTCACGATTTTTTCAAGCCTAACTTCATTTAAAAGTTCTTAACTTGATTTTAGCAACGGAGGTAAGTGAAAGTCGTGTATTGCGCACATCAGATTTTTCCAATGTCGTCAGAAGTGCTGTGTCTACATGTTTAAACTTTAATTATAAGTATTCGATAGACCTAAGACTGAAATTTTGCAGCAATAAGCAAAAAGTGACCTCTTTTGAGTGGGATCACTTGTAGCTGGGTGGCTAGCATAACAGCCTCCTATGCCAAAGGTCACGGGTTCAAACCCGCAGGTGGGCATAGGATTTTTCAATGGGAGTAAAAAATCCTAAGTTATGCCGTCCTTCGCAGGGGACGTTAAAAGGTGGTCCCTAGCCTGCGAGATGACAGGTACTCGTTAAAGATTCCTATCCTAATAAAACCTGGATAGGAAAAATTTAGGACTCCCACTGTAGCATCGTCCGATTAGCCATAGTAGCTTAAAGTGACGTTAAATAAATAAACAAAAAAAATAAACAAACCTCTTTTGAGTTATTGACATCTTAATTATTTTTTATTTACTTTTCTTTTTAAGTGTCTGTGGGTTCTGAGGATAGAAAAGTTATTGAAAACGTGTGAGGGCTGAGTTGAAGTAATGAATGAATAAATTATTCTGGATATCTCTGCAAGACCAACAGACGGAATTTACTTGAGAAACTGGCTGATTGGACTCGGTTCAGAGCCTAATGCGGCTCGATGGAAACATAATGATGGGGTTGAATTTCCATCTGGGCTCGATAGCAGTCCGGGTCTCACCAACTTTACTTACAATATTCAAAGTTTGGTTTATCACGCTGTTTCAAATCTTGGGATTTAGGTTGGTAGTCTTGGAAGGAGATTCGTACAAATTATTGTGAACTAATAGTTTATTTTTACTGGATATTTTAACAACATAGAAAATCAGGCTATAGTGCAGCGTATTATAAAAAAATAAATCGATTATAGTAAACGTCTATTACGTAAAGAAACAAAGGAATATAAAAATCTGGTGAACGCAACACACGACTTTCACTTACCTCTGTTGTTAAAATCAATTTAAGATTTTTTAAATACATTTAGAGATAAAAATAAATTGTTAAAGAATTAATTATATTGAGATTCAAAAATAAGTGTTTTATTAAATAATCTACTAAATTATTATCTATGACAACCCGTTAGTTTTATCGACTTTTCGTCACTCTCCATTAATTTTTACAATTTAAAGTATTATATATAATTTTTTTCAAAAAATCGTTTGCTTTCCAATGATATATTATACGGACATATTACTGCCTTTTTGTTCCAAAATACAAAAATTGCATTAAAAAATATTATTTATTTTTTCTTTTTTAGTTGGATATTGAATTCGATTAACTTTTATATTTATCCGTTTTTTATCAATGCCAACAATATAATATGATTAATTTATTCAAATCTACAAAATTAAAGGCATTTCAGAAGAAGAAAATTTAAGCTATCGGCATTTACGCCCTGTTAGACTATTTCAATCAGAATAAAACTTATATCATATTAAAGCCCATTAAATTTGTTATCAATATAGTGAATTTAATTAAAATCATTACAGCCGTTTTTTTAGTAAATCACAAAAAGATGCAAAATGCGAGGTATAAAGTACCACTTCCGGTCATCTAATTTTTGAGAGAAAGGTGCTGTAACATCTCAGGCGTATAATAGTCTCAAATAGAAATTTTATTTTCGAACACGTTTTCGTTTTCGTGCTGGGCTGGTAAGGGGTTGTGGTAACAACATAGACCTTTTTGCGGGACTTAGTTATTTGGACTCAGAGTACCCCTAAACGTGAATCACCGTTGAAAAATGGAGTTAAAAAATGATCACGATCTCAATACTTCCCCTTACTATATATTTCATATATTGGAAAGTGAAAGTAAAAACTGAATAATGCATGAAATGAATATGGACTAATTACCAGAAATAACTTTGAACCATCCGATTCACAACAAAGTAGTTTCAGACTCATCCAGATGAGCTAACAAATGGTTGATTAGACAACATGCACACTTTTGACAAAGCCACTTAGGACTCAATTGGTGAAGGGAGTTCAACAGAGAGATAAAAGAACTGGAACCCCCCACGAAACTGTTAAGATGAAAAACACTTCATGCGGAGTCAGTTAAGGCCAAATTTAAGTATAAGCTGGATTGCGAGGTATTTTTTCACGAGCAAGCTTGTAAAAATCGGAATAAAAAAATTCTAATTTACATAAATATCAACAGAGTGAATGAAAGTTTAGGCAAAACCTCAAATTTTAGTTTGAAAAGGAACGAATCCATTGAAGAATTTTGGATATTACACGACGCGAAATCACCATACTGATTACGAAATCACAACCATGGAAAAACATGTAAAGTTTTTGGATCCTCATTCTCCTAAATACACGAAACGTGTGCTGCTCTAAGGTATAAATTGCCTCAGGAGATCTAGAGCTAAAAATAAAACTCTTAATTAATTCTTTGTTCAATTCATCTTTGGAGTCCCCAGGTACACCTCCACTCCCAACTTAATAGCGAATTATTGGGGCTTAACTCTTCTTTCATAATTTCCTTGTATCATTCCTTTACCAAGTTATCTGTTATTACCGACTTCATACATTTTTGACCTTTTACAATTCAAATCATCAGTCCATTTACGTAATACACACTCTAGACCTTTAAATTTATATACAACGCTTCACCGATCTGCACATTTGGGCAGTTATTTTCGCATATAATTCTCAATGCAATGGAATTCTATTCTTCTTTCTATCTGCCATTTCAACTCTTTTCCTTTATTTCAATAACGCTTACTTGATCTTTTAATGGCCATTTAGTCACAAAAGAATTGTAAAAAGGTTCTATTTTATTTTTTTAAATTTGCGTATGTCTGTTTTATTAGTATTTCGTAGTCTATTTGTTAACTCGCTTATATTAATTATATTTGCTTTAAGAAACCCATTTTCGATATTCTGCTAATGTTATTCTAAAAGGGGTTGTCCCAGAATGATAAATAATTTATTCAAAGCCGAAGTTGCAGATGGAGATGTACAAAGCTTAATAATTTATAAAAGAAGATAAATTTATTTTCAGAAAAAATTCATAACGTAAAAGCAAACACACTCTACTAAATAACTGTAATTCAATCACTAATTTCTAAAAGTTGTTTTATAATAATAATAATAATTTTTTATTTATTTTAAGATTTACATCTTTTAGCAAGTTCTTTGGCCTCTATTTCATTTAGACAAAATAATTTTTTACATTTAGCAAGGAAATATTATAAATGTTGAAATAAGAGTTGAGCTAACTACATTAGAAACGACATTATAAGAAAAAATAAATAACAATTAACAAAATAACTAAGAATACAAATCTTGATTAAATAATGAACAAGGAAACTTTAAATAAAAAATAAATAATAATAAACTCAAGAAACAAAAACAGTTTTAAATAATACATATCTTGATAACAAATTTATATAGAAAAAAAGTAATGACATAACAAATGCCTATAGATTTTGTACTTGTCGTTCGTAACAAAACTTCTTATCTTTAAAGCTTCTATTGAAAACAAAAATAATTTCGTTCAACTTCTTATAGTTGGTAATTGTTAATAAGTCTTCTAAATTAAAATTTTTCATAACATACTTAAATAAATAGAATCTTCTGACTGGATCTAAAACTGGACACGATATTAGAAAATGTTGAATATTATCATAACCATCGGTATTAAATAGAGGGCAAGTCATGTTGGGTTCAAATTTATAATATAATCCATTCACTATTATTCTCTGTGATTTCTCGCCTGCCAGTCTTAGTTGAGCGATTAACGTTATTTTGTTTATATTGCATCTAAGATTTAAATATTCTTCTCCGAATTGGAAGTTGGTTATATGGCGATATATTTTACTGTAAGAGGAATTTTTCAATACCTACCATATCCCTGAAATATATATGATTAGCCATTTTCTCAAACAGTTTGCTCATTGATTTTTTCGAACAGCTGGATCATTGAGAACCATATTTCCTCTGAACCTATAAGAATCAGTGACCTACGAACTTCTGCAGTCCAGTTAAAATGCACGTTTTTATTGGTTTCTAGGAGCAGTTAACTTCATCCCTTCGGATATCTTCATCCTTCTCCTAATAAACAATATCGTGCTGAAGGTTTCCAAAATATTTGAGCAGCGAAATTCTTCCTTATGCTGAAGGATATTACTTCCTTTGAACCTTCTTTTTACATAAGATAAGCAAGAGAAATGCCTGGATTATATCAGAACTTTGATTGTATGCAATTGTCAATACAGGTACCTGTGTAATGCATGCATTTTATATCTTCACTGAATAAGGCGAACATGTTTTGGCTTTTAACAATTTTAATTTAGAAGATGTACAAATCATTGTAAAAATTTTATTGAAATTAAATCATAGCAACAAAGAAATATGTAGAGAATGTCTATTCTTTCATGGACCCTTGGTTGTATAACTGGAAGGCACAGGACCACAATAAGGCAACATTAATCAACCCCAACAGAGCAAGTATGAATAAAACATCCCCAACCATTTATTATCTTCAGTCGCTTTTCATCACTATCCTTTCCTTACCCCCATCATGGTAAAATTATGATTGGAAAACCATTTATGTAATGATCCAGATCTGGAATTAAACCAAAAAAAAAGACAAAAGAGCTTTTGGATTATTATGTTGACAGAAGCTTATCTAACATTTCATTCAACTTTTCTAGATAATAGATGAATAGAAATATTTCGGAAAAGTATTACTTTTTTTTGTTCAATTAAAATTAGCTTATATCTTTGACAAACGAAAACTGTTCAGTTAAGTGATTGACTAGTTATTTAAATTCTGACATCTCTGGTTGAACTAAGCAATTAAAGAAAACTAAATTGAATAAAACTAAATTCTGTGCAACTTGAGAGCAGGTCCCATAAATCAGTGCTGTGCACATAGACATTTTCTTTATGTGAGTTTTCAAAGATAAATCATGCAGGAGTAAATAGTAGTCGCTGCCATGGCAGAGGAGACCTGGAGGGGAAGAGGAGGAATGAAGAAGAAAATCAATCCATAAACTGTCCACCGATCAGTATGTAAAAAATATCGTAACTATAGATGTATAAAATTTATATTAAAACAATAGTCAATACAATAGTTTTCATTCATTCTTTCCATAACATACAGTCAACTATCACTCAAAAACCAGCGTGATCACTCCAAAGGGTTGTGTTGGTAATATCCCCACAGAACGGGGATGCTAACAAAACAAAAACATTAGCTGAGGTTGGTGAATATTTCTATGCTAAGAACATTTCGTTATAATATATTTTGATAGATTCTGCCTTTTCTGCAACTATGGATTATAAAGAAGCACACTATAGTATTAAAGTAAACGAGTAAGGCAATAAGATATTGATTCCACTTACCTATATATGAAATATATAGTAAGAGAAAGTATTGAGATCGTAAAATTTTCTAATTCCAGTTTTCAGTCGGAAATACACGTTTTAGGATCCCCTGAGTACAAAAAGGTCTGTGTGTTCGTGTCCGTGTCCGTGTGTGATGAGTGTAGCGCGAATTAGAGCGTCTATGTCTGAGATGTTAGAACAACTTTTCATCATATTCATCAAAATCAGCCAACTAGAAGAGCCGCTCTATACCATGCATTTTGCACCTATTTCATTTTCTCAAAAACGGGTCAAACGATTTTGATTAAACTTACTTAATCGAAGTAAAATTTAATGGACTTAAATACGATGTAGGTTCTATTCTGAATGAATAGTCTGACTGGGCATAAATACCGATGGTGCAAATTTCATTCTCTAAAGTAACTCAAAGGTAACATAAACGTTTAACGAATTTGATAACGAACTAAAAGAGAAAAAGCAAAAGTATTTTTTAATGATTTTTTTTATACATAAGAACCGTAATATAGTTCTACAATATACCGTTGGAAAGTTAAAGATTTTAGAAAAAATATTGTCTTATACACAAAGTTGTAAATGTAATGGAGTGTGATGAAAAGCAGATAAAATAAACCAATTGTTGTGGATAACAAATTTATATTGATAAATTATTCAATTTAAAACATTAACTACATTTATTAGTTTTTAAACTGATTTTAAAAACCAAGGTAAGTGAAAGTCTTGTGTTGCTCGCACCAGATTTTTTTTATAGGTGTCAAGTGGGGTAAGTGGTCAGAAAAAGAAGTACCATAACATACCCATTCTTTATACAGATAAAATGCAAAGTTTTGTCATCTCAAAAATTAAGTAAAATAGATCATGGAATTCTAAAAATATAAAAGAATGTTGAAATTGTTTTAAGCTTACAAAAATTAACATTTTTTTTTTTTTTTTTTTAGTTACATTAGAATTGAGTTACAGCTGAGTTGAGTTATATTTAAAATAAGCAGAAGTAAAAAACATGAACAGAAGGAGAGCGAGTCAGTGAATCAGCTACAAATAAAGAAAACACTTGTGATTAAATTTTAGAATGCTGTGAATTTATAATGAATAAATATATAGAGATTAAATAGATATCTTAATTGGAATTAACATTTTTTTTTATCATTATAAATACTTGGAAAATAAATTATAAAAAATATAAATACAATTTGAAAAAATCTGGTGCGCGCAACACATGACTTGCACTTACCTCCATTATTTATACTAATTCAAGAATTTTTAAACAAATTTTATAAACGAAAATAAATTGTAAAAGAATTATTTAAATTGAATTATTTTATTTTAATTGAAACATGTGTTTCATTAAATAATATATTCCTTTATGGCTGAAGTCGAAATGGGAAGGCACAATTAAATAAAAAAATTAAATAATCTATTATATTATTATCTACAACTATCAGTTTGTGTTATCAGTTTTTCATCACTCTCCGATAACTTTTACGATAGTATATATAAGATAATATTTTTTCCAAAATCTTTCGCATTTCAACGGTATATTATATATGTATATTACTGTATTAAGTTCAAAAGCAAAAATTTGCAAAAAAAAAAATTTTTTAGAGTTTACTCGTTTAGTTGGATTCGGCCAACTTATATATTTACCTGTTTTTTAGCAATGCTAATCAGACAGTATGGTTAAATTTTTTTCGAATTTACAAATTAAAGGTACTTTAGATGAAGAAAATTTGAAATATCGGCATTTAAGCCTAGTCAGACTATTTTAATCCCATTCAATTTTACATCGACATCACGACTTTAATCAAAATCGTTAGAGCCGTTTTTAAGAAAATCGTTAAAAGGTGCAAATTACATGGTATAAAGTGTCTCTTCTGGTTAGCTGATTTGGATAAAAAAATTGCTGTAACATCTCGGGCGTATAGCTGTCTTAAATATGAAATTTCAGTTTCATAGGGCTTTTCGTTTTCGCCCTGGACTTACCACTCACAGACCTTTTTGCGGTACTTGGTCATTGGGACTCAGGGGACCCTAAAACGTGTATAGCCATCGAAATCTATTATAGGTGGAATAATCAGAAATCAGTCCTTTTTTGAAAATTGTTTAATTTCGTCAACGTTTCGGCTCAAGCTTGTGAGCCATCATCAGGACATTACTGAGCCATTCCAAGCATAAACAGTTTATGGAATTTGAATTTAATTTTTGTTGAGCTCAAGACTTTTATTTATTTATCCATTAGAGGTTACTTTTTATTCATTTTTACATACATTAAAGATATTTTCTTTTTTTTTTTTGTTAACACCAGGCAATTATTATCCTTTATCCCACTTTTCTTTTTTTTATTTCAGGTTAACAGTTTATTTTATCATTAATGTACCAGCACATTAACTACCTTACATCCACCCTAAATTATTTAATTAACATTCGCTGTTACTTTATGGTTTATTATTATTAATAATGAACCTTTGTAATCAACCGAGAAAAAATGCCACCTCTCAAAATTTGAGCTCACATTTCACGATACTTAGGAGACCGAAAAAAAATAAAAAATCCGTCAGTCCGCCGTCAGTGGTGGTTCTGTTATGTTGTTATTGATATTTAAAAAAATATTAATTAAAAAAAAAAATCCATGAAATCTGAATCTGTATAGCGTTTAGTAATTAGCGTTCGTGATATACCACTCTTTTTTTTATTAATTTATTGCTTTTCTTATTAATTGCCCGTAAACAGCAATATAAACTGTTGTACCATAATGTAGTAATTTTGAAATAAAAAACCGCAGTTAAATTTACAGCGTTTAAATTTAATTTTTAACTTCACAACATTGATAAAAATCAAATATGGTTTAATTGAATGTAGGTTTTCTCCTGATTCAATAGGTTTGGACAAGTTTAAAAGCCAAATTAAAGTAATAACAATTTCTACAATTATAATATGCTTTGTTAGCGAGTACGCGAATTAAAAATAATAATTTTTTTTTGGATTTATTTAAATTTAAATTATAATTAGATTGAGCCGTGATAGGGCAGAGCTGTTCGTTAGAATGTCTTTTGTTTTTTTCAAGCGTCATTTGTGAGTTAAGATTTTATCCCGGTCGTATTTTGTAGTCCGTGACGATATATGGTTACATGCGGTTACCTTCCACGATAGATGGACTCCAATTTTATCATTTTTGGAGAATTATGGACTCAAAAGAAAACAGTTGCAAAACATAGCGGAGACCATAATCCCGAACTCACTGGGAATCCTGCATCACCACATATATTGAGGCAAGGCTCGATTTATATATGTCCAAATATTTCTATTTGGCAGAATCTCCCTCTATTTGTACCTTAAAAATTGTCTTCAGGATTGATGCGGTATGCTGTGTACTCATAGCAACTCAGCGAAGTTGAGCAGCAGATCCAAATGGGAAATTCTCTCTCTTTTGTATGATTTTTATAATTATACTCCTTTTGAAATGGGCGCAGTATTATTATTTTTATTTATTTATTTTTTTAAATTTTGCTATTCTTCTCCTTTTTACAGTGGCGCGACTTTTGCTATACCCTAGGAATTATAAAATGTATCTTATATATTTTATTGAATACTGGTTTTCTTCCGCTTCTTATCAGCAATATACAGCCTCAATTCATTACCATGGAATAGGATAATCATTTGAAAGGCTTTGCGATTTATCGAATCAGGCTCAAAAGAGGGGGTTAATGTAATCTAAGAGGATAATATCGGGATGGTGAATTGTGTCGAGGGGAAATACCCAGTCGTAGTTCTTCAAGGGAATCTGCTTTGCCGGGGACTGATAAAGACTCAACTTTTTGGATTAAAAGATGAATCCGGAAAGCCTGAGGGAGGAGGAAATAGGGGAGGAATTCTGATGGGGGGAGGGAAGGGATTTGTCGGCTAGCGGGCGCCAAGGCACGACTGTCCCCTCCCCACAGTCAACACAAACACGACTCTTGACGAATTGATTGATTACCATCCGAAACTTGACCTTAAATTCATATTGGCTCACAGCATACGAATAGATATAATAACAATGTACAATACAAATTAAATATATTTTTACTTTCACTTACCTATATATGAAATATATAGAAAGGGGAAGTATTGTGATAGTGAAGATTTTCGAATTCCAGTTTTATATAACGGAAATACACGTTTTAGGGTTCCCTGGGTCCAAATGACCAAGTCCCGCAAAAGTCTGTGTGTGTGTGTGTGTGTGTGATAACTCTAGCCAGTAAACGAAAAGTCCTACGAAATTGAAATTTCATATGTGGGACACGTATAGGCCCGAGAAGAAACAGAAACTTTTTCATCGAAATCAGCTAACCAGAACAGCAACTTTATACCATGCATTTTGCAACTTTTTACGATTTTCTCAAAATGGGCTCAATCGATTTTGATTAAACTCGCTATGTTGATGTAAAATTAAATTTAATATAATGTAGGTTTCATTCTGATTGACATATTCTGAGAGGACTTAAATGACGGTATTTTAAATATTCTTCCTCTAAAGTACCTTTATTTTTTTAGATCGTATAAAAATAACCATATCATATTGGTAATATAAAATAAAAAACAGGTAAATATATATGTTGAACTAATTTGAATATCCTACTTAATTTAAAAACTGAAAGCATATTTTTGTAATGCAATTTTATGTTTTTGAACATAAGAACAGTAATATACATGTGTAATATACAGTTGGAAAGATAAAGATATTAGGAAAAATTTCGTAATATTTTCTTATACATAGGATTGTAAAAGTTAATAAAGAGTGATGAAAAGCCAATGAAACTAACTAATTATTTTAGATAATAATATAATAGATTTTTAATAATAAAATATGTGTATTTAGAAATTCAATTTAATTGATTCTTTAATGGTTTTATTTTTATCTCTAACTGTATTTGAATATTTTTTAATCGATTTTAAAAATGGAGGTAAGTGAAAGTCGTGTGTTGCCCACAGCAGATTTTTAAGATTTGTCCTCGGTACACCGAAGAGGTCTCCTGTGAACTATTTATACGGCGAGTTGTGGCTCCTTCCCTCCATACCATTACCAATGAACTCCCAACTGCTTCCCAAAATCCACAGTCTTCTGTAATTTAAATCATCAGTCAATTACCTTGAAACTAGGGGACTCTATTCTGACCTTGACATTCTTTCTTGTAAAACAAAAATTTCCTTGTCCACTCTACAACTCTCTAGAATTCCCTATCCACCATGCTCTCTCTCTCTCTCTCTCTCTCTCTCTCTCTCTCTCTCTCTATATATATATATATATATATATATATATATATATATATATATATATATATATATATATATATATATATTATATATATATTATTGGTTCTCAACAAAAATATTTCACGGACCCCTACAACAAATCATTTCTAAGTCAAGGGCCCTCTTAATTCTGAAATTTAAATCCAAATACTGGATATATCTTTAGAGGGCTTTATTACGCATAGTTAATACGCATAGTTTATACGAAATAACTGTCAACAGACCGGCACGAAACAAGGCCGGGGTGTGTATGAATTAAAACAAAAACTGATTATTGTCCTTGGCGGACTGTGTTCATCATCAAAACAAAGCGGAGAGGATATGCCGAGCTCCTGAGAAGGGATAGAATTTTTTTTCTAAAGACAGCACCTGGTATTCTACGTTTTATGGCAGATTTTGATTTTGAACTTTAGTTTTAAAAAATTTTTTTTTTTTGTTTTTTTTTATTTCTTTTATTCGTATATATTACAATTTGTCATAATAGACAATAATAATAGTGCTACAGGATCTCATTCATACAATATTTACAATATAAACAAAAGGAAAGTCAAATTACATAAAATAAAATCAAAATAAATAAACGTATACAATAACAAAATTAAGTAGACAAAATAAATACAAATAAATGAAGTTAACAAATAAATAAACAAAACATGTCACATTCATACCTATGTACAATATTTACAATCAGCTCGGGAACCCCGGACGGGGCTTGTCCCCCCACTTGTGGAAGGACAAGCAGAGCCCAAAGGATCCCAGCGCCTCCCTCTCAGCCACAATCACACCGCACTTGAGAGGAGAATCTGACCAGTGTCAGAACTCCAGCATACGTATTTACAATATATCTCGGGGCCACTGCCTTTTCGTTTCAACCTTCTAGGTGGGTTGTATGGATGAGTGGAGCTGGATAGGGATCGTGCTAAAGGATTAGGATGATGAATGAGGTTCTAGGTTCTGATGGAATTTGGAAAATTTGGATGGAATTAGGTCTGAAATAAATGGAACATTAAGGTCGTGGTGCAAGGTATAGTTGGATACATAATAAGGAGCATTTACTATTATTCGGAGGACTAAAAAATGTTTAAAAATTTAATTTTAGTTCATTAACATTAAGTAATTCATAGTTAAATTTAAATTTAAATTAGAGTATTTCTCTTCTAAAACATTCTTATTTATCACCGCAATAATATATTATTATAATTTTGATGTTTAAGTCAAACTGCCTCATTTTCAAAATCACACGTATGTAACCAACTTCCATATTATAACATCAATATAGGTTCAAAAATATTCTATATAATTTTGGACCTATATTGATGTTTTAAACATGGAAGTTAGTTATATGATTTTGAAAGTGAAGCCGTGAAACTTCGAAAGAAGTTAAATAGTTTTTAGAAGAGAAATGTTCTAATGCTAATTTTATACATAAATATGTACTATCCGTCTTAATAATTTTAATATATTTAACAAAGAGATTTGTTTTGTTTATAGGTTGTTTTATTTCACAATTTATTCTAACCGTTTTTTTTTTTGTTTTGTTTTTTGGTATGATGACGTATATTTGTTTCTATTATTTTAAATGTTTTGAGAGTGCCGCTATTTGACCCAAGGTAAAAAAAAGTGATATCAAATAGCGTGGCACTGGAACCTATTATAAATTTATAGATTAGATATATTATAAATAAAATATATTATAAATAGAGATATATTATAAATTTATAGATTAGATATATATCTATATAGATTTATAGATTAGGGTTATTATTATTATTCTTTTTTTCTTTCTATTTATAATTAAACCTCTTGCTCCTCACCTCTGAGCGAAGGAACTATATAGCCAATGGCTCTCTTATGTTAACTGATATTCATAACAAAAACAAAACTGTTATTTCCGATTCACGCTGGCCTTCTGCTCTTTTATAAACATATTCCATTGTTTGTAGAGGGCCGAGGGGTGGTTTCAAAACCCCACTCAGATTATTTTCTTTCTCCTTTACCAACGGTTTTTACATATCTCATGATATCAATGTTTTAATTGAGCTTTATTAAACTTTTCTGCAGTTATATGTACAAAACCTTTTAAATAACAATACTAGACTCTTACTAGATTACTGAATCTAACTTAGCATGACAGCCTTCTATGCCCAAGGTCCCGGTCCCGGAAACAAACCCGCAAGTGGCCCTAGAATTTTTTAATGTAAGTAAAAAATCCTTAGTTATGCCGTCCTTCGGGGGGAACGTTAAAAGGTGGTCCCGAGCCTGTGCGATGTCAGGAACTTGTTAAAGATCCCTTATCCTAATTAAACCTGGATAGGCAAAATTTAGGACTCCCGCTGTAGCATCGTCCGATTAGCCACAGCACCATAAATAGACGTTAAATAAACAAACGAACAAACAAACTGAATCTAACTACAACGATGTTTCAGTTAATGGGGAGCAAAACATTCATAATTAATTGTTTATGCTTTTTATTACTGTTTTACTTCAATTTACTTTAATATGAAATGTATAGTAAAGGAAAGTATTCTAATCTTAAAAATTTAATGATTTGTATTTTAGACGAAAACACGCGTTTTAAGGTCCCCCAATCCAGATGACCAAGTCCCGCAAAAGGGTCTGTGTAAGTGTAAGTGTATGTGGTCATTCCTACAAACCAGGAATAAAAAATAAAATAAACTTTATTTACATGACAAAATATTTGCAAATGATTTCGGATGAGACATCCTTACAATAAAAAAAAGTTCTGTTTTCTTTGGTAATTATAATCCATTAGCCTAAATGACTAATATGTGACAAAATTGTATTTATTTGTTATTCCGCATCTACCCTTTCGTGTCATTGGCGGGTCTTGATTCTCTACGTTTATATTGAGTTTAACAGACCAATGTCTCTAAAAAACTCAAAAAGTCTTAGAATTATGTCTTCATCATTTCCTAATGCTTCTTTTAAGTTTGAAGGTATGTTATGTCTTGTTCTGTTGTCGGTGTACAGTGTGCATGATGTTACAATGTGTTTTATGGTCAGTGTTGTGTTACATGTATCACAGAATGGCGGATCCAGACCTCTCATGAAATTTCCGTGTGTAAAGGCTGTATGGCCTATCCTCAGCCTTGCTAGCACTACATCTTCCTTTCTACTTTTTCTGCATGATGTGGTCCAAGAATATACATCTTGCTTTATCTCTTTCAGTTTAGTACTGGAAGTAGCCCATTCGATTTTCCACTTGTTAATAATGGCCTTCCTGCAATGCCTCTTCCACTCTTCTGTTGTGGTTATGTTCACATTTTCAGTCGCAGGTTCTTTCAGCCTCGCCCTGTTTGCTTCTCTGTCGGCTACATCATTTCCCACAATACCGCAATGCGACGGGACCCATGCAAGTACAACTTTTATGTTGAAATTTTCTTGCAATCGCCAAATACAATTAGTTATTTCCCTTACTAGGGAATTGTTTGATTTCGTATCAGCGATTGCTTTAAGTGAACTTAATGAGTCCGTCACTATGAGCAAGTAGTTGTCATTTATTGTCTTGACTAGCTCCAAGGCTTTATATATTGCAAACAGTTCTCCAGTAAATATGCTGTTCATTCCGGGTAATATGAACCTGAGATCAATTGTATCACTTACCACAGCACATCCAACTTCATCACTTACTTTTGATGCATCCGTATATATTATAGAAAAAATATTATATTTCTCTTTCAATTCCAAAAAATAGCTTTTCATAAAGACGCGATCTTCAAAAGATTTCCCTCTTTTTGTAAGGGTTGTGTCAATTCGGGTAAAATTCGTATCCCATAGATCGAATAAAAAGTCGTTCAAACTTGAAATATTATTTACGTTTAAGTTTAATTCCAGCAAAAGATCACTAATTCTTCCTTTGATGCAAATTTTATAATTTTATAATTTTATATATATATATATATATATATATATATATATATATATATATATATATATATATATATATATATAATTATATATAAATGTGACAAAATTAAATTGAGATTATAGTACGTTATTAGGAAAAATTATACCAAAAACCCATGCATAAAAACAGATAAAATAATTAAAAATATAAAATTTAGAAATTAGAACAAACTAATATAATTCAACAACTCATAGTTTGTTCTTTTAGGAGTGTAGTGTTTCAGAGAAAATTTATTATAATTACCCATTTCCTTTATTAATGGATTTTTGGAGACTGGTGTCTTACTGAAGTAAGAAGCTGTTTGTGGATGAACAAATTGTTTAGACGAAGGAAGCTGCAAGTATTGGAGCATGGATGATATTTTAGGCAAACCAGGAGAGCCGCTCTATACCGTTAATTTTGTACTTTTTTTCGATTTTATCAAAAACGGCTCTGATTTTAAATATACTCGCTATATCGATGTAAAATTCAATAGGTTGTTACATGATGTAGATTACATTATTATTGAAATAGTCTGGCAGAGCTTAAATGCCATGTTTTCAAAATTTCTTGCGCAAGCATACTTTTTATTTTGTTCATTAGAAAAAAATAACCATTTTATGTTATTACCACTGATAGAAAATGGCTAAATATACAAGCTAAACGAATTTGACAAAAAATTCAAGGAGAAAAAAAAAGTTTATTATAAAATGAAATATTTAAGTTGTTGAAATATCAAAATTGTGCGAGCCGTTTTTGAGAAAATTGTAAAAAGGTGTTGAATGCGTGGGGTAAAGTAGGACTTCCGGTCAGCTGATTTTAGTGAAAAAGTTGCTGTAGCATCTCGGGCGTATAGTTATTTGAAATATGAAATTTCAGTTTTGTACTACTTATGGTTTTTGCGCTAGGCTTACCACACACAGACCTGTTTTCGAGACTTGATCATTTGGACTCAGAAGACCCTAAAACATGTTCTTCCGTCGAAAACCGGATTTCGAAAAATTTCAAGATCACAATACTTTCCCTTACTATATATAATAAGTGAAAGTAAAAATCGGTCAAGTAATTTCAGTGAAAATCACCTTTTCTTCCCAGCCGAAAGTTGTCCTGAATAAATAAATGTTTTGATTTTTCATTCCGATGGAAACAAATATTAAATAAAAAATAAAAAAAATGTTACGCCCAACAATATTGCAAAGGGCTTTCCTATGAAGTACGAGGTAGGGAAATAAAAGTATATTTTGAAATTATTCTGCCAGAAAAGTTATGAGTTGTGAGTATTCCATGAAATGAGGCTCCCTTCCAAGTATTCCAGGAAAGGGGTGGATTTTTTTAATAATGATGCTTTGAAATCGAACAGCTTTGGAAGGCTAATCAAACTTTAACGTTTGAAGTTACAAAGGATTCAAATATCGAATATAAATGGAAATTATTTAGGATATAGTACAAAGAGAAATATATATTGGGTTGTAAAATATGTTTATAACGTTTTTTAATATTTCAATTTAATCCTCTCTGTCTTTAAAAAAACATGTTTAATTGGTCAATAATATTTACATGTTCTAAAAAAGGATTAGTCAAGATGTATTTATACACCAGCTTTAAAAAAGATTCCTCATCTTTAAGAGGTATTTTGCTTGGTCGAATTGGAAGAAAAAATAATTCAATTGCATCGTTTAATGATTTTTTTATTTTCGAAAATAAAAGTCCACTGCACAGAAGGTTAACAAAATTTGCAGTATATATGGCGATGGTGCCTTAGGAGAAAGTACGTAAATGGGTTGCATAGTTATAGAATGCGACTTAACTAATATATAATATAGAGTAATTATTAATAACTTCCTTTTCTATATCGAAGGCTATCATAAACCAGCTACCTAGAAAGGACAGACCAAGTACCGACAAAGAACACATACCTGTACTTAGGACCCAACACCTGGAGGCACTTGCTTTGTACCCATGCCGCATCCTCATTCCCTCTACAAAACCTTGCTATATATACCCTTTGATCCTCAAAACTCATCACTCTAGTTGTAACATTTTGATATTATTCTGCCAGAAAAGTTATGAGTTGTGAGTATTCCATGAAATGAGGCTCCCTTCCAAGTATTCCAGGAAAGGGGTGTATTTTTTTAATAATGATGCTTTGAAATCGAACAGCTTTGGAAGGCTAATCAAACTTTAACGTTTGAAGTTACAAAGGATTCAAATATCGAATATAAATGGAAATTATTTAGGATATAGTACAAAGAGAAATATATATTGGGTTGTAAAATATGTTTATAACGTTTTTAAATATTTCAATTTAATCCTCTCTGTCTTTAAAAAAACATGTTTAATTGGTCAATAATATTTACATGTTCTAAAAAAGGATTAGTCAAGATGTATTTATACACCAGATTTAAAAAAGATTCCTCATCTTTAAGAGGTATTTTGCTTGGTCGAATTGGAAGAAAAAATAATTCAATTGCATCGTTTAATGATTTTTTTATTTTCGAAAATAAAAGTCCACTGCACAGAAGGTTAACAAAATTTGCAGTATATATGGCGATGGTGCCTTAGGAGAAAGTACGTAAATGGGTTGCATAGTTATAGAATGCGACTTAACTAATATATAATATAGAGTAATTATTAATAACTTCCTTTTCTATATCGAAGGCTATCATAAACCAGCTACCTACAAAGGACAGACCAAGTACCGACAAAGAACACATACCTGTACTTAGGACCCAACACCTGGAGGCACTTGCTTTGTACCCATGCCGCATCCTCATTCCCTCTACAAAACCTTGCTATATATACCCTTTGATCCTCAAAACTCATCACTCTAGTTGTAACATTTTGATATTATTCTGCCAGAAAAGTTATGAGTTGTGAGTATTCCATGAAATGAGGCTCCCTTCCAAGTATTCCAGGAAAGGGGTGTATTTTTTTAATAATGATGCTTTGAAATCGAACAGCTTTGGAAGGCTAATCAAACTTTAACGTTTGAAGTTACAAAGGATTCAAATATCGAATATAAATGGAAATTATTTAGGATATAGTACAAAGAGAAATATATATTGGGTTGTAAAATATGTTTATAACGTTTTTAAATATTTCAATTTAATCCTCTCTGTCTTTAAAAAAACATGTTTAATTGGTCAATAATATTTACATGTTCTAAAAAAGGATTAGTCAAGATGTATTTATACACCAGCTTTAAAAAAGATTCCTCATCTTTAAGAGGTATTTTGCTTGGTCGAATTGGAAGAAAAAATAATTCAATTGCATCGTTTAATGATTTTTTTATTTTCGAAAATAAAAGTCCACTGCACAGAAGGTTAACAAAATTTGCAGTATATATGGCGATGGTGCCTTAGGAGAAAGTACGTAAATGGGTTGCATAGTTATAGAATGCGACTTAACTAATATATAATATAGAGTAATTATTAATAACTTCCTTTTCTATATCGAAGGCTATCATAAACCAGCTACCTAGAAAGGACAGACCAAGTACCGACAAAGAACACATACCTGTACTTAGGACCCAACACCTGGAGGCACTTGCTTTGTACCCATGCCGCATCCTCATTCCCTCTACAAAACCTTGCTATATATACCCTTTGATCCTCAAAACTCATCACTCTAGTTGTAACATTTTGATATTATTCTGCCAGAAAAGTTATGAGTTGTGAGTATTCCATGAAATGAGGCTCCCTTCCAAGTATTCCAGGAAAGGGGTGTATTTTTTTAATAATGATGCTTTGAAATCGAACAGCTTTGGAAGGCTAATCAAACTTTAACGTTTGAAGTTACAAAGGATTCAAATATCGAATATAAATGGAAATTATTTAGGATATAGTACAAAGAGAAATATATATTGGGTTGTAAAATATGTTTATAACGTTTTTTAAATATTTCAATTTAATCCTCTCTGTCTTTAAAAAAACATGTTTAATTGGTCAATAATATTTACATGTTCTAAAAAAGGATTAGTCAAGATGTATTTATACACCAGATTTAAAAAAGATTCCTCATCTTTAAGAGGTATTTTGCTTGGTCGAATTGGAAGAAAAAATAATTCAATTGCATCGTTTAATGATTTTTTTATTTTCGAAAATAAAAGTCCACTGCACAGAAGGTTAACAAAATTTGCAGTATATATGGCGATGGTGCCTTAGGAGAAAGTACGTAAATGGGTTGCATGAACATGGAGGACGCAAAGTGCTAGTGTCGTCCTCCGACTGTCCTAAAAAATTACCTGAATAATGGCAACTAGTAATATATCAAAATATATAATTTTACAAGAATTTGAAGTTACGCTACGAACATATTTCACAACCCAATACAAATACTTTTGGTTCAACCTTTTGTATTCTAAAAAGAGGAAAAAACTTAACCCTCTTCCCTAAGCTTCATTGAGCGAAGAATCTATAAATGTAGGAAAAAATCATAAAAATACATTCAGAAATAATTCTTCTGCACACTTTACTATTGTTGGTTAGCCTTTCTATAGAACACTAGTTTCACACTCACCAATTTCACAGACAAATTAAATTGCAGGTAGTAAAAAAGTAGTAACTTACATTATATTTTAAATTCACAATGAACAATACTTTCCAACTTGTAGTCGGTTTATAAAGGCCACTACGTCTAGCATATAGTATCTTAGATTATCTTTAACAATTTATTTTAATTGAGGTCCATTCTTTCAATTTCGAATGGCTACTTTTAGTCGGACATCCATTTTTTTTTTATATTTTATTGTTTTTTTACAACTGTATTTACAAATACAATAAGTAAAATAGAGGATACAATAATAGGCATGAATAGACACGTGAAGAATCTACCCAGTGGTAGCACTTCAAAGTTTATGTTATAAGCAGGTCTCGAGGCCACCGGCTTTTAAGGCGCCTCGTAGGATTATCGGGAATAGATGTAGTTGAGAGGTTACGGACAAGCGGGTTTCAAATCAAAGGAGGTGTATCTATCGCGGGCTAATTCTGCAACCAGTGGGGTATTTAGGTCTCTATGGATGAGTTTATTAGTTACTAAGTAAGGAGCATTGAGGATTTTTCTTAGGATTTTGGATTGGATGCGGGAGGAGTTTGATAGTTTAGTGGACCCCCATAGCTCTATGCCATAGGTCCAAATAGGTCGGATAATGGTTATGTAAATGAGTCTTTTGTAGTAAATATGGAGTTTTGATCGTTTGTCGAGTATGTGTTGTAGTAAGCGATATCTGCGGGCAGTTTCTTGTCGTTTCAGATAACGGATCTGTTCAACAGGGATTTGCGTCATAGGTTTGCGACGAAGGGGATTTTAATTCTCCATTTATGACACCATTCTTCAATGGATTGGATGTGAGACTGAAGGGTTTGTGATGCAACTGTTGGGACATTACTTACGGATAAAACCAACGTGTCATCGGCGTAAGTAGTGAGAACGGACATCCATTTAAGAAAATATTCAGAGATTTTTATTTTGCAGGATTATTTTTTAAATCTATAATTTATTTTATGTTTTTTTTTCTATTTTTTACTAAGTTATGTTAAGAGATGTTTTAGTATACTTATGAATAAAATTTAATATGCACCATTTATTTACCATTTTATTACCATTTTGGAAATAACGATTTTCTAATCAAAAAACATATATAATACCGATTTATTTTTAAATATGGGGTCCTTGTCATTGTACTGGTAAGAGGAAGGGATCCGCGAAATATTTATTTTGGGAACCACTACAATAAAGTATGATTACCCAAAAATTATACACATTTCAAAACATATCAGATCCTTATTTAAAGTAATTTTACTGCATAAACCGTAAAAAATTTACAATGCAATAAAAAAAAATTAATGTAAACGATAACACCTAATATATTTCTATTATAATCTATATAAAACAACAACTATAATTCTACCTATATCTTTTTTGAATAGAGACACCAAAAATAAAATAAAAACCAGAATAGGTAAAGCATTGAATTTTGGAGCTTCAAATGTATTTTCAAAGGTCGGGACGAAATTGCTTCAAACAGCCCTGCTATTACTTTACTGACCCGGGGTGCCAGATATAGTCGGTAACAAAGAAGGGGATAATTATGATTAACTCTGCTGCTCTCCTTACCCAGAAATCCTGGTTAAATTCCTTAATCGAACTGGAATTAGGGGGTCTCTCTAAAGAGCCAACTCAATCCAGTTCGATTAAGGAATTCAACCAGGATTTCTTGGTAAGAAGAGAAGCAGAGTGAATCCCACTGGACAACAAGAGACGCAGAGATGGACAACGTATGCGCTCAGCCAACGAACAAATTTAAATTATCGGTGATAAATGGATGCGTTTTGTAACTGGATCCATAATAGGACATTATGCACAACTAAGTGACAGTAACTCCAGTTTTAAGGTTCGGTCAGTCTCCGTTCAAAAGACTTTTCTCCCACTAGATGCATCTTATTATTCATTTTTTTTTTCAAACATAGGGAACATAACTATTTTTTTATTTTGATATAAATACAGACTGATTAAGAAGAAACATACCAAGGACCTAGAAATAGTAATAAGGGTCAGGAGACTGAAATTCGACGGGCCTATGGTAAGAATGATTAAACAAGAAAATCCAAAGACACGAAAGCTCAAGAGGATATACCTTGCAGATGTATGAAGAAACGGAATACTCGGAATAACGGATTAGGAATGTCCGGAAAGAAAAGGCTGAACGAAATCGAAATTCTAAAACAGTAGCCGTATGGACAGAAGAAAGAAAATAACAAACATTTCCTAGAAAATCTCTCGAAGAACAATAAGTACCCTCAAATATTTTCTTCCACAATCCATCCGCAAGCTACTTATTTCCCCCACTTGACTTGCTGCTCGATTGTGCTTGAGGGCAGGCCTATGCGAATTATGAACACATTTCTAAGATTTGTATTCAACACTCCGAAGCGGTCTCATGTGACCCATTTATACGGCGAGTTAAATTGGCTCCTTCCCCCAATTCTCAGACAATATTTCCTAGAACCTTTACCAAAGCATTGTCACCCAGCTCCATCCTTATATCCGCAGTCTTCTTTAATTTAAATCGTCAGTCCACTCCCTCGAAACAAGGTCTCAACATTCCGACCTACACATTTCTATCAATAGAACAACAATTTTTATGAATTCCTGTCTTGTCCCCTCTACTAATCCCTGGAACCCCCTACCTACTCATATCCGCCATGCTTCTTCTCTATCATCAGTCCAACTGTTCCAATATTCCAGTATTCCCAAACAGACGCTCAACGTTTATAACAAATATCAGCTTTTGAATATAAAAAAGAAATATTATTTATTGCTCATACCTAACTTGGATAAATAATAAATTTAGTTTTGTTCAACATATGTATGTATCCGAAGAATTTTATGTGTTTTATTATTTTGTTTTATTGTATATGTATATTTCTTCTTTTTTTTTTTTGTTTTTTACTTCTTACACAATTGTACATACGACTAATTCATGATCATTTAGTCTTTTGGCCAGATACAGTGTATATATATATATATATAGGTATACACTTAATAGTACATATTTGTATTTCTTACAGTCCCAGGATAAAAATTATTTTTTATTCTATTTTAAAAACACGCTGAGATAATGAGGAAAAATAAAAACAAGAAAATAACAACAAAATATATGATAATCCTGTGGTCTTAAAAAAAATTAAAATATAAAAAAGATTATCATAATAAGTTCACCATAATAAGTGCTAATAGGTGTATTAATATAACTCATGGATCATCTCGGGATTAAGTGCTTGGAAAAAACAAGTTGTTTCCCCTCATTTCGATTAAGGGTCCCAGCACGTAATAAATAATAATTCCCCTACCCCTACAATTATATTCCCCTAGAAGAAGTACTAGATCAAGTAACTAATATATAAGTATAGCACCGCCGAGTGTTTTCTTACTCCAACAAGCGTCCGGTGGACTGTCTAGAACTATGTGATCCCAGTTTGTTGTTTGTGTTGTATTAGTGAGGGAATCCGATCAAGAGCAAAACACGACACCCCCTGATAGTGAAGAGAGTTTCGCTGTTGTTTTCCAACATCAAGCCATAATTTATCGACTCGAGTTTTTGTTTTCGTTTCAGCTGGTGGTACACTCTCCCACCCTCCTCTAAATGACGTCCTCTCTACGAAATTAAATTGTGCCCTAACAGTCATAGTAGAGTAATAACAATATTATGAATACGAAAGATACAAAAACAAATGTATTTTGGATTAATATTGATGATACAGATGCAAGAAACGGTTCCAAAGTTTTTTTCTGGTGGGGGGAGATTGTGAATGGGAAGAGGGTTTAATATTCTTAAAAACTTCAACCAAACGAAGCAGGATGGGTTATCCCACAGAATTTAAACTCCTCATTCACTAAAAAACTTTAAACCAATACAATATTTACAGAAAACAGAGGACTTTAAGTTACTGAAATGTTTATATCGCAGAAGTTACCAACTCTTCTATTTTAAGGAGAACATGAAGATTCATTTTTGGTAATCACCAGAAACAAGCTTACTCAAGTCCACAAAGGAAAGCATAGGAAGGATAAACAAAACATGCTATATTTCTCTATATTATGACTTTATGTAGTTTACCAAACTGACTTTGAACGCGATGTTCCAAACGATGTTCCAAACTAAAACTACATTTTAGGGATCACCTATGGTGAAGTAGCTAGCATAACAGCTTTCTATAACAAGGTCAAGGGTTCAAACCCGCACGTGGACCTAGGATTTTTTATTCCCATAAATCTCTTAGTTATGCCGTCCTTCGGAGGGAACGTTAAAAGGTGGTCGCGGGCCTGTGCGATGTCTGGTACTCGTTAAAGATCCCTATCCTAATAAAACCTGGATAGGCAAAATTTAGGACACCCACTGTAACATCGTCCGATTAGCCATAGTAGCATAAAGTGACGTTAAATAAACAAACAAACTCATTTTTAACACGATGCAAGTGGTTGTCCAATGATAAAAATTTTTGGTTTGGATAAAAACTTTTAAGGGATCACCACGGGAATTACTTGTAGCTGGGTGGCTAGCATAACAGCCTTCTATGCCAAAGGTCACGGGTTCAAACCCGCAGGTGGTCCTAGGATTTTTTTATCGGAGTAAAAAATCCTCAGTTATGCCGTCCTTCGGAGGGGACGTTAAAAGGTGGTCCCGAGCCTGTGCGATGTCAGGTACTCGTTAAAGATCCCTATCCTAATATAACCTGGATAGGCGAAATTTAGGACTCCCACTGTAGCATCCTGCGATTAGCTATAGTAGCATAAAGCGACGTTAAATAAATAAACATGGGATCACCTCTGTTGTAGTAGCTAACATAACAGCCTTCTATGCCAAGGTCGTGGGATCAAATCTGGAAGGTGACCAAAGGATTTTTTAACGGTAGTAAAAGTCCCTAGTTATGCCGTCCTTCAGAGGGGACGTAAAATGGAGGTCCCGCGACTAAGTGATGTACTTGTTAAACATCACTTACTTAATAAAACCTGGGAAGGCAGAATTTATGACTTCCACTGTAATATCGTCAGAGTAACATAAAAGTAACGTAAAATGAATAAACAAACAGAGAAAACTGTTTTTTAATAAGCCCATTTGTAGTTATTGAAAAGTAACAAAAGAATTCAGAAGTTTGATCGTTTGGTAGTAGTTTGATCCTTAACATCAAATGCTAGATAGGTAAGGACTTTAATTCGGCGTTGCAGAAATCGGACTTAGGATCGGAAAAGATGATAGCGAACGAACACAATATTATTATTCTTAATCCGCTCCTCGTCTACCACTGGTGCAGTGTGAGGGCAACGAACACGATATACATATTATAATTTGTTCTAGACAAGTATTGACTTTTTCTCTAAAATATATTGCTACGAGACGCGGATAGTTCGATGAATAAAAACTGAAATTTAATTACCTGATTTCAGATTAAGATCAATGATTGGCAGGAGCCTTAAAGCTAGATAAAATCTCTTCCGCAGTGACTTGTCTAAGTGCCAGCCAGTGTGCTTTTTCTCATTGTTGCAATGACGAGGAAGTCTGAACGAAACTAGATAGTAGTAGTCAGGATCAGGAAAAAATTGCAGTTGTTTTTAGACAGAGGGGTGGGTGGGGTTACCGGTCAGGATAACGCTTGTGAACAATTCTACGCGTTATCCGGAAACATTGTAAAAGGGTTCTTTTGGACAAAGCTATGATCCTTTACGAGTTTTTGTGTTAATTAGAGTAAGAAAGAGTGCAGGTATTTAACAATGGGAGGCTTTGTGCCTAGTTTCCTACAGTTTAAGTGTAAATTCAGAATATATCTTTTTTGGTGAACAAAATGTTAATTTTTATCTTGTAGATTGTTGATCAATAAATTATTGATCTAGAGGTTCAATAATTTGTAAATTGCAGCTTAATCTTAATTACAAAGAGCAAATTTTTTTAGGTGAAAATTAAAAAAACAAAACAATTAAAACAAAAAGAATCATCTAACTCAATTGTTATTCTAATATTTTATCCTTCTATGACTAAAAAGGTTCAACCTTTTTTACCAGCGTTTCGAGCAACTTAACTTTCTAGCACTCTAAAACTCAATTATATTAAATAAATGATTTTTGATATTGAGGATGTATAGTCGACTGTAGAAACTGTTATAGGTGGAATAGTCAGGAATCAGTAATTTTTTTTAAAAAAATTTTAATTTTGCCAGCGTTTCGGCTCAAGCTTGTGAGCCACCAGGCATTACTGACATGTCCAAGCATAAACCATTGGTTTATGCTTGGACATGGCTCAGTAATGCCCTGATGATGGCTCACAAGCTTGAGCCGAAACGTAGCCAAATTAAAAAAAAAAAATCAAAAATACTGATTCCTGTTATAATTTTTTTATAATTCTTAAATAATTAAAAAAATTGAGTTTTTAAACTTCCAACAATTTTCATTCACGAGAATTAGGCTATTGGACTGACGGGAGTATTTTCCCTTAATGCGAGAGAGGAGATGTGATGGCTGACAAAGTGGCCGGCAATAAAACTCTTTACGGTAGCGTTTCTTTTGAAGTAGCCCCGCTACTGCTTCCTCAGCAGTTGTTTATTCCAAGCCCCTCTGGCCTGGGCTTCGTGCTTAACATTTGTTTGAGGGCTTAAACCGAGGACTTTAATATTAAGCTTCAGCAGGCAATTTCATACAAAGCCATTTGGTCCCTTGTTTTGGGGAACTGCAATACAATTAACCCAGCTTCGGAAGAATTCATTATTCCGTAAGAGCGAATTTACAAAATAAATAACAAAAAAAATCTGGTGCACACTTAAAATTATTTTAACTTACTTTGGTTGTTATAAACCAAATATAAACAAAACATAAACAAAATTATAAACCAACTTGATCAATTTAAGAATTATTGATCAAGTTGGTTTATAATTTAATTTTGAACTTGTTCATATTTACTCTTACTAGTTTATTGTTTTTTGTTGTTTTTTTTTTGTTTTGTTTTTTAATTTAAATTATGTGACTTCCGTATATGCTGAAGCAAGAAGACCCTTGGTGATTTTAGGGAGTACCCATTTATTTACTTTTTTATTTATTTATTTTTTTCTGTTGTGTTTTTTATTTATTTTGGTTTTGAAATGGCTACGGGCTTAGACCCTAAACCGCCTGACATATCATTTTCATGTAAGGGAAAATATTGTAAAAAATACGTAGTGATGCGTATGGGTGATAATGCGGCACAAAAAACATTTAAAGACTTTAGCCCATTAAATATATGCCGATTTATTAAAAGTTATGCCCCGCTTGTCACTATGAAAATTTTAAAAAATGGTACTGTACTATTAACGGTTAATAATGAAAAGGATTTTATCAATTTAGGAAACATTAATTCATTTCAGAATATACCAATACATTTTGAATTGCACAAGTCACTAAATTTCTGCCGGGGAGTTGTTTATGTTCCTGAGCTAATGAATTGTTCCGAGGATGAAATAGTTTCTGAACTTGAACACTTTGGAGTAGTGAAGGTTAAAAGAATCTTTAAAAAAGTGAATAGAGCTCCTGCTCCTACCCCACTGCTTATACTTACCTTTGAACGTAGCGATCTCCCTGATTGACTATTTTTGGACTTTATGGCCATCAAAATCAGACCCTATGAACCAAAACCTCTTTTATGTTTCTCATGTTATAAATATAGACATACTGGTAAATTCTGTAAAATTGTAAATTGTGGAAAATGTGGTGACAATTCTCACACCTCTGATAGCTGTGTTAATCCTCCAAAATGCATAAATTGTAATGGGGAACATCCTGCCTTTTATTCTAAATGTCCAGTTTATCTACGGGAGAAAAATATCGAAAAACTCAGAGCCCAAGAGAAACTTTCTTATCGCCAGACTGAACTGGCTATACTTAGACAAGAGCCTCCAGCTGGCCAACGGTCTCATGTTGAAGTGACAACGGCGACCCCTACCAGGCCTCCCTTCACCACTCCACCGCCCACCGCGGCTCCCCCCGCCCCGGTATCGCTCTCTCCTACCGCCTCAGCAGATACCATCTCCCAACTCGTCGATCAAATATCTAAATTAGCTACGACTGTCGATGTACTGTTTAAAAAAATTAGTCTAATGGAAACTACATTATCTAAAATAAATACCGCTGATTGTCAGGAGTTAGTTATATCTTCACCGATAACAAGGCGCACAATTGAAGCTAAAACTAACAATGGTGCTGAGGAACTCATGGAACCCGTTGAATCCATTCTTAAGTCTACAGTTAAACCCACATACCCAAAGTTGGACATTAACTTAAAAATAAATAGTCCTACTTCACAAATCTCCACTAAAGGTGACCAAAGTACCTCCTCGAAGAGTGATAATGTTAGTATGGCAAAACAAAAATACAATACCCGTAAGAAATCTTAAAATTGAAAAGGGAGAAACATACATATATTTATAATATCTGTGTGTGTATGTGTATGTATGTGTGTGCGCGTATGTGTCTAATTGTGTATCTGTATGTATGTGCGTGTCTGTGGATTTATATATGTGCATATAAGTATGCGGATGTGAATGTATTTGAATATATTTATATGTATGTTTGTGTGTTTATTTTCACTAATGCTCCCCCGAACACTTTATTATTAGTTACAGAATACCCTTCTTTCATAACTATGTTTATATTTAATAATATTTATACAATGGCTGACATTCTCTTCGCATTTGATTCTTGTTCTTTCAACACTTCCCCGATTCAATGTAATAGATCTCCCTATGTTTCAACAATTTTTGTCGTCAATCATCTTTTCTTTATCTCACTTCTCATATTCTTAGATTTATCAGTCAGTTGTTTCTCTTTCTACTCCCTTCTTCTATCATTATTGGAGGATGTAGATATTTTTTTTTTATTACATGAATATACTCCAATGGAATATCAATGGTCTAATTCATCATCAGGACGAGCTGAAATACTTACTGGGACACTATAATTGCTCTGTCGCCTGCATTCAGGAAACCCACCTGAAACCTACCAGACAAATAGAATTTCAGGGATGGGCGATAAGAAGAAAGGATTACTTGAGTGGACAAATTGCTTGCGGAGGAGTGTGTATATTCATTAAAGACGGTGTTCCCTTTTCTGATATTAATAATAACTCTCAGTTACAAGTCATATCAATCCGAATTCTATCTCAACCGTGCCCTTTCACGTTATGCTCCATCTACCTACCACCTGGTCGACCCTTTTACGTCCAGGAACTGAAAGACTTGGTGGATTCGTTGCCATCGCCAGTGATCTTAGCTGGAGATTTCAACGCACACAGTTTATTATGGGGTAGTGACAGCTTAGACGAACGGGGAAAATTGGTCGAAACCTTCCTAGATACTTGTCATCTGAGCAGCATTAATAACCATATCTATAAAACACACCTCTGCACCCGATCTGGCAAACTCTCTGCTATTGATCTTACAATCACCAGCCCTCAGTTACAAGCAACAACTCAATGGTACACATTAGATGATACACACGGTAGTGATCATTTCCCAATAATCATCAAAACTCTCAATAAAGGTCCTACTCTTAGTAGACCCAACAAATGGCTGACTAAAAAGGCAGATTGGGCTCTGTATCAAGAGAAAGCACAACTTACTGACATCGACCTATTCGAAACTGACCCTGACAGACTTATTTCAAATGTTAATACTAGACTGCTTACCGCGGCACATATTGCTATTCCACACACATCCACAAACGACAGTACACATCATGGCTCTCGCCCTCCTGTACCCTGGTGGAACGAAGAATGCGCCAAAGCCATAAAAGATAGACGAAAAGCTTTGAGAATGTTTCTTCGGCGACCATCTTCAGAAATGCTAGAGACATACCAAGCTGCAAGAAAACACGCTCGATATATCGTTAAAAAGAATAAAAAATTGTCGTGGAAAAATTTTCTAGGTAAAGTTAGTTGTAATACTCCAAGTGCCGTTTTCTGGGAAACAGTTCGGAAAATTATGGGATTTGGATTTTCACCCCAAATAACGTGTCTGAAAAACCGCGGCCTGTATGAAACTGATCCTGTAACTTTAGCTAATACTTTAGCTAACCACTTCTATTCCACCTCTTCCACCGCTAACTTCTCTGCTCACTTTCTTAATATAAAGCAATCTATTGAATCCATCCCTCTTAACATTCCGTATGATCCATCAGATCCCCTAAATCAATCCTTTTCAATGGCAGAATTTCTCACCGCTTTGAACTCCAGAAAAGATTCCTCTCCCGGTCCAGATCAGATATGTATTGGCATGATTAAACATCTCAGTTCCAATAATAAATCAGTAATCCTACAGGTTTTAAATACTCTGTTTTTATCCGAACGTTTTCCAAATATATGGAAAAAAGCAATTACAATTCCTATACTCAAGAAAGATAAAGACCCGATGAACGTTAATAGCTATCGCCCTATCTCTCTCACCTCTTCTATGTGTAAACTCTTGGAGAAACTGATAAGCAATCGTTTGATGTGGTTCCTAGAAGCGAAAAATGTTCTTCCAGTATGGCAAAGTGGTTTTCGGAAAGGAAGAAGCACGAGAGACAACCTGGTTCGCCTGGAATGTGACATATTAGGTGCCTTCGAACAAAAAGAAAAACTGTTGGCTGTTTTTATTGACATCGAAAATGCTTTTGACAGGACTTGGAGAAGGCTCATCGTCGATACTTTGGTTAGGATGGGAATCAATGGGCACATCCTTGGTTTCATCTCTAACTTTCTCACAGATAGAAGATTCATGGTTAGACTCGGTGATGTGTTTTTCTCGGGAATATGAACAAGAAAATGGCGTGCCTCAGGGCTGTGTCTTGAGTGCGACACTCTTTTGTATATGTTTAAATGAGGTGTTAAGAGTAGTCAACTTGCCGGTCAAGAGTATGCTGTACGCGGACGATCTTGTACTTTATACTGCAGGGAAACAGGTGCCAGATTTACAAGACAAGATGCAATCGGCTTTAGATAACGTCAGTAGCTGGCTTAATGACAACGGTTTCACCATATCACCCGAAAAGACTGTTGCGATACTTTTCAGCAAAAGACAACCGAATTCACAACCATCCCTAAAGATAGCCAACCAACCACTCACTCTTTCTAATACAGTAAAATACCTGGGTGTGACCTTCGATCGCACACTTAGCTGGTCTCCACATCTGAAGCAACTAAAAGCTAATTGCCTCCGTTCTCTCAATCTTTTCAAGATGGTTAGTAACACAAGTTGGGGTGCTGATCGTAGAAGCATGATAACTCTGTTTAAGACTCTCATAAGGCCAAAGTTAGATTATGGTTGCAGTGCTTTTAACTCTGCCTTAAGTCGAACTCTAAAACTACTCGATCCTATTCAAAACACCGGTCTTCGAATAGCTATTGGTGCTTTCCGTTCCAGCCCTTCTATTAGCTTGTGTGCTGAAGCTGGTGAACCTCCACTTGCACTACGAAGGCAACAACTTGACCTGATCCTTGCTGCTAAGATCCTGTCCACTCCCAACCATCCTCTCCTTCATTTATTCCCAAATAGACAATTTCTCACCCAACAACAGATCTCCTTATCCAAAAGACCATCCTTTATAGTCAGCATTTCTAAATTTCTGGTCGAGCTTAACCTCGAATTTCCTTCTTTCCTTACAATAGAAACATCTCCAATTTATCCTTGGCAATTTCCCTCTCCGAATATCTGTCTTTCCCTTACCAAATTACTCAAACAAAACACATATCCTTACATATATAAGCAGGAATTTAAAAAACTACAAGATAGACTCGCTGTTGCTGATTACGTATATACTGATGGCTCTAAGAGTTCCTTAGGTGTGGGAGCATCGGTCGTGTGTGAGGGTAGACAACATCTATTTTCCCTTTCTCCACTCTGTAGCAACTATACCGCAGAACTAGTTGGAATTTATAAAAGTTTAAATGTTATTCATCCTACCAAAACAACCAGGATTATTTGCACAGACTCCTTATCGGCCCTGCTCAGCTTGAAGCGCCTTTTCTCTACCGACTCTCTTATCCAAAATATTCTATTATCATTGCAGTCCACAATAGTTTCCAATTATTCAGTTTTTTTCGTCTGGGTACCGAGCCACTGCGGTATAGTTGGCAATGAACTCGCAGATCGTGCAGCCAAAGAAGCAATAACAGATGGCATTCCCTTTACTGGGGTGCCTGTTGGCGACTATATTTCTATCATCAAGCAACGGATTCGGTCGAACTGGGGACAGATTTGGCATGACACTACTGACAACAAATTAAGGGAAATAAGAAGGGACATCTCCCATTGGCATTCGTCCCTACGACAAAAGCGAAGGGAAGAGGTTATCGTGGCGCGCCTGCGTATTGGACACACCCGACTAACTCACGGACATCTCATGGCACGGGAACCTCCTACGGAGTGCCCAACATGCGGTTGCCCAATCTCTGTTAAACACATTTTGACAGAGTGTAGGGCTTATGATAATCACAGAGCACATATTGCAATTGACACTGACTTACCAACCGTTTTACAAGACAACATACAGACAACTGCAAAACTTTTTGACTTCCTACGACAGACCGACTTGTACAATAGACTATAATATTTAATCCCTTTATCAAAGTGATTTAAGGCGAAAATGACCCAAGTAGTTTACGCCTATAAAAAAAAAAAAAAAAAAAAAAAAAAAAAAAAAAAAAAAAAAAAAAAAAAAAAAAAAAAAGAATTATTGATTAAACTTAGAGTTAAAAACATTGAAGAATTATATTCAGCTTCATTGGATACAAATGTTTTAGATTAAACAATATATAATGATGGAGTTTTAGTTGATCGTTAGGATTACACGATGAAAATATGATTAGGAGTGCGGACATAAAAAAAACATAGCAATAAGAAAAAACTTACTTTTTGTGTGCCAACGTTTCAGTCTACATTGTAGGCCTTCGTAGTGCTAAAAAAAACAAAAAACAAGATAATAATCAATATAATTAACTGAAAAAAAATAATAAGTTGTACACAATGATACATTGACAGTAATGATATATTGAAAAACAGTCTCTGTTTATGATCGCAAGGCCTGGGGCGTTCCAGGGTACTCCTAATAATAATAAAGGTAAATAATGGATAGGCTGGTTTCTAAATGATGCGGACTGTATAAATGAATATGTATATTTTCTACTGTTAGGGGTTAGTTATTGCTTAATCTATTGTACATATTTGTGGCTATTGTTTCACCTTTTTTATCCTCGTCCTCCTTTGCTTCGGCCCATAAGCAGGCCGGTTCCAAAATGTTCTACTCCATGACACGAAGTAACTATTTCTGGTAATGAAAAATGTCGCTTATACTGTGGGACACATGTGTTCACTCAACTTGTGTCTCAGAGCCCATTGCAGACCTGTCCGGTATTTTCCTATGCAAATTTTGGCAGGGAGTCTCTTGCCTGCGGCTGCCACTAGATGGCGTTGTGCTCTTGATAATGATGATGTCCGCTAGATGACATCACTTAAAACATGTTAAGGGCCTTGTTTCCTTAACAGTCTCTAATTTATATGAGGTATAGATTATTTTACTCTCTAATTTATTTATTTGATGAGAAATAGTTCTTCCTAGCCCTGATGAAGGCTCATAATGAAGGCCGAAACGTCAGCAGACAAAGAAAATAAGTTTTGTCTAATTAATTTTCTTGGTGACTTAATTGTAGGCTCTATTCGTCACTTTACCCTACCTAACACAACTATTTATATACGATAACGTTTAAGAACTTTATGTGTTTAAGTTTTACGAATCTACAAAAATATTTTAGAGGAAGAATATTTTAAATATTGGCATTTAAGCCCTGTCAGATTATTTCAATCAGAATTAAACTATATGATACTAAATCCGATGTTGATAAACTGGTTAAACTGTACAAAATATATGGTATAAAGTGGCTCTTCTAGTTCGGTGGCATCTTCGGCATATGAATTTTCTTTAAAAATTATTAACTCCCTTAATTTTGCTCATATATCAAAAACTAGGATGAGTAGAGAGTACTGCCTGTATTTTGGTCCTTACAACACATCATTTAAGTAAAACAGAACATTGTAAAAATAATTCACAAAATTTACATCAACTGATACTTTCAGTGCCCTATATGAAGGAAGCTTACAAAAGAGTCTCACATTTAATTAATTTATTTTCTTGTATAGTCTTGTCATTGCACTCCTAAGAATTTTGATCTTGTGAGCATTGTCTTTATATATATATATATATATATATATATATATATATATATATATATATATATATATATATATATATAATATATAAATTATAATTATTGCCAGGCTCTGTAATATTTATAGTGAAATTTATTAAAAAGAACTGGGTAAAACCAATTCAGAGAATTTTTCAAACCATTTAGATAACGTGTTGTAATGACAAAAATGTAAAATACATCCTTATTAGTTAGATTTGGTTTTGGTTCGATATCTACCAAATTACCATGATTAGAAAGATTTTCACAACATAGGTCGGCGAACCTAAAATATTTTCATAATAAAATTATATATATTCTTCTACTCATAAGAGAAGAAATAACAAAATCCTAGATATTTTACATTAAAAAAAAAAATTAAAATCTTATATAAATTAACAAAACCATATAATCTCACAATTACATTGCATAATATAATTATTATCAGCTCAATCTAGTCTTATTATAAGGCAATTTGCACTGAAATAGTCACACGAAGAGCCATCATAACTTGTGAGCCGCCAGTCTCCACGCGGTTTCGCTAGACGTTTGCTCTTCTGGTGATCATTAGTAAGAGTTTATAAACAGCAAGAAATGCATTTTCTTCATTTTTGAGACATAAAAGACTATTGAAAACAAAAACTAATCGTATGTTCTATGGGCAAGGAAATCGGATGTAATTTGACACTTCATAAAATTAATTAGCTGCTTAGTAAGAGTTTTACTACCACAAGAAATACATTTTTGTAATAATTATGATAGATAGAAATTTAAAAAAATATATCTAGCTGTATTTTCGATGAGGTAGTCAACCATGCATCTGGCTCCTGGACCATCAGGACAGCTAAAAAGGCACACATAAGTAAAATTCAAATTTTCTAATCTAAAACATTTAGAACTATAATAAAGTCTCCGCGGTACGTTAGCAACAATACTCAACGAACAGATTCGAACCCTCTACAAATGTTTTCACAACTTGTAAAACATAACAAACCACTAATACATAAAACATGGTCACTAGTTACATTCCAGACATTACTCGCAGAAGGCTGAAAAGAAGTTGGATAAGGGACCTTCTCAACTAAATGAGTAATAGGAAACACCATGACTATCACGCCAGAATGTAATAACCTTCCTCAAATTCGCTAATAGTCAACATTAAATGACAGGTGTGAGTACAAAAATTATATGGCCCTGTAATTTAATAAGAATATTATACAAATAGGTATTAGAGAAATCGTGTTTCTTTTTTGCGATTCTAATCAATAAAATAAAACAAAAAGAAAAAAGTCTATTTAATAAAATATAAGGATTTAAACCTAAAAGGAAAGAGAACTGAGGTAGAACGATAAAACTTTAAGCTGGTTTCAGGTGGATGAACCTCCATTGGATATGAATTAAATCAAGCCTTCCTTTCCATCAATATCTCTAAAGCCCAAGATGTCTACGATAACCAGCTTGGTTCCTAAAGTCCTTTTCAATAGTCCGTTTCTAAAGGGGCCTTTTTATAAACCTTATAAATTAATTATATATGAATTCATTAGGACTCCAGTTTCGTAACGGTAATGAAATATTCGAGTCCCCTTAAACCTCATCAACACTGATTGAATTATTCAAGATTTAACTTTTATTCAGTAAGAAAAATGTCTACGGCTAAATGGGGAAAAAATACCAAAAACTTTATTAAATATTATTTATATTATATTAAATTTATTTATTAAAATGAAGTTTCTGGTTGTTGATTTTTTTTAGTTAAAAAATCAATTTTAATATAATTATTTGTTTTAGATTGAAAGATATAATAACATAAATTATGCAGGACAAGAATCAGAAATTTCAACTGAATGTTTTTAAATTAAATTTTTGTAAGACGAAGGTGTCATGGCCGATTGTAAAGTTTACTATGTGTGTCGCTCTGCCTTTCTCACTGTATAACTTACGTGTATGGAGTTAACCAGCAGTCAGCCTTTACAAAAAGTTTCTTATGTTGAACACTTTTACTCTACAACTATAAACATTGAGGTTAGTGCTCTTATTTTAATAGCCAGCTCACTGAGCAGTGTCACTTGGGCTAACTGACGTGGCAGTTAATCCCTACGGACTCTTTATCAGCCGGCACTCCAGGTTCACGGTCGCGGCACTAGGAATCTGCCTGCCATCGTCCTGAGTTCGTATCCCGGACTAACCAAGAAATCTTTTTTTTTCTTTGAATATTTTTTTTAAATTTCTTTAAAATGTTTTTTTTTATTATTTGTAAATAGTTATGTATATAATTTAATTTTTAAGGAGTTAATTAATTTTTTTACTAATATTTAGAGGATATATTTTTTTTTCTTTCTTTCATAGATTTTTTTTTTTTTTTTTTAATTTATTATAATCATATATATATATATATATATATATATATATATATATATATATATATATTTTTTTTTTTTTTTTTTTTTTGTTATAGTAATAATTTAATTAGGAAATTTTTCTTTTCTCGTATTTTCTTGTTTATATATAAACATTATGTCTGACGCGAATTCAGTGATGGACACAGACAATGAAACTCCGTTCAGTGAGATTAGTGAAACCGATTCGCAGTACCTGACTAGAAGGACGCGCTAAAAACGTCATAGGAACGCCCAGCCAAATTCTGGTAGTAACTCACCGAATAAAAAAAAAAAATAAAAAAGCCAAAGCTAAACAAACTTGCCCTCCAGAAAACCGAAGTACACCTTCAGCCAACACTCAACCAACCAAAACTGCCTCAACATCCGCACTTCCTAGCAACAACATTGCAGCCATCAATAATACGCCAACAACATCCTCTACACCCCGTGAATTCAATGAACCTGAGCCACCACCAGTATATGTCAACAACATTCAAAATTTTTATAAGTTTGGTCAAGAAATATCTGCTCTTATTGGACAACCTAATTTCAAATGCTTCGCGAGCCTAAAAGATGTGAAAATCAACACAACTACTAAGGAGAATTATAAAAAACTAGTAAATCATTTGAAAGAGAAAAATACGAATTTCATTGCTATCAGCTGAAAGAAGAGAAACCATTTCGTGTAGTTTTAAGAGGTCTTCACAGCACCACCCCCACAGAGGCCATCAAGAAGGACATAGAAGAACTAGGGTTCAGTGTGCGACACGTCTCTTGTATCATCCATCACACAGACAAATTTCCTTTACCCCTATTCTTTGTAGACCTCGAGCCTGCTACCATAAATTCTGAATATTTAAAGTTAACAGGCTAGTTTATTCCTGTATAAAATTCGAAGAGCCAAGGCAGGAAGATGAGGTAGTACAGTGCACAAACTGTCAAAATCTTGGACATACGAAAGGCTACTGTCATCATCCAGCCAGATGTGTTAAATGTGCAGGCCCACATGCTTCTAGCACCTGTTTAAAGCCTCGGGACACCCCAGCAAAATGCGCACTGTGCAGTGAAGGTCATCCTGCTAGTTATAAAGGCTGCATAGTTTACAAAAACATGCTGAAACAAAAAAACCTAAACATAGCCTCCAGAACCCTACAGCAGACCTCAAGCGCTACTAGTGAAGCACCCGGCCCTTCAACCAGGACTACGCCGATCGTCCATCGAGCTCCAGGAGTCACCGCATACCAACAACCATCGAGTTCTAACAAATCCACCTATTGTGCAATAGCCACCAAACCTCAGCCCCGACCTCAGTCGCCTCAAACCTCCACATCACAGCCTCAAACATCCCATCCTCAACCCCAGATTCCCTATTACCAGCCACAGACCTTAAAATCACAGCCCCAGAGAACTCATCCTAAACCTCTAAATTCCCATCCTCAGACGAAAATGCCAATAAGTGATCCTAAATCTGCTTCTCTAAGGGTAAAGTTACCACCACTAATCCCTTCACAGACCAATCCCAAACATCCACCTTCATTAATGCCCACAGTTCAAGACAATCTCTCATTAGAAGCTCCTATATTATATGCTGAACCTCATCAACTCCCTCAGAGAAAAATCCCAACCACTCCGAAAGAGTTTAATCATTTATCCCTCGACACCCCTGCCTATTCCTATCAACCTCAAACTGATATCACATCAATTCTTTCATCCTTCCTTCTTGACCTCCAAAACACCATCAAACCACTCATCAATCTCCTTACAAGTCTCCTATCACAGATCCCGCTTAATATCCCAAGATGAACAAACAGACCCTAGCTATTCTACTATGGAATTCCAATGGTCTGAATAATCACAGAAACGAACTTGACATCTTTCTTCACGACAATCACATTGACATTGCCCTGATTACTGAAACTCATTTCACAACTCATTCTCACTTTTACATACGGGACTACATCACTTACAGATCAAATCATCCAGATAACACATCCCATGCAGGCTCATGTATCCTTATTCACAAATCCTTACCCCACTCCCTGATTCCCTCTACTCCAACTGACACCATTCAGTCAACCTCTATCACCTTATCCTGCCACCCCTTTACCACAACGATCTCAGCTGTATACTGCCCTCCTGGTAATTCCCTATCCTATAATCACCTAGATACCTTATTCAGATCCTTTGGTCCGCGCTTCATTGCTGGTGGTGACTACAACGCCAAAGACCAACGGTGGGGATGTCGAACATCCAATACTCGTGGCAGGATTCTTTCCCAGGTCACACATTCCAATAGCTATTCCGTCCTATCACCATCAGACCCTACTTATTGGCCAACATCCCTTAAAAAACGCCCCGATATACTCGATATATTCGTTACATCCCAAATACCTACAACCCAATCCACGATAAAAACCTTAGATGACCTCTCCTCAGATCACAGTCCAGTTCTGCTTCTCATGCACTCCTATCCTCTTCCCAAACCTTCTTTTCCTTCACTGATTACTGGACATGTTAACTGGGACAATTTTCGGCTTGACATGGAAAGCAAACTTGACTTGACAATTCCATTAAAAACCAAACAACACATTGACTCAGCCATTGAACAACTCACAAAAACAATTGAGACAGTTATCCATGACAATACATCACACCCTACAAACAAAAACACTCAAGACCTTAACAATAACTTGCCACGACATATCCGAACACTTCTAAAAGAAAAACGACTAGCAAGAACTAAGTGGCATAAAACTAGGTACCCATCTGACAAAGCTCGTTACACCCAACTTACTAACAAATTAAAAAAAGAAATAAGAAAATTTAAAGTACAGACTTTACAGAAATTTACAGAAAACCTCAACATCTCTGATAAATCCTTATGGATAACAACCAAAAAACTCCTTAAATTTAAATCCTTTAATCACCCACTCCTCACTGAATCCAATAACTGGTCCCGATCAGATCAAGAAAAGTCACAAGTATTTGGTAAACACCTCTTCAATATTTTTAACCCTCATCCAGATATCCTAAATCCAACCCACATTGAACATGTTGAGGCAGAACTAACTATCCCCCTCCCAATGTCCCTTCCTCCTAAAGCCTTTCATCCATCTGAAGTCATAAACATAATTAAAAAATTACCCTCTCAAAAAGCCCCAGGCCATGATCTTATCACACCTCACATCCTTAAACAACTTCCTCGCAAAGCCGTACTTTTCCTTACCTATATATACAATGCAACTCTCAGATCCACGTATTTTCCTACTTCTTGGAAACTTTCAATAATAAAAATGATACAAAAACCCAATAAGCCTCCTGAACATCCGTTTTCCTATCGTCCTATCTCTCTTTTGCCCATTATGGGCAAAATCCTAGAAAAACTCCTCCTTAAACGATTTTATCCTATCCTAGAAAAGAATCACGTTATCCCTGACCACCAGTTTGGATTTCGAACATCTTATTCTACAATACAGCAATGTCACCGCGTGGTGGATGTAGTGTCCTCTACATTGGAGCGCGGAATGTACTGCACTGGAGCCTTTCTTGATGCAGAACAAGCATTTGATCGAGTCTGGCACCAGGGACTGCTTTACAAACTCCGTCAATTCCTCACCCCTACATATTTCCTATTAATGCGTTCCTACCTTACTGGAAGAACCTTTCAGGTTAACCATAACTTTTCCTACTCATCCATATTTTCCCAATCTGCTGGAGTGCCTCAAGGTAGTATCTTAGGTCCTATCCTCTATTCCCTTTATACAGCTGACATTCCACTCCATCCTCATACTGTCCTCAATACTTATGCTGACGACACGTGTGTCTTATCTGTTCATAATGATCCAACTACTGCATCCCAAACCCTTCAGTCCCACATCACAGCCATTGAAGAATGGTGTCTAAATTGGAGGATTCAAATAAACCCTAACAAATCCCACCAAATCACCTTTACCCTTCGTCGCAAACCGATGAGTTCCTGCCCCCCAGTATCTTTTAATAACATTACCCTTACTCCTGTTGAGCAAATCCGATACCTAGGTCTCCATCTTGACAAGCGCCTTACTTGGAATCCTCATACCAGACTGAAACGACAAGAAACTGCTCGAAGATATCGATTACTACAACACTTACTAGACAAACGTTCAAAACTTCCAGTATATTACAAAAGACTCATTTACACCACTATTATCAGACCTATTTGGACGTATGGAATCGAGCTTTGGGGTTCTACGAAACCATCTAATTCCTCCCGCATCCAGTCCTTACAATCCAAAATCCTTCAAAAAATCCTGAATGCTCCTAATTTTGTTACAAATCAACTCATTCATAATGACCTTAACATCCCATTTGTTGCAGACATAGCCCGTGATAGATACTCCTCTTTTCATTCTAAACTCCCTGCCCATACAAATCCACTTGTCCGTAATTTATCTTCCTTAGATATCCCAGATAATCCTCCAAGGCGACTGAAAAGAAGGTGGCCTCGGGACCTACTGAGTTAAAATAGTTAGTGAAGTGCTACCACTGGGTTGTTCTTTCTCAAGACATTTTCATGACATTTTTTTTTCATTCCTCATATTTACTTATTGTGTTGTTTAATACAGTTGTAAATTACAATAAATAAATAAAAAAAAAAAAAAAAAAAAAATTTTTTTCTAAACTTCCGATTTTCTCATTTTCTTCCGATTCAATAAATACAACTTCAATGCAGCTTCTAGCAATCAGAGGTGCAGTAGCTTACAACATAGAGGTTCGAACATCTCGCTGGCTTAAACCCAAAATTCTACAAGACATTCTTTTGCAGATATTATTATTAGGCTTTATATATCTCTTATTATTAAACAAACATTCTTATTATGTATTTTCTTTTCGACTAATATCGATTTTAAATTATATACTTGATTTAATTGCCTCAAACTTATTATTATTTTACATATTCATTATTTTTTGTCAGTTTAATTTCATTAACTAATTCTTCGGAACGATCATAAGAATATAATCGTTAGAGGTGTCATTTGTACGAGCCTATAATTTGTGTATTGTTATTAATTGTGCTATTTATTCTTTAAAAAAAAATAAAAAAATTTAAAAATATACATATTGCTCAAGCAACCGATATCGAAATACAGAAATATGTGTTTTAAAAATAAAACTATCTTCTTTAAATATAAAGATTTGTTTCCTTCTTGCTTAGATATCAGGCAGGAAATTCTTTTCTTCTTTTTTAGTTCTGACATGTCTCGACCAGAACGAAAAAGAAGTAGAGAGTATAGAATAAATAAGAACGTGGAAGCAAACCTTATAGGGAAGGAATTTGGCGCCAGCTATTCAACTATAGAATATATATATATATATATATATATATATATATATATATATATATATATATATATATATATATTATAAATAACAATATATAAATAATTAATATAGGCAATATATAAATAGTTAATAAAAGAATATTGAAGATTGAAAAGTTGACAGTGCGATAAGGACCAAGGAAGAGAATATTCAGATGGCGGTCAGAAAAGATAAAAAAGTGGTTTAAAAAATATTTATTAATCAAGGTTTCGACCCGTTGGATAATTAGTAGTTTTATTACTTTCACGTGCTTACATATGAAATATATAGTAAGGGAAAGTATTGCAATAATTTTAGCATTCTAGTTTTCAATGGAAATAAACGTTTTAGGGTCCCCTGAGTCCAAATAACCAAGTCTCGAAAAAAGGTCTGTGTGTGGTAAGTCTAGAGCGAAAACGAAACTGAAATTTCATATTTAAGACAACAATACGCTCGAGATGTTACAGCAACTTTTTCATTAAAATCGGACGACCGGGAGTCCCACTTTATCCCATGCATTTTGCACCTTTTTTTCGATTTTCTCGAAAACGGTTCCGACGCTATATCGATGTAAAATTGTATGAGCTTTGACATCATGCAGATTTAATCTGATTGTAATGGTCTGACAGTGCTTAAATGCCGATATTTTAAATTTTCTTCTTCTAAAGTACCTTTAATTTTTTATATTATAAAACAATAACCATATTATCTTGTTGCAATTAATAAAAAACAGGTATATATGTAAATTAGACGAATTCCATATTCAACTAAAGGAAAAAACTTAAAAAATATTTCTCCAAAGGAATTTTTTGTTTTTGAACATAAGGACAGTAATGTATAATATGCCTTTGGAAAGCTAAATATATTAGAAAAAATATTATCTTATACACAAGCTTGTAAAAGTTAATAAAGAGTGATGACAAGCCGATAAAATTAACCGATTATTTTAGTTAATAATATAATAGATTTTTTAATGAAACACACGTTTCTATAGAAATTCAATTTAATTAATTCTTTAATGGTTTCACTCATTTTTATCTCTAACTGTATTTGAAAATTGTTTAATCGACTTTTACAACGACGGTAAGTGAAAGTCGTGTGTTGCCCGCACCGGATTTATTTTATTTTTTTACTATTTTTTGACTGACAGACGAATAATCTCATTCTTCATAATTATTTAAAACAATCACTTAACTACATAAAATGTCCAAATCACTTCCCCACCGTCTCATTTGTTGTTGGGGTAAGCAGTAAGGGCTATTTTAATGTTTATATTAGTAGATTAGTGTTGTATGTTAGTCTTTGGCTGAAGTTATTGTATTGTTCTGTAGTAAATGCTAAAATAGTCGTTATGTATAACGTCATTTGTCACGTAGGAGCGTCCACTACTTTACGCAGCACCTTTGACTGAAATACTGTATTTGGATGTTTGATTGTTGCTTAAAGGCAATTTAGAACGTCACACAGTGGAAAATATGACCGATTCAGATGGACAAAATTCTGAAACTTGTCCATATTTAATTTTTGGGGTCCCAGATTACGGGAAAAAATATTAAAACAATTATATGAAAAAATTATAAAAACTAATTAATTTTTTGACACGATCGGCGAGCGCACAGTGGTCAAACATCAAATTTATTTGCTAACATCTAAAACCCGTACATTTTACGTTTGAAGTCCCAGTTGAAAATCTAATCATAGCTCGGAGTTGCTGAAAAGTGCTAATAGATGAATTTTATATCATTCAGGAAACTCTTTAAATTATAGATTTTAAAAATTTTTATTTTAATTGTTGTGTCTGAAAAAAATTATGTATCATCCAAAACGCAAAAATCCTTTGTAATATTTAAAGACTAAAAGGATTGATGAAACAAATCCTTGGGGTAACTTTGGGGTTATATAGTTTTTCGTTATTGAATAGGGACTTACATTTACAAATTACTATATTAATTCTACGGGTAGATTGCAATGTATATTCAATAATGAGTGTGGAATTATAATGTCTTACCTGTCTCAGCAATGTCCATTGTTAAATAAGAGCAATAAACACACCTTGAACACAATAAATTGCTATCGAATAAAGATGATTCCAATGCCGGTTATTAGGCACAAGAACAGGAATGATCATTCACTCATTTACTATTTATTTGTAAACACGGTATGGCGGGAAATATTAAAAATTAAGGGTCTTGCCAACTAATAATAAAAAGGCGAAGCACTGAAAAGTTCCAAACTTTTGACTTGACTTATGTCCAACTAAATTGGTGATTTTGCCCATTGTGGTAGGTGCGTCCACTACTTTACGCAGCACCTTCGATTGAAATACTGTAATAGGATGTTTGATTGTTGCTTCATGACAATTTAGAACGTCGTTCAAGTAATCTAGATAAAATGATCTTATCGTCTGTTAAGTTCTTTACGTTTTAACCAAACGTATGTTCTTCAGGTATTTCTTTTTTCCAAGTGAACATCTAAATATCGAATTTCGTCGAATGTATGAAGTGGAATATTATTATAATAAATGTAGATGAGTGATAGTAAAAACTATTTAACTAACAACTAATTTAATTTAGTGTTTTTGTTTTAATAAGAAGTTATCTTTATAAGTTCGTAAAGTTATTTTCTTTAAAAGGGAATTTGTATTTCTTAGACTTAGTTGTGAATCGATTTCCAGTCTCCCGAGACCCTTTTTTTTCATTCTTCCCCTCGGCAGGTATCCCTTGTCCACTCTGCCTGGAAAGATTCTGGAAATTGTAGTCCAGTCCCTTCCAGGGCCATTACCATAACATTCACTCTTCTCAATGTCCGCGGTTTATGCCTTTCGTACATTCTTAAGCTCTCAAGAAAAGAAATAACGATGCGACATAAAGTATAAAATAAAAATAAGAAGGATTTGATATAATATAAGTAATGTTGTTCATTGAAACCGAAGTGGGAAAACATGTCATGGAGGTTTATGGTTGAAAACTTCCATGAAAAATTATTTTTTCTCTATTATTCTATATTTTATTTGTATTTCTTAATTGGAATTTTCTAAAAATATTGCTTAAAATAATATACTTTCATTAGTGTCGGGGCTCACTTCTGGCTGTATGGTATCCTTAAATATATAATTAAAATCAATCCTAATCTATTTAATTCCTAACCATATACAAATACATTCCGACACCGTTCTAGTGCTGGAGAAGGTATTAAGTTAGAAACCAGCGGGTTGGAAATGTATTTTGTTCTTAAAAAAAAAAAAATTGATGTGATAAATTCCTTCACTGTTAGCATTTTTAAAAATTGACGGGAATCAAGAGGTTTTTACTTCTAGAGCAAACTGTTTCTGTATATTTTTCTAATCAATCCATTCAGAAATGTTTTTAATTTCATCACGGTGTGAGTCATGTGAGTAAACATAAGAACACACATCACAGAGATGGCTGTATGAGGCTACTGTAAATAAATAAGCAATCTTCAACAGCAAACTTAAGTGTGGTGAGGTCAGGAGATGAGCTGGTTTAGTTTTAGTTCTGATAGAAGGAAGGGTTTTTTGGTAAAGTGGCATGCTAGAGATAAGGGCTCGTCGATCTTTGATAAGTGATAAGTTCTTGATTCATAAATATGATATTGTCCAATATGAGAATATAATCATAATATAATCATAACCATAATAACCAAATGTAATCATTGTATGGCCGCTGGCCTAGAAACAGTACGAATCTCTATACGTAGTGAGCCAAAGACCAATAATGCGTTGTAGAGCTACAGGTTTTTTTTTTCTTTATTAATGTATGATTTTTTTGATAATTAAACTCCCAACCATCTTCCTCATCTAATAGTCTCAATGGCCAACTAAGCGTCATCATTAATTATTACTTACATGTATCTTATCTAGAATATCTTGCAGACCTGAAGAGGATTTGTGATTAATTTTCATGGACGCAAGTTGACATAATTGGTCATAGTCTTAGAAGTCAATTGTCTCTGTATTTGCATTAATTTTTCTTGAATTAGCCCGAAAGTTAGTATTGATAGATTTATTATCATCACATTTTTATGGTGAAGTAAGTGGACATTTTTTTTTTTTTTTTTTTTGTGGACAAAAATATTATGCTATCATTTTTGTTTTATAGCTGCACCTTTTATGAGTTCGTACTTAAACTATAAAAAGAAACTATTAACACCTGTACCACTACAAACTATGAAGGATCATGGGCTCATTACATATAGAGATTCGTACTATTTCTATGCTAGAGGCCGTGCAATCAGGCAATTAGGCCTTGCTCACGCTCAACTCAATTTGGGGACCCACTCTGAAGAGACTGGGTCTACCCCAAGAGTGTCTCCACATCTGAGGGTCGCCCCAGGCTGTATTAACAGAATAAATAATAATCTATCATAACCGGGATTCGAACCCAGCACCCAGAGAACAGTAGATTAGCGCTTTACTACACTACACGAGACCACGCCGATCCATGTGATGAGCTTGTTTAGATTTAGTCCTGATAGAACTCAGGTTATTTCCTAAAGTGGCCTAAGAAAGTTAAGTGCTTGTCAAGCTTCATTCCTGAATATCCTCCATCCTTCACCAAGTAAACAAGATCTCCTCTGTCCGACCTCTACACTCCTTTCCATAAAACGAAAAAATATAAATGCTCCTGTTTAGCCCGTTCCGCTTCCTTATGGAATACTCTCCCAACAAACATCCGTCATGCTCCTTCCCTTTCATCGGTAAAATCCCTCCTCTTTCAATAATATATTTCTTTCCAATCAGATGTAAGTTAATTTTTATTAAGACAACTTATTTAAGGTGAATAGTGTATTTACTTTAATAAGATGTATATAGACTTCAATTTATGTTTATGCTTATTTATTTATTTCTAGAATATCTATATGTACAGATGTCACTATGACCTTTTCTTCTCCCTTTTGTTATTTTAATGTAGTTATTTGTTGTTTTTGGCCAGTTATAATTTCCATTTTGTTCATGAATGTTATTCTTAAGGGACATTGTACCACCAATATATTCCTTCGAAGGTGGAAAATTGATTTTTTTTTTGGAACGAAAACATTATATCATCGATTTTATCTGGTTGCGCCTTATGAGTTCTTACTTGAACTATAAATATTAATATCATCAGCAAATACCATTACTTTGTTATGGAGATAGTAATATCTCCTATATATATAGGCTGTGTAAACGTTAAATCATATGAGAGAAGAAGACGCCTTTAAAGACTTCAAAGGTCACTTCTAAGGGTTTTTTTCTGTTTCCCACCATTACCAAGACATTCCTCTAGAAAAGTTGCTTCGGACATGCTAAGATCATAAGTTGCTGAAATAGTAATCCATGCGACACTGAGTTACAATATTTAGAGCAATCACGGGAAATCATTAATATAGTCAGATTATTTATCAGATTTTTTGTGATGTCCGCAAAATGGATGCCCAGTACTTGCATTGGAATGCAGTTTAGGGGAGCGGCGTGGTCTAGTGGATAGAGCACTGGTCTACAGTTCTCCGGGTTCTGGGTTCGAATCCTATTATTATTCTAATATTTCAGCCTGAGACGACCCTGGGTATGCTGACCCTCCTCGGTGGGTACCCAAAAATGTGAAAAACGTGACAACTGAGTGTGATCTCGGACAAATCATCTCTTCGCACGATCGTTGTTCTAGAAGCAGTACGAATTTGTGTATGTACGAGCCCAAGACCCTTCATGGGTTGCAGGTTTTTTTTTTCTTTTTTAATGGAATTAATTTTTTCGATAGTAATTTATAATAATAAAACAGTTTATTGACCGATAACTTTACTATTCTTTGTACGATTAGCCACTATATTAAACTATCGTAAAAAAAATATTCGAAAAAGGATAATTTGAATATGAATAGCTGTTATTCGGATTGAATCGATCTCGGCTTAGAAAAGACACGAGAGTATTGGAAAGACTCAGGAATTGTGGGATTCGATGCTCGCTTCAGAAAGATTCATCAACCATCTCCCTCCATTCACACTAAAGGATTATATTTTACAGCGTATATTAGCCTATAACTGCTTTCAAAGTCATTTGATCGGTCGTAGTAGTAAAAAAAAAATAAATAAATAAAAAAATGGTGCGGGCAACAAAAGACTTTCAATCAACTCGATAGTTAAAATCAATTTAAGAGCGTTTAAGAAACGTTGGGGACAAAAAATGTTAAAGAATTAGACTGAATTTCGATAGAAACATGTGTTTCATTAAATAATCCATTATATTATTGCCTACAACAATCACTTTGCTTTAACAGTTTTTTATCACTCTCCAATACCTTTTACAACTTTGTGTACAAGATAATGTTTTCTAAAATCTTTAGTTCTCCAACGGTATATTACACACAACTGTTTTATAGTAAAAAATGACATGAAAAAAAAAGAAAAGGTTTTTGCTCTTTTCTTCTTTAGTAGGATGAAAAATTCACTCGACTCATACATTTATCCATTGTTTTTTATTTATTTATGAGAAAATACTGCAGTCAGAGAATAGGAAAGGAAAGTGATTATAAGTTGGGAAGAAGGTTAGAATGGCTCAGAGATTCTGAATCTTTAGGAAAGTCTAGAAATAGGAGTACTTTTAATTTCTGTTGTCAATTGGGGAATCGATATCAACGGTGATTTTAGTCAGTGCAGATTAAAAGTCGAAGGCGGGTCGGATACTAGATTGTAGTGGATTAAAGTAATTTCGATTCTTTGAGAAAATGCGATATTTAATATTATATACTATTGTTTATATAGATTTAAAGAGGTTAAGGAATATGGTGATAGGGCGGCAGTCTTTAGGAGTTGGAGGATTGGAATTTTCGTCAATAGGAAGGACTATTGCTTTTTCCTAATAAGTTGGCTATGCTGAGTTTTGGAGGGGAAAATTATATATAGAACAGAAGGTAGGATTTCGACTACACATAACATGTATGAAGGTTCTTCCTCTTAAGGAGGCGTATTTCTTTAAATTGTTTATTTGTTTTCTTTGGAATAAGAGATGTCTGAACATATAAATTATGGATGAATTTATTGCCCGACAGATGCAGACATATTGGTCAACAGTATTTTTTTTTATTATAAAATAATAGTAAGGATGAGCCCGAACAGAATAAATAAAGAAATCTTTGAAAAAATGTGGGAATATAAAGAGGCCTGAGGATACATTCAGCAGATGAGGAATGAGATAGTGAGGCTAGGAATCTCAACACAGGATTTTGTCAATAGAGATGAATACAGGGAAAAATTGAGGAAGATAAAGATCCATGTGGGTGCCAAAGAGGTGAGAAAGGGGAGAGTATGGAGCGAGGATCAGAGAAGAGTCCAGTCTGAGAGAATGAAGAAAAGGTGGAAAGAGAGAAAAGAGTGAAACGTGTGGGCAAAGTTAGGGGAAAATGATATTTTCGTGGTCGTTTCGCGTCAAAAAATAAATAAATAAAAGAATAGTAATGCAGATGTATGATATACAATTGATAAGCTGATAATTTATCATAAAATTATTACCTAACAAATTATTTTTTTTTAATCCTTTAATTGAAATTTGCAACTTTACATAATACAATAAGTAAATGAGCTATTTACAGAACATTGGCTTGAAAAGCCTTGAGAAGAATCTACCCAGTGGTAGCACTTCAACTAACTAATCAAGAACTCTAGAAGATGACAGAGACTGGCGAAAAATTCATGCCCATGATTATTATAGTAAATAATAAAATGTATTTGTATTTTACCTATAAGGCATGTTCTTAGTGAAACTAAATCGATATTATTAATTGTAAATTTTAATTTTACCATTTTCTATTTATTGAGAGTATTTAGATAGTGATGTACGCAACAAATTTTATTTTTTTTTTCGAATAATATAGACAGTGCACTTATGTAATACGTGTAAGACGTAAATGTAATATGTCATTGAATGTCATGGCACTTATAGTTACCATTTTTTTATGTTAATTTTTTCCAATATATTTTCGTTAGTTTTTTTTCTTTATAAAATTTGAATTATATAACTAGCTCTTTTATAAAAAATAAATTAATAGAATCTGAAATTAAAATTGAAACCGTATAATAATTTTAAAAAAATATATCCTAAAATATAGGTTAAATATAAAATTATGTGTATTTATTATTGCAACAAATCATTAACTCAAGGCTTAAGTTGTTTACTTTAAAGCCCATCTTAAAAGCTTTAAAGAAGGAGAAGTAAAGTCTTGGCAAAGTTCCTCTTCTGATGTGTCTTAATTAATTAGTTCTGTTTTTCAATAGGACAATGTGAAAAAGAAGAAGATTTTTTAATATTTTTGAAAATATTAAACAATTTACATTTATTTAATTTATTTAATTACTCACTACAGACTTTCCTCCAACATTATGCCGAACCAGACAAGCAATGTCTATACTATGGTTTTGCTTACGTGAAAGAAATCGACTTATTTCAGTACTAACCCGCACAATACCAGTAAATTTCATCAATATTGAATGAACGGTAGTAAACATATTGCAATTACATAGATTTTGCTATAAGATAAAACTGTCAAAAGCGAACGAATTTATTCTTTGATGTATAAAACGTAAAACGCCAGCAGAAATTTTCTATTCTGAGAAGACGAATTTTTTTTTTAACTTCCTGCATAACTACAAAGGTTTCTTTTCTTTGGTACACTAGAAGCATAAACGGTTGAAAATGTTTTTCAGTAAAAAAGGAAATAAAAAACCGTCGCTACCTAAAAAATTCCTTTAAAAGGGAAGAAGGAAAGAATGTTTGAGAAGTAAATCAGAGTCAAGTTTCAGCAACAGATGGAGGAAAATAAATTTGTAGACTGGAAACGAAACCAAAGTTTTACAATAATAATAAATTATCTATTTATTTTGTGACTTCTCTTCAGAACAATATTACAAAGGATGAAAAATGTGGTTGAGTGTTTTAGAGTAAAATAACAAAAATATAAAGGATTTAAAATTTGAGTAATAACAACAAATAAATGCTGGATAACATGGACGGATATTATTAAGTAGAAAAAGAAACAAAAATGAATAATGACAATGAAATTCATTTTTCTTGAAAACTCAGTTCTAAATTATTACACAATCAAAATACTTTTTCTTAATATATATATATATATTTACTTCGAAATTTCACAAAGGGTCTTCTCTTTGAAATTTTTTCAATTTTCCTAATATGACATATATTTTAACAAATAGTAAAGCAATAGAAACCAAATTCTGGATATATAATATATATGTGTGTGTGTAATTTAACCACGCGGTAATGTATAACTGCAGTATTCCTACTGTTTTTAATTAATTTATTTATTTAACGTCACTTTATGCTACTATAGCTAATCGGACCATGCTACAGTAGGAGTCCTAAATTTTGCCTATCCAGGTTTTATTAGGATAGGGATCTTTAACGAGTACCTGACATCGCACGGGCTCGGGACCACCTTTTAACGTCCCCTCCGAAGGACGGCGTAACTAAGGATTTTTTTACTCACATTAAAAAATCCTAGGACCACCTGCGGGTTTGAACCCGTGACCTTTAGCATGGGAGGCTGTTACGCTAGCCACCCAGCTACAAGTGATCCTCCTACTGTTTTTAATACATAAGTTTTACAAATATAAGTTTTAAGTCCTACTGTTTTTAATACATAAGTTTTCTGTAAATAACTTTAATTTCGTTTTCATTTTATATTTTTACACTGATGTTCTCAGGTAATGCCATTTATTTTCCAAACATATGGAAATTCGATGAACAGAAGTCCAAATACAAAGGTCTAAACCGAAACATATTTTCAGGCTTTTGAAATTTTGAGCCCCTTCAATACCGAAAAAAAGCGTAATTAGTTAAATGAAGAGGTTATTCTTTTATTTTATTCTTTTATAACAAAATAATTCAAGTTTTTTGTTGTGTTTTTCTATATGCCCTAAAAATCAAATTTTGTGGAGAAAAACCACAACCATGTAATTGCTTGCAAACAATACATAAAAGATAGAAGTTTTAGAAGATTACCGGCCTTTTTCATATACGAGTATATATATATATATATATATATATATATATATATATATATATATATATATATATATATATAAATTATATATATACTCGTATATGTATAATATAATATATATGAAAAATAATTTTTATTTTGAGTTATTTCGACCTTTTCTGGCTCGCAAGGATTCGGGATAGAGCCACCTTTGACCAGAATACCAGTGAGAGACTTGTGACTGAAGAGGTCGTACAAAGTATATACCTATTCATTAATCTTTTTAGCCTCATCTCTTTCGACTGACATTTACTAGGCATCCATAGTCAAACTGGGGGAGTATGAGTGAAGACACCAAAAGATGACAGGTACTTTTAGGAAAACAGTCACGGAAACGTAGGAGCTGTTGTTATGGAGTTTTGGAATCGGATAGGAGTTTTATTGAGAAAGAGTAATGGGTATTAAGGAAGTGAATGGAGGGAGGGTTTTGAGCCAATAAGTATTGGCTTTGTTTTCGCTGGATTCAGGTTCATTTATTTTCTGAAGCCCAGAGGTTAATGTCATTGGTTACTTCTTGGATTTTACGAGAAGCCTCGAGAATAACAAAAAGTTGAAAAGACAGGTAAATTTGTAGGCCGTCTGCGTACAGATTATACTGGGAATGGTGGATAGATTTATAATGAATAATAAATCAGTGATTATTAAAGTGATCCCCATGGAGATATTAATTTACCAAATAAATAAGTTCGTTTTATTATTCAACCTTAAAAATAAAAAAAGAAGAAAAGACAAATTTTTTAAAATTAGTTTATTGATTTTCGTAAGAAGTTTAACCTGTCATTGTTTTTTGTTTTTTTCTGTCAATTATTAGTTGTATTAAAAGGAGGTTTTTCTTTGATTAGGTTGAACATGGTAAAGTTAATTATTATACATATATTTTTTATTCATTATAGTATTTACAATAACATAGATATTTTGAAAAGTTATAAGTATTAAATATTTATTTTAAATTCGCTAGTATCAAAAGATATTTATATAAACGAAAATCAATACAATTTTTAATAAAAAATCGTTCGTTATAAATTGAGAAGAACTAAGTGAATAAATAAGAAATTCAGGCTAAAGATATAAGTCACCCACTATTCAGGCTAAAGATATAAGTCACCCACTATTCAGGCTAAAGATATAAGTCACCCACTATTCAGGCTAAAGATATAAGTCACCCACTATTCAGGCTAAAGATATAAGTCACCCACTATTCAGGCTAAAGATATAAGTCACCCACTATTCAGGCTAAAGATATAAGTCACCCACTATTCAGGCTAAAGATATAAGTCACCCACTATTCAGCTAAAGATATAAGTCACCCACTATTCACAGATAAGTTTTTTCCTTAAATAAAGACTTAGTCCTTAGCACTGTTTTCTTCTTTTTTCCTCCTATTTATCTTTGAACAAATTTACAAGCGAACAAGAAACTTTGCGAATAAATTTTTAAAAAAAAGAAGACAATTATTGAGCGAATCCTTACGAATACAAGAGATTTATAAAATAATATAATATATATGAGCGCCACAGAAATATATCACTAATCACTCAGAACTTTATTTATTATTATTAACTCGGCACTACAATCCGTTGCCGGGTCCGGGCCTCCGCCATCAACTTCCGCCAGTCGTCACGATTTTGTGCAGCTGCCATCAAGTCGTTCCAGGATGCTCTATGCGTCAGCAGAAACACCGTCCTACCATCTACATCTCGACCTTCTTGTTCTCTAAAGACGGTCTCTGAGGATTTTCTGGGCAGTTCCTCTTCACTCCAGTGTGCCATATCACATGATCATTAAATATGTCGAAATTTCGTTCGCTCTTCTTGGTTATAATCCAGGTTTCAGATCCGTATATTAGTACAAGTATTATTATCTTGTAGAGGTGGATCTTGTGGAAAAACAGGAGAGGATATGGCCTCATAGTTGTTTACGCAGACTGTAGTATTTTCCTTTTTATTTCAGCTTCCATGGTATTATTTTTGGTCATCATCAAGCCAAAATACATGAAATTTGTTACATGTTCAAATTTATAGGCACCAAATTCTACCATTGTATTTTCCCCAGGCGAGAAATTTACAGTCCAGATTTAATTGGAGGGATCAAAGAGACATGATAACCTTAATGCAAACTTAAGACAAAACACATCTCACACGAAGACTCCATAGGAGGATTATATTAGGTCTAATCTCGGGGGCTTTGGATGTGACGGTGATCGTAGGATGAATCTGTCGGCAACATTTGGTATTATCGGTACAGAACCTTGGGGTTCGCTGAGCCTAATGTTAATGTTTATCTGAATTAAACAAATAAAAAATAAAACTGGGTTTAAACTCCATTTTGATTCAAACCAATGTAGCATCTAAATGGTAGGTATTAGAGACAAATGTTATATAACAACGAATATTTTCCATTAAATGTTATATAACAAAGAATATTTTCCATTAAATGTCTGATAAGAAAACTTTCCTAAAATTTCCGATCCCAACACCAACATAACCAGAGCATGTCAAACGTGTTTCATTTTGAAGGGTGAAAAAAATATTTCAGCTAAATCTTCTATTAACAGACCGAAGACAAACCATTAAAAAAAAAAAAACTATCACAATTATTTTTATTAAAGTTTGCATAAGACAGTCAGCATTATGGATCTGGGCTTCAATTTTGTTTAATAAACTTCGCAATTTTACAATACTCATTTATGATTCAAGCCTTTATTTATTTTTTATTTTTTATTTAATAGATATCGGGATATTAAAAATCTTTAAGATTAAGTTCCGAAAACCTAAAATAAAAGAAACTGTAAAATAAAGTATTGTTTTTTGTCCCTTGATGCTGCTGTGGCTAAACGGACTATGCTACAGTGGGAGTCCTAAATTTTGCCTATCCAGGTTTTATTAGGATAGGGATCTTTAACGAATACCTGACATCGCACAGGCTCGGGACCACCTTTTAGCGTTACCTCCGAAGGACGGCATAACTAACGATTTTTTACTACCATTACAAAATCCTAGGGAAACTTGCGGGTTTGAACCCAGGACATTTGGCAAAGGAGGTTGTTATGCTAACCACCAAGCTACAGGTAACCCCGTAAAATAAAATAAAAACCCGGTGTATTAAAACATAAATACTACTTGAAGAGAATACAAAAGTCCATTTATCTTCTGCAGTAGAATCATCAAAATAAGAGCGATATCTTTACCTCCCTGAAAATTATCGGTTAAATTTGAATAATATTAATGAACGACCCCACCTTATGCCCAAAAATAAGATAACAAACGTCATCTCTTTATCGTTTGGTTTCCAGTTAAAGCATATAATAAATGGATGGGATGAATTATTTATGTCTTTAATTAAAAAGAAAAGAAAATTAATATAACCCGTAACATTACAACCCCCAATTGGGTTCAGTCATGATTTGATTTGGCTGCTCTTCACAAGTTTAAAAACGCAGCAATGGTTTATTACTTTTAAATAACTTTATTTGAGTATAACAGTTAATAGAGAAGAGAAGAAGAAGAAGATTTATTTATTTACATAATATTTACAATGTACACTCAATACAAACATGTTTGGTTTCATGATTTCAGTAGACCTTTTTTCATGATAACAGAGTTTCAATCATCCTTTGAATTTACAAATGATTATACAATATTTTGTTTAAGACAGTAGGAAAAGTAACAGGACAAAAAAAAACCTACACAATATAAATTACAATATTAGTTTAAAAGTACATGTTTGGTTCTTTTGTGCGTGTAGCGCTTTAGTGATGTTTTATTGTAATTACCAATTTCTAGTTTTAATGGGTTTTCAGAAGCTGTGGTTTTATCAAAATAGTTTTTGGTTACTGTGTAGATATACTGTTTTAATGTTGGGAGATTTAATTCAAAGAGCATTTTTGAAATTTTAGTATATCGTGGATAGTTGTTAATGATTCGCATACATGTATTTTGTATTGTTTCTATTTTTTTATAATTGGTATTGCAAGTCGAGCTCCAGACGGGCGATGCATAACATATCTGGGCACGTATGACTGTTTTATATAGTAGTAGTTTGTTCTGAGTGCTTAAACTAGATTTTTTATTAAAATATGGGAACATTTTATAAATACATTTTTTTGTTTTTTCGGATTTTCTATTTATATGTTCGGTATAAGTTAACGATTTGTCTAATGTTATGCCTAAGTATTTAACTGATTTAGACCAGTTAATGTGGACTGAGTTTAATAAAAGGTGATGGTTTATATTCGGTCTGCGCTTAGTAAAGATTATAGCTTCTGACTTGTTTGCATTTATTTTTAATTTCCACATATTGCAATATTTATGGATTTTTTTGAAGTTTAGCTGTAACCTGTTAACTATGGTATCGATGCGATAAGATGATGTATATAGGGCTGTATCATCAGCGTAAAGAGATCTTATTACGTGCGGGTGGCTTGGAAAATCGGATATATATACATTGAATAAAGTTGGCGAGAGGCAGGATACTTGAGGAAGGCCGGCCGTTACAGGGAGTATACTGGATGTCGAATTATTTACACGAACAAAAAATCGTCTATTGTCGAGATATGAATGGATAATATGAATGAGGTAGGGAGGGAAGTTGTATTTAATTAATTTGTAAATAAGTCCTGTATGCCAAACCGTGTCAAAAGCCTTTTCTAAATCTATTAAAAGCATACCGGTATGTTTCTTTTCGTTAAAAGCTTTGGTTACGTAATCAGTAAGCCTTGCTAGTTGGTCAACAGTAGAGTGGTGTTTTCTGAAGCCGAATTGGTCGTCTATTATGATTTTGTTTTGTCTAATATGCCGATTTATTCTGGTTAATATTAGTCTTTCTAAGATTTTAGATAAAATATTTAATAGGCTAATCGGTCTGTAATTCGAAATTTCTCTCTGGTCTTTATTGGGTTTTGCAATAGCGATAGTTTTGTGGGTTTTCCAGATAGCAGGAAAATATCTGTGTCTCAAGATGGAATTGTAGATTTTTGTTAAGTATAATATTGATTTTTTGCTAATATTTTTTATTACCAAAGAGGGAATACCGTCATCGCCTGATGCTTTCTTTGTGGCGAGTGCTTTGATTACTTTGCCAGTTTCTTTTGGTGAAATAGAGGAAAAGTTACTACTTACAGGTATTTTAAAATGATCACGAACTGATTTTGAAATTTTATTATTTTGGTTTTTAGTACCCAAATTTGAAGTGATACCGTGAGACTCTTGGAAGTGTTTGGCTAGTAGTTCAGCCTTATCTTTATCAATATAAGCGAAACTGTTTGTGTGTTTAAGTGGAGGAATTTTCGATGGCTGTTTTGTGATTTTTTTATGTATATTCCAGATAACTTTATCTCCTGTCCTGCAAGAGCTTAAAATTCTAGCCCAGTTATCGTTTTTCCACTTATTGATGCGGGATCTCACAAAATGATTGAATTTGAAGTAAATAAATTTAGTTTGTGGGTTTTTAATTCGTTGATATTTTTTCCTGAGTTTATTTTTTATTTTAATTAATGCTCGTAAATGGTTAGGTAAATTATAATATTGATAATTGTGAAAATATTGTTGTGGAATTGACTCTACCATAGCCTGTCTAATACATTCGTTTAATTTGGTTATAGTATTGTTAATGTCTTTTGCATTACGAATTGACGGATTTACACATATTTGAGAGTCCAGTACCTTCCGGAACTTACGCCAGTCCGCTTTGTTGAAAATAAATTTTTTTGCCAACGGGTAAACAGGTAATGACGTATCTATACGGAAAATGACGGGGTTGTGGTCCGAACTAAGACACGGTAAAGAAATGAGTTGAGTCAATTTTTGTAAATTTTTTGTGAGAGCAAGGTCAATGATACTGGGTTTAAAATTACGCTGAGAGGGTATATAGGTAGGTTCAAACGGGTTATGTAATTGTATTTGATTGTTTATAATAAAATTTAAAATGGCTTTTCCATTTTTATTTGTGCTGTGGCAGTTCCATTGTACATGCCTTGCGTTAAGATCCCCAAAGACAAGGACATATTTATTTAAACGAAATAGTTTATTGAGATCAACGATATTTATTTTATTTGGTGGGATATACGTTGAAATAACGGTAGTTAATTTATTGTCTATTGTAGTGTTTATAGCAACCGCTTCAGTACAAGCCAAGTCGGGGGTTTGAATGAAATGGTGCTGGACGTCGGAGCGGATTAAAAGCATGACTCCTCCTCCCGCCCTATTGCGATCTTTCCTATAAATATTGTATCCCGGAACCGAGAATCTGTCCTCATTCGAAAGTCGAGTTTCACAAACTGAGATTATGTGCGGAGTATTATTTTGTAAGAATAATTTAAATTCTATATCATTACCTCTGATCGTTTGGGCATTCCACATCATGAATTTTATTTTATCGTCAGAAGATGTCATTTGGAGTCAGATAATATAATGAAATAAGCTGAGCTTTGTTTACTTCTGGAAACGAGGATAAACGAGAAACGAATACAGAATAATTAATCTCGAGTTGATAGTATAAATGAAGTTGATTATTGTTTGGATTAAGAGAAGAATGACAATAAGGATTATAAAAATAATGAATTCGATTTAAAGTAAAAGAGTTCATTAGCGATTTTACGAAAGTGAGACCGGTAAAAATATCGTGAGTACAAGTACAGTTTGAACTTTTATTAACTAATATAATAATTTTTGGAAATTTTTGGTTAATATAATTGATTTTACGACGAGAATGCAAGGATGGGCGAGTTATATAGACCGAACTATATTTTAGTGTACGTATGTACCTATTAACGTAAAATAAATAGTTACCAATATAAATAAGAATATAAAGAAATGTGTGAACTATGATGTTTTGAGAATTGTATAGTGTAACTAAAAGAATTCGAATAAGAGTGTACAGCTGTATTTGTTTTTGTGAATACCTGGCTTGAGATAGATGTTTAAGCATTAGACTACATAAGCAATATTTACTGAGCGTGTTGTGGATATTACTTCGTAAAATTGTTTTGTACATAGGAGCATGTTTGTTTTTAATTAGTAATACCATTGAACATTGTACTACTGAGATAAGAGTAATACATGAAATTAGATAGTTTAACATACACAATATATTATAAATAATGTCAAATTTATTCGATGTCAGGTACCGATGAACCATTAATCGAACAAAGATATTAAGCCTTCTACTATAATAAAATTTTTTGACATACTATCGTCAGTATTTTTTATCTCAGACATAATAGATTTAAATTTAGATATTATATTATTTAAATTAAATAAACTAAATATATTTTTAATTTCTTTAAAGCATTCTATAATAGAAGGCTCATTATTAGGCTTAATATTAGAAGTATCATTTTTAGTATCCGTGAAAGTTTTTTCAAACCATTTAGAGTTGGTTTTAGGTAACGCTGGAAATTCGGTAGGTTTTGCTTTATAGACAATTCGTTCTGATGGTTTTATCAAGGGCCGTTGTTTACTTTGCTGTAGCAGTTTGTTTCTTTGAAGCTCGGGGCAATTTTCAGAATTTGAGAAGTGTTCTTCACGACAGTTGGAACATTTTGGTTTAAATCCGTCTGTCATTACATTCGGGCACTCTTTGGATAAATGCTCTTCTGAGCATTTAAGACATTTTGGTTGCTTAGAGCAATTTCTAGCCACATGGTTAAACTCTTGGCATTTATAACATTGTGTTAATGTTTTCTTGCTATTGTATTTCTCCCATTTTATATGTACATTGTTACAATATCTTATATTATTTAATTTTGTCAGCTGGTTTTTGTTTTCTAATATAACTATGGATAAAGGTAATTTTGTTTCTGTTCCATCTGATTTTTTTATCATTTGGAATATTTTATGAATTTCTAATCCTTGCTCTTTAAGATCTGATGAAATATCTTCTATGGGGTATTCAGGGGGCATCCCTTTGAGAACGACTTTAGGTTTTATTTCATGTTTCGGGGTATAAGTATGAAATCCTTGGTTAAGCGATTTCAATTCATTTTTTATGGTGGTAAAATCTTCGGTATTATAGACATAAAATATGGTTTTGTTACCTCCGTATTTCATGTTAATATCTTTTATTTTTGTTTTTAGATGAGATAATATATTTTTTGGATTTGAATAGGTTGTATTCACCACAACTGGTGGAAATTTAAGGTGGGTCGGTTGGTTAGTTTCGACTTCAATTTCTTCCTCTTCATCAGAAAAAATATCAAAATAATTTTGAGTTGGTACATTATATTGGTACTCACCTCTTTTTCTTTTCGGTTGATTATCCTCTATTTTTGATGTGCTAGGAATAGCGACGTTCATGGTTGTGGTTTTCCCGCAGGGGGCATTCTTTTGTTTACGGTCAAATTCAGATGCGATAGTCTTTCACTAAGTACGTTATGAAGAACTAATTAAAAACAGTTTATACGGTGAAAGTTTTTTAGAGAACGAATGAATACAATAATTAGTATAGAGCGCACTAGATAAACGTCTGTACTAGCCGGATGCTACAGAGAAACTGAGTATAACAGTTTATATAGCTGTTTATAAGATAAAACTAACAAGAAAAGCAATAAATTAAGCAAAGAAAAATGGCCGATCACCACTGCTAATTTAAGAAAACTAATAAAAAACTATAACTAAAAAGCTATTTCTTGACCGATTTCGATTATTTTTATTGTAGTTTTTTAGGGAATTTTATTTTATTTTTTTGGGATGTATAATTTCCTTTGTTTGTCGCACTTTTCTGATTCTAAAATTCTCTACATATGTTTCTCCATATTAAAAAATAACTGACCTATGGGAATATTTAGATAAAATTTCAATTTTTTGTTCTGTTATACGTGTATAATTAATGTCGATGTATTGATTCTAAAACTGCATACATTTTTTTCTTAATGTTCCAAATAACTGATTTATAGATTTTTTTTTCTTTTCTATTTTTCAAACAGATAAGCTCCTCAACCACAAACGTTATAGGTTATTAATCTCGGTACTAATTAGAAAACTCCATAAAAATTGTTCTCCATCTTAAAAAATAACTGAATAATTTAATTAAAACCTTGAACGCCAACTGAAAACTAATCAGCTGCTATCAACGTTAAGGTGTTAGGACAATTTACGGATGCATTGGTATTTTTGTGCCAAATTTTGAAAAAAATCGGTCCAGTAATTTGAAAGGAAAGGTGCGGATGTGGAATGGCCGACAGCATGCGGTGGATGCGGTTAGGAAATGTTAGAACCTTAATTCCGAGGAGGGGTTTGTCAATTACAAAGGTTCATTATTAAAAATAATAAACGAATATTAATAGAATTTCGATTACAACATTAAAAAAAAAAAAAAAAAAACCCTCCTTGTAATTAATATATTTATCAATAGTAGAAGCAGAATGATTGTTCCAATAAGATTTTTTTTTTTTTGACATTTTTTGAAATACAATGGTGTCAAATAATATAAGAGAATAAACACAGAGCATGGAATTTCATAAAATTTGTACCAATACTTAAAATCAGCAATCATTTTATTAAAATCTGATTACTATATGTGATATGTGTAAAGTTCGTCAGCGGATTTGACTAGTTCAGATCGGAGCAATCATTAAACAACTAGAGTAGTACAATTAATAAAATCACGTTGTGTAGATAGACCTAGTCAGATTTTCTCAATTATTTAGTTAATAGTCTAGTCTTAACTCAAATTAATTTTAAAACTAGTTTCAAGAGATATTGATTGACGGACGTTTTTTATGTTCTGTTTTGTACCTAATAGGAATATTAAAATGAAATGAAAAATTATAAAAATAACCCTTTTTTTCGGGCAATGTAAAGCCTAATATAGCTTCCAATAACTGTAAAAATAAATCACACCGAAAAAAATAATAATAAAGGTGGCAATAATTATGACATGGTGACCAAGTTTATCTTAAAGATTATTTTAAGGTTTTTTTAAAGCTCGTCACAAGTCTACAAAATAGAACATTTGATATTAACTGAGTAAAAAATATTATTTCCAATACATAGAAACAATAACTTTTTACACCTTTTAACTACATTACGCCATTTTAGGTCGAATGTATATGTAATGCATGTATATGTAAAGTATATGTAATGCTTATTCATAATAATGAATAAATTATTTTATAACAGCTTGCGTTACACAAGATATCCATTAAAATAAATCAATAATAACCAAATACAGTGAGTAAAGTTCAGATCATATGAGGTCAACAATTTATCCATTATAGGATTTTGAAAACATTAACATATTTTATTCTAACATTCTCGTTAAATAACTCCATTATATCAGATAAAAAATAGTAATACAGAAAAAAAAACTGGTTTGCGCATCACAAAACATTTAATAAATACGTAGTGTAAATATATTTTAACTTAAAAAAATTAATTGAGTATTAATGCAATGCTTTTGTTTTAAATTACATATTACAACATTATAATATTAAGTAGAAATTATTATTGACAATACTTTAGATCATGCAATTTTGGCCTAAAACATGTGTATAATATAAGTGTATAATAGGTAATATAATATTAAAAATATTAATTATATAGCTTTATCCAATTATAGTATGGTTAAAAACACATTATTTTAACTTCAAATAAGCACAAATTTTAAAAACTGAACAAGAAATAGAAAAATTATGAAAGCAATATATATTACTAATAATATAAAGACCACAGTAAATAATAAATTAGATTATAAAAGAATTAACAGTATTCAAGATAAAAGAGAACAACAATTAAAAAAAGAATGTAATAATAGTAATAATTTTTAATGAGTACTTTTAGGTGAGGTATTTAAAAGTCTGGAAGGTGCAACATACGACTTACAATTACCTCCGTTGTTAAAATCAATTTAAGAATAATAATTTTTAAATGAAGTTAGAGATGAAATATATAGGTAAGTGAAAGGTTACGTTGACGACCTGGCTGTTGTGTTGTACTCGAACAGCAGAGCCGGCCTAAAACAACAAGCAGAACGGTGCGCCAATCTGGTTGGAGATTGGTGCGATAGGAAGAAGCTAAGGATGGCTGCTTCAAAGACTCAAGCTGTTCTCTTGAAAGACGAAACGGATAGGGCCCACCCCATTAATCTACTTATTCAAGGCACAAGGATACGACCAAGTGAGGTGGTCACATACCTTGGCGTAAGGTTCGGAAGAGGATTCAACGTGACCCCTCATCTTGAGTATTTGAGGAACAGAGTGGCCCTATCCTTAAACGGTCTTAATCGTGTAGGGGGCGCTTTCTGGGACCTCAGATACCCAACTACCAGGACTATATACAAAGGTGTGGTGTTGGGTATTCTGAGGTATGCGTCCCATTCATGGAACCACGATCTCTCGCACCGGCAGAAGAGCAGATTGGCAACAATCCAGAGGACGGCTTTGCTGCGAGTCACTAGGGCGTACCGAAGTGTATCCCATGAGGCGGTGCAAGTCTTAGCGGGAGGGGTACCTCTCGATCTCATAATGCGAGAAGACATGATGAAATATAAATTTAAAAGGGAGAGCTCAGCAGGTCTGCCGGAAGATCTTCAGTTGAGGATAAGCGAGAACCAGAGAAAATGGAAAGAGATTATCCGGGAGGATACGGTAGAAGAGTTGAACCGGAGGTGGGTTACAAGTCTGAAAGGGTCTACTCTAGGAAAATATTTCGCCACTGTCCGGTCACGACTGGAAGCTAAGTGGATCCTCCCGGACTACTGGCTCTCGCAATTCCTTACAGGGCATGGGGGGAGGGCGGGGTTTCGAGCCAAGCTTAACATGGGATAGACATTGACCCTCTATGCCATAGCTAGACCGTTCCGGAAACTGCTGAGCACGTCATCATGGACTGCACCGCCTTCGATTCATTAAGAGCAAAATTATCGAGGGATACAGGTCTCTACGTCCTCACGGAAAATGATTTCCCCCAGCTCGTCAACTGAATAACTACCTGTACTATAAAAATTTTGTGAAGGAGTAGAAAACCACTATTGGGCCAGCCCATTCAATATGTGTCGAAGACCGAACCGTCGAACCCTGGACAGGCAAGACACAGCAGAAGAAGATGCCATTGAAGAGAACATCAGGAGAGAGGGATACCCAGCAGCAGAGAGGCTAACAGGCAGAGAAGGAGCTGAGGTGTGACGCCGATCAGAATCCTAAAGCAACCTGTGTGCACAGGATTTTACAAATTTGTATTCGCTGTAAAGGCAGCATTGGGAAGCTAAGCAGTCATGTTTAAGATCCCAATGTTGCAACACCCGTATTGCCTACCATAGGCAGGGCAGGGCGGAAAATAAAAGGAAAGTGAAAGTAAAAAGGTTATGGAATTAATTAAATTGAATTTCGATTGAAACATGTGTTTTATTGAATAATCTATCCAGTTCATAAATAATTTATTTCATCTTCAACAATTAATCAGTTTTATCGGCTTTGCGTCATTCTTAACTTCCACGATTTTGTGTATAAGATAATACTTCTAAAATAATTAGCTTTCCGACGGTATATTATACATATGTATTAATGATCTTGTGTTCAAAATCACTAAAATTGCACACAAAATATTTTTTGATCTTTTCTTCTTTAGTATTGAATCCATCCAACATGTATATTGGGTTGATGCAAAATTAATGCAGGTTTTTAGTAGGTATTGTAAATACGCCATATCTTTACTTTAACCATATATATTTAATCAAAATAATTTCCATCTGAATCAATGCACTTTTGCCAACGTTCAACAAGCTTTCTTATTCCACCAGAAAAAAAATCCGAATCCCTGGACTCAATGAAATCACGAAAAGAATTTTCAATGTCGTCCTGGTTTTGAAAATTTTTCTCCCTCAAAAAGTTGTCCAGATGCCTGAAAAAGTGGAAGTCTGTAGGAGAGAGGTCAGGTGAATAAGGCGGATGTTGGAGAACTTCGTAGCCCAACTCGTGCAGTCGTCGAAGCGTTGGTTGTGCAACGTGTGGTCTGGCGTTATCGTGGAGCAGGATCGGCCCTTTCCGATTCATCAATGCTGGGCAAAGACGTTGCAATTTTTGAGTTCCGAGTTCCGCCGCCATTTCTCGTGTGGTTTTGGTTTGGTCTTCTTCCACTTTTGACCTCAGCTGGTCGTAGTCCAGAGCAAGATGACGGCCCCGACCTTCCTTGTCTTCGAGGTCGAAATCTCCTCTGCGAAACTTCTGGAACCAACGCTGCACCGTGCACTCATTAATAGCCCCCTGACCCCACACTTCATTAATATTACGAGCCGTTTGCGCAGCGCTGCGCCCTAATTTAAATTCGTAAAAATAAATTTGACGAAAATCGCACTTTGACATTTTCGATTCAAGACCTTTGAACACACTGAACAAAACGATTTTACTAAACAAATTCATGGTGAAAGAGAGGGTATTAGATAAGGTTTGTTTTGGTATAATAATGATCAATGTTAGGATTAGCTTTGTTTACACAATTGGAATTAAGATATTGCAATAGAAGAAACCTGCATTAATTTTGCATCAACCCAATATTTAGCCTTTAAATGCTCATAAGATTTCATTTTTTTGAATTTAAAAAAATTTTTTTTTTTTTTACACAACAATTTTTTTATTGAGTAAAATTACAATTTGTCCCAATTTGGACATCAATAGTAGTGCTGAAAGATATCATACATACTACATTCATACAATATTTACACAGCATAAAATTACAATAAAATATATACACAATAATGAATCAATACAATAAAGTCAAGAATTCTCTTATACCTATATACACATATACACACTCATACATACATCACATTGAGTGGAGAATCTAGCCAGTGCTAGAACTCCAATATATTTACAAAAGGTCGGGGGGCCACTGCCGTTTCAACCTTCTAGGTGGGTTGTATGGATGAGTGGAGCTGGAGGGATAGGGATTGAGGTAGATAGGGATTGATAGGATAGGGATTGAGCTAGAGGATTAGGATGATGAATGAGATTCTGGTGGAATTTGGAAAATTTGGATGGAATTAGGTCTGAAATAAAAGGAACATTAAGGTCGTGGTGCAAGGTATAGTTGGAAACATAATAAGGAGCATTTACTATTGTACGGAGGACTTTGGATTGAAAGGATTGAATGCGTTTGATGTTAGTACGTTTAGCTGTCCCCCACAGTTCAAGTCCGTAGGTCCAGATGGGCTTCAGTATTGTCTTATAAATTAATAATTTGTTGTCAACTGTAAGTTAAGATTGTCTGTTTAATAGTCTGTATAAGATACCGGACTGTATCTGAAGGAGGAATTGAAATGGAATTGAAGTAAACTGGCGGACAGGAGTTTCGTCGAAGAGTGAAGGTTACGTGTTTGCATTTGGCTTCGTTCACCTTTATGCGCCAAGCATTACACAAGTCTTCGATAAGAGAAAGGTGTCTTTGCAGGTTTAAGGATGCTGTTTCAGGATTGGAACTGGATGATAGGATGGCGGTGTCGTCTGCAAAAGTTGCCAGAAAGGTATCAGGATGTGAAGTATTAAGTGAAACCAACAACATTTAAAGAATTTATTTACGGATAGATCCAAGGCTTTGCATACAACCCACCCAATCTTGGAGCCAAAAGAAAAATAAGACGGTCAACAGTACTGTAATGACGGCGGTCTTTGAGGTAGTGGATCCGAGAACAAACCTCAATGGAATATCAGCCGAAAGGATATGTAGTGTTATAAACAAATAAATACCATTATTTTAGGGCTAGAGGAGGTATTATTCTAGAAAACAGCTAATCGTATTTATAAACGATAATTGCATAATTGGGATTTATGTATGGTACGATGTATCCCTCCTTCAATAACCCAGCTTATAATATACAAACTAACTAATCATCAAACTCTGTTACGGATGTTCATACATTTTCCAATATCACTAACGAAATGTGGTTAATTAATTAAATGAAGGGAGGTTTATAGGAAGTTGTTTCATAAAGAAGGGTTTTCAGAATTGATCAATGTGTATGAAACATACATGAAATGCCGTTGAAAAAATTGAGTATAATGAGCCTAATATGTTAAAGAAAATGGTAATAATATAAAAACAGGATGATAAAAAGTGAATTGTTTAGATAAAAAAATTGCAATATAACGGCCAAATAATTATCTTCACTCTCTCTCTCTCTCTCTCTCTCTCTCTCTATATATATATATATATATATATATATATATATATATATATATATATATATATATGTGTATATATATACACACACACACACACACACACACGTGTGTATTTAAAAAATGGTTCACTGTATATTTCAATACGCTCCTTATCCAGCTTCTTTTCTGATTTCTTCGGTTTTTTTTAGGCTAGATTGGCTGTGGCCGTCTCTAGTATTACAGATTTGCTGTGTAAGCCCAGAGTCATTTTTCTCTGGGATGTCAATTTCATGTTTGGAACTTCCTGGGGGCTTACCCAACCTCAATAAAGTTGGTACCAAATTATGAGGGAAAACCTGGCGGTTGAGGGTTATTTTGCCCTAATTATCAAACCCAGCCAAGGCCTAGTAATAGTCTCACTATTTACTGAAACGAAGACCTTCATAGGTTGTAGTGGTATTTATTTGAGTGTATTTTTTTAAAAATAAATTTAAAAAAGGTTTCTAGTTGATGAAGAATATTATTAAATTAAACAACAAACTTACGTAAATATAAGTATATTCATATCTTTAGGAACTAGAAAACCTTACCACAAATGCCTTTCTCACTCTGTGCTTTTTCGCACATACCCTAAATACAAAATCTCAACCTACCGAAATCTAAATAAATAAACCCTCTCACAGAACTGCTTCCTCTGAAAATTCCTTTATCATCCATGCTACTATACTTTAGGACTAATTATCTACCTCCCTTTGTATAGTATCATCCTCAACCACATTCAAAAACCACTTATTTCAGAACCTTCTGAAAGATCAATATAAACTGCCTTGACTTAATTATGCGCTACGTAATTCATTAAGTTTTCATTTGTTTTATTTAAATGTTTCATTTATTTTAATTTTATATATTTATATTTATGTATCGACAAAATTGTAAATATGTGTATAAAAAAGGCTTATCTTATCTAAATGAAGCCGTAAAATTATTCTCCCTGTTATCCAAGTATTCTAGACTTAATATAATTAATAAAAAGTTATTATATTATCATTATAATAGACCTACATTATATTACGCTTGCCCTGTATGGCCTAACACATGCGTGACAAATTATAAAAAATAATAATTTTATCAAAATAAATGGTTGAGGCTAGTTCGCGGTTATCCTAGATGGACGCCAATTGACTTATTACACTTTTGTGTAAATGTGTCAAGCATATCAACTTTTATTTATAAATACACCATAGATTTTTTTAAATTATATTAATATATATTTTTTAATAAACATTTCATTTAAAAAATAAAAATATAGCCAAACAGGACCTTTTCTGTTCATTGATCTTTATTATTTATTCTAGGATAAAATATCCGAGAGTAAAAATCATTGCTACTCTGAATTTACAAGCTTAAAGATGGGATCACTTGTAGCTGGGTCGCTAGTGTAACAGCCTCCCATGCTAAAGGTCACGGGTTCAAACCCGCAGGCGGTCCTAGGATTTTTTAATGGGAGTAAAAAATCCTTAGTTACGCCGTCCTTCGGAGGGGACATTAAAAGGTGGTCCCGAGCCTGTGCGATGTCAGGTACTCGTTAAAGATCCCTATCCTAATAAAACCTGGATAGGCAAAATTTAGGACTCCCACTGTAGCATCGTCCGAATAGCCATAGTAGCATAAAGTGACGTTAAATAAATAAACAAACAAACAAGCTTAAAGAAAATAATAATAATAATAGATAGTTGGAGGTATACGTATATAAGAAGGTTACACCATATACATATTGTATTTGTAAGTTCAATAAAATATATAACCAAACAGGTTTTCTAAAATATTGTGTTTTTTTTTGTAAGTATAGAAGTAGTATAAGACTATTCAGTCCTAGATATGTGCACCTGCCCTATGAAGATATCCAGAAAATATCACAAAAATGTGAGGATTTGAATCTTAAATTATCCGCACTACAATCCCTGAATTAATGTAAACGGGCGGACGCGATAAAGAGTAATTTTATCCGGTTAAATCCGAGGCCTAAGGGTGCAATGCCCTTAATAACAACCTTTGCCGACTCTTAAAGGGCCAAGAGGGTCTGTAAACAAGATGATAATTCTTTTTATTCCCTCCCTTGGATGCTCTATATCGATTCCGCAATAAACTGAGGTTTCGGAGAAGGGGAGAAGGTTTGGAGGGGGATCACGGAGCATTTTCCCCCGAGTTTCCATTACAGAAAGGCCATAGATGAAATTGTATAGGCCTCCATCAATATCATGAGTAGCCTTAGAAACGTTTTTTCAATAAAAGGCCGAGAAATAGATAAAATCGATATATTCTAAGAGAAAGTACCTAAGAAAATTGTATCTATTTAGAACCCTTGGGGCTGGCGTCTAAACCAATTGTAACTTCCACCTAACATAGCTTCTACGTCTCGACTATAGGATATAGGGTTGAATCTGGTTACTTTGTTTTATTTTAAGCAACACTCAATCTAATATCTTCCTGTAGATTAATTTGGGTCAAACTTTTTCATCTATACTTTAAACTCTTATAGTCCAGGAGAAATATCTTTAAAAATTTCTATGCACCATACTTATTACTAAAATCCATTTCTGGTGGTTCAAAAATTGTTACTAAGCAGCTAATTTTTTTTTTGATGAAGTGATCAATTATGTCACGATTACTAAGCCCATCGAAAATACGATTAGTTTTTAACTAGTCTGTTGTGTTTCAAAAATGAAGAAAATACATTTCTTGCGGTTTAGAAACTTCTACTAATGACCGCCAGAAGAGCAAACGTAGAGCGAAACCACGTAGAGGCTGGCAGCCCACACGTTAAGATGGCCCCAGGTGGAACTATTTCAGTGCAAATGGACTGAAATTAGACTATATTGAGTTAATAATAATATTAATTTTGCAATGTAATAGTGAGATTATACGATTTCGTTAATTTATAGCAGATTTTAATTTTGTTTTTAATACAAAATATCTAGGATTTTGTTATTTCTTCTGCTATCAGTGAATAAATATACAACATTTCAATGTGAAAATATTTAAGGCAATAATAAAAGATTAATTTGTCAAAATAAAATCGTCAAAAAAAAAAAAATAAAATGTTATCAAAACCGTGCGATAAGGCTGATTAAGGACTCCTAATTCTTAAAATTGAGAAAATACCAAAATTTTAATGTTACTTCAGTTTCACTGTTTAAAATAAATTTTTTATATGTCTATATTATGTATTATTAGCTCGTTAGAAAAAACAAAAAAACAAAGCTCTTAGTAATTTAGCTTTTGTAGTAGAAAATTGTATGTATTAATTTTTCATTAATTTATTTACACATTTTTACTATACATTACATTAAATATACATTTTTATTTTATCCAGGTGTTCGTCACCTTGTTATCCTGAAAAGAAAAGCTAGAAAAATATAGCAACAGACTCGTTACCCATCGGACAGACATAATTTTAATAAACTAACACGTCAGCTAAAAGAGGAAATAAGACGTTCAAAAACTGAAAACTTTAATAACTTCTTGAAACGTTCATCGACTGGTGAGAAACCATTATGGAATTTGACTAAACGGATACTCCAACATCACGAAGTTTCTCATCCGCTTCGATATCCTGATGGTTCTTGGGCAAAATCAGACGCACAAAAAGCTCAATTGTTTGCTAACCATCTCAGTGGGGATTTTTAAAACTCATGATGATATTAATGACAGACTATGTACATCTCTTGTTCAATCCCACCTTAACGTGCCCTTACCAATGACATTACCTCCAAAAGCAATTCATCCGTACGAAGTTCGTGATATTATTAAGAGCTTGCCGAACAATAAAGCTCCAGGCATTTAAATTTACCATCTAAAGCAATCCTTTTTTTAACCAATATTTATAATACCATTTTCAAAATCACGTATTTTCCAGTCTTGTGGAAATATTCAGAAGTTATCATGGTGCTAAAACCAAATAAATCCTCAGACTGTTTAAATTCCTATCGTCCGACCAGCCTTCTTCCTTCGTTCTCAAAATTATTCGAAAAAATACTTCTTCACCGTTTAGATTCTCTTGAAATATTAAAATTTATACCCAATCATCAGTTCGGCTTAAAAAACATCATTCCACTATACAACAATCTCATCGTTTAGTTGATTTCATTTCAAATTCACTAGAGTCAAAAAAATATTGTCCAGGTGTTTTCCTTGACATTAGTCAGGCTTTCGACAAAGTTTGGCACGAAGGATTGCTTTGCAAACTGAAAATTTTACTTCCACCTACGTTATATTTAATATTCCTTTCATACCTTTCGGATAGACATTTTTCTGTGAAAGTGGGGACCGAAATCTCAGACATTCAGCAAATTAAGGCAGGTGTACCTCAGGGCAGTGTTTTAGGACCTTCCCCAGCACAATGGGACTCTTTTGGCTACGTTTGCTGACGACAGCTGTTCTTTGTTCAGATAAGGATCCTTTTCAAGCGGCAACATCCCTCCAAAACCACCTTGATGAAATTTCTGCTTGGGCTTCTAGGTGGAAAATAAAGATGAACGAGTCCAAGAGTGCTCATTTAGTGTTCACTCTGAACTATAAACCTTCTCCTCCCATTAACTTTAATAATATTCCTATTCCGACTTCCGACGAAATTCGATATTTAGGTATTCACTTGGACAAAAGATTGACCTGGAGGACCCACATTAGACAAAACCGCAAAGAACTCAACAGACAATACGGTCTTTTGTCTCGATTACTTGACAGACGCTCTCAATTATCATTAACCAACAAACTAACTCTTTACAAAGTTTTACTAAAACCAGTCTGGACATACGGGATAGAACTGTGGGGCTCTGCTAAACCAAAGAATACAGTCTTTTCAGTCGAAAGTGCTGCGCAAAACAGTGGACGCACTGTTCTACGTAACAAATGACGTTATGCATAACGACTTAAACATTCCGACTATTTCAGCCACTGCTACAGAACAATACAATAACTTCCACCAAAGACTAACATACAACACCAACCCTCTTACAGAAACATTAAAATGCTCTACGAATCCTTACAGCCCACCCCGACGACTACGCAGGCGGTGGCCAAAAGATATGCTGATCACTTAACGAACTCTGCTGTGATGAGCCGCTGCTTCAGCAGTCCACAAATTTGCTTATTGCAAAGGAAATGCAGATGGCAAATTAAATTTTATGTCAAATTTTTTTTTTTTGTAATAAATAATATTTTATAACATATATCAAGAAAAAATAGCTTACTATGATCCCTAAACGTGACAAAAATGCTTGTACTTTATTGAATATATCTGATGTTTTAACTATTTACAATGAATGTTGTAAATATCAAAATTCATTGAAATTTAATTAGAAATAAATTAGTAAAACAATTAAGTTTATAAACTAAAATTTTAATATTAATTTAATAAAAGTTTTGATTGGTTGTTATTTATTGTTTATGAATCAAAGCAGGTCAAACGAGAGGAAGGTGGTTAATTGGAACATTGAATTCTGTATCATGAAGCAAAAATGTTAGTCAAATTAAAAAAAAGCTATACCATTCCTTTTTCGGAATCATCACGCTATATGCAGCAGAAACGTGGGTGATTACAAAAAAGGAAGAGACGAGGTTGCTGTCATTGAAGATGGACTTTTGGGGAGGCTCTTGTGCTACTTCTAGACTGCAGCATGTTCCTAACCAACATTTTAGGCGTCCAACAAGGGAAATATTTCTCAACGATATAGAAATAAAAAGGTTGAATTAGTTTGGTCATGTACAAAGATTGACAGAGGAGCGATGGCCAAAGATGACTTTTCTGTATCAACCTATGGAAAGGCGAAAAACAAGAAAACCCAGGAAGAGATAGCTACAGGATGTTGAGGAAGACATAGTTTTGGAGGTCTTTGAGGAGGTGACTAACTCGACAGAAAGAAGTAGCAAGAAAATTTAGGAACGGGAAACAACTAAGATGTAAAAAACTTGGCAAAAAATAATAATAAATGATATGAAAACCCTTTTTGTTAACTTACTATTCTCTGATCACATTTGTACCTCTTCATATACCAGAAATGTATTATATTATTACACATTCTAGTTAATACAAGAGAATAAATAAAATTATTCATAGAATTTTCCAAGACTGGATATTTGATATAAATATATATGTAATATATATATATCTTTGGCAATATATCTTCCTTTTGATTTATTATATTCAATAATGAACCTTTGTAACCGAGCAAAAAAATAAATTAAAAAATTCCTCCACTTAAAATTTTATGGCTTACACGTTTCAAGACAAATATAATCTGAATAACGAATAAAAACAAAAGTTGTTTTCTCCCCGTCCGCGGTTATTCTCCGATACTACTAGACCGATTTTTTTTTTTTAAGCTCGGCGCGAAAATACTACCGCATCCAACGGTAATCCTAACACCTAGACGTTGGTATCCGCTGATTAGTTTTAAAATGTCATAGTTCAAATATTATATAATTCAAACACTCAGTCATTTTTGAAGGTAGAGAAAAAATTATAAGAGTTGTTTAACCAAGAAATCGCGAATAATTATAAAAAATAAATAAAATAAATGAAATTTTACATATAAATACGCATATAACTTAGTTATTTCTATGATAGGGACAAGATTGGACTGAGTTTTATGATCAGGACACCGCAACAAATAAATAACAAATTAAAAAAAAAAGAAATGAAACATAAAAAAAATTTGAATCTTGCCTATACAAACGCTTGCGACTCCGTTATTTTCGAAAATAAGGAAAAAATTCTAGTTTTCGAATCAGTAAACCGCTATAAAATATTAAACAAAACAAAAAATAAATTTCACCTACATATATTTCCTTGACTCAGTTATTTTATAAGTAAATACAAATTACTAAATAAATACCAAAAATTTAGTTGTTAATGTTATTCGATAGAGAATTAAATTTACTACAAAACATAAAAAAAAATCGGTTAGAAATATCGTTTTGAAATTAGCAGTGGTGTTTGCCCATTTCCCTTTTAATTATTTATTGCTTTTCATATTAGTTAATTGCCTTTAAACAGTTATAACCTAATATAGTTATTTAGAAATAATAAATCATTGTGTTACAATTTGCAGCATTTTTTTTTTTTTTTTTTTAAATTAAGATAAATATGTATGCTTATTTGGAAATTTAACAAATAGTTTTAATAAATAATGTAGTGTTAGTAAATCATATTTACAATTATTAAATGCTTATGGTAAATATTTAACTGAGAATTTTAACATTTTCAACTAATAAATTTTTTAAAAACTTTTTTTAAGTACTCTTTTACTCTAAATACTTTAGGACATATGTGTAAACATGCTTCGAAATCTAATAATACAGATATCGCTTTTAGGGCAAACATGATGTTTTCTGAAAAACATATCATGTTATTTTAATACATTATTTGGTAACAGACAGTTCATGGTGGTAGATGACATATTTGCAAATAAAATTACATTAAACCTGAGTGAATAGTGAGAAAAAATAATGAAAATAGTAATAATAAAGACTATAATAGTAGTTTAAATTGATTTATATGCGTCAATTTATTTTATTTATAAATAACTTAAATATTATGAAAAGGAGACCATACATCCTCAATCATATATAAAACATAATTCCAATCTAAACATATATTGAAGTTTAATACAGGAAAATATTATTTTTTCAAAGTTGTAAGGATATGCTAATTTAAATCGAAATTAAATTTAGTAAAATATTGTTAACTTGATAGGTAAATGTCCCACCAATTTAAGCTTAATGAATCACACAGCAAAATAAATCCTCCAAATAATTTAAAAACCTATTTGAGGAATTTCCTGGGAAATTCATTCATTAAAGTGGATTTTGGTGTAAAGCTAAGTGAAGTCAATCAGCCAAAGTATTTTATGCAAAACGTTTCAATGATATTCAGTGGTCAGGTGTATAAGACAGTGCTAATTTTTTTTAATTTTTAATTTATTTTATTTTATTTTGCAATACTGGAAATGTCAATTAACTGTATATTTGTTATTTCAGCTTTTAATCAATTTTTCTTTCACTTACCTCCATCAATAATAAGTTAATTTAATTGTTGTATTTATAATTAATAAATTTGCGACCATAGCTGACAATACTTCGCGAAAAACCGATTATTTATCAAACATAATGACTTGCTGATGCGGTGCGGGTCATTTCTGTCTTATTGAGCTTATATTACACACACACGCGCGCGCACATATGTATATATATATATATATATATATATATATATATAATATATACATATATATATTTATCTTTTTTTTATATTTTAATTTTTTTATTTATATTATCTAGATATGTTTCTTTATTTTAAATGCTTAAGACGTGTGAGACGTTGATTTAAAAAAAAATGCTATTGGGACATTTTTTACGAAATTGATTTTTTTACATATCTGTATTCTCATTATTTATTTTTTATCTAAATCTCATATTTAATTTTATCTAATGAAGAAGCAAGTCCTATAAAAACGCGATTTAGATATGCAATTATTTTCTAGAGAAACTATATACATATTTACTTTCTTTCTAAATCATACTAAAACATCTCTTTTCGTGACTTTAATATAGTGTTATTATTAATAATAATAATAGGCTTAACGAACCCGCAAGGGCAGCTGATGAACGCAGTTGTCGGGGCTTTACACTCCTCCGGGTTCCTGAGTACACCACACCGTTCACAAATCCACTCATTACAGTACGCATTAACGGTTACTCTGACACTAAGTACATTCACAGTACATACCCTAGGGCTACCTTACCTAGGAAGACCTAGCAGTAGGTCTAAAATGCAATCACCCACTAAAAATGGAGTTAAGAAATCGACGTTTAGCCTCGGACGAGCCTGGTATTGAGGCTGCACCAGGCGGGAGTCTTCGACAGCTTCCTTCAGGTGATGGCGGAGCGAGTGGCGCCACCCTGTCGCAACGGACCACAAGACTGCAAGAACCGGCTACTAGTTCGAGCTCGGGCTTGGGCGAGATTCCTTCTCCTCCCGTCCTCAGCACCTCTTGGTCTCTGTTGTCGTGCTCGAAGGATGAAATGGACGCCGGAAATGAACAAGGCTGTCATCCAGGCATATCTTTTGGCTACAAAATTAGAAACAGACAAGACAAGATATCTCAGCAGGATTCAACAGTATTGGCAGGAATCATACCCACAAATGACCATGAATACGCAGAGATTAAGTGATCAAGTAAGAGTGATCTGATCTCGAAAATTCCTATCGGACCATGAAATGGAACATATAAAAGGAGTAGTGTCTGAACGATTAGGATTACTTAGCACTGTAAATGAAGAGCAACCTCCTGAATCCCAACACTTGGAAATATCACTAGCAGCAGAGGCAACCTCTCCCGAAGGAGAAGACAAAGAAACCCAGAGACTAACCCAATCATTGTTATCCCAGCATATCCTTTTTGAGGGAATTCCACATCATGCAAGACCATCACTACCAAGAGTCCCTTATAGTTTTAAATCGCGAATAACTGTGAAGCACGTTAATGATGCTCTTAGTCAACTTGTCAGCGATTATCCAGATATGAAAATTGAAGCTGCTTGTCATTGGGCTTATGTTGCAGCAAGAGTGGTTATTATCGAACATGGCTTAGAACAACGAGAGCCAAAAAAAAATAAAGGTCAAATCATCCCACGCTGGCAAAGACGGTTGGAAAACAAAGTTTGTTCACTGAGAGCAAGCATAGGGACAATCACTGCATATATCAATAATCCCGCTAAAGCAAGTGTAAAATTAAAAAGAAAGATCGATGAGATTATTGTACAGCTATTAGGGACGGTACTAGAATCTCAACTTACCGAGAAACTGGCTTTACATGCTGATACACTAAAGCAAAAACTTGCTGTCTATGCCAACAGGCTACGAAGATATAAAAAGTCTATGCTTCGTAAACAGCAGAACAAACGGTTTATAAACAATGAGAAACAGTTCTATCGGAGCTTGGCAAGTGATAAGAAGGCATGTGTAAAAGTTCCATTAACTGAAAATATTGTCGATTATTGGAGAGAGCTATGGGAGAACAACGAAATTCACAATAATGAAGCTGAATGGTTAGCATTAGTATATAATGAAACTCAGGAATAATGAAACCTTATATGCCAGAATTTAACATAACCACAAAAGATGTAGCCATTGCATTAAACAAAATGAAAAATTGGAAATCACCGGGTAGTGATAGAATCCAAAATTACTGGTTAAAATATCTGACTTGCCTGCATGAAATATTAGCAATTAACTATCAAAAAATGATAACTGGACGTTTGGATATCCCTGATACATTCTGTCAAGGGTATTACAGTACTTATACCTAAAAAGGAAGGAAATCAACTGGAACCCCAGGACTTTCGGCCAATCACCTGTCTCAACGGAGTTTATAAGATTTTAACATCTATTCTCACGACTAGGATCGAGCATCATCTCCGAACCAATAATCTGATCCCACTCGATCAACTCGGATGTAGGAAAGGAGCCCAGGGATGTAAAGAGCTACTCGTTATAGACTCGGTCATCGCAGGCCAAACGACCCTGAATAAAAGAAATTTATCCATGGCATGGATCGATTACAAAAAAGCTTTCGACTCGGTCCCTCACAGTTGGCTGTTAAACGTATTGGATATTTATAAATTGCACCCACAAGTTAAAGAACTTTTGAGAAAATTCATGAGCAACTGGAAAACAAGACTGAGGTTGGGACATGAGTGGTCGTTGGTCTCTTCGGAATACATCCCTATTTCGAGAGGTATATACCAAGGAGACTGCCTCAGCTCTCTCTGGTTCTGCCTCGCGATGGCTCCATTGTCAACCTTATTAAATAAGCAGGGATATGGATACAAGTTAAAATGCAGTGAATTGACTGCAGTGATCAGCCATAGTTTTTATATGGACGATTTAAAACTATATGCCACCAATAAGTCTCAGTTACAATCGATGGTAAATACAGTTTCCAAGTTTAGTAATTCAATAAAAATGTCGCTTGGTATTGAAAAATGCGCGGTCCTCCATGTGATAAAAGGAAAATCACATATATTTGAAAATATATTCGATGATGACTCACGTATTAAGCAGCTCCAACTTGAAGAAACCTACAAATATCTTGGAATAGAACAACATGTTAAAGTAGCAAGAAATGATGTAAAACTAAGAATGACGACTTCTTTAAAAAATACATTAAAAACTATACTTGCAACACATCTTTCTTCAGGATCAAAAATTAAAGCAATAAATACATGGGTTATTCCAGCCATATCTTACAGCTTCGGGGTCCTAAAGTGGTCTACGACATCTCTACAAGAATTAGACAGGCTGATTCGGACGAGCATGACAAGATCTAGAATGCATTACCCTACTTCATCCACAGCAAGACTTTACTTGTCGAGAAAAGAAGGAGGTAGAGGTTTAAAAAACATTGAAGAGGCGTGCCGAAAGCAAGAAATGATGAAAGAAAGAGAAAGTGCCCCTGCATAAAATGATTTGCAATCTTGACCACAGTCATACTGCTCTTAAGTTGGACTCTCTAAGTGCTGCGCCCACCATTGTCACAGACAGCGATCGTCTGGAAGAGTGGAAAACTAAAACACTACACGGTAGATTTTTCCATCAGCTTTAGCAAGCTGAAATCGATAAGACTTTTTCTACCCACTGGCTGGTCAGGGGAGATCTCTTTCCTGAAACGGAAGGCTTCTTGATGGCTATTCAGGATCAGGTGATAGCCACAAGGTCTTACTGTCGTAACGTCTTGAAGTTACAAAATACATCAGACAAATGTAGGCTCTGTGCAAGCACTTATGAATCAATCCAGCACATCACTGGAGGATGCGGCGCACTGGCCGGGACGGAATACCTTAAGAGGCATGACGACGTTGCAAAGGTCTATCACCAGGCGATTGGTTTAAAAAGAAAGCTGTTAAACGACTCTATACCGTATTATCAATACAAACCTAAAGACCTCATTCAAAATGAAGGAATAAAATTGTATTGGAACCAGTCATTCATAACTGATCACACAGTTATCCACAACAGGCCTGACATCGTTTTGATTGACTCCAATAAGAAAAATGCTGAGCTAGTTGATGTAGCTGTCCCGAATGATGGCAACACAAGTTCAATCTGTGCTGAAAAAAATCGTAAGTATCAAGCACTAGCAGCTGAGCTAAAGGAACTGTACAGGCTGGATAGTGTCATTGTGAGAACTATATTGTGATATCCACCAATGGTCTGATACCAAAGTCCACAGTAGAAGCCACTGAGCGGTTGGGCCTATCTACAGCTGTCATGAATGAGGCCCAGAAAGCTGTACTGCTGAACACAGCTAGAATTGTTAGGAGTTTCCTAAACATACAATAGTATCATTTCACTAAAAGCACCTGAAGTGGTTGGAGTTAATCTCCCCCTCTCCAGGAATATTCCTTTATAAGAAGTGCTGTAAAATAAATAATAATAGGCTTAGCGAACCCGAAGGTTCGATGCCGATACCACCAAATTCTGCCTACACAGACTCGTCCAATGTTCACCAATCAAGCCCAAGCTCCCGAAATCAGCCTTAACGCAATCCTCCCATCTACGCTTCGGCCTACCTTTCGGACGCCTACCAGTCGGATCAGTAAATACCAACTTTCTCGGAATCCGCTTCGGCATCGAGCCCAACAACTTTACTCGCCCATTTGAGTCTCCGCGATGCAATAAGCTCAATTATATTCACAGCATACAAGTTCCGCAATTCCGCGTTGTGCAACCTTCTAAACTCCCCAGTGGCCTCATCTCTCTTCAGACCAAATATTTTACGCAATACCTTATTTTCGAAGACCTTAAGCCGTTGTTCATCCTTCAAAGTAAGCGGCCACGTTTCACATCCGGAGGAAGGTTATTTGCTGTCGTTAGAGTTGCGAATGTGCTTATAGTTAATTTCCAGTTTAAACAGTTTATTGCTTAAAGTGGTTCAATTTGATGTGTTATTTTTCTTTAATTTTGTTTATGTTATTGTTTTAAAATGTTTTTAGCTATTTGAATAGATTAATTCGTAAGTAAAATTGTGAATAAACTTGGTAAGCCACGTAGGTTAGAACTTAGCACGTGGTTGGCTGGCAGAAGGAAGTTAAAAATTGCGTGCGGACCAGTAAAGACTACGCTGGAGTTGTGCTGAGGAAACCATCGGCGCTCAGCAGCGGATTAGTAGCGGGCAAAGTCCTTGCCCGCCCAGCTAAGTCATAAACATAATCCAAAAAAAAAAAAAAAAATTATTATTTTTTTTATTTATTTTTTTTTTTTTTTATAGTTTATTGTGAGATCCAGTTTAAAAAGTTACTTATGTTCATTTACTACATAATTTTTAGGATTTAGTATTTAGTTTGGCAAATTATACAAAGAAAAAACAATAAAATTAAAAATAAATTAATAACCTTTCACCAAATAGTAACCTCCGATAATAGTCATTAATAGCCATTCAAACATACTAATATGAATAAACCACCTGATATCCATTCACCAAATTTAAAAAGGAAAAAAACTAGTTGGATAAATATGAATGAATTAAATTCAACTGAATCACCGGAATTTATAAATAAAAATCAGTTTTTGATTATAGAAAGAGACGAAGAAGGAGATCTTAAAAAAGTATCACCTTTCTTGATATATAAAACAATTAATAGTCAATGTGGGGAACCGAAAAATGTCAAAAAACTTAGAAACGGAAGTATTTTGGTACAAACAAACACTAAAGATCAATCGGATAAACTTCTAAAACTTACCAACTTAAGCCCAACAATCAAAATAAAAGTAAGTCCACACCAAAAATTAAACATTAGCAAGGGGGTAATATTTTGTCCGGACCTAGATGGGGTAGAAGAAAATGAAATTCTGGAAGAATTAGGAAAATTCAATGTTAAGGAAATAAAAAGAATTATTAATAGAAAGATGGGAACCGAAAGAAAAACACATTTATATGTCCTTACTTTTTCAATACCTACCCTCCCTGAAACTATTCCGGTGGGATTTCAGAAAATAAAGATAAAAATGTATGTTCCAAATCCGATTCGGTGTAGAACATGCTTGAAATTCGGGCACTTTGCCGATAAATGCACCAAAACACCTGTATGTGTTCACTGTGCAAAACCGGATCATAATGGTCTACCATGCGATTCAATTGTTCCCAACTGTGTAAATTGTGGAAATCACCACTCCAGCTTAGATTTGAAATGCCCTAGGCTTCTAGAAGAAAGGGAAATTAAAACAATACAGTTTAAGGAAAAGGTGCCCTACAATGAGGCCAAAAGAAAGTATAAAGAAACGCACCCGACTAATAGTAATTTAAATTATGCTGATGCTGCTAAAGGTAGTAGAAAAGTAGGAAAAGACGTAGGAATTCAGACTGACGAACTAAACAACACCAATATTGCAGATAAAATTATTACTCCCTCAACCTCCAAGATGATCAAACCCTCACCACCTATATCCCATCCCGTTACCTTCCCTACCCCTCTCCTCTCTCCTATTACCTCCCCTCTCCCAACCCCCTCTCCCTTCCCCACTCCATCGTCCGCCCAACTCTTAACGGAAACGCCACTTGATTCCGAAGTCCCTTGCACTACAAATAGAAGTAGCGGCAAGAGCTATCGTTCAAAATCGAATTCGGAATTTAGGTCTAACATCCCTCAGCCTCAGAGCGGGGGGAAAACATCAGAAATAATGAAACCTCCGCCACTGCCACGGCGGAACTCTATGAGTAAAAACCAAAAAAGAAATACAGACTCCTCAAAAAGTGGTGATGAAATGGAGACCACTTGAATAAAGCTATAATAATAAATAAATAATAATGTATTATAGATCTAATCTAACAATAGTTGACATAAACAAATATTACAAAACAGTTACACCACTTCACTACATAAATAAGTCAATTCTTAATAAAAGGTATATTTACATTATACTTATGTCAATTAATATAATAACAATAATCACAAATTTCTACAAGACAGTAAAAATTCTATTCCTATTTAAAAGAAAGTTGCCCTTACCTATTTTAATATGTCTTAAAAATATAATAAAAATTTCTTATTTTGCTTACTTAGTTATAGTATGCTATATTATAATTACCATTAATATTGGGTATCTTAAGTTTGAAAATAAAGCAACTAACAACAGTAGGTCTCACACAATGTTCTTGATACCATGACAATTATTAGCTGGAATTGTAATGGCATAAGAACGCAGTTTGAGGAAATGAAGATACTTCTAGAAGACATCAATCCAGCTGTACTCTGCCTACAGGAAACAAAACTTGTTCCCGAACGAAACCTGAACATAAAAGACTATGAAGTATACAGAAAAGACAAAGAGATAAGAGAACAAGGACGAGCTCACGGAGGAGTTGCTATTGCAGTTAAAAATGACCTATACTCGGAAAAACTTGATGTTCGAACTCCCTTACAAGCAATAGTGGTAAGAGTAAAGCTTAACTTCGATGTGACGATTTGCAATATATACTTACCACCGACAGAAACGATCAATGAACTGGCTCTCACACAACTTGTTTCTGGTCTTTCTTCCCCTTACATTGTCGTAGGAGATATGAATGGATCACATCACACTTGGAGCCCAACAACAAACACGAGGGGAAACATCATCCGTAGGATTTTCGACAGTACGGACTCACTTCTTCTGAACACAGGAGAAGCCACCTACATCTGCCCACGATCAGGATCCACATCTGCGATAGACTTAACCTTTATCTCACCTACCCTTTATACGCACGTGACCTGGGATGTTTGTAGAGACCAATATGGGAGTGACCATTTTCCGACATTATTGCGATTCTATTCCGAAATACCTAAGAGCAAAAAGCATCAAAGATGGATTATCGAAAAAGCCAATTGGGAAGAATTTGAAGACAAAATAAACAATTCAGCACCGTATCATTCAGATAGCATAGATGAATTAACCCTAAATTTCACGCATAAGATTATACAATCAGCTCTCCTAACCATTCCAAAAACAAAAGGTAATCCACAAAAAAACTATACTCCATGGTTCGACGAAGAATGTCGGAAATACATTACCAAAAAAAATAAAGCCCTTAAAGATTTTCAGCGAAATCCAAATAAAGAAAACTTATTACGATACAAAAAACAAAAAGCTCTAGTCCGAAATCTAGTTAAAATGAAAAAGAAAGAATCCTGGATTTCATATGTGGAATCAATAAATAGCAACACTCCCATGAAAAAAATTTGGCAAAAAATCCATAGCATATCTGGTAATAACAATACTGCAACCCTATCCCTAAAAATCCAAAATGAAATAATATCAGACCCACAAATAACAGCGGAAAGTCTAGCGCTTCATTTCGCAGCCATTTCAAATTGTGATAACAATCAAAATCGAAATAATGACCCCCAAGAATTAGATTTTACTTCGCCTACACAGGATAGCATATCCCTGCAGGACTATAATCGACCTTTCACGATCTGGGAGCTAAAAGCTGCAATTGACGAAACTAAATGTTCTTCTCCAGGAATAGATCAAGTTCACAATATGATGATAAAACATTTCTCTCCTAGAATAAATAATGAACTCTTGAAAATATTTAATAGAATTTGGGAAACCGCTACATACCCTCAGGCCTGGCGAGAATCAATAGTTGTCCCAGTGCTGAAACCAGGAAAAAATAAGTTCCAACCCAATAGTTACCGACCAATATCGCTTACTAGTTGTTTGTCTAAACTGCTAGAGAAAATGGTCAATAGACGATTGATGTGGATGATTGAAAAATTTAACCTCCTAACTCCTATTCAATGCGGATTCAGAAAAAGTAGATCCACAATGGACCAACTTGTGACTGTGGAAGCCGAGATTCTCGACACTTTTATAGAGAAAAAAGAAGCAGTAGGGGTCTTTTTCGACATGGAAAAGGCATACGACACTATAGATAGGGAAACAATCCTGAAAACATTATATGAGTGGGGCTTCAGAGGAGCTATGCCTAAGTTCATACAAAGCTTCTTAATGAAAAGATATATTAGAGTGAGAGTTGGCCAATCAATCTCTAGTCGAAAAGAGATATCTAAAGGCATCCCACAAGGAAGTGTCTTGAGTTGTACGTTGTTCGCTATTGCAATCAACTCAATCGTCAGCGTAATACCAAGCTCAGTCAAAGCATTTCTGTATGTTGATGACTTGGCTATATTTTTAAGGTTTAGCAACTACGAGTGGATGTGCAGAACACTACAGCGCTTGTTGAACCACCTCCAAGCTTGGTCTGAGAGTAGAAATCTCCGGTTCTCAATAGAAAAGACTAGAGGAGTATTGTTTTCAAGAAAAAGGACTCCAAGCGCTATTCCTCAGCTCTCTATGTATGGAAAAACCCTGACGTTTGGTGAAAACATCAGATTCCTCGGCATGGTATTGGACAATAAATTAACATGGGTTAGCCATATAAAATATTTGCGAGATGAATGTTCAAAGCGGTTGCAATTGATGAAGATACTAGCCAAAACATACTGGGGTGCTGATCGAAAGTCAATGCTGATGGTCTATACTAGTGTTGTTCGACCTAAGATGGAATACGGCTGTATGCTATATTCCTCTGCTAAAAGAAATAGCCTTCAACCCTTAGATTCAATACACCACACTGGAATCAGGCTTGCTACAGGAGCTTTTAGGACGAGTCCAATAGAAAGTCTCTGTGCGGAGGCCTCCATAACTCCTATGGCTTACCGAAGACAAGAACTGACTAACAACTATATCGCCAAGATTAAAGTTCAAAAAACAAACCCTGCTTATTCCTATATATTTAATCCCCGTTGCATCAGGAACTATGAAATTAACCCAACAAAAACTGCTCCATTAGGTGTACGACATATTGAACTCGTTAGAGAAATTCTCGACCTGCCTATAGATCCTGCTGAGCCAACCGTTAGATCTCCTCCATGGAAATACCAACCCATAAAAATAGATTTAACTTTTAAAGGTATAGGACCTGGTTCCAATAAATATAAATTCCAAAAAATTTCTCAAAAATATTCTGGACATGAAATAATATTCACTGATGGATCTAAGCAAAGAGAGTTTGTTGGTTTTGCCGTCATAAAAAGTGGAATAGCGATTAAATATAAATTACCCCCATATTCCACGATCCATACTGCAGAACTGCAGGCGATTGCCACAGCGCTTCATCTAGCCATAGAAGGTAATCATTCAAAAACATTAATATGCACAGATTCCTTATCGGCACTTCAGAGTATTGTAAACATCAATAAAACTGGAACTATCCTAAATAAAATAAACAATTATTTAGAAACCCTCAACGATCTAGATAAAACGGTAAATTTCCTCTGGACACCAGGACATTCCGGAATACCAGGCAATGAGGCAGCTGATAAAGCAGCAAAAGAAGCAGCTCATCTCAACATTTCACCACTCCATGTATACGAGCCTAATGACGTCAAAGCATATCTAAAAGATAGAGTCCTGAAAAGCTGGGAATCGGCTTGGAATGATACTCCTTTGACAAACAAATTAAGAAATGTCAAAAAGACAACAAAAAAATGGATAAGTTCCGTCAGAGGAAACCGAAGGGAAGAGGTGGTTTTAACAAGAATAAGAATCGGTCACACCAATTTAACCCACAAATTCTTAATTACTAAAGAAAATCGACCGAACTGCGAAGTGTGTCAATTACCTCTTACAGTACAACATATTATTGAGAATTGTCCAGTATACCAGGAAGCTTTCGTATATTATAAAATACCTCGTTTCATAGAATTAGCTCTAAAAGATTCAAAAGAATCAAGTGACAGCGTCATAAAACTGTTAAAAGATACACAATTATACCAAAAAATGTAAATCTAACAGTAACCGTTTAATTATATAAAATAGATTCTAAGGCAATGATGTAAACCTATACAAAAAATATGTAAAAAAAAAAAAAAAATAAATAAATAAATAAATAAATAAAAAAATAAAATTTAAAAGAAAGAAAGTAAAAGTTTAACCAATCAAATTTTTAATGAAAACAATATCAATAATAATTGAAAAAAAAAAAAAAAAGAGAGATCACAATATTGTTTAAAAAAAAAAAAAATTATATTTAATAAAAAAAAATAAATAAATAAAAAAAAAGTTCTCTACAATACTGTCTTAAGATAAATGCTAGTTAGTTTGAAAATTGTATTTATAATGTATATATATATTTAAGTTAAATAAATAAATAAGATGTGAAATAGTAAGAAGACAAATGTATACAATTAAAATAGCAAAGCAAAATAAGAAATTTAAGTACCTTGATGTTAAAACATAAGTCAAAAAATCAAAATTACATAAGAAGTTAAATAATGAAAGGGCGTAATGACCTTGCTGTCGATCGCCTAGGAAAAACAAGTAACCTAACCTAACCGTTTCACATCCGTAAAGAACCGTTGGAAGAATAATAGTTTTATAAATTCTAATCTTTAATAGTGTTATTAATATAGTAAAAAAAAAATTTGTGACGGAAATAATTGAGACGTTGATTTCCAAAAGGTACTATATCCACTCTAGGAAATTTTACAGGAAGTGCGAAATTTTATCATTACTGTATTATTAAACCACCTCATTTGATTATTTAAAACCTTGAAGTATTTTTTTTACTTTTTTTTTTTTTTTAATATAGTAAAAAAAATACTTCAAGGTTTTAAATAATCAAATGAGGTGGTTTAATAATACAGTAATGATAAAATTTAGCACTTCCTGTAAAATTTCCTAGAGTGGATATAGTACCTTTTGTAAATCAACGTCTTAATTATTTCCGTCACAAATGAAAATAACGGGCTTATGTGCAGAACTAAATTAATGCGGCTGGGTGACATATGAACGTTTAATAAGGAACTTACTTCTTATTCAAATTATTTTTATAATAATATAAATAATTAATATTTTGGAAATTTTTAAATAAACACAATGATTTATGATTCCCGAATAACAATATTGTGGTATTCCTAAATCCGTATGGCTGACAGTTTATCCCTTTTTTCAAAAATAACCAAGATATGGGCGTATATTGGTAAAAATTAAATTTTAATATTAGTTCATCGCAATTGCCTGATCATAAAACTACCTACATATTTTCTATGTCGATATAACGTTACGGGCTTATATGTAAGTATATTTTGAACATATATTAATTATAAAGTATATATTTTTGAACATATTTAAGATTTGTCCTCATATCCGAAGAGGTCCATGTGACCCTTTTACGTGAGTTAAGTGGCTCTCCCCCAATCCGCAGACAATATTTCCTAGATCATCCTTTACAAATCATTAACTCTCAACACCCATACATCCATGTTCTACATTTAAATCCTCAGTCCACTCACTGAACAGATCGGTGTCCGACTTTATTTGCCTATCTAGGCTAAAACATTTGATCGTTCCTCCTTGTCGCCTTAATTTCTGAATTCTCTACTACTCATACCGCCATGCTGCTTCCTCTCCTATTCAAATCCAACTTCCAATACCTTTTATTATCCAAAAGACCTCAGAACTGTAAATTTTTCTAATCAATTGATGAAGATATTTTGTTCATGTCTATTAAGTGTTATTACTATTATTTTATTCCGTTCAAAAATACTTCTAAATTGTTTATTTTAATTATCATTTTATTTGGATATATTGGTATATGCGTTATGATTGCACACATATATTAACCATAATTGATTATTTATTGATTATTCCTCTCTTTTGGCAGACATGTTATTCATTATGAAACTGTTATTCTTAGGGACCTAGTCCCAATATTTTTTTTTCTATTCTTTCTTTTATTCTATCTATTCTATATTCATTTTTTTATTGTTAAAGATGGTGTCCTGATTCTAAAAATCTGTCAATTTTTTTCATCCTGAGTTACTAAATTAAAACATTTTTCATCGTCCGAAATTTTGAAACTAACCGGCTGATAGCCAACGTTAGGATGATAGGATCATCTTCGGATGCCTAACTACGATGTTTGTGCCGAATTTCAAAAATATTGCTCCAGTATGTTTTGGAAGTTAATGAATTAATTACACGCTTGATTGAACAGATGAAATTTTATTTAAAATAAAATAGGACCATAAGATCCTTATTACTACAGTATACTATAATTGTAACATGATCACATCTTAAAACGGAGTGCTCTGGCTCGAAAATTAGTGGGGTAATTTTACAAAGAGATAGTAGAGAGGATGAAGAGTGGCGGGAAAGATCTAAAAAAGAGATTTGTGCATTATGCATATGGTATCATGGTATCGTTTAATACCCATAATGTCAGAGACTTTCTGTAGGTAATATGTTTGATCCTAGGCCCACATAACTGTCTAGGCATGTTGGATAAAGTCCGTCAATGCTATCGGAGATAATTATTTCAAGTAATTGTTTGATTTAAAAAAAATAAAATAAAAATTCAGGAAGCCATAGGGACTGAAAACACTGCCGATGGAAGTGAAAACATTTTTTAAATTCGCGATTTCCACTGGAATTTCGTCGGAAAGAAGAGTACTTTTGTTAATGTAGATAATATTGAGAATGCATGTTTTGTTATTATTATTTCATTAAATTGTAAAACATCATCACTAGGTAGAGATATATCCCTCTTTAATTATGCCGCCGTAATCTGAATGTGACTGTAGACTGTATGGGTTGGTGGTATACATAGCACAATTTTTTTTTTTTTTATGAACCTGCCATTTGTATCAAGGAAATTCGGACATTTAGAAATATGCTTTATAAATGTTTTAAAAGATTGGTTCTATCTGTGAAAGAATTAAATTAATTACTGTTTTTTGTCTTTGCCGTTGACTTTTTTTGCCTGTGTTGATATTGACGACACTTTTAATTTTCTCTTAATCTTGAATTTAGGCATCATAATCCGAATTATTCTCTATAAGAAATTATATGAAAAATTAAAATGGATAATTTTTTCTTATATCTATACCGCCGTTTTTGGTGTTTTTTTTTATGTTTCTAAAGGAGGTTAATTTTCTCTTATCTTCAAAAGTTATTGTTTATTTGTTTGTTGATGTAGAATTTTTTTTTATTAGACCAATGCATATTTTTTCTTCTTGTCCATATATCGCTTAAACCTAATTTCATTTTTTTATTTTTTTCCTTTGAATCGAAATTGCAAATACAACAGGAATTTTGACTCAAAGGAGGAGATCTTACCCTTTTATTTTTTATACATAATTTAATGAAAAAAATAAGATATTTAAAAATACTGTTTAAAAAAATTAATAGACCGCTGCGTATGCGCCAGTCTCGAGCATGTCGACAACGTCACTATTGTTACGAAATCGATGTTTTCACTTCAAAAATTGTGTGTAATAACATCACAGTTTTTTTAATTTGTCTTTCATAACCCTCATGTCTCTAATATTAATCTGTGCGATATATTTGTTTTTTCAACAAAAACGGAGCAAACAAACACCTGGGAAAGTCTTATACAGTGCATGAGGTAAAATACCTAGAGAGAAAGAAAAAAGAAAAAAAATTGCAGTCAGTTATACATAATTTATGACAGGCCGGGGAGCGCCAGGAGGTTGACTTTGCAGGCATTCCTAAACGATGGACGGAATCCCTTTGAATAGTTTATACAAACAGCCGAATTTCCTTCTTCAGGCATTAAATAATGGTTAGGGATAAAAGGTTGGTCTTCATGACTTCTTATTTTCAAGGAGGTTCTTATTATATATAATTCAACAATCCCTATGTTATTTCTTCTTGAAGAAATGTATTTTACAGTGTAAGGTGGTTTATCCATGAATGCATAAGAATAGTATGTAGGAGCACAAATATTAAAATATTCACGACACGATAAAGTTATAGAAAAAAAAATATGAATAGAATGTTTAGCTTCATAGTCCTTTTCTGGTACTGACAGTGTTTAAAATGTTTACAACAAACGGTTGAGCTTCGTCAGAGATCTACGTGAGATTCTCAAAAAGGCTTTAAAGATAAAAATTATATAGTCCATGAAAACCAAATGCATATTTAGCAAATTATCACAGTTAATTATTCATGAATATAAAAGTTTCTAGGCTCTGTTCAATCATCAGGATTTTACTAAATGATATATTTATTTATTAGCATTGAGGCTCATCAAACACAGATGTTAATTTCGCTCTACATTAAAAATACAAACAATTTAAAAAAAAAATCTGGTGGGCGCAACACACTACTGTAGCTTACCTGCGTTGTGAAACTTAATTTAATTTGTTTTTAAATTTACATTTAGAGATTAAAATAGACTGTTAAAGAACTAATCACGGTATTAATAGACACATGTGTTTTATTTAATATTTTATTATATTGGGTTGATGCAAAATTAATGCAGGTTTTTAGTAGGTATTGTAAATACGCCATATCTTTACTTTAACCATATATATTTAATCAAAATAATTTCCATCTGAATCAATGCACTTTTGCCAATGTTCAACAAGCTTTCTTATTCCACCAGAAAAAAAATCCGAATCCCTGGACTCAATGAAATCACGAAAAGAATTTTCAATGTCGTCCTGGTTTTGAAAATTTTTCTCCCTCAAAAAGTTGTCCAGATGCCTGAAAAAGTGGAAGTCTGTAGGAGAGAGCTCAGGTGAATAAGGCGGATGTTGGAGAACTTCGTAGCCCAACTCGTGCAGTCGTCGAAGCGTTGGTTGTGCAACGTGTGGTCTGGCGTTATCGTGGAGCAGGATCGGCCCCTTCCGATTCATCAATGCTGGGCAAAGACGTTGCAATTTTTGTGTTCCGATTTCCGCCGCCATTTCTCGTGTGGTTTTGGTTGGGTCTTCTTCCACTTTTGACCTCAGCTGGTCGTTGTCCAGAGCAAGATGACGGCCCCGACCTTCCTTGTCTTCGAGGTCGAAATCTCCTCTGCGAAACTTCTGGAACCAACGCTGCACCGTGCACTCATTAATAGCCCCCTGACCCCACACTTCATTAATATTACGAGCCGTTTGCGCAGCGCTGCGCCCTAATTTAAATTCGTAAAAATAAATTTGACGAAAATCGCACTTTGACATTTTCGATTCAAGACCTTTGAACACACTGAACAAAACGATTTTACTAAACAAATTCATGGTGAAAGAGAGGGTACTAGATAAGGTTTGTTTTGGTATAATAATGATCAATGTTAGGATTAGCTTTGTTTACACAATTGGAATTAAGATATTGCAATAGAGGAAACCTGCATCAATTTTGCATCAACCCAATAATAACAGATCTATTATATTATTATCTAAAAAAATCAGTTAGTTTTATCAGCTTTTCTTTATTCCCCGTTAACAATTTTGTCTATAAGATGATATTTATCGAAAATCTTTCTCTTTTCAACGATATATTACACTTCTATACTACTGTTTTTATGTTTTACTCTTTCCTCCTTTTGTTCGATATCGAATTCATTCAACTTATTTGTTTACCTGTTTTTTTTTATTAAAGAGATGATATGGTAATTTTTTTTCGAATCTACAAAATTAAAGGTACTTTAGAGGAAGAGGAATTAAAATATCGCCTTTTAAGCCCTGTCAGACTATTTCAATCAGAATAAAACCATCAATACAGCGAGTTTAATTAAAATCGTTAAAGCCGTTTTTGAGAAAGGTAAAAATTTGCAAAATGCACGGTATAAAGTAACCGTTCTGTTTAGCCGATTTTAATAAAAAAAAAAGTAGCAGTAACATCTCGGTCGTATAGTTGTCCTAAATATGAAATTTCAGTTTCTCACGACTTTTCGTTTTTGCGCTGGACTTACTACACACGGACGCAAACAGACGACACTCAGGACACCCTAAAACGTTTATTTCCGTCGAAAACTAGATTTCGCAAATTTTCATGATCGCGACACTTTCCGTTAACAAACAATTATTTGCCGTTACATCTAGCGATAAACGATCTTTAAGTATGAAATTTTAGTTTTACAAAACTAATCGTTTTCGAGCCAGCCTTGTTTGCGGGAATCTATCCACGGACTCAGGAGGCCCTAAAACGTGTAATTCGGTTGTAAATTCGAATTTAAAACGATCGTGATACTTTCTCTTAATACATATTTTATATTTAGGTAAGTGAAAGTAAAATATTCCCATATTTATATTTTAATCAGTCATTTCCTTGAAGTATGGTCTCAGAATTAGAGAATAAAAATAAATTCTAATAAATCCCACCAAATAATCTTTACCCTTCGTCGTAAACCTATGACATCCTGCCCAACAGTATCCTTCAATAACACTCCTCTTGTCCTGGTTGAACAGATTCGATACCTAGGACTGCACCTGGACAAACGTCTTACTTGAAACCCTCATACAAGACTGAAAAGACAAGAAACTGCCCGACGTTTTCGACTACTTCAACACTTACTGGACAAACGCTCAAACCTTCCACTTAAGTACAAAAGACTCATCTACATGACTATCATAAAACCGATATCGACTTACGGAGTAGAGATTTGGGGCTCTACTAAACCATCAAATTCTTCCCGTCTCCAATCCTTACAATCGTAAAATCTTCAAGGCTCCTTATTTTTTCACAAATAAACTCACCCATAATGACCTTAACATTCCCTGTGTTGCTGACTTGGCGCGAACCAGGTACCACTCCTTTCATGACAAACTCCATTCCCACTCTAATTCACTAGTTTCAATCCTTGCTTCCTCTACAATCTCTGATAATCCTCCGAGGCGTCTGAATAGAAGATGGCTCCGAGACCTTCTAGTTAAGCATAGTTTTTGGAGAGCTGAGAATGGGTAGTATCCCTACATGTGAATCATGACAATATAATCTTGTATTACATTTACTTGATGTATATCATTTAAAGCAGAATACATAAAGCTGTTAAATACACAGATAGAGACAATGTGATTATTCCACTCGCTTTGAAACATTACTCAACTAATTAATCCTATGATCCTATGAGGAATAGAAACCCACGATGCCCAACCTAATCGCACATCAAAGCAGCGCCAATACTGGGCAGAAGAGAATTATTTCTAATTCCTCATACCAACTTCCAGGTAACATTAAACCCAAAGTGGGTTAAAGGTTCTATCTACCTCCAACACTCTCTCTCTATCTCTCTTTCAATCACTCCCTCATTCCCTCTCCCTCTCTTTGGGTCTATGCATGACGTCACGTCGGTATTGAGGCCAATATCTCTCTAGCCATCCCTGACCTTAGAATATTCAGTTTTATGAAATTCCGCTGTCTCTTACTGCCCTTAGAATCCCTAGTGCGTAGATGTACTGATAGACATAACCAATTAATACATGAAGGGTATGAGCTCTAAAAAAAAGTAGTTTGTAGAAGGTAATAAAGCATCAAGATGCCATTTCTAAATGTAATCAACATTTTTTTTTTAATCAGTATTCGTCACTTAAAGATAATATTCACTAAGAAAACACGTGGATATACGGATGTAATAAAATACACTTTATAATATCTTAGGTCAGCAGCATGTCATTCATGTAAATATAAGAAGTATGCACAAAAAGAATATTAATTAATTAAATGTAATAAAAATCTATTATATGATTATTATAATTTATTTGTAACTAAAATATTTCTAATTAAAATGATTATTAATATGAGCATACGGTTTACACACAGCATAAATATTTAAAAAGCAGATGCTCAGATCAATGCCGTAAGGCCGGGACGTCATATAAAGCATAGAAATAATTAGTAATCTAAGGTTTTGCTTAGAATATATTATTTAAAGAAGACAGAATACTACCAAGACTTCCTTAATTTAATAATTGCCCCAGAGCAAAACAAATAGGCAATGCAAATAGGAATAAGTACTTTAATTGTAACTTTGGCTGCCGCGAAGTCTGGTTCAGCAACAGTGGTTTAAGAAAAGAAAAAGGTTTTTCCACGAACAGCCATAATCCATGGATGTTGGTTCTGTCTTTTAGATGAGCCCGAAAGAGAATTTTAGAGTTATGGGTTAATTTTTGTATCAAGGTTTTAAGAGAACTGAGGATAAGGGAATCACTCTGTCTGTCAGTAGCTGTGAACAAAATCAGTAAATCAAAACAGTATGTTTCGCTTGTAGAAGAAGCAGAGCGCCGCCAATGGCAGAGGGGAGAACCTAAGTGAGCCATACTACCTAATAGGTCATGGTGGTTCTATTCTTTAACCAACAACAATGGAGTAGAAAACCCGAGGAAGATCCCTGTCCAAAGGAGAGGATGAGAAATGGGGAGAGACTCAATGGACACCGCTACTAGAGACAGGATTTTCTTAACACTACAGGATTTTTTTCAACAGTTACTTAAGTCAATAGCAATTTTACCAAGTTTTCTATATTTTCATACAGTTCACCCCTACAAAATAGGTTATCATCGATACATTGAGTTGGAGCTGATTACCAAGTTTTCTATATTTTCATACAGTTCACCCTTACAAAATAGGTAATCATCGATACATTGAGTTGGAGCTGATTGCCCCAAACACAGTATGTTTTTTTTTCCGGCTTATCCTATGCACTGTAGCCTCTTATTAGCACCGTTCATTCTCCTGTTAACACAAGCCTATTGCCTTGGTGAACCTGACCAAACTATAGGGGTTAATAAGTTCACACAACTTAGGTTTCAAAATACAGTGCCTGCCAAAATAAAAAACCGTATCCTGGCAATCTCAACTGCGACGTGATATGCAGTTTTATCTTCCTTCTTGCAGAATATGCAAGTTGGTGAGGCTAACAACCCCATATTATGGAAATGTTTATTTAGGAGACAGTGCCCCGTATATAGTTCTGTCAGAGTTACGCTGTCAATTGAAAATAGTTTGCAACTTCTCTCTTTGAGGGTGCTTTCAGAAACATCTTAGAGTGATGCTGCTTTACAGTATCTCTCCAGTATTGCCTATTGCTATCAGCCGCTTAGGACTACATATTCAGGTCTAAATATTCAATTTGTTTTTCAGTGGCGCGACAGGCCGTGTAGGCCCTGGACCTCGCGGTGTAATCTCCTGAGAGATTACACTCACGTTTCGTGATGCATTTTATAGTGTAGGGTCATCACTCTCTACGCCTAATTTTGTGAGTGCCACCATTTGGCTGACGGATCTCACATACCCGGGGGAGAGGCTGTGAGTGATTCCCCATTTAATTACATCCTTATAAAAGCCCCGCCGGGACTGGGATTCGAACTCACAACTTGAGCATGAGAGAATAGCGCGTTAGCCACTCAGCCACAGGCTCCTCTAAAATATTCGCATAAATTTAAATATATAGAGAAAAATCACTGATTGTTTTTGTTTTTCAAGCCAACCAAAAGTCCTTCTCTACAGAACATCACGAACAGAAAAGCGGATTGTTTAAAACTCATTATAACACATAAACATCGGTTGTTTATAAAATTCTAGTTTTCTTCTCCTTACTAATTACGAATACAATGTTTAATATATTATCGATAGTAAGGTACTAAAAAACAAACGTGTGTTAGTAAAACTAACAACCTCCATGGATCATGGAAACATTACACCCAAACCAAAATTAAACATTCCTCGAAACTACCTTCGCGGAATTAATTAGATTGCGGTTCCCTAACGCTTTATCGCAATGTTCTGGTATGGTACTCTATACTTAAAGTCAAACTGTGACTAATTTACAAAACAAAACAAAAATGCTATATATGCCAAATTTATTGAAATTAATTTTATTTTTAATTATAAATTAACCAAAACATAAGATTCTGCGTAAAAATAGATTGCCAAAATGTAGCATCGTCTGATTAGCCACGGTGGCATTAAGTGCCGTTAAATGAACATTAAATCAAATAAATAAAAACTAAAAGTTTAACTAAAATAATTTATAAGAAAATTAATAGTGTAGCTTAAATTATTTGGATAAATTTATTAATTTATTTTTTAAATATCTATATAGTCTTCGTTAAATAGATTGTTAACTGTTTTTATCAAAATAGAAAATATAACACTGATTATATTTTTTTCCGGTTTATACCATACTCATTAATATAGTATTAAATTTAATTATATTAAAAAAAAAAAAAAAAGTTCATTTAAAATTTAAGGTAAGGTAGTGTGAGGTAACTTCATAACAGATTTTAGAAAACTTAACTTAAATGGTAAAAAGATTTTTGTTTTTAACGATGTTTTTTAATGTTCCTAAAACAATGTCCAAAGATTACATTTAAGTGCACGTTTTTCATTCACTTGTCGATGTGTACAAGGTAACAGAAAGACTACTGGATCAGTAACGGTAGTAGGCCATAACTGTCACAGAAGTGCAGATTAGTACCTTTGCGGAGGATTTAGTAATTTAATCATCAAAAGCACTTCAATATTTCCTGGGGTTTAAGTTTTAGTTTGGTTGACATAATGACTGAGCGAAAAATTATACCTGACCAACAATTCGGTTTTCGCACGACACACCAATTACACAGAGTTACTGACTTCATTTCAGGAGCACTAGAAAAAAAGCAATACGCAACTGGGGTATTTTTGGATGTTGCCCAAGCGTTTGATAAAGTCTGGCACGAGGGGCTTCTCTTTAAACTCAAGAACGTAATACCTTACACGTACTAACTTATTATACACTCTTTCCTCTTCGATAGGTTTTTCTCTGTTCGGAAAGTCCAGAAACTTCGTCAATCCGCACAGTCTTAGCAGGAGTACCGCAAGGATCGATATTTGTTTCTCTCCTATACACTGTATACATACATGACATGCCAACTCACCCCACCACATTGACTGCTACTTACCCTGCTTACATATCTACCATGACTTTTATATATCCATATTTAACAAAAGATTTCCTTATTTGCTCTAGAAACGCAACCTTTGCTTTCGAAATGTTATCGCGAGGTCCTTTCAATCCCTCAATTTTATTATATGTCTCTTTAAAGATCTCTATCCTTATTAAACCTGGATAGGCAAAATTTAAGACCCCCACTGTAGCATCATCCGATTATCCTTAGCAGCATAAAGTGGCGGAAAATATATAAACAATAAAAACTAACTTTTGTGTGTGGATCACTTGTAGCTGGGTGGCTAGCGTAACCTTCCCATGCTAAAGGTGACGGGTTCAAACCCGCAGGTGGTCCTAGGATTTTTTAATGGGAGTAAAAAATCCTTAGTTACACCGTCCTTCGGAGGGGACGTTTAAAGGTGGTCCCGAGCCTGTGCGATGTCAGGTACTCGTTAAAGATCCCTATCCTAATAAAACCTGGATAGGCAAAATTTAGGACTCCCACTGTAGCATCGTCCGATTAGCCAAAGTAGCATAAAGTGACGTTAAATAAATAAACAAACTAACTTTTGTGAATCTGATTAACTCCTTCAATAATAAGTTCCCTGATTATTAAATAGATATATTTTATCATTTAAGTTATTAAGAAATTATTCTTTCTAATGTTTTTTTTATTTTATTGTTTTTATACTTCATACCATAATTGCTAAGTGAAAAAAACAGGATAGTTTATTATTATTATTATTATAAACTAAAAAATACAAAAAAAAAAAAATGACGATTTTATTCCATATTGTGTATTATATCCAATGCTTCAGGGAAAACAAAATATTTATACATACTAATATATTTATGTATTCGTTTTTAACTGTTGTTGGAAAAACCTTAATAGTCTCAATTATTTTTGGTGATCCCTAAATGTAACATTTTCTAAATATAACTCCCATGTTTCTAAAATTAATCTCTGCGATATATCAGCTGGAAAACTAAATAATTGAGAAAAAATGTTACATACAAAGTTGTATAAGCTGATGGTCAGACACGGAACGCAGATAAAGCGAAGTATGTTTTAGATAAAAACTACTATTGTTAAATTACTTAACTAAAAATAAATGTTTACATCGAAACTCAATGCAATTCTTTAAACATTTAAAACTTCGTGTGTTGCGTACACCAAATTATTAATTTTAGAATAGGAAATTATGATCTTATTTGAAATTATGATGTTATGTAAAATTATTATAAATATTCTTGATACAGTATTTTGAATATTGAGAAATACAAGACTGTTTTACGATTTTTTTTTTTTTTTTTTTTTTTTGGCTCCACTCTCTGTGGTTCCCATGGAAATAAATCCTCTCCAAAGCTTCGCCTTGAGTGACAGAGCTGTATTATTCTGAACCCGCCTTTAAGACTGAGTTTTTTCTTTCACCCCATTAAATTACATTTTTTTAAATCTCAGTTGTGACATCTTATTTTTTTTTTTTAAAGAAAATTTATTAGATGTATTATTTTTAAAGTTCTCAAAATGCTCCAAAAAAAAAAAAAAACATTTCGAAAAATATTAATTACATAATAATAATAATAATAATAGGCTTACCGAACCCGAAGGTTCGATGCCGATACCACCAAACTTCGCCTGCATAGACTCGTCCAATGTTCACCGGTCAAGCCCAAGCCCCCGAGATCAGCCTTAATGCAATCCTCCCATCGACGCTTCGGCCTACCTTTCGGACGCCTACCAGTCGGTTCAGCGAATACCAACTTTCTCGGAATCCGTTCCTCACTAAGCCCAACAACTTTACGCGCCCATTTGAGTCTCCGCGATGCTATCACCTCAATTATATTCACAGGGTACAAACTCCGCAATTCCGCGTTATGCAACCTTCTAAACTCCCCAGTGGCCTCATCTCTCTTTGGACCAAATATTTTACGCAATACCTTATTTTCGAAAACCTTAAGCCGCTGTTCATCCTTTAAAGTAAGCGGCCACGTTTCACATCCATAAAGAACCGTTGGAAGAATAATAGTTTTATAAATTCTAATCTTTAAGTTTTTAGATAGAAGCCGCGAACTAAGTAACTTAGCAACTGAATAATAACACGCATTTCCCACCTTTAACCGGGACTTTATTTCTTCCTGGATTTCATTTTTTCTAGTTATAATTGAACCTAAATACTTGAATTTCTCTACGTGTTCAAAAGTATGACCTGATACATCAATATCACCAAGATCGACACCGTTTCTGCTACTGATCATGTACTTCGTCTTATCGGTATTTAATTCGAGTCCTATTTCTTTACCGGTTTTTATTAACACACTTGTATTTAGTTGTATGGTTTCCGTGTCTTCACCTAGCAGTACCAGATCATCGGCATACCCCAAAACCGGAATCTTGTCACCCATATTTAAGCCTTTCTCGGTACACATCATCTTTTCTATGACATATTCTAAAGCTATATTAAATAACACAGGTGAAAGGGAGTCACCCTGTTTCAAACCCGATCGCACCTCATATCTCTCGGAGTAATTATGACCGATTCTAACTTTATGAAATGTTTCTGACAAACACATCTCTACTAGGTTTACTAACTTTTTAGGTATTCCCTGTTCAATCATGATGTTATATAGCTTCTGACGGTCTATTGAATCATAAGCCTTTTTAAAATCGATATAAAGTTGATGGACTACACCGTTGTATTCCAATTTTTTCTCTAATATTTGACGTAAGGAAAATATTTGGTCAATAGTCGAGCGATTCCGCCTAAAACCACATTGGTAATCTCCGATAATTTCTTCAGCGTATTCCGTGATTCGACTAGTTAGAATTGACGAGAATATTTTATAGCATACTGGGAGAAGAGAGATCCCACGATAGTTGTTACAATCCGACCTCGGTCCTTTTTTGTGAATCGGAATAAGTATTGATTCTTTCCATTCTTCGGGCATTTTTTCAGTTTCCCAGATCTTTTTAACTAAAAAATGTATTTTGGAAACGCCCGCTTCTCCACACGCCTTGATTAATTCACTCGTGATATTATCATTTCCTGCGGCCTTATAACGTTTTAATTTAATATATATATAATTTAATATATATATACATATGTATATATATATACACACACACACACACACACACACACACACACACACACACACACACACATATATATCCTATATTATATGTATTTATCTTAATAAAAAAATATGATAGATATATTAGCGGGTCATTGTAATTGCATTACTGATTAACATTAATGGTCAACAGCGAGTATCCACCCATAATCTATTGTATAATTAATTAGTCCAATGTATTTACACATTTATCGGCTGTGTAAATGTCAACTAACCAAACATCTATACGACATTAGTGTTAATTTTGTTTTCATTAGTAGCATAATTTTTAATTAAATTAGATTTAATAACTAAACATGTAAATACATTCGCTCTACAACTAAAGGTTTTTTATTTATTTTCTACTTGTCTCTTTTATATATAAAATGATACAGCGATTTTTGGTTTAAGCGAGCTCCTTCTAAGCCATACCATGGATTATAATACGGTTTTTAATATCATTTATAAGCAGTAATATAGACGTATAATATACCTTAAGAATGAAGAAGATTTTAGAAAAGCTAATATACAATAAAAGAAGTCGTACATTATTTTCGAATATTGTTATTAAAAACACATGAACATCAGATATTTGTAATGTTGTAATTGAGGGATTTTGTCGTAGATTAAGTGTTGCCAACTTACAGTATCGTACAATCTATATTCTTCACACAGTGCGCAATCTATCTCGGAAAAAGTATTACAAACTAAACTGTCAAAAATAAATAAATAAATAAATCCATAAACTAATATTGTTATTAATTATTTCAACTTTTAAATTATTTCATAAAAACATATTGTTCACTGTAAAATAAATAGGATTCCCATAGAAACTAAATTAAACTTTTAAAATGTATTTTAAATATGAAGTAGTAATAAACCGAATAGAATAGGACCTTTAGTTCAATTAAAAAAAAGAAGTAATAATAATAATACTTTTAATAGTCAATATATATATATATATATATATATATATATATATATATATATATATATATTACATATATTGAACTAATTTTGATTTATTCATTTCTGTCGATGGTTAAATATAATATTTAATAAACGTCATAAAATAAACATATTTTCTTGCTAATTGCAATTTTCATTACGATCGACTAAAAATCTCAAAGCAATAAACCCTAAATCGGTAAAACAAGAGTTTTTTTCAAAGATAAATGACACTTCATTAAAATTGCACACGTGCAAAGTGGGGGCAAGCCCACTAGTTTATGATATATATTTATTATGATTCCGTAAGAAATACAAGAGAGTTAATAAAAACCGGTAAACAAATAGGTCTCGAATTAAATACCGACAGGACGAAATATATGATTAGTAGCAGAAATGGTGGCGATCTTGATGATATTAATATTTCAGGGCATACTTTTGAACACGTAGAGAAATTCAAGTATTTAGGTTCAATGATTTTTTTTTTAATTTTTTTTATTTGACAACAAGTAATATACAAATTTCTTTAGGCATATATTGTAACACTGATAACCATTACGAAAAACCTCCTTCAGGATTCTTATGAATTCGTGAGCGAAGAAACCTCCCAGTGAAGGCACTCCTTGGCGTGGAAGATCTGCTAAAGAAGTAGGTCTCTGCTCCAGAGGCGTTTCAGTCTCCTTGGTGGGTTTTGTGGTAGTGTATCAGTCAGTAATGTTTGTACCAGTAGGTTTGGATGTCCAGCGACTGAGTCGTGAAAATGTTTGTAATATTTTTTAATGATATCCGTTACGATTGGTATGTTGAGGTCTTTGTGTAATGATTTGTTGGTTACGTAAAAGGGACAGTGAGTGATGAAGCGAAGGAATTTAGATTGAAAGATTTGAATAGTCTGCAAATGTGATTTTTTGCATGAGCCCCACACCTGAGTACCGTACGTCCATATAGGTTTAAGTAACATGTTGTATATAATGATTTTGTTGCTTAGTGATAGTTTGTTTTTATGGTGAAGAAGTCGTCTAAGTATTGATAGTCGATGATTCAGTCTTTTTTTTAAGGTAGTTACGTGTGATTTCCATGTCAGGCGTCTATCCATTGTGAGTCCTAAGTATTTTGTTTCTGTTTGTTTGGGTAACTGAGCATTATAAAGTGTTAGTGGAGGACAATCAGAATGCTTAAGCGTGAATGTTACTTGACTTGATTTCTGTATGATTATTTTAATACGCCATTTATCGAGCCAATCTTGAAGTAAATTTAAGTAAGTTTGAACATTGTGTGAGGCTATGTTCGGATCAGTACTTGTTGAGAGTATCACGGTGTCGTCTGCGTATGTTGCAAGTAATGTGTCGGGTGTTTGTGGTATGTCAGAAGTGTATATAGTATACAGAACTGGACCCAAAATGCTGCCTTGCGGAACTCCCGCACCAACTCGACAGTAGTCGGAATGTTTACCATCTTGGTCGACTACAAAAAACCTATCCTCAAGATACGACCTAATTATTAAATAATAAGTATGCGGTAAAATTGATTTGATTTTACTGAGGAGGCCATCATGCCACACCTTATCAAATGCCTGTGCGACGTCTAAAAATGCTGCTGTACAGAATTCTTTTTTTTCTAATGCCACAGCAATCGAATCAACAACTCTATGGCATTGTTGTATGGTCGAATGTGCAGGTCTAAAGCCAAATTGGTGGTTAGGAATTACGGATTTGGACTCTAAGAAAGGATATAGTCGCTTTAATAATATTTTTTCAAACATTTTGGAAAATAACGGTAATAAACTAATTGGTCTATATGAAGTGACTTGATCTAACGGTTTGTTTGGCTTTGGAATCATCTTTATAATTGAAAACTTCCATACTAGAGGAAAGTAAGTAAGTCGGAGGATAGAATTATAAATAGATGTCAGGAAGATTATGGCTTTCTTAGGAAGAAGTCGTACAATTTTAGGTGTGATTAGGTCAAAACCAGGAGCTTTTCTAAGAGGTAAGTTTTTAATGCAAAATTTTACGTCCGAAGGAGTAATAGGTGGTGGAGGTAGAGAAAGAGGAAGAGAATAAGTGAGAATTTGTTGGATGTCTGAGCAGTGCTGTTGGTCTAGTAAGTCATCATGAGTATGAAAGACATCCGTAAGATGTGCAGAAATAGGTCTGCCTTTTCTTTATCACTTCTAGCCCATGTGTTGTCAGGTTTACGGAGAGGGTTCTTTGTATGGTGATAATGTAGTATCTTTCGTGTTTGTTGCCAGAGTATTGTTATGTCTGTATTACTCAAATGTGTGTTGTAGGTGTCGTGTTTATATTGTTGTATAAGTTTTCTCAGTCTGTTAGTAAGTTGGTTAAGTAATCGTTTGTCACTAGGATAGCGAGATCTTTTCCATTGGTTAAGAGCCCGTCGTTTTTCGACCATTAGTGACCGTATTTCAGGGGGTAAATACTGTTTGTTATTGTCTGTATCAGGTTTATGTGCTGATTGCCAAGCAGCATTTTGTATAGTCTTAGTAAGTGTATCTACAGCATTGTCGATGTCTTCCTGAGTCTTTAAGCTAGTATTGAGGTTATTTTATTGTTTATGGCACTATGAAATTGACTAATTAATATTGGTCCAGGAGTTAATGTAGGCATGTGGGCTGTAGATAAGATGTGTCTAGAGAGAGAAAGCATAACTGCAGAATGGTCAGATGAAAGGTCATTATCAATAGAGATGTGATGATGTAGAGTATTTAGGCGAGAAGTGATAAAGAAGTCCAGTAGTTCTGGCTGTCGATTAATGTCTGTCGGCCAGTAAGTCGGTTCTGGAGGTAGAATGAAGTCACAGCCAAGGTTCAGACATGTATTAAGAAGAGCGTTTCCTCTAGTGTTTTGAGTCCTATTGCCGAAACGAGGATGTTTGGCGTTAAAGTCACCGCCACATAAAAATTTAGGTCCCAAAACAGTAAATACATCAGTAAGTATATCTTGTGAAAGTCTCTGTCTCGGAGGACAATAAGCACTGGCAATAGAAATAGATGAGTGGTCAAGTTCGACTGAGATTGCTGATAATTGAAGTTCAGGTAAGGTGTCATTTGTAGAGGATAGTGATACAATGTTCGTTTCACAACTACTGCCGAGCCACCACGGGCAGCTCCGCTTGATGATCAGCACGGTACACTATATACCCCTGTATATAAAATCGTATGGTCCTCGTAAAGTGAGTTTCGGTTAGCAGTGCTATGTCTATGTCATGTTCGTGCAAGTATATGTCAAGTTCGTTCTCAGTGTAGGGCACCATTAGCATTCCAGAGGAGGAGTTTTATTGAATGTTGATTAATATAATTAAGGGCTGACATTTGGAATAAATTTATTAACAAGCGTGGTGAGCAAAGTTATGAGTGGATTTATCATCGATTTAAATTCATTTAGAAAGGAATTGAAGGATGAAGAGAAATCTTGAGTGGTAGATTGTGCATGAAGTGATGTGTTATTAGGTCTTGACTGAGATGAAGGCATGAATTGTGGTTGTGTGTGATGAAGTGTTGAAAAAGGTGGGGACATATTTGTAGATTGAGGTGTTATGTGTTGCGGGGCAGTGTATTGAGGTACTGTATACTGGGGTTTAGTGTGTTGAGGAGTCGTGTATTGAGGTGTTGAGTATTGAGGAGTTGTATTTTGGGGTGTAGTGTGGTGCAGAGGAGGTGAATGTTGATGTCTTATCAATTGAGGTATTGCGTAATGAGGTGTTGTGTTTTGAGAAATTGAATATTGTGGTGATGTGTAGTTGTAAGTAGGGTTATTACATACCGTCTGATGTTCTTCTGTTTCAAGAGAGGGTAAGTAAGTCTGTCTCCCACCTCTGGAGGCAGAACTTCTGTTACTTCTCGCCTCCAAGCGCCCTGGCTTCGCACGTTGAGTCTTCTTCTCTGTAATTCGAGATGTACGGAGCATCCTCTGTAGTTCGCTGGGTGAGCGCCACCGCACAACGCACAGACTGGGGGCTCTTCTCGTGGCTTCTGGCATCTATCACTGGGATGGTCTTGACCGCACTTCACACATCTGGTATATGGCGGCAAAAGGCTCTGGTATGTTCGTATTGTTGGCACCTCATGCATTGTACAATCTCCCTTCTTTTATGAGGTTCCTCAATTTTAACCTTTGTGTAGGCTATATTCGTAATTTTGAATACTTCGGCACAGTTCGCAGCAGGTTCGATGTCGACAAAAAAGAGTGGCAGAGGTTCTTTAGTTCTGGGGTGTAAAACATTTGTTATGCGACGAACGTTGAATCCTTTTCTCTCCACGTCATATTTAATCATCTCGTGGGGTGTAGTGTGATGAAGATTCCTAATTACGAATCGATAGGGTTTATCTTCTCTTGGTTGGTAAGTGTGAAAACTATAGCCTTTGTTCTCTAGATATCGTACACTGGCTCTGTAGGCATCACTATTTTGTGTTTTTAAAGTAATAATATTTTTATTCGAAATAAATTCGAAACTGCTTTCTCCTATTAAACTAATGATGTCTTGGCAAAAGAGCTGGAAATTTTGTACGCCTTTAATTTTTATTGGACGTGGCTTGTGAACAACTGGCGTAACATTCTCTTCGTCTTCTATTTCAGCGGATAGAGGTTCAAACATATTACTTACAGGTATGGCAGGGATACTCTTTAAAGTGGTCGAAGTAGTGCTATTAGTAATATGAGAATTAGTTGTTTGTTGAGGAGTAGAACTTGAAATCGTTATACCAGAACTATTATTTATGATATTAATCGGAGTTGTTTCATTGTTTTCTGAGGCACGTTGGTTATTGAAATTCACATGTGTTTTTATTTGGTTAGTTTTTAATGATGAGGTTTTTATCTGGGAATCTTTGGAATTCATACTTTTCTTTTCAATAGGGCTATCTAGTTTTGAAACATTAGGGTTACTTCTTAACTTTCTCTTCAAAAGGGTAGAAACTACAGCTTCAGTAGATCCGTTGCTTGTACCAGGCAATGCACGCTCATTCATGACAAAAATCTCTTTTTTCACTTAAAAAAAAACAAAAAACAAAGTCACCTGACTGTTTCCGGACACCACATTGCACAAATTCAGCAAATAACCAGTTAAAGAACAGAAAAACTTAAAGACAAAATTTGTTGGCAACTTCACAATACAAGGGTTAACAGCTGTTTTTAGGTTCAATGATAACAAGAAAAAATTAAATCCAGGTAGAAATAAAGTCCCGGTTAAAGGTTGGAAATGCGTGTTATTATTCAGTTGCTGAATTACTTAGCTCGCGGCTTCTGTCTAAAAACTTATAAGTTAGAATATAAAAAACTATTATTCTTCCGACGGTTCTTTACGGATGTGAAACGTGGTCAATGACTTTGAAGGATGAACAACGGCTTAAGGTTTTCGAAAATAAGTTACTGCGTATAATATTTTGTCGGAAGAGAGATGAGGCCACTGGGGAGTTTAGAAGGTTGCATAACGCGGAATTGCGGAGTTTGTATCCTGTGAATATAATTGAGTCGATGGCATCGCGGAGACTCAAATGGGCGCGTAAAGTTGTTGGGCTCGGCTAGGAATGGATTCCGAGAAGGTTGGTATTCGCTGAACCCACTGGAAAGCGTCCGAAAGGTAGGCCGAAGCGTCGATGGGAGGATTGCATTAAGACTGATCTTTTGGACAACATTGGACGAGTCTGTGGAGGCGAAGTTTGGTGGTATCGGCATCGAACCTTCGGGTTCGGTAAGCCTTTTATTACTATTATTATTATTATTATTATTCCGTAAGAGTGAATTAAAAACCATAATATCAAGATTAATTTTTCATATAATGACCTGATGTTATTGCGCACAGTACGTCCATCATTATTTCTTGTGACGTTAGTATTGTATAAAGCTTGGGCTAAAATAGATAAAATATTCAATTTAACCTCTGAGAATCAACCAGAGAATCGTAATTAAATAATTAGTCAATCCGCATGACAGTAACAACTGAGAGTCGGACAATCCAAAAGGGTATAAATATTTAAATAAAAACGTTTCTACGCCAGCCTGACGACATGAAACTATCGACCTAACCTGAAATTTGTATTTTGTGGGCAACAGATTTATGAGTATGATGAGAAAGAACCATACAGAGGAATTAGGCATTAGTTGTTGTTGTTGTTGTTTGTTAGGGCTTTAAGGCGTAAAACCTCAGGGTCATCAACGCCTGTGCATCTTTAATCTTTAATCGCTAAGGTGATAATAGAAAAGATTTATATAGAAATAGAATATAGTGGAAAAGAAAAATAAATTAAACAATTGTCATAAATTTAAGGAAATTACATAAAAAAAATTAAAAAATATTAATAAAATATTAATAAAGATAAAATAATAATAATAATAATAAATGAGTAAAAAAATAAAATAAAATAATTAAAAAAAATTAAATACTACAATAATAATTATAAATAATAGATATATAATATTAAATACAATAAGTGCTATAGTTTATTTGATATTTTATTTATATTTAAAAAGTTCAGCACTTTTGATATTTTGGCTATATCATCACTTTTAGACTAATTGAAATGTCTGGAGTAAAACCCAGTGTAGTCAAACTCGAAATGTAAAACGGACATTCTTGGAAAATATGTTTGACCGTAATATTATTGCAGTGTTGGCATTTTGGGGGTGGCTGTTTGTTGATGAGGTAGGCATGGGTTAGATTCGTATGTAATATTCTAAGCCTAGCAATAATTACTTCCTCTCTACAGATTTTTTAATAGTTTTGAGTTTGCTTGGTGGACTATCGTTCTACATAGATTGCCAGCTGGCTGCTACTTACTTCTTGAGGGGAAGACTTATTTCCTGCGCCGTTAAGATGGCGGTACCTCTTCCCGGGAGTGCAAGTGCCTGCTTGGCCGCAATTAGGCATTAGTAGACTACTATAAAAAACATAGTTCTCAAGTATTTTACATTTCCAAGTTTTCATTTCATAGCTATGTTTTTATGCTTGCTAACTATGTAGCCAATAGAATATGGACGAAGGAGGAAAAGCAAGTATTTTGCGTTAGTGCGTTTGATAATAGAGCTATAGATATGTTTTTCAGATAAAAGTAATTAAAAATCTGAATAAAGCTTCTTATGTTTATCTTAAGAAAAAATTTAGGACTTATTTTATTTTTTTTTTAAATTTACAACTGTCTTAGTTAATACATCAAGTAAATTAGTTGGTAATATGCCCATTGGCAGCACTCAGCTCAGTAATTTAAACTAGGTCTCGAGGCCATCTTCTTTTCAGACGCCTCGGAGGATTGTCAGGAATGAAAGAAGAAGCAGGGAACTAAACTAGTGGGTTAGAGTGGGAGTGGAGTTTGTCATGGAAGGATTGATACCTCGTAAAGGCCAAATCAGCAACATATGGGACATTTAGGTCTTAATGAATGAGCTTGTTGGTGACAAAGTGTAACCCTCGTCTCATAGATTGCCCACACTCAGTGGAGAAGGGTGTGGGTTCAAATTTGTCCTGGTCTATTATTCAGGGCGCCACGTTATTTTTTAATGTAAATAACGAAAACATTAAACATAAACTTTAAAGTAAAATCAGTTATTATTTTAGGCTATAAAGAAGTAAATAAATTAAATTCTGGCTGTACCTTTACACATACAGTAAATAAACAAACATAAAATTTCCCGTATAATAAAGATTAAAAAAACCATGTATATTTAATTAAAGGATAAAATAAAAAAAACAATTCACACATACAAAATATATTTACATCAACCAAAATAAAAACCTACTTTAGAATATTATAAAACCAAAACTATTTATACTTAATTATATTTTTATAAACAAATAAAAAATAAAAAACCCATAATATCCTCTAGTAAATCTATATATTATCTATAGTCCTTATTCCTCTGGCCAGTAGGATTATTTACAACAACACAACACAGGGAGGCGGGTTAATAGTGCTCTCCCAATTACCGTAAGTCCTCGTGTGACAGTTCTCCTTCCTCCGATCTCCTTTCCGGAAAAATCTCCCGGCTTCCTCACGAAGTCGTCGGGATGTGTAGTGGAGGAGAACAAATCCCGCGTAGCTGCCTGTCACTCGGGTGTCTTCTTACTGCCACTCCGTGCGCCTCACTGTCTTATCGCATGTGAGATGCGCATGCACCTTCTGCGCCTCCCCACCACTACTTACTTGCGTATTTAGGTACGGCCAGAATATATTACTAATATTATTTACATATACTGGTGCTATTAATAATTACAACCATAACAAAAGTAAGGAGGATTGAGGATTTTTCGAAGGATTTTGGATTGTAATGATTGAATACGGAAAGAGTTTTATGGTTTAGTAGAGCTGCAAAGCTCAACTCCGTACGTCCAGATCCTTATGATGGTGATATAGATGTGCTAATGAAATTTTCGATCAGAGCAATACAACAAAACTAGAGCGTGTCAAACCTGTTATATTTTTTAGGGTGAAAAAAAGTTACACAAAAAAAAAAAGATAAAAACGTGATTTTTTTCATTGAAACCGATAAGCTCCTAAATGGTAGGGCAAAGCGACAGAAGTTATATAGCAAAAAATATTTTCCACAAAATTTCTGACATAGAACTGAGAAAGAGACTGAGCGTCTCGAAAAAAAAACCAAAAAAAAAACCTATAAAATATACGCAAAACGTGAATTTTTTTAAACAATATAACTCCTAAACCATATTTCATAGCGACAAGTTTTATGTAACAATATTTATTTTCATGAAATTTAAAAAAAAAAATCTATTTATTGATATTTACAACTGTATTAAATAAAAATACATCCAGTAAATGTGATGGTAATATATAAAACTGTCATGAAATACACGTAGAGACACTACCCCGTGGCAGCACTCTAAAACTATTCTAAACTAAAAGGTCTTTATGTATAAGTTTATTCGTGACAAAGTAAGGAGCGTTGAGGATTTTACGAAGGATTTTGGATTGTAAGGATTGGATGCGGGAAGAATTTGATGGTTTAGTAGAGCCCCAAAGCTCTACTCCGTAAGTCCAAATAGGTCTTATAATAGTCATGTAGATGAGCCTTTCGTACTTAAGTGGAAGGTTTGAGCGTTTGTCCAGGGTAAAGTTATTTGATGGATTTGTTGGAATTTATTTTTATTCTCCAGTTCCGACACCATACTTCTAGGTCTTTGATGTGGGCTTGAAGAGTATTTGAGGCAACCAATGGATCTTTATGAACTGATAACACGCAGGTGTCATCAGCGTAGGTAGAAAGGAAAGTGTTAGGATGGGTTGGGATATCAGCTGTATATACTGTGTATAGAATGGGTCCTAGGATACTGCTTTGAGGAACACCAGCAGTCTGTGTAAAAAGGAACGAATAGGAACTATTGTGATTAATTTTGAAGGATCTATCAGTGAGGTAGGATTGAAGAATCAGGAAATATGTGGGAGGAAGGAATTTACGGAGTTTGTACAATAGTCCTGGGTTCTAGACTCCATCAAAGGCCTATTCTACAACCTTTAACGGTGAGCCCAACATCATCCTTTTTTCAAAAAACGCTTTTGCTCAAGTAGTTTCCCGCGTTCCTGAAAGGGTTAGAGAGTCGAAAATTTGCCACAAGCCGAGTCTTGGCATATGCAATAGGATTGGAGCAAAAAAACAACAAGGAATTTTTCACATCCGTTAGTTTGACGTGGTAGGGACGATATATACATAAAATATGTATTATTGCAAGGGATACAATTCAAAAGAGAAGTAAGCAAGTTAAAAAGAAGATCTAGCGGAATAATTCACGAAGCAAAATTATACCATAAAATTAAGCTTAGCATACATAATACCGCAAGTTGAGGCCGAAGGAAAAAATGTTATAAGGACTTTTAAAACGAGGTACATTGTCCTTCATTAAGTCCGCAACAAAACTTAGTGGCTTAACGGATGCTCCTTCCACTTCCTCAAGCCCCACTTTTAGGAGAATTATTCTGCTTCAACAATGCTACAAATTTATAATAAGTCCTAAATATACTCAAATTTTAGGTTTACTGGATTTAGAATTTTCGGTTCTTGGAGGTTAATTTAATTATGTATTATTTCGGCTTTTCAACCACAAGTCATTGGCACTCTTTTTTACTTTTACTTACTTTTATACAAAATATATAGTATTGGGATCGTGAAAATTTTCGAATTCCAATTTTCAACGGAAATACACGTTTTAGGTCCCCTGAGTCAAAATAACGTAGTCCCACAAAATGGTCTGTGTGTGTGGTGAGTCAAGCGCAAAATTTTATACTTAATACATTTGAAAGCTCCAGATATTACAGCAACTTTTTCATCAAAATCGGCTGACCTAAAGAGCCACTTTATACAATTCATTTAGCACCTTTTTACGATTTTCTCAAAGACGGCTCAAGCGATTTTGATTAAACTCGCATTATTGATGTAAAATTGAATGGCCATTAATATCATGCATGTTTCATTCTGATTGAAATGGTCTTACAGAGCTTAAATGCAGATATTTTAAATTTTCGAACTATAGACTACCTTTGATTTTGTAAATTTCAAAAGATTTACCATATCATCTTAACGGCATTGATGAAGAAAGACTAAATATAAAAAAGTTGGACGAATTTTATGACAAAAGGATAAAAGAGCAAAACTATTTTTGATGTACTTTTTGTTTTTTGATAATAAGAACAGTAATATAGACGTATAATATACTGTTGGAAATAGAAAGATTTTAGAAAAACATTATCTGATATACAAAGTTGTAAGAGGTAATATAAAGTGACAAATAGGGAATAAACTTACTGATTATTATACGTAGCAATTTAATATAGTTATATTATTTTATCTAAATCATATGTTTTCAACGAAAATAAATACATGTTTTATTAAAATTAACTATAAATATTCTTCAAATTGAAGCATATAGTCTTAGAAATAGTTTCTAAATTGATTTCAACAGCCGAGGTAACTAAAGTCGTGTGTTGCCCGCACCAGATTTTTTAAATAGCACGCCTCGACTCATAAAATTATTTAAAATAGATGATACCTATAAGATTGTTACAGAGTATTGGGTGATGACCATCTAAAATTGCTCCTAAGGAATATTACATTCGTTATAAACACAAACGAAGTCTACAAGTAGTGCGGCAAACTTATCAATAACGGTTTAAAGTACTTGATACTGGAGTATTTTTTTTCTATTTTTTATGTACTTTTTGGTTTTTTGATAATAAGAACAATAATATACTGTTGGAAAGAGAAAGATTTTAGAAAAATATTATCTGATACACAAAAATCTAAGAGGTAATATAAGGGGACGAAAAGGGAATAAACGTATTACTAATTAAAACTTTAATACAGTTATAATATTTAATTTAAATTAATGTTTCAAACGAAAATGAATACACGTTTTATTAAAATTTACGTAAAATATTTTTTAAATTGCAGTATATTTAATAGTTTTTAAATTGAATTAACGGTCAAGGTAAGTGTAAGTCAAGTGTTACCCACATCAATTTTTTTTTTTTACTTTTAGTCTACCTACATAAAAATTTATTCTGCTGATATTTCCATTTACAGCAGAGAACTGGAATGAACAGAATACACTGCTTTATTTTGCTTGCAATATAGTCTTATCTCGAACTAACCTCTACTTATAGTTAAAGTTTTTAGGCCACAACCCTTTCTAGTCACGTAGACAATTAAGCTGTTTGTCTATTAATCGTATCCTTCTCTAACCAGTCAGTCATAGTGCACTTTTTCTCCAATATTTTTAACAACCAAGACTTGGTTAGGGATTAGGTACAAAACTGGTACAGTTTTGTTTTTACTAAAAGGGTTAAAGTGTAACGTACACATTTTATTAAAGCTAAGTTCGCCAGAATATGGCTAGGTCCGATGATCCTAACCCTGATAATCAGTCATTTACATTTCAAGTATCACTTTATACAATAGGACTCTACCAAACCATCGAACTCTTCTCGTATTCAATGCTTACAATTCAAAATCCTTCGAAAAATCCTCAACGCTCCTCACTTTGTCACGAATAAACTCATCTATAATGACCTTAATGTTCTCTATGTTACTGATTTGGCCCGGACCAGGTATCAATCCTTCCATGACAAACTCCATTCCCCCTTTAACCCACTAGTTCCCTTGTTTCTTCTTCGAATTTCTGATAATCCTCCGTGGGGTCTAAAAAAGAAGATGGTACCGAAACCTTATAGTTTAGAATTTTAGAGTGCTTCCAATGGGTAGTTTCTCTACATGTATTTCATGTTATTTTATTAATTTCTATCACATAGGAATGAATGCTATCAAGGTTGTTATTATTTTCTTTATATATCTTATTTTAGGTATGTATATATATATATATATATATATATATATATATATATATACTATATATATATATACATATATATTATATATAATATATATAAATATATAATATATATATATATTTATTTATATTATATATAATAATATATATATAATATATTATATATATATAATAATATATAATATATATTATTATATATATATTCTAGTTATAATAATTTTTTATTTAATTCTTGTTTATCTTTATTAATATTCAATTCTTCCGGCTTTTTTTAAAATTAATTTTTATTTACAATGTACATATAGGAATGATTTCTTCTAACTGTAATACTCATTGCCCGAAGTGGCAGATTTTATTAACGCTTAATGGATCAAATTTAATATATATAAAATATACCAAAAAACATTCTCATTAACCAGTAAAATAAATTACTTACAGTGAAGACAATATATTTTTTTTTTCAGTAAGCGTATGAAAGAATATTCGTAGACTAGTGTCTACTATATTAGATATCCTATTATAGTAACACTAATGATAGACTGAAGAAAACAAAGAGGATTCGAGTGCTTCCAACCATCTCTCATTTCCAGTGGATCTCGAATGACAACTGTACAAATGTATTAGTTTACATCTTCGTTTAAAAAAAGAAAAATATTTTGATCCGCCGAATTTATAAATCGATAAAAGAATTTATCTATAAATCAAAATTAAATGTAATAAAAGTTTGCAAGAAATACATCCATAATTATTATGGTATCTCCTGTGTTTACTGTATCGTATCATTATAGGTATATTCAAATCTATGGACTACAACAAATAGGTAAATATAAACACTTTACAGTATATACTGCTTTTATAAGTATAATTTTATTATTAAAAAAATCTGGTGCGGGCAACACACGACTTTCACTTACCTCCATTTTTAAAATCAATGAAAGAATTTTCAAATACAGTTAGAGACAAAAATACGTGAAACTATTAGAGAATTAATTAAATTAAATTTCTATAGAATTACTGTTTTATTAAAAAATCTATTATGTTATTATCTAAAATAATTACTTAGTTTTATCGGCTTTTTATCACTCTCTATTAACTTTTAAAAGCTTGTGTATGAGATAATATTTTTTCTAAAATCTTTAGCATTCCAAAAGTGTGTCATACATGACATGTATATTACTGTTCTTATGTCCAAAAATGAAAAATTGCATTACAAAAATATTTTTTCTGTTTTCTCCTTTAGTTGGGTATCGAATTCATTCAATTTATATATTTACCAGTTTTTCATCAGTGGTAACAAGATAATATAGTTATTTTTATAGAATCAAAAAATTAAAGGTACTTTAGAGAAAGAAAATTTAAAATATCGGCATTTACGCCCTTTCAGATCATTTTAATCCGAATGAAACCTAAATGATATTAAAGCCCATTAAAGTTTACATCGATATAGCGAGTTTAAACAAAATCGTCGGAACCGTTTTCGAGAAAATCGAAAAAAGGTGCAAAATGTATGGTATAAAGTGGCTCTTCTGGTAAGCTCATTTTGATGAAAAAGATTTTGTAACGTCTCGGGCGTATAGTTGTCCTAATTATGAAATTTCAGTTTCATAGGACTTACCGTTTCCACCCGGGAGTTACACACACACCCACACACACACACAGCGACCTTTTTGCGGGACTTGGTTATTTGGACTCAGGGGACCCTAAAATGTGTATTTCCGTTGAAAACTGGAGTTCGAAAATTTTCGAAAAATTCTATATATAGTAAGTGAAAGTAAATAAGGCTGTATTGTTAACTCTACCACTTTTTTAAATGGCCCGTCTCGACTAATAAAATTACTAAAAAATGATAATACATCTAAGAATGTTACATTATTATTGAGTGATGACCACCTAAAATTACTCCTTGGGAACATTAGATACGTTATAAATACAAACGAAGTCTGCAAGTAGTTCGGCCAACTTATCAATAACGGTTTAAAGCACTTGATACTGGAGTGTTTGTTTCTGGAGACATATATAAGGAATATAATTGACTTTCTTTCTTTAATCAATAAATATACAATAAAATGATTATCAGCAATTATTCATTATTACTTACTTATAAATTTTATCCATCTTTGATAATGTAATATCAATGTTTAAAAATGAAATTTTATGAAATGATTCAAAGAAATACTTATGTTATAGTGTATATCTAGCTGGATACACAAGGAAAATAGTCACCCCCCGTTTGATTAAACAACAATGTTATCCCCGTATTCAGCGTAATATGGAAAACATTTTTATTCAAAGGCTTCAAGTAAAACAAGGAAATGTCATACCATAATACAGGAATTCTTTCGTAGAATTTAGTTCTGTTTGTAAGATGTAATTAGAATATAATAGCGTTAAAGATAATTCAATGAATCGATACAAATCCTCTAAAGAAATATTCGATTCTTTGTTTTCTCAACAAAAAAAAAAAAAAATAGTTTTCTGGAGTGAAAATTATTGAAGAACGTTTGTAAAACAGCGTGTTTCAATGGATAGAGCACTGGACTACTGTTCTTAGGGTCCTAGGTTTAAACCCGTCTGTAGTAGGATAAGATTCTTTATGGGCTATAGAGTTCATTATTTTTTTATTATTTTTTTCTTCAAACATAATCAATTAACTTGTAACATTGAAATAAAGTTGTATTACAATCAAAATAAGTGTGTTTACGTTTGTTTTGTTTTTTTTTTGTTTTTTTGTTTTTTTCTTAGGCGTAAACCACTTGGGTCATTTTCGCCTTAAATCACTTTGATAAAGGGATTAAATATTATAGTCTATTGTACAAGTCGGTATTTCGTAGGAAGTCAAAACGTTTTGCAGTTGTCTGTATGTTGTCTTGTAAAACGGTTGGTAAGTCAGTGTCAATTGCAATATGTGCTCTGTGATTATCATAAGCCCTACACTCTGTCAAAATGTGTTTAACAGAGATTGGGCAAACCGCATGTTGGGCAGTCCGTAGGAGGTTCCCGTGCCATGAGATGTCCGTGAGTTAGTCGGGTGTGTCCAATACGCAGGCGCGCCACGATAACCTCTTCCCTTCGCTTTTGTCGTAGGGACGAATGCCAATGGGAGATGTCCCTTCTTATTTCCCTTAATTTGTTGTCAGTAGTGTCATGCCAAATCTGTCCCCACTTCGACCGAATCCACTGCTTGATGATAGAAACATAGTCGCCAACAGGCACCCCAGTAAAGGGAATGCCATCTGTTATTGCTTCTTTGGCTGCACGATCTGCGAGTTCATTGCCAACTATACCGCAGTGGCTCGGTACCCAGACGAAAAAAACTGAATAATTGGAAACTATTGCGGATTGCAATGATAATAGAATATTTTGAATAAGAGAGTCGGTAGAGAAAAGGCGCTTCAAGCTGAGCAGGGCCGATAAGGAGTCTGTGCAAATAATCCTGGTTGTTTTAGTAGGGTGAATAACATTTAAACTTTTATAAATTCCAACTAGTTCCGCGGTATAGTTGCTACATAGTGGAGAAAGGGAAAATAGATGTTGTCTGCCCTCACACACGACCGATGCTCCCGCACCTACGGAACTCTTAGAGCCATCAGTATATACGTAATAAGCAACAGCGAGTCTATCTTGTAGTGTGTCTATCTTGTGTTTACGTTTATTCTTCTATATAAAACTACTTTATATTGTTTAGTTTTGAGAATTATAGTGAACTGGTTGATTAGAAATAGAATGCTTTTATTTTGATATCAGACCTTAACGAGCATACATGAACATTCCAAATAAAGGCAGCTTGTCTTATTTGTAATTACATGCGATTAAAATTTTATAATCAATAACAAAATTTATTCATATAACTATATTAATTATTATGTGTAGATTATTTTTGGTAAAGGTTAAAGTCTAAAAATAAAGTTGGAAGGTGATATTTAACTTCACAGACATGAGGCTTCTGGGTGTAAATACCAACTTAAATTAGATAAAAATTGTTCTTTGCACCAAAATATGACATTTTGGCCTAAATAAAATAGTGGTGAAGTTAAATATCAGAATCCATATTTATTTTTTCAAGGGCACGTCAAACAGATGTATTTGAAAAATCTTGATAAAAATATAAATGATTCTTTTCTGTTCGAAGGTTAGTTTATAAAGTAAAATTATATAAAAAATCACTTTTACTTTTAATTACCTATATGGGTCTGCCTCAGCAAAACGTAAATCTACTGTGCTTTTTTTAAAAATACGCCTAAAATAATTTTTTCAGCCCAGGTTTTCTTATGTTCTTCTGTCTGATAACACTCAATGAAAAAAGTTACAGTCTGCTGACCTTCAGCAAACGTTTTATTTTTAATTATAAATATATTTCCTACCCATAACATTGTTGTATCCGTAATATGTAAAACATTTTTATCTAAAGCCTTCAGGCAAAATAAGGAAAAATTATAGGTATATAGAAATTCTTTTACTGTGTACTTCGTTAGCTTTATTTAAAAGTTCTTAAATTGATTTCAACAACCGAAGCAAGTGATAGAGAACCAGTCTACTATTCTCCTGATCCCGAGTTCGAACCTCGGCTGAGGCAGAATTATTTATTCTGTTATTTCAGCCGTGAAGCGACCCTGGAGTATGGAGAACCCTCCTGGGCACACCCTGCCTCTATAAGGTGGGTGTGCCCGAAAACCTGGCGGCTGAGCGTGAAACAATACCAATATCTATAAGTACTGAACCTAAGATGCTTTTATGATTGTATAGGTACAGGTTAAAAATATCCATATTTGTACTTAATTAATTAAAATCTTGTATCCATATTTTCTGAATTTATTTTTATACAATAATTTAATAAATTATAATATGTTCGTAAATTGGATGACCTGAAACTACTGCTTTAACCTCATAATCGGTGACTACCCTCTGGTCACTATATACTTCTGAATAAATATTGATATGATACTTCAAGCAGAGTATTGTAAATATTATTCCATTTGACTGTGTAAAATCCCCTCATGGTTCAAAAGAGGAAAACGTGAATTAGTAAACGAACGACCTGCTCCAAGAGCCATCAAATGTTTGGTTTCCAAACATTCAAAGGTTAGTTAACAGAGCGCGTTTGTGTGCAGACACCCTTCCATGTTTTCTAGGTGACACTGTCGATTCGAATCGTTTTTAAGATGTCCTTTTAAGCATCAGTGATGGATTGTTGACTTGATGTATCAGGAGATTTAAATTAGAAAAACTCAGAAATCCAGGTGATTAAAGACTTCACAAAAGTATAAACATAGGAGTTGTATTTTTACTAAAATAACCTCCCAAAAGGCAGTTTTCTAACGCAAGTTGGTGTTACTGGTACTTTAGGTGTTACTGTATTTTTCATAAAACATTTACTTAACTCACAAAGGCCGCGCAACACCCCGAGAGAAAAGGCAAGTGAAAACCGCGCTGTGTTAAATTAAGTTGTTAACAAAATTATTTGTAACGGTGCAATGACGGACGTTAAGGGGATTCAGTTTTGCCACCGTAATAGTTATACTATTTCATACAATACACTTATAAGTTTTAGAAAAAAATACCACGTACCCAATCCAACCCAAGTATTTAAAATAAATAGAAAGTTGTTATAAATTAACAAACTAACAAATTTATTTTAACAATTTTCGTTAAAACTCATTCATACATAGTAATATAAATATTTCTAACCAAAACAGTACATTTGTTCTCTTAATACAACCTTTTTATCAACAATATTAACATCAGTTCTTTTTTACAAGGTTACTTTTTGGTTAGCCACCTGCCACACTTTCATAAAATATATACAATAGTATACAAACCCGCAGGTGGTCCTAGGATTTTTTAATGGGAGTAAAAAATCCTTAGTTATGCCATCCTTCGGAGGGGACGTTGAAGGGTGGTCCCGAGCCTGTGCGATGACAGGTACTCGTTAAAGATCCCTATCCTAATAAAACCTGGATAGGCAAAATTTAGGACTCCCACTGTAGCATCGTCTGATTAGCCATAGTAGCATAAAGTGACGTTAAATAAATAAACAAACAAATAAATATACAATAGTATATATATTGTACACAAATAAATTTTTGTGAAAATATCAAAAATATTTCCTACCAAAAATATGAAATGAACAAATTATGTGACCAAGTGGCTAAAGCAATTTATGCTTGCGAGTGGTATCAACTCAAGATTAGCGTACCCAATCCGCTACATCATTAATTATTTCTAGTTCTAAAACAGATGTTTTACTGTAAACTTAAAAGGATTTCCCCAATTTTCATATATGCTTCACTTTATAATAACAAACCACTATCTAACCCCATTTTGATTTATTAACCAATTATGTTTCTCATTTCTGCCGATGATTAAATATAATAAATAAAGGACGTTATAAAAGAAAAAGCAAACAATACTTTCCGGCTAAGAGCACTTTTCCTTACGGTTATAAAAAAAACAAAAAAAAAATATTTTCCGGCTAAGAGCACATTTCCTTACGACGAACTTCCAATTCCAAAGCGATAAACTCTAAATCTGTTGAACAAAGTTTTTTAAATATTTAAATTGCACCCGTGAGACGTTATAAGGGTCAATCCATTGGAAATCATCCAGACCTTACGGCTCAACATTTTTTATTTTAATGATTTTTTCATCAGTTATTCTCCATCCTTTCAAGAATAAAAATGGTTATTCTCTTTTCCATTATAGACTTTTAACTCGCTAAAAGTCTCATTTTTTATTAATTTTCGAGAATTTTCTAACCACATTATTTCATTTTAAGGTAATTAGTTGTAAAGATATAAAGAATGTGCTTATCTTATTTTTAGTTTTGGTTTTGACTCGATGTCTGCAAAATAACTAGAATTATAGATTTTGCCCAACACATGTTTTCTGTAGCGAAGCTGATTTAAAAAGGCTGCAACACTAAAAGTATTCATCAGGAAAAAATGTTATTCACGTTTTTATTTCAGGAAACGATAGATAACAACTGGTTAAAAGATCATTAAAATCACAAATGTTGAGCGACAAAATTGGACGAATTCAAATGGTTGGCCCTTATTTTTTTTTCTCCTACCCACTCGTATAATAACACTTAATATGCACTAAACCTAATAAAAAATATTACAAAATTTAAGGACGCACCAAGGGTAACAAGGCTTCGGGACTGGATGATATTCCGTATGTACTATTTAAGATGCTACCTCGGAGGGGTAAAGCCTTCTTATTAAACATTTTTAACTCCTGTATGCGGATCTCATACTTCCCCGATGACTGGAAGCAAGCGATCATAGTGCCGCTACTTAAGCCTGGGAAGAATGGAGACTCACCAGAGCATTATCGGCCTATCAGTCTCCTTTCGCAAATGAGCAAGGTGTTCGAGAGGCTGATCCATCACCATCTGCTAGAGCACTGCAGTGAGGAGTCCATCATTCCACCAGAACAGACCGGGTTCTCACGAGGCGTAGCCTGCGATCATCATTTAGTGAAACTTCAGAGGCACACCATAGAGCGTATGACGAAGAATAATGAAGCCACGGCGTTCATCTCGCTGGACTGCACACAGGCGTTTGATTGCGTATCCCACGAGTTACTGCTTCGCCAGTTGGAAGACTATCGTTTTCCAGCTTCATTATGCCGATTGATCAGAGGCTACTTAAGCGGGAGATCCTTCGTCGTAAGGGTAGGCGATAAATTGTCAACTTCAAAGGACACCATTTGTGGGGTTCCTCAAGGTTCTGTATTGGGACCACTATTGTTTGTGATCTTTACAGCAAAAGTGATCTCAATGAAGCACCCAATGGCACTGGTAGCAGCTTACGCCGATGACATTGGCATCTATGCTTCTAGTATGAGACCGAAAAGGGCTCTCACCCTGGCACAAGGAGCATCGACCACTATTGTAGATGAGCTGAAGGAGATTGGCATTAGGGTGAACCCAAAGAAGACAGATGCTATTGTCATGTCGTTCCAGAAGGGGAAGAGCGCTTTGCCCACTGATTTTAAAGTGAACGGAGAAACACTGCCAGTCTCTAATTCAATCCTCTACCTGGGCGTCACTCTAGATAGGCACCTCACCTTATCTAGTCACGTACGGGAACGACTCAAACTGGCCAGGAGAAAGAGCTATAGACTTAATCATCTACTCACGTCACCTCAGCTCTCACTGAGGCTGAAACTACAGATCTACAAGGCTATAATACGTCCGACTATGCTCTATGGTGCGCCCTTGATGCGGCATCTGTTTAAGTCCACTCTCAAACAATTACAGACGTTCCAGAACTCCATCCTTCGGCGGATCGTCAGAGGTACCAACTTACAGAGGTCCAGAAACCATATCCTTCATCAGGAATTAGTATTGCCAACAGTGCCTGAATATATCAGCCGGAGGCACATTAAATTCTTTGATGGGCTGAAGGCCTGTGCTAATCCATTATTTTCTGATATCACCCCACCACCCAAGCCTGGGAGGTGGCAAGGATCACTACCTCTCGTTGACGTTGTCGCCGAGGGAAGGAGTTCGGACTATGTCTGAACTCAATTTATTGCCAAAACCCTGAAGAATGGTCCCTCCCATTTTGCAATGGATAAATAAAGGCTTAGAAGAAGCCCTTGAAAGATTACTAGTGCATCCAGCGCATATAGCAATCCTCTTTAGAATACCTCCGGGTAACAGAAGGACAAATCTGACAGCTATACATATTATATTTGTATTTGTATTTTGTTTGAAAATAAAACCAGAGGGTAAGAAAAAAAAAAAAAAAAAAAAAAAAAAAAAAAAAAAAAAAAATACAAAATTTAAGGCTAATCGGACGATGCTACAGTGGGAGTCCTAAATTTTGCCTATCCAGGTTTTATTAGGATAGGGATCTTTAACGAGTACCTGACATCCTTTATTTATCCATTAAATATCTAAGCCTTTATTTATCCATTAAATAAAGGTTTATCCTCTAAGCCTTTATTTAATGGATAAATAAAGGCTTAGAAGAAGCCCTTGAAAGATTACTAGTGCATCCAGCGCATATAGCAATCCTCTTTAGAATACCTCCGGGTAACAGAAGGACAAATCTGACAGCTATACATATTATATTTGTATTTGTATTTTGTTCGAAAATAAAACCAGAGGGTAAAAAAAAAAAAAAAAAAAAATACAAAATTTATTTTTAAATGTAAGGAGAACGGTATTATAATATAACAGTATTAGTCGTGAATACTCTCGCACTGTTCTCCTTACTTGCGGTGTTCCTCAGGGTGCAGTCATATCTCCCGTCTTGTTCAATATATATACTGCAAACATAATAGGCTATAATTAATTAATGGGTTGTTTAACATGAAATGTCCGTTTTTAAAGTTTCTGAAATACATAAAGGATTTTGCAGGTCTCTGTTGTTTTCTTCCGAATGTTTACATATTTATAGTAAACAGTTAATAATCCTCTACCTTTGTACTATAAACATTAGCTTCCCAATCAATTACCCACTTTTTATTATACCTCTAAATATGAACATGGAAACACGCGATTTTCGAGTAATATATTTGTACTAGTTTAAACTCGGCCATTCAGCAGCTGAGGCCGCTAGAAATATTTGTAAGGCGTTTGGGGAAGGGAGTGTTAGTGAACGGACCATTCACAGTTATTTTTCTTAGTTTTCAGCTGGGGATACCGACTTGGAAAACTTTCCCCGAGGAAGACCTCGGTCCGTAATAGACGACGATGTCCTCAAACATACAGTTGAAGGAAACCCCTACCAAACAGTTAAAGGACTCTCAGCACAACTAAATGCAAGTGCATCTACCGTTTCCAGACATTTAAAGTGTATTGGAAAAGTAAAAAAGCTCGATACATGGGTATCTCATGATCTCATTGAGCGGCAGCAAGACCCCATGTTTCAAAACATACCGTGCAAAAATTGAAAGAACTGGGCTACGAAGTTCTTCCGCACCCACCATATTCTCCCGACTTGTCTCCAACAGATTACCACCTGTTCAGGAATTTAGACAACTTCGTCAAAGGAAAACTTTTTGAAAATGATGATCAAGTGAAAAGTGCGTTTTCAGATTTTGTTTCACTTTAAAGCTCAGAGTTTTTCAGTTCGGGGATAAAAAAGGTGGTGTCACGTTGGGAAAAATGTGTAGAAAAAGAAGGTAAATACTTCGAATAAAATTATCTTGTTTTCATATCGTATTTTTAATAAAAATCCTTTACCTTGAAAACGGACATACCCGCATTCGCCTATTATATAGCCGTCTACAGTTCCATTATGAGTCCAATTCAAGCTCTTACTCAGGCTGAATCGGTTTGTCAAACCATTGTTCGGAAATTAGAGCAGTTGAACATCAAAGTGAATCCATCAAAAACGGACTGTATAGTGATCTCTATCCAAAAAGGTAAGAAATCTGGACTACCAAAGGTTTTTCAAGTCGGCGGCACAGTTCAGCGACCCTCTCACGCTATTGTATATCTTGGTATCAAGATGGATCGCCATATGAAGCATTTTGCTCATGTGTATCATAAAACAAGGTTAGTTAGAACCAAATCATACCGACTCCATTATCTTCTAACCTCCCCAGCGCTCTCACTAAGACTCAAACTTTTAGTCTATAAAGGTATATTACGTCCTGCGCTGATGTATGGCGCGCCATTGTTGACGCACCTAACTGAAGGCACACTGAAACACCTTCAGCGATTTCAAAATACAATGCTCCGAAGAATGACCCGTTCGACCTCAATGAAAAAGGTAAAAGCTGAACTGCTCCACGAAATTTTGGAAATACCAAAAATTTCAGATTACATTAAACAACGCCATGTTAAATTTTTTGATTATTTAAAATCATTAACATACACACTATTCAACACGATGACTCCAGCACCGGCTCCAGTACGATGGCAAAACACCACATAAATAAATGTTAGTTTTGACATTAGTTGGAAATAAGTTAGACATGAAGTTAGTAATAAGTTAGTCATAGCCTTTCATGAACACAAAAAATGGGTGAGCCTCATCAGCTCAATTGCTTAACTCTTTGAACTACTATTTTGTAAACAACACAGTGACATAACACCCTTAGACAATCTTAAAATGTAACATAGTTACAGTACAAGATGTTTAACTACATAAATTGTAAGAATTAAATTTCATGTAGTTAATTGGGGATATGAAAGAAAAAAGAAAAAATTATACGCATACATTGTAACTTACAACACGAGCCCATCGGCCCAAACACTTTTTTTTAAAACATTTTATTGATACTTACAATTGTATTAGCAAAAAAAATACATCAAATAAATGTAATAGTTGTATAATACAATGGTATGATATACATGTAGAGAAAATTCCCATTAGAAGCACTCTAAAAATATTCTAAACTAGAAGGTCCCGGGGCCATCTATTTTTCAGGCGCCTCGGAGGATTATCAGGAATTGAAGAGTAAGAAAGGATTGAAACTAGTGAGTTAGAGTAAAAATGGGGTTTGTCATGAAAGGATTGATACATGGTCCGGGCCAAATCAGTAACATAGGGAACATTAAGTTATTTATGGTTAAGTTTACAAAGTATGAAGTGTTTAGGATTTTGGATTGTAAGGATTGGATGCGGAAGGATTTGATGGTTTAGTAGAGCCCAAAAGCTCTACTCCGTAAGTCAAGATTGGTCTTAAAATAGTCATCTAAATGAGCCTTTTGCAGTTAAGAGGAAGGTTTGACAGTTTGATTAACAAGTGTTGAAGTAGCCTGAAACAGCGAGCAACCAACACTTAAATCCACTAATCCGTACAACCCACCCAGAGGGCTTTAAAGGCGGTGGTTTAGAAATGCTTTGAACTATTATTTGGAAGCTAACTTATTTACTTAATGCAAACTTTTATTCTTTATTATTTTTTTGCAGGCGGCAAATACCAATTTTACATGAAAAACAACTGTAAATAAATAATAATAAGACAAGATATGCATACATATTTGTATATCAATATTTAAATATTTCAACTGGAACCTTTATTGAGGTTCGTATGAAATATTTCCCTCCCGGACGAGATATTTCAATCATGCTGTCATCTAGTCCTGAGGCTTTTAGGGTTGGAATTTTTATGAAAGCTTTTACACAAACCCATGGGCTTTGCAAGAAACGATACTGTAATAATATCCAGCCAACATATGTAAACTCGAACAGCCATTCGTGGTATTAAAATGATGCATTATATAGCTGTTAAATATTCTGTAAAATACGTTTTGATGTTTAATAATATATAGTTGAATGTAGAAGGAGATGGAGATAATAGAGGCCTATGGAAATTATCTCACTCTATGATAAAACTGCTTTAATCTTCAGAGCCACTCAAGCTAATTAAATTATAACAAAGAGAAGAAAAATCTAGTGCGGGCAACACACGACTTTCACTTACCTCCGTTTTTAAAATCGATTAAAGAATTTTCATATACAGTTAGAGATAAAAATGAGTGAAACCATTAATGAATTAATTAAATTGAATTTCTATAGAAACATGTGTTTTATTAAAAAATCTATTATATTATTATCTAAATTAATCAGTTAGTTTTATCGGATTTTCATCACTCTTTATTGACTTTTACAAGCTTGTGTATAAGATAATATTTTTTCTAAAATATTTGGCTTTCCAACGGTATATTAAACATGTAAATGACTCTTCTTATGTTCAAAAACAAAACATTGCATTAAATAAATATTTTTTCAGTTTTCTCCTTTAGTTGTTTATCAAATTTGCTCAACTTGCATATTTAGCTGTAACCAATGCTAACAAGATACTATAGTTATTTTTATAGCATCTACAGAATTAAAGATACTTTAGAGGAAGAAAATTTAAAATATCGGCATTTAAGCCCTGTTATATTATTTCAATCAGATGAAACCCACATGATATTAAAGCCCATTACATTTTACATCGATATAGGGATTTTAATCAAAATCGTTAGAGCCACTTTTGAGAAAATCGTAAAATGGTGCTAAATGCATGGTAAAAAGTACATCTTCTGGTCAGCTGATTTTGATGATAAAGGTTTTGTAACATCTCTTCAATATGAAATTTCAGTTTCATAGGACTTTTCGTTTTCGCCCGGGAGTAACCACACACACACACACACACACACAGGGGTCACCCATAGCGTAGTTGCTAGCATAACAGCTTTCTATGTCAAAGGTCGTGGGTTCAAACCTGCGGGTGGCCCTAGGATTTTTTACTTCCATTAAAAAATCCTCAGTTATACCATCCTTCGGAGGGAACGTTAAAAGGTGGCCCCAAGCCTGTGCGATGTCAGGTACTCGTTAAAGATCCCTATCCTAATAAAACCTGGATAGGCAAAATTTAGGACTCCCACTGCAGCATCGTCCGATTAGCCATAGTAGCCTAAATTGACGTTAAATGAATAAACAATAAACACACACACACATACACACAAGCACAGACCTTTTTGCGGGTCATTTGGACTCAGGAGACCCTAAAACGAGTATTTCCGTCGAAAACTAGAATTCGAAAATTTTCACGATCGCAATACTTTCCTTTACTATATATAGTAAGTGAATGTAATAAAACAATTATGTAATAAATACAATTATATACATAATAACATATTAAACTGAAAAAAAAAAAAATGTCATACGTAAAAAATGCAATATAATACGTCAGTGAATTATTTTATTTATGTTTGTTAAAATAAATGAATATTTTAGTTAATATCTAAAACAATTCTTTCGGTTTATTATTTTCAATAATGAACCTTTGTAAAAATAATAATTATAGCTTTTTTTTATCCATTACAGAACAATAATCCTTACTGAGAAATGTTCACTGGCTGTGATTAGATGGATAATTAAAATCAGGGGTGATGTTTTAAACCTAAATTATCAAAATATCATACAGAAAAATAATATATGTAGTTTGTGAAATATAAATGAAATAGCAGATCTTTTTTACTTTTTGGCTGTCTGTCCGATACTTTCAAAGTTTAGACAAAAATACTTTAATTCTAAAAATCTAACTTGGGATCAAATATTAGAGTTAATAAATGGAAAAGATTGGCTGGCGTTAGTTAATTACTCCAGATCGGCTTTCTCCTATATAATGATGCTCACAAAAGAATTTAACTATTAGTAAATTTTATTTTAGTACACAAATAACATCCGAAATGTTGATATATTGTTTCTTATTTTGTTACTAATTATTTATATTGATAGATTAAATGTTATTTTCGTAAATAAAAACAGACTCTACGGACGGTCAATAGACCATGTAGTGTGTCTGATTTTTGTTATTTATGTAATTTGTAGTAATTTTAAAAAAAAACAGACTTTTCTTCCCCTCTCTTCCAGAACAATAAGCCTCTCCCTTTTGGGAAGTACAAGTCTGGTAGAAAAATTATAACAAATTTTCCTCTTCTTGATTCATGCGGTATATGCTACATACATTTTAGAACTTACAATATATATATATATATATATATATAATTATATATATATATATATATATATATATATATATATATAAAATTCTGTTGTTCTCAGGTTTCAGTCAATGAATAAACAATTTTATCTATGCGAACAATTTTATAATAAGAAATAAAACGAAAACAACTCAACAATAGGGGATCACTTGTAGCTGGGTGGCTAGCGTAACAGCCTCCCATGCTAAAGGTCACGGGTTCAAACCCGCAGGTGGTCCTAGGATTTTTTAATGGGAGTAAAAAATCCTTAGTTACGCCGTCCTTCGGAGGGGACGTTAAAAGGTGGTCCCGAGCCTGTGCGATGTCAGGTACTCGTTAAAGATCCCTATCCTAATTAAACCTGGATAGGCAAAATTTAGGAATCCCACTGTAGCATCGTCCGATTAGCCACAGCAGCAAAAAGTGACGTTAAATAAATAAACAAACAAACAAACTCAACAATAGGAGATGTAGGAGAAGGGGCGGTGTTAAAATATTTACCACTATCCTTCTTCCCTATAATAGATGCTGGTTCAAAATTGGTATAAGTTTACTTATAATTAAAGTGATGAAAAGAAACAAAAAGGCGAAAATTATTGTTATACACTTTTAATATAATAAAGATAACATAAATTGATATTCCTAATTATTAACAAAAAAAAAAGAAAATAAATCTTTAAAAAACTGATCTAATAAAATTATAGATAAAAAATTAAACACTAAAAATTAATATATAAAAAAAAAAATGTCTATAAAATACGATTTGTACACCTGGTGGCTCCCTCGCTGTTACGTGTAAGAAAAGGTCGGCGTGCCGATATATTGGAGGCCGGGCCCGGTTGGGTTGGCTTTAATGTAAATGGTTGAAGGAACATAAAATGCACAGTGCACTATAAGGTCTTGCTGGGGCAAAGACTCGGCGAAAAGAGCGAGATAAGCGGCTGAGGCGAGCGTGGAGGGGACGCTAATACTGCTGCTTGTTTATACTTAGAGTATTATAGCTGTACACAGTTGTGTTGCTGTTCAAATAATTCTCTTATATAAAAAAAATATATATATAAAATTTTAAAAGATGAGCTTGAACAGGAGAATACCCCAGATTCCTGACGTCATCATAAATTCCTGGAAAATCTTCCATACTTAAACTATTCCTTTTTAATTTTTTCAGTGTTCTTTCAAAGTTTGTAGGCTAAACATGTCTAATTAAGACACTATTTTGTCTAAAATTGTAAGTAATTTTATAATAATATCTTTAATGTAAATCCTAATTTAAAATATCTATGTACCTACTATATGAGTATTCATTGTTCAATGTATTCTTTTCTATATCTCTAACAATAATATCATATATTAATTATTGTATAATAATATTAATGTCCTGTTTTTTTGTTTTTCCATTGTTAAGGCATGATTATGAGAACAACAAATTCTCAAAACCTCGCATAGATAAAATTGTTTATTCATTGACTGAAACCTGAGAACAACAGAAACATAAATTATCAACAGTCGAGAACTGATCATACAAAATATATATATATATATATATATATATATATATATATATATATATATATATATATATATATATATGTATATATACACAATAAAACATTTCCTGCCTGATTCAAACTAAAATTACATCCATGTATTCAATGATAGATTTTTTAGATTATTCCACATTTACCCAATATTGACCCTTGCGCTTTTTCGTCCCTCCACCTCGTCAGTGGTCTGCCTCGCAGTTACGTTGGTATCCACTCCGTAGCAGTTTCAAACCATCTTCAGGGATCCAGCCTAGCCAAATGACCTGCCCACTTCCATTTCAATATATGTGACTTCTTTGGTAAACCTTTGAGAATAACTTGTTTGTTGTATTTTTTTTTTATTGCTGATTCCAGCCTACCATTTAATATTTAATATACTTCTAGAAAACTGAAGCTGTGTCCTTGCAAGTTTATCGTAGTCTTTGCGAGTCGAAGACCAGGCTTGCGAGCTATATGGCTCGCTCTGTAATAGACCAAACAATTAAAATTATACCCTCTGAAATTTTGAGGGCTTACGATTAACAAGATACGTAGAGCCCGAAAAAAAAATCCGTCTGTCCGCCGAAACTCGACACAAAAATTTTTTTATGGGTAACTTTCAATTTATTTTCTTTTGTTTTTTCGTTTTCCACCCTAGAAACGATATATTCTGCTTCTATGTGTCAGATATATGTATATATATTTTTTTTGAACTTCCAGATACATTATAAGCCTTACTGAAACACAATATACATCTATGTTACTAATTATTATTTAAAAAAAATAACAACTAGAAATAACAAGTACTTACTCGGGGACTTTAAAATAGTTGGTTACCCATTCGTTTTTTTATTTAATTAACGTCACTTTATGTTACTTTGGCTAATCGGACGATGCTACAGTGGGATTCTTAAATTTTTCCTACCATGTTTTAATTAGGATAGAGATCTTTAACAGATACCTGACATCGCACAGGCTCGGGACAACTTTATTACGTCCCCTCCGAAGGACAGCACAAACTAAGGATTTTTTACTCTTAATAAAAAATGCTTGGACCACCTGCCGGTTTGAACCCGTGACCTTTAGCATAGAAAGCTGTTATGCTAGCAACTATGTTTCAGGTGATCCTATTTCCCTTTCGTATTTAAGTTGATTGAAAAATAATTATTAAAAAAAAAAAAATTACAACTCTAGAACTGTCTCGTGGAACATCCTTAGTACAAAGATTTTATATAAACCAAAAAATAAAGACAGAGTAAGGTAAAGTTTGCCAGTATTGCAAAAATATCCTTTTATTTAAAAATTATATTTAATAAAAACACACATTTTTTAATGAAACACATGCGTATATAAACTAAATGCAATTTTTTAAAGTTTTTTTTTCCATCTTTTACTTTATTCAAATGTTCTTTAAGTTATTTTAACAATGGAGTTACTGAAAGTCTTGTGTTTGGCGCATCATATTTATCGAGAATGCTTTGCGACAGTTCAATAAACACACACACAGGTAACACTAAATTGTCTCAGAGCCTTGATGTTAAACCTGAAGTTATTATGCTTCAACTGTGTGTTGCATTGCCTCGCAGAGGTTTGTAGAGGACTTAATTTTCATCAAATATTCACAAAGGCGAAATAAACACAACTTGACCTTCTGTAAATCGTAATTAAGTCTCTTCTCGCACTGAAGTAAATTTCAGATGTTAGTTATGTTTTATTTGCTTGATTATTTAAAAAAAAAAGTAAATAAAGATAGCACAATTAAAATACTTAGAATACTTAGCTAGAAATTCTTAAAGGCAGGAAAATTCAAATTGTTTAACAGTTCAGGAAATATCGAATACAATTTTTCGAATTTACAAATATTTAAACATATTTGTTAATCATAATTTAATAAGAGAAACAGACGTAAAAAACATGTAATCGTGCAACGAACGACGTTCGCTTACCGCCGTTGTTGAAATCAATTTTAGAACTTTTAACAGAAGTTAAAGTTACAAAAAGACAATTTTAAATAATTAGATTGAGATTCTGAGGAAAATTAATTATGGGTTTAATAATATAACAATAGAAATAATTATTTTAATTTCATATCAATAAAGGGAGTTAATAAAAATCGTTAGAACCATTTTTTAGTAAAAAAAAAGAAGTGTAAAATGCATAGTAAAAAGATGATATTCTGGTCTGTAAATTTGGGTGAAAAAGTTTTTTAAAAAATGTACTGTCTTAACTACGAAATTCAGTTTTGAACGACAACATGTTTTTGTGCTAAACTAAAGACTAATACTTAAGTTAAGACTAAAATATGTATTAAATAAAATGGAATGTAGTAAATACTTTACTAAATGAAGAATGAAGAGAGAAAATAATTTATATATAAAGTAGTGCTACCCTTGGGTTATATATATTGGGTTATGTATTGTATATATACCTATATTGGGTTGTTCACAACACAGCATGCTGCAACTTCATCAAAATTTTTTTTTCAAATTATTACAATATTTTTAACGTTCCCGTCATCTTCCACAATCCTTCCGTAACCTCCTTATTTCCTCACTTACCCCCCCCCCCACTTTGACTATTGCTGCTTAGCATATAGTGGCCACAGGCTAAAACAAATTATGAAAATATTTTTAAGATTTGTCCTCAACACTACGATGCGGTCCCTTGTGACCCATTTATACGGCGAGTTAAAGTGGCTCCTTCCCCCCCAATTCTCAGACAATATTTCTTAGGATCATTCCTTTACTAAACCATTAACACCCATTCCCTCCTTATATCCACAGTCTTCCACAATTTAAATCGTCAATCCACTCCCTCGAAACAAGGTCTCGCCATTCTGTCCTTTACATTCCTAACAATAGAACAACAATTTTTTATCATTCCTTTCTTGTCCGCTCTACTAATCTCTGGAATTCCCTACCTAATCATATCCGCCATGCTTTTTCTCTATCATCATTCAAGTCCTAACTGTTCCAATACCTCCTATATTCCCAAACAGACGCTCAACAACAATGACGTTTTATATCAAATATCAGATTTTGAATATAAAAAAGAAATATTATTTATTGCCCATGCCTAACTTAATTTAATTATTAATTTTTAATTTAGTTTTATTCAGCAAATGTATGTATCTAAAGAAGTTTATTTACTTTATTCTTTTGTTTTATTCTAAGATATATTTATTTTCTTAATTAATCATTTAATTATTATTAATATTAATTAATATCCACACCGAGATTCTCGAAGAGGTTCCTCGTCGTATCCAAAATTATTGCTGCTTTCTCGGTCTTATGAAACTCCATAAAAAAATAAATTTAGAAAATTAATGGGTACTTCAAAATTTACAAGACAAAGGGTCAAACCTTCCTTTTAAAACTATCGTGAGACCAATCTGGAATTATGAAAATGAGTTTTAGGACCTACTAAGCCATTCGGAATCTTCCCGTATACAATCTTTACAAACTAAAATCCTTAACGTTTCCTATTTTTGACGAATAAACTTGTCAATAATGTCCTTGATGTTCTTTATGTTGTTGATTGGCCCAAATCAGGCGCTATTCCTTCCATGAGAAGTTCATTTCCGCTTTAACTCATTAGTTTGTATCCTTACTTTATATTTCATTCCTGATCATCCTCTGGGACGTCTGGACAGAAGATGACCGCGAGACCTTCTGAATTATGAAATGAAATGAAAAACTTTTTTATTATCCTGGGACTAAAATCCCTTAAAAATAAAATAAAGATACAGAATTGATGACCGGAACTATGTGGCCATGGCCATGGCTTTGAACAACAAATTGCTAAACTAAAAAAAACAATAATAATTAAGATTGTAATATATAAACATATTTACAAATCAGACTCTTAGAATGAAAATAAACAAGACAGAAACAGTTATTTCATCTGTGATAATTTAAATAATATAAACACAACAAAAATTGGTATTTCTAGCATCTGCAGTTTGGGGTTACTGTCTGTTTGACTGGGTAAGGTGAAAGTGGTTGAAAAGGAGCCATTTAAAGAGGGAAGCAGTTCTTACATGACAGATCTCAGGAGGGATAGAATTCCAAAGAGAGATTGCTTTGGCTAGAAAGGACTTGTCAAAGACAGCAGTAAGTTGAGGAGGAGGGTAGAGGTCAGAAAGACGGGATCGGGTAGAACGGAACTGAATTGATGATTTAAATTAAAGGGATTTTAAGATATAGAACATAGAACGAAGTACTACCAATGGTAGTTTATCTACATGTTTATCATGCCATCTTTACATATTCTACTCACAGTTACTAGATGTATTTTGGTAAATACTATGGTAAATTTCTATACGTATATATTTAAAAAAATAGGCAAACAGAATTAAAACTATTTAGATAATTATTATTACATAAAATACAATTAATAAATCTAGATTCACTACGTAGCACTACTTTCAACAGAATAACCTCCAAACAATCGAAATTAACATATAATTGTTTAAAATCTTGGTTCTGCTGGGAATTATATTTATGATTATAACAGTATAATAGTGATTTCGGAAAACAAAACCAAAAAAAAACCTAAATACTAAAACTCCATAACAGAACGTTTATCTCCGGATTTAGGTTCACATAACGCTGATAAAATACTTCACCGGACAATCCATCAATTTGCTTCAGATGAAGATAACGTTTGGCTTTCATATTTCTTCCGGACCGTTCGTTGAATCCTGATAGATTGGAGAAGGCAAAAGGGGAATAGTGTGAAAAAATGTCAGTGTCGATTCATTATATATTTTTTAATTTATAATTTGTTATATCATGATTGATTTACTCTTTGCTTGTACTTACTTTTACAAAAACGATATAGAGTAATGGTAAATATTGCGTTTCTAAACTTTCCAATTCGAGGATCAACAGAAATGCTTGCCTAAAAGCCCCGAAACGTTAAAACATACTTTTCATCTAAGGGGACTGGTATTGCCACTGCATAATTACTTTTACACATATTTGTCACTTTCTAGAAAACGACTCTTATTTTAACGACTATTTGATTTCAACTCGTTAAATCAATGTAGATAATAATATATCTATATTTCTATAGAAACTCAAGGTAATTCTTTAACCTTTTTTCAACTCTTAACTTCATTGTCTTGGGCTCATTACATATAGAGGATTCGTGCTGTTTCTTAGCCAACGACCATGAAATAAGGTGATCAGGCATTGACCACACTCAGCCGCCAGGTTTTTCCCCAATTTGGGTACCCTCTTTAAAGAGGCTTTCTCTGCCCCAGGAGGGTCTCCATACCATAGGGTCGCCTCTCCCCCACTTATCCCCCCCCTCCCGACTGAATTAACAGAATAAATAAAATTCTGTCATAACCGGGATTCGAACCCAGGACCCGGAGAACAGTAGACTAGTGCTCTATCCAATGGTCAACACCGCACCCTTAACTTTACTTGAAATTCTTAAATTAATTTTAACTAGTTAAGTGAAAAACGTGTTGCGCGCACTAGATTTTTTTTTCAGAATTTGGAATTACACAATAAGCTTACAGGTCATCCCTTAAAATCTCCTTTTGTGATATCGTCAAACGTCGTCCTATCTTACTAATCTAGTAGCGTAGTATAATTGGTTGATTTCAATAGAAATTTAAACTTTACTATAGGCTTCATTTTTTTAATCGCTCATTCATGTAACGTAATTTTATGCTACTGTGGGTAATCGGACGATACTGCAGTGTGAATCCTATTTTTTTTTTTATCCATTTTAATGATTAAAACTTCACACTTCGCTCAGGCTTAGGACAACCAATTCACGTCAGTTTTACACCCTTTAAAAAACCTACGGCCATCTACCGGATTTAAACCATAGAACTTGGTCATAGAAGGCTCGTATGCTAGCCACTACATTACACGTACCCCACGTTTTTTTTAGTTTTATAATAATTTAATGATTTTTTTTCGTTTCATATTTTTATTCTCACCTGTCAGAAGTTATCTGACAATAAGCAAATATATAAAGTAAGCAGCAGACATGATTGGCATGGAGAAGGAAATTGCCCAGCAGCACCTCTTCTTAGGAGTAAAAAATCCTTAGTGTCCTGTCTGGAGGACACGTAAAAAGGTGGCTCTGAGCCACTGTGATGTCAGGTACTCGTTAAAGATCCCTACCCTAATTAAACATGAATGTAGGATCCTAATTAAACCATCCTCCGATTAACCAATATAGTATAATGTGACGTTAAATAAATTAATAAACAATTAAAATTTAATGATAAATTGGAAACTACAGTAAACATAGTAAAAATAGATTAATTATAAACAATTATTCATATCATCTCCTAGTATCCACCCTTATTCTACTCCACTTTTACCACGGATGCTTAGCGTATGAAAGACTGAATGAAATGAGACTAAGAATATTATTTAATCGCTTTAAAAGATTCATTCACAGTCTCTCCCGAAGCTCTGATATCTTACACAGACGTTACGATTAAGATTGGCTTCATCCCAAATTCTGAAGACAATACCTACTCGGTGCCATTTTATTCTAACCATTAAAGAGTAAAAAAAAAAGAGCTTTGTGTATTTTTGACCCCATTGCACTTTCTCCTATTCATACCTAAAATATAAGACCTCAACCTACTGATAGTAAATTCCCTATAACAAAAAGGCTACCTTTAGAAAATCATTTATAACCTATGTGCTAAATAGTTTCGGAATTCCTTGCCAACTTCATCAGCTTTCTACCTTTTACTAACTCTTTCACCATTTCCTCATTAATAACCCTGTATTATGTAATAATACATTTTCTTTATATATTTGACTTTTCGCCAAATCAATATAACCAAGAGCAATAAGGGAATATTACTGAATAAATATTAAAAAGTAAAGGTACTTTTACTTTCATTAAAATTCTCTCATTATCGATGCTCTGCATTAGAATTCCTGTAAAGAACAAGGCACAATTAGCCGAGCCGATAAGGTTCTTGAATGTCTCACGGCCATTTTCATTTGAACACCTCGCCCTGAAGGAGAAAGTGCACAAAGGCCCTTCAAGACAAGCAGACGTTCTTAATGCCCTTGCCGTTTTCCTAGCTCTTATAATCAAGGGCTACGTTTCTTCGGCGCATTGTTTCAAACTTTTCAAAGTCGTTTTGGCCTTTTCCTACCAGTTGCTGCTAGTTTCTTACATCGCACAGTGGAAAATATGACCGATTTAGGTGGACAAAATTCTGAAACTGGTCCATATTTAACCTTTGGGTCATAAGAGAAAATTATAAAAACTAACTATTTTTTTTAACGATTGGCGCGCGTACATTGGTCAAACATCAAATATATTTTCTAAAATCTAAAACTTTACATTTTACGTTTTAAGTCCCAGAATACGGGAAAAATAATACAAAACAATCTAATTATGGCTCGGGGTTGCTGAAACCTGCTAATAGATGTATTTTATATCATTTATGATACTCTTCGAATTGTAGGTTGTAAAACTTTTGATTCGGAATGTTGTGTCTGACGAAAATTATGTATCACCCAAAAATTCTTTGTAATATTTATAGACAAGATTGATGAAACAAATCCTTGGGGTAACTTAGGGGGCATATAGTTTTTCGTTATTGAATAGGGGCTTACATTTGCAAATCGCTAAATTAACTTTACAGGAAGATTGCACTGTATGTTCAATAACGAGTTTGGAAATATAATGTCTTCCTGTCTTAGGTTATATTTAAATAAAAGCAAAAACACTTTGTGCTAAACACAATAAATGCCCATCGAATAAGGCTAATCCCGCTGCCGGTTATTAGGCACGTGTACGAACAGGAATGATTCACTCATTTACTATTTATTTGTAAACACGGTATTGTGGAAAATATTAGTATTAAGGGTCTTGCTAACTAATAATAAAAAGGTGAAGCACTGGAAAATTCAAAATTTTTGTCCACCTGAATTGGTGATTTTGCCCACTATGCGTCGGTGGTAGTAGATGAGATTTTTTAGTTTTTTAGGTTAAAGAGTTTTATTATTGAAGATTTTGCAAGTGGCCACAAGCCTTAGACTTTATACATGTTGTGGTAATTGCACCAAATACATGTTACTTTTACGTGATATTTACAGTAGGGGTCAATAGTTATTGTAGCCTAAGTTATTTTTAAAACAGTAGGAAAAATCTGAAAACAGAAACCTACACAATAAAAAAAATCAAAATACAAAAAAATTAAGTAAAAACAAAACAATACAAAATAACAAAATTTTGGTAATATGTTAATATATAAAAACTAATATTTTTTGTCTTTTTTACATTTCACAATCAAGGGAGTAGTATGTCTTTTGGACGTTTATGTATGTAATATTTTAGTGCCTTTTTGTCGTAATTCCCTATTTTTTGAACCATCGGGTTGTCACAAGTAGAAGTACGAGAAAAAAAAATGTTCTAGCGAATACGTATAGTTTTAATCGACGGGAGTTGTAAATCCGATAGTTGTGATTCGCTTGTAACGTGGGTAATTATTTAAGATTCTCATGCGTGTGTCATGCAAACTTCCGTTTTGCGGTAATTGGAACGGCATTTGTAACTCTACAGCATGTGTAACAGACTGGTGCAGCAAAGGTCAATATGCAACGGAGGATGACAGTTTTGTAGAAATTAGTTTGTTTTTTGGTGCTAGTTTTGAGTACCTATTGAAGTATGGGGTCAATTTGTTGATAATATTTTTGGCTGTATTGCATATATTATGTATGTGTATGTGAAAGTTAAGGATGTGTCCATTCCTAATGCTAAGTATTTTTTTTTTTTTTTTTTTTTACCCGTACCTCACCTTTGAAGGCTATACGGGGGTTTCTCGGACCAGGGGGTGAGGGCGGGGGGATTAATGCCGAGATAAAAGTCCCCTCCGGTTCCGAGAGTTGAACTCGTAATTTTGGTTTTCAATTTATTGGTCATCTGGTAGCTAGGCAACGCGTGTTTAAAGCAACGCCCGCTAACCATCTCGGCCACCCCGTCCCCTAATGCTAAGTAATTTACAGACTGGGTCCAGGAGATTATATTTCCGTTCATAACTATGTTTTTTCGTAACGGATGGCCATCTTTTTTTTTTTTTGAAACTTTTATTTATTTAGAAATAATACAATCTGCCACAATCTTGGGCAATAAGTATTAGTGATATTAGAATTCATTCATTCCTTATGTACACAAAATAAAGAAATAAAAATAAATAAATAAATGAATAGAAAATAAATAGAAATAAATAAAATATAAAGAAGAATAAAAAACCGTAAATAAAGATAAAAAGAAAACAAAATAAATAAAAAATAATAATCTTGGTCACATTCATACATATATATACAATATTTACATACTGCCCTTGGGAACTCCGAATTAAACCCCGATACCCACAAGTGGGCGTTGGGGCCCAAAGCTAGGAGATCCCAGCGCCTCTCAGTCAGTCGCGTCACCGGTCTAATAAGCCAGTGGAGACTGAGAGAGGGCGCTAGAGCCACAGACTCTCAGGCGTGAGTGGAGAAGCTGGCCATTGCCAACACTCAGCATTGCTTAGTTATAAGAGATCTCTAGGCCACTGCCGTTTCAACCTACGGGGAGGGTTATAGGGATGGCTGGAGCTAGATAGGGATTGGGATAAAGGATTAGGAAGGTGAGTTAGCCTCTGGTGGAAGTTTAGGAATTTAGATGGGATTAGATCGAGGACAAATGGGATATTCAGATCATTGTGTAAAGTCTTGTTTGTAACATAATAGGGAGCATTGACTATAGTTCTAAGGACTTTGGACTGAAAGGATTGGATACGCCTGATGTTCGAAAATTTAGTTGTCCCTCACAGTTCGAGTCCGTAGGTCCATATCGGTTTTAGAATCGTCTTGTAAATTAGTAGTTTATTAGCAACAGAAAGTTTTGATGTTCTGTTTAGTAGTCTATATAGTTGGCCGTATCGTCTGTTGAGTTCTTGTCGTTTAGGTCGAGTGTGTGGGTTCCACGTTAGTCTTTTGTCTAGTAAGAATCCCAGATACCGGACTGTGTCAGAGCAGGGAAGGGGTATGGAGTTAAAATTGACTTGTGGACAGGATCTGCGGCAAAGGGTAAAGGTGATGTGCTTACATTTGGATTCATTAATTTTGATACACCAAAATTCAATCAAGGATAGATGTCTTTGTAGATAGGAAGATGCAATTTCGGGATCTGATTGGGTTGATAAAATGGCAGTATCGTCGGCAAAAGTTGCTAAGAAGGTATCAGGATCCGTAGGTATGTCAGCTGTAAATAGGAGATAGAGGACAGGACCTAGGACACTGCCTTGAGGTACACCAGCCTCGATCAGGTAACTATTGGAAAATTCTGAACCAGAGCGGACTCTGAAGGAACGGTTTGAAAGGTAGGATTGTAGGGTTAGATATAAGGATTGGGGTAAATGGGTTTTTAGTTTGAAAAGCAAGCCATCGTGCCAGACCCGGTCGAATGCCTGAGCAACGTCCAGAAAGGCACCAGTGCAATATTGCTTGTTTTCAAGTGCAAAGGATATATGGTCAACCACTCGTAGGCCTTGTTGTACAGTAGAGTGCTGTGAGCGCAATCCGAACTGGTGGATAGGAATTTCAATTAACTGTAGGATACGCTTGAGAAGGATTTTTTCAAAGATTTTTGAAAGGATCGGAAGGAGACTAATAGGCCTATAGGATGAGGTGTTGTTGGGAGGTTTACCAGGTTTGGGAAAAAGGAGAATGGTGGAGTGTTTCCACACCAAAGGAAAGTGGGTTGTACGGAGGATACTATTATAGAGGTAGGTAAGGAATATAATTGCTTTTTGGGGCAGTTGACGAAGGATCTTAGAATTGAGGAGGTCGTAGCCAGGAGCTTTTCGAGGTTTTAGTTTCTTTATAAGGAATTTGACCTCAGAGGGGTTAATAGCTTTAGGAGGTGGAGAGAGAGGAATTGGAGACGAGAGGAATTCCTTTACGTTAGCTGTATGGGCAGGATTGAGCTCGGGGTGTGGGATAAAAACTTTAGAAAGGTATTTGGCAAATTCTTCCGCTCTAGTCTCATCCCATCTTCACGTCGGATGGGATGGGAGATGAATTGGTATTTAAGAACTTTTTTGGTTACTTTCCAGGGGGAATTGTCGCAGATAGATAGTGAAGAAAGATAGGAATTGTAGGATTGGGATCGAAAGGTATCTAATTTCTTTTTAGCTAATTTGGTGTAATAATTGTAGGATTTACGATCGTCTGGATGCCTGGTTCTTTGCCAGAGGGTTCTAGAGCGTCGTTTGGTATGGATTAGATCTAGGAGGTTTTGGGGTATAGGATTCTTCTGGTAGTATTTTGGGGAAGGAGAAGGTGAAGATGCATTCCAGGCTGCTTGTTGGACGAGGGTAGTAAAGGAATCAACTGCATCATCAAGATCTTGTGGAGATTTGAGGGATACTCTGAGGTCTATTCCATCCGTTATTATTTCGCGGAAGAGGTTCCAATTAACTGGGCCTCTTAGGAATGATGGTGGAGGGAGTTTGGGAATAGGAGATAATGAGAGAGTTAGGGTAAGAGGGCTATGATCGGAGGAAAGGTCATCGAGCCGGGAAACGGAATGATTTAAAGGTCCTAGCCCTTTGTGGATAAAATAATCGAGGAGGTCGGGGTTACGGTGAGGATCAGTAGGCCAATAGGTAGGGGAATCGGGGGAGAGGATATTACAGTGAGTGGAATAGAGTGCAGATAGCAATGTTCGACCGCGAGAATTTGTAGTTCTGGCTCCCCATTGCTGGTGTTTGGCATTTAAGTCCGCACCTATGAGGAAATGATGCCCTAAGGAATTAAGGAATAAATTAAATTGGATTTCGGAAATAGGTATTTTTGGAGGAGAGCATGCTGCAACTACTGTTATAGGAAAATAAGGGGTTTGTATAATTACAGCAGTGGTTTGGAGGAAGTTATGGACTGGTAAGGGTAATAAATTATGGGAGAGGGAGCGATGGATGATGACAGCAGTGCCGGCATGAGCTGTTCCATCGGGATGGTCAGTTCGGTATATTTGGTAGTCTGGGATGTTGAATGATCGTTTGTTAGTTAATCGTGTTTCAGTGATAAGAGCTACGTCAATACGTTTGTCGTGTAGTAATAAAGTTAGTTCATTAGTATGATTTCGAACACCATTCGCATTCCAGAGGAGAATGGAAATGGAGTTGGATGGAATCATTTAGGGCTTTTTCAAGGCAGGAATTAAATTTGATACTAGGTTTGTTAGGACTGATATCAGAGGCATAACTATTGATTTTATTTCTGAGATGAATGATGTAATTAAACTGGTGAGGTCTGTGACATTTGATGGAGGAGGGATAGGAGAAATTTGATGCTGGGGAAGTTTTTGAGAATTAAAATTTTGAGGTGGTTGAGATTCAGGTTCGGGATGTTTGAGTGTAAGTTGAACCGGCGTGGCCTCACACTGAGTAGACTGGTCACCACCACCAAGTTGTTGGGCGAACGAAACTGTCGGGTCGACGAATTTTGATGGGTTTCTCCTCGGTCTAGTCTCCTCTTGGCGCTGGGGCTTCAGAAATCTTGACTTCAGATTCTTGTAACTCTCGCAGCCTTTTTAATTCGCCGGATGTTCCTGGTGGCACAGAGCGCAAACTGCTGGGATTATCCGAGATTTATTGCACTGCTCAGACTTGTGCTGTTCACCACATTTAACACAGCGCGGTATGTGGTGGCAATACGTTTTCGTGTGGCCATATGCTTGACAATTGTGGCATTGTATAATGTCTCTTTTTACATATGGCTTTTCAATCTTTACTCTCGTGTAATAGAGTTTTTCTACTTCATAAATTTTTTCTACTCCTGGAGACGGTTCTAAGTCCACAAAAAATAGAGGTAAAGGAATTTTACTCCTGTCACCTAATTCTTCTATATTATCTTTCATGACATTAGTTATCTGACGCACTTTGAACCCAAGAGACGTCAGTTCTTCCTTTATTTCCTCAGCTGGTGTAGAGGGGTGTAAATTTCTTATTACCACCCTTAATGCCCTCTCCTCTCTTAGCTGATACGTGTGAAAATCAGCTTTTGTTTCACTAAGATATTTTACTATTTTGCGGTACACATCAGCTGAATCGGGTGATATTTTTGTGTCATTGATACGTGTTAGACATGTGTAGCTTTTGCTATCAATGATTTTATTTAATTGGGTGCATAGGAGTTGAAAATTTCTTATATTTTTAACAAATATGGGAGGAGGGCGAGGATCTCTCGGTGTAGATTCTGATTCCATGACCTCTTTCTCGATATGGAGTACTTGGTAGGGGTTAGGAGTAAAAAAGGGAGATTCCTCAGTCATCCCTTGCGTTGAAGTCCCGGGTTGTGGTTCCTGTTCGTTAGAAGCAGCTGATGAGGGGGGCGTAGGGCGTTTGTTATTACGTCTTTACCATTGCTTGACCGGGGAAACAGAAGAGCCAGCTGACCTGGAGCGTTTAATGCTTGCCTTTCCCGCCATGACTTGGTGGCCATCTTTTAGTGAAAATTATTGCCTCAGTTTTCTGGACATCATTTGGGTGGTAGTATTGCTCTACGTGCTGTGGTTAAAGTTTCTTAGACAAACTTCGAAACATAAATAATTTGTAAGTGATAGGTTTACACCCTACTAATGTATACCATGTAAATATGTGTATCATGAAACAGTAGTGGGGACACCTGTAATGTAGTGGCGGGTTCAAATCTGTCAGGTGACCCCAGGATTTTTTAAAAGGAGTAACAAATTCTTCATTATGCCGTCATTCAGAGGGAACCTAAAATGATGATACCAAGGCAATGCGAAGTTAGATACTCGTTAAAGATCCATATCCTAATAAAACCTAGGTAGGCAAACTTTAGGACTCCCACTATAGCATCGTCCGATTAGCCAAAGTAGAATGAAAGTGATGTTAAATGAATAAACAAACAATCAAATAGTAATGACAAATAACTGGTTTCTCCCAGTTCTATTTACTGTTATCTATTGACAGATCTTTCTTAATCAGATTTTCATCTCAATGAAACTTCAAGTTTCCGTTACTCATTTTGTCTCTAAACATTCAAATACCGTTAACCACCTCTTAAAAACTCCAAATCTAAGTTTTTTTTATTGTTTTTTTTCCATATCCCCAATTAACAATATAAAATTTAATACTTATAATTTATGTAGTTAAACATCTTGTACTGTAACTATGTTACATTTATTACAAAGGCGGAAAGACTTCATATATTATTTAATATTCATAAAGTGACTGAATTCATTGAGAAAAGAAGAAACAACTTTTATAATTCCTTAGAAGTGCTTTCCAGCCCGCATTTCAGTAGGCATAAGGTTCTACCAGCTCCTCAGAGTTGGCAACAAAGTGTCTAAGATAGAGTTTAAGATTAGATTAAGGACAGAAGTGTCAAGATATTAATAACATAATATATTAACAGAAACATCCTTGAAATGTATCTAGATACAGTAGAAGCAAAATATTCAGAAAATATACTAGCAAAATATAAAAAAAAAAATAAATGGGGTTAAGAAGAAAAAAAAATCTATTCAGTAATTTTCTGACCAAAGAATTAAAAATGCTGTGCGGCATGGTCTGGACGATTTCTAATGGATAGACCCCTATAAAAAACAAAGTTATTAAAAAGGAATTTCTTTATCGATTAGAAAGATCCGTTATTCAAAATTATAAAATAAAAAAATTAGATGGGAATTTTTTTCAAGTTAAAATTCAAGGATCCTACATAAGACCGAACATTTTATAAGCTAGTATCGGAGTTCCCCAGGGCAGAATGAGAATATTAATATGATTTTGAATTTTATTTTTTGTTTTTTTACTTAATGCTGCTAGAATGCTTTATTTACTAAGATATGGTTTAAATGAATGCTCACAGTACTAATATCCATTTCCCTTCAATATGGCAGGCTGCATTATCTTTCTCGACAAATAAAATAAAAAAGATTACTCGGAATAATGATATAGGAATATTTTACATTCACGTACAAAGATATGATCTAAACCACAGGGTTGTTTAAGTAAGCATAAATTTAAAAAAAAAAAACGGGGCATTCAATAAAAATAAGCTCCGAAGGTGGAATCGCTTTTCTATTTTTCCCGAGACATATTTACGACGATCCAATATAGAACATCCGCCAATACATTTTCCATACTAAACCCTTTCCGTGGATCGGAATATTTTCAAATAACTTTATTAAATATTGATATTAATAAGTACACTAACGTTAATTATAAAACGGAAAAAATAATTGAAATTTAACTTATTTAATACCCAGGTATTTTTGATGACAGAGAAAAATATGTTCCGGGTTTTAGCTTTAGTAAGCTACGATAAAGGGAAAAAAAGCTATATTATTATAAATTCATAAGAGAATATCAAGTTGGAAACTGATAATAAACTTCACCACTATTTTATTTAATTATGATGTACTACTTTTCGGCTCTAATGCCATCTTCTGGTGCAAACAACAATTTTTATTTGCAAGTACGAAAATAGTTTCATTAAAAATAATCAATTTCATAATTATAACAACAAAATTACAAAACAAAATGTTTAATTACAAAGAATAACATTTATGAAACAAAATTGCAAATAAACTAGAAAAAGATTAACTTTACATTCTTAAAACATTCTAAAATCAAACGTATCCAATCCTTCCAAACAAAAGTCCTTCAACAATAATTTTTTTTTTATTTTTATTTTTTTATTTATTGAGCAATATTACAATCTGTCCAATTCAGGACATTGAACAATAATTAATGCTCCTTATTACGTTACCAACTGTACCCTACACCACGACCTTAAATATTCCATTTATTTTAGACCTGGTACCATCTAAATTTTCCAAATTCCATCAGAATCTTTTTCATCATCCTAATCCTCTAGCTCATTCGTTCTCCACCTCCACCCATCCTACAATCCTCCTCGAAGATTGAAACGGCAGTGGCCCCGCGACGTTTTGTAAACACTTATACTGGAGTTCTGACAATGGCCAGATCCTCCACTCATGTACTGTATGTTTGTGGCTATTGGGCCCTAACTCAGCCTCCACTGGCTTACACTAGTGATGCGGCTGAGAGAGAGGCGTTGGGATCTCTTGGATTCGGCTTCTCCCCCCACTTGTGGAGGGAGAGGCCCGGTCTGGGATCCCTTTAACAGATTTTATATATTGTATATTGTTAAGTTGGTTTGTATGATGTTTATTTATTTCCCAACTTGTATTTATCTCTACTACAGGTTGTTGTTTTGATTTGTTTGTTGTTGTTTTTATTAATTGTTATTTTATTGTATATATTTGAATTTATCTATTTCCAATTGTATGCAATTTGACTTTATCATTATTTTCTGTATATATTGTAAGAATAATTATCACATCACTATTACTAATGTTCATTATGAAACAAATTGTAATATTTTTCAATAAATAAATATTTTAAAAAAATTCTTAACAATAGATAAAACAAATTAAAACATGAAGCAAAAATAATAAATAAAAATAATTCAACAATGAACCTGGATAACTGTGAATAGAATCAGTTCATGTACTATGTTTATTTTAAATTTCAATTAAACTAAATAAAAGTTTATGTAATAAATATTAAAAAAATCATGAATTTAATCATAGCCGAAACGTAGTGCATCATAATTAAATAAAATAGTGGTTGAGTTTATTATCAGCCTCCAATTTTATATTTAGACTTAGACCTTCACCTAAAATAATCTACACCTAATTATAAGAGATGGAATTCGTTGCTTGCCACTCTCCCTAAACTCCGTTTTTATTTAAGATGAAGTTTTTTTCAAGATAGAACACCGCGATAACGATGAAAGAAAAAAAAAAGATAATTCTTATATGGTCAAGGCACGACTTACAAGAGATGTAAATCTCATATAACTCGGTTATTAACAAAGAATGAGAAATAATTAAAAGTGCTCTGAAATTAGGAATTTGTATTTGAATTATATCAATGAAAATTAAGATAAAAGAAAAGTAAATAGTAAAGAATTGTTGTATAAATTCTTTTGGTTTTATATTTTTAATAATGAACCGTTGGAGAGCTGCCAATGGCTAGTATCCCCACATGTGAATCCATTACATTTGTATCTTGTATCTCATTTACTAGATGTATATCATTATACAGTTGTAAATAGCAATAAATCAAAAAAAAAAATAAATAATGAACCTTTATAATAGACCAAAAAGAAAAAATTATCCTCCCTCAATATTTAGTATCTTACCTTTCAAGATACGTATAGCCTGATAAACAAATAAATATAAACTCGTCTGTCCATACGAATTAATGAATACAAAATTTTGCGGAAAATTATTGTTCTAAAAAAAAAATAATCATAGATTTTTTTTTTTTTTGAAATAGCAGAGATATAGCGTGATGTCATAAGTAGTGTAGATAGACTATTTCTCTTTGATTAATGTATCGCATTTCATATTAGTTAATTGTCTGTAAACAGCTATTAACTCTTATACCTTAATATAGTTATTTGGAAATAATAAAACATTGTGTAATAATTTGCAGTGGTTTTTAACAATACTAAACCACTTCTATCAATCAAAATATTTTTTGATACATTGATTTCAAAAAGTAAAAATATATACTTACCAGACATCCCTTTCGAAAAAACAAAACAAAAAATAAAACGGTAGTTTATGAGTCAAACGTAAATCTTCTTAGTGACAAAAACTGTTAATATTAATTCATTACACGTAATAAGGTATTGATTATCAAATTCTGATCTATAATTGTTAATTATTAAGCAGTCCATTGTCCTTTAGGTAATCAATAAACTAGATTCAAAGGTAGATGAACACTTAAATTATTCATAACGTTTTATTTATTAATAATCGCTTGGCTTAGGAAAAAATAATAATGAGACAAGAGATACGAAATGTTATTTAAATAAAAAGAAGCACTAATTCAACTCAATGAAAATTTTCTTAAAATTTAAATACACTTTAACAAATATTAAACCTGACAATAAAACCGGCATTTTATCTTTGGATTAATCTACCAAGTAAAAATTATTTAAATAACAATTTTTATAGGACCTGTTTATACTTAGTATTGGAAGAAAAACATATCTCAAAATTATTTAAATCCGTTTTAAAAAAATTATTTTTTTAATTTTTCTCCTCTGGAAAAGTTGGTATTTGTAAGTTTGATTCTTCACGTTTAACCTACATTAGGGATGCACATGACGGATTTACCTAAAGCCTCGCCGTTTTTGATGAATTTGTAGAACGGTTCGATATGAAATGAATGGAAATTCATGAGACTATGAAAATATATATATATATATATACTAGGCATTATACAAATATAATCCCGTCCTCCTAATTAAATGTAAAATGGAAGAGAAATTAAATGTTTTTTTCTTAACGAATGAAAATTGTTCAAGTGATTTTTTACTTTCTTTACCTATATATGAAATATATAGTAAGGGAAAGTATTGCGATCGCGAAAATTTTCTAATTCCAGTTTTCAACGGAAATACACGTTTTAGGGTCCCCTGAGTCCAAATAACCAAGTCCCACAAAAAGGTGTGTGTGCTAACTCCCGAGCGAAAACGATAAGCCTGTGAAACTGAAATTTCGTATTTAAGGCAACTATACACGAGATTTTACAAAAACTTTTTCATCAAAATCGGCTAACCAGAAAAGCCACTTTATACCATGCATATTAATGATTTTCTAAAAAACGGTTCCGACGATTTTGATTAAACTCGCCATGTCGATGTAAAATTAAATGGGCTTTAATATGATGTAGGTTTTATTCCGATTAAAACAGTCTAAAAGGGCTAAAATGCCAATATTTTCTTCCTCTAAAGTACCTTTAATTTTGTACATACTAAAACAATTACAATATAATCTTGTTATCAACGATAGAAAACAGGTAAATATATAAGTTGAACGAATTCGATATCCAACTAAAGGAGATAACTGAAAAAAATTTAATGCAATTTTTTGTTTTTGAACATAAGAACGGTAATATACAGATATAATATACCGTTGGAAAGGTAAAGATTTGAGAACAAATATTATTTTATACAGATAATTGTAAAAGTTGATGAAGAGGCGATAAAACTAACTGATTGTTTTAGATAACAATATAATTGATTTTTTAATAAAACACTTGTTTCTGTGAAAATTCATTTTAATTATTTCTTTCAAAATTTATTTTTATCTCTAAATGTATTTAAAAATTCTTAAATTGATATAAATAACGGAGCTAAGTGAAAGTCGTGTGTTGCGCGCACCAGCTTTTTTTTAAGAAAATACCTTTACAGGAAGAAAACATAAAACGTATAAGGCAAAAATATATATCACTAATAAAACATCAATTATATCATAATACCTCCATTATCCATTCAGTTAAGGATAAAAAAAAAAGGGCCTTCTTTCACCCTCTGAATAAAGCAGACTAAATTACAGCAAAAAGAGGAAAGAAAAAAAAAATTTCCATTGCATTAATTCTAGACAAACTTTCCTGATGAAGATGGGCCAACATTCCTGTACTCAGATTGTATTTTTAAGAGGTGCGTTTCAAGGGAGCTGAATTCAATTTTAATAATTATTACTTAGTCGGGGTATAACAAAGGAGAAAATATTTCAACCGATGAACATAATAATAAAATGTTAAAAAAATTAATTGACTTTCAGAAAAATTAATAAAGTATTGTATATACTATATGTACAACTTGATGTACGTATTTTAGGTTCAGGTCATTTTCGGCTACTACACAACCGGCAAACTTTTCTCTAAACTGAAATATGCTCATCTATCTACATGACAATCATAAAACCAATCTAGACTTACGGTGTAAAGCAATGAGGCTCTACTAAATCATCGAATTCCCCTCGTCTCCAATCCTTACAATCCAAAATCTTACGATCCTCAATAATCCTTACTTTGTCACGAATAAACCCGTAAATACGTCAATATCCCATATGTTACTGATTTGGCCGAAACCAGGATCAATCCTTCAATAAAAAACTCCATTCCCTCTCTAACCCACTAGTTCTATCCTGGCACCAACTTCAATTCCTGATAATCTTCCGAGGCTTCTGAGAAGAAGATGGCCACGTAGCTATCTGATTTGTTGCTCTAACTGGAGTGCTGCCAATGTCGGAGTGTCTCTACATGTATTCCATGCGATTGTATTATAGGGGTACCCACTACGTTTGCTATAGTATGCTATTGGTGTTATTTTGCTAAACCCGTCGAGTTTCTACAGTTATTTCCTGTATAAAATTGATGGGTTTAGCACAATAGCACAAATAGCATGCTATAGCAAACGTAGTGAGTACCCCTTATATTTCCAATAGTAAATATCAATAAATATGTTTTAAAAAAAAATTGATATACAACCACCTCTTCAACATATTTCGAGATATAAGGGGTACTCACTACGTTTGCTATAGCATGCTATTTGTGATATTGAGCTAAACCCATCAATTTTATACAGGAAATAACTGTAGAAACTCGACGGGTTTAGCAAAATGACACAAATAGCATTCTATAGCAAACGTAGTTTGTACCCCTATTATAGTACTCGTTTCCACGACCTAGCTGACGTACAATGTATAATGTACGATACAAATCATTTGGATTTTTTTTATATTAGTGTTAGCAGATTGGTCTTATGATAGTCTTGTAGATGAGCATATTTCAGTTAGGAGGAAGGTATGACCAGGTGTAGTAAGTGTTGAAGTAGCCGAAAATGACCTGAAACGAAAATACGTACATCAAGTTGTACATATAGTATATACAATACTCTATTAATTTTTCTGAAAGTTAATTTAATTTTTTTTACTTTCGCTTACTATATAAGTAAGGGAAAGTATTGCGATCGTGAAAATTTTCGAATTCCAGTTTTCAAGGGAAATACACGTTTTAGGATCCCCTGAGTCCAAATAACCAAGTCCCGCAAAAAGGTCTGTGTGTGTGTGTGTGTGTGTGTGTGTGTGTGTGTGTGTGTGTGTAACTCCCGGGCGGAAACGGTAAGTCCTATGAAACTGAAATTACATATTTAAGACAACTATACGCTAGATAACTATATTCTTATATAGTTATATCTAGATAACTTCTTCTGACTAGCATTTCAGCTACTGACATGTCGTTAATCAGTCTATTGCTGTGTCCTTCAAGTTTGCTGTGAAAACGAGAATTAAAATTGTAATAGTTAATAGCTAAAAAGTAGAAAAAAAGTGACCATTATTGAATTGACTTAGGATTTTAAGAATTTTGACAATATTAAAAGATGTTTTACTTTCACTTATTATATATAGTAAGGGAAAGTATTGCGATCGTGAAAATTTTCGAATTCCAGTTTTCAACGAAAATACACGTTTTAGGGTCCCCTGAGTCCTAATAACCAAGTCCCGAAAAAGGTTTGTGTGTGTGGTAACTCCTATGAAACTGAAATTTCATGTTTAAGACAAATATACGCCCGAGACGTGACAAAACTTTTTTCATCAAAATGAGCTTACCACAAGAGACACTTTATACCATGCATTTTGCACCTTTTTTCGATTTTCTCGAAAACGGTTCCGACGATTTTGATTAAACTCGCTATATCGATGTAAAATTTAATAAGCTTTAATATCACGTAGGTTTTATTCTGATTAAAATGGTCTGACAGGGCTTAAATGCTGATATTTTAAATTTTCTTCCGTAAAGTACCTTTAATTTTGTAGATTCAATAAAAATAACTATATTATCTTGTTAAAGCTGATGAAAAACAGGTAAATATAAAAATTGAATGAATTCGATACCCAACTAAAGGAGAAAACAGAAAAAATATTTTTTTAAATGTATTTTTCGTTTTTGAACATAAGAGCAGTAATATACATGTATGATATACCTTTGGAAAGCTAAAGATTTTAGAAAAAATATTGAAAATGAACATAAAACTTACTGATTATTTTGGATAATAATATAATAGATTTTTTAACGAAACACATGTTTCTATATAAATTCAATTTAATTAATTTCTTAAGTATTTTTATCTCTAACTGTTTTTGAAAATTGTTTCACTGATTTTAAAAATGGAGGTAAATGAAAGTCGTGTGTTGCCCGCACCAGATTTTTTAATTTAACAAACTTGATTTCAAGAGCCTACGTAAGTGTAAGTAGAGCGTTGGGTTAACAACAAGACTTTCAATAAAACATAAAAAAATGAAATAAATATGTTAGGCTTATTATTTTTGCCCGCAACGGATAAGTCCATTGTTTTAACGGTGTGATTTAAATTTTAAAATATAAACCACATTTAGTTTTATTTAGTTTTACTGCGATATCAGACACTTCACCGTATTTATATAAAATTAAAAAAAAAAGTACTACGCCACTTCTAAGGTTGGAGATGTTACTGAAAGAAGTTGTAATGTCACCGTTTAAATGCATGGGGTGTTCCCAGCTAGCTTGCAACAGGTTTCTACTATTTCACATAGAGTCATTACGCAGCGAATTCATTTAACGTCTAAATCTCTTTTAGTTCAATACTAAATGTGATACATGGTTCAATGATCCTTTTTGAATGTTAGTTTTCTTTAACTCCTTATAAACCACGCGTCGGATGCTGAGACGGTTTTCACTACCATTTAAGGCATTCTTTCAAGTTTTCTATGGAAATGATGTCATAAAAAAAGTATTCCTGAAATATGAGTATTAATACAGAAATAATATCAATTTTATTCTGGGACCTTCAGTCCCATAAAAATAACAGGAAAGTACAAAACTGTGACTTTTGTCTGGCACAGTAACAAAAACATAAAAGAAATACAAACTTAAGATATACTTATAAGATTAAAAAAATAAATAAATACGACCACTTAGTCTACATATATGTTTATAATTATATAATCATATGTTTGTATGTGAAGATATATTATAATTGTGTTTCTTATGGTATAATAAGATCATCGAGAAAAAACAGAGGAAAGAGAAGAAAAAATGAATATATATATATTCTGGTCCTCATTTTAAAATCTAACATGACCATTATTCTAACGTTTTGTTTACAATCAATCGGAAGATGGATGGTTGAGAAGAAGAAGGAATGTTTGCTTTTAAATGAGGTTAAAGAAGATGCCTTGCGTATAGAGGTAGGTATGCAATTCCAGAACGATGTGGCATGCAAACTAAATAACTTTTAAAGGACGATGTTTGATAAAAAGGAATATAGAGGTTAGTGGACTGGGATCTTGTATTAAACGAATGTATCGATGAACAAGGGATGTGTAGGTCAAGAATGTAGAATGAATTTTTGGAATTGAATGTACGAAATACTGACATATAATATATGTTGAAAAGTGCAAAGTAGAAATAGAAAGTATAAAAGGTAATAAGCAACTTAATAATTCATACAAGTAAATAGAAAGTTGCAATGAGCTTAAACACTTATTAACGTTGTTATTTGTAATTTTGTAATAAGGAAGGTTATGGTGATTCAGTGTTGTCATCGTACATTATTCTACAGGTTATATTCTTCAATACTGTAATCAAAATTTCAGAAATAATATTACGTACCAAATCGTACTAAGTTGTTAAACTAAATGGAAAGTTGTTATAAATCTATACTACTATTATAATCTTACTTTATTATTTAATATTTCTACATTTAAATTATTTTAATAGACGTTTAACTGTAAACTAAATACGATTCCAATGGAAGGTACATTAAACTGTTAAGATGTACATAGAAAAAGTTCATTCGGAATATAAAACAGTAATAAATCGAATAAAATGGGAACAGTTTAATATAAAAAACAAATAAACTGAACCAATTTTGATGATTGACCAATTCACGTTTTATATTTCTGCCAATGATTAAATATAATATTAAATAAACATAATATTTTTTACGCGAAATTGCTTTATAGATAACGCAAATATCATTTTCTCCCAACTTTTCCCACATATTCTCCTCTTTACCTCTCTTCCCACCTCCTCTTCAACCTTTCAGACTGGACTCTTCTTTGTTCCTCGCTCCATACTCTCCCATTTCTCACCTCTTTGGCACCCACAAGGACCTTTATCTTTCCTAATTTTCCCCTATATTCACCTCCATTGAGACAATCTGATTTGAGATTCCCCATTTTACTGTATCTTTCTTTATCTGCTGAATGTACCCCCCTTCCCCTATATACCCTACATTTTCCCAAAGATCTCCTTATTTATTATGCAGTAAAATTCATAATGCGCTGTTCTTTAGTCACCGTCTCAGAATCTTAGAACCCTGATGAAGACCCTGGGAAAAAAATCTGGGAAAAAAACACGAAAATTGACCTTGAATCCCAAAGATTCCAAATGATTTACCTTTTAATTTTAAAATAATTCAATTTCCCGTTGTTGCCGTAACAATTATTAAATCACATGGGCAAGCATTAAAACACGTAGGAATCGATTACGTCAAGATCGGGTTGCGGAGAAAATCAGTATGTTCTTCTGCCACAAGAAAATAAAACCAAAAATAGCATTTAAGCAGAAATACTTAAAAAAATTGGGTCGTCCGAAAATTTGGTAGAGGTTTTTTAAATAATATTTACCCTCTGTTTTTTCTATTAAAAATAAATCACGAGGCTAATGTTTATTTATATGCCTTAATCCTAATGGAGTTAACTATGTTTACACACTGAATTCGTCTTTATTAAAGATCAGTAGAGTAGTTTATTGCAAACCAACATGAGTGACGATTCAGTTCATTTTCGGCATTATATGCAGTTCTTTTTTAAAAAAGGGAAAACGTAGCCCAAACTGCAAGAATGATTTTTTCCGTGTGTGGTAGCGATTCAATTACTGATAGCACGGTTCAGAAGTTTTTGAAGGTTTCAATCTTCAGTCTCGATAATTTTCTACAGGGGAAATCCTACTCTTCAGAAGATGACGTCTTAACGGACCTTTTATTCTACTTCAGGAGGAAGAACAGTGATTTTTTGAAAAAAAGGGATAATGGGCCTTTCAAGCCGTTGGGAAAGAGTAATCGCTAACGGTGGTAACTATTTCGTAGATTAAATAAATAAATTTTAAGCAGTTCAATTTTAATTGTTGTCCAAATTTTTCTACGAACTTTCTGGACAACCCAATATTTTCTTTTAAAAACGTCTTGATAGCGATCACAATAACTGAAATTGACGCAAACGAAGTCGCGCGAAACAGCTAGTTATATAATAAAAATAAAACAAAAATACATAAATAAATTTAAAAAATAAAATTAATAATAATTTTAAAAATAATAATAATAGTAAAATGAAAATGTTCAAATCTTCATGTAAAAGCCCATTTCAGTAAGAAATCACATAAATTCGTCAATTCTATTTACATCGTTCCCCAAAGCAACCGCGACATTGAGAGGTATTCCCCTTTTGTTCAATTTTCTTGTGTAGAAGGGACATTCTTCGAAAATGTGGGTAATTGTCAGGGTTCCTCCACTATGCTAACATTTCGGGGGCAACTCCTTAGATACCAAGTGCCCATGGGTTAACCTTGTATGTCTGATTCATAAGCGGGCCAGGACCATCTCCTCTCTGCGATTGATGCGATTTGAGGTTTTCCAAGGCTTTACCTCTTTCTTAATGGCTTTCATGGTAAACATCATTCATAAATATGTGTGGTTGTAAAATAAAGATTCCGTAATAAAATTAAGTGTACCTGTCATCCTCTTCCTAGATCACCACAAGCACAATGTGGCAAGTCCTTAATTATACACTAATAATGAATGAATAATGTTAATAATGACTAATGGCAATGATGAATAATGAATTTAGTCTTCTGTCAAGTAAGAGAACATTTGGATCAGACCTAATTTAATATTTAATTCTCCAAAATTCATGATAATTATTGATTGAGTGCGATCCAAAGAGAATTAAATATGAAATGAACTCCTACAAGGTTACTAAAGACCCACTTAGAGCCATTCCATAAATTTTCCGTTCATAAATATGTATGTTACATATTATACTACTAGACCTGCCCTTCCTTGGCATGAGTGAATTTGAAGGATGTGTCATTTCTGATTAAAAAAGCTCGGTCTGACCGATTTAGAGTTTATTGCTTTGAGAGTTTTAATTCATCGTAAGAAGTAAAATTAACAAGAAAAGATATTTATTTTATAACATATTTTCATTATTATGTTTAATCATCGGCAGAAATGAAAAACATAAATGAAAATCGGTTCAGTTTATTTGCTTGTTATTTTAAAGTGAAGAATAGATAACAGAAAATTTTCCACAAAAAAAAAAATAAAAACTTGATTGCAATGTATGTTTTTAAAACCTTTAGAGACAACAAAGGTCCGTACCCTATTAAGTTTATTACTATTCTATATTTTAAATAAACTACTCAAAATAAATTTTAATGATTTGATTTATTTTCCATGGGAACCCCATTTAATTTACAGTGAATAGGAGGAGGTACCGCTGGGTAATGACCTCCCTCATGCCTGAAATGCCAGCTCTTACAATGTATATTGCTATGCATTGAGAATACTGAGGATGGAAATACCTTATCAGATAACAATTACATCAATTAAATATATATTGATATGCCTTTAAAAGCCTAGGCCGACAAAAGCTCAAAAGGTGTTTACTTAGCCCCCTAGATTTCCCATCGGTATGGGTCTCCCCTTCCACTCGCGGTACCAGAGACCCCTGGTAGTTTCCCCCAACGGCGGCCGACAAGAATATTAAGAGTGGTGAAAAGATGAAAAGAATATCACAAAGGCTTACAACGCCGCCTTAAATAAATAAGAAATATTTCTTAAAAGTAGTTTCTACAAAGGCTGGAACGCCAACTGGGGCACTTCCCATATCAGCCCCACCCGAGGAGACGGGGATGAGAGAGAAGATTCGAAGGGCAGTCTTTTTCCATCCACGGGAGTTGAGGTCCAACAAGAGAAGAGTCGAGTTCCATCCTCAAGAAGAAGCAAGGTACGTCGAGGGATCAGAGAGAGAGCTGCTGGAGGTTTAAGAGCCTAGAAGGGGCGCCTAAGACTGATTCCACCTTCGCCAACCGGCTAAAGGGTTTGAAGGTATTTTCTTTAGTTGTAATATTGCATGGCAAGTTTAACGGTAATGTCCCTCAATATTCTCGGGCATAGTTTAAATAGATTGTATAAGTGTAAGTTGATTTTAAATAATGATGTCATTAATTGAAACCTGGTATAATTTAATATTCACCTACTGGGATTGGTAAACACGAAACCTTTGGAAAGGAAATCCAATGGTTTCAGTCATAATAGTCTATACATGCATTAAATATATCAAGTAAGCTAGTTTTTGAAGGTACCGCTGCCTTAGAAAAGCAGCCGGTCAAAAACATTGCAATATACATATGCTTATTGTCGCGGAAAAGTTACAGGTGTAGATTAAAATAAATAAAGATAAAAAAAAAAAAAAAAAAAAAAAAATACAGTGAAAGATCTGTTTTCATGGAGTAATTTTAAAGTTGAAATAATTAATAACAATGTTGGTTTATAGATTTAGAACATCTTGGCACTTATTTGAACAATTTAGTTATAATTTGGTATGTAATATAATTTCTAAAATCTTACGTACTGAATAAAAGATTGTAACTTGTACTTGGCAATATAAAACTATAATAACACATGTTCATGAGTTGATGAGCTTATAACAACTTTATATTAACTCGTACCTTTTATTTTATTGCGTTTTAACGTTTACATAATCTTGTGCTTTCCAACGGTATATTATACGTCTATATTAATATTCATATTTCAGGAATAACTTTTTCATCAATTAGTGATGACCCTACACTACAAAATGCATCGAGAAACGTGAGTGTAATCTCCCAGGAGATTACGCCGTGAGGTCCAGGGCCGACACGGCCTGTCGCGCCACTGGAAAAAAAAAAAAAGCAAAGCTTAATGGCAATGTGTATATAACCTTCAGGAAAGAATACTCTAAAGATAGTAAAAACTGTATCAAAATCCGTCCAGTGGCTTAGAAGGGATTCGCGGAAACCATGAATATCTAATATTTTTTGAGACTCCTTTAGGCAGCGTCTTAGAGTCAACCCTGATGAAGGCCCCCGTTGTAGGCCGAAACGTCGGCACATAATTAAAATAACACTTATTTTAAATGTGTGTTTCTGATTTATGACCGCACCCCCAACCATCTTCCTCATCTAATATTTTTTGTTAGTTTTTAGGAAGAGTAAGAACATAAAAGAGTAACTGATTAGCTGAATCATATGGATTATATGTTCTTACTCTTCCTAAAAACTAACTTTTTTTTATAAATTGCTATTATTTAAAGGTAGGAATTAAGTTAGATCAGACAAATTTATAATAGCAGTAGAATACGTTTTAGCTTAAGACTATGCTTTAATACGATTCGTGGATGAAATTTTCCATTTAAGAAAAACCGGATATTTAGTTTTCAGAAATAAGATCTAACAGGTTCTAAATAAAAAACATTATTTAGCCACATTAAATAAGTTTTTAAAAACAATAACAATTAAACTTGTTTTCATGGGAGCCTGCGTACAAATCGAGGATACCATGCTCAATATGCTTAAATATATTTGTTATAAAGTTAGTATGTTTATTAATACTGGTCGTATTTAGATAATTTTGAATTAATGCGGTTAGAAATTCGATTAACTTTCTAATGAGTACTTAAAATTTTTGAGGTATTGTGCAAGATATACCTCTACCATAAATACTGTTTAAAAAGTTGAACTTGGTTTATATCCTTTAAATAAACCTCACCTTCATCAGATTATTTTCTTTACACGTCAGGGGAATAATTCCAATTAGCTTGTATTTTTCTTTCGCTGAGTTAGGATGATAGGATTCATGGAGTGGGGTGATAAAGAAAACGGAATAGCCTTACTCAATGTTGAAAAATGTAGGTTAGAGATTTTTAACACTTTTAAACCTATGGGTATCAGCCGTATGTTCGTGTACCGCACTATAAATGGGTATAATAAGACCCTAATGACAGACCTCGACAGAATGCTACGGCAAATCCAGTGAAATGAAAGGCTGCTCAAATCAGAAGAAATCCCATTCATAAACAACAAATCATGTATCGGGAGATGGGAATCTTTGTCAGATCACTGTCTCGCATAATGAAAGTGACTTTAGGATGGGTGCTTATCGAAGAATGACAGGACAAAGGCTAACCACTTTCCTACAACAATTTAGAGAGAAATGATGCGAAGCGCTCCTTGGGCGTTACACCTATGGTCTACATGAAAAGATTTTGTTTGGCGATGAGAAATTTTTTACAACCCAGGGAAAATAAAGTCGCCAAAATGATCGTGTGTACGCACAAAGCTCTAAAGAAGCCCAGGAAGTCATTAAAATAGTAAAAAAAATATCATCACCCTTTCTCAGTGATGGTTTTCTTTGATAGCACCACAAAGCATAATTTTTGAGAAAACACTCAAAACTAGCAGGACGATATTTTCGAACCTGTCGTCAAACCTCTAAATAATAAATTGCTTGTTGGAAAGTCGTGGGTTTTCCAGCAGAATTACGCTCCAGCTAACAAGGCCAGGTCAACTCAGCAGAGGCAGCATAAGGACATTCCAACGTTCATCTCTGGCTCGGATTGGCCCGCAGGAAACCCCGATCTCAACCCTCTAGATTGGCAGCTTTGGTCCGAAATGGAGAGGATGGCATGCCAAGGAGCACATCCAAACTTGGAAAGTCTTAAACAATCTCTGGTTCGAGCAGTTGAGCGATTTCCTCAGGAAGTGCTGCGTGCTGCTATTGATGACTGCCCATGGAAATTAAATGCCTGTGTAAAGGATAAGGGCTACATTTTAAATAATTTAATTTTTGTTTAATAGATAGACATTTTATTTTCCAAAAAAAAATTAAAAACAAAACATTTAACTGTAAATATTTCCTTGTAACAATATTTATGGTAGGACTAGGTACAATAATACGGTCAAATACATGACGGCTCTTCAATAAATCTGATAGGGAGCGTTGTTCCTATCTAATGCTATGCCCATTATGAATGTAATAATCAAATAACTTTGTTCGTTTATCAGTGTTCGTTCACCAGAACTGATTGTACTATGGGAGAAGGAACGGGAGTAACTCCAATACAGGATTTAACCAATTACATTGCTGGAAATTATTTATAGCACATAGCGAAGTAAAAAATATCTGATTAGTAATGAGAAAAAAAACCTAGCTAAATACACAAACTTAACGAATTTGATAACCAACTAAAGGAAAAATGAGAAAATATATTTTTAAAGTATTTTTTCTCCCTAATATAAGAATAATAATACAGATGTATAACATACATTGGGAAGCTAAAGATTATAAAAAAAATATATGCATACAAAGTTGTAAAACGTAACGCAAATAGATGAAAAGGGTGTAAACTTAAGTAATTATTAAAGATAATAATTTCCTTATTTAATCTAAAACATGTGTTTCCAACGAAAATGAATATTATTCTATAAACTTTTCTTAACTCTACCTTTATTTGATAATTTTTAAATTGATTTTCCCAAACCTGGTAAGAAAAGTCATCTGTTTTTATATTAATCATATTACTTTCACTTACGTAAATATGAAATATATACTAAGGAAAAGTATTGCGATAGTGAAAATTATTTAATTCCAGTTTTCAACAGAAATACACGTTTTAGGGTTCCTTGAGTCCAAATGACTGTCATTTTGCGAAAAGGGTCTGTGTTTTATTTTGTTTATTTATTTTTTATGGTAGGGTAAAATCATTTATAAGACGAAGTGAGCTCTTGAATCCACAGCAGTGTAAGATTCTATCTCACTAAAACCTACATTCTCTGCGATGCCACACCGCGGAACTGCTTGCAGGCAAACTGCTTGTGGGTGTGTGTGTGGTAACTCCAGCACGAAAACAAAAAGTCCTATGAAACTGAAATTTTTATTGGAGACAAATATACGCCCGAGATGTTACCACTTCATACCATGCATTTTGCACTATTTTACGATTTTCACAAAAACGGCTCTTGATTAATAATATATATATATATTATATATATATATATATATATATATATATTCATAAATATAAATATTTGATGTCATATTCCTAAAATGTGCTTTATTTTTTCTATATATGTATATATATATATATATATGGATTCACCACAAAAATAGTACATTAATGTTTAATTATAGTAGTATCAGATACCGTAGAGAGTTATTAACAATAAAATTTGTTTCTCCGTAAAACTTTATACTATAATCCATAGCTACTGCTAAAGTCAAGTTGAGAACTGTCAACCAACCTCGCCACATACAAGTGAAAATTACTTAACTAAAATCACATTTGCAATTTAAATCGCTTAAAATCCGTTAACCTAAAACGGAGTTAGTGGTTGGTATTGAATAGCGAACAATTCCCCGATATATTGACAATGCCTAAATTCATTCTTGTTTCTTATTTGCATTAAATAAATCAATAAAAATAAGAGGTAAAATTACATATAAATTATTTATACGATAACATAAAAACATTAATATTAAATATAAACATTGAGAAAAAAAAAATCTGCATTCCAAACACGAAGTAATTTCGATAATTTAAATCGATTGTGGTATTTATTATTGTCACCAATCGATGTATGAAACCTGAAATAAGAAAAAGTACTGTAATCGTGAAACATAACGAATGCGAGTTTTCAAAGCCAATACTCGGCCCCCTCAGATCAAATGAATAAGTTCCCCATTCATTATAACGCCACTTGATGCAACTTTGGCTTATCGGAAGATGCTTTAACGAATACCTAACATCGCAAAGGTTCGGAACCACCTTATTTCGGTATATATATATTTCAATCCCAATACGTAAATGAAAAACTTCCAGGAGACGAAATACCATAAAAATTAAGATATAAGATAGACTTCCTTCTTACTGAAGTCTTTGAAAAATTAAACATGAGTTTCTAGAAGTTGCTGATCGTTCATCCATTTGTAAATTCGAAGAACCTTAAAAAAAAAAGCTAATATTCAGCATTCAGCCATGAAACTGACAGGGGCTACCTTACGTGGGGAGGGGAAAAGGCGTGAAGTAGGGTCAGCAGGGTTGGTCATAAATTATTCCTCGTAGACTTGATTTCGGTTTTTTATTCCGGGCGGGCACTTCTTTATTCAAATGGCTATTTAGTTATTCTCGGCTGAGTAGTCCCTAAACTCTGACGCGACCACCGGGAAATCATTTTCCTCAGTTCAGAATCAGGGAATGTCTAAAGGAGTATTATAGCACTAAGAATTCTACAGGAAAATTATACTTTTTACATATCTCTCTCTCTCTCTCTCTCTCTCTCTATATATATATTACCAGAAAGCTACGTTGAAGATAATCACTATCAAATGGCTCATCGATTTTGATTGAATTCGCTAAAATGATTTTGACCAGGGAGTGAGGGCGGGGTATATATACTATACTGATGCAAAATAAAATGGGCTTCGATTTCCGTTAGGTTTTAATTTGATTTAAATAGTGTAACAGGGCTTATAAGCAAAATATTCAATCCCTTTTGTAATTTAAATTAGGTTGGCGCGACAGACATTGCACACATGTATTACAGGGTAGGGTCGTCACCCCCTAAGGCTATTTTAGTGAGTAGTCTAGTAAGAAAACGAAAATTCTTACCAAACAAGAATTACATATATAAAGCTACCATATATCTTTATAGTAATATAATATACAATATACCTAAATAATATAGCATATTGCAACTTTTTCGCAAAAATTGACAAACCAGAATGTGTCACTTAATACAATACATTTTTCATAGTTTTATAATTTTCATAAAAACAGCGCTAACGATTTTGATTAAACTATTAAGTGATTGATATTAAGCAAACTTCAATTCCATTTATTATATAAAATAAAATAAAAAATAAAAATTAAATAAAAATAAAATAAAAACCTATACATCCTTAAAATGGAATCGGAGTGAACCATCACGACATTATAAATAGGCAGTTTTGTAAAGCGGTAATATGAGAAGGTAGGGAATTTAATTCCCTCAATAAAAATTAAGTGAATCTGTAAATTATGTGAATATGTAGGTAAGATTGTGCACTACCACAAAATAAATTTTAAACCAATGTTGCTAAGGTGTATCTTACAAATAAAAGTTTATTTAATAGCTCACGATTCTTCGTACTAATAAGCATTTAGTACATGAAATAGTATTTTAAATTAGACATTATGTATATGTTTTTTTATAATTAGTCATTTAGATTAAAATATCCCCGTAATAAAGCAGACTATAGTTAATTTTAATAGGGCATAATATCTTTCAGCTTAAGTAAAATTTTAAAGTTACTGGTATTTTTGTATTCGCTAAAACTTGTTCTTTTGATTTATTTTTTACTTAACAAGATGATTTTCTGGCTAGGGTAATCGAAGTAACTGAATGATGATTTTTCTTTTTAATATCTTCCATCGTTTTTTTCCATCGTTCCATAGAGATTCTAGTAGTTTGAACGACACAAAACATCTCCAAACTAGACAGAATACGCATTCAACGAACCTTATAACGGTTCTATAAAATATACAATATATAAGATTTTCCGCTAACTTCTGACGGGGAAGTAAAGTTGTTACGCTTCGCTCCGAAATCTTTTCAAAAAAGGATTTCCTCCGAGGGAACGTAAATCGAATAAGTGTCCAGAAACCTCGTTCGCTGCTTCTTCAACGCCTTTGATCGAGGAGGGTCTTGCATTTTATATTTGAGGAGCAGCGCTACATTTATAAGCAAGTATGATGATTTAATTATAAACGAAGAACCGTTATTCATCATTAATAAGTTGTAAACTGAAAAACGTCAAATGTCGCTGGTTCAAACCTGGCAAGTGGCCCTAGTATTTTTTAATAGGTGAAGAAAACCTTAGTTGTGCCGTCCGTAGAGAATGTAAGAAGGTCTTTTCGGGCCTCTGCGATGTCAGGTACACGTTTAAGAGCCTTAGCATAAAGAAACCTAAATTATTAGATTTACGATACTATTAGCAATATAAGCATTAAGTTACGTTAAATGAATAAACAAACTAAAGAAAAATAATATGGTATGCGAACCAACAGACAGTCTGATAAAAAAATACATTTTTATCATTGAATTTTTAACTAGGTAGGAATCTCAGGGCTCTTATGCAGTCAGTCATTCAGTCACCGTTGGCTTTTTTTTGTCAGCGAGACATGTAAAAGAGAGATGAGGAGATCTCTTTGAGTCCTCCTTTGCTTAGCTCAAAGTACTAAATATTGTATATATTTATGAATGCGGTAAAAGTTATTTATTTCTCTATGCATCGAATAAAAGGTATATCGTTTGACTAGGTTGCAGATTGTATCTATTTAAAAAAAAAAAAAAGTTTTTTTGCTTGACAGGATATTCTCACCACGTTTAACAATGAAATTTTATAGGGTAGGGTCATCACTCCATACTCCTATTTTTGTGAATGGTCAGGCTGACGGGTCTAGCATACCTGGGGGAGATGCTGTGAGTAAATCCCAATTTAATTATATGGTTATGAAAGTCCCGCCGGGACTGGGATTTGAACTTTGGCGTGCGAGACTTGCGCGCTAGCCACTCAGCTCCCCCCCAAAAAGTTTACTTTTCTAAAATCTTTATCTTTCCAACGATATCATTGTATTATAGATCTATAATATTCTATACATTACTTATTTGTATTATTAAAAACAAGCGAAGAAGTTAAATTTATCGTACGAAGACATAAAATGCCAGTGTACAGATAGATGTCCAATGATATGAAAGAATATTTTATTTCATTATATCATATAAATCATATGAATACACTTTTGTTGTTATTTTATGTGATGGGGCCATATGAATAATCAACCCGTTGCTGGATGCCAAAGCAACAAGTGTTCTGGCTTTTATTGGCATTAGGCCAACAGATGGGCCCCTGGGGAATGGTGGCGAAAATGTAGTGAAATCATAGACTCCGAACTTGTCAGTGAGTATCATTAAGGTCCCAAAATGGTGATCATTTTCCTGTGTTATTCTACTTTTATTATCTATGTTTTTATTTTTTCTCTCGTTATTTATCTATCATATTTTAAATCACGGGTTGGGGAAGTTCATTTGTCACCTTTGTAGAGAATTAAAAATTATTGAAGTTTGTTTATTCATTTAACGTAAATCATTCTTTTTTTTTCTGTTAGCTCCCTGTGAGTGTATCAGTATTAAGTATAATTTTTGTTTATTTATTAATTTAACATAACTTTATGCTACTCAGGCTGATCGGACGATGCTACAGTGGGATTCCTAAATTTTGCCTATTTAGGTTTGATTAGGATAGAAATCATTAATGAAAACCTGACACAATACAGACTTGGTATCACCACTTTACGTCTTCTCCAAAGGACGGCATAACCCAGGATTTTTTCAATTTTCTTTTCTTTTTTTGTAATCCATTCTTACTTAGAATAACATTAACACTTCTCTTCGCTTTAAATTCTAGGCTTTATGAACTACTTTATTAATATCTTATGCTCATCGCCATGCTTCTTCCCTGCTATCATTCAAGTCCCAGCTATTCCAGTACCTACTGTCATCCCAAACAGACGCTCAATAAGATATTTCAAATCAAAAAGAAAATTTGTTATTTATTGTTAATATTTTTATATGGATCAATTATGAATCAATTTCAATGTTTAGTTTTGTTTAATGTACCAGAAGTTATTATTTATTTATTTTACTCTTTTGTTTTATTATATCCTTTCTTTTCTTTATGTAACATTGTGAATGAGAAATAATTATATTCCTTTGGTCTTAAAGACAAAACAAGATATTGACCTAGCCATAGTAAAACTTACTGACTCAATAAGTAGCACCATAACAGACAACACAACTAACACCAAACCTAATAAACCTCAGAAAAGTAACCTACCACAGCACATTCAGATCTTATTGAGAGAAAAGCGCACAGCAAGATCGAAGTGGCACAGGACCAGATACCCAACAGACAAAACTTATTACACCCAACTGACTAACAAACTAAAATCAGAACTCAAAAAATACAAAATACAATATTTACAAAACTTGACGGAAAATCTTACGATTACTGACAAATCACTATGGACGACTACTAAAAAAATCCTGAAGTTTAAAGATTTCAACCATCCACTCCTTAATGAAACCCGATCCTGGACACGATCTGACGAAGAAAAATCCCAGATATTTGCTCAGCACCTCTCTAAAATATACAATCCTCATCCTGAAATACTCAATTCAAACCATGTTGAATGTATCGAAACAGAACTCGATATTCCTCTCCAAATGACCCTACCACCTAAAGCATTTCATCCTTCAGAAATAGCAAATATCATTCACAGATTACCTTCCCGCAAAGCTCCTGGACATGACCTAGTTACTTCCCATATAATGAAACAGCTTCCTCGCAAATCCATCTGTTTTCTTACCTACATATATAATGCTATCCTCCGGACCACATATTTTCCTGACTCCTGGAAACTATCCATTGTTAAGATGATTCCCAAACCCCAAAAGCCGCTCGAACATCCATCCTCTTACCGTCCAATTTCTCTATTACCTATTATGGGTAAAATCTTTGAAAAACTCCTTCTGAAACGAATATATCCCATCATTGATTCTAATCATATCATCCCTGATCATCAGTTCGGCTTCCGATCATCCCACTCCACTATCCAGCAATGTCATCGTGTGGTGGACGTTGTCTCTTCTGCTTTGGAGCGCGGGTTGTACTGCACGGGAGCCTTTCTCGATGTAGAACAGGCCTTTGATAGAGTCTGGCACCCAGGACTGTTGTACAAACTCCGTAAATTCCTTCTTTCCACATATTTCCTGATTCTTCAATCCTACCTCTCTGATAGATCCTTCAAAATTAATCACAATAGTTCCTATTCATCCCTTTTTACACAGACTGCTGGTGTTCCTCAAGGCAGTATTATAGGACCCATTCTATACACATTATATACAGCTGATATCCCAACCCATCCTAACACTTTCCTTTCTACCTATGCTGACGACACCTGCGTGTTATCAGTTCATAAAGATCCATTTGTTGCTTCAAATACCCTTCAAGCCTACATCAAAGACCTAGAAGTATGGTGTCAGAACTGGAGAATAAAAATAAATTCCAACAAATCCCATCAAATAACCTTTACCCTTCGCCGTAAACCTTTGACTTCCTGCCCTAAAGTATCCTTTAATAACACTCAACTAGTTCCTGTTGAACAGATCCGATACCTAGGACTACTTCTTGACAAACGCCTAACTTGGAATCCACATACACGACTAAAACGACAAGAAACTGCTCGCCGCTTTAGGCTACTTCAACACTTACTAGACAAACGATCAAACCTTCCTCTTAACTACAAACGGCTCATCTACATGACTATTATAAGACCAATCTGGACTTACGGAGTAGAGCTTTGGGGCTCTACTAAACCATCAAATTCTTCTCGCATCCAATCCTTACAATCCAAAATCCTTCGTAAAATCCTCAACGCTCCTTACTTTGTCACGAATAAACTTATCCATAAAGACCTTAATGTTCCCTATGTTACTGATTTGGCCCGGACCAGGTATCAATCCTTTCATGACAAACTCCATTCTCACCCTAACCCACTAGTTTCAATCCTTTCTTCCTCTTCAATTCCGGATAATCCTCCGAGGCGCCTGAAAAGGAAATGGCCCGGGACCTTCTAGTTTAAAATATTTTAAGAGTGCTGCCACTGGGTAGTGTCTCTACATGTTTTTCATGACAGTTTTGTATATTACCATCACATTTACTAGATGTATTTTATTTAATACAGTTGTAAATATCAATAAATATGTTAAAAAAAAAAAAAAAAAAAAAAAAAATCCTTTGGTCTTGTACCAAGACACATTATATATATCTTAATTGTACATATGGATTGTTCTTAAGGAACCATGTCCCAGAATAAATATATTTTTCTATTCTAATCTATCTCATTAACTTGTTGAACCGAAGCAATAATCAATTAGATTTATTTTTAATTAATGGTTTTATTACTACATAGTGCCTTTCATGGACCTCTGACCGTAATAGCTTCCCACTACTTGCTACAACACATCCATCATTTTTCAGGTAGTCTCTTCTACGCTTTTCTGTTCTTGAAATATTAATTCCAGTCATTACTGCTCTGGTATTCTTTAGGAATGGCCATGATAGTTTAAAATGTTTGTTTTTAGGATTTTCCCGATTTTAGATATTTTATTTTTATATATTAAGAATATATATCTCGTCTACTTGACAAACGATCGAAATTGTCCTTAAGCACCAAAATTACAATTACAAAGTACTGATCAAACCCATATGAACATACGCGATAGTGCTATGGGGATCTGCCAAAACCTCTAACATCCAAATAATTCAGTCCCTCCAATCGAAAATATTATGAAAAATCCTCGATGCACTGTTTTATGTAACCAACGAATTACTTTAAAAGGACTTGGACATATCACAGTTTCAGAAACAGCATATTATAAATATAACATATTATAAAAAATTTCACGACAGACTGACTTACAATATGAACCCATCGACCCAAATTCTTAAATCCACCATAATCCGTACAAGCCACGTCGACGACTTTGGAGGCGTTGGCCTAGAGATACCTCGAATTAACCTACTTTACGGGAGTTTAACATATTTACTTATTGCAAATATATATATATATATATATATATATATATATATATATATATATATATATATATATATATATTATTTTGCAGATGGCAAATAGCGATTTGGAGAAAAACAACAGTAAATAAGTAATACTGAACCGACTGGTAGCCGTCCGAAAGGTAGACCGAAGCGACGATGGAAGGATTGTGTTAAGGCTGATCTCGGGGGAGATCATTTGTGTAGACAGTATTTGGCGGTATCGGCATGGAACCTTCGGGTTCAGTAGGCCTATTATTATTATTATTTTATAAATAATAAAAAAATATTTAGGATTTTATAGGATTATTTTTTCTAGGTGTACGTTATTCTTGATAGTTCTGAAACTATCCTGTTGTAGTCTGGAAATAGCACAAAAGTCCATTACAGATTACTATAAATAAATTTTTCTCTTCCTTTGTAGTAATCATCCACGATTCGGATCCAAGGATCAAATGATTATAGACTTAATAAAAAGGGGAAAAATGTATGGATCCGCAAAAGTAGAATCACCGCAAAACATTGTAATGGCAATAAGCCATTCGATCCAAAGAGGGTCTCTGGATGTACTCGAAAAAAGTTAAGACCCCAAGGACAGTTCCCCATCACAAACCCAATTTACATACTTGTCAAAGTCTGTTAGGGTTTGGGAGGGGAGCATTGAGTAGCCTGAACCTAGAAAACTGCAAATATTCAAGTAAATATACATTTTATAAATTTACCACACTCATTTCATTCTTCATCGCACTGTCCTGGAGAATACTACTTGATTGATATAATGATACTAAACACCAATTTGTTCTTCATTTGATCCTAATGATAAGACCTCTTCATATGTGTCTGGGGAAAATATATATAAATGTACACAACATATAGAAACCTTAATAAACGTTTTCCAGGGCTTAAGGGTATGGCTAACATATACGATGTCCTCTAACTAGCTAATGCTAGTACATTACAATATGATGGTTCGTTTTTTTTTTGTTTTTTTTTCGATGTAATTTAACAAAAATACGTAAGTATTTATCTAAAAGATTTACTTTATTTTTATTATCATATTGAATAATAATCATTAGATTAACCTGTGATAAATATGAAGAATGAGGTGATTCGGGTAGTGGTAATAAAAAATTACAAAATAATGAAGACAAATTATACTGGCTATAGCCCATTTGATCCAAAGAGGGTCCCATCACAAACCTAACTTTTACACTAGTTAAACTTTGAGCATCTTTGAGTAGACAGGACCTTCAAAACAGGAATATTTCAGGTAAACAAAATTATTTAATTTACCTTACTTTCATACTTTATTGTACTGTTTTGCCGGGAGAATAATATTACGTGATTGACGTGATGATCCTAAATAATAATTTGCTATTCATATTTTATTAAATGTATTAAAATTGTACATACAATTTATTAACGAACGTTTATACCCATGTTGCGGGTGTAGAAGTATCAACCTCAACGGAGAAAAGACTCGCAACCTGGGTAGATACGTAGTTTAAATAATAGTTCAGCAATTGAAGAAATGTGTCAAAACTGGAGAATTAAAATAAATTCTAAAAAATCTTATCAAATTACCTTCACTCTACGTCGTAAACCTATGGCCTTCTGCCCCACCGTATCCTTTAACAATATCCTACTTACTCCTGTTGAACAGTTCCGGTATATCCAGGACTACACCTCGACAAACGCCTAACATGGAATCCTCTTACTGGACTGAAACGACAGGAAACTGCTCGTAGATACAGATTACTACAACACTTACTCGACAAACGCTCAAAACTTCCTACTTGCCACAAAAAATTCATTTATTTAACAATTATCAGGCATTGACCTATGGGGGTCTACTAAACCATCGAATTCCTCTCGCATCCAATCCTTGCAGTCCAAAATCCTTCGAAAAATTCTCAATGCTCCTTACTTTGTTACCAATAAAATCACCCATAAAGACCTAAATATCCCATACAGATGTACCTCTTTTCATGCATAACTCCCTGCCCACTCAAACCCGCTTATACGTGACCTCTCCTCCATATCTATTCCCGACAACCCACCGAGGCGCCTTAAAATAAGAGACCTTCTACCATAAATTAGACCTTGGAGTGCTACCAATGGGTAGTTTCTTCACAGGACAAACATGTGTTCTAATCATATATCAAGCCTATTTACTTGTTTTATATATTTAATACAGTTGTAAATTTCATAAAATAAAAAAATAACAGTTTTTCAGTATTTTCTAATATATTTTGACTACCACCCGAATTATCTCATCCTTCATACTTATTTTTCAGAAAATACTGAGTTCTAAGGCATAAGGATGACAGGGCTCCACTTTCATAGGGAATTCCAAAGTCACTCTGACTGAGTTCTTAAATAAAAATATAAGCTCAGTAAATCTGAAGTTTCTGCTACCAAAACCCGAATCTGTCTGCATCGAGTCTCCTCCTTACGTTTCGGTTTACTTCTCGGAGATCCTCCAGTCAGCCCAGCACTCATTAACCTTCCCGGAACCAGCCTTGTACTTCAGCTTATCATCTATATACTATGGCTTCTTTTTTAGCTTCTGCCAACAGCCCATTACTAATACTACGGTATAATGCTTCGGAATATTATGTGGAGAGCCTTAATAATACCCATCTGGAGATTTAATCGGTTTAACCTTCTTGCCGGAACATCTTCATACCACACATTCCAGGAATTCTCAGACCGCTATTCTAATGAAATTAAGATTTTTTTTGGCTGAAGTCTATACTGCTTATTTCGTATTATTTTTTACCATAAAAAATGTAACGTTTTAAAATGCTTTATCCGTGTTAGTTAAGCTCGGATCGAAAATGTGTCGAGTTCTCTCGGAAAATTTATGGAAAATATATTTTTTTAAACATTTATCGCCAGGACCTATATAGGTTTGAATGAAAATCGTCACGTTTTGTCAAACATTTGTCAAGTGATTGAGCTTTTTTTTACACTCCTGACAGTCCTGTGAAGAAACCATCCTTCGGTAGCACTCCAACGTCTAATTAAATATACATTGATAATTAAAAATGAATTTTGTCTGTAAGGTATTTTTTTCTATACCTTCATAAAACTCTATTTCTCACTAATTGGGATAAACAGGGGATTATAGACAGATAAATCCATTATCCATTGTTTTCCCAGTCAGGAAGAAATGCTGAAGCCACTTCTTTAATCCCATCAATTTTGGGTTTAGTACTTTTTACGATAGGTGGCTATCGTAAAAGGTCATACATGACGGACAAAAAAGAAAGGACCTTAAATTTATGATAGAACAGTAAAATCGTAGGCAAATCACTGTGTAAAATATTTCAAATTATTTATTTCAAAGAAGTTTTTGTTGATAATACATAATAAAATACAAATTTTACAATAACCAACGTATGTTTTCTGTTGAACTTATGTATTTGAATTTAAATCACCAATAAAGGTAAAAGCGCAAAACTTATTAATATAATTAATTCAACAAAAATATATCAAGCTCTGATGATCTTAAAATATGCTTTAAAAACAGCATTTTGAAGAATTCTGGGTTAATTATTATTTTGTATCCTAAAACTCCGATTATATCCACAAATTTATTATTTCATTTTATTACAAGAGTACAATATTATCATGCTGAGAGACCAACCTGAATCAATAGAATATTGGAAAATCAGTCTGCAAGACCTCTAGAAAAAACAATACCTCTAGGTGTTTGGAAACCTCTTTCTGTCTCTCAAACTAGATTTGACGGATGTCAACCCGATGTGCACGGAAGGTGACCTTAAGCTTGGGAGGATGGGGTTTCAAGTCCGGTTAGTAGAGGCACTCTACACAACTCAGGAGTCCTTCAAGTTTCTTTTTCAGAGGATCAGGCTCCTAAACATCTGTCCACACGACTCTTAACTCCTGCAGACCCTTTTACACCTCCGAAAACCACGCCCACCTCCGAGAACCACTTATGTTACCTCTTCTCCAAGATCTATGTTAAGGATTTCCATATACACAGGACATATTCAGCTTAACAAGCAACTCCACAATTTAGGGTTATTAGCCTCACCGACTTGCAGATTCTGCAAGAAGGAAGATAAAACTTCGTTAAGACATAAATAGAGAAAACAGCTTTACCACTTTGGCAATGACCGTATTTCAGATCCATAGCGTTGTGGACTGATAAATCCATACAGTTAGATCAGATTCACTAAGGCAATAGGCCTTCATTAACAGGATAATGGACGGTGCACAATAAGCCTACTTGAGACTGCAGTGTATGAAAAATAACTCAGAAAAAAAAAGTTGCATGCTTAAATCCTCTCTTGTTCTTTCGTTTCTTATGAGATCTCTACGAGTTCGGCCAACCACTCTTCTAAGATATTTCATTTCTCCTAACTCTGCTTAAATATTTTCCCAAAGGAACCCAGCTCTAAATATCATGCAATAAGATGCAGCTTTACATCTTTTTCAAGCTTACGTTTCCCAAAAACAGTATTGTAGATTTCGTAATATACACTTTTTGCTTTTTTAATTCAGTTTGGTATTTCTTCTTATATTCTTCTATTTTTTCTGATGACTATGCCATGGTGCCATTGTATTTTATTCGACCATTACTTCGCTCACATTCAGGGTATTTTTACTGATAAGGACTGAAATTACAAAAGCCACAGTTCCCCACGAAATATAGATTTTCTGCAAGGACGACACTTCATGCCTGGGCTTTTCATCCTAACAATTGAGCCCGACCTACATCGTAAAATAGGACAATAACGATAGAGGAAACAATAGGTAGGTCAAGTTGTAAACAACTAGCTCAGTACAAACAATAAACGCTGGGTGACCGGAATACTTTAAAATTCTATAAATCAATAAGAAATCGCATCGATGCCAAACAACAAAGCCAAATATAGTTTCAATAATTAGATGGAAAAAAAACTTTTTTACCATATTGTTTTTTAATACTATTTATATAGAAAAATTTATATAGGGGTTCATCAGACGTGTATTTCCGTTGAAAACTATATTTAGAAACTATTTAAGATCGCAATAATTTACCTTCCTATATATTTCATATATAGGTAAGTAAATGTGAAAATGGTTAGGTGTTCGTGAAAACCTTATTTTATTTTATTGATAATTATATTTATTCATTAATCTCTTAATAGATATTTCTTTTTTAATTGACTACATAATTAAGGATATCTTGATAATTGAGGGGTGGAGGGAAAGTAAATAATGGTAATCATATTCGCAATTATTTATTGTTTCCACTCTAAGTAATAAATCAATACATCTTAGATCAACATTGTCACATATTTTATTGAATAATATAAACGATCAATCATGTTGGAGATTTTGTGTCATTTTCTTTATCCTTTTTTTTCTGGCTCAAGGCGTTCACTAAGGAGGCAATCCATTAAAGGACGGCGGGAGTAGAGAGAAGACAAGGAAGTTAATTTTTTTAAAATCACTTAGCCGACGAAATGGCTCAATATCCGGGACATTGAGACCCCCTGCCTTCTAATATCGGGGCCATTTGGACAGAAGTGAGGCCTATATGTCACTAAGAAGAGTCTCATATCTTCCCGCCTTCGCCACTAAAAATTCATATTGTTCATATAATTCCTCCTGGTTCCTTTCTTAAAGCTCTGATATTAAACGCGGAACCATTTCCATATATTTACCATTTCATTCTTAGTATTACTATGTTTCAATACAATTTAAATTTTAAATACGATTGTCTTCACCGTAAACCTATGAAATCCTACCCTACAGTATCCTGTAATAATATTCCGCTTGCACCTGTTAAGCAGACCCTCTATCTGGGACTTCTGCTAGACAAAAGTCTAACATGGAATTCGTTCACTAGACTGAAACGACAAGAAACTGCTCGCCGATTTCGGTTACTTCAATACTTACTAGAAAGACGCTCTAACCTTCCACTGCATGACCACCATAATACATGAATGGACTTACGGAGTTGTGCTTTGAAACTCTACTAAACCACCAAATTATGTTCGTACTACAATCAAAAATCCTTCGAAAAATACTCAACTTTCCTTACTTAGACATGAATAAGCTCATCCATAAAGACCTTAATGTTGATTTGGCCTGAACCAGATATAATCCTTCCATGACAAACTCCACTCCCACGCTAACCCACTAGTTTCCATCGTTGTTTTCTATTCCATTCCTGACAATCCTCCTAGGCGCCTAAAAATAAAATGGCCAATGGACAGTTTCACTTCATATCTTTTTCACGCATCTCGTCACACACCTTATTTATTAGATGTATAGGCTAATATACTAGTAAATATCAATAAATAAATTAACATGATTGTAAAATAACAGCCGATAAAAACAAAAACGTAAAAAAAAAATGACAAGCATGGACCAAACTTCCTTTGATACGGAGTAGGAAGGATATAAAAGGTCAAGAAGTTCAAATACCTAGGAAAGACTATCAAGGGGAAAAAGCAGCTGTTAAGATCGAATTCTAAGAGCATATGGATTAACAAAGCGTATCTACAACAAGAAGTGCACCTCATGGAATGCTGAAGTAGGGCATTACAACACTGTTTTAAAAACGGAGATCCAAACACACAAGGCTCAAAATCTGTCAGTTTCGAAATGATTGTTTCAGTATTTCTTATGAATATTCCGAAATTCGAACAAGAATTATAAGATTCTTATTGGAATATTGACAGTTTTATCACTTAATTTCTTATTTAAAATATAAGGACGAAGAGTTGGGGTACGACAATGCAGCATTTACTAATGTTTTTAGTCATCAATTTTAACAGTAGAGCATTCATCCTCGTCAAATTTTTATCTTTAAATATCCTTACAAAAGAATGTTAAAATTAAGAATTTTCTGGTAAAAATTAATTAATCTAACCAATTACCGTGAACGAATGTTCTCGTTTTAAATTATAATTTGCTTAATAATTTCGATTTATAAATCCATTTAGCAAACATGAATTCCACCTCAGGGATATTTAAACCCACTTGTCAAAAATACATTGACAACGAACTGTTTGTGACTATTATTTGGTAAGGTACTTAGGATGAGACAGTATAAAACTAAGCTATATCATTAAAATATTGAGGAGTAGGTCTTTTGTAGAGATTCTAGAGATGTTCTTATTCATACTTGGTTTCTACAAGTTGGATATCAAGTACCTAATTAAGTATGTACCATAATCAACATAAACATATATAATAATGCAATATATATTTGTTGTGCAGGGAGCCGTGGGCTTCATGGAGTCCGGATGAGCGTACCCCACGCTGTTCGGCTGGGCTCACCTGCGATACTCACCTGCAATTTCCTTTTGGACGGAGACGCCCTTTATTCCGTCAAGTGGTACAAAGGAGGCAGAGAGTTCTATAGGTATACTCCGAAGGAAACACCAGCACTTAAGATTTTTCCGATGCCTGGTCTGACAGAGCACGATGTCAAGGTAAGTAAATAAGGTAATCAGTTCGTCCTATGATATGAACTTCTATGATATAAATGCTAATATGTTGCAAAACTCGACGCAAATTGGATCTCTTTGCCGTATCGTTTTCCTCTATATGGATGATGGCAGACATTTTCTTTCAAGTTCAGCATAATCAGTGTATATAGAACTTCCTGGACTATTATGGTTTTACCTGTTTTGTTACCGGTTCCGATACGCCAAGAAACAGAAAGATTTACAATTTATTCTTAGAAAATTTATTATCATGAAACTGATCCGCAATTACCTCCGACAAAATAATATAAGCGTTAAAGGACGCGTGCGTTTAGTGCACACTAGTGCCAAATATCGGGTGTTTTATTCCCTCATGCTCTACACCTCACTTGCATCACTCAAAATATTTCAAAACTGAATCTCAGACTGTAGTCCACTCTTTTAAAAGGGGTAGGCAAACTGCGTACTATGTAATACAAGATTAAATTATCCTAAAAGTTAATGTATTTGAAAAGTGGGTTCAAGAGTAATTTTAAAGTTATTGTTAAAGAAAACATATTTAAAAAATCTGGAGGGCAACCCTCAGACTTACCTCAGTTGTTAAAATCAATTAAAGGATTTTTAAATACAGTCAAAGATGAAACAACGTTAAACAATTTGTCACATTGAGTTTGCGCAGAAACTCTTTTTTTTAAATGATCTATTATATTATTATCGACAACAATTAATTGATTTTATCGGCTTTTCACCACTCTAGATTAACTTTTACAGTTTTTTATACATAACATTTTTTTTCTAACACCTTAAGCTTTCCAAAGGTGCATCACACATCTATATTATAGTTCTTATGTTTAAAACGCAAAATTGCATATTTTTTCTCTTTTCTCCTTTAGTTCGATGTCGAATTCGTATAACTTCATATTTACCCGTTTTTTATTAATACTAACAAGATGATATAGTTAATTATTTCAAATCATCAAAATTAAAGGCACTTTATAAGAAGAAAATTTTAAAAATCGGCATTTTGGCCCGTTCCAGGTAAAAGTTCCATGAAAAACTCCAATTCCACTCTAATCCACTTGTTTCAATCCTTGCTTCCTTTTCAATTCCTGACAATCCACCGTGGCGTCTGAAAATAAGATGGCCTCGAGACCTTCATGTTTAGATTCACTACTATAGTGTTGCCAATGGGAACTTTATCTTCATGTTTCTCATGTATTCCATCATTAAGCAGCATATTTACTTGTTTTATTGTGATATACAGGATGTAAATAAAAAAATAAAATAATAATAAATAAGCAAAATTATCGATTCTGGTCAACCAACTTTGGAGAAACAGTAACATATCGGTTGTATTGTTCTCTTTAATATGAAATTTCAGCTTCGTACAACTTTTGGTGTCGAGCTTGATTTACCACACTGACATTTTTCCTTGATTAGTTTTTTTGGACTGAGGGAACTCTAAAACGCATATTTTCATTGAAAACTGATATTTGTAAATTATCACGATCGCAATACGTTCCCTTACCATTTATTTCATATTAAGGTAAGTGAAAGCAAAAAAAAAAAACGAAGTAGAAAAAATAGCTTCATAAATAAGACTTTACTGTGGGTTAAAGAAAACCAGAGTTATTCAGTTGGGCTTCACGCACAATGGAAAAAGGTAATAAAACCCTTTGGATGTCCATCAGTTTAATCACGAGAGATACTACCAATTAGGCGTTATTTGTGGGGCAATTATACAAAGTGAGCAGTGGTTAACGAATCGATGTAAGCTCCCGTTCAAAGCCATCGTGAAATACTCCTCCATTAAGTATAGCACTTCTCAAACAGTTGCTCTAATGCGATCCACCTTTATTGTACCAATAAATTGGACCTTCCTCAGCTTTTGAGCAGCCACAGCACTTAAAGTACCGTTTAATACTTAACAGTCTTAATGATTCCATGCTAAAACCTGTTCTTCCCTGTAACTTTCCTAATCTAGATTTAATCGGTAAAGTTTAAAGCCTTAAGTAGTCTTAATGGACGCAGGTTAATGCTACAAATGGAAAGAGCAACGTTTCTATCTACCTCCAAATTCCTTATATACAACTTGAATTTCGCTCGCTTTAACAACACGATCCGAACCAACTTGGAAATGAAAGAAGATAGCGAAATCTGCTTCAATTGCGAAGTATTGATAACATTTCCTAAATGGAATTGTAATCAATGATCTACGACCATCTACACACGGAGCTACTAGTAAGAAACTGATTAGTGACACAAATTACTATTAATCACTCCCAGTATAATCAAATGAATTTCCTAAGCTGGTAAAGCAAAGAAACTACCTGTACTACAAAGATTTTGTGTCATCATCATCATCAATCCGGCGCTACAAATCCTGGCCTCCTCCTTCACCATCCCTCTCCAGTTATTTCTATCCTGTGCAGCCGTCATCCAGTTCCTCACTCCCAGGATATCCCTTGCATCTGCTGTCACACCATCCGTCCATCTAAGTTTCGGTCTTCCTCTTCTTCTGATGCCGTGTAGAGGTTCAGTCATAATGGCCTTAGGGATCGCCTCATTTTCCATTCTAGCAACATGACTAGCCCATCGCAGTCTGCCAAGCTTCAAGGTTATAACAACATCATTGTCCTTAAAACCTGTATAGAGTTCATTATTGGTCCGCCTTCTCCAATGTCCATTGAGATGAACTCCTCCAAAAATTCGTCGAAGTACTTTTCTCTCAAAGACTTGTAGGTCCTGTTCAGATCTTTTACTAATAGCCCATGTTTCTGATCCATACAACAGAACTGGGCGTACCAACGTCTTATATAGATGGAGCTTAGTAGGCCTGTCTAGAAGCCGGGAGGTGAACTCTCTTCGGAGACCAAAGTAGCACCTGTTTGCCATAAAAATTCTTCTTTTTACCTCCACCTCTAGTGCATAATCTTGCGTTACAAGAGAACCCAGATAAGTGAACTGGGCCAACATTGATGGTCTCATCGGGTCGGGGTTCTTCTCCTGTTGCCATGTACTTTGTTTTTTCCGCGTTTACCTCCAGTCCAAGCATTCTGTCAGCCTCCATTAGGGCCAAAAATCCTTCTTTGACCAACTGCAACGACCGTCCTATGATGTCAACGTCATCCGCGTAAGCTGGATCATACGAGTGTAACGGTGCTATTTGTTTGGATACCAGCGTCCCTAACAGCTTTCTCAAGTGCCAAGTTGAACAATAGGCATGCTAACGCATCACCTAGGCGGAGCCCTTTTCTTAAGGAAAAACTCTTCCGTTCGATGCCCACCTACCTGCACTGTACCCTTCACATCCCTCATGGTCATCTTTACCAGCCCTATCACTTAATCGGGGATATTGAACCCTTCCAGGACCTTTTACAGTTTTTCACGATTAATCTTGTTATAAGCCGCCTTGAAATCGACAAAGAGATGGTGGGTTTTAATTTGATGTTCATTTTACAAATTTGTCCGTGGTCCACAGAAACTAGTTTATAACCAGTCTCCTGGAGACTCGCATGTAGGATCGTCTGGTGATTTCAGTTCGAAACTTTCTCGACAGGAGTAACCAAAAAACCAACAGTTACTGGGAGAAAAGGTGAAAAAAAAACACCCTTTGTTGTTCAATTTTAATCATCGGCTATTCGAAAAAAATTAAAACTATTACACTATGGTTTATTATTTTTAAATAATTATATTAGGGCAGTGGTTCCCTGCGAAAAATTTTCACGGACCCCTTCATACAACCATTTCAATGGCAAGGACCACCTAAATCCTGAATTTTTGGTCTATATTTAGATATATAGAGGACTACACCGCAATCATAAGAAAAAGAATCAGACTCTAAGAGTTTAAATCCGCGAAACAATGAATAACAAAAATTTAATGTTGAACCTGGCAGATGATCCTAGAATTTTTTAATGGAGTGAAAAATCCTTTGCAATAATGTCCTTCAGAGGGAACGTAAAATGGTGGTCCAGAGCATGTGCTAAGCCAGGTACTCGTTAAGGATTCCCATTATAATCAAACCAAATAGGAAAAATTTAGTGCTTCTATTTCAATATCGTCAGATAGCCACAGTAGCGTAAAATGACTTTCAATTAATACAAATAACATAAAATTCAAATCTTATGCAAGAAGGTATTTATTCAAATAGTCATAAGGAATGAAATCTGATCATTTTCATCAGGAAGCTGATCATTTTCGAAATGTTAAAAAATCTGGTGCGGGCAACACACGACTTTCACTTACCTCCATTTTTAAAATCAATGAAAGAATTTTCAGATACAGTTAGAGATAAAAATACATGAAACTATTAAAGAATTAATTAAATTGAATTTCTATAGAAACATGTGTTTTATTAAAAAATCTATTATATTATTATCTAAAACGGTCACTTAATTTTTTCGGTTTTTTTATCTTTAGCTTTCCAACGGTATATCATACATGTATATTACTGCTCTTATGTTCAAAAACGTAAAATTGTATATTTTTTCAGTTTTCTCCTTTAGTTGGGTTTCGAATTTATTCAATTTATATATTTACCTGTTTTTCATCAGCGTTAACAAGATAATATAGTTATTTTTAAATTAAAGGTAGTTTAGATAAAGAAAATTTAAAATATCGGCATTTAAGCCATGTCAAACCATTTTAATCAGAATAAAACCTACATGATAATAAAGCCCATTGAGTTTTACATCGATATAGCGAGTTTAATTAGAATCGTCGGAACAGTTTTCGAGAAAATCGAAAAAAAGTGAAAAATGCATGGTTTAAAGTGCCTCTTCTGGTAAGCTCATTTTGATGAAAAAAGTTTTGTCACGTCTCGGGCGTATAGTTGTCTTAAATATGAAATTTCAGTTTCATAGGACTTACCGTTTCCGCCCGGGAGTTACCACACACACCTTTTTGCGGGACTTGGTTATTTGGACTCAGGGACCCTAAAACGTGTATTTCCGTTGAAAACTGGAATTCGAAAATTTTCACGATCGCAATACTTCCCCTTACTATATATAGTAAGTGAAAGTAAAAATGGTCAATTTTAAGGTTGTGATTGTAAAAAGTAGGAATAAACACAAGCAATTAGGTGTATATCAGATAGAATGTTAAATTAGTCTATGTTGAGGGTTTGGTTTTTATTAAAGCCAAGGCTTCACAAATATTTTACGTTAAGGGTATTTAAATTTATTCCCCAATGTCATATCGCGGACAAATAGTTAGGAACCAATCTATAACAGTTTACATAGCTGTTCACGGGCAATTAACTAATATGAAATGGTCATAGGAAATTAATCAATCATAGGAAAATGGCCGATCACTACTGCTAATTTCAGAACCCTATATCTCCCCTATTTTCCAACTGATTTCAATGATTCTTTTTCTTTTATTTTGATGTAAATTTAGTTCTCTGCCGATTGGCACTAACAGATTATAAATACTGACAGTGGACAGACGGATTTTCATAAACAAAAAAAAAAAAAAAAAAATAAAAAATATAATACTGGTTCTACGTATCTTGAAATGTTAGGTCTAAAGTTTTAGGGAGGAAGGAGTCATTTTTTTTTTTTTTTTTTTTTGGTCCATTACTAAGGTTCACTAATGAAAATAAACCAAAAGCAAGAAACAGAGAAGGCGTAGAAACAATTTTTTTAGGTGTTGGTATCCCCAAAAACTATTCTTCTCCGAGATAGTACAAGAGGGCAATTTCGGCATCTATGACGATTCTGATCAAAGAGGAGATTTTTAGTTCTGATGGGTAGTCTCGTGTGTAAAGTCAAGTCATCACTGAGCATGTTACTTGTCAGTAACCCGAGTTACTAACTGGTGTAGTTTCTTTCCAGCAGCTCCGTATGTAAAGGAACTATGCAAAACACAGTCAACTAACATAATTACTTAATCGCTTCCTCCCTACCAACTTAAGCAGTGTGAGGTTCCGTCTTATGAAGCTTGATCTAATTTTCTTACTCACGAACCATCACATTTTTCCTTGTACGATCTAAGCCCCTCTGATCTAAGGCCTCTTTACCCCACATTTTCCATGTTCTTCTGGATCTTCCTAGAGGTATCTTTCCCTCCACTGTTTTCTCGCATCATTCCTAGCTATACAGTTCTCAGACACAGGAGAAATGTCCAAACCTCTCTGGAGAAATGCTCAAGAGACACAGGAGAAATGTTCCTCAATGATGTCTACTGTTGGCGATATGCCGTAATTGGCGCTTTTAGTCCACCAATAACGCTTCTGACTTAGCTATTGGAGCAGTAATTGAACAGTTTGGAAAAGATGGTTGGAAGCCCATAGCATTTATCTCGAAGAAACTCTCAGATACGCAGAAAATCTACAGAGCATATGATAGAGAATTATTGGGAATATATTTAGCAGTAAAGCACTTCAAACACTTGTTGGAAAGCCGAGACTTTAAGATTTTATTCACCTTTTCTCCCAGTAACTGTTGGTTTTTTGGTTACTCCTGTAGAGAAGGTTTCGAACTGAAATCACCAGAGATTTTAATAGATCACAAACCGCTGACGTACGCTTTCAAGCAAAAATATGATAAAACATCACCAAGGCAACAACGGCAGCTTCAGTACATATCTCTGTTCAGTACCAGAATTTATTACATAATTGGAAATTACAATATCGTTGCTGATATGCTATCACGTCGAGGTCACCAATTGTAGGGGGAGGGTTGATGAGTTTTATAAATGGAGAAGATCTTATATAGAAACACTTTATTATTTTACAATCTAGCTCATTTCGTTATTTTACTCAGCAACTAAACTTTTACTTTCACTTACTATATATAGTAAAGGGAAGTATTGCGATCGTGAAAATTTTCGAATTCCAGTTTTCAACGGAAATACACGTTTTAGGGTCCCCTGAGTCCAAATAACCAAGTCCCGCAAAAAGGTCGGTTGTGTGTGTGTTTGTGTGTGTTGTGTGTGTGTGTGTGTGTGTGTGTGTGTGGTAACTCCCGGGCGGAAACGGTAAGTCCTATGAAACTGAAATTTCATACTTAAGACAACTATACGCCCGAGACGTGGCAAAACTTTTTTCATCAAAATGAGCTTACCAGAAGAGGCACTTTATACCATGCATTTTGCACCTTTTTTCGATTTTCTCCAAAAAAGGTTCCGACGATTTTGATTAAACTCGCTATATCGATGTAAAATTTAATGGGCTTTAATATCATGTAGGGTTTTTTTTTTGGATAAAAATGGTCTGACAGGGCTTAAATGCCGATATTTTATTATTTTATTATCACCCAACTAAAGGAGAAAACAGAAAAAATATTTTTTAATGCAATTTTCCGTTTTTGAACATAAGAGCAGTAATATACATGTATGATATACCGTTGGAAAGCTAAAGATTTTAGAAAAAATATCATCTCATACACAAGCTTTTAAAAGTTAATGGAGAGTGATGAAAAGAAGATAAAACTAACTGATTATTTAAGATAATAATTTAATAGATTTTTTAATAAAACACATGTTTCTATATAAATTCAATTTGATTAATTCCTTTATAATTTCACGTATTTTTATCTCTAACTGTATTTGAAAATTCTTTCATTGATTTTAAAAATGGAGGTAAGTGAATGTCGTGTGTTGCTAGCACCAGATTTTTTAATCTTCCCATGTATTTTATTAAAACATATGTTTGCAATCGATTTTATCGATTGTTGATTTCTCCAAAATTTCTCATCAACGAATTCTCAAACATTTTAAGTGGGTAAAAGCACCTTTCAGCAAATTTTACCCGTGTCTTGATCTCTCTACCGATTCATCTACATGGGCACCGATATATTTAAAGTATGTGACTTGTTCCAGAAAGACACCATTTAAATGGACTATTTGGTATAAATTTGAAGAAATTCCTTACCAATCAAGATATTCAACCGGAGTCAAATAACATTGCTTTACATTAAAATCTTGAGCTCTTTCCTTAAAGGAGCTAAGGTGAAAACTTTAAACTGACCCAAAATATTGTATAGGAACTGGTACAGGTGCAGATGGAGGAAATTGGTGCGGTAAGTGGACCTTGTGATAAGTTCTATAAACCTCTGACGTCTACATTCAGCCACTCCTCCCTCCGTACTAACCAGGGTGGAATAACAAGATTAATTTCTAAGGACTGTCGTGAAACAAATATATATCAACTGACCCATTTGAGAATGAAACCAACACCGTCATGTTGTATTAAGTACTTTAGAACTACCCCTCCTGAGTGCTCAGCCATCAAGGACTCTTTAGACTTAATTAAATACTTTAAACTTGTCAAAACATAATCTATATTTCAAGAGAGCCGATAAATAAATTGTATATATAAAACAAATATTAAAAAATAATAATAAAAATGACAAAGTTTTATAGTAAATAGACACTTTAATATAACATGTCGGGCCGAGAGACCAATAAAATTAATTTTTAAACATAAATATATGAAAACCAATATATATATGTCACTTCATGCAACAATGGCTAATCGGACGATGCTATAGTGGGAGTTCTAAATTTTGAATATCCAGGTTTAATTAGGATAGGGATCTTCTCTACGAAGGACGGCATAACAAAGGATTTTTTACTCCTATTGAAAAAATCCTAGGACCACCTGCGGGTTTGAACCCGTGACCTTGGCATAGAAGGCTGTTATGCTAGCCACCCTGCTATAAGTAATCCCTATATGGGATTAAAACAAACAAAAACAAAGTGAAAGAGAAAAAATGTCCTAAAAGAGCTGAAGAAATTTAAAATAAATAAATTATTTCAGCAGAAAAATGAAAGAATACTAGGCCAACAGAAAAGCTTAAAGGTATCGGCAGGAAAGCAACAACACGCCAGAAGTGGTAGACAACAGATGTGAACGCAAGGACCGTGGCTTCGGATAGCCCAACCGAAAACAAAAAAAAATTATTCCACAATGCTTAAATTCGGATAAAATAAATAATTATCTCTTACATTAAAATAAACAAACAAACAATCTTACATTAAAAGTAGGATAATTGATCTACAATCTACCATGGGATTTGAATGTAAGAAGGGAAGATGCATGGAAAATATGAGCAGGTAGGTCATTCCTGAGGGCTGCATAGAAATGATTTTAGTTCTCTGCGAAGGACTGTAAAAGGTAAAAGGATAACGGGTAAATAAAGCTTCAGTTAAATTATGCTATTCTATAATTCAGGATGTGATCTTCAACATATTTGAATTTATGCATGTATTTCTTAGAAAACCAAGAATTGCCAATAGGAATGACCGAAATATTGAAAAGAATATTATTTAAAGAAAGTCGATTAAACAAAACTTAGGGACTTAATAAACATGCAGTTGCAAGTAAATTAGAATTGCATTGATATTATTATTTGACTATTTCATATTGATCAAGGATTGATTAGGCTGAATTGAAATAATTATAGGGATAAACTATTTTTATCTACATCATAACTCCATGCTGGTTTTTTATGTTTTGTTTTTTATAACTGGTGTTTTTTTTCCGTGAATATAATAGACCTTCAGGCAAACATTGTGGTTTTCCATGCAAAACAATGACAAGCAAGTGGGAGAGAGATTTTGAAATTCGGGCAGAATTGCGGCCTCTAAACAAACCTATGACATTTGTAAATTTTAATGTATATTAAGCTGGTGTTGGAAAATTGCCCATTGAGAATCACCACCTTTTTTCCTGAATACAAGTTCATACCTCATTCCGATTTCATGAATGGTACATCGTTGGATTTAGAATTCCCTGGGTTTTCTCTTGAAAATCTCCATGCAGTGTTTTTATATGTAGCATTTTTTTTTGTTTTTTTATAGCTAATGTTTAGTCTATGTAGATTTTTCTAGAATATTATCTTCTTATTAAAATTGTTCAAATATTTTAAAATAGTTTTTCCTTTTTTATTTATTTTTTTCCAATCGAGAGACAATTTCAATCCATTCTTACATTATTGTTGTTCCGTAATTACTCCTTTATAATTTGATTAACCTTATTCTTTTTTATTTTATTTTTTGGCTAACGTTCTTTCCTTTTCCTTTATAAATCTATCCAAGCAAGAGTAAAAATTCAATCTTTGGTACGGCCACTAAACAAGTTCTAAGCGAGGTCATATTATAATAGACACCGTTTGACTCGACTTCGCTAAGCCGAATACGACGCCTTACTTAATACTTTCTGCCACCACGGTCCCAAATACCTCCTCAAAGATCTACGGACCACTTTATGGGGACAACTGCTATAGGGAGCACTCTAGCAGCATCAATTTAACTTTTTGAGCAATATTCACAATTTTCACGCGTGATTTCTTTCAAATATCTCAGTAGAATACTGTAAGCATATTGACCCCATTTCAATCGAATAATGAGTGTAATTTTATATCTTCTTGGAGGTGAGATATTTTTTTTAAATATTTATTTTAATGATATTTCCAAGTTCATAATACAAACAACGCATAAAACAAATTATTACATAATGGTTTAAAATTTTTAAATGAATAGTAGAATATTACTGTCTATAGGCAATTAACTAATATGAAATGCAATGAATAATTCAAAGTAAAATGGCCTATAATAGCCCATCACCACGGCTAATTTCAAAGCGCTGTATCTCTGTTATTTCTGAACCGATTTCAATGATTTTTTTTTTTTTTTTCGTTTACTAGGAATATTTTATGCCGGTTTACTGATTCTAAAATTGTGTATGTATTTTTCTCTATTTTCGAAAATTCGCGTTTTTATGGGTAAAATTTTATTTTGTTCTCTTTTTCTTTTTTATGATTATTCCCGGTTTCTTGGATATAAATTTCTAATAATGTTTTCCTCTATCTTAAAATAACTGAGTTATTGAATTAAATCATTTTTAATCGAACCCCATTTATAAGGGAATCACATTTCTTATAAGAAGTGCCTTGACCCTATATTAAAAATTTTTTTTTCTAACTAATCGGCTGGTATCAACACGTAGGTATTAGGATCATCTCTGGATACTTTTGTATTTTTGTGAGAAGTTTTAAAAAAATTGGTCAGATAGTTTCGGAGAAAAGCCGCGTACGGGGTACAACGGACAAACGGATTTTTTTTTATTCGTTATTTGGGTTCTACGTATCTTGAAACCAAGCTCTCTAGTTTTAGGTTTGTTTTTGTTTTTTGTTTTGGTCGTTTACAAATTATGATAATTGAAAACAATAAACCAAAATACATCAAGTGAATATGAGCAGCGATTATTGGCTTTATACAGGCGTGAGATTCAATTTTAAAAAACCTGGTGGGGACTTTCACTTACTTCCGTGTTTAAAATCGATTAAAGAATTTTCAAATATAGTTAGAGATGAAAATAAGTGAAAGTACTAAAGAATTAATTAAATTGAATTTCTATAGAAACATGTGTTTTATTAAAAAATAGATTATATTAAATAATCAGTTAGTTTTATCGGTTTTTCCCCACTCTTACAAGATTGTGTATTAGATAATAGTTTTTTCTTAAATCTTTAGCTTTCCAACAGTGTATAATATATGTATATTACTGTTCTTATGTCCAAAACCATAAAATTGCTCAAACAAAATATATTTTCAGTTTTCTCCTTTAGTTGGATATCTAATTCGTTCAATTTATATATTTACTTGTTTTTTATCAATGGTAACAAGATGATATGGTTATTTTTATAGAATCTACAAAATTAAAAGTAGTTTAGAGGAAGAAAATTTAAAATATCGGCATTTAAGCCCCATCAGACTATTTCAAGCAGAATTAAACCTACATGATATTAATGCTTTTTAAATTTTATATCAATATAATGAGTTTAATCAAAATCGATAAAGCTGTTTTTGAGAAAATCGTAAAAAGGTTCAAAATGCATGGTATAAAGTGGCTCGTCTGGTCAGCTGATTTTGATGAAAAAGGTTTTGTAACATCTCGAGCTTATAGTTGTTTCAAATATGAAATTTCAGTTTCAAAGAACTTTTAGATTACGCGTTGGAGTTTTTACACACACACACATACACAGACCTTTTTTCGGGACTTGGTCATTTGGACTCAGGGGACCCTTAAAACATATATTTCCGTTAAAAACTGAAATTCGAAAATTTTTACAATTACTCTACTTTCCCTATTTCATACATAGGTAAGTCAAAGTAAAAATGTAAATTACAAATGTTATTTGTCTGGTATTTTAAGACTTACATATAAATATATAATTTTGAAAAAATGAATAGTTATCATCTATAGCTTAAGATATTACATATGTTGGAAAGCTTGATGGTTGGGGAGATGAAAAAATAATTGATGTACAAGTGGTTAAAGATAAGGCTTTAAGAATGGATATAGGCAAGGGATTCCCAAAGAAGATATTTATAAAAATAGATATAATACATAATATGTAGGTGCATAGTGTGTAATATCTAATCCTACGGCTCTATCCCTCCCTACCCATGAGGTGTGACCATTTACTACTCACAGTAAATGTCTGATGAGAGAGCTGACAAAATGCTGTTATGTTTTTGTTTTGTTTTTTACTTTCACTTACTATATATAGTAAGGGGAAGTATTGCGATCGTGAAAATTTTCGAATTCCAGTTTTCAACGGAAATACACGTTTTAGGGTCCCCTGAGTCCAAATAACCAAGTCCCGCAAAAAGGTCTGTGTGTGTGTGTGTGTGTGTCTGTGTGTGTGTGTGTGGTAACTCCCGGGCGGAAACGGTAAGTCCTATGAAACTGAAATTTCATATTTAAGACAACTATACGCCCGAGACGTGACAAAACTTTTTTCATCTAAATGAGCCTACCAGATGAGGCACTTTATACCATGCATTTTGCACCTTTTTTTGATTTTCTCAAAAACTGTTCCGACGATTTTGATTAAACTCGCTATATCGATGTAAAATTTAATGGGCTTTAATATCATGTAGGTTTTATTTAGATAAAAATGGTCTGACAGGGCTTAAATGCCGATATTTTAAATTGTCTTCCCCTAAAGTACCTTTAATTTTGTAGATTCAATAATAATAACTAGATTATCTTGTTAACGCTGATAAAAAACTGGTAAATATATAAATTGAATAAATTCGATACCCAACTAAAGGAGAAAACAGAAAAAATATTTTTTTAATGCAATTTTTCGTTTTTGAACATAAGAGCAGTAATATACATGTATGATATACCGTTGGTAAGCTAAAGATTTTAGAAAAAATATCATCTGATACACAAGCTTTAAAAGTTAATAGAGAGTGATGAAAAGAAGATAAAACTAACTGATTATATTAGATAATAATATAATAGATTTTTTAATAAAACACATGTTTCTATAGAAATTTAATTTGATTAATTCCTTAATAATTTCACGTATTTTTATCTCTAACTGTATTTGAAAATCCTTTCATTGATTTTAAAAATTGAGGTAAGTGAAAGTCGTGTGTTGCCCGCACCAGATTTTTTACCATTAGGTACATTTGAGATCAAGTTGAGAAACAAATATATTGTGCAAGACCCTACAAAGAAAAAAAGTCGCAAGCAATTGTAAGTGTACCTATCCAACATAACTTAAATTGTTTTTTGAAAAGATAAAAAAAAAAAGTCTTTTGGAACTCTTTTAGAAAACCATTACCAACCACAATACTTTTCCTTACTATATATTTCATTTATAGATAAATTATAGTAAAAAAACTTGCGATCCTGTTTTATATCTAACATACTCTACCCTCTTTTTCCGTTCTTATGTCCTAAATTGTTTCCTATATCCTGGTATTTCTCCTATTTACGCATTTTTCTTCTACCAAAATTATTTTCAATATTGATATTTATGAGGGTTTTTTTTCTTATTTAATATATGATGGGCCACTGACCATTTAATTTAACTTGAAGGATGTACGAAATTCCGCGCCTTTCAGTACCTGCATTAGGAGATATCTCAGAGGCAGGGGAATATAATTCGGGTTAGTGGAGTAGGCCCGGGCCGAAATACCAGCTGCCCATGAAGTAATATTGAAGGCTCCCAGGAATCCTCACAGGAAATAATTGCGCTGGGCCGATGATGATGATGAAGATTCCATGGAAAAAGGGAGCGGCCGGGTGTTCTAACCCACCCCCTTCCTCCCTTACGTCCAAGTTTAGCATGATAAAAAAAAAAAGTAAGGGAAAAACATTATCAAACATAATTAAAACATGTAACAGAGCACCCTCAAACGGTCCGCTATTTAATTACATGGGAAGAGCTTTTCATTCGATGCTCTCAGCCTGAAGAGCCCCCTAGATTTTATCCTTTCCCGGAAACTACTTTTACATATTTTAAAAGAGTGATATATAGCCGATATAAGATACAAGAGAAAAATTTTAACGGCAGTCAACACCAACAGATTAATTAAATGTAATTTTTTTTAATTAGATGAAAAGAAATGAAAAGGGATTTTATTCAGGATCGAGTAGTCCACTAAGAATAACAAATATGTACACTACAATGTTATTTGTCTGATCTTTTAAGACTTAATTAAAAATATATAACAGACATTTCATCCCTTAAGAATAATTTACAGAGAACATAGGAAGTCCAATTTTTCCGGCTTCATTTGGAACATAATTATTTAGTTAAGTAACTATAAAAATAATATAAATAAAAGCAGATAACATCGAATGTTTAGTAATGTATCATCAAAGTATAGATTTTTCACATATTTGCGGAAGATTGTTTTTAGAGGAGATGGATAAATATTTGTTGTTTGAAAGTGGTTAGGGATGACACTATTCGGAGGGAGATGGGTAATGATTTCCAAAGTATGGTAGCACGGATGATGAAGTACTTTTCAAAGGACGCTGTTCTATGAGAGGGTAGGTATAGATCGGTGGGTTGGGATATTGTATTTAGGGTGTGCACGGAAAAGCGCGGAGTAAGAAGGTCAAAGATATAGGAAGGATTTCTGGCTCACAAGGATTGGAATAGGAAGATACCTTGAAGGTATTTGTTTCAGGATTCGGGATAGAGCTACCTTTGACCAGAATACCAATGAGAGACGTGTGACTGTGCTTAAGATAATACATATGTTGGAAAGATTGATGGTTAAAGAGATGTAAAAATAATTGATGTTTAAATGTTGCTAAAGATAAGGCTTTACGAATGGATATAGGTAAGGAATTCCAAAATAGTATAGCACGAATGACAAAGGATTTATTAAAGGAGGCAGATCAGTGTATGGGTTGGGATCTATTGTTTAATGAATGAATGAGGAATAAGTGGTAAGCACATTAAGGATATAAAGATGTTTTTTTGTATTGTGAAACTGGAAGAGACAGACTCCAAGGAGGTATTGCCGGCGGAAAGTGGGATAGAGCCAAATCAACTTGGTATACCTTCTAGAAACATGGGAGAGTCTGAGAAATTCACATGTAAATCTAATGAAATAATTCATAAGTCCTTTGAGTCTCATCTTGAATTTCTCAGACTGTCCGCTATATAGGAGACAACGGTAGTCAAAATAAGGGAAAAGACCATACAGAGTAGCATACGGGTTTTAGAAGGGATGGAATCACGAAAAATTAGGGATTGTCTAATAATTCATTTGCGGGTGATTTGAGACATGTGGTCACTGCAGGATAGTTTTGATCAATGACACTAAGATTTCTGAGGTGTGAAAATGGATAGACAGTTTGTTGAGGTGAAGTAGAGGATAATACGGAAGAGAATTGAGAAGGTTCTGGGAACCGATGAAGATGAATTTGGTTTTTCCAACATTCAGCTTCAAATCATTGGTCGTAGCCCATTCATTGATATTAAACAGTATCAATATTAGCCAGAACCTCACCAATTAATTTCATCTCGTAATTATTATACTTAAAAGACAGCGAATCGAAGGCAAAAATAGAGAAAACGGAGGTGGCTTGGTTGGAAAATTCTTTCTTTAAGATTTTATATTAACCTTTTACTGAAAAAGTGAAATTAATAGTCAAAATTGGTGAGATGGGGTCTCTCAGACCCCAGACCTCATTTTTTTTTTAATCCTAAAATATCTAGAATTATTTATTCTTATAAAATACGTTAATTCAACCTATTTTCAATGGGTACCACACGAAAGGATGCTTATAAAATTGAATAAATATTATATTATTAAATACATTTTATAAATACTTTTTTTTTCTAAATGTTATATTCTAAGCAATGAAAACATTTGTAAAATAATATATAAACAAGTCCTTATCTTAAAGTTTATTATATTTAAAAAACGCAAAATGATTTAAAAAAATGAACTTTTATATTGTAAAGAAAGTATGCACAGCTAAAATTAGGCACACTTTTTGCTATAGGAAACCGAACATTGTCCACAAATATTTTGTTCACATTTAATACAAACTATAGATTACATCCTATCCTTGTTTTCTTGGACAAAAATAACACCTCCTTTTCTTCGGAGGGGTCTCCTGACTATATATGTTAGATTTTTCGGGTTTTTTTTTCCCTAATAATCATTAAGCTTTAAACCGAAGCTCCCGGGGAAGCTTGGGATTTTCTGACCGTCTGGTAATGTGATCCTTTAATTTGTTAAAGGGTAATCCCAGCTTCTTACTAAAATTAAAAAAAGTGTGAAAAATGAAAAATATCACGAGACATTTCTTTTAACAAATTGAAAAACACACTTTCAATAAATCCGAACAGTAATGGTGAGGTGGGGTCTATAGGATCCCAAAAACACTGTCCAAAAGCGATACTGGATAAAAACTGACTAAAAAAGAGTGCTATATTACAATCATGTCGAGACAGGAAATGTCAGGTTTCAATAGCCAACTTTAAAGATGCTCTGGGGTCTGCAGAACCCACCTACAGAGAGGTTAGAGGTTAAACAGGAACCGAGAATAAAGCAATTACTTGAAGATCTCATATGAAAAATCATTACACAATGGTTTATAATCTCTAAACAAATCTTACAATTTATATATACATACATATATATATATATATATATATATATATATATATATATATATATATATATATATATATATATATATAGATAGATAATTAACTTATATAAATAGCAATATATATTAATCAAAAAGCTTAAGAAAAACGAATTATTAAAAATAATTAGAAAACAATGTTTGCTATTCTTCCTCTTCTACTGGCATAACAGACGCATATAGCTGTCCTTGGCCTGCTCAACCAGCCCTTCCTACTGTGCTCTATCTTCTGCAGTTGTCGTTATTCCTAGCTTTCGGAGCATTGTCCCGCCATCTGGTCTTGGGTCTTACTCCCGGTCGCACTTCATCAGGATCGTGTGCCTAGCCATTTAAGACGCTGGATCTTTACGAACACGGACACTGCTAATTCCTGATACAGCCGATATACTTCCTTGTTTGTCCTTATCCTCCATCTTCCTGACCTTTGGACTGGTCCGAAGATCCATCAACTTTTCTTTCAAATCGGTCCAATTTTTCAGAAGCAGTCTTGTAAAACGTCCATGTCTCACATCCACATGTTGTCACTGGTCTAACAAGCGTCTTGTACAGCCTAATTTTAGTGGTCCTGCTCAGCAATCTACTTTTGAATAGCTTAATAAGAGCAAAATATGCTTTATTCTCAGCCACCAATCTAGCTCTTATATCCTCATCCTCATCAGCATCTTCATTGATACGGACCCCGAGGTAGCTAAAACTGCTCACCACTTCCAGCGTGTAATCCCTAATGACACATGTACGTTGAGGATGCACTGGTTTTTTCCTTCTGCATGCCATTACCTTGGTTTTCCCTTCATTAACTCTAAGACCCACCCACACGCCTTGCTTCTGTATCAAGCTTTGTGAACTCACCTCTCACGCTAAATAGGGATCTTCCAATGACCACCACATCATCTGCGTATGCCATTATCTGGGTCATCTTGGTGTAGATGGTTCCTCCTGGGTCCAGTTCAGCTCGTTTCACAATAGCGTGTAGAACAATATTAAATAGTAGAGGAGCTAATGGATCCCCTTGCCTTAATCCATTACTTACTTCAAAAGAGTCTGAGGGTCTACTCGGTCTCTTAACTCGTCATTTGTTGAGCACTAAGGTACACCTGGTCAGCCTGATGAGTTTATCTGGTACTCCCAACTCTCCCATAGCCACAAACAAAGATTCCCTGTTAATAGTGTCATATTCCGCTTCAAAATCTACAAAAAGCATCCACATAGACCTTTCGAATTCCCTCATCTTCTCAATGATCCTTCGAATAGAAAAAATCTGATCTATAGTGGATGTGTTGCGCCGAAAACCTCCTTGGTAGTCTCCTAGTACTGTCGGCACATGGGACTATCCTCCTATATAAAGCAATAGAAAATACCTTATATGCAATATTGAGTAACATGATTCCCTATGGTTCTTACATTGCGTGATGCCCCCCTTTCTTTTATAAATTGGCACTATTTGGCCCTTTAACCAGACACTAGGTATCACTTCTTCTTACCCAATTTTAGCTATAAGTTCTTGGAGCACAGTAGCTGTCTCCCAGTTTGCTCATCGATAAATATTTCTTAAGATGGTATTGTTCCATCCATTCAAGAAATAGTCATCACTAAGTTCCTTCAAACTATCTCCGCTATTTTTCGACCATTTTTAATTTTGGTTATTATTTATTTATTTTTTTTTGTTATTATGGAATATGATTCTCTATCGAAGCATAACGATCTATGTATTTGGTATTCATAAATTCGTATGGCGGACAAATGATTTTTTTTTTATCCGTCATTCCCGTTCAACGTATCATGAAATTTATTTGACGTAGTACAAATTTTCAGGGAGGTTTCTTTTTTTTTCTTGGTTAACATTACATTAATAAGCCAAAACTAGAAAATTTGTACAAATAATGTTTGAGAGACCATAATGTGTTAACCATGGTTAAGATACATAAAACATATTTCTTTACAACTTTTATTTGTTTAAATACATAGAAAATGAGATGATCTTTACACTGGTAAACGAAGTCAATAATATGCTCTTAGAAAATAGTATACCAATAATATCAAAACTTGAATTTTTTTCTATAAACTAGAAGAAGAAAAAAATCTTAAGCTTTCCAAAAGTAAACGACTATTCTTATTTTTCTGAAAGAAAGAGAATCAACCTCGACAAATATTTCTTTAGTATACGTATTGATTTAATTAATAAACTCCTTCATATTTCTTAATTATGTATTTTTCGCGACTTCTCACAAGGAAAGATTGTGAATAATTTAAAATAACAATTTTAAGATACTTTAGAGGAATTAATTTTTAAAAATCGGCATTAAAGCACTCTAAATAAAGGTAAAAAGTTTTGTTTTGATTTTTTTTTAATCAGGAGACTCTAAAAGACGTATTACCATTGAAAACTCAAACTTGAAAATTTTCACGATCACAACACGTACTATTTATTTCATACTTAAGTGATTGAAAGTAACAATATATCATTCTGGTTCTAAAATAAATGTTTGGAAAAAAAATTCTCGAACTGAAGATTATATAAAGGATTTCGTTAGTACTTTTATTAGAATAAGGGAATTCGGACTACCTAAATCATAAATATTTTAATTGAATAAACTAAAAAAAACAAAAAACAATATTTTTATTTTATGTAATATTTGAAAGTAAAATAAGCTGCTTTTGATTTTTGAAAAAAAATCTAGATAAATATTGTGCCTCTCCCAAAAGGCAACGACAACTGGCTTCATGGTTCGACAAATCTCTGATGGCTTTTTTCTGATCCCTTTTCTAAAGCCTTTACTTAAAATAAGTTTTTATTTCCATAGAAACCCCTTTTTTTCCCTCTCTTTTTATAAAACCTATTCAGTTTTAGCCGCAGAAATATATATAAATTATGTAAAACTCGATTTTATAGTAGAAATACCTAAATTTAACGATAGTAATTTTTATTTTATCGAAGAAATCTAACTATTAGCTCGAAAACTAGGAAGAATGACATCGCTTTGACCCACGAAATTTAATTTCGGCAAATATTTCTATGCCTATTTTTTTAATATGCCACAACTTTTACTTGTTTAACTATTAAAATGTTTTCATCAAAATCAGCTAACCAGACGAGCCACTTTATAACGTGCATTTTGCACCTTTTTACGATTTTCTCAAAAACTGCACTAACGATTTTGATGAAACTCGCTATATTGGTGTACAATTTAAGAAGAATTAATATCATGCAGGCTTCATTCTGATTGAAATAGTCTGATGAGGCTTAAATGCCGATATTTTAAATTGTTTGCTCTAAACTACCTTTAATTTTGTAGATTCTATAAAAATAACCGTATCATTTTGTTACCATATTGATAAAAAACAGGTAAACATGTAAGTTGAACGAATTCGATATCCAACTAAATGATAAAACTGAAAGTATATTTTTTTAATGCATTTTTTTGGATTTGAATATAAGAACAGTAATAAACATGTATAATATACTGTTGGAAAGCTAAAAATTTTAGAAAAAATATTATCTAATACACAACCTTGTAAGAGTGAGGAAAAGCCGATAAAACTAACTGATTACTTTATATAATAATATAATTGTTTTTTTCAATAAAACACATGCTTCTAAAGAAATTAAATGTAATTAATTCTTTAATAGTTTCACTTATTTTTATCTCTTTTTTTTTTTATCTGTCGGGAGAGCGGCGTTGTCTAGTATAGTAGATAGAGCGCTAGTCTACTGTGCTTCGGGTCTTGGGTTCGAATCCCGTTTGAGACGGAAAATTATTTATTCTGTTATTTCAGCCAGGGACGATCCGGGTATAAAGACCCTCCTGGGACAGACCCAGCCTCTACAAAGTGGGTACCCAAAAATGGGGAAAATCCTGGCGTCAGAACGTGATCTCGGCCGAATCACCCCATTGCACGGCCGTCGGCCTTGAACCAGTACGAATCTCTATATGTACTGAGCCCAAGACTCTTCATGGGTTGTAGTGGCACAGGTTTTTTTTTTTTTTTTTTTTTTTTTTTTTAACTATAAAAACTAAATTTTAAAGATTACTTAAGCTAAGGAATATAAATTATTATATATAACAATCCCTCGTGATAATGAATTTTCCTTCATTTTAAATTACCTATGACGAACATACAACTATTATTCTTCCAACGGTTCTTTAAGGATGCGAAACGTGGCCGCTTACTTTGAAGGATAAACAACGGCTTAAGGTTTTCGAGAATAAGGTACTGCGTAAAATATTTGGTCCGAAGAGAGATGAGGCCACTGGGGAGTTTAGAAGGTTGCACAACGCGGAATCGCGGAGTTTGTACCCTGTGAATATAATTGAGTTGATAGCATCGCGGAGACTCAAATGGGCGCGTAAAGTTGTTGGGCTTAGTGAGGAACGGATTCCGAGAAAGTTGGTATTCGCTGAACCGACTGGTAGGCGTCCGAAAGGTAGACCGAAGCGTCGATGGGAGGATTGCATTAAGGCTGATCTCGGGGGCTTGGGCTTGACCGGTGAACATTGGACGAGTCTGTGCAGGCGAAGTTTGGTGGTATCGGCATCGAACCTTCGGGTTCGGTAAGCCTATTATTATTATTATTATGACGAACTTACACCTCTTCCTTATGTATTTTTGAACATAACATTTCTTTTTAATATATTATATCAACTATCTATATCACAAATATTATTTCCGAAAAGAATTCTAATCCCGAAAAATATATCTTACAATATATACACACAAGAAAGAAAAAAAGTTTATATATTAGTTGATTTTGGAACCAGGAATATCTCTACCTTTAATACGTAAATTACGTTTTTCGCAACTTCCTATTTTTCTATACTTCAAAGTACCTTAGAAATACAATATTCGCAACCTATATGCTATTAAATACATACAAATATACTTAAAACTAACTGAAAAACGAAAATGAAATTAGTATAAAGTGATTTATTTACAGAAAATCAGACGGGATCCCCCGTAAATTAACAAATGATAATAATATTCCTGTTAGATACCCGGAAAATACCTAAAGGGAATTTTGGTAACCTAATAAAAAATCAAGAGATTGGAAATATGATACGAAAAAAATTCTACTTACGTTTTATTAGCCGTCACATGATAAAACGTCAGGCGCTGTAACAAAGTTATTATTATTTAATTTAATATAAATAGAGAATCAAAACAATTTTTGATAAAATGTCATTTATATACTTACGTTGGTGAGCATTTTTTAGAGTAATCAGTGAAAAATCGATACATAGTGTGTCTTATTCAAATATTTATTTCTTTATAGGAAATGATGTAGAAATACATACATAATTTATTTATGAATTTTAATATTAAAGTGACTCCGTAAATTCTTCCCTCCTACATACTTCCTCATTATCCAGTCCTGCCTCACTGACAGGTCCTTAATTAAATCACAATAGTTCCTATTCATCCCTTTTTAATTAGTATGCTGATGTTCCGCAAGGCAGTATATTAAAACTCATTGTTTATACAACTGATATCCAATCCCATCCTAATACATCCCTTTCTACCTATGCTGATGACACTTGTGTGTTATCAGTCAACAAAGATCCAACTACTGCCTCCCAAACTCTCCAATCCCACATCAGAGACCTTGAAGTATGGTGTCAGAATTAGAGATTAAACATTAATTCCAATGACTCCTACCAAATTATCTTTACCCTTCGTCGTAAAGGTATGACATCCTGCCCAACAGTATCCTTCAATAACACTCCTCTTGTCCCGGTTGAAGAGATCCAATATCTAGGACTGCACTTTGCCAAACGTCTTACTTGGAACCCCCATACAAGACTGAAACGAAAAGAAACTGCCCGACGTTTTCGACTACTATAACACTTACTGGACAAACGCTCAAACCTTCCACTTAAGTACAAAGGCTCATCTACATGACTATCATAAGACCTATGTGGACTTATGGAGTGAAGATTTGGGGCTCAACTAAACCATCAAATTCTTCCCGTATCCAATCCTTACAATCAAAAATCCTTCGAAAAATCCTCAATGCTCCTTATTTGTCACAAATAAACTCATCCATAAACACCTTAATGTTCCCTATGTTGCTGACCTGGCGCGAACCATTTATTCATGACAAACTCCAGTCCTACTCTAATCCACAAGTTTCAATCCTCGCTTTCTCTCCAATCCCAGATAATCCTCCGAAGCTCCAGAAAAGAAGATGGCCCCGAGACATTCTAGTTTAGCATAGAGAGCTGCCAATGTGTATTATCCCTACATGTGAATCATGGCAGTGTATAATGTATCACATTTAATCAATAAATTTTATAATACATTTGTAAATATCAAATATATATATATATATATATATATATATATATATATATATATATATATATATATATATATGTGTGTAAAATCAAGAATTTTATTATTCTTGATTTCATTATCATATGTTAATATTTCATCAAGGGAGGTTATATCTCTGTTATGTTAGTTGAATGTATTAATCAAAGGACTGTTAAACAATTCTTTATTTTAGGTAACTATGTTCATTGTAAATTATGTTTGTTATCTAATTGATTATTTTATTTTTATGTCACAAATTGTAATAATTAAACCTTTATTTTAGCATCGTTTAACTCCTGATTCATTTAAATTAGAAGAAGAATTACAAATTGTTTAACTATCAGTAACGATGGCCGTTGAGAAGAAGAGGTTATATCTGCACATTATAAAGGGAGTTGAAGATTTGTTTGAATTGGTAGCTTTGTCTAGCGATAAAGTGCTATGGTATGCGCTCCCTCCTCAATTGAAGAATTTAACCTTACATAAGGAATTGTTGGCCATAAAAACCGTTACAGATAGTATGAATTCCATTACTAGAATAGGGGGTTATCGTAAAATTGCAGTTCCATTCAGTACGGCGTTGCAAAAAAAGTATTGGGATGAAGAAGAAAATTTTTGTATAGACGAGAATTACCTAGAAGAATATAATGACGAAAAAATATCATGTAACGAATTAAAATCTAATGAATTTTTTTTTATAGAACGAATTAAAGAGTTAGAAAACTGTATTTTAGCAGCTAATGAGTTCAGTTTAAGGGAAATTGAACTCAAATTCTTAATATCTAAATACGACAGTAAGAAAAATGCAACGTCTTGGATAAATGAATTTGAAAAAGAATGTGTTAGGTTCAGTATCACAGATGATGTAAAAAAAATAGAAGTTTTAAGACTTTTTATTGATGACAGTGCGCAAGAATGGTATAGTGCTAATTTAAATAAATTGTCATTAACTCGTTGGGAAGACTGGAAAAAATCGTTTTTATTAGTTTATAGTAAGAAGGGTTGGTCGGCCATTCGATCAGCATTTCATTATAAACACATGTTTGGCTCTTTGATTAAATATGTTCTGAAAAAAGAACGCTTATTGCTCGAAGCAGACAAAGATATTCCAGAGAAATTTAGACTTTATCAAATAGTTTGTAATCTACCGATAGACATACAGGATAGATTAGACAGAGACACAATAAAAACTGTAGATGATTTAATAAGAGAGCTAAAAAAAATTGATGATTCATATATTATCAGTAGAAAATTAGATGAAAGGAAAGATGAGGGAAAGAAGAAACACGATGATTAAAAAATAATTGTCAACTTAGCGGAATTTAAGAAAAAACCATGTCCAATATGTGACGCACTAGGTTATACAAATCGGTATCATCCTACAAATGTCTGTTGGAATAAAATCAAGGCATCGCAACATAGGAAAATTAATTTAACCGAAAAAGAAGATGATGAGGAAGAGAAAGACAAATTGGGCATTGAGAGGAGGACGACCTTAATCCAAAAAAATCTGGTGCGGGCAACACACGACTTTCACTTACATCAATTTGAAAAATCAATGAAAGAATTTTCAAATAGAGTTAGAGTTAAAAATACGTGAAATTATTAAAGAATTAAATAAATTTAATTTATATAGAAACATGTGTTTCATTAAAAAAACTATTATATTATTATCTTTAAGTTTTATCTTCTTCTCATCACTCTCTATTAACTTCTAAAAGCTCGTGTATGAGATGATATTTTTTTTTAATTGCATTAAAAAAATATTTTTTCTGTTTTCTCCTTTAGTTGGGTATCGGATTTATTCAATTTATATATTTACCTGTTATTTATCAGCGTTAACAAGATAATCTAGTTATTATTATTGAATCTACAAAATAAAAGGTACTTTAGGAGAAGAAAATTTAAAATATCGGTATTTAAGCCCTGTCAGACCATTTTTATCCAAATAAAACCTACATGATATTAAAGCCCATTAAATTTTACATCGATATAGCGAGTTTAATCAAAATCGTCGGAACCGTTTTCGAGAAAATCGAAAAAAGGTGCAAAATGCATGGTATAAAGTGCCTCTTCTGATAAGCTCATTTTGATGAAAAAAGTTTTGTCACGTTTCCAGCGTATAGTTGTCTTATATAGGGACCCTAAAACGTGTATTTTCGTTGAAAACTGGAATTCGAAAATTTTCACGATCGCAATACTTCCCCTTACTATATATAGTAAGTGAAAGTAAAACTAGTATGCCCGGAAAAGTCTACACCATGTTCACTGATAAGAATTAAAGTAATAGTAGATAAGCGTAAAGTAGTTAAAGCGATATATGATAATGGCTCTACTTGATCTTTAATTAATGAAAATATCATTAATTTACTCAAAGCAAAATTAATTAGTAACAGAAGTGTTTTAAAGACAATAACTGGTGTAAATTTTTCTCAGAACCGGGCAAATTTACATATAAAAATCGGTGAGATAGAAGACAAATTAGATCTATGCAAAACTCAGCTCCCAGATCACCCAGCTGATGACGTCGATAAACAGGATAATGGAGATGATGATGAAGGTGATAAGTAAACATTATGACTGAACATCTCGTCATCAACTACAATATCCGAGGCCTACGTCAGAAGCAGGCTGAAGTTAAACTCCTCCTACAGCAGTATCGGCCATCGGTAGTGGCGCTGACGGACACCGTTCTTCCAGCATCTGAGTGGCTGTATATCCAGGGTTACATCGCGTACCGGGAGATGTGCAATCCAGGGACTGATGAGAGTGTCGTCATCTTGGTCAGAAGAGATGTTCCTTCACGGTTAATACCCAACCCGGTTGCTTCTACCAAGGGTACTCACATAGTCACAGTCGATGTTCACCTGAAACATCGGTACACTTTCTGCTGTGTCTATAGGAGACCCAAGGCTATAGCAACATCTATGAAGCTACTGCTGCAACACGCCCAGGGTAGAAATCGATTTGTCGTCCTTGGGGACTTCAACGCTCGACATACTGCCTGGCTGTGTAACAGTAATAACATGATGGGTACTTACATCTCCAAGACCAGGATGGCGGTCTTTCACCCTGGGGTGCACACCTTCAAGCATGCGGCCCGACCTTGCTGGACATCCACACTAGACCTTCTCCTGACCAGGGATCAGCACACCGTCACGGGGTGCCTTGCACTCCCGTACGGACCGTCTGACCATCGGCCTGTGCTTTACACCTTTGAGGGAACGCCCTCCACACCCCCGGCGAGCAAGTACCTCTTTCACAAGGCCGACTGGAAGGGCTATAAGGCTAGTGTCGATAATACACTACCCAAGATACAGCCTCTGAGATCTGAAGCCGAGGTGGATGGCGCTGTGGCCGTCATCACCACTACCATACAGAAGTCAGCGAATTATAATATCCCTAGGTTCAGCCCCCAGCCGATCGCTCTCAGAAAGCCTCCGAGGCACATACTCGCCTTGGTAGCCCAAAGGAACAACCTGAGGAACGTCTTTTACCGCACGGGTGATTACGGCTTGAAACCGGCCATCAATGCGATGACCAGGCAGATAGCCAGCCTCATGCGTGCCTGGAAGACTGCCCTCTGGCACGAACAGCTCCGGAGGACTCATGACGACCAGAAGCAATTCTGGAAACTCTTCAGGACTCATGTCGCCAAGAAGAGGACCGTGCACCTGACGTCTGAGAGCGATCTGTTGACCCCGGTTGGACAGACTGAACTCCTGGCTACCGACTATGAAGCGAGGGAAGAGGCTCGTGTGAGTGCTGCTCCTGGACTTCCAGAAGGGAGACCTCCGTCCTCCAATGAGAAGCCCATCCACTTCACCTTCAAGCAGCTTGAGTCGGTGCTACGACGTACTAAGGGCAATAAGTCCTCTGGGAAGGACGATATTCCTTATGTCCTGTTGAAGATGCTCCCTAGGAGGGGTAAAGCCTTCTTATTGAACATATTTAACACGTGCATCCGGTTATCGTATTTTCCTAAGGCTTGGAAAGAAGCGATCGTAGTGCCACTACTCAAACCGGGGAAGAGTGGAGATTCAACGGAACACTATCGCCCGATCAGTCTTCTCTCGCACATGAGTAAGATCTTAGAAAGGCTGGTTCACCACCATCTGATGAAGCACTGTACGGAGGAGAACATCATCCCACCTGAACAGACAGGATTCCAACGAGGGGTAGCCTGTGAACACCATCTGGCGAAGTTGCAGGCCCACACAATGGAGCGGATGAGGAAGAACAACGATGCCACAGCACTAATCTCCTTGGACTGCACACAGGCCTTTGATTGTGTGTCTCACACTCTTTTACTCCGCCGTCTGGAGGAGTTCAAGTTCCCTGCCTCCCTATGCCGATTGATCCGAAGCTATCTTAGTCGAAGATCTTTCGTTGTAGGGGTCGGCGGGAGCCTGTCGAATCCACACGATACCATCTGCGGGGTACCTCAAGGGTCTGTACTCGGGCCACTACTATTTGTCGTTTTCACGGCACCGGTGGTCTCAGTAAAGCATCCGGGAGCAACAGTAGCAGCCTATGCGGACGACATCGCCATTTACTCCACCAGCATGAGCGCCACCAAGGCACGTGACCAGGCTCAGAAAGCTGCCAACGTCATAGTTGGTGAATTGAAGAAGATCGGAATCAGAGTCAACCCAGCCAAAACGGACGCCATCATCTTGTCCTTCCAGAAGGGAAGAAGAAGTTACCCACCGAGTTTGTGATAGACAGTGTAAAACTTCCTCTCTCCAACTCAATTCTTTACCTAGGTGTGACCTTGGACCAACACCTGACATTCTCCAGCCATGTACGGGAAAGAATCAAGCTGGCCCGCAGGAAGTCCCATAGACTCTACCACCTACTCATCTCGCCGCAGCTCTCACTGCGACTCAAGTTGCAAATCTACAAGGCCGTTATCAGACCGACTCTACTCCATGGTGCGCCCCTGCTCCGCCACCTCTATCAGTCCACGCTCAAAAGGCTGCAGAGTTATCAGAACTCCGTCCTAAGGAGGATAGCCAGAGGAACCACACTCCAGCGGGCGAGAAATGCCACCATTCACGAGGAACTCCATCTTCCCTCGGTGCCAGAGTTCATCAGCAGGAGGCACGTCAAGTTCTTTGACGGGTTAAAGGCTTGTGCGAACCCTCTCTTCAGGGACGTAGTTCCACCACCTGCGCCTGGAAGATGGCAAGGCTCTCTCCCCTGGTCGACGTGGTCGACCCTGGGAAGGGGTCTGGACTCTGCAGTCTGACCCGCATACATTTAACCACCAGCAAAATGGTTCCTCCCCATTTTACTTCAACAAAGGCACAAAGCCACCCCACTCCTCAAGCGCATACCGCGCCCAGTGCGAAAGGAACCTTAGAATGCCAACGGGCATACGAGGCCTGAGCCATGGACTGTATATACCATTGCTGTTGTATATACATAGAATGTTTTTTGTATTTATTTTGTAAATAAAGTTGGAGGATAAGAAAAAAAAAAAAAAAATCTAATTGTTGTAAAAAATAGTAACTTTGATTATGATTTATTATTAGGTGTAGATGCAATAAAAAAATTCAAATTAGTACAAGATGAAAATTTACAAATTAAACAAAAAGTAAATCATAAATTGATAAACATTGAGAAGGTAACTGATAACATACCGATGGACAGCAACATTAAGAAACATATGATAAAGAGGAAAAGTTTTGCGGGGGATGTAGAGAAAGAAAAATTAAAGGTTGAAAATGAATTTTGTAAATTAGAGTTTAATAAACTTTATGAAGACCTAAATGAAAAATTGGAATCAGACCTGAATTATTTGCCAGAAGATAAGCAGAAGAAAATATTTAATTTACTTTACGAATATCAAACATGTTTTGCTAAAAACAAATTTGACGTCGGGTCAGTTAAATCTTGTGAAGCCCAAATCAAACTAAAAGAAGATCGATATGAATCTAAAAAGCCATATAGGTGCTCGATTCCAGATCAAGCAGAAATAGATGCCCAGATTTCTAAATTGATGGATAATGATCTAATTGAGGAATCTGATTCACCTTTTGCTAGTCCAGTGACATTGGCTTACAAAAAAGAAGACGGAAAAAGTACGCGATTGTGTGTGGATTATAGAGAATTAAATAGGACAGTAATCCCTGAATCTCACCCTTTCCCTAGGATAGACGATCTTGTTGTCAATGTAGGAGACTGCCGATGGTTCACAGCGCTGGATATCAACTCAGCTTTTTGGGCTATTCCAATAAGGGAAAAGGATCGAAAGAAAACTGCCTTCATTACCCAAAAAGGTCACTGACAATGGAAAGTTCTTCCTTTTGGCTTCAAGAATTCACCAGCTGTTTTCCAGAGAGTTTTGGCAAACATAATTAGAAGGTATCATTTAGACAAATTTTGTGTCAATTATATAGATGATATTTTCCAAATATTTTGATGAGCACTTATTTCATATCAAACAATTTTTTGAAGTGGCTAGGCAAGAGGCCTTTAAATTGAAATTGGTGAAATGTGGTTTTGCGAAACATTCGGTTAAGTACTTAGGCCATGTGATAGAAAGAGGAAAAGTCTATCCTGTTAGTGATAATCTAGCTGCTATCAAAAATTTCAGGCGACCTGAAACAAGAAAAATGGTTCGGCAATGGTTAGGGAAAATTAATTTTTATCACAAATTTGTTGATCATTGTTCACAAAGACTTGCAACGCTTCACTGCTTATTGAAAAAAGGCGTGAAATTTAATTGGACAGAAGAATGTGAGAAGAGTTTTAAAGAAATTAAGAAATATTTGTGTTCCAAACCGATTTTGGCCATTTATGATCCGGATAAAGATATTGTAATTGAAGTAGATGCGAGCCGGGTAGGTTTAGGAGCTGTCCTGAAACAGCCTCAAGAAGACGGAATTCTGCACCCAGTGGGATATTTTTCAAAAAAATTAACTTCAGGTCAGAGTAAAAGGGAAATAATGTATCTGGAATGTCTGGCTATTAAAGAAGCAATTTTACATTGGCAACACTATTTGATAGGTAGAGAATTCACTGTAACATCTGATCATAAACCACTCGTCAATTTAAAATCAAAAGCTAGAACCGATGAGGCAATAGGTGATTTAATGTTGTATTTATCCCAATACAACTTTAAAGTAGTTTACAAGGAAGGGAGAGATAATGTGGAAGCTGATTCTTTATCTCGAAATCCGGTTTTGGAAAGTTGTCATAATGAAGATGATTGTTTAAAAGTGGTTAATATTATACAAATTGAAGAAATTAAAAAAGATCAGAAAGCTCATGAAGAGGAGTTAAAAACGTCAGAGAAATCTATTCGAGAGGGTGAAATATATTTTAAGTTATTAAATAATAGAAAACGGATTTACGTTTCCAAATCTTTGGGCTGGTATTTAGTCGATAAGATCCATAATTTTTATGGTCATATTGGAAGTAAGCAAATAGCAGAAAAGCTCTGATCTTTTTATAACTTCAAAAATATGGATGTCATCATAAATAGTTATTGTAAACAGTGTGAAGTGTGTGCTAGAAATAAATCGAGATCAAGGCGACCGATCGGGTTATTGTCAAAGTTAGGACCACCAGAGTACCCTTTTCAAATTATGTTAATTGATACAATAGGAGGCTTCGGTGGAAACAGGTCTGGGCACAAATACATGCATGTCTTGGTGGACCACTGTACAAGATATGCATGGATATCAACTTCAAGAGGACAGATCGCTAATGATTTCATTAAATTATTGGAACCAATTTCTGAAGAAAATATCCAAATAATTTTGGCAGATCAATACAGTGCACTAAATTCGTCTAAATTTAAAACGTTTGTAAAAAAAATAGGTGCTCAGCTAATCTTTACAGCCGTTGACAATCCACAATCAAATGGCTTAAACGAACGTCTAAATCAAACATTAGTAAACCGCATACGATGTCGATTGAATGAAAACTTCAAAAGAAGACCCTGGACAACCATTGCTAAAATCTGTGTTGAAGAATATAACAACACAGTTCATGGCTCCACAAAGTTTTCACCGGCTTATTTACTATATGGGCGTGCCTCTGAAATTGTTCCGAAAGAGTTGGAAAAGGAACATAATTTACAGACAGATAGAGCAGAAGCATTCAAGAACTCACAAAGAAGATTTGAACAGAACAAGAGCAGAGTAGACCAGAAAAGAATTGATCACGAGTTTAATGAAGGAGATTTGGTTTATGTAACGAATGGTAATTGGGGACTTCAACGCTCGACATACTGCCTGGCTGTGTAACAGTAATAACATGATGGGTACTTACATCTCCAAGACCAGGATGGCGGTCTTTCACCCTGGGGTGCACACCTTCAAGCATGCGGCCCGACCTTGCTGGACATCCACACTAGACCTTCTCCTGACCAGGGATCAGCACACCGTCACGGGGTGCCTTGCACTCCCGTACGGACCGTCTGACCATCGGCCTGTGCTTTACACCTTTGAGGGAACGCCCTCCACACCCCCGGCGAGCAAGTACCTCTTTCACAAGGCCGACTGGAAGGGCTATAAGGCTAGTGTCGATAATACACTACCCAAGATACAGCCTCTGAGATCTGAAGCCGAGGTGGATGGCGCTGTGGCCGTCATCACCACTACCATACAGAAGTCAGCGAATTATAATATCCCTAGGTTCAGCCCCCAGCCGATCGCTCTCAGAAAGCCTCCGAGGCACATACTCGCCTTGGTAGCCCAAAGGAACAACCTGAGGAACGTCTTTTACCGCACGGGTGATTACGGCTTGAAACCGGCCATCAATGCGATGACCAGGCAGATAGCCAGCCTCATGCGTGCCTGGAAGACTGCCCTCTGGCACGAACAGCTCCGGAGGACTCATGACGACCAGAAGCAATTCTGGAAACTCTTCAGGACTCATGTCGCCAAGAAGAGGACCGTGCACCTGACGTCTGAGAGCGATCTGTTGACCCCGGTTGGACAGACTGAACTCCTGGCTACCGACTATGAAGCGAGGGAAGAGGCTCGTGTGAGTGCTGCTCCTGGACTTCCAGAAGGGAGACCTCCGTCCTCCAATGAGAAGCCCATCCACTTCACCTTCAAGCAGCTTGAGTCGGTGCTACGACGTACTAAGGGCAATAAGTCCTCTGGGAAGGACGATATTCCTTATGTCCTGTTGAAGATGCTCCCTAGGAGGGGTAAAGCCTTCTTATTGAACATATTTAACACGTGCATCCGGTTATCGTATTTTCCTAAGGCTTGGAAAGAAGCGATCGTAGTGCCACTACTCAAACCGGGGAAGAGTGGAGATTCAACGGAACACTATCGCCCGATCAGTCTTCTCTCGCACATGAGTAAGATCTTAGAAAGGCTGGTTCACCACCATCTGATGAAGCACTGTACGGAGGAGAACATCATCCCACCTGAACAGACAGGATTCCAACGAGGGGTAGCCTGTGAACACCATCTGGCGAAGTTGCAGGCCCACACAATGGAGCGGATGAGGAAGAACAACGATGCCACAGCACTAATCTCCTTGGACTGCACACAGGCCTTTGATTGTGTGTCTCACACTCTTTTACTCCGCCGTCTGGAGGAGTTCAAGTTCCCTGCCTCCCTATGCCGATTGATCCGAAGCTATCTTAGTCGAAGATCTTTCGTTGTAGGGGTCGGCGGGAGCCTGTCGAATCCACACGATACCATCTGCGGGGTACCTCAAGGGTCTGTACTCGGGCCACTACTATTTGTCGTTTTCACGGCACCGGTGGTCTCAGTAAAGCATCCGGGAGCAACAGTAGCAGCCTATGCGGACGACATCGCCATTTACTCCACCAGCATGAGCGCCACCAAGGCACGTGACCAGGCTCAGAAAGCTGCCAACGTCATAGTTGGTGAATTGAAGAAGATCGGAATCAGAGTCAACCCAGCCAAAACGGACGCCATCATCTTGTCCTTCCAGAAGGGGAAGAAGAAGTTACCCACCGAGTTTGTGATAGACAGTGTAAAACTTCCTCTCTCCAACTCAATTCTTTACCTAGGTGTGACCTTGGACCAACACCTGACATTCTCCAGCCATGTACGGGAAAGAATCAAGCTGGCCCGCAGGAAGTCCCATAGACTCTACCACCTACTCATCTCGCCGCAGCTCTCACTGCGACTCAAGTTGCAAATCTACAAGGCCGTTATCAGACCGACTCTACTCCATGGTGCGCCCCTGCTCCGCCACCTCTATCAGTCCACGCTCAAAAGGCTGCAGAGTTATCAGAACTCCGTCCTAAGGAGGATAGCCAGAGGAACCACACTCCAGCGGGCGAGAAATGCCACCATTCACGAGGAACTCCATCTTCCCTCGGTGCCAGAGTTCATCAGCAGGAGGCACGTCAAGTTCTTTGACGGGTTAAAGGCTTGTGCGAACCCTCTCTTCAGGGACGTAGTTCCACCACCTGCGCCTGGAAGATGGCAAGGCTCTCTCCCCCTGGTCGACGTGGTCGACCTGGGAAGGGGTCTGGACTCTGCAGTCTGACCCGCATACATTTAACCACCAGCAAAATGGTTCCTCCCCATTTTACTTCAACAAAGGCACAAAGCCACCCCACTCCTCAAGCGCATACCGCGCCCAGTGCGAAAGGAACCTTAGAATGCCAACGGGCATACGAGGCCTGAGCCATGGACTGTATATACCATTGCTGTTGTATATACATAGAATGTTTTTTGTATTTATTTTGTAAATAAAGTTGGAGGATAAGAAAAAAAAAAAAAAAAATCTAATTGTTGTAAAAAATAGTAACTTTGATTATGATTTATTATTAGGTGTAGATGCAATAAAAAAATTCAAATTAGTACAAGATGAAAATTTACAAATTAAACAAAAAGTAAATCATAAATTGATAAACATTGAGAAGGTAACTGATAACATACCGATGGACAGCAACATTAAGAAACATATGATAAAGAGGAAAAGTTTTGCGGGGGATGTAGAGAAAGAAAAATTAAAGGTTGAAAATGAATTTTGTAAATTAGAGTTTAATAAACTTTATGAAGACCTAAATGAAAAATTGGAATCAGACCTGAATTATTTGCCAGAAGATAAGCAGAAGAAAATATTTAATTTACTTTACGAATATCAAACATGTTTTGCTAAAAACAAATTTGACGTCGGGTCAGTTAAATCTTGTGAAGCCCAAATCAAACTAAAAGAAGATCGATATGAATCTAAAAAGCCATATAGGTGCTCGATTCCAGATCAAGCAGAAATAGATGCCCAGATTTCTAAATTGATGGATAATGATCTAATTGAGGAATCTGATTCACCTTTTGCTAGTCCAGTGACATTGGCTTACAAAAAAGAAGACGGAAAAAGTACGCGATTGTGTGTGGATTATAGAGAATTAAATAGGACAGTAATCCCTGAATCTCACCCTTTCCCTAGGATAGACGATCTTGTTGTCAATGTAGGAGACTGCCGATGGTTCACAGCGCTGGATATCAACTCAGCTTTTTGGGCTATTCCAATAAGGGAAAAGGATCGAAAGAAAACTGCCTTCATTACCCAAAAAGGTCACTGACAATGGAAAGTTCTTCCTTTTGGCTTCAAGAATTCACCAGCTGTTTTCCAGAGAGTTTTGGCAAACATAATTAGAAGATATCATTTAGACAAATTTTGTGTCAATTATATAGATGATATTTTCCAAATATTTTGATGAGCACTTATTTCATATCAAACAATTTTTTGAAGTGGCTAGGCAAGAGGCCTTTAAATTGAAATTGGTGAAATGTGGTTTTGCGAAACATTCGGTTAAGTACTTAGGCCATGTGATAGAAAGAGGAAAAGTCTATCCTGTTAGTGATAATCTAGCTGCTATCAAAAATTTCAGGCGACCTGAAACAAGAAAAATGGTTCGGCAATGGTTAGGGAAAATTAATTTTTATCACAAATTTGTTGATCATTGTTCACAAAGACTTGCAACGCTTCACTGCTTATTGAAAAAAGGCGTGAAATTTAATTGGACAGAAGAATGTGAGAAGAGTTTTAAAGAAATTAAGAAATATTTGTGTTCCAAACCGATTTTGGCCATTTATGATCCGGATAAAGATATTGTAATTGAAGTAGATGCGAGCCGGGTAGGTTTAGGAGCTGTCCTGAAACAGCCTCAAGAAGACGGAATTCTGCACCCAGTGGGATATTTTTCAAAAAAATTAACTTCAGGTCAGAGTAAAAGGGAAATAATGTATCTGGAATGTCTGGCTATTAAAGAAGCAATTTTACATTGGCAACACTATTTGATAGGTAGAGAATTCACTGTAACATCTGATCATAAACCACTCGTCAATTTAAAATCAAAAGCTAGAACCGATGAGGCAATAGGTGATTTAATGTTGTATTTATCCCAATACAACTTTAAAGTAGTTTACAAGGAAGGGAGAGATAATGTGGAAGCTGATTCTTTATCTCGAAATCCGGTTTTGGAAAGTTGTCATAATGAAGATGATTGTTTAAAAGTGGTTAATATTATACAAATTGAAGAAATTAAAAAAGATCAGAAAGCTCATGAAGAGGAGTTAAAAACGTCAGAGAAATCTATTCGAGAGGGTGAAATATATTTTAAGTTATTAAATAATAGAAAACGGATTTACGTTTCCAAATCTTTGGGCTGGTATTTAGTCGATAAGATCCATAATTTTTATGGTCATATTGGAAGTAAGCAAATAGCAGAAAAGCTCTGATCTTTTTATAACTTCAAAAATATGGATGTCATCATAAATAGTTATTGTAAACAGTGTGAAGTGTGTGCTAGAAATAAATCGAGATCAAGGCGACCGATCGGGTTATTGTCAAAGTTAGGACCACCAGAGTACCCTTTTCAAATTATGTTAATTGATACAATAGGAGGCTTCGGTGGAAACAGGTCTGGGCACAAATACATGCATGTCTTGGTGGACCACTGTACAAGATATGCATGGATATCAACTTCAAGAGGACAGATCGCTAATGATTTCATTAAATTATTGGAACCAATTTCTGAAGAAAATATCCAAATAATTTTGGCAGATCAATACAGTGCACTAAATTCGTCTAAATTTAAAACGTTTGTAAAAAAAATAGGTGCTCAGCTAATCTTTACAGCCGTTGACAATCCACAATCAAATGGCTTAAACGAACGTCTAAATCAGACATTAGTAAACCGCATACGATGTCGATTGAATGAAAACTTCAAAAGAAGACCCTGGACAACCATTGCTAAAATCTGTGTTGAAGAATATAACAACACAGTTCATGGCTCCACAAAGTTTTCACCGGCTTATTTACTATATGGGCGTGCCTCTGAAATTGTTCCGAAAGAGTTGGAAAAGGAACATAATTTACAGACAGATAGAGCAGAAGCATTCAAGAACTCACAAAGAAGATTTGAACAGAACAAGAGCAGAGTAGACCAGAAAAGAATTGATCACGAGTTTAATGAAGGAGATTTGGTTTATGTAACGAATGGTAATAGTTTTAAGAGGAGGAAGCTGGACGAAGTCAGAATAGGGCCACTCAAAATTATAAAACGTATTTCCAAATCAATATATGAAGTGGAGTCTAACAAAAAACGGAAGGAAGCGAATGTGTTCCACTCTAGTAAGTTGGTTCCTTACTCTTTTTCCTCTGGACAAAAGAGTCTCCGACCAGCTGAGGTGTAAAATCAATAATTTTATTATTCTTGATTTCATTATCATATGTTAATATTTCATCAAGGGAGGTTATATCTCTGTTATGTTAGTTGAATGTATTAATCAAAGGACTGTTAAACAATTCTTTATTTTAGGTAACTATGTTCATTGTAAATTATGTTTGTTATCCAATTGATTATTTTATGTCAAACAAATTGTAATAATTAAACCTTTATTTTAGCATCGTTTAACCCCTGATTCATTTAAATTAGAAGAAGAATTACATATATATTTCTTTTAATTAAAGTTATGGAATTAGCTAATGGAAAGATACTATTAAGTCATTTGGAATTCTGAGGATCCTACAAACAAAAGTAAAGTGATAATGAATTTAATGAGTACCGAAGCTTCAGCGAAAATCTTAACCTCCACCAGGACTAAGAAAAACAATATACATTAAATAATAAAATTTAATTTTTTTGTTTTTTATACTAGTGTCAATCGACTGTATTTGGTAATGTTAAGTTAAATGTTAAGGCGATCAATTCTGATTAAAAACAATCAATAGTTAAAAAATGTATAATTTGTAAATTTAAGAGTAAAAAAAAAAAATCTATATGAGTAGTCTGATGGAGAGCATAAACTTCCAACGTATTATAAAATGCAAGACTTCCCCCAATGTCTCAGACTTAAAGGCGACAGCATTTCACAGAAAACAAAAAAAATATGCGGTCGATGTTAAAGTAGACCAAGTCTCAGGATAAGGGGTTGGTTTTTTTTTTTTTTTTTTTTTTTTTTATCATCATAAATCCAATAAACTAAAATAAAAAATCATCAAGAAGTCAAATTAAGTCTTTTCTCTTGAATTCTTAGTATTAAAAGTTATTTCTAAATATAATTTGTTATCCCAATAGCTGTTTGTTTATATATTTTATATACCTACTCTGATAAATAAAGTGGCTCTGATATTATTTTACTGCATTCTATTTATAGGCCAATAGAGAATAAAATGAAAAAGATACATGCCCATGTGACTAATCTGAATAGGACGACATTAGTGATTTTCTTTTTTCTCCAAGTGTAAGGATGTTACTATGTGTTTCCAACCTGAACATTTTCCAAACGTCAAGATCAGGAAAAATGAAAAAAAAAAAAAAAACAAGAAATAATTAGCTATTGAAATGGTTGAATATAAACGAGCAAAATTAATTTTTTCTTAACCATCAAGTGAATGTGAATATGCTATAGTAAAATTATCATCCATCGAGAAAAAATGTGGAAATATCTTTAATCAAGGTTCCTTTCAAAATTAGCAAAATATCGAATTTTATTTATAAGATGTATAAATGAAAATCTACTATCTGTAAAACCAGAAACTGTTCATTCTTTGGCGCCCAAGCAGCATATGTATATAAACTAGATGGCTCACATTTTAATTTTCAAATAGACCGAACAATCTCATTGGTTAATCTTATATTTAAACCGGTGTAGATTAGATGTTGATGAACTGTTTTTTATTCTCACTACCGTTTGGATCTGGAGAACCATCTTGATGTAAGTTTACGGTTAGTGGAGGTATTGTTAGTATTTTAAAAAATATTCATATTCATGAGATCAAAAAGACGTTAAAATCCTACTTACAGAAGAAAGCATCCTAACCTTAAATTTAGTAGTCCACTTCATTCTTCATTTTTCTATATTGTCCTTCTTATTTTGATAATTCTTATAAGAAATTACTTTTTTTCTTAATTCTTTCGTTCCTTTATAGCGCCTAATTACTAAGCTTAATTGACTCCGCTACATAATAATTAAACCTAACTTCTGACTTCAACTGGATTACCATTACACCATTTTTTATAAATCTATTTTATTTTTACTTTCACTTACAATATATAGTAAGGGGAAGTATTGCGATTGTGAAAATTTTCGAATTCCAGTTTTCAACGGAAATACACATTTTAGGGTCCCCTGAGTCCAAATAACCAAGTTCCGCAAAAAGGTCTGTGTGTGGTGTGTGTGTGTGTTGTGTGTTGTGTGGGTGTGTGGTGTGTGGTGTGTGTGTGTGTGGTTGTGTGTGTTAACTCCGGCGGAAACGGTAAGTCCTTGAAGTGAATTTCATATTTAAGACAACTATACGCCCGAGTCGTGACAAAACTTTTTTCATCAAAATGAGCTTATACCAGAAGAGGCACTTTATACCCTGCATTTTGCACCTTTTTTCGATTTTCTCGAAAACGGTTCCGACGATTTTGATTAAACTCGCTATATCGATGTAAAATTTAATGATCTTTAATATCATGTAGGTTTTATTTGGATAAAAATGGTCTGACAAGGCTTTAAGGCCGATATTTTACATTTTTTTGTTACCATATTGATAAAAAACAGGTAAATATATAAATTGAATAAATTCGATACCCAACTAAAGGGGAAAACAGAAAAAATATTTTTTTAATGCAATTTTTCGTTTTTTAACATAAGAGCTGTAATATACACGTATGATATACCGTTGGAAAGCTAAAGATTTTAGAAAAAATATCATCTCATACACAAGCTTTTAGAAGTTAATAGAGAGTGATGAGAAGAAGATAAAACTAACTGATTATTTTAGATAATAATATAATAGATTTTTTAATAAAACACATGTTTCTAAAGAAATTCAATTTGATTAATTCCTTAATAGTTTCACGTATTTTTATCTCTAACTGTATATGAAAATTCTTTCATTGATTTTAAAAATCAAGGTAAGTGAAAGTCGTGTGTTGCCCGCACCAGATTTTTTTATTTAAGTATATACTTTTGAAAATTTTTATTTTCTTAAAAAAAAGAAGCTTAATTATTACATTTTAATACTTTAATTTTACTTACATTTACATGGGCCTAATCACTTAAATTCATATATGTAATAATATAAGCTGTCGCATACCTACGATCAATTTATGTAGACAGTATGCTAAGGTAACATTCATTCACAGTAGTCCCGAGTCCTTTTGCGGATATCTTTTGTTATAGTAAATGTTATTATTTAAACAGGGCAAACAAGCACAAACAAATATGTCTTGAAACCAATGAATCTCTGGGGTAGAGGCAAAATAAAAAAGATCCTGTTTCTTTGAGAAACATCCCTTAGAAAAAAACTGTAAGTGTGCTGTCATCTAGCAAAAAATTTGTTCACCTGCAGCCTTCTAGTGGCAGCTAGTTGAACTTCCAGCCGAGACATGGAACTAGGGATCGCAATCCAGCGTCATTTTCAATCCGGATGGATTGACAAAATCAGGTTGATTTTCACTTCTCGGTCCGAGATGAACTGCTATTCGAGTATAATTGTCGCCATTATAAGAATTTTATAAAATAAAAGGTTCAGGTAACTTGTAAAATTTTAATGGATATTAAAACAGTCGGCTACTGATGATTATTTGCTGAAAATAAAGACTATTTGTTTTATACCACCCTTTTTCCAAAATCAAAATTGATTTTTCATAATACATACAAATGTAATTAGTACTTACATACTATTTGAAAAACAAATATTGTCAGTAGAATAATTTAAAGATTTATACTTATAATACAAACTCATTATTGTGATAAACATGCCATTCATCAGACATATTTATCAAAATATGATGGTGTCTATCATAAATATAAGACTTGTTTGTTATCGTTAGGATTCTGAAATAATTTGTTTGTTTGTTTATTTATTTTACGTCACTTTATGCTACTATGGCTAATCGGACGATGCTATAGAGGGAGTCCTAAATTTTGCCTATCCAGGTTTTATTGGGATAGGGATCTTTTACGAGTACCTGACATCGCACAGGCTCGGGACCACCTTTTAACATCCCCTCCGAAGGACGGTATAACTAAGGATTTTTTACTCCCATTAAAAAATCCTAGGACCACTTGCGGGTTCGAACTCGTGACCTTTGGCATAGGAGGCTTTTATGCTAACCACCCAGCTACAAGTGATCCCTCTGAAATAATTTAAAATTATTGTTTCACAATTCACAATTCACAATTCACGGTTAAAGTATGATGATGCCGGATCCGGATCCGCCGGACGTATCGAGAATACTGGAAGGTGAAGGAATATTTTTGAATCGTATAAAATAGAGCAGTTTCCTGGCGACAAGCAGGGAGGGTTCTTAGAAGGTCTATGAAAAAAACTGAACTCCATTCCTTGGGAGAGAGAGCCCTTTACGTGGGGGGAGTCTGAGCTCGGAGCGGAGAGGAAGAGGAAGTCCAGCCATGTCGGGGGTCAAGCCAGGGAAGAAATTTGCAGTCATGTCCAAAGGTACATTAATGTTATATCATGTGGTAAATCAGAACCTCAGTATTCTCGAAAATTACAATGCCTCGCTGTATCGTGTTTTATTTGTAATAATAAGTGCTATTTTATAAATAAATGTATATTTTAAGATAATTACTTTATTACCCTTCATGCCACCGAACATAGTACCCCTACTTGGAACTGACCGGTGTAGACAAGAAAATATAAAAAGTGTACAGAGAGTGAGGAACATGTCCCTCTACACATGAAAATTCCATTTTTTAAATAAATCATTGAAGCCATGGACGAATAATTAATAAATACAATTCGGCTCGGGAGTGAAGATAATGAATAAAAGGGAATAATCATCCCCTGAAACCAGGTACTACCAAAAGAACACTAAAGGACAACCGCAGCAATAGACCTTAAATATACAAACCATTAAATCTATTGAAATTAATAATCATTATATCTATTTGGCTATATAGATTCATTGTATTTACTTAACTTAACAATATAACAATGCATTATACAGTCCGCTAATTTCATTTCACATCACACTAGCTATTTCACTTTATGTTGAGATTATGTAAAACGAACCCTGTATTATCCCGAAGTTGTTTTCATGAACCCTATTATCACATTACATAATTAACATAAATGTTTTTATAAAAACTTAATATTACTATATAAAATTTATTTAAAAAATAGAAGTAAGTGAAGACTGTGTGATATTAAAACAAACTGAAAATTAATCAGTTTCGGTTTAGCTGGTAAGAAAATTTGAAATTCAAAGCAACACAGATAATTAATTAATTACTTCACACAGCCTTTTTTACATAATTCACTTCTTTGAAGTGAAACATTAGAAGATAATGGAAAGGCTATGACATGGATCCTTACATGGTTATACGTCAGCAATTTGAGACAGAGGCTGATATTCTTTCGTGTAGCGTGTATCAATTTCTTATTTCCTCTTCATGGGCACTTGAAGGAAATAAAATATTTCTTAACGTCATGGAGTGGCTTCAATTATTTGGAAAGCCTATAATGTCATTCTGTTCTGATCGGATAAATTAAACAAATAATATATTCATAACAAAATATAATATCATTAATTAAAAATTTTGAGTAAGGAAATTATATTTTTAACGTTTTTTTTTACCCTTCCATGCCCAAGGGTTCACACCTCACAGCTGACTCAAGGATTTTAAAAATGGTGTAAGCCGTTCTTCGGAGGGGAAGTAAAATGGTAGTCCCGTGCCTGTACGATGTCACATACTCATAATTAGGATTAAGTAAAGTTAAAAGAATAAAACAAAACACACAATTTTTTTTCCGATAAGATTTAAATTATATATAGGTTTTATGAGAGCGCCGAATCAAAATCTATTCTAATAATTTACAGATAAAAATTACATAACATTTTATAAATTTTAATTTATTACTTTCAAATATAAATTATTGAAATCTATCAAGAACAAAAATCCACCCATTTAAATTTTGTGGTATCAAGTTTCAGGATTTCTTATAATCGAAAAATTGAATAAAAGAAATCCGTACTCCGCCTTATAAATTAATAAATACCAAATTTTTAGCCAGTTTATTTGTTTATTTATTTAACGTCACTTTATGGTACAGTGGCTTATCGCACGATTTTACAGTGGAGTCTTAAATTTATCTTAATATAAATCTTTAAGGAGTACCTGACATCACACAGGCTCGGGACCAACTTTTAACGTCCCCTCCGAAGAACAGCATAGCTAAAGATTTGAATAGCTACCATATACTAATATCCAATGAGCGATGCAGTAGGCTGAATTTAAAAATGAAATGGACAATTTTCACTTTGACCAATTAACTTAACACGATTTTTAATATAGCACAATCGCTGAAATTCTTATATTTGTTTGATTAGATAAAAATGGTCAAATATAACATGTAATTATGACTTAAGTGAATTTATTGATTGTTATAAATGTAACATTCTAAAAATAAACAACAAAGCTTCGAAAAACATATAGGTGTCGGTAGAAAGATCTTTAATGTCATTTTATGGAGTTTCATTTATAAGTAAATTAGAAAGGTTGAATTCAGTGTTATCTTTTCATCGGAACATCATTTGGTCTACACTGAAAGGGTCGAAATAAGAACGGTGAATTCTCTTTACATTAATGCCTTACTATGGTATGTAAAACATGAAAGAGGTAGTTGTATAAAGTTAAAATTAAAAATCGAAACCTTCATTAATTTTTACGTTCACTCACTATATCGATGTAAAATTTAATGGGCTTTAATATCATGTAGTTTTCATTCTATTTAAGATGGTCTGACAAGGCTTAAATGCCGATATTTTACATTTTTTTCCTGTAAAGTACCTTTAATCTTGTAGATTTTATAAAAATAAATATATTATCTTGTTATAACTGATAAAAAAACATGTAAATATGTAAGTTGTGCTAATTTAAAAAATAACTAAAGGAGAAAACTGAAAAAAAAAATTTAGTGCAATTGTTTTTGAACATAAGAGTATATTACGACATGTACATTACCATGTATGATATACCGTTGGAAAGCTAAAGATTTTAGAAAAAATATTATCACATACACAAGCTTTTAAAAGTTAATAGAGAGTGATGAAAAGAAGATAAAACTAACTGATTATTTTAGATAATAATATAATAGATTTTTTAATAAAACACGTGTTTCTATAGAAATTCAATTTAATTAATTATTTAATAGTTTCATGTATTTTAATCTCTAAATTTATTTGAAAATTCTTTCATTGATTTTAAAAACGGAGGTATGTGAAAGTCGTGTGTTGCCCGCACTAGATTTTTCATTCAGAAAACTGACGAATATACCTTTTAAGATCTTATTGAGAATATCAAGACACACGCTAATCGTTTAATTACACAAACTTTAATTACTAATAGGCATTTAAATGATATATTATTAGTACTATTCATAGTATTAAGTAAAAAAACCGTTTAATTTCGGTTTGTGTAGGTATTGATTTGTTTGAGTGTCTTGTTCAAACTGGAACAAACGCTTTTCATTACTGAATCAATTATCTAATAATAAGATGTCAAAGGAAAAATATGTAGGTTTCGATCTGTTTAGTTACTCTAAAAAGATATAAAGACTCGGTCTGTAAAAAAAAATCATCTTATACGGTCAAGCCACAACTTATAAGATATGTGATTCCTTGATAACTCGGTTATTATTGATGATGAAGAAAAAATGTAAGGTGTCCTGGAATCAGGAAATTTTATTTGAATTATTTGAATGAAAATAAAATAGTAGCGCAGTCTAGTATAAATGCTTTTGGTTTATTATTATCTATAATGAACCTTTGTAATCAACTAAAAAAAAAAAAAAAAAAAATTACCTCCCCCCCACATGATTTGAGGGATCACGTTTCAAGATGCGTAGAATCCGAATAACGAAAAATAAATTATTACTATTTTCAAACCTGCATCCTTCATTATTTTTTGTAACAACTGCCAAGTTCAATCAATCTCCACTTATTGTAGTCCTTTTTGATCAACTGAGTTTCTGAGTCACTGAATCACAATTCTGGCAAAGAGATTAGAAGTAAATTGGACACCTTTTCTTCCCAAATAAGTGTTTTGAACAATTAACTTCGCACATGCAAGGTTTGCCACTCAGTTCATACGTAGCTTTTATGCTTTTACATGAAATACAAAAGATGCAAGTTGTTTTAAGATCGCTTCAAATGTAGAATTTTCTGCCATTTCAAGAGTCTTTTAGTAGTGCCTGCTGTAGTGGCTTATCTTGGGCCCAAATATCAATATGTCTTTAATCATTTGAATAAGAAGAAATCACATCCGGTGCATTCGAGCTCACTCGAATGTGCTTGCTTTCAAAGCTCAGTGAGATTACGGCATCCAAAGGTCTCCATTACCTAGCTTCCTTTTTTATTTAAATTAATTGTCTAATTTAACAAACATCTTATCTTAAGAAACATGTTCATTGTATTCAACTTTATTCACAATGAGGCCACGGATTGAAATCCTACATCAGCCATAGTTGCGGTGTAGAAATCTTCTCATTAATCACTATAACTACCTATAGTCGAGAGAAATATAACTACCTTTCTAGAGTGATTTTGTTTGTACATACAATATAATAATTAAATTTATCTTTTCAAAGGCACCAATTCGAGTTATCATCATAAAAAATGTTCTGGTTGTCTGATGAAATCCACCATAGTAACTTAAAAAATGATGTACAAAAAAAAAAAAAATTAATGTTCAGTGAATGTGCTTCCACACCTGACACAATGTTTTAGTTATAACTGAAGATGATAATTATAACTAAGCCGAGTGATATCCTGTATATAATGCTTAATCAAATATATAAACCTCAATAGAACTTCCTGAAGTTGAAAAATAGAAATAAACTTTATCATAATTTGGATAGCAACATTAACCATATGGTGAAGAGATCTTCGGATCTTTCTTGACACCGGTAGGTTTTTTGTTGACTGAGTAGTTATAACATCTGACGTTTCTCCAATTATTTCATATGTTTTAATAGCTTAACATGATAGATACTTAATAATAGATACTAAGGCAAAGTAAGCAAACTATTGCTGCCCTGCTGACAGTACGTGCAGATGTTTAACAGAGAGGGGAGCGATATGCAATGTTGCTAATCATTGACATATCCTTTGCCTTTGACTACGTCTGACAGGTTTGATTACTCCGGCAGCTGCTGAAGTTAGAAGCACCCAGCAACTCGTATATTTTCGTAGTTTGCTTCCTCGAAGACAGGCGTGGATCTGTGATGTAGTTTCCACGTGACCGAAACTTGTTTTCCTTGGAAACTTGTTTTTGAATCAAAGAGGGGCGGTTCCCGTCCACAGACTTCGTCGATGATACGTCCACTGCGGTGGCATCCAACGGCACAGCCAAAATAAAACAAAAGACCGTAAGATGTGCAAATCTGGTTAAATAAGTGGAAGTCCGTTTCAAAAGCCCAGGGAATGCTCATAGAAGGCAAGAAACACTGGATATTCCCCATATTTTTCTCCTGTATTGACTGAGATCAAATATAAGTGTGCTGGCAACTTACCGAAGTTAATAAAGTTAAAATAAGAAAGTTTAGGAGGGAATCTAAAATGACCCCTCTTTTGGAATATCTGGAAAACATAGTGTCGCTCGTTCTGACCATGCATAGACAATACAATAAGATGGGATTTTGGATATTCTATACCTCCCAAATGGTACAAAAATCTATCATACCGTCTGAGGAGTAGTTCAGCGACGAATCAAACAAAGATTATCCTTAGGGTCACTAGGGCGTACCCAACCGCGTCACATAAGACGTTGCATGTCTCCGTGTAGGAGAGTTACTTCTCAGTATCTTCCTGTAGGAACATGCATTGAATAAAAGCGATTTGTTAACAGAGTAGAGGGTACCTGCAGTCGACTCAAGGCCAATAAAAAAAAAAAATAATAATCTTAATCTGCCATAACTTAAATCGATCTCGGGCCTGGGTGTAGGATGCACAATACTTTAATCACAGAAATACATTTGTCATAAAATATTTAATTTTATTATTATCAGCCAATACTATTCTAATTCACCAGTTTGCCCCTATAGTCTAGGACTAATGACGTTGGTCAAACTACCAAACCTTCGATTGACTCACGGAGAGTGCACACACGAATGAATGCAGCACTGCAAGAGCATCCAAGTGTGATTGAAGTGTATTGCATTGAATCCCCATGCGGTCAGCCAACTTCTGTGAAACCCAGTGCTATGGCATATCCCTATATCGCTCATAACATGGTCACCAATGATTTTCTCTTAATAGAAGCATAACTTTTCCACTTTGGTAAATCATAAAAATCTGGTGCGGGCAACACCCGACTTTTACTTACCTCCGTTGTTATAATCGATTAAAGGATTTTCAAATACAGTTAGAGATAAAAATGAGTGGAACTAATAATGACCTAATAAAATTGAATCTATGTAGATGTGTACTATTAAAAAATCGATTATATTATTATCCAAAACAATCAGTTAATGTTCTCAGCTTTTCATAACTCTTTACTAACTTTTACAAGCTTGTATATAAGATAATATTTTTTTTCAAATCTCTTTAGCTTTTCAACGGCATATTATACATCTATATTACTGGTATAATGTTCAACAACCAAAAATTGCTTTAAAAAAAAAATTTGCACCTTTCTCTTTCAGTTGATCATCGAATTCTTTCAACTTGTATATTTGACAGTTTATATCAATGTTAACGACATTAAATGGTTAATTTTTTCGAATATACAAAATGATGATTTAAACTTTCGGCATTTAAGCCCTGTCAGACTCTTATAATCAGAATGAAACCTACACGATATTAAAGCCCATTTAATTTTACATAGATAGAGCGAGTTTAATCAAAATCGTTAGAGCCGTTTTTGAGAAAAACGTGCAAAATTCAAGTTATGAAGTAGCTTTTCTGGTTAACTGAGTTTAATGAAAAAGGTGTTGTAACATCTCAGGCATAGATAGACACTCTTAAAATATGAAATTTCAATTTCATACAACTAATAGTTTTTGCTCTACAAATACATACACTTTTTTGTGGTACTTGGATATCTGGACACAGGGGATCCTAAAACGTGTATTTCAGTTGAAAACTGGAATTCGATAATTTTCACAATTACGATACTTTCTCTTACTATTTCATATATAGGTGAGTGAAAGTAAAAATACACTGAATATATTTAAATGTATGCTTTTAAATCATTTAGATGTGATTTAAAGTATATATCCGATAAAAGAGAAAAGTCCGAGAGATTTTTCTGCAAATAATTGTCGAAACTTTTTTTGACCTACGTTTATACATGTTTTTATGCTATTGTAATCCTGTAATTCTACTTTTATCTACACCATTTTTACATTGAATAGATAAGAGTTGATGTTTTAAAAATCGCTTAAAAAAAAGCAAATTTTACCAAAAAAATAGAACGTATTTCCAATGGTAGGGAAAGTAGGTTTCACGAATTTTAACACAGAAAGATAAAGTACTTATCCACTAATGTATAAAATGAAAAAAGTTTTATAATCGACTGTACTAAGTTCAACTGCTTTCCAAAGTCCAACTGCCCCCGGGAACATTACTATTAACCTTTTCATAACTAACTTCTGTTAGTTTAGGCCCCCGATGAAGCATTGACTAACTTATACCAAAGCCTACGGACTTAATCCCTTTTGATCGTACTTCGTTCTACTTCTCTTTTATCAGCGAGCTTACATTCAATTTATTACATCTCATGAATATCGAGATCAAAAAGTTTTATCTTAATTTACTTCTAGTATAAAATGATGAGTTTCTGCAGAAAATACTGCTCCCGCTGCATATGCACAGAAGATAAAATTCAATATTAATATTTCAGGAATGCATTACATTATTATTCTTTACTTACACTTACATATATATGGAATATATATTAAAGAAAAGAATTGAGAACGTGAACATTTTTAAATTCGAGTTTTACCGAAAATACACACACGTTTTAGGGTCTCCTTAGTCCAAATGGCCAAGTCCCGCGAAGGGTCAGTGTGAGTTTGCGGTCAGTCTTATAAGTTGTATAAAACTGAAATTCATTCAACATCTGTTTACAATTTTCTCTAAAAAGGCTTCAACAATTTTGATTAAACTAGCTATATCAATGTAAAATTTAATTGGCTTTAATATCATGTAGGTTTCATTCTGATTGGAATAACCTGACATATATTAAATTTTCTTCCTATAAAGTAACTTTAATTTTGTAGATTCGAATAAAATTAACCAGATTATTTTGTTAGCACTGATAAAAAAAGGGTAAATATATACGTTGAAAGAATTTGAACTAAAGATGAGTAGAGTAATGCTATTTTTATCTATCTTTTTTTCCGAACATAAGAGTAATAAAAAAGTTTTAGTTGTAAAACATACATTGAAAAGTACTGTAGATTTTATAAAAAATGTTATCATATATACAAAGTTATTTAACGTAATGGAGAATGATGAAAAGCTAATGAAAATAAGTGTTCTTCAAGAGAATAATTCCTATCGTTATATTATTTAATTTGTTTGTTTGTTTGTTTTGTTTTGTTTTAGGGCATAGAACATCTAGGTCATCAACGCCCGATGGTTTGTTATTATGATTGATTCTTCAAGGAGGTTATTTTTAATTCAAGTGAGATTAAGAATAAGAAGAAAAAATAAATAATAAAAAGAAGTAAAGGATACAGATTAAAAAAAAAATAAATATAAATAAAATAATAACAGCAGAAATTAGACATTAATAGGATAATAAATTAAACAGATACATAATAAAGAGGGTATGTCTTCGATAGATGTGTTGGATAGTCAGAGGCTATTTAACAGTTTGACCCTTGCTAGAAACATAATTACGGCATTTATTATGGTCTCATCGTCCCGCAGAGCCATTCTTATATTGGGCGGTATACCCAGCTGGTGTAATATTGTACGATAATAAGAGCATTCTTCAAATACGTGGCTGATTGATAAAATTGTGTTGCAGTGCGAGCATTTAGGAGGGGCTTCTCTCGTAATTAAATAACCATGAGTAAGTCGGCTATGTCCGATTCTGAGGCGGGTAATAGCAACTTCTTCTCGACGAGAGTTACGGATTGAGGTTTTCCAGGGGTTCACGTTTTTCTTAATCAGTTTAAGTTTACTGGATGGGCTTTCATCCCACATGGATTGCCACCTTCTTTTTACCGTTTCTGTTAAGGGGCGGGCCAGTTCGGGTGCGGTGAGGATCGCTGCACCCCTACCAGGCAGAGTCAGCGCTTCCTTGGCAGCTTTGTCGGCTATCTCGTTCCCAATTATACCCACATGGCTGGGGGCCCAGACGAAGAAAACTGTCTTACCTATTTCTTTCAGCATGAGAAGGTATTCGTGTATGCGATGGATGGTCGGATGTACAGAATGCATATTGTTTAATCCATGGAGTGCGCTTAGTGAGTCGGTGATAATTGTTATGTAGTCCATCGTGACGTTTGTCATACAAAAATAGAGAGCGGAGGCAATGGCATTCAGTTCGGAGGTGTAAACATTGCAGAGCTGGTGCAGTTTTCTCTTATGTGTCGAGTTCGGTGTAACGAAGGCACAAGCCGTTGAGCTATCTGACTTCGAGCCATCTGTATATATTGTAAAATGATTTGGTAGGGTTTGAAGTAGGTTCTCGAATTGTTCTTGATATTTCGAGGGCGTTGTACTTTGTTTATGAAATTTGGATAGGTGGAGGTACAGTTTCGGAGAGTGGTAGGTCCAAGGAGGCGTGTTTATTTCTGTATTTTGGACTGCTATAGATTTTAGTTCACTGACTATTGAACTGTATCTTTCTGCGATGGGCAATGTTGCGTTTCCGCTTTCTTGGAATTTTCTTGAAAATTTTGATTTGAAAATATACGGATAGGTTGGGTGTGAAGGTTGAAGATATAAGCGAGATAGATAATTCACTGCCAGTTTTTGACGCCGGAAAATCAATGGTGGTATTCCGGATTCAGCACATAAACTTAATATAGGGCTTGTTCTGAAGGCACCTGTAGCAATACGGATACCGGTATTATGAAGGGTATCGAGCTTAGACAGAGTTCGGAAACGCGCTGATCCATAAACGAAACATCCGTATTCCAGTTTTGTACTGATCAGATTCTTATAAATGTGTAGCATAGTAGACCTATCTGATCCCCACGAGGTTCCGCTAAGGACCTTTAGAATTTTAAGTTTAGCTGAGCATTTCTCTTTAAGGGCGTTTATGTGAAGTTCCCAGGATAAACGTTTGTCGAAGATCAGTCCTAAAAATCTACAGTGGTCGACATATGGTAGTGGAGTCTCTCCAAGTGTAAGTTCTGGCGAAGGAGGAGTTCGCTTTTTTCTGCTAAAGTGCATACATTTAGTTTTTTCGGATGAGAAATCTAGGCCTGATTGCTGTGACCAAACATAAAATCGACGTTGTGTGAGCGACACATGATAGCTAGGTCGTCCACGTAGAGCATCACTTTTACTCCTCTAGGCATATTTCTTCCTAAGTCATTTATAGCCAGTGCAAAGAGTGTTGTACTGATGACGCATCCTTGGGGTACCCCAATTATTTGTTCGAATTCACGAGACATAGTGTTTCCTATTCGAACCTTAGTCATTCGCTTTGTAAAAAAATTTTTGGTAAACGTTAGAATGTATTTAAATGTATTTATGGAAACATGTATTTTAAATTATTTAATTTAAAATACATGTTTCCATCGAAAGAAATTCCTAATCCTTTTTTTTTAAGTCTAACTTCATTTAAAAGTTCTTTGATTGATTTTAACAACGAAGGTAAGAGAATGTCGTGTGTTGGGCACACCAGATTTTTAGCACTCCTTTTAGGTAGACATGGTTATTTCTACCAGGAGAATCCTAAAACATGTAATCAGAATCGCATTACTGTTCCTAATTATATTTGGTATGTTGGCAGAGGTAGGTTTATATCAAGAAACAAATCTTTGGCTTTTGAATGATTTTAAGTTTTATGCGCATGTATAATAAGATGATTCTAATATATTGTTTTTTAAATACAAAATTGAATAATATTATTATTGGAAATATCTACATCAATCAGACGCACTTCGTCTACATTAATCTCGGTTTATAAAAACTACTTTTAATAATTTTTACTTTCACTTACCTATAAGTGGAACATGAATTAAGATAAAGTACTGCGAACGTGAAAATTGTCGAATTCAAGTAAAAATGATCAAGTCCCTCAAAAAGGTCCATGTGTGACTCAAGCGCATAAACGAAAAGACGCATGGAACTAAAATTTCATATTTAAGACAACTATGCGCTCGAGATGTTACAGCAACATTTTCATCAAAATCAGCAAAGCAGAAGAGCCATTCTATACTATGCATTTTGCACCTATTTACGTTTTTCAACAAAAAAGGCTCCAACGATTTCGATTAAACTAGCTACAGAGATGTAAAATTAGATTGGCTTTAATATCATGTAAGTTTAATTCTGATTGAAATAGTCTGACAGGGCTTTAATGCCAATATTTTTAAAATTTCTTCCTTTAAAATACCTTTAATTTTGTAGATTTTATAAAATTTACCTTATCATCTGATTAGCTAGAAAACAGGTAAATATATAAGTTGAACGAGAAAACGAGGAAGGAGAAAACTGAAAAAATATTTGTTAATGTAACTTTTATTTGTTGAAGTTAAGAACAGTACTATACATGTATAATATACCATTAGAATGGTAATGATTTTAGAAAAAATACTATCTTATACATACTATTGTAAAAGTTGATGGATAGTGATGAAAAGCCGATAAAACAAACTGATTATCGTAGATAATAATATAATAAAACACATTTTTCTGATAAAATAAAATAAAAATAATTCTTTAACAAATTTCGTTTCTAAATTTTTAAAAAAATTCTTAAATTAATATAAATAACACAAGTACGTGAAAGTCGTGTGTTGCGCGCACCAGATTTTTAAACTAATACTGTATCTAACACCGATCTAATCCGAACAGATGATTCCTAAAACATATATAGGCAAAATATTATTCACTTAAAAATAAATATTGCGGCCTAAAATAATTATTAGAATCTTCATCGAACCCTCTAGTTCATTAAAATTGTTATTGATATTATTTGTAATTAAATATAAATTATAATACCACCCTATCTCCGTACAGTATAATATGAATGCAGTATCCTTTGTAACAATAAATATGAATTATAACAATGGCTTCCCATTTAAAATCTCATAACGTTCTCAGAAAAAAAAAAATCGCCTTGAAAATTAAAACAGGTTAAAAAAAAGGAAAATAAAAAGTTTTCATCTAAATACTGAAACATTCTTCATGAAGCTGAAAGTATGACGCTATTAATCTCTTGAGTTTTTTCTTTCTTCTAATAAAGCTCTCCACAGACGCCATTTCCTCTGTTCACAACATGTTTTACGATTCATTTTAAGTATTATAATGCTGGAGAAAAAAAAAAAAAAGGAATTTATAATGTTTGCCAGTTCTTTTACTTTCACTTACTATATATAGTAAGGGGAAGTATTGCGATCGTGAAAATTTTCGAATTCCAGTTTTCAACGGAAATACACGTTTTAGAATGGTCCCCTGAGTCCAAATAACCAAGTCCCGCAAAAAGGTCTGTGTGTGTGTGTGTCTTGTGTGTGTGTGTGTGTGTGTGTGTGGTAGCTCCCGGGCGGAAACGGTAAGTCCTATGAAACTGAAATTTCATATTTAAGACAAATATACGCCCGAGACGTGACAAAACTTTTTTCATCAAAATGAGCCTACCAGAAGAGGCACTTTATACTATGCATTTTCGCACCTTTTTTCGATTTTCTCAAAAAGGGTTCCGACGATTTTGTTAGCGAGTTAATATTAAACTCGCTATATCGATGTAAAATTGAATGGGCTTTAATATCATGTAGGTTTTTATTTTGATAAAAATGGTCTGACAGGGCTTAAATGCCGATATTTTAAATTTTCTTCCTCTAAAGTACCTTTAATTTTGTAGATTCAATAATAATAACTAGATTATCTTGTTAACGCTGATGAAAAACTGGTAAATGTATAAATTGAATAAACTCGATACCCAACTAAAGGAGAAAACAGAAAAAATATTTTTTTAATGCAATTTTTTGATTTTGAACATAGCAACAGTAATATACACTTATAATATACCGTTGGAAATCTTTGATTTTAGAAAAAAAATATTATCTAATACACAAGAGCTTGTAAAAGTTAATAAAGAGTGATGAAAAGCAGATAGAACTAATTATTTTAGATAATAATGCAATAGATTTTTTAATAAAACACATGTTTCTATATAAATTCAATTTAATTAATTCTTTAATAGTTTCACGTATTTCTATCTTTTAGTGTATTTGAAAATTCTTTCATTGAGTTTAAAAATGGTGGTAAGTTAAAGTCGTGTGTTGCCCGCACCAGATTTTTTTTTTTTTTTATGTATCCCAAGTACAAGCTAATACAATTTTAAATCAATCTGGTGCACGCAACATACGAATTTCACTTTCTTACGTTGTTAAAATCAATTAATCAACTTTTAAATCTAGTTAGACTTCAAAAACGTTAAAGAATTAAATAGAGCTTGGAAGGAAAGATGTGTTTCAGATTAGATATTATTATCATTATCTACACATTTTATACTTTTTATTATTATTAACTTTAAAATCTTTTCGTCTTTCTGCAAACCGTTTTACAGCTCTGTATTAAAGATAACAATTTTTTGGGGGGAAAAAAAAAACCTAAAAAATATATTTACTCTTTTCTCCTCTTCGAATTGGTTATCAAATTCGTTCAACTATATATATAATATAATATATATATAATATATAATTATATATTAATTTATTAATATATATTATCTATAAATTAATATATATATATATATATATATATAATTTTATCTAATATATATATATATATATATATATATATATATTTTTTTTTTTTTTTTTTTTTTTTTTTTTTTATTGGCCTTGAGTTGACTGCAGGTACCCTCTACCCTGTTAACAAATCGCTTTTAGTCAATGCATGTTTCCACAGGAAGAGACTGAGAAGTAACTCTCCTACACGGAGACATGCAACGCCTTATGTGACGCGGTTGGGTACGCCCTAGTGACCCGAAGGAGAACCTTTATTTGATTTGTCGCTGAACTACTCCTCAGACGGTATGATAGATTTTTGTACCATTTGGGAGGTATAGAATATCCAAAATCACATCTTATCGTATTGTCTATCCATTGTCAAAACGAGCGACACTATGTTTCCCAGATATTCCAAAAGAGGGGTCATTTTAGATTCCCTCCTAAACTTTCTTATTTTAACTTTATTAAGTTCGGTAGGTTACCAGCACACTTGTACATATTTGATCTCAATCAATACAAGAAGAGAATATAGGGAATATCCAGTGTTTTTTGCCTTCTAAGAGCATTTCCTGGGTTTTTGAAACGGACTTCCACTTATTTCTCTAACCAGATTTGCATATCTTACGGTCTTTTGTTTTATTTTGGCTGTGCCGTTGGATGCCACCGCAGTGGACGTATCATCGACGAAGTCTGTGGACGGGAACCGCCCCTCTTTGAGTCATAAATATATATATATATATATATATATATATATATATATATATATATATATATATTTATAATCCGTTTTTTATCAATGCTAACAAGATGACATGTTTTATTTTTTCGAATCTACAGAATTAAATGTACTTTAAAAGAAGAAAATTTAAAATATCGGAAATAAAGCCCTGTCAGACTATTTCGATCAGAATAAAACCTACACGATATAAAATCCCGTTAAATTTTACATCGAATTAGCGAGTTTAATTAAAATCGTTAAGAGCCGTTTTTGAGAAAATGTGTAACGGTTCAAAATGCATAGTATACAATGGATCTTCTGGCATGTCAATTTTGATGAAAAAAGTTGCTGTAACATCTCGGGCGTACAGTTGTCTTAAATATGACATTTAAGTTTTGTACGACTTTTAGTTTTCATGCCACTATACACGCCTTTTCTCCCGCGACTTAGTTATTTGGTTGGACTCAGGGAACCCTAAAACGTGTATTTCAGTTGAAAACAAGAGTTCGAAAATTTCACAATCACAGTACTTTTCCTTAATATATATTTCATATATAGTAAGTGAAAGTTAAAGAAAATTGATCTTCAAATATAATGGCAGCGAAATGTTAGGTTAATAACAATAATTATCATAATTATAAGTCGTAAAAAATCATTAAGTGGATTATTAAATCTATTTCGCTTTATTTTGAGAACATATTATTAACTAATTCACTCTTCGTCGCATATATACGACTCAAATCGTAATATTTTGAAAACTTTTAAAGACATTGTAAAATATAAAAGTGAGAAATGGTGTTCAAGCCCAATTAGACTTAAATTTATTTATAATAATATTCATTAGTAATTGATTTTAATTATCATTTTTAATTTTTATTTAATTAATTTAAGTGTTTTTTAATCTGAAACAATAAAAGACAATTAATTTTCAACATCAAATGTAGAATATGAACAGTAATAATTCAGTTGTTTAAAAAAAAAGCATGTGGTTGTTTAGCATCGTTTTCACAATCGACTCAGTATTTCCCCAAGCAAGACCTCTTCTACATTCTTAAATTAGTAAACAGTGCAGTGTGTTTACTTTTAATATTGAGGCCCAGCCGGGGCCGGCCTACAAAATACATTGCCACAGCGACTTATTAGAAATGCAGCAAGTGAGTCACCAATCATGAGTATCAACCGCCATCGTAGATCAGTATAGACATTTTTTTTTATTTAATTTTTCTCTTTTTCTCATTTTAAAAAAAAATTATTTCCTATAATTCAAAACCAGTTAGTTTAAGTTTCTTCATTTTTTGTTTATAAGTGTATTGGTATGCATTTATGTTATGTTTATATTATTAAAAGTGTATAATAATAATTTTCACTTTATTTTATTTATTATTTTAATTATTCATTAATTAATAATCATAATTCATTATAATTATTTATCCTTTTGAATCAACGTATCTTTTAAGGAAACAGGATAGTGGTTGATATCTTGACACCACCCCTTCCTTTACAAATGGTATTTTTTTTTTGGTGAGATATTTCAAATAGCCTCTTAATTAATTCTAAATAACAAGGGTCGAAGCCTTATTTACATTCACGCACATGATCAGGATTTTTCTATATTTATAAATCATATTAACGCACATTATTATCAAACTAGCTGTTGCGTGCGACTTCGTCTGCGTCAATTGAGACGTTGATTTCCAAAAGGTACTATATCCATTCTAGGAAATTTTACAGGAGATGGGAAAATCACTAATTATTATATTATTAAATCACATAATTTGATTGTTTTCGCATAAAAATCCAGAATTGTTTTTTTAGTATATTAATTAAATCATATTAAAGTTATGAAATGAGATGTTTTGGTATAATTTAGAACGAAATTAAATGTGTAATTAGTTCCTTTAGAAAATAATTATATTTCTAAATCGCGTTTATAAAGGACTTAGGTGTACATTAGATAAAATCAAATAGAAGATTTTGATAAAACTAAATAATGAGAATACAAATATGTAAAAAAATCAATTTTGTAAAAATGTCCTTTAGTACCTTTTGGAAATCAACGTCTCAATTTCAGTCATTATGATCGCTATTAAGACGTTTTTAAAAGAATATATTGGGTTGTCCGAAAAGTTCGTAGAAAAATTTGGACAACAATTAAAATTAAACGGCTTGAAATTTATTTATTTAATCTACAAAATAGTTACCACCGTCAGCGATTACTCTTTCCCAACGCCTTGAAAGATACATTATCCCTTTTTTCCAAAAATCACTGTCCTTCCTCCTGAAGAAAAGTAAAAGGTCCGTACTGACGTCATCTTCTGAAGAGTAGGATTTCCCTTGTAGAAAATTTTCGAGGGAACGGAAAAGATGGACATCCGAAGGAGCAATGTCAGAAAAGTACGGCGGGTAAAACCTCCCACCTGAAGCTTAATAACTTTTGCCGAGTTAAAGATACATGAGACCCAGTGTTGTCTTGGTGGAATAGCACTCCTTTCCGACTCGCCAACTCTGGCTGTTTCTCTTCAATTGCTGCCATCAATCGATCTAATTGGGTCCGTATTTATAGTAAAAGTCCGTATTTATAGTTTGGTTTTGTATAAGGAGCTCAAAATGTATGGGTCCCTTCCTATTCCACCAAAAGCCGGCCTTTGGTGTTGCAAGCGGCGTCGTTCCAGGCAGCCCCCAAGATTATTTTCGGCTGGTGTTGATGTAGAGAATCCATTTTTCGTCACCAGTAACAACTCGTTTCAAAAGTGGGTCCTCCACATTTTTTTTTTTTCAGCAGCAAATCACAACATAAAATCCTTTCAAAAAGATTCCTTTACTGAGCTCATGGGGAATCCAAACGTCGTAATGACAGACGTACCCGGCCTTCTTTAGATGATCAAAAACGGTCGATTTGCAGGCTCTTAACTCCGCAGCTATCTCACGAACAGTTTTTCGTAGATTGTTTGTAATGAACATCATAATATCCTCGATTTCAAGAGTTAAACTCCGGCCAGCCCGGGGTTGGTCTACCAAATTGAAATTTTCCTATCTAAAGCGCGAAAACCACTTCTGAACCGTGCTATCAGCAATTGAATCGCTGCCATACACGGAACGAATCTTTCTTGCAGTTGGGGCTACGTTTTTCCCTTTTTAAAAAAAGAACAGCATATTATGCCAAAAATGAACTGAATCGTCACTCATGTTGGCTTGCAATGAACTACACTACTGATCCTTAATAAAGACGAATTCAGAGAGTAAACATAGTTAATTCCATGAGGATTAAAGGCATATAAATAAACATTAGCCTCGTGATTAATTTTTAGTAGAAAAAACAGAACGTAAATTTTATTTTTAAAAATTCTACCATGATATTTTTGGTTTATTTTCTTGTGGCAGAAGAACATACTGCTTTTCTCCGCAACCCGATCTTGACGTAAGTCGATTCCTACGTGTTTACATGCTTGCCCATGTGATTAATTAATTGTTACGGCAAAAAATAACAACGGGAAATTGACTTATTTTTAAATTACAAGGTAAATCATTTGGAATCATTGGGATGCGAGGTCAATTTTCTCTGTTTTTTTCCCAGATTTTCGACTGATTCTTCGGTCCTATTGGTCGCAGCGTGATGTTATATAGCCTATAGCCTTCCTCGATAAATGGACTATCCAACGCAAAAAGAATTTTTCAATTTGAACCAGTATTTTCTGAGATTAGCGCGTTCAAACAAACAAACAAACTCTTTAGCTTTATAATATTAGTAGGTATAGATTATAAAAAAAAATTATACTCCTCTACATAGTTGAGCAGATTGTTTTCAAGATGCGAAGAATCCAAAAAATAAACAAAAAAATTCTTCATCTGTTGTTTAAAAAAAAAAAACTTTTTTTTTTATAGCCCTGAAGATTTCAGCTTAAACGTTAGCACAATAAATTTATTAATATAAATTATAATAAATAAATTTACTTAATTAATTTCACTAGTGTTTTGATGACCCCAAGCAACTTCTTATATTCTACCAGCCGTCTACAATTCCTCCATCATTATGAGGTTTATTCAAGTTCAATTTTTATAAACATAGAAGGAAAAAAACATCTCATTGGTGAGTTTATGACCTAGAAATGAAAGATCTTGTGATAAGCGCTTTAGTTTCTAGACATCAAGGAAGTTTTCGTTATGAATTTCATTTGATTCCCCATACCAAATCCCATTAATTTAGCACTGATATATTCGAATCCGGCTGGGGCAGAATAAATATTAATTTTGTTGTGGTGAACTACAAAGTGGTCCTTAACCATTTCTCCTTAGGTAAAATAAATAATCGATTCTCTTTTATTATAATATTTGACCTAGAAGCAAATTAATATATAGATCATCAACTTCTTTTAGTTTCTAATTTAAATAAATATCAAACTTAGGTCTTGAAAAGAACTTTTCAAATTAATTATTAATTTAGTAGAATTTATCGACGTAGCGATTGCTTATTGCGTACTCAAGAAATTACTGTTCGTTATTGAACTAACAGAAAAAAAATATAGTTGGAAAGATATAATGAAAAGCATTACAAAGTTCTTAATAATTGAATAATACGATCAATAAACTTTGAAAATAGTTTCAAAACGGGATACTGTAGAATGGAACTCAATATTTGAGCAGCACCACTATTTAGGTGTACGATACTGCGTTAGAATAATTTCACCTTTTTTTTCGTAATAATACGAAAAGTAAGATTATTACTACAAAGATTTTTCAAATTCAGAAAATACTGTAATAATGCAGAATATAACACGAAAAATAACTCATGAGCTGTCATGAGGATTATCTTAATGCATCAAATTCAGATGGAAATCTTATGTCTTGGACTCCTCGAGTGGAAATGCTATGAAATCCCATAATTTTATCTGTGAATATTCAAAGTTTAATTCCACAAACATTATAGTGTTAATATCCCAACACATAATTTTACCATTGAAAAAAATATATAAAGAAATAAATTTCTAAGACAACAGAAACATTATTACAAATTAGCTGATTTTGATGGAAGTTCACTATTGCTTTATGTCACTGTTTACATATCTCTTGGGTCACCTGTAGCTTAGTGGTTAGTATAACAGCCGTCTGTGCCCAAGGTCATCGGATCTCCCACGTGCAAATGGTCAAAGGATTTTGTAATTAGGGCAAAAATCCTTAGTTGTGCCGTCCTTCGGAGGGGACGTAAAAAGGTGGTTTCGAGCCTGTGCGATGACAGGTACGCGTAGAAGATCCCTATCCTAATTAAATCTACATTGGTATACATAGCATAAAGTAACGTTAAATAAATTAACAAACAAACAAATAGACCTTTTATAGTTCAGAGCCAGTGATTGTAATTGGTGTTTAAAATAAACAATTATTTAAATACAATGACAAATAAAACTTCCTTAAACCTTTATTAACGTGATTTACAAGCAAAACATTATTTTTGAGTTATGCCTAATTTAATAATATTTTATCGATATAACAAATTGTGATAACTAATCTTAAGATTTATTGTAGTAGGCTAAAAATCCGAATCTCGAAAATAAAATTGAGAAAATACTAATTGAATTTTATAAATTCATTGTCTAGTGTCATAGCATTGTCTTAAAATATTTTTTTTTAATTCTTAAAATTGTATAGCATTATAATTTTGTCTGCTGTAAAAAAAATATTTAAGATAAAAGACCAAAACACTTTTGCAAAAATAATGAAATTTAAAAATTTGGTGCGGGCAACACATGACTTTAACTTACCTCGGTTGTTAAAAACAATGTAAGAACTTTTAAAAACCTAAATGAATAAAGTTTGTTTTCAGAAAAGTTTCTCACACCGTTATGATTTACCTTTATTACTTAAGAAGGAGAAGATATCAAAGTAATAATCCAGTTTTGAATTACAGGTATTCCATCATATTTCAGGTATAAAAAAATACAGTATATAGAACAATGACATAACAGATGCTACGTAAAATTTAGATTAAATAAATAAATATTAAAATAATTATTTTCATGCATCACATTATACAAATAAATATATATCATTAAATGTACCATCATTCAATATATGCATATGCAGAAACAATTAGGCGAAATAACAAAATTACAGAAAAACAAATTAGGGCCTGATTATTCAAACTTAAAAAGCTTAAGATTACAAGCTTTTGAATTTGATGGTATTTGTGTTGTGATAAGAGACGGTAATGTTTGACATGGTAATAAGCGTCAAGCAGTAAATGTTTGACATGGTAATAAGCGTCAAGCAGTAAATGTTTGACATGGTAATAAGCGTCAAGCAGTAAATGTTTGACATGGTAATAAGCGTCAAGCAGTAAATGTTTGACATGGTAATAAGCGTCAAGCAGTAAATGTTTGACATGGTAATAAGCGTCAAGCAGTAAATGTTTGACATGGTAATAAGCGTCAAGCAGTAAATCAACAGACAAATTAAAATAACGAAAATCAGAACATTTACTTAATTAATATAGTATTAAAATATTTATACCATTTTTTTTTTTATTCATTAATTGTAATATATAACTGTATTTATACAATACAATAATTTAATATGTGATTTGGTTATGAAATCAGTAAATGACTTGAGAGGAAATTACACATTGGTAACACTTATATGTTTAATTTAAACTTGGAATATCCCCTGACCTCCTTCTTTTCTGACCGGGATTGTTTGAGAAAAAATAAGGATAGTATGTTACTTGTGTAGGGTAATACATCGTGTATTTTTTTGGGACAAGGTAAGAGGCATTTGGAATCTTTTGAACGATTTTTGAGCGCAGTATTGGATGCAGGAAAATCTTCTGGCTAAGCACAATGATTCCCAAACATTTTTCGCGGACTCCCAAATCCAACTGGTACAATGGATAGTACTCCCTAAATTCTTTTCTTTTTTTTTTTTTAATAATTTATTAATACATTTAACTGTATTGTACAAAACATCAAGTAAATAGGCTAAAAGAAAATAGATATGAACAAGACATGTAGAGAAGCACTCTAAATATATTCTGAACTAGAAGGTCTAGAGGATATCTTCTTTTCAGACTTTAATTAGGATCGGGATCTTTAAGAAGTAAGGTGATATCGCACAGGGTCGGGCACACCATTTTACGTCCCATCCGAAGGACGGCACTACTAAGGATTTTAACACCCTTTAAACATTTTTAGGGCTATATGCCAGGTTTGAACCCACGAAAAATTGCACGCTAAGCACTATACCACGGGTGACCCCAGTATAATAGGCCGGCATACCTGGACAATCAGAGACTGTTTTCTGTCAGACGATTAATAAGCGATGGGATCGCCAAAGTTTTATTCTGATTAATGTAATTTAATATACCTGAATTTTATGAAAATAGATTTTCTTTTTCGTATACAAAATTATTATCCAATATTTTATTTAAAATGTTTTGCTTGTTTCTATAACTCTCAGTTTAAAACCAATAAATAGGAACAAAATATTTCAACAAATAACTTCCTGCTAATATGTATGTCATATCGATAACAAGAATATATAGTTGATTCTACAAAATATCCTGTTCAAATACAAGAGGAACATTTTAGTTAAATTCAATTTGTATTGTCATTTAACTTCAAACAAGCGACATAGAGAAGATGCAACTACCAAAATAAAACTTAATGAGCATCAATATAATTCAAATGCATAATACCAACTACAAGGAAAATAATTAGTGCTAACAGTACCTGGAATGCAATACAAGCGCTGTGCCTATATTGGAAAACATTCCATTTAAACCGTTCCTGAACGATTATCCCTTTATTTATTACTTCTATCTGAATATTTAACTTTAATTAGAGCTAATTAAATATACATTAAAATAATTAAGATAAATATATACAAAATATTTCTTTATCAATTGTTTTGTTCAGATATATTCAAAGCAAATAATATTTGTTATATCATAACACATCATTATATTATTAGCACGATAAGGGTTTTATAAAAAAAGAAAACTCTGAGGCGAGTTAGATTCCTAAAGGTAAATAAAAACAAAATTTAAACGAAAAAAAATCAAGGATGAACCACGTACATGAACAAACAAAGTACGAAATATGGCTTAAATGCCAATAATTTAAAATTCCTATCTCTAAAATACCCTTAAATTTTGTAGATTCAAAAAATTAACCATTTAATCTAGTTAACATTTAGGAAAAATGAGTAAATATATAAGTTGAACCAATTTGACAACCAACTAAACGAGAAAAGAGGAAAAATATTTTTGTCGGTAAGTTTTATCTTTTCCCTAAATTAAGAATAATAATATAGACCTACAATATACCGTTGGAATGCTAAAAATTTTAGAAAAAAAAAACAATATCATCTCATACATGTAGTTGTAAAAATTAAAGTGGAATGATGAAAAACATATCAAACTCGCTGAATGTAACAGATAATTATACAATAGATTATTTAATTGAACACATATTTTTATGGAAACTCGTTAAAAATTGTTTAGATCTAACGTTATTCAATAGATCTTAAATTGATTTTAACAAATAAAGAAAGTGAGAGTCATGTGTTGGCGGCACCATATTTTTTGTTAATGTAGTATCTTTCCTTATACATGCCAAATTGAAATGATTTGGTTTTCCTTTGCAGTGGTTAGAAATTTGATTATATTTCATATGATATATATATTTTTCAGGTTAGGTATAGTTTTTCATTTATTGAAAAAAAAGTTAAATAATAAATTTATTTACAACAAGAATCTGCCTAATTGCAGCCTTATTGCACATCTATGACAAAACATTTTCATCTTCACAACCATAGTAATTTTGAAAAAACTGCTATAAACGAAAAATTCAGTGAAATGATACTTTAATTTATAAATATAAATTAAGTTTTGATCCATCGATAAAATCTTTTTTTTTTTAAATACTTTAATTGAGGAAGAATAAATAAATAAACTAAAATGGCGTATTGTTATGTATGGAGGATACTGAGAAATAATAATAAGCCCTTCTCGGCAAAAGTTCAAAAGGTATTTACCGACCAGCCTCTTAAGCCCCCTCACCTTTCTTTCCCACGACAACCCGGGAAACGTCCTAGACCCCACCTATTAGCCCACTTCGGGCAGTTCCCTAATCAGCCCTTTATCATGACCGCGGAGATCGGCTATTTCCAAAATATAGTAATTTTGAAAAGAAGAGGGATAGAGATGACGAGGAGGAGAAATAAGATTCGAAGAGGCAGTCGAGTTGCGTCTACAAGAATTGTATTGGAGAGACAGGAGAACTCAAGTCCATCGAGAGAAGTCCCGTCAGGGGTCAGAATGAGGAGCGATGAATTCCACCTTCACCAGCCAGCTAAGTGTTTGTAAGGTACCTTTTTGTTGTAATGTTGTTTGGCAAAGTTAACTATAACACTATAACTCAGGCATTGCGTAAATAGATTGAATATGTCTAAGTTAATTTTAAATAATTATGTCATTTATTGATAATCATATTGTATTTTGATTTAAATAATTATTGTCACCTGCATGCCACCTACTGGGATCGGTAAACAAGATACCTTTGGAAAAGAACTCTAATGGCTCCCAAATTTATAGTATATAAATACATTAAATATATTAATTAATACTGTTTTGAAGGTACCGCTGCCTTAGAAAAGCAGTCGATTAAAAACATAGCAGTTTATGCCAAGAAAAAACGCCATTTCTAGCTTAAATTATAAATGGCGTATTTAAATATTAGCATCAGAAAGCAATTAACCGCTGATTTTTCAATTATATTCATAAACAAATACAACTCTCTATGTTAAAAATAAGGTGTTCGAAATCGTCCATTTTTCATTAATTTTGACACTTAACAATTTTAATTTTCATAATTCTTTTGTCAGTAATTCTCTATCCTTTCCTAAATAATTCTCTGTTCTTTAATAAATATAAAACCGTAATGTTAATGTAAGGATCCAAAAATCATATAAAATACCCACATCATCTTTATAATTTTCGTTTCACTCTTAAATATACAAAATTACGGAAGTTGATATTTTTTAAAGAAAACATTAATTTTAAAAGCAAAGCGAATATTAACTCTCAAACCAGCTTAGTCTCAAAAACCAAATTTATATCACTTAAACTCATTGTATAGATGGGTAATCTTGATTAGTTTCAACATTGTTCACTCAGTCACTTTTGAGATAGTTCCGAGTAAACATAGAAAAAAAAAAGAATTTTTGCCAATTTTGAACAAAAAAGGTCTCAAGAATGAAATTTTTACAGCAAATAGGACTAAGACTATGCTATATAGGAAAAAATAATCAAAGGTGAGTCTCTTTTCATTTATATACTTATATCTCGATAAAATTCTCGTTTTTTATTCATTTTTAATAATTTTTCAAACTACTTTCTTCACTATTTAGGTAATAAGTTGTGGGGACAAAAAACAGAAAGTATTGGGTTGTTTCACATGAAATGTCCGTTTTTATAGTTTCTGAAACACATAAGGGATTTTGCAGGTCTCTGTTGTTTTCTACCTTTGTATTATAAACATTAGCTTCCAAATCAATTACCCACTTTTTAGTATACCTCCAAATATGAACATGGAAACACGCGATTTTCTAGTAATATTTTTGTACGAGTTTGAACTCGGTCATTCAGCAGCTGAGGCCGCTAGAAATATTTGCAAGTCGTTTGGGGAAGGGAGTGTTAATGAACGGACCATTCGCCGTTGGTTCGCTAAGTTTTCAGCTGGGATACCAACTTAGAAAACTTGCCCCGAGGAAGACATCCGTCCGTAATAGACAACGATGTCCTCAAACAAACAGTAGAAGGAAATCCCTACCAAACAGTTAAAGGACTCTTAGCACAACTAAATGCAAGTGCATCTACCGATTCCAGACATTTAAAGTGTATTGGGAAAGTAAAAAAGTCGATACCTCATGATCTCACTGAGGGCATGTTTCAAAACATACCGTGCAAAAATTGAAAGAACTGGGCTACGAACTTCTTCCGCACCCACCATATTCTCCCGACTTGTCTCCAACAGATTACCACCTGCACAGGAATTTAGACAACTTCGTCAAAGGAAAACTTTTTGAAAATAATGATCAAGTGAAAAAAGCGTTTTCAGATTTTGTTTCACTTCAAAAAAGCTCAGAGTTTTTCAGTTCGGGGATAAAAAAGTTGGTGTCACGTTAGGAAAAATTTGTAGAAAAAGAAGGTAAATACTTCGAATAAAATTATCTTGTTTTTATATCGTATTTTTAATAAAAATTCTTTACCTTGAAAACGGACATTTCATGTGACACAACCCAATATGATTTCATATCTACAAAATCACAAGAATTATAAAGATTTTACCAACACATATTTTTAGCTGCGAATCCGACATAAAACTATTTAAAATAGACAGATTATACCTCTATAGATAAGTACTACAGAATAAAATTTAGTGGCTGAGACTTACTGGTTCTAGTGTTATTAATTGGTTTGATATTCAGTTGATGAGATGAGGACAACATGGTATGGCCCTTGGTAATTTTTCGTGACTTTTTTAAACCATTTTCTTGGATACTTAGGTAATGTGTTGTAAGGACCAATATTATATAAAACACTCTTATCATCATTCTAGTTTTTGTTTGGTTCTTAAATATGCAAAATTACTAGAGTTAATATTTTTTTAATGAAAACGTTATTTTAACAGTTGAGAGAATTTTATTAATCCAGAACCAGTCTCAAAGACCAAATTTATATCACTTAAACATATCGTATAGGTATGTAATCTGTATTGGTTTCATAATTTTTCACTCAGTCCCTTTGAGATATTTCCGTGTAAACATCGTGAAAAAGGAATTTTTGCCAAATTTGAAAATTCATATACAAAAAAAGACTATGTTCTCAAGATCGAAATTTTCACAGCAAGTAGGACTAGGACTAAGCTATATAAGAAAAAATAATTAAAAGCGTTTTTTTTTTTCTTTATATGATTTTATCTCGTTAGAAATCTCGTTTTTTTTATTTATTTTCGAGAATTTTTTAAAAACTTTCTTTACTATTTAGGTAATGAGTTGTGGGAACAAAAAATACAAACCATGTCCGTATCTTCTTGTTAATGTTTGTTTTGATTTGATATCTATAAAAATTACAAGAATTAGAAAGATTTTCTCATCACATGTTTTTGCCAGCGGAGCTGACTTAAATCGGTTGCAATACTAAAGGTATTGGTTAGAAAAATATTTTACTTACGGTTTTATATTACGGAAAGGATAGAGAATAACTGGTTCAAAAATCATGAAAATCAAAAATGTCAAGCGGTAAGTTCTGGATTATTTCGAATAGAATGACCCTAATGTATTAAGAAGAAAACACTGAATATCGTAACGTAATATTATAATTAAAATTAATGAAATTATTTAGTTACATCGAAACGTTATGTATATAAAAAAATAATTAAATCAGAAAATGAATTTTAATCAGGTCCAATACTAATCGCACAAAAAAAAAAAAAAACGTTAACACCGATTCCCTTGGGGCGAAAATTTGTTTTTGACAGGATTAAATTAAAGCTGAGATAAAAGTTAGACTAGAATTATATATTTCCAGGATATTTATAAAAAATATGAATGATGGAGTTTTGTTGACCGTAGAGAAATTAGATGAGAAAGATGGTTGGGGGTGCGGTCATAAATTAAAAACACACAATTAAAAATAAGCGTTATTTTAATTATTTTATTTTTATTTATTTATTATCAATTTTTTATTTATATATTTATTTAATTTTCGTACTCCCTTTTTTATTTATTTATTTGTTTACCTACTAGATTACTGTTTATTTATCATTTCCTTCGACAGCTCCTTATTGTCATTCGTTATTACCTTATCATCATTCATCATTTATCATCGTCATCCGTTATTACTTAAAATCTTTTAATCTTTACCTCGTCACTATTTCTTACAATTTTATCAAATACTCATAAGTAATAACTCAAGTACTCTCAAGTAATGACTTTTGGCTATTTTTTAACAATCGAATCAGTAAACATAACTTAGCTTCTTGGAATTTTCCTAACGGACATTCTAGTTCTCATATTTTCCGTTCCACGCAATGAGCGTTTTTTAAACTGGGAAACATCACTTCTGTAGGCAAAGCTTCCACGGAGTCACGTAAGTATTTTTTCTTATTGATAAGGGTCTTTTTTCATCGCCCATTTCTTTCTCCCCCTTTCCATACTCATATCTTTCTCCGTTACATATCCTGACATATAATTATTAGTTTAATATTACATTATTTTAAAATTTATATTATTATTTTTTATTCATACTGTTTCTCTTTTGTAATGACTATATATTTTTTAAATATTACCTATACTCTTAACTATGTTTTTAATATATTACCGTCATATATCAACTCAAAATTGTTAATATTTAAATTTTAATTGTTCACATATTTTTCCTTTATCATTATTTTTTTTTTTTCATTTACTTAGTCTCTATTTATATATTCTCATTACAATATTATCATCTCAATTATGTCTACTTCCATACTTTATAACTATCATCTTAATTTTGTTTATTTCCATACTTTATAACTGTCACCTTATTTCCATACTTTATAATTGTCATCTTATTATCATTTTACATTTAATATTATTTATGTTCCCATAATTTATTACTGTCATATTATTATTATATACCTAACGCATTATTAAGTCTATAATTACATTGGTTGTTATCTTGTTTCTTTTTAGCCCTGATGAAGGCCCACATTGTAGGCCGAAACGTCGGCACATAATTAAAATAACGCTTATTTTTAATTGTGTGTTTTTAATTTATGACCGCACCCCCAACCATCTTCCTCATATAAAAAATATGGATTGTTTCTGGGAATAAATACAATTTTCGACTATGGCTATGAGAGACTGTAAAGCCATGAACAATTTCTACCGCTCCCTCTGAGCATCACATCGCCTCAGGAATTCGCATGACACTAATGAACCGTCACATCCTGCCTACTCCCCCAATTCTGATGCTGACGTCGTTAGGGGCTTCATTAACACAGGGATGGTGTAACATGAGATACCATTTCCTTTTAATATGGTAGAGCTAGAGCGAGAGCAATGAAACAAAAATAATGTATGTAATGTAACTATTATTACATACAACATATGTGCAATTGTAAAATATTAGATATTAAATAAAACAGAGGGGTCACCTGTAGCATATTGGCAAACACAACAGCCTTCTATGCCCAAGATCCCGGGTTCAAACCCGCAGGTAGCCCTAAGAATTTTTTAACAGGAGTAAAAAATGCTTAGTTATGCCGCCCTTCGGAGGGGACGTTAAAAGGTGGTCCCTGTCCTGTGCGATATCAGGTACTCGTTAGAAATCCCTATCCTAATTAAGCCTGGATAGGCGAAATATAGGATACCCAATATAGCATCGTCCGATTAAACACAGTAGCATAAAGTGACTTTAAATAAATAAACATGAAACCTGTCCACAAGCATATACAGATATCCAAATTCCACAGACAGACACAATAAAATATCTTGGCCTGACATTCGACAGAAAAATGACATGGGGCCCACACATCAAGAACAGACAGACAACGTAAGGTTTGTAAGGATCAAAAATGTAAGCAATTCTCTCTTCATCATACTAGTTTTAGTTTCGTTCGGATAAACACAAAATTACGAGAGTTAAATTTTCTAAGTCTAAGTCACTAAATTTATGTCTCTTATACACATCATACATATGTACAATATATTATATATATATATATATAATATAATATATATATATAATATATATATATATATATATATAGTTTCATAATTTTAAACTAATTGTCACTCCTTTTCCACATATTTTCTGGTAAGAATCGAGGAAACTGAATTTTAGCCATTTTTGAAAACTCGTATTAAAAAGAAAATCTATTTTCTTAAGACCGATTTTTTTTTTCTCAAGTAAGACTATTAACAAGGTGTTTAAGAAAAAATAGTCCAACGGGAGTCTCTTTTCCTATATGGACCTTCAACTCACTAAATGTCTCGTTTTTTATTAATTTTCAAGAATTATTTTAACCACATTTACTATTTAGTTAATCTGTTGTTAAAAAAAAAAAAAAAAAAAATAAATAAATAAAAAAAAAAAAAATATATATATATAATAATAATAATATATATATATATATATATATATATATATATATATATATATATATTGGGTTGATGCAAAATTAATGCAGGTTTCCTCTATTGCAATATCTTAATTCCAATTGTGTAAACAAAGCTAATCCTAACATTAATCATTATTATACCAAAACAAACCTTATCTAATACCCTCTCTTTCACCATGAATTTGTTTAGTAAAATCGTTTAGTTCAGTGTGTTCAAAGGTCTTGAATCGAAAATGTCAAAGTGCGATTTTCGTCAAATTTATTTTTACGAATTTAAATTAGGGCGCAGCGCTGCGCAAACGGCTCGTAATATTAATGAAGTGTGGGGTCAGGGGCTATTAATGAGTGCACGGTGCAGCGTTGGTTCCAGAAGTTTCGCAGAGGAGATTTCGACCTCGAAGACAAGGAAGGTCGGGCCGTCATCTTGCTCTGGACAACGACCAGCTGAGGTCAAAAGTGGAAGAAGACCCAACCAAAACCACACGAGAAATGGCGGCGGAACTCGGAACTCAAAAATTGCAACGTCTTTACCCAGCATTGATGAATCGGAAGGGGCCGATCCTGCTCCACGATAACGCCAGACCACACGTTGCACAACCAACGCTTCGACGACTGCACGAGTTGGGCTACGAAGTTCTCCAACATCCGCCTTATTCACCTGACCTCTCTCCTACAGACTTCCACTTTTTCAGGCATCTGGACAACTTTTTGAGGGAGAAAAATTTTCAAAACCAGGACGACATTGAAAATTCTTTTCGTGATTTCATTGAGTCCAGGGATTCGGATTTTTTTTCTGGTGGAATAAGAAAGCTTGTTGAACGTTGGCAAAAGTGCATTGATTCAGATGGAAATTGTTTTGATTAAATATATATGGTTAAAGTAAAGATATGGCGTATTTACAATACCTACTAAAAACCTGCATTAATTTTGCATCAACCCAATATATATATATATATATATATATATATGTATGTATATATATGTATATATATATTGAGCAGATCCTTATTATATTGTTAGTTTTTGTTCTGATTTGATATCTACACAATTATTTAGATTATTATATTTAGAGAGAATTCCCTAATACATGTAGGATTAGAAATTATTTTCTATAAAACTTAAGTTTACGAGCCATTCGTCACTTTCCATTATATCTCACAAATCTATATATTTTTCTAAACTCTTCAGCTATCTAACAGTGTGATAAAGATTTTATTAATAATCTTAATTTAGTGGGAAATATTTTTACCGTTAGACAGTTAATTGTTAAAAAAAAAATTTCCTTCAGAGGAATATAATTTGGAAATTCGGCACTAAAACGTAATCAGATTATTTCAACAATTTAAAAAAATAAATGGTATTAAAGAACATACATACAGCTGTAATTGATAAAACGAGATAATTAAATTAAGGTTCTAATCGTTTTTGAGAAAAGAGTACATACAGATTTATAAAATCGATTTTCACAGTGGTAAATCCGATAAGTATATTTTGCCGAAAAAAAGTTTTTTTAATTATCTAAGATCAATTTTTAATGTCTAGCGGCTTAGTTTTTTTTGTACTGGACGACCAAAACTCACAGAGATCATGTGAAACTTGATTATTTGGATTCACGGAACTTGAAAACCATGGAAAACTACACTATATATCAGTTAATAATACTCTATATTGTATTATGTTTTTACATTTAATAACATTCTTTTTTTTTTTTTTTTTTTTTTTTTTATTTTATTTTTTTTTTTCTTACCCTCTGTTTTTATTTTCGAACAAAATACAAATACAAATGTAATGTGTATAGCTGTCAGATTTGTCCTTCTGTTACCCGGAGGTATTCTAAAGAGGATTGCTATATGCGCTGGATGTACTAGTAATCTTTCAAGGGCTTCTTCTAAGCCTTTATTTATCCATAGCAAAATGGGAGAAATAACATTCTAGAATCTGTGATGCGTTAATCTATTTACTGTATTTTATATTTTCGAGAGTCTCCTGTATCTTGGTATAGAAGATAAAAAATATTTAAAAAATGTAGTTAAGTATTTTTTTTTGCATTCATGGACTATTTTTTAATTGGATTTTTGAGAAGACAATTAAGTCCAATCGAATAAGGGAATAAAATTCTGCTACTATGATTTAATGTCATTAGTAGAATCTCGTTTCCATATATTAACCAGCAGAAATTATGTAGCAATTCCTTAGCAGAAAAAAAAAAAAAAAAATGAAAATTTGGATTAGAATGGAAATCACTCTATCATTCTTTCGCTTTGTAGAACTAGAAGTTAATTTTAACATCACACATTTCAAATTCAATTAAAAATCGTGAAATACATTTTCCTAAACAAAAAATATTATTTAAAGTCTTAAATAAACAATTTAGTTCAGCTGAAAATATGTGTTGGAAAAACCTCTTTAACTCAAGTAATTTTGAAGATCAATCAAATTATAACAAAAAATAGCAATATGATAAGGGTGTACATTACATTTTTGTCCTCACAATACATTACCTAAAAGTGAAGTAAAGAAAAATCTGGTGCGGGCAACACACGACTTTCAATTACCTCTGTTTTTTAAATCCATTAAAGAATTTTCAAAAACAGAAAGAGACAAAAAATAGTGTAACCATTAAAGAATTAATTAAATGGAATTTCTATAGAAACATGTGTTATATTAAAAAATCTATTATATTATTATCTAAAATCAGTTTTATCGGCTTTTGATCACTCTCTACCAACTTTTAGAAGCTTGTTTATAAAATAATATTTTTTCTAAAATCTTTAGCTTTCCAATGGTATATCATACATGTACATTACTGTTCTGAAGTTCAAATACAAAAAATTTCACGGGATCACTTGTAGCTGGGTGGCTAGCGTAACAGCCTCCCATGCTAAAGGTCACGGGTTCAAACCCGCAGGTGGTCCTAGGATTTTTTAATGGCAGTAAAAAATCCTTAGTTACGCCGTCCTTCGGGGGGGACGTTAAAAGCTGGTTCCGAGCCTGTGCGATGTCAGGTACTCGTTAAAGATCCCTATCCTAATAAAACCTGGATAGGCAAAATTTAGGACTCCCACTGTAGCATCGTCCGATTAGCCATAGTAGCATAAAGTGACGTTAAATAAATAAACAAACAAACAAAAAATTTCATTTAAGAACTATTTTTTTTCAGTTTTCTCCTTTATTTGTTTTTCAAATTTGCTCAACTTATATATTGGTGATATGGTCAATTTTATAAAATCCACAAAATTATAGGTAGTTTGGAGAAAGAAATTTTGAAATATCGGCATTTAAGCCCTGTCGAACAATGTCAATCAGATTGAAGCCTACATGATATTAAAGCCCATTAAATTTTACATCGAGATAGCAAGTTTAATCAAAATCGTAAGAATCGTTTTCGAGAAAATCGTAAAAAGGTGCAAAATGTATGGTATGAAGTGGTCCTTCTGTTAAGCTTATTTTGATGAAAAAGGTTTTGTAACGTCTCCAGCGTATAGTTGTCTTATATATGAAATTTCAGTTTCATAGGACTTTCCGTTTAGGCATGGGAGTTACCACAAACACACACACACACAGAACTTTTTGCGGGACTTGGTTATTTCGACACAGGGGACCCTAAAACTTGTATTTCCGTTGAAAACTTTAATTCGAAAATTTTCACAATCGCAATACTTTCCCTTATTATATATATATATATATATTATATATATATATATATATATATATATATATATATATATATATATATATATATCATATAGTGTAATTTCGGTAAGTGAAATTACTATCAAACATTAAAACAAATAAAATAAAATTAAAAAAGGAGAGGACTTTTAGCTTTATAAAATTTATAAAGTAAAATTTCAAACATTCCCCTCCAAAAACAATGTTTAGCCCATTTTTAAAATCTTTAAACAATAAGGGAATATGTTAAAAGATCGATTTTTTTTACCATCACTAAGCTATATAAGAAAAAATTATCAGAGGCCAATCTCTTTTCCTTTTTAAACTTTCAACTCACTGAAGTCTTGCTTTTCCTCAATTATCCAGACCAAAAAATTTCTTCACTATTTAGGTAATGTGAAAACAAAAAATATAAAACATAGCCTTATCTTGTTATTACTTTCACTTACCTACACATAAAGAATATATATGGTAAGGGAAAGTATTGCGATCGTGAAAATTTTCGAATTCCATTTTTCCACGGAAATACTCGTTTTAGAGTCTCCTGTGTCCAAAAGACCAAGTCCTGAAAAAAGGTCCGTGTGTGGTAAGTCAAGCGAAAAAACTAAAAGTCGTACGAAACTGATATATCATATATAAGACAACTATACGCCTGAGATGTTACAGCAACTTTTCTTTTATTAAAATTGACAATTTACACCTTTTTACGATTTTTTCAGAAAGGGCTCTAACTCATTTGATTAAACTCCCTTGATGTAAAATTTAGTGGGCTTTAATATCATGTACGTTTCATTCTGATTGAAATTGAATCGGGCAGTGCTTAAATGGCGATATTTTAAATTTATTCCATCAAAGTACCTTTAATATTGTACATTGAAAAAGATTAACCATATCATCTTAATGACATTGATAAAGGACGACTAAATATACAAGTTTATATAGTTATTTGATGACCAACTAAAGGATAAAAGAGCAAAACTATTTTTCTATGCAATTTGTGATTATTTTATATTAAGAACCGTAACATGGACGTATAATATACCGTTGGAAAGAGAAATATTTTAGAAAAAATATTACATGATACACAAAATTGTAAAAGGTAATATAAAGTGACGAATAGGAATTAAACTTATTACTGATTAACAATTTAAAATAGTTATATTTTTTAATCATAATCATATGTTTCCAACGAAAATGAATATTGATTAAAATCGACTTAAAATATTTTTTCAAATTGAATTAAATTATATTTAATAGTATTTATATTGATTTTAACAGTCGAGGTATTTGAAAGTCGTGTGTTGCCCGCACCAGAATTTTGATTTTACACCTGCAAAACTACCCGAGTTAAAAAGATTCACATGTTTACAGCAGCAAAAGCTGTAAGTCATAAAATGACTGCCAAACTAATAGTATTCTTCACTTTTTTTTTTTATCCACGGTTTTAATTTCATATAAAGATAAGGTATGAAATTGCTATAAAAAAGAAAAAAAAAATGCAAATCGAAAATTATGAGCAGCATGGTCTGGACGATTTCAAATGGATTGGCCCATGAGAATTAAAAATAATAATAAAAATCATTATCACACAATTATTTATAATAACGGGAATCGATGATTGGAAATTCTTAAAGAACTTAAGTACCGAAAATGAGATTAAGAAGTAAGAAAAAAAAGTCGAATATATGCGCTCAATATCCTAAACGATCCTAATTTTAGGGATCATAAGTCTCGAAACAGAAATCTTAAGACAAATGGGATCAGGGTTTATTCCGGAGCTGAATAATAAAACTTAACTATTCGAAAGGAGCTACACTCCTCAACTCACTTTTTCCTGAGAAATGGTTTTCCGTTCGGAACTTTCTTAGGGAATTTCCCAACAGTGTTTTAGAACTGTTAAATACTTTTTGTTTTCCTACGGTTGTACCGTTCTCTTACTGTGATCCAATAAAGGACTAAAGTTTCTTTAATAAGAAGGTCTGTTCATGTTAGAGTTTTTGAGGATCTCTGCAATTCTGCCACTAAATCTCTGTCAAATCTGACACTGTGCACGAGAGTTCTAGCAGGTAATGAATTATAGGAAAAAGCTAAATTTTTGGAAACTAATATCACTAAAAAAAAAGAAGCTAAATCAATTAAATAAACTTCGAATTAGAGAATTGACTTTTTTCTTACGTTGGACAAAAGTGAAAGAGGAATCCATCCGCTTGTTTAGTCCCTTACAAACTTTTACAGAGTTTATAAGTAAGCTAAATTCGGGATCGGTGTGGTCTAGTACATAGATCACTAGTCTACTGTTCTCCGGTTCCTGGGTTGGAATCCCGGCTGTGGCAGAATATCATTTATTCTGTTACTTCAGTCGTGGGGCGGCCCTTAGGTATGGAGAACTTCCTGGGGCAGACCCAGCCTCTATAAAGTGGGTATCCAAAAAAGTTGGAGAAAAACCTGGCAATCAAGGCCTAATCACCGCATGGCACTGCCGTTGACCTAGAAACAGTAGGAATCTCTACTCGTACATGTACATGGGTTTTAATGGTCAGGAGTTTTTTTTTTTTTTTTTTTTTTTTGAGATGGATTAAAAATTCCGACTGCTGAGTAAGCAGAATACTATAATTTGATTCTATATACTACTAGACCAACATACTATGTATGCCAATCGATTTCTAGTGACCGGAAAAGTTTTAAACAAATATCATGTGGGATTTTAAGACACTATTTGCAGCGTATATACAGTACAATAGAAGAGTATAATTATTTCTAATGTATTTTTAAACGTTTGTTGATCTCAATAATAGGTGAGATCTCATAATATAAAACTTCAAAGACATGTTTATGTGAATTTCATAAAAAAAAGAAAAAAAATACTCTTCTTTATAAAACTGGCCATGAAATATGCACATTCTTATAAGGCTTTGTTATTCTAGAGGAAAGATGTGAGGTTAATGAAACGTGGAAAATTTTTTTCGTTATTTATTTTTTTTTGTTTTGTGCCTTGGTTTCACTTATTAAAGTCTATCTTGCGGAAAAATCGGCTTCAATCAACACCGTTTTGCCAGGTCATTCGGAAAATCGACTTAGTTTACGAGCTGAGGCTTGAACATAAATTCTCTTATGGATCTTTTGTTCTTGAGGCAATCACCTACTCGACACATTTTATTTATATAGTAATACGGAATAATAGAAAAAATGGAAAACAAAAGTTTTTATTAATCATCAAAAATGCTATTTTTAAGTAAATGTTTATATTACTGGTATTCTATCCCAATGCAACACTTTTTTTTTTTTAAATGTCCAAAAAATAATTATTCCCGACTTAACTGAATTTTAATTGAGGTTTAATCCATTTTAAACCGACGAACGGGATAAAAAAAGGGTGTTATTAGGGTAATAATTACACCCCGGAACAGTTAGAGAAATCCCGGCATAAAGATGAATAACCTCTATTTCCATTCCGCGAATTTTTTTCTTTTAAGTAATGATTTATATTAAAAGTTATGCTTACAGGAAAATTATGCTTACAATAATTTGTCTTGTGGTACTGAGACAGACCAATTGCTTGCATAACTTGTTTTTTGTTTGATGGGAATACCCAAACCTTTATGTGGGTTGCCACCAGTTGTGTGACGGGTTTCGCACACCCGGAGGAGTGTTTAAATGCTTAAAACAATCTCTCCGAAAAAAATTGGATTCGAACTCACAACCTTTGGCGTGGGAGACTAACGCGCTTGCCACTCAGCCACGGGCTCCCCGTAATATATTCTACAAACACAAGACTAAATTTAACTCTTATTCGTCTTATTATTTAATATTAATATTTCTCATGTTCCAGGAGAAGTAATTTTTATGGATCAAGATATTTTGATTTAGACAGTTACTTTCATTTTATATTTTATTTAAAGTAATTAGTTAAGATATATTAATAAAAACTAAAAAAATTCTCCCACGATACATTCCATTAATTCAAATTTTAATGACTCCTGGATTCCTGATGATCTTCCAAGGCGTAAGAAAAAAAAAAAAGGTCTAGGGATCTTATAAACTAATGGAATCGTCATCGGGATGTTAAATATGGGAAGTTTTTCTTTAATTTAGCAATGTCACAGGGACATAGTTTTCATATTTATTTCCTATTTTATAACGTTATATATTTGCATTTAAAAAAAAAAAAAATATATATATATATATAATATATATATATATAGCGGATTCGTCCCTGCTTCGCGTACGAGTGCAACTTGAATGAGGTGTCAATTTATGTTTGAAATATCTCTGTCTGACCGATTCAAAGTTTATCGCTTAGGAAGTCTTAGTTTATCGTAACGAAAAGTGCAATTCGCAAGAAAATATGTTTATTTTATAACGCCTATTCATTATTATACTTAACCATCGGCAAAAAAGAAAATATACAAATCAGGGGTACTCACTACGTTTGCTATAGCATGCTATTTGTGCTATTGTGCTAAACCCATTAATTTTATACAGGAAATAACTGTAGAAACTCGACGGATTTAGCAAAATAACACAAATAGCATGCTATAGCAAACGTAGTGAGTACCCCTATTTATTTGTTTGCTATTTTAAATTGATAACGGTAAGATAATTTTCCCATATAATGAAAACTTGATTGCTATTTATGTAGCCAAATCTGTAGAAATAACAAAGTTTCCTATTCTACTAGGTTAAGAACTATTTAATATATTAAATGAACTATTTATATTACATTTTAAAAGTTAAATTAAAGAATCCCATTTGTATAGATTAAAAAACTACAGAAATAAGAACGGTTCATGTCTTATTCGGTTGATTGCTATTTTATATTTCAAATGAACTATTCAAATTAAATTTCCATTAGAAACTCATTAATTTTACAGTACAACATCTGTTTTAATAATAGCTTATAAAATAGCTTTAAATTTGAAATAATTAATTACAATGTTAGTTTATGTTAGGTAGGATTTATAAAAACTTACCACTTATGTTAACAACTTCGTTACAATTCAGCTCGTAATATTATTTCTAAAATCTTGCGTATCTAATGGAAGAATATAACTTGATCGATCCTGTAGATTTAACGATAACCTTTCTCTTTACCAATGAAATATGTTCTTATGCTTATGGGCTTAAAACTACCTTATATTAGCTTGTAAAATTTATTTTATTACATATTAAATTTTCTTAAATCTTGTGCTTTTCAACACTTTACTTTACGTCTATGTTACTAAGTATTTTTCAGGGATAATTTGTTGATGACTTTTTTACAGTAAAGTTAATTTTTACTTTTGAAGAAAAACTAATTTGCAATAATTTTATACAAATATAGATTTATCAATTAATCTAGAATACTTCTATAAACTTATTTAAAAAATAATTTAATAAAGTTGAAAATATGTGTTATTTTAGGTTCAAATTCTATTTGTTTCGTTTGTCGAACTTCAACCATTGGGGTCTCTTGGGTGCGCAATACTATCTCTGTGTACCAGATTTCGGAAAGTTATTTTTCATGATGTTTCTATTTTTAAAATTATACTATTTGACCAGACAGACGATGTCCTGTCTAAACTATGTCTTAGCGAAATCGGTCAATGCGTGATGCGGTGACCAAGGAAAAGGGGAAATCATTTTTACATATGTAGATAAAAAGATTATCTAATAAAAATCAAAATTGAAAAAAAAAAAAAAACTTATTTACCCAAGTAACGTTTATCCTTTTTTTCTTTCATAAGATCCTTCTCCTAACTGATATAAACACCCGTGATGCCATGACCAAGGGAAAAAACGATAAATTTATATATATATACATACATAGATAGATAGAGCGATTATTATTACTATGGAAAATTAAAAAAAAAAAAAGAAAAGAAGAACTATCTACCAAAGTAAATTTTCTCTTTTTTTCTTTTATAAGGTCCCCATCAAAAAATAATTGGAGAACTCGGTCAAGCCGTTCACGCGTGATGCAATGACCAAGGAAAAAGGAGATTCATTTATATGTATATATATTTCTAGTAAATGATTTTCTAATGTACGATAAAAAGTTAATACAAGGAAGGTATATAACACTTCTGTATGAATACACATCTACTTCAACGTGTGAAACTGCTGAGGTCAAAAATACTGGATTTAATTTACTGTTCTATAAATGGCGTTGGAGACAGAACGATTTGGCGGTTTGGTATTAGACAGAATCGTTTGAGCTGATGATTTATTGAAGGGCAGACACAGACCAACCTGTATCCAGCAGGTAATCCCTCTTCACTCCCTTCCAAAAGCATTTATTAATCAGTTAGTATCTGTGATCCCACAGATATTAGTAATTTTAATTTTCATGACACACAGAAGAACTAATTTGTTTGTTTTATTATAAGAATATTATTATAGTACTCTTATTAGTGCAATTTAAATTTATTAGTTGAAAAAAATACACGTAACACATTGTTTGATTTTTGGTGCATTATACAAAACATAAAAATAAAAAAAAACAAATCAAAATTAACACAAAACTTTATTATTTCCGAATGATTATCATAGGGTGTTAACGCTGCAAATTATTACACAATGGTTTATTATTTCCAAATAACAATATATTGGTATAACTGTTTGTATAGCTGTTGAGAGACAATTAAGTAATATAAAAAGCACTAATTCAAAGTATCATATCATAACACTACCACTGATTTCAAAACGCAATATATAAGCTAGTTGTTAACAAAATTCAATGATTCAATGAAATTTTTGTATTTATTCATTTATTGATTAGGAGAAAAGGATTTTTTTTTATTCGTTATTCGGATTCTACGCATCTTGAAATGTAAGGTCTCAAGTTTTGAGCAGAGGAATTTTTTTTTTTTTTTTTTGGTCGATTACAAAGGCTCATTATTGAAAATAATAAAACAAAAGCTTTTATACAGGACTGCGTTACTATTTCCTTTTCTTTTCTTTCGATTTTCATTAAAATAAAATTCACTGATTCTAGAAAACCTTACATTTTATCTTTATCTTCAATAATAACCGAGTTATCAGGAAATCACATCTCTAATAAGTTGTGGCTTGACCATATAAAATGATTTTTTTTATTTAATTTTTTTTTTGCATAAATTCAAGATTTCAAAAGTATTCAATTGTAAATATTTTTTACTTTAAACTTAATTTTCACCAAGCCTTCAAAGTCCTCCCGCATCCAATCCTTGCAATCCAAAATCCTCCGAAAGATGCTAAATGCTTCTTATTTTGTTACTAATAAAACTATCCATAAAGACCTGAATATCCCGTTACCTATTAATAGTTACAGCCTTAGTCAAAACTAGATATACCTCCTTTAATTCCAAACTACCAGCCCACTAAAACCCGCTTGTCCGTATCCTCTCATCTCCATCTATTCCCGACAATCCTCTGAGACGCCTGAAAAGCCGGTGGCCTCGAGACCTCCTAATGAAATAAACATGGAAGCGCTACCGCTGTGTAGCTTCTTCACGAGAGTTTATCAAGCCAATTGTTACTTTTTTCACATTTACTTGTATTTTTACTTTCACGTACTATATATAGTAAGGGAAAGTATTGCGATCGTGAAAATTTTGAACACAGTTTTTCAACGGAAATACACGTTTTAGGGTCCCCTGAGTCCAAATGAACGTCCCGCAAAAAGGTCTGTGTGTGTGTGTGGTAACTCCCAGGCGAAAACTAAAAGTGCTATGAAACTGAAATTTCATATTTAAGAAAACTATACGCCCGAGATGTTGCAAAATCAGCTAACCAGAGGAGGCACTTTATATTATGCATTTTGCAACTTTTTACGATTTACTCAAAAACGGCTCTAACGATTTTGAGTAAACTCGCTGTATAGATGTAAAATTTAACGGGCTATAATACTATGCAGATTTCATTCTGATTGAAATAGTCTGACAGGTCTTAAATACCGATATTTTATAAAATGAGGCCAATTATTTTCTACCTCAGAATACTGTAAATTCTTCAGAATTATAGAAATAAAATTGCAATTAGACTAAAATTTACACTCCTTCTAATACATAAGAAATACAAAAGAAAAAATTATAATAAATATAACAAATTTAAGCTACGAAAATGTCGTACATAGAATCATGTAAATTTAAAATATTCAATAGAGATAGAGTAGGGTTGATAAAGGCAGCGAAAAGGTAGGATTTTCCCGAGGAAATACAGGGTAATTAAATAATTAATTTCCCTTTCGTGTATTCCGTATGATAAATCCCATATATGTCTATTACAAGAACAATAATTTAACAGAAAAACATTCTAAACACATAAATAACTATAAATTTAAAATAACACAAATATAATTCCTAGGAAATAGCATAATATTGCTATGACATAGTTCTTTTGTTAAATCATTGGATCGGAGCCAGGGTTTTCAATCCCTCGCTATCCCCGTGAGGGAATTCTTTTGACATAGCCAATTCGCACAACAAATATGAGATCTCATAGCTTTTCTTTTGATCATAAATTCTGAAAGCGTATTCCATTTTTTTTTTCTAATTTTTATGGTAGCTTTGTGGGGTAACTTTATACATAATTATTTTTACAAAAAGCAAAGAAAAAAAAAGTACAATTTTCCAATTCTTTAGTTTGCATGGTGCCGACGACATGATCCCATCGTTCGATTCTCAATGGTGAGGGAAGAAAATTTTGAGTTGTTTTTTTTGTTATCTATGAAATAGGGAAGCTCAAATATCTCAACTTTACGTACGCGAACAGAAAAATGATTAGTACCAAATGAAAAAAGAAAAAATCTGGTGCGAGCAACACACGACTTTCACTTACCTCCGTTTTTAAAATCAATGAAAGAATTTTCAAAAACAGTTAGAGATAAAAATACGAGAAACTATTAAGGAATTAAATTTCTATAGAAACACGTTTTTCATTAAAAAATCTATTATTTATCAGTTAGTTGTATGTTCATTTCATCACTCTCTATTAACTTTTAAAAGCTTGTGTATGAGATAATATTTTTTCTAAAATCTTTAGCTTTCCAACGGTATATCATACATGTATATTACTGCTCTTATGTTCAAAAACGAAAAATTGCATTAAAAAAATATTTTTTCTGTTTTCTCCTTTAGTTGGGTATCGAATTTATTCAATTTATATATTTACCTGTTTTTCATCAGCGTTAACAAGATAATATAGCTATTTTTATTGAATCTACAAAATTAAAGGTACATTAGAGGAAGAAAATTTAAAATATCGACATTTAAGCCCTGTCAGACCATTTTAATCAGAATAAAACCTACATAATATTTAAGCCCATTAAATTTTACATCGATATAGCGAGTTTAATTTAAAATCGTCGGAACCGTTTTGAGAAAATCGAAAAAAGGTGCAAAATGCATGGTATAAAGTGCCTCTTCTGGTTAGCTCATTTTGATGAAAAAAGTTTCGTCACGTCTCGGGCGTATAGTTGTCTTAAATATGAAATTTCAGTTTCATAGGACTTACCGTTTCCGCCCGGGAGTTACCACACACACACACAGACAGACACACACACACGGTGTTTTTGCGGGACTTGGTTATTTGGACTCAGGGGACCCTAAAACGTGTATTTTCGTTGAAAACTGGAATTCGAAAATTTTCACGATCGCAACACTTCCCTACGCAACACTATATATAGTAAGTGAAAGTAAAATAAGGTAAAGTAGTCGAACTTTTAAAACAGGGAAGTAAGTTTCGGTGGTCTCGAGACCTGGTCGTAAATTAACATTTAAGTACTACCACTAGGTACCTTCTTCACATGGCTATTCATGCCTTTAATTGTAATATAGCCATTTTGCTAATTGTATTTATTGTATATACAGTTTTAAAACCCAAAAATAAAAATATTCTTTATGAAGTTATGCGAAACTTATTATCCTATTTTTAGAGTTCGACGTCTTAACCTATCGGGAAATTTTATCTTCTTTTATTTGGTACCACTTAGTAGAGGTAGTAGTAGTAGAGATATTTTAGTTTTTCTGATGAAAACCAAGGATAACAACAAAAAACCCAAAGTTTTATTTTCCTCCTTAACCGTTGACAATCGGACTATGAGTCATATGAACTTTTTTGGTTCCCTTGAAGTGCTGTATCTCCTTGTAAAATACTACTAGACATTTAGGGACACACTGTAGCCACGCCTTCCTCCACATCCTCCAACCATCTCTTCTTCGATCTTCCTCTTCCTCGCCTTTCCATTGGTTGATACAGAAAGGTCAATTAGGGGCATTGCCCCTCTGTCATTCTTTCTAAATGTCCAAAACATTTTAACCAATTTATTTATAGACTTTTTTTTTTTTTTAGATTTGGCTTAGATACTTTTGTGAGTATCTTGGAATTGAGAACTCAAATTCTGAGTAGGAGTTAATTTTTTTAATTTATTTTTAATCGATTACACAGGGTCATTATTGAAAATAATAAACCAAAAAATGATTACATTAAAATATATAATAAATTGATAATTCAATAATGTAGAAATATATGATAGTGTTAGGAAAATAGTGAGATGTTCACAATTCCTAATATGCCTAAAACTAATTTTATTGAATTTTTCAATGGTGACATAATTTATCTGTGTCACAATCCAATAAAATCGTCTTTAGAGACACAACTAAAACCATTTCCCAGAATCCAATGTTAAACTTTTCTTTCTGAGGTTACACTTTTTTCTCTCTCCCACTGTTCTCCCTTTCTCATGTAGCTGAAAACTTTTTAACAAGTTCTGGAATTAAAAACTCAGAACAATTTTAAAATATAAAACCAAGAGACCGACCACTTTGAAAAAGTTAGTGTTATTTTTTGTATTGCAATGTTTAGTAATAATTAAAACAGTAACGGTTTTATTAAACTCCCAATGCTTCATTGAATATTTTGGACAATGTATGAGGGAAATGATTTTTTTTATTTTTCCAATAATTGAGAGAGAATTAAGTAATATGAAAAGCAATAATTCAAAGGATAATAGCATATCATTGCAGCTCTTTTCAAAACGCTATATCCCTGATAGTTTTGAACCGATTTCTATGAGTCTTTATTTCATTTTGTAGTAAATTTAATTACCTATGAAATAGCACTAAAACCAATTTATTTATTCATTAATTAGGAAAAACAATTTTCTTGTTATTCGGATTCTACGTATCTTCAAACGTAATGCCTCAAATTTTGAGGGGTTAAGGTAACTTTTTTTTTTTTTTTTTTTTTTATGGTCGGTTACAATTAAAAGTAATAAACCAAAAATGAAAATTTCTATTTTATCTTGTTGTTTTTTTTCTTTATAGTAAATTATATTAAACGAAAAGATTATTATTAAAAAGTTCAACTAAATGGAAAAAAATGATACAAAACCACCATACAAACACTGTACACAAATCACAACAAATCAGAACTTTTAAAGCCTAGACAAATTACATAGTATTGAATAGTAACAATTTATGGCTGAATTGGTACATTTTTTACATTTAAGAAAATTCGAGTTTTACCGGACATAAATGTGTTTTGTTTTTTTAAAGTATATCAAAACACTAGCTGTGTCACGCAGCTTTGCTCGCGAATATTGCATTTCGTATTAATATATGTGCGCTTATGGTAAGATTGGCTATAATAAATATCAACTATCAGCTACTCTTTGTTATCATTTAAAGCCCGATCTTGACTTCTTCCTGTCAAATTTACAATAGCAAACCAGTAGAAGTGGTTATACCCATAATCACTTAATAAGTAAAAATAATTGTCACAAACCGTTGACAGCCTAAATATGAATTAATGATATTCGTCGGTAAAACCTTACACCTGAATCACTCCCATTTTTTTAGAATTCAGAAATTATGTTCTTGAAATTAATAGTTTTTTAGACAATTGAAATAATTTCTAAAAAAAAGGAAAAAAAAAATAACAATTGAATATATTTTCATAGGAACCTACACTCGAAACAGATATGAAACGCAATATGCTTAAAAGGGTCGGCCACCTGTATGCAGTGACCAGCCAGGTGCCCTTGACATTTTTTAATGGGAGTAAAAAACAACCTTAGTTATGCCCTCCTTCGAAGGGGACATAAAATGGTGTTCCCAAGCCTTTGCGATTCCATGAACTCGCTAAAGATCTCTACCCTAACTAAACTTGGAGAGGAAAAAATTAGTCATCATACGATTAACCATAGTAGTATAAAAGTGACGTTAAACGAACAGATAACAACAGTAATATGCTTAAATATATTTGTTATAAAATCTTTGTACCTTTGCTGATACATATCAGATTAAGATAATTTTACGTTTAGGTTATTCAACCACTTTTTGGGCGAAGATTTTCAAATCCTGCTTTATTGCACATCTAGGCGGTAAGACGAACCTCCAGGAAAAATTTTAGTCTCACAACCATAGTAATTTTTTAGATACCAGAAAATTGAGTGGTACTTTCTTTTATAAATATAGACATACAGCTAATAAAAGTCCTAAATATGCTTAAAATAATAGTTCTGATTATTATACTCGAATAAATCAAAAGAAATAGTAATTTTTTTAATTTATTTAAATTTATAAATGTATATGCTTCAAGGTAATAACGATTAAAGTTGAAAATGACTCTTGAAATAAAACATGACTTAACAATATAGATAATAATATAGATTGATATAAATATTTCCGCGTTGTGTAACCTTCTATACTCCCCAGTAGCCTCATCTCTCTTCGGACCAAATATTTTAGTACCTTATTTTCTAAAACCTTTAGCCGTTGTCCGTCCTTCAAAGTAAGCGGCCACGTTTCACCGTCGGAAGAATTACAGTTTTATAAATTCTAACCGTTAAGTTTTTAGACAGAAGCTAAGTAATTTCGCAACTGAATTATAACACGCGTTTCCCGCCTTTAACCAGGACTTTTTTCCTCCTGGATTTTTTTTTTCGTTATCAATCATTGAACCTAAATACTTAAATTTCTCTACGTGTTCAAAAGTATACCCTGATATATCAATATCACTATGATCGCCACCGTCTTTGCTACAAATCCTATATTTTGTCTTTTCGGTATTTATTTCGAGTCCTATTTCTTTACCGGTTTTTATTAACGGACTTGTATTTAGTTTTTTAGTTTCCGTGTCTTCCTTTAGCAGTACCAAATCATCGGCGTATCCCAGAACCGGAATTTTATCACCCAAATTTAAACCTTCTGAGTACATGTCACTTTTTCTTTGATATATTCTAAAGCGACTTCGTCTGCATCAATTTCTGTTATTATGATTGCTATTAAGAAGTTTTTAAAACAATATATTTTAAAGTACTTCCGCGTAAATGACATTTTTAGTTTTATTTTCTTGTGGTAGAAGAACATACTGATTTTCTCCGCAACCCAATCTCGACGTAAATCTATTCCTACGTGTTTAAATGGAAAAATATAAATTAACGGGAAATTGAATTATTTAAAAATAAAAGGTAAATCATTTGCAATCATTGGGAAGCGAGGTTTTTTTTTCTCCCAAATTTTCCCCGTTTTTTCCCAGATTTTCGACAGGTCCTATTAGTCGCAGCGTGATGTTATATAGCCTATAACCTTCCTTGATAAACGGACTATCCAACACAAAAAGAATTTTTCAATTAGAACCAGTAGTTTCTGAGATTAGAGCTTTCAAACAAACAAACAAACAAACTCTTCAGCTTTATAATATTAGTATAGATTCAACAGTAAAGTAAATTCGTCTGATCAAGAAAGATATAGTTCGGGTGTAGGACGTAAAAATATAAGAAAATACTGAAAAAATATTTTATATAAAACGTTTTGAACCACAATGGAGGCCTTCATCAGGGCTTCTCTCCAGGGAAGCTGAATACTTAGTAGAGAGAAGACTTGCAACGTGGGTCGAAACGTAGGCTAGAAATAGTTTTTCATTTGTTTCTGTTCTTTATTTCACCAACACCTGAACCATCTCTTCCTTCACCTACATTTCACGGTCAGCCATTGGTTATTCATTTTAGTAAAGATTCACGTAAGTTATATAAAAATACGAAGCGATTCAGATATCGAAAATATGGACTCTAACCCATGTACTAAAAAAAAAAAAAAAAAGAAAAAAAGGCAGAGCAAACGAATCATTCTTAGAAAGGAAATAAAAGGAAAACCAATATATAATTCTTTAATAGCAGAGCACTCCTCTCAAAAGAAAGTTTTAAATGAAAAAATTCCATCCCTTTCTTGGGTCAGCTGCTCCCTACAGAAAAACCGGATTTTCAGCACTGAATCCAGTATTAAGTAATGTAAATTCTCTGCTTTATCAACATTTTTTTTAAAAATATATACTACAACTTAAAAACCAAACAGTACATGTACATTGTTATTTGTACGTAACACCCTTTACATACGTACGAAAAAATAAAATGATGCTATAACATGATAATAGTCTCGGGTTCAGAACATAAAAAGAACCGGTTATGTTTATTTATTATGCTACTATTTAAGTCAACGATTGTGCAAGAAAATGGTTTGACTGAGATCATACTTGACTAATATTATTGAGGTTAGGTGATCCAGAGCATGGTCTGACAAGTTCTGTCATAGCCGGATTCGAACCCGGGACCCGGTTATAAATTATGAACAAATTTAATGGTGCAATATGAAGAATAAAGCAGCATTATTTAATAAGTTGAACCTTTCTTTAAGAATATAACAAATAAGAGTAGTAAAATATATGATTGTAGAAAACACACTCTCCAAGCCAAAGGCATTTTAAAAATAACCAGCTGATAAAAACGACTAGGCGTTAAGATCATAGTAGCATATCCTTCTATCTTCGTGGCGAATTAAAAAAAAAAAATGGTCTAGTAGTTTTGGAGAAATGTGGCGGACAGTTACGGCGGACAAACGAATTTTTTTATTCGTTATTAGGATTCAAAGTACTTTGAAACGTAAACCCTCAAATTTTGAGGAGGAGTAATTTTTTTTTTATTTGTCTGGTAGATTACAAAAGTTCATTATTGAAAATAATAAACCAAAGTTGGCATTTAATCCATAAAATACGTCCACAACTCAGTTATTTTTGAAGATAGAAAAAAACACGTGGAAAGTTTTAAAATCACTAAAGCCCCCCCCCCAAAACAATAATCTTGCCTATATGTAAGATTGCAACTCGTTATTTCCGAATATAGAGAAAACAATTAAAGTTTTTTTTAGCCAAAAAAAAAACAAAACAGTGAATAATTATGAAACAAGAAAGAAGAAAATTGAAATTTTACTGATAAATATGCCTATATCTCAGTTATTTTTGGAGATAGAAAAAAACATGTGGACAGTTTTAGAATCACTAAAGTCCCCTCCCCCAAACAAAAAATCTTGCCTATATGTACGATTGCAACTCTTATTTCCAAAGATAGAGAACAAATTTAAGTTTTTTAATTATGAAACAAGAAAGAAGAAAATTGAAATTTTACTGATAAATATGCCTATATCTCGTTGTTTTTTTTGTTTTTTTTTGTTTTTTTTGAAGATACAGAAAAATATTATGAGTGTTTTAGAATCAATAAAGCGCGATAAACAGAAAAAAAAAAAGTTGATCTATATGCTTATGACACATTAAAATAGACGTAATTCCACCAAAATTCGATTATTATTGAAGATAGAGAAAAATCGAAAAGATTTTTGAGATCAAGACACTGCGATAAACAAATAGAAAAAAAAATCTTATACGGTTAAGCCACAAGTTATAACAGATGTGGTTCCTTGATAACTTGGTAATTACCGATAAAAGAGAAAAAATGTAAGATGTTCTAGAATTAAGAAATTTTATTTGAGTGAAAACCAAAATAATATAAAAGGAAATAGTAACGAAATCTAGTATGAATGATTTTGGTTTATTATGTTCAATAATAACCTATGATATTGACTTTAAAAAAAATTAATAAAAATAGCCCCTCCTCGCCTTATAATTTGAGGACTTACTTTCCAAGATACGCAAAACCCGATTAACGGATTTTAAAAAATCTGCTTTTCCTTATTAAAAAAAAAATACCAAAAATTGATGCGGATGCTTTTCATAGGAAATTAAAATTACTACAAAATTTAAAAAAAAATCATAGAACTAGCAGAGATATAGCGTTTATTAATTAGCAGTGATGATATGCCATTTTCTATCTCCGAGATAAAATACATGCTAACCTAATTGAATATCGCCGTCTAAGAAATGAGGCTAAAACAGCAATACGTTCAGCGAAAAGGCAAACTTGGGAGGAGTTCGGCAAAAGTCTTGATGGAAACCACCGAGAAAATTCCAAACGGTTTTGGCAGACAATAAAGTCCCTGAAAGGAAAACACAAAAAGCCAATTCGGAATATAAAGGATGAAAGTGGCAACGTAATGACTGCCCCAGATGACATCTTAGAACGTTGGAGGCGTCACTACCAAGATCTCTTCTCTGAAGAATATGGTACACCAGAGCTGCATGCACAACCTGCAACACAGGAGAATATGCAAGAGGTGGAATATGCTCTCGAAAAGATAAAAACAAATAAAGCAGCGGGGAGAGATGGAATTTCACCTGAATTCCTGAAATTTGGTGGTGAAGAGCTCAAAAAAACACTCCAAGGACTGTTCCAAACTGTATGGGATAACAAGATATTCCCTTTAGATTGGGAATATAGCGCTATAGACCCCATACATAAGAAAGGCTCCTCAACCGTATGTGAGAATTATAGACCAATTAGCTTGCTGTCCGTAGCCTATAAAATGTACACCTCTATCCTTGAGAGAAGATTGAGAAGTATTGTGGAAAATCAACTCGAAGAGGAGCAGGCGGGCTTCCGCCCGGGAAGACAGACCCAGGACCATATTTTTGTGCTTAGAAACATTTCTGAAAAGGTTTGGGACAGAAATAAAAGTATCTATTGGCTTTCCTGGATCTCAAAGCTGCGTTCGATTCTGTGCCTAGATATGAAATATGGAATGCTCTTGCTGCAAAGAATATACCATCAGATTTGATGCAGGCAATCCAATCAACATACAGAAATGCAAAGGGAGTCGTCAGAATCAATGGTAGAGAATCAAAATCATTTCCTCTTGATAGAGGAGTCAGACAGGGGGACAGTCTTAGCCCTCTCCTATTCTTGATTCTGATGGACGAGATCCATAAAGTCTGCAAGAGAAGAACGGCATGGACTGAAATAGGAAAATGGAAGATGCAGACAGTTCTGGTGAAATGCCTCCTATATGCCGATGACATTGTTCTATTAGCGGACACAAAAGAAAAGCTGCAACAAGCTCTGGTGGAATGGGAGGCAGAACTATTGCGTAAGGGAATGTCCATCAACGACTCCAAAAGTAAGATTCTGGTTCTCTCACGGAATGAAGAAGAAAATGTTGAAATGGTATGCAATGGGAAGACCCTAGAAGTGGTAAATGAATTCAATTACCTGGGAACCATTATAGACAGGTCTGGCAGAATTGACCAAGAGATTGGAAATAGGATCAATAAAGCGAACCAGGTGTACTACCAGATTAACAATAGTATAATAGGACACTGTGAAGTAGGGCGAGATGTTAAGATGCACATCTATAAAGCCATTTACCTACCAGTGCTTACATATGGAGGCGAGAGTTGGGTGATGCTCGACAAACATATCAGCCGAATCACTGCTGCTGAAATGAAATTTTTACGTAGAGCAGCGGGAAAGACAAGGCGAGATTGTGTCCGGAACAATAGAATCAGAGAGCAACTCGAGGTACCACCATTGAAGACGATAATAGAAAACAGGCAATTAAAATGGTTTGGTCATGTCTGCCGCATGGACGAAATAAGGGAACCCAGAAGGACACTGGAAGCAAGACCTACAGGAAGAAGACCACGTGGCCGACCTAGAATTTCCTATCAGGATATGGTCCAGAGGATTGGGAGTAACAGGGGCAAGACCCTTGTAGAAATGAAACGACTCAGCGGAGACCGGGATAACTTGCAGCGCTGGATCGAGGCCCCTCTACGCCAATAATGGCTCGAAGAGGAAGATAAAGAAGAAGAAGATATGCCATTTTCCTTGGAATTATTTATTGCTTCTCATATCAGTTAATTGCCTATAAACAGCTATATAAACGGTTATACCCTAATATAGCTATTTGGAAATAAGAAACTACATTCTAATAATTTGCAGCGTTTTTTGTCTATCATTAAAACTGTAATCCCGCTTTATTTTATCTTTTCATCATAAATTTTAGATAAACTTCTACAATTATACAATAATTCGAAATCTATCTCAAATTCGCTTGTCTACAAAAACAAATGATCTATCATAACAGCATAATGATGCTGCATTAGCAAACTTTAGCAATCAATGACCTCGACCTTAAAATAGCATAGTAAAGTGATTACCAAGCTCTTTCCTCGCTCATTTACATGTTTAACGAGTCTAGCTCACGACCCCTATAGCGAATATTGTTCAATATAATCGAAGATAGCCATGAAATATAATTATATATTATAGATAATCTCCATAAATTAATTTTACTATAGACAGGTTCGATTGCCGATTCGAGAAATGTTTTTAATTGGATGAGCAACTGTCAGAGAGGATGCGCCTAAAATTAAAATTAGCGGGCTTAGATAAAAAGCAACAATTTCGTGAGTTTATATAAATGAACAATTGAAAATAAATTTTATTCTAGGACGATTGGTTCCCAAAGAATAACAAAAATGTACTGTACAAATGATATTTGTCTGATCTTTTAAGAATTCAGTATAATTATATAACAGACGGATTTTCTAACAACGAATAATTATCATCTATAGCTTTAAATATTTCATACGTTGGGAAGATTGATAGTTTAGGAGATGGAGAAATAATTGGTTTATGATAAGGCTTTACGAATGGATATAGGCAATGAATTCCAAAATAGGGTAGCACGAATGACAAAGAAGTGGGAAGGTATATATAAGTTTATGGGTTGGGATCTTGTGTTTACTGAATGGAAAGAGAAATGTGTGGTAAGGATATCCAGAATATAAGGAGGTTTTTGAAATGAAAACAGCTTAAAGATCGTTGTGCGATTTTTAACAGGGGTAAAAGTTTTGATTTCGTTATCATGGCGACGTCACCAACATGCTCATGAGTTGACTGGCGCATGCGCAGCGTTCTGTTTATACCTATCCACTAGAGATAGGATATCGATTTCTGTGGATGTTATCGATTCAGATGTAATATCGGCACAAAAATATCGATATTTATAATATTGGTATTTCAGTATTTATCTAATTAAAATCAGTTGCTAATGAAATGAGTAAAGACATCGTACATAAACTATGGCTTAGAAGTTACCTCTTACTGTATAATTTGACGAATATATCGATGATATTATGTGGAGACTTTAATATTAATTTTGCAGATGACAAAAATCTACCGTTTATTGCATTTTAAATGAACAATTAGGATTAGCTATGTCCAATGATTGGAAATATACTCCAACAAACTATAAAACGACAAATGATGCAGTTTTTACACGCTATTTACATTCAAAATTTTCGTTTCATACTTTACTTGCCACAGACCAATTGTTTTCTTTCTAGAATATAATTAAAATCGTTAAGTTCAAATAATTTAAATATTGTAGAAATTGTTCAGGATTGAAATTTATGTAAAAAGTAGAAATAATTTGAGTCAGTCGTGTGAAAAATCTTTTAATTTTGCCAACGTTTTGGTTCACATGTTGGAGCTGAAAAGTCGGTAAAAGTAAAATATTTGTCACACGACTGACTCCCGATTATCATTACCTATGAGAATTTCATCAGTCGACCATAAATTCTCAATACGGGTACTGGAACTATTATTCATTAAATCAGTTTCTACATACTGTATATTCCGCATAATAAAAAGCTATATAAAAAGGGAGAGAATTATTACATGAAGTACCAACAGATGTAGATATTAGACGAATATATTTGAAAGTTATAAGTTCTCACTTCTACCGGCAGTCCCTAAGACTAACAGAATTTTTTTTTTTTTTGAAAGATCGGAAAAGAAAGATACCTTGGAGGTATTGCCGACGGAAAGTATATCTAATAGAAACATGAGAGCATCTAGTAAATCCACACTTGAATCTAATGAAACAATTCATTTCTTTTGAGTCTCATAACAAGTTTTTCAGACAGCCAACTACACAAGAGGCAGCCGTAGTCAAACTAGGAGAAAAAATGAGAAAAGAGACCAGTACTACTTAACAATAAAACTTAAATTAATAAACTAAAACTATATATTCACATGGGCTCAAGTGATGAGAGAGCTGGTGCTTTAGGAGATTCTTCTGTCTTTCTTCTCTCTTCTCTCAGTCTCACCACTTCTCTCATGTAACTCCTCCACAAAGAGTTACTGTTCGGTGTCCCACGTGCTTGCAGGCCGTTCTCTTTTCCTTACCAATTATCCAGGTTGCCATTTCAGAACTCTTTTTACTCATCTTTACTCTGTAGCTTCTCTTCATATGCTCTGTCCAAGTCCACTACCTGTTGAAAATTCTATTAAGACATTCTAGTTTCCTTACGGATCTATGTTACTCTTTTTGTCGTGCCTTTGTATTCCAATGATGAATCTATCTATGTTCCTGACCCTTATTTGTTTTACTGTTAAGAGGATCACAAAATGAATATAAAGTACACCGAATGCGAAAATTCAATTTCCTCTATTATTTTCGAGGAAATAACTACTATTATATGTACAGAAAGGTCTTCATTTGGTTAAAACAGACCTACATCGGTTAGAATTATTTACAGTCATTAATCGATTGGTGGTCGACTGTAAAAACCAGGAAAATCTGAACATTGTTTTGAATAATTATATGATGTGAGGCTTTGAACCTAATATAATTAATATACAAAAAATCTATTGCGGGCAACAAACGACTTTCACTTCTCTCGGTTGTTAAAATCAATACAAGAACTAGTAAATAAAGTATGAATTGATATAATTTTAAAGAATTATACGGTATCGTTTGAAACATATAGTGTAGATTAAATAATACAACAATATAACTATTCGTCACTTTACATTACATAACCTTGTAAAATAAGATGACATTTTTTCTAAAATCGTCTGCTTTCCAACGGTATATTATACATCTATAAAAATATGGTTGCTATTTTTTTTTTTTTTTTAGTTAGTTATCAAATTTGTTTAGGTTGTATGTCTAGTCCTTTTTCATCAATGCTAATAAGATGATATGTTTAATTTTATGGAATTTACAAAATTTAAGGTATTTGAGAAAGAAAATTTAAAACATCGGCATTTAAGCTCTGTCAGACTACTTCAATCTTAATAAAACCGACATGATATTAAAGCCCATTAAATTTAACACTGTTATGACGAGTTTAATTAATATTGTTAATGCGGTTATTGAGAAATTCGTATAAATGTGAAAGATGCATGGTACAAAGCGGCGCTTTTGGTAGGCCGATTTTGATGAAAAAGTTGCTGTTACATCTCATACGCTTTTAAAATATGGAATTTCAAATTTATAGAACTTATCTTTTTGAACTAGTCTGACCGCATACATAGACACAGACCCAGACCTTTTTGGCGAATTTGGCGATTTGGACTCACGGAACACTAACCATGTATTTATGGTAATTTATTTTTTTTTAATTTATAGATAATTATAATTGAAAAAAAAAACGCTGCAAATCATTACTCATGAGGGTATAACTGTTTATATAGCTCTTGATAGACAATTAAGTGATATGATTTGAAGCAATAATTCAAAGGACAATCGCATATCACTACTGCTGATTTAAAAACAATATATCTCTGCTAGTTGATAACCAATTTAAATGATTCTTTTTTTTCATTTTGTCGAAAATTTGATTCTCCATCAAATTGCACTAAAAGCAAAAAATCTTTTCGATTTTTCTTTATCTTCGATTTTTGGTAGAATTACATCTATTATAATTTGTTACTTGAATATTTTATTTTATATTTCTCATGTATTATATAATTTTTTTTTGCTGTATAGTGTGTTACTGTTTCTTTATAAAATTGTGTTATATTATTTAAGTATTGTATTGTATCATACTGTGTACTGTTACTGTTTGTTATTGTACTTTTATTGAATTGCCGCAGGTGTACTCCTTTCCCACACACGGGCTCGCCTTAGTGGGATAGTGACTTCTACTTGCACTGTAATATGTCTGTGTTTTGATTCAAATAAAGAAGTTTATATATAAAAAAAAAAAAAAATATATATATATATATATAATATATATATATATATACATACTGTTATTTATTTTTTGTTTATCGCGCTTTACTGATTCTAAAACTCTATACACACTTTTTCTCTATCGTCAAAGATAACTAAAGAGTTATAAGAGATAATATAATATTAATATGTAAAATTTCAATTTTTTTTTTTTCCTTTATTTTTTATATAATCATTCGCGATCTTTTGTTAAAAACATAATTAAATGTTTTCTCCACCTTCAAAAATAACTGAGTTATTGAATTATACCACTTTTAATCGGCCGTCATTTTAAAAATAACTGATATCAACGTCTAGGTGTTGGGGTCATCGCTGCATGGACTAGTATTTTTGTGACAATTAAAAAAAAAATCAATGAAGTAGTTTCGGACAAACGGATTTTTTATTCGGATTCTACGCATCTTAAACGTAAGCCCTCAACTTCTGAGAGGAGGTGGAATAATTTTTTTTTTTTTTTTCTTATGGGGTCGATTAAAAAAGTTCATTACTGAAAATAATCAACCAAAACAATAATAAAACTAGGAAATGTGGAAAATGTAATAATTGGTTTGATAAACACTTGTGAAGAAGGTACCCAGCTGTAGCGCTTCAATGTTTATTTCATTGGCTGGTCTTGAGGCCACCCTATTTTCAGATGCCAAGAGGTGTCGTAGAGTGGTCGGTGAAAACTCAAATTCGAAAATTATCACGATCACAATACTTTTCTCGTCTATGCATTCCATATATAGTTAAGTACAATAAAAAACATACGAACAAGATAAAAAATTTATTTATTTTTATTTTTTTTTTTCAGTCCATAATGATCCATCTACTGCATCCCAAACCCTTCAGTCCCACAACACAGCCATTGAAGAATGGTGCCAAAATTGGAGGATTAAAATAAACCCCAACAAATGACCTTTACCCTTCGTCACAAACCGATGATTTCCTGCCCCCCCCCCAGTATCTTTTAATAACATTACCCTTACTCCTGTTGAACAAATCCGATACCTAGGTCTCCATCTTGACAAGCGCCTTACTTGGAATCCTCACACAAGACTGAAACGACAAGAAACTGCTCGAAGATATCGATTACTACAACACTTACTAGACAAACGTTCAAAACTTCCAGTATATTACAAAAGACTCATTTACATCACTATAATCAAACCTATTTGGACGTATGGAATCGAGCTTTGGGGCTCTACGAAACCGTCTAATTCCTCCCGCATCCAGTTCTTACAATCCAAAATCCTGAATGCTCCTTATTTTGTTACAAATCAACTCATTCATAATGACCTTAACATCCCATTTGTTGCAGAAATAGCCCGTGATAGATACTCCTCTTTTCATTCTAAACTCCCTGCCCATACAAATCCACTTGTCCGTAATTTATCTTCCTTAGATATCCCTGATAACCCTCCAAGGCGACTGAAAAGAAGGTGGCCTCGGGACCTACTGAGTTAAAATAGTTAGTGAAGTGCTACCACTGGGTAGTTCTTTCTCAAGACATTTTCATTCATCATATTTACTTATTGCGTTTTTTTAATACAGTTGTTAATTACTATAAATTAATAAAAAAAATATATATATATTTTTTTCTTTTTAGTAATACCGCAGAGTAGTTTCATTACAAGTCTTTTCACGCCCTTAATTATAATTCAAAAATTTTACTAGTTGTATTTGTTGTACATACAGTTGTAAAAATCAATAAAATATGTTTTTTAAAAAGAACTTATTTTTTCAAATTAAAAAATTTTTGATTTTTTACAAGCATTTTTCTTCACTGTGATCCAAGATATAACAGAAGAGAGAATCAGAAGAAAATTTAAAATGTTATTTCGAAAATTCGGTTTATTTTAATTTACCAGCTCGCAACTGCAATGATTTTTTCTCTTTAACGAACGGTAAAGCAGCTCATTAAGAAAGGTAAATTTATTGATTATTCTTAACAAAATTACAATCCTGATAAATCCTCATAACAAAACGAGCAAATATTGGTCGATTGGATTAACAATTAAATTGATCAAAACTAACGCCAACTCAATTAAACAGAACTTGTAACTGTATCAACTTACTCAAATCCGTTTAACAACTTAGGGATCTAATCTGCAATTCCGGGACGTACGGTCAGATTTACAAGGTTACATATTACTACGATGTAACCAAACTAAAACCAGTGACGGAAACAGTAGAGGTAGAGAAGAAGGTAATATCTCATAACTCCAAAATTGCCATAGGGTGAAAAGTATGTATGTATATATCTAATCTAGGTATATACACTAATGTGTGTATATACCATATAAGTTAAAATAATACTAGATATAAAAATAAATACGATTATAGGAGTATTAATACTTGTGGTGCTAAGTTTAACGGCACTGATCCTAATCCGGCTAGTGCGAATTTAAATCCCCTCGTTGCAAATTAAAAAACGCTGCAAATTATTACACAATGGTTTATTATTTAGAAAGATCCATATTAAGGTATAACTGTTTATATAACTCTTAATAGGCAATTAACTAAACTAAAAAGCAATAAATAATCCAAAGGAAAATGTTATATCACCACTGTTAATTTCAAAACGCAATAGCTCTGCTGTTTTTGAACCAATTTCAATGATTCTTTTTTCATTTTGTAGGAAATTTAATTTGCTATATTTAATTAAATTTTCAGTGGGGGAAGGTAATTTTATGTATTTATTAGGTCGATAACAAAGGTGCATTATTGAAAAGACAAACCAACAGCAAATATAGACAGTCTAGTATAAATAGAATTTGTTACTATTTCTTTTTCTTTTACTTCGATTTTCATTCAAATAAAATCTCCTGGTTCTAGAACGCCTTACATTTTTTCTCTATCATCAATAATAACCGTATATACAGACCAGAGAGAGAGAAGATATAGTGGAGGTGGATGAATACACGTTTTACAGCTGAAGTACATTCAAGTACCTAGGAAGTGTGACGGAGAACAATCATTTAGAAGTAGAAATTAAGGGCAGAATGGTAGCAGGAACCAGATGTTTCTATGCCCTACAAAAAGCTTTTCGATAAAAGCCTTTCCAGAAAAGCAAAGTTCTTGTTATACAAAACAATAATAGGCCGGTTGTAATGTATGGCAGTGGAACGTGGACCAAAACTGAAGAAAACGGAAGAGCTCTACTGGTTTGGGAGAGGAGTATATTAAGAAGGATTTTTGAAGCCATAAAAGAAGAAAACAGGTGGAGAATCAGAAGGAACGCCGAACTTACTGAATTGTGTGGAGAGCCTGATATCCTCAGTGCTATTTGGAAGAGCAGGCTGAGATGGTTAGGGCATGTGGAAAGGATGGAGCCCAGTAGGCTGCCTAAAATAATGTTAAATGGTGCACCAGGAGGAAAAAGGAAAAGGCGACGGTGGATTGAGGACTAGGAACAGGATTTGAGAAGGATGGGAGTTGGAGGAATCTTGCTGGAGATCGCGAGGCATGGGAAAGAACGGTGGCAGAGGCCCAGGTCCTACAAGAACAGTAGCGCCCAACAGTGAGTGAGTGACAAGCCCAAATATAGGCAAGATTTAATTTTCTTTTTCCTTTTTTTTTTGTTTGTCGCGCTTTACTGGTTCCAAAACTCTATACCTGTTTATATCTCTATACAAAAATAACTGAAATATGGGCGCATTTATGGGTAACGTTTAAAATTTTTTTCTCTCTTTTTTAATAATTTTCCGCGTTTTTTTTTTGTTAAAAACACTAATAATTTTTTTTCTCCATCTTCAAAAATAACTGAGTTATTGAATAAAATCACTTTTAATCGGCCCTCATTCCAAAACTTACAAGTTGATATCAACGTATAGGTGTTAGGATCATCGTTGGTAGTTCTATTATTTTTGTGGCGAATTGACGAAAAGACACTCGATCAACCTAAAATTTCAAGTAAAAAAAAGTTTATAGATTTTAGCAGCGTTGTTTAACTTTTCACTGAAGCAGGTAATTCAGACATTCAGACTCCAGTCAGTGAGAGAAACAAAGTTCAAAACTAGACTCATTAGAGGGTACAAAACGAAAGTCACCGTGAGGTGGGGACCAAGTTCATGAAACGAGCTGTCCCAGAAACTAGTTACGCAACTTTTTTATTGCCTTATTCAATTTCTTTTTGTAGAAATTACAGTGTGTACTTCTAGAAATAAAGCCTATATAGCCTGAAAAACGATATTCTGCTGCAGGGTAATAGAATTTTCGGCTCGACCATCTTTTGAATGGATTTTGAGATTCGTTAAAAAATAGGAAAGTAATAAAATCCATTGAACTCAATCAGGGAAATCAATAATTTTAATTATCACTATTAATATGTATAAATAGTACAATATAAATACATTGCTATGTTTTTGACTGGTATGCTTTCTGAGCAATATTTCATATATACGACATGTATTTATATCAACACTTAAAGGGAACTGATATAGAAAAATTTCAGATTTATTTTCTTTAATTGAAGATAATTAAAATTGAATATAATTATTGGAACCATTTTTTAAACGATAGTCCTATCGCTTTTCACTCATCCGTTAAACCCTTGGAGTTACTCTGGACAAATGCTTTCCTAGAAACCACACCTTTTTCCAAATTTCGCGCCTAGCCATTGTCACTCTAAAGCAATTCCAGCGCACTCGTTATCTCTTAACATTCAAAATTCGTTTTTTGAAATTCATTGTTACCTCTTTCGTTTTTCTGCACTTTGATTAAGGCTGGTTCGTGTACGGAGGACTTTAAGGAGCGAAACTCAAACGTATCGAAGCAAAAATGTGCGATACAATTTGTATTCGGGATCGCCAGAGACACAATATTAACTCAGTATTACGCCGAGTTAAGGTGACTCTATCCTCATTATCGATGTAAAATGTTTCCTATTTTCTCTCCTCATCAGAATTCAGTGCAACCCCTCCATTAAGTTCTATTAAACCAGATCCCGCTTTTCTGATCCTTTTCACCGAACTGATGCGTCCTTTCTGGCCAAAGCTGCCTCTCTTTGGAATTAGATCCCTCCTGAAATCCGTCACGAAATAACAGCTTCCTCCTTAAAATAGCTCCACCTTTTTCTTTTCTAATCCAATAGACAATAAATGATTTGAGTAAATTTTCTATATCATATTAATTTAATTAAAATATTGATCTGTTTCTGTTGATTTTAATTTTTTTAATAACTCGATTTTTATGTATCCATGGTGAATAATTAAAGTTTATTTTGTAAGTTTATCATGCTAATATTTACATTTCAAGACCACACGGTTTCTGGTCTTAAAACTTTTACCTTCATCATTTCAACTAGATACCACAGTAACCCTTTTATGGTATCGAGATGAATTTTATAATTCGAATCAGATCACTATTCCAAAATCAGCATTACAATAAAGGACTAGGTGACATGTAGAGATACATTATTGAAATAACTCACCTAACGTTATTATATTATGTTATTATGAGAAAGCTAATCTTATCTTGCATAGTTATGTGTAGTCACACTATCATTAAGTGTAATAACAACAGCTTCCTCACAATATTACCGAAAAATGGTACAGATGTTAAGTAGTGTTAAGCCATACTGATTTAGGGGACGTTGCAGCATAGAGTCCAGGATCTCTTCTTCAGACACCCTACCATCATCTTCGATCTCAGCTTTCATCAGACACAAACATAACAGGCTCTTTCCACTATTATTTTGTGATATATCCGACATTTATTTTCTCACATTCTTATCCCTCTTCAATGTGAAAATTTAAAGTCCTCTCCTTTCATATTGTCTCTTCTGACAACGGTGAAGAGCGGGAAAGAGAGAGAGAGAGAGAGGGGGGGGGAGGGGAGTGTTACAGAAACTCTTCAACGAGAGAAATTTTCGCTGTGACTTTGAAGATAAAATATTTTAAAGGTTTTCGGAATCCTCTTAGAGGAAACATCATAAACCCTGCTTTATGGGGAAATTCTCGGGCAGGCTTTTTCTGGAAAGGGATTTCCTGGTACACTGGAAGGGAAGCCATAGTGACCATGGCCTTTCTAACAAAGATTAACTTTCATTAAATTAATTGAAAATGTCCTATAGCCTACCTCAGTATTCTCAATATATAAATAAAACCTCTTTCTACTAATTCGCAACTATTTAGAGTGAAAATCTTTATTCTGAAAACAAAAAGTGCGAAGGATTGTACAGGGCTTATATTTTAAACCAAGCTTTTTGGGATTAAGCCTGAGTAAGGTCTAAAATCCCAACGTGACGCGCAATTAAGCAGTCTTTGCGGTTAGTCCCGCGGGACATCAACCTTAATTACACCTTGAATTTATATACCTTTTAAACCTAATTTAAAGATATTTGTTTAAGTTTTATAAATTAAATTAAATTTGTTTAAAAAATATGTATTGCTAACAAAGGAGCAATAAACATTAGCGATATACGTCCATGAATCAATATAACATCAATAATATTGCTAAGTTGTAAAACTTGAGATTATTTTCTCAAGTATATACGTTAAAAATGGTCTTAAAATGTTAGTAAGTTTCATCATCGGTACCCATACTCTCCAGTAACCCAAACCTTCCATACGGAGGCAATATTTTCTTGGATCACACCTTTACCAAATCGTCAACTTCCAACACCCTCCAAGGTATTTTTCAATTTAAATCATCAGTCTATTCTTATGAAACTAGATCCCACCACTCCTACCCATATAGAACTAAATCTTTTGATCATTCCTTTTATATCCGTTCTGCAGCCCTCTGAAATTTCCTACCTACTCATATTCGCCATGCTTCTTTCCTTCTCCCATTCAAATTTCACCTTTTTCAACATCTTTTGGGATCCCAAATTGACGTACACTAAATATGAATTTGCAACTCAATTATCTTAATATCAATGCACCATATAATTATCTATATTGCCTAAACGCTGTGGAATAATTATTTTTTTATTATTTTTTTTTTTTTTATTTCCTCAACCCAATTAGCTTTTAGGGGATTTCTTTTCTTTCTTTTCTTCATTTGTAAATACAAATTAAATTTATTTGTTTCTGGGCCAGACATAAATATTATAATATACTATTATTCTTAGAGGACATAGTCTCATTATAAAGTTTTTAATTATTATCTATTATTTTTATTTTTTCTATTGAATCTGCATTTTGGTTACTAATTTGTTTGGAGTCAGTTTTAAAATTAATCATATTATATATATATATATATATATATATATATATATATATATATATATATATATATATATATGTCAATGCCGCTTTAAAATTATATCATAACAAATTTATTAACTTTTTGTTTTACTCTATCTCATGGATAAACGATGGTGAATAGTTTAGCATGTGAGTTTAGCATTTAACATAAGAGGAAGATGCTAAGGGTATATTTACCATGACAGAGTAGAATTAATGATAAAACCGCGTAATAGAAGCGGGGCTCACTTGACTCCCTCCTAATGCACAGCTTCTTACTTGCCACCGCAACCAACATTAATAATGCTACTCAACTCAATACGACAACCCAAAAAGCGAAGCACTGGAATAAAATATCTATTTATCTTGGTGTAATGTTAACAATAATAATAATAGTGAAGTAGTGATATAAATTATTAGTCAGTAATACGAATATTATGAATAGTAAAAGTGCTCTTGCTTTAGAACCAACACCTCATTTTATTGTTTCATTCCTATTTTTGGTTAATTATTTATTGTAATAAACTTCAATGTACGGCCATGAAGAAGAAGATTACAACCTTTCCTCTTCTAAATATTTATTATAAATTTATTTTTCTTGTCCTCAGGGCTTATGAATTGAAATTCGATTTCGACAAGGTACTAAAGGAAATAGCATAATGGTATTAAATCCAGAACATGGTATTAAAGGGGCACTCACTACGTTTGCTATAGCATGCTATTTGTGATATTTTGCTAAACCCGTCGAGTTTCTACAGTTATTTCCTGTATAAAATTGATGGGTTTAGCACAATAGCACAAATAGCATGCTATAGCAAACGTAGTGAGTACCCCTTAAATCTATACTGAATCTAACCCAATTGAAAAAATCTGGTGCGGTCAACACACGACTTTCACTTACCTCCGTTTTTAGAATCGATTAAAGAATTTTCAAATACAGTAAGAGATAAAAATGATTGAAACCATTAAAGAATTAGTTAAATGGAATTTCTATAGAAACGTGTGTTTTAAAAAATTAAAAAATCTATTATATTATTATCTAAAATAATCACTTAGTTTTATCGGCTTTTCATCACTCTCTATTAAATTTTAAAAACTTGTGTATGAGATAATATTTTTTATAAAATCTTTAGCTTTCCAACGGTATATTATACACGTATTACTGTTCTTAAGTTAAAAAGCAGACAATTGCATTAAAAAAATATTTTTTTCATTTTTTTTCCTTTAGTTGTTTTTCAAATTCGCTCAACATGCATATTTAGCTGTTATTTATCAATGCTAACAAGATAATATGGTTATTTTTATAGAATCTACAAAATTAAAGATACTTTAGAAGAAGAAAATTTAAAACATCGGCATTTAATCCCTGTCAGACTATTTTAATCAGAATGAAACCTACTTAATATTAAAGCCTGTTCAATTTTACATCGACAAAGCGAGTTTAATCAAAATCGTCGGAACCGTGTTCGAGAAAATCGAAAAAAGGTGCAAAATGCATGGTATAAAGTGCCTCTTCTGGTAAGCTCATTTTGATGAAACAAGTTTTGTCACGTCTCGGGCGTATAGTTGTCTTAAATATGAAATTTCAGTTTCATAGGACTTTTCGTTTCCGCTCGGGAGTAACCACATACACACACACACACACACACACACACACACACACACACACACACACACACACATACACACACTCACGCGCGCGCGCAGACACGGACACACAAGACAGACACACGCACACACCTTTTTGCGGGACTTGGTTATTACACACTACGTTTGCTATAGCATGCTATTTGTGCTATTTTGCTAAACCCGTCGAGTTTCTACAGTTATTTCCTGTATAAAATTGATGGGTTTAGCACAATAGCACAAATAGCATGCTACAGCAAACGGAGTAAGTATCCCTAATATAGGGGTACTCACTACGTTTGCTACAGCACATTTTTTGTGCTATCTTGCTAAACCTGCCGAGCAGGGTACTGTAGAAACTTTGTGGGTTTAGCAAAATAGCACAAAAAATGTGCTATAGCAAACGTAGTGAGTACCTCTATATTAGGGGTACTCACTACGTTTGCTATAGCGTGCTATTTGTGCTAAACCCATCAATTTTATACAGGAAATATCTGTAGAAACTCGACGGGTTTAGCAAAATAACACAAATAGCATGCTATAGCAAATGTAGTGAGTACCCCTATTTTTAAAAGTCATGGAAAAATTGCAATAATTTAGAAAAGTCTGGTGCGGGCAACACAACATTTTCACTTACCCCAGCCTCTTAAAATCAATTAAAGAATTATTAAATAAACTTAAATTTTAAAGTTAATTTAAATAAAAAGTTTATTTATTTTCGTTGGAAACATGTGATTTTGATTAAATAATATAGCAATACCAATTAAGTATTTTTTTCTGAATCTATAAAATAAAAGGTACTTTAGAGGTAGAAAATTTAAATTAAAAAAAAAAAGGTCCTGTCGGACTACTTTAATCAGAATTAAACCTACATGATATTAAAGCCTATTAATTTTTTTTTTTTTTTTTATTAGATGTTAAAAATGTATAAATGCCATAAAAACTTTAATTGATTACAGAGTCTTGAAAATGGCCCTAGAGGCTGAAACGATGCTAAGTCTGGAAATTAAATAAATTTTTAAAAAAAAATATCTTCAATAATATAAATATAACTTCAAGATAGACACGGTGTTGCTGATTACGTATATACTGATGGCTCAAAGAGTTCCTAAGAGGTGTGGGAGCATCGGTCGTGTGTGAGGGCAGACAACATCTATTTTCCCTTTCTCCACTCTGTAGCAACTATACCGCGGAACTAGTTGGAATTTATAAAAGTTTAAATGTTATTCATCCTACCAAAACAACCAGGATTATTTGCACAGACTCCTTATCGGCCCTGCTCAGCTTGAAGCGCCTTTTCTCTACCGACTCTCTTATTCAAAATATTCTATTATCATTGCAGTCCATAATAGTTTCCAATAATTCAGTTTTTTTCGTCTGGGTACCGAGCCACTGCGGTATAGTTGGCAATGAACTCGCAGATCGTGCAGCCAAAGAAGTAATAACAGATGGCATTCCCTTTACTGGGGTGCCTGTTGGCGAGTATGTTTCTATCATCAAGCAGCGGATTCGGTCGAAGTGGGGACAGATTTGGCATGACACTACTGACAACAAATTAAGGGAAATAAGAAGGGACATCTCCCATTGGCATTCGTCCCTACGACAAAAGCGAAGGGAAGAGGTTATCCTGGCGCGCCGGCGTATTGGACACACCCAACTTACTCACGGACATCTCATGGCACGGGAACCTCCTACGGACTGCCCGACATGCGGTTGCCCAATCACTGTTAAACACATTTTGACAGAGTGTAGGGCTTATGATAATCACAGAGCACATATTGTAATTGACACTGACTTACCAACCGTTTTACAAGACAACATACAGACAACTGCAAAACTTTTTGACTTCCTACGACAGACCGACTTGTCCAATAGACTATAATATTTAATCCATTTATCAAAGTGATCTAAGGCGAAAATGATCCATGTGGTTTACGCCTACGAAAAAAAAAAAAAAAAATATCCAAGACTACTTTGGTAACGGCCTAATATTCATCAAACAAATCCTTTACTATATATTACACATATAGGTAAGTGAAAGTAATAAATAATTAACTAAAGTGGTCAAAGAATAAATAAAACACAGTTTTTTGAGTTTCCTGTAAAATTTCTAAAGTGGATATAGTACTTCCTATTGAAATCAACGTCCCAATTGGTGAAACATCAATTAATTAATGATTTAGCGGTATTATAATTACAAAATTTTACAAATTGGGTTTTGTATGATACAAATGAAAGATTTCTTAAAACTTATTTTATAACTCTAATAAAGCTTTTTACTGTTTGTTTTTTTATTGATTTTGTATAAATTTAGAAAAACAAGGCTTTTGCAGAGGGTATATTCCTTTATCGATATTTATTCTTTGAAAATCTTGGTTTCTCTTGATTCTAAACGAACCGTAACATCATGCACCTAATCTTTTAAGAGGAATCGTACAAAATAGAGTACGACAATAATAACCACATACCTGTTATCTTATTAAGTAGGTAGTTCATTTTGTAAAAGGTAAAAACAACATTATTTTCTTTTTTTTTTCAGAAAGAAGAATCTAACGCTACGCAAGTAAGCTTAAGGGAGGTAAGTGGCTCGATGGCTGGATCGTATAGCTGCGAAGTATCGGCTGATGCACCGTCCTTCCACACTGTTGTGGTAACTGCACATCTCGACGTTGTAGGTAATTAGCAACACATGCAATTCTTTGCTTATTTTTTGAGTTCTAAATTATTTCTAATGATTAGGATTCGGAAACGCCAAAATAAATTTAAGATGAAAGCAAGGACTTAGCTAACATGTGTTTAAAAATCTGATGAGCGATTTTACACACGACATTTATTTATCTCCGATGTTAAGACCAATTTAAGAACTTATAAATTAATTAAGAGTTGAAAAAAAAGTTAAAGAATAACATCGAGTCTCTAAGGAAACATGCGTTTCAGTCATGTTTAGAAAGCTCATTCTGACAGATTTAGAGTTTATCGCTTATAATGATTTTAAATACAATTGATCGTAACGAAAAGTGCGACTAGTAAAAAAATATTTTTATTTTATAACGTCTATAAGTTAATCAATTTAATGATCGAGAGAAATGAAAAACATAAATCAAAATTGGTTAAGTTTATTTGTTTGTTATTTTCAAGTAAAGCACAGATAAGATTAAATTTAACTTTCCCTTATAAATAAAACTTTATTTCCATGTATTTAACAACTATAGAAATAACAAAAGTTCCTATCCTATTTCGGTTATAACTATAAGCATTTTTTTTTCTTTTTCTTATCTCCTTTATTGTTTAACAAGTAACAAACAAAACAATACTATAAAATATTTAAAATGAACTATATAAAATACATTTTAAAGGTCTAGTTTCAATGGGAAGCCCATTTATTTTACATTGTAAAATCTGATTCCATCAAATAATTTTAAAGTTGAAATAATTAATAAAAATGTTAGTTTATAGATTTAAACAACTTACCATTAATGTTAACAACTTCGTAACGATTCGGTAAGTAAAATTGTTTCTAAAATCTTGCGTACTAAATGGAAGAATATAACTTGAACGATCCTTGGCCACATTTAGCTATCATAACCTCATTTATAACCATTTCAAAAACCTTATTTATATCTTCAATTGGCTAAATATACTAAAATAAAACTCAAATAAATAAATTTCAAAAACCGTTTTGATAAGATCATAAGCACACTGCCTAGCCACAAATTAATTTTCACAGATGGTTCAAAGTCGGACTCATCCACTGGCTCAGCTTTCGTCACATCAGATTGAACCTACAAGACGAAGCTACATCAGTTTTGCTCCGCATACACAGCTGAATATATAGAGAATATCACCATAGCCTTAGAGTCATTAAGCGCTCTAAAAGCACTAGAGAATATGTATTCCAACCATCCAGGAATTTTAAGAATCCTGGAATTAACCAAATTAATCGCTGAAGAAGGAGAAAGAATCCATTATGTGTGGATACCAGGCCATATGGGGATAATGGGAAACGAAATGGCAGATAAGACTGCCAAAGAAGCCCTTACACTCCCAGGTCGTGGTAGGGCACTACTGACACCATCAGAGCTAGCATGTCCACTAATAGAAAATGTATTTAAGAAATGGGAAGAAACTTGGAACAACAGCTATCCAAGTAAGCTCAAAGCGATTAAGAAAGAGGTAAAACCTTGGAAAACCCCAAGTCGCACCGACCGTAGAGAGAAGGTGGTCTTAGGTAGAGAGAAGGCCCGAATCGAATACACTGAGAATCGGACACACACGGCTAACGCATGGACACATAATATTAAAAGAATGGCCCCCAAGATTCAATCAAGTAGGGGAACCTTGACCATAGCTCATATTTTTGAAGAATGTTCCTTCTACACCAGGCAGCTGAACAAAAATAGAATACCAAGCAACGTCGCAGATGCTTTGGGAAACAATGAGAAAAGGATTGATGAATTAATGTGTCTTCTCTCTCAAATGGATTTTTACAAGCAGATTTGAACTACTATTGTTTCCATCTTGACTTAATTGATTTTAATAATGAATTTAAATTTAAAATTAATTAAAAAAATAACTAAAATTTAAAATTAATCTTAATATATTTATTTATTATATTTACTTTTTTTTTTACTTAATTTTTAATTACTTGTTTAAATATTATATGTATTACTTTATTTATTAATGTATTCATATTTTTTATTATTGTTTTTTTTTATTTACTTATTTTTTATTATTCTTTTTTTACATATATTATAATATCTTTTGATGAATATATCTTTTAATGTTCCAACTAAAACCTTTTATCTTAAATTAATCTTCTATAAAATGAATATATCTGGCACTGATGACCGCGATGCTTTGTGCCATTAAAATTTTTAAAAACCAACCAACCAACCTCCCTCTTTGCAAATAACATAGGTTTATAAGTTTATGGGCTCAAGACAACTTTATATTTACTTCATTAATTTTATTGTATTATAACTAAAATCTTGCGCTTTAAAACGGTATATTATACGTCTGTATTACTAATGATATTTTTGGGGGAAATAATTTTTTGATGATTTGGTTACAAAAATAAAGAAATAAAGAAAAGCTAAATTGCAATGTATTTTACTCTGAAACCTTTAGGACAGAATACCCGTTTAATGATCGTTTAAACCGTATCAAAATCCGTCCAGTGGTTTAAAAAAAGTTCGCGAAAACCAAGAATCGTGGTATTATTTTATATATACCGAGATTACCTGTAACAATCGCTTAGTACTATCAGCTTCCTTCATTCTTCATCACCTTAAACAACTTAATAATATAAGATACAATTTTTTCTAAAAGCTTTAGCTTCCCAAACATATTCCCAATTCTTATCTTCGCGAAAAATAAAATTTGACTCTTTTCTCCTTTAGTTAGTTATCAAATTTGTTCAACTTGTATATTCACACGTTTATCATATATGTTAACAAAACGAAATGGATCCTTTTTTCAAATCTATAAAAATGAAGGTACTTTAGATGAAGCAAATTTAAAACATCGGCATTTAAGCTCTGTCGGACTATTTATTAGAACTGTTTTGAGAAAATCATTAAAAGGCACGAAATGCATGATATAAAGGCTATTCTGGAATACCAATTTTGTTTGAATAAGTTTCTATAACATCTCTGACATATACGCTCCTAAAATAATTTTTTTTTGTATACAACATATCCTTATGTAGCTATACTTTGCACGTACACACATAAACCGTTCTTCAGGACTTAATCATTTGGACTGAAGTAACACTCTAAAACGTGTATTTTCGGTAAAAACATTCTTATTTTCGATCATAAACATTCGATCGAAAAACTATCCCTTAGTATACCATTTATTTCATACAAGGGTAAGTGAAAGTAAAAAAGAAAAAAGAATCATTTTTAAAAGCAATTTAAATACCTTTTTCCGAGCTCGTAATGGGATTTTCCATCCCAACCCTAACTGCTTTAACCCGACTTCGTTCTGAACCTATATTCAAACACTACAATTCACCAATGACAGAAAAAAAAAAAATCATTTTTATTTAAAAAATCACTAGAATTTAAAGAATACTTCATTAATGCAATGAAATAAAAAGATGCTTTCTCATCGTGTCCTACGTTAAGACCCGCTTAACTGTCAGAACCATTATTAAGCGTTGGGGGTTTAGTTCAACCAGCCCTGTGCATTTAGTACGACGAATAAAACATTTTTATAATATATAATTGTAAATAGATAATACATGAAGACAAATTTAATGGATGGATATTGATAAATAAGACGGCTAAATAAATTAATTTAAACTAAATAATATAATACTTATTTAGAAATGGGGTTACCTGTAGCATGGTGGGTGGCATAAAAGCCTCCTATGCCCAAGGTACCGGACTCAAACCCGCAGATGGGCCTAATATTTTTAATGATAGTCATACCGTCCTTCGGAGGAGACGTTAAAAGTTGGTCCCGAGCCTGTGCGACGTCAGGTACTCGTTAAAGATCCCTATCCTAATTAAACCTGAATAGGAAGAATGTAGGACTCCACTGTAGCATCGTCTGATTAGCCACAGCAGCATAAATAGACGTTAAATAAATAACCAACAAACTTATTAAGAAACTGACTTTAAAATAAATTTACGCATTTAAAATACAATATCTAATCCAAACCTAGAAAACGATCCACTTCTTATTTAAGTAAAACACACATAACAATAATAATTGTAGATATGATTATAAATTTTTAACTGTCACTCCTCTTTAGACTGAAACTATGGTATTCGATTCTTCATAGGCGTTCTAAATCAACCAATCATTTTAAAACCTATATGGCCTTATGCTTGCCAAATTTACAGACCTTATAAAAATAAGAAAAATAAAAACCTTTCAATCGCGGTTTTCAATACTGGCAAACTTACCATCATATTACTTTTCAATCGACACCTTCCTTAGCGACTTGCATATTTAGACTACTACAAAACACATTCCAATGATTTAACGAGAAGCTACATAAACACATTATGAAACTTCATAACATGGCAACAACTGACAATCCTGACTAACTCGGCAAACAAAAGAAGTTGGAAGAGCGACATTAAGACTTTAGATGAAGATACTTACGACCCTCAATTATCACTTCGTCTTGAATTTCGGTATCATAATTAGAATTTTTTTTTTTTTTAGATGATTGGTCCATCTTTTTTTAATATTATATCTATAACGGTTTTTTTTTTTTTATTGGTGCTTTTTTATATGGAACGCTTAATTTTCTCTTTTTCCTAAATTGTTATTGTTAATCTGTTGGTTGATGTAGAAATTTGTTAATTTCCTAATTAACACCTAATTTTATTTTATTTTTTCCTCTTTTAAAACGAAATTCGCAAATACAACCGGATTTTTTTTTCTAAGGTGGATCTTCTCCCTTTGTTTCTTATATATAATTTAATGAACAAATTAAGATATTTAAAAATATGAAGATATTAATGGCCTAGATTTTCCTTACTAAATCAAGACATACCGGAAACACTACGGAACAAATCCTTGCTTCTTAGCCTCCCATTATATTTGCTGATCGTCACGATCATTACTTAAATTAATCACCAATAGATCAACGTAAACTTTCGACTTTAGTTATTTTATATCTATCAAAATGTTTGGCCTCTCCTAAGAGCAAGTACAAGTTTGACAAACCTTTCTTCACACCAACAGCACTCTTAACTGGTTTCAACGCCTCTCGTCGCTTCGCACTTAAACATTTGTTACCCCTAAGAAAGCACATCTTCCTCGGCCTCTCACGAGAAGTATTATTCTTTAATGCCCTTCCTTTTCTACCTTTTTACTGACTCTCTTGCCGTTCTTTAAACACCCGATCCGAACCTATCAACCTTTATATCCTTCCTTCACTTTATTCCTTGGCAAATCCTAAATTATTGATGTACACTCCTATCGAGTTCTTTAACCTTTTCTTACTGTGAAAACTCCTTCTTGCAATTTAGTTCGAAGTCTGTTTAAGACTTCAGGGAGATGAGTTCATAACTCAGGGACACATCGTACTTCTACTCCTCCATACATAGAGTTAATTTTATCTGTGCAATCATCATCGTTAAAAACTATTTACGTTTAAACGATTTACATTTACAAGTATTTTTAAATTTCAAACCATTGAACACAATATATGTTATTGTGTACATTACTTTGTTTCTTTTCATGCTTTAACAATGTCACTAGCACCAAGACACTGTGTAAAACAATACAGCCCTCTAATTTGATGTAATCGTTTTATTACTATTTTTTTTTTTTATAAATAAATGTAAACGCTTTATTTTTAAAGATAAAGATATAAACATCTGTAAATTTCTGATACGTTGATTAGAAACTTCTTTGCAATGAACAATATTATTTAGAATTAATTCGTACATCAAAAATTTTAATAGTTAGTAACAATTTTAAAAACCCAACGAAGAAAATAAATTAAAATGAATAAATAACAAAATAAAATTAACTAGGAAAAGAAATTAAATATATAATTAAAAGTACTAAGCCTAATCTTATTATTATTACGTTCACATACCTACATATGAAATATATAACAAGGAAAAGTCTGAAAATTATCAATTTCGAATGAAAATAAAATTTTTAGGGTTCCCTGAGTCGACACAGGGAGCGGCGTGGTCTAGTGGAAAGAGCATTAAGGCCCGACCACACTTAGCGGAGTGGACCAACGAGGAAAGGAAAGACGAATTTTCCGATCGAATCCAAATCACATCATTTACATTAGAATCGCCGAAGGGTGGTCTCGCTCAGCCAAGAGGAAAGGCTATTGCCGGTTGAATCTGATGTTAATTGAAGGGGGAGAGAATGCGAAAGACGAATTGCCATTCCTCCCTGGTCCACTCCGCTTAGTGTGGCCAGGGCAAACGAAGGATAATGTCGACTCCAATGGTGTTCGGTAAACTTCGCCCGTACTCGTACGCTATCGGTGTTTGCTGTCGTTTTCCATTGTCACTTTTGTTATAAACTGTTTCGAGATGGAAGAACTTATTTTAGCAGTTGAAAAATATAAGGAGCTGTATGACAAAATCTTCTCCTGAACTCCTGATACGCATCGTAATTTTTTAAAGCATAAAAACAAATAAAATAAAAAGGTTAATACACGCTTCGCCATTCACAATGAACAAAGCAAATATCAATGAACATTTCCTCCTTGAGTTGGAGGGAATCGTCTGTCAGGGAGGTAGGTGGGGATTCGCAATTTCCTTTCCTTTCTGGTCCACTCCGATGAGTTTGGCGATCTTCAAAAATCGTCTTTCCTTTCCTCGCCTGTCCACTCTGCTAAGTGTGGTCGGGCCTTCAGTCGAAGGTTGTTCAGTCGAATCAGGCGATTGCAGAATATTTTTTGCTCTGTCAATTCAGATGGGAGGGGGTGAACCTAGGGTATGAATGAGGAATAACATGACGGCTGAGTGTGATCTCAGCCTAATAACCTCATTGCTCACCCGCTGACAAGTTTATACCTCGAATTTTGCTGAAAATGTTTCATTAAAACTGACTAACAAGAGCCACTTCACGCCAATTCGCACATACTATAACTTACTATATTTACGTAAAATAAAATGGGCTTGAACATTATTTGAGTTTTATTCTGATTTAAATAGCGCGACAGAGCTTAAATAGCATTTTTTTTTTTTTTAAATGTCTTCTTATGAAGTAACTTTAATTAATTAATTTGAACCGTTAATGTGAAATTTGACCTATTCTAGTTGTAAGCATAAATAAGAAATAGACGTATGGAAGAACTTCATAATCAACTTGTTTAAAGGAGAAGACAGTAAAATATTTTTCTGGGTTAATTTTGTTCTGCGAATATGATCAGTAATATGAACATATTACTTATTTTAGTCAAAAAATGTTAAAAATAGTAAAGTTTTTAGAAAAAAATGTTATCTAACATAGAAAGGTGCAGAGGATTATGCAAATTGACAAACAGGACATAAACTTATGTTTTATGATTGTTGTGGATTATAATTTGTAAATCTCAACTACTACATTATAAAACAAGAGTTTATCATTCCACATAAAATGCAACTTTTTTTTTTCTTTACTTCTACTTTGCTTATAATCATGGAGCAAAAGGTGTGGATAAAAATTAATGATAAAGAAAAACATGAAAAGTATTGTATGATTGAAAAATTGCTTAATAAACTTTTCATGTGAAGAATTTGCTTAGAAGAAGGATGGACACGATGATGTCGTTCGTGTTAGACAATATGAGAACATTCTACTCGAAAGGTTGGGGAAGGTTCCGTAAAGATATCAAAACATACTACCAATATTACGAGTCAAATCTTTCCCCGAGAGCGATCAAACCGAACAGTAGTAAAAGTGGAATAGTCAACTTTATGTTCGATACAGAGAACGGACAGTAGCACAGTAGCTAGTTATAATTGATTCTTTATTTAATAAATAAACGTTAATTAAATAAAATATTTAGCTCTTTCTATTTTATTCTTATGTTTACACATTAGATATAAATTTATGACACAGGAGTGAATCAGACATTTTGATATTTTTCAGATATTTTAGGATCACCTGTAGCAGGGTGGCTAGCATAACAGCCTTCTATACAAAGGTACTGGGTTGAAAACCCGCAGGTGGCCCTAGGATTTTTTAATGGGAGTAAAGAATCCTTAGTTACTAAAAAGGTGGTCCCGAGAGGGTTCAGAGAGGATGTGTGTTGATGTGTAAAGATCCTTATTCTAACCAAACCTGAATAGGCAACATTTAAAACTCCAGCTGTAGCATTGTCCAATAAGCCACAGGAGCTTAAAGTAACGTTAAATGAATAAACAAACAAATTATAACATTGATAAGATGGAGATCTAATGTATTCAGAAAATTCAATATGAATACTATATTGTACGAATAATGTTCCTTTTGCATCTGACATAACATAAAAGAATTATAGGTAGCATATCATGATTTTGAGAGTGGGATAAAACCCCTCAGGTGGCTCTAGGATTTTTTAATGGGAGTAAAAAGCCTTAGTTTTTGTAAAGATCCTGGAGTCCCGAGCCTGTGCGTTAAAGATCCCAATCCTAATTACACCTGGATAGGCAAAATTTAGGACTCCCACTGTAGCATTGTCCGATTAGTCACAGTAGCATAAAGTAACAAACAAACAAACAAACAAACAACAACGAAGGATTTTTCATCCCTTACAAAATTCTAGGACCATCTGTCAGGTTTAACATTAACCTTTAGTTATTCCATGTTTTGCGGAATGAGGTAATCCCAAGTGCCTAGTTCTTTTTCTTCATTTCTGTTTCCCAACTGGGCAATTTCAAGAATACATAGTTTTAGTAGAGGTATTTCGCATTCAAAGTACGTGATACGGTGTAGCCCAGTAAAAATTTAGATATTATAAGTATCTAAAAATCAAGATTTATAGGTCCTTGGCATTGAAAGGACTGAAGGGGTTCAAGAAACATGTTTCTTGGGAACCATCGGTATTACACATAGAGTCTTGAGTTCAATATTTTATGTGATTCGGCCAAAATTATACCCAATTGAAGGTACGAATTTATGGAGGCTGGGTGGGCGCCAGAAGAGGTTTTTTTCAATCGATTCGCAATTAGATCTAAATCTCACACCTCAGCTGATCGAGCCCCCGAGATATTTTTTTTTCTCTCTTCTACCTTCCCTTTTGTATTGGCTAGCCGTACAGCAATCTTAACCATCTCCTACCTGTATGTCTAATTTAGTTTAAAAAATCTGGGATCGTTTTACTGATCGTTCTAAAGTGCCAATTCAGTCTAGTCCGAAGTAGATAGCATTGCAGTCCTGTCCGTCGTAAATGTTATATATGTCTACGTGGAAATTTTATGGACTAGAGTAAGGCACGCTCTACGTCCAGTTTAGTGCGGAGTGCTCTGTTATTCCGACGGGGAAGGCCGTAAAAACAGCTATTGGATCAATATCGTAGTTTGAGCCCTGTCGGAAAAAGGTGGATAAGTGATCTATCGTAGGGTGATTGATTGAGTTGTAAGCAATGAAGGGTTTAACTCATCCACAATATCCTCGCTGGAAATTCTAACCATTGTCCGAGATATCTCAGCCTAAACTCTCAGCAACATTAAGTGCTATCATTTAATTTCGATTCTGAGTCCCCAGTATCTCAAGATTACCAATAAACATTGAAACTACAAGTCTAGACGTTTGTTTGTTTGTTTATTTAACGTCACTTTATGCTACTATGGCTAATCGGACGATGCTACAGTGGGAGTCCTAAATTTTGCATATCCGGGTTTTATCAGGATAGGGATCTTTAACGAGTACTTGACATCGCACAGGCTCGGGACCACCTTTTAACGTCCCCTCCGAAGGACGGCATAACTAAGGATTTTTTACTCCATTAAAAAATCCTAGGACCACCTGCGGGTTCGAACCCGTGACCTTTGGCATAGGAGGCTGTTACGCTAGCCACCCAGCTACTACTGATCCCAAGTCTAGACGTTAGCAATTTTTTATTTTTATCCCTACCATATTGGTCCATGAAATAAAAAAAATCTCGTGCACACAACACACGACTTTCATTAACCTACCTTGTTAAAATCAATTTAAGACTTTTTAAATATATTTAGAGATCAAAATAAATTGTAAAAGAATTAACTAAATTGAATTCCAATAGAAATATGTGTTTTATTAAATAATCTATTATATTTTTATCTACAACAATCAGTTAGTTTCATCGGCTTCTCATCCCGCTCCATTAACTTTTATGATTCCGTGTATTAAATAAATTTGTTTTAAATCTTTAGTTATTATCAAACGGTATATTATACATCTATACTCCTATTCTTGTGTTTAATAACACAAAAATTGCATAAAAAAATATATTTGCTCTTTTTTCCTTTAATTGTTTGTCAAAATCACTCAACTTGCATATTTAGCTGTTATTTATCAATTCTAAAAAGATGTGCCTAATTTTTTGAAATCTACAAAATTAAAGAAGGCTAAATTTAGGATTCCCACTCCCTATACTCCCACTGTAGCATCGTCCGATTAGTCTCAGTAGCATAAAGTAACGTTGAATAAATATATAAACAAAAATTACACTTAATACTGAGCAGATTAGTTTTACAGATTATACACTTACCAACGAAAGAAATATATAACATATATATATACATATATATATATATATATATATATATATATAATTTTTACAAGGTTTGAAAAAAAGGTGGTATATTTTATCACAACCCAACAAAAATATAAAGGACTGAAAAGTGACAAAGAAACGATCATTAATCAATTCATCAAAATGGCTGGGTTATTTTTTAAAAATACCAGCTAAGGTTCCTAAAGCAATAATTTTGATATCCGTATTGTTATTATAAATTATTAAAATCATTGTAATCAGTTATCCATATAGTATTAAAATAACCTTATTTTATTCTTATTAAGTTGTAAAAGAATCAATGTGATAAATGTAATGTACTTGTCAATTAACTAACTCTTCGTTCGAAAAACGTACATCTCAATACCATTTTTATATTGGAAAAATAATTTTTATTCATATATATTACGATTCATCTCAATAAAGACAATAATAATTATATTTTCAATATTATTTAAATTTAAAAAGCATATACTTAAAATATTTTCTAATGTGAATATATCATAATCATTATGCATATATAAGTATACTTGAAAATATGTTACATAATTCGTTGAATTGGTTATTGTATTTTTTAATTTACACACGCAATCAAATAAAAAATAAATAATAATATATATATATATATATATATATATAATATTAAAAATTATAAAAACTATTTTATAATCATATTCACTCTTTTGAGAGCCAGAGAAAATGTTTAAACTAATTTAATCAGCACCATGTATTCTATAAAGAATTTTTTTCAGTTTCTCAGAGTAACTGAAAGAATTCCGGGAATTCACATTTTTGAAGAAACCTTTTCAAGTTTATTGGAACAAGATCCTTCTGCCTTTTTTCCTTTTTCTTTTTTTTTTTTCTTTTTTTTTTTTTTTATATATATATAAGTTCCAACAAGGAGAAAATTAAATCTCAATCAAAGAGTGTCTCCGTGCTGGAATTTCGTCGAATATATAAGAACTTTTTGTTCCCGATCCGGTCATTTCTTCCTTTTATTTTTTTAATCTGATCTCTAAACGATTATTGGATACTACTCCGGACATGATTTTATTATTAATTTGCTTTTTGGTTTGATTAAAAATTAAATTATAACAGCTAAAATGTGAATTTGAAAAGAATCGATAAGTATGGTAAGTCAATTGATAACGCAATATATTCGGGCAGCATTATTTTTTTTTTTTTTTATAATACCACTATATAACTGAAATATAATTTTTTTTTTTTAAATACTTATGAACTGCGTAAGGCTAGAATATATTATTTTAATAAAAATAAGATAAATAAACAATCCAAGCACATTTTATTACAAATAACAGCCGATTGTTAATATTTTTAAAAATAAACTTTTATTTAGTAAAACCAATTTTGATAACTTAATTACTTATAGAAGTATCAATTATGAAGTTAAGGAAGTCTATTAGTAACAAAACATTTATTAATTTCTTAAGTTTTGTAGGAAATATATTTTTTTTTTTTACTTAAGCCACTACAACCTTTACACTTATATTTATTTTGTAACAAATGTTTATATTATATAATTTTCATATCATTATAGATCACCTCATTAATTTACTTTTAAATAAATTTAGTACAAATTAACTATAAGATTAAAGATTGATCATTTATTGGAATCAATTTTACAACATGCGCTGGATATATTAAACTAAAGATAAAGCTTATAAAAAATAATTGGTTTTATTTTCTTAAAATTATTTTTTTATTTGTTACTATTATATGATAATTGACTTATCGAGATGAAAATAAATGAAAAAATGAACTGGTGCACGCAACACACGACTTTCATTTACCTCCGTTGTTAAAATCAATGAAAGAACTTATAAATAACTTAACTCAAAACAAGTTAAAGAATTGCAATGGATTTTAATAGAAATATGTGTTTCATAAAACAATATATTGTATTATTATCTACAACCATTAGTCGGAAGCCTTTCTCGACGTAGAACAGGCCTTTGACCGAGTCTAGCACCCGGGATTGCTTTACAAGCTCCGTCTATTTCTCCCTCCTACCTAATTTATTTTCCAGTCCTACATCGCTGATAGATCTTTCAAAATAAATCACAATAGTGTTTCCTATTCCTACCTTTTTTTCGAAATCTTCTGGTGTTCCTCTACGCAGCATCCTAGGACCCGTTTTTTATACAGTCTATACAGCTGATATCCCAACCCATACTAACACTTTCCTTTCTACCTATGCTGATGACACGTGTGTGCTAACAGAGATAATGATCCAGTTACTGCCTCCCACACTCTTCAATCCCATATCCGAGACATTGAAGTATGGTGCCAAAATTATCTTTATCTTTGTCTTGTGTATTTATTTTTTACTTTATCACTGTATTTTTTTCTTCCATTATTACTCTAAGGCATCTAAGACTTTATTTACTTTCATATGTATTATTCTGAAGGGACTTGTCCCAGAATAAATAAAGAAATTATTATTATTATTATTAAAAAAATTGGATGATTAAAATTAATTCTACCAAATCCCACCAGATAACCTTTACCCTTCGTCGTAAACCAATGATTTCCTGTCCTATGGTATCCTTTAATGACACTCCACTAGCCCCTGTTGAACAGTATCGATACCTAGGACCCACCTTGACAAACGTCTAACTTGGAATCCCCATACAAGACTGAAACGACAAGAAACTGCCCGACGTTTTCGACTACTTACTGGACAAACGCTCCAACCTTCCACTTAATTAAAAAAAGACTTATTTGTATGATTATCATAAGACTGATATGGACTTACGGAGTAGAGCTATAGGGCTACCTACTAAACCATCGAATTTCTCTCGTATCCAACCCTTACAATCCAAAATCCTTCGAAAAATCCTCAATGCTCCTTATTTAGTCACAAATAAACTCATTCATAAAGACCTTAATATTCCATATGTTGCTGACTTAACCCGAACCAGGTACTACTCCTTTCATGCCTAACTCTATTCACACTACAATTCATTAGTTTCAATCCATACTTCCTCTTAGATCCCTGACAATCCTCCGAGACGTCTGAAAAGAAGATGGCCACGAGACCTTCTAGTTTAGAATATATTTAGAGTGCTGCCACTGGGTAGTGTCTCTACATGCAATTCATGACATTAGTACAGTTGTAGATATCAATAAGCATGTTTAACATAAAAATAAAAATCAACTGTTTGTTTATCCGCTTTTCATTACTCTCTATTTCCTTTATAACTTTATTTATAAAATAATATTTTTTCGAAACTATGTAGCTTCTATATTATATGGTATATTATACGTCTATATTCCTAATCATATTTCAGGAATAATTTTGTTATCACTTAATTACAGAAAATTTAATTTTCCTTTCTAAAGAAAAACATAATTGAAATTTTACTAATATACCTTCAGGAAATAATACCCTTAATGGCGGTGAAAACCGTATCAAAATCCGCCTTTTTAGAAGAAGTTCGCGGTAACCAAGAATCGCGGTATCATTTTATAAATAGAGAGAGATTACTTAATTTTTCGATTAAAGTTCACAGATACTAGTTGCAAATGCTTAATTGAGGTCCTTACCCTTACTCTTTGGTGTTAACATTAAATTAATCTGAACTTGACAATATTGTAGGGCTGCAATTAACAGCTGACAATCACTTTCTGTGCCAGCCCGCACTTCACTGCTTTAGTGCCGTTGTGAACTTGGCCAACTATGCCCAACTTGCAGCTCAAGTTTCTCTTGTGATGTAAATTAAAGGGACCAAGAGACCTCAATCAATTCCAGCGAGTCGTCTTATCGATAAAAAATTAAGCCCG